>OV743433.1:28473706-29723976 GCA_928269145.1 Agriphila tristella | reverse complement strand
AGTCATATCGAGTCGTGTCAAGTCACGTCGAGTCAAAATTTACTCACTGTTTTGAAAAAGTTACTCACTGGTCTGTGTAAAGTTTCTCACCGGTCTGTGAAAAGTTACTCACTGATCTGTAAAAAGTTACTCACCGGTCTGTGCAAAGTTACTCACCGGTCTGTGGAAAGTTATTCACCAATCTGTTAAAAGTTACTCACCGGTCTGTAAAAAATAACTCACCGGTTTGTTAAAAGTTACTCACTGGTCTGTAAAAAGTTACTCCTCGGTCTCTGAAAATATACTCATCGATCTGCGAAAAGTTACTCAATGGTCTGTAAAAAGTTACTCACTGGTCTGTGAAAAGTTACTCAACGGAAGAGATTAACCGAATAAATGATCGGGATTGATCGGAATAGCTCGGGATGGCTTTGGATTGAAGAGATGAATCGGGATTTATTATGATGGATCGCGATGGATCAGGATGTCAAGATAGATCGGAATGGATCGGGATTGATCAAGATGGATCGGGTTGGATCGGAAAGGATCGGGATGGTTGGGACCGGGTCGGGATGGCTAAGAAAGTATTTAGGATGTATTAAAAGTTACTCAACGGTCTGTGAAAAATTACTCACCGGTCTGTGAAAATTTACTCACTGTTTTGTAAAAAGTTACTCACTGGTCTGTGTAAAGTTACTCAATGGTCTGTGTAAAGTTACTCACTAATCTGTAAAAAGTTATTCACTGGTCTGTGAAAAGTTACTCAACGGAAGAGGTTAACGGAATAAATGATCGGGATTGATCGGCATAGCTCGGGATGGCTTTGGATTGATGTCGGTGAGTCGTGTCGAGTCGCGTCAAGTCACGTCGAGTCCCGCCGAGTCTCATCGAGTCGCGTGGAGAAACGTCGGGTCGCGTCGAGTCGTATTGAGTAGTGCCGACTCGTGTCGAGTCCGTCGAGTCGCATCGAGTCGGTGAGTCGTGTCGAGTCGCGTCAAGTCACGTCGAGTCCCGCCGAGTCTCATCGAGTCGCGTGGAGAAACGTCGAGTCGCGTCAAGTCGTGTCTCTACTCGTGAATTCTCACACAGCTCTATATTATGTACTTAGTTGTACTCGCGAGGATTTGTATATTAACTAATTGAGACTGCCGCTTTTTTATATACAGCTGGGGTCCCAAATCTTTGCAATTCGAAAGGAAAGAACCTTAAATTTTAAAGATAGGCAATTATACTGGTGAAAGTCTTCATTTTGATTTTAAAAATAATAAGAAATTCATTCACAGATTTTTGAAATATCGCTTGCTTTAACAAGGAATCGGACTCACTAAAAACATTATTTTTTTTCGATGCCGATCGAAGAGTTTACTCATAAGGATTCATATACAAAGTTCATAATATGTATATACAAAACCGAGTAAGTAAAACTGAGTAGCTATGAGGACCCGTGTGAGAATTTACGAGCATAAATACGTAGCCGCGTGTGTGTATAGGTACACGAGTACGCATGCAGAATTGCGTTAGTACTTATGAGTTTTGAGTCATATCGAGTCGTGTCAAGTCACGTCGAGTCAAAATTTACTCACTGTTTTGAAAAAGTTACTCACTGGTCTGTGTAAAGTTTCTCACCGGTCTGTGAAAAGTTACTCACTGATCTGTAAAAAGTTACTCACCGGTCTGTGCAAAGTTACTCACCGGTCTGTGGAAAGTTATTCACCAATCTGTTAAAAGTTACTCACCGGTCTGTAAAAAATAACTCACCGGTTTGTTAAAAGTTACTCACTGGTCTGTAAAAAGTTACTCCTCGGTCTCTGAAAATATACTCATCGATCTGCGAAAAGTTACTCAATGGTCTGTAAAAAGTTACTCACTGGTCTGTGAAAAGTTACTCAACGGAAGAGATTAACCGAATAAATGATCGGGATTGATCGGAATAGCTCGGGATGGCTTTGGATTGAACGAGATGAATCGGGATTTATTATGATGGATCGCGATGGATCAGGATGTCAAGATAGATCGGAATGGATCGGGATTGATCAAGATGGATCGGGTTGGATCGGAAAGGATCGGGATGGTTGGGACCGGGTCGGGATGGCTAAGAAAGTATTTAGGATGTATTAAAAGTTACTCAACGGTCTGTGAAAAATTACTCACCGGTCTGTGAAAATTTACTCACTGTTTTGTAAAAAGTTACTCACTGGTCTGTGTAAAGTTACTCACCGATCTGTGAAAAGTTACTCACTGGTCTGTAAAAAGTTCTCACCAGTCTTTTAAAAGTTACTCACCGGTCTGTAAAAAATTACTCACCGGTTTGTTAAAAGTTACTCACCGGTCTGTGAAAAGTTACTCATCGGTCTGTGAAAAAATACTCATCGATCTGTGAAAAGTTACTCACTGGTCTGTAAAAAGTTACTCAATGGTCTGTGTAAAGTTACTCACTGATCTGTAAAAAGTTATTCACTGGTCTGTGAAAAGTTACTCAACGGAAGAGGTTAACGGAATAAATGATCGGGATTGATCGGCATAGCTCGGGATGGCTTTGGATTGATGTCGGCGAGTCGTGTCGAGTCGCGTCAAGTCACGTCGAGTCCCGCCGAGTCTCATCGAGTCGCGTGGAGAAACGTCGGGTCGCGTCGAGTCGTATTGAGTAGTGCCGAGTCGTATCGAGTCCGTCGAGTCGCATCGAGTCGGTGAGTCGTGTCGAGTCGCGTCAAGTCACGTCGAGTCCCGCCGAGTCTCATCGAGTCGCGTGGAGAAACGTCGAGTCGCGTCAAGTCGTGTCTCTACTCGTGAATTCTCACACAGCTCTATATTATGTACTTAGTTGTACTCGCGAGGATTTGTATATTAACTAATTGAGACTGCCGCTTTTTTATATACAGCTGGGGTCCCAAATCTTTGCAATTCGAAAGGAAAGAACCTTAAATTTTAAAGATAGGCAATTATACTGGTGAAAGTCTTCATTTTGATTTTAAAAATAATAAGAAATTCATTCACAGATTTTTGAAATATCGCTTGCTTTAACAAGGAATCGGACTCACTAAAAACATTATTTTTTTTCGATGCCGATCGAAGAGTTTACTCATAAGGATTCATATACAAAGTTCATAATATGTATATACAAAACCGAGTAAGTAAAACTGAGTAGCTATGAGGACCCGTGTGAGAATTTACGAGCATAAATACGTAGCCGCGTGTGTGTATAGGTACACGAGTACGCATGCAGAATTGCGTTAGTACTTATGAGTTTTGAGTCATATCGAGTCGTGTCAAGTCACGTCGAGTCAAAATTTACTCACTGTTTTGAAAAAGTTACTCACTGGTCTGTGTAAAGTTTCTCACCGGTCTGTGAAAAGTTACTCACTGATCTGTAAAAAGTTACTCACCGGTCTGTGCAAAGTTACTCACCGGTCTGTGGAAAGTTATTCACCAATCTGTTAAAAGTTACTCACCGGTCTGTAAAAAATAACTCACCGGTTTGTTAAAAGTTACTCACTGGTCTGTAAAAAGTTACTCCTCGGTCTCTGAAAATATACTCATCGATCTGCGAAAAGTTACTCAATGGTCTGTAAAAAGTTACTCACTGGTCTGTGAAAAGTTACTCAACGGAAGAGATTAACCGAATAAATGATCGGGATTGATCGGAATAGCTCGGGATGGCTTTGGATTGAACGAGATGAATCAGGATTTATTATGATGGATCGCGATGGATCAGGATGTCAAGATAGATCGGAATGGATCGGGATTGATCAAGATGGATCGGGTTGGATCGGAAAGGATCGGGATGGTTGGGACCGGGTCGGGATGGCTAAGAAAGTATTTAGGATGTATTAAAAGTTACTCAACGGTCTGTGAAAAATTACTCACCGGTCTGTGAAAATTTACTCACTGTTTTGTAAAAAGTTACTCACTGGTCTGTGTAAAGTTACTCACCGATCTGTGAAAAGTTACTCACTGGTCTGTAAAAAGTTCTCACCGGTCTTTTAAAAGTTACTCACCGGTCTGTAAAAAATTACTCACCGGTTTGTTAAAGTTACTCACCGGTCTGTGAAAAGTTACTCATCGGTCTGTGAAAAAATACTCATCGATCTGTGAAAAGTTACTCACTGGTCTGTAAAAAGTTACTCAATGGTCTGTGTAAAGTTACTCACTGATCTGTAAAAAGTTATTCACTGGTCTGTGAAAAGTTACTCAACGGAAGAGGTTAACGGAATAAATGATCGGGATTGATCGGCATAGCTCGGGATGGCTTTGGATTGATGTCGGCGAGTCGTGTCGAGTCGCGTCAAGTCACGTCGAGTCCCGCCGAGTCTCATCGAGTCGCGTGGAGAAACGTCGGGTCGCGTCGAGTCGTATTGAGTAGTGCCGAGTCGTGTCGAGTCCGTCGAGTCGCATCGAGTCGGTGAGTCGTGTCGAGTCGCGTCAAGTCACGTCGAGTCCCGCCGAGTCTCATCGAGTCGCGTGGAGAAACGTCGAGTCGCGTCAAGTCGTGTCTCTACTCGTGAATTCTCACACAGCTCTATATTATGTACTTAGTTGTACTCGCGAGGATTTGTATATTAACTAATTGAGACTGCCGCTTTTTTATATACAGCTGGGGTCCCAAATCTTTGCAATTCGAAAGGAAAGAACCTTAAATTTTAAAGATAGGCAATTATACTGGTGAAAGTCTTCATTTTGATTTTAAAAATAATAAGAAATTCATTCACAGATTTTTGAAATATCGCTTGCTTTAACAAGGAATCGGACTCACTAAAAACATTATTTTTTTTCGATGCCGATCGAAGAGTTTACTCATAAGGATTCATATACAAAGTTCATAATATGTATATACAAAACCGAGTAAGTAAAACTGAGTAGCTATGAGGACCCGTGTGAGAATTTACGAGCATAAATACGTAGCCGCGTGTGTGTATAGGTACACGAGTACGCATGCAGAATTGCGTTAGTACTTATGAGTTTTGAGTCATATCGAGTCGTGTCAAGTCACGTCGAGTCAAAATTTACTCACTGTTTTGAAAAAGTTACTCACTGGTCTGTGTAAAGTTTCTCACCGGTCTGTGAAAAGTTACTCACTGATCTGTAAAAAGTTACTCACCGGTCTGTGCAAAGTTACTCACCGGTCTGTGGAAAGTTATTCACCAATCTGTTAAAAGTTACTCACCGGTCTGTAAAAAATAACTCACCGGTTTGTTAAAAGTTACTCACTGGTCTGTAAAAAGTTACTCCTCGGTCTCTGAAAATATACTCATCGATCTGCGAAAAGTTACTCAATGGTCTGTAAAAAGTTACTCACTGGTCTGTGAAAAGTTACTCAACGGAAGAGATTAACCGAATAAATGATCGGGATTGATCGGAATAGCTCGGGATGGCTTTGGATTGAACGAGATGAATCAGGATTTATTATGATGGATCGCGATGGATCAGGATGTCAAGATAGATCGGAATGGATCGGGATTGATCAAGATGGATCGGGTTGGATCGGAAAGGATCGGGATGGTTGGGACCGGGTCGGGATGGCTAAGAAAGTATTTAGGATGTATTAAAAGTTACTCAACGGTCTGTGAAAAATTACTCACCGGTCTGTGAAAATTTACTCACTGTTTTGTAAAAAGTTACTCACTGGTCTGTGTAAAGTTACTCACCGATCTGTGAAAAGTTACTCACTGGTCTGTAAAAAGTTCTCACCGGTCTTTTAAAAGTTACTCACCGGTCTGTAAAAAATTACTCACCGGTTTGTTAAAAGTTACTCACCGGTCTGTGAAAAGTTACTCATCGGTCTGTGAAAAAATACTCATCGATCTGTGAAAAGTTACTCACTGGTCTGTAAAAAGTTACTCAATGGTCTGTGTAAAGTTACTCACTGATCTGTAAAAAGTTATTCACTGGTCTGTGAAAAGTTACTCAACGGAAGAGGTTAACGGAATAAATGATCGGGATTGATCGGCATAGCTCGGGATGGCTTTGGATTGATGTCGGCGAGTCGTGTCGAGTCGCGTCAAGTCACGTCGAGTCCCGCCGAGTCTCATCGAGTCGCGTGGAGAAACGTCGGGTCGCGTCGAGTCGTATTGAGTAGTGCCGAGTCGTATCGAGTCCGTCGAGTCGCATCGAGTCGGTGAGTCGTGTCGAGTCGCGTCAAGTCACGTCGAGTCCCGCCGAGTCTCATCGAGTCGCGTGGAGAAACGTCGAGTCGCGTCAAGTCGTGTCTCTACTCGTGAATTCTCACACAGCTCTATATTATGTACTTAGTTGTACTCGCGAGGATTTGTATATTAACTAATTGAGACTGCCGCTTTTTTATATACAGCTGGGGTCCCAAATCTTTGCAATTCGAAAGGAAAGAACCTTAAATTTAAAGATAGGCAATTATACTGGTGAAAGTCTTCATTTTGATTTTAAAAATAATAAGAAATTCATTCACAGATTTTTGAAATATCGCTTGCTTTAACAAGGAATCGGACTCACTAAAAACATTATTTTTTTTCGATGCCGATCGAAGAGTTTACTCATAAGGATTCATATACAAAGTTCATAATATGTATATACAAAACCGAGTAAGTAAAACTGAGTAGCTATGAGGACCCGTGTGAGAATTTACGAGCATAAATACGTAGCCGCGTGTGTGTATAGGTACACGAGTACGCATGCAGAATTGCGTTAGTACTTATGAGTTTTGAGTCATATCGAGTCGTGTCAAGTCACGTCGAGTCAAAATTTACTCACTGTTTTGAAAAAGTTACTCACTGGTCTGTGTAAAGTTTCTCACCGGTCTGTGAAAAGTTACTCACTGATCTGTAAAAAGTTACTCACCGGTCTGTGCAAAGTTACTCACCGGTCTGTGGAAAGTTATTCACCAATCTGTTAAAAGTTACTCACCGGTCTGTAAAAAATTACTCACCGGTTTGTTAAAAGTTACTCACTGGTCTGTAAAAAGTTACTCCTCGGTCTCTGAAAATATACTCATCGATCTGCGAAAAGTTACTCAATGGTCTGTAAAAAGTTACTCACTGGTCTGTGAAAAGTTACTCAACGGAAGAGATTAACCGAATAAATGATCGGGATTGATCGGAATAGCTCGGGATGGCTTTGGATTGAAGAGATGAATCGGGATTTATTATGATGGATCGCGATGGATCAGGATGTCAAGATAGATCCGAATGGATCGGGATTGATCAAGATGGATCGGGTTGGATCGGAAAGGATCGGGATGGTTGGGACCGGGTCGGGATGGCTAAGAAAATATTTAGGATGTATTAAAAGTTACTCAACGGTCTGTGAAAAATTACTCACCGGTCTGTGAAAATTTACTCACTGTTTTGTAAAAAGTTACTCACTGGTCTGTGTAAAGTTACTCACCGATCTGTGAAAAGTTACTCACTGGTCTGTAAAAAGTTCTCACCGGTCTTTTAAAAGTTACTCACCGGTCTGTAAAAAATTACTCACCGGTTTGTTAAAAGTTACTCACCGGTCTGTGAAAAGTTACTCATCGGTCTGTGAAAAAATACTCATCGATCTGTGAAAAGTTACTCACTGGTCTGTAAAAAGTTACTCAATGGTCTGTGTAAAGTTACTCACTGATCTGTAAAAAGTTATTCACTGGTCTGTGAAAAGTTACTCAACGGAAGAGGTTAACGGAATAAATGATCGGGATTGATCGGCATAGCTCGGGATGGCTTTGGATTGATGTCGGTGAGTCGTGTCGAGTCGCGTCAAGTCACGTCGAGTCCGCCGAGTCGCATCGAGTCGCGTGGAGAAACGTCGGGTCGCGTCGAGTCGTATTGAGTAGTGCCGAGTCGTATCGAGTCCGTCGAGTCGCATCGAGTCGGTGAGTCGTGTCGAGTCGCGTCAAGTCACGTCGAGTCCCGCCGAGTCTCATCGAGTCGCGTGGAGAAACGTCGAGTCGCGTCAAGTCGTGTCTCTACTCGTGAATTCTCACACAGCTCTATATTATGTACTTAGTTGTACTCGCGAGGATTTGTATATTAACTAATTGAGACTGCCGCTTTTTTATATACAGCTGGGGTCCCAAATCTTTGCAATTCGAAAGGAAAGAACCTTAAATTTTAAAGATAGGCAATTATACTGGTGAAAGTCTTCATTTTGATTTTAAAAATAATAAGAAATTCATTCACAGATTTTTGAAATATCGCTTGCTTTAACAAGGAATCGGACTCACTAAAAACATTATTTTTTTCGATGCCGATCGAAGAGTTTACTCATAAGGATTCATATACAAAGTTCATAATATGTATATACAAAACCGAGTAAGTAAACTGAGTAGCTATGAGGACCCGTGTGAGAATTTACGAGCATAAATACGTAGCCGCGTGTGTGTATAGGTACACGAGTACGCATGCAGAATTGCGTTAGTACTTATGAGTTTTGAGTCATATCGAGTCGTGTCAAGTCACGTCGAGTCAAAATTTACTCACTGTTTTGAAAAAGTTACTCACTGGTCTGTGTAAAGTTTCTCACCGGTCTGTGAAAAGTTACTCACTGATCTGTAAAAAGTTACTCACCGGTCTGTGCAAAGTTACTCACCGGTCTGTGGAAAGTTATTCACCAATCTGTTAAAAGTTACTCACCGGTCTGTAAAAAATAACTCACCGGTTTGTTAAAAGTTACTCACTGGTCTGTAAAAAGTTACTCCTCGGTCTCTGAAAATATACTCATCGATCTGCGAAAAGTTACTCAATGGTCTGTAAAAAGTTACTCACTGGTCTGTGAAAAGTTACTCAACGGAAGAGATTAACCGAATAAATGATCGGGATTGATCGGAATAGCTCGGGATGGCTTTGGATTGAAGAGATGAATCGGGATTTATTATGATGGATCGCGATGGATCAGGATGTCAAGATAGATCGGAATGGATCGGGATTGATCAAGATGGATCGGGTTGGATCGGAAAGGATCGGGATGGTTGGGGACCGGGTCGGGATGGCTAAGAAAGTATTTAGGATGTATTAAAAGTTACTCAACGGTCTGTGAAAAATTACTCACCGGTCTGTGAAAATTTACTCACTGTTTTGTAAAAAGTTACTCACTGGTCTGTGTAAAGTTACTCACCGATCTGTGAAAAGTTACTCACTGGTCTGTAAAAAGTTCTCACCGGTCTTTTAAAAGTTACTCACCGGTCTGTAAAAAATTACTCACCGGTTTGTTAAAAGTTACTCACCGGTCTGTGAAAAGTTACTCATCAGTCTGTGAAAAAATACTCATCGATCTGTGAAAAGTTACTCACTGGTCTGTAAAAAGTTACTCAATGGTCTGTGTAAAGTTACTCACTAATCTGTAAAAAGTTATTCACTGGTCTGTGAAAAGTTACTCAACGGAAGAGGTTAACGGAATAAATGATCGGGATTGATCGGCATAGCTCGGGATGGCTTTGGATTGATGTCGGTGAGTCGTGTCGAGTCGCGTCAAGTCACGTCGAGTCCCGCCGAGTCTCATCGAGTCGCGTGGAGAAACGTCGGGTCGCGTCGAGTCGTATTGAGTAGTGCCGAGTCGTGTCGAGTCCGTCGAGTCGCATCGAGTCGGTGAGTCGTGTCGAGTCGCGTCAAGTCACGTCGAGTCCCGCCGAGTCTCATCGAGTCGCGTGGAGAAACGTCGAGTCGCGTCAAGTCGTGTCTCTACTCGTGAATTCTCACACAGCTCTATATTATGTACTTAGTTGTACTCGCGAGGATTTGTATATTAACTAATTGAGACTGCCGCTTTTTTATATACAGCTGGGGTCCCAAATCTTTGCAATTCGAAAGGAAAGAACCTTAAATTTTAAAGATAGGCAATTATACTGGTGAAAGTCTTCATTTTGATTTTAAAAATAATAAGAAATTCATTCACAGATTTTTGAAATATCGCTTGCTTTAACAAGGAATCGGACTCACTAAAAACATTATTTTTTTTCGATGCCGATCGAAGAGTTTACTCATAAGGATTCATATACAAAGTTCATAATATGTATATACAAAACCGAGTAAGTAAAACTGAGTAGCTATGAGGACCCGTGTGAGAATTTACGAGCATAAATACGTAGCCGCGTGTGTGTATAGGTACACGAGTACGCATGCAGAATTGCGTTAGTACTTATGAGTTTTGAGTCATATCGAGTCGTGTCAAGTCACGTCGAGTCAAAATTTACTCACTGTTTTGAAAAAGTTACTCACTGGTCTGTGTAAAGTTTCTCACCGGTCTGTGAAAAGTTACTCACTGATCTGTAAAAAGTTACTCACCGGTCTGTGCAAAGTTACTCACCGGTCTGTGGAAAGTTATTCACCAATCTGTTAAAAGTTACTCACCGGTCTGTAAAAAATAACTCACCGGTTTGTTAAAAGTTACTCACTGGTCTGTAAAAAGTTACTCCTCGGTCTCTGAAAATATACTCATCGATCTGCGAAAAGTTACTCAATGGTCTGTAAAAAGTTACTCACTGGTCTGTGAAAAGTTACTCAACGGAAGAGATTAACCGAATAAATGATCGGGATTGATCGGAATAGCTCGGGATGGCTTTGGATTGAACGAGATGAATCGGGATTTATTATGATGGATCGCGATGGATCAGGATGTCAAGATAGATCGGAATGGATCGGGATTGATCAAGATGGATCGGGTTGGATCGGAAAGGATCGGATGGTTGGGACCGGGTCGGGATGGCTAAGAAAGTATTTAGGATGTATTAAAAGTTACTCAACGGTCTGTGAAAAATTACTCACCGGTCTGTGAAAATTTACTCACTGTTTTGTAAAAAGTTACTCACTGGTCTGTGTAAAGTTACTCACCGATCTGTGAAAAGTTACTCACTGGTCTGTAAAAAGTTCTCACCAGTCTTTTAAAAGTTACTCACCGGTCTGTAAAAAATTACTCACCGGTTTGTTAAAAGTTACTCACCGGTCTGTGAAAAGTTACTCATCGGTCTGTGAAAAAATACTCATCGATCTGTGAAAAGTTACTCACTGGTCTGTAAAAAGTTACTCAATGGTCTGTGTAAAGTTACTCACTGATCTGTAAAAAGTTATTCACTGGTCTGTGAAAAGTTACTCAACGGAAGAGGTTAACGGAATAAATGATCGGGATTGATCGGCATAGCTCGGGATGGCTTTGGATTGATGTCGGCGAGTCGTGTCGAGTCGCGTCAAGTCACGTCGAGTCCCGCCGAGTCTCATCGAGTCGCGTGGAGAAACGTCGGGTCGCGTCGAGTCGTATTGAGTAGTGCCGAGTCGTATCGAGTCCGTCGAGTCGCATCGAGTCGGTGAGTCGTGTCGAGTCGCGTCAAGTCACGTCGAGTCCCGCCGAGTCTCATCGAGTCGCGTGGAGAAACGTCGAGTCGCGTCAAGTCGTGTCTCTACTCGTGAATTCTCACACAGCTCTATATTATGTACTTAGTTGTACTCGCGAGGATTTGTATATTAACTAATTGAGACTGCCGCTTTTTTATATACAGCTGGGGTCCCAAATCTTTGCAATTCGAAAGGAAAGAACCTTAAATTTTAAAGATAGGCAATTATACTGGTGAAAGTCTTCATTTTGATTTTAAAAATAATAAGAAATTCATTCACAGATTTTTGAAATATCGCTTGCTTTAACAAGGAATCGGACTCACTAAAAACATTATTTTTTTCGATGCCGATCGAAGAGTTTACTCATAAGGATTCATATACAAAGTTCATAATATGTATATACAAAACCGAGTAAGTAAAACTGAGTAGCTATGAGGACCCGTGTGAGAATTTACGAGCATAAATACGTAGCCGCGTGTGTGTATAGGTACACGAGTACGCATGCAGAATTGCGTTAGTACTTATGAGTTTTGAGTCATATCGAGTCGTGTCAAGTCACGTCGAGTCAAAATTTACTCACTGTTTTGAAAAAGTTACTCACTGGTCTGTGTAAAGTTTCTCACCGGTCTGTGAAAAGTTACTCACTGATCTGTAAAAAGTTACTCACCGGTCTGTGCAAAGTTACTCACCGGTCTGTGGAAAGTTATTCACCAATCTGTTAAAAGTTACTCACCGGTCTGTAAAAAATTACTCACCGGTTTGTTAAAAGTTACTCACTGGTCTGTAAAAAGTTACTCCTCGGTCTCTGAAAATATACTCATCGATCTGCGAAAAGTTACTCAATGGTCTGTAAAAAGTTACTCACTGGTCTGTGAAAAGTTACTCAACGGAAGAGATTAACCGAATAAATGATCGGGATTGATCGGAATAGCTCGGGATGGCTTTGGATTGAACGAGATGAATCAGGATTTATTATGATGGATCGCGATGGATCAGGATGTCAAGATAGATCGGAATGGATCGGGATTGATCAAGATGGATCGGGTTGGATCGGAAAGGATCGGGATGGTTGGGACCGGGTCGGGATGGCTAAGAAAGTATTTAGGATGTATTAAAAGTTACTCAACGGTCTGTGAAAAATTACTCACCGGTCTGTGAAAATTTACTCACTGTTTTGTAAAAAGTTACTCACTGGTCTGTGTAAAGTTACTCACCGATCTGTGAAAAGTTACTCACTGGTCTGTAAAAAGTTCTCACCGGTCTTTTAAAAGTTACTCACCGGTCTGTAAAAAATTACTCACCGGTTTGTTAAAAGTTACTCACCGGTCTGTGAAAAGTTACTCATCGGTCTGTGAAAAAATACTCATCGATCTGTGAAAAGTTACTCACTGGTCTGTAAAAAGTTACTCAATGGTCTGTGTAAAGTTACTCACTGATCTGTAAAAAGTTATTCACTGGTCTGTGAAAAGTTACTCAACGGAAGAGGTTAACGGAATAAATGATCGGGATTGATCGGCATAGCTCGGGATGGCTTTGGATTGATGTCGGCGAGTCGTGTCGAGTCGCGTCAAGTCACGTCGAGTCCCGCCGAGTCTCATCGAGTCGCGTGGAGAAACGTCGGGTCGCGTCGAGTCGTATTGAGTAGTGCCGAGTCGTATCGAGTCCGTCGAGTCGCATCGAGTCGGTGAGTCGTGTCGAGTCGCGTCAAGTCACGTCGAGTCCCGCCGAGTCTCATCGAGTCGCGTGGAGAAACGTCGAGTCGCGTCAAGTCGTGTCTCTACTCGTGAATTCTCACACAGCTCTATATTATGTACTTAGTTGTACTCGCGAGGATTTGTATATTAACTAATTGAGACTGTTGCTTTTTTATATACAGCTGGGGTCCCAAATCTTTGCAATTCGAAAGGAAAGAACCTTAAATTTTAAAGATAGGCAATTATACTGGTGAAAGTCTTCATTTTGATTTTAAAAATAATAAGAAATTCATTCACAGATTTTTGAAATATCGCTTGCTTTAACAAGGAATCGGACTCACTAAAAACATTATTTTTTTTCGATGCCGATCGAAGAGTTTACTCATAAGGATTCATATACAAAGTTCATAATATGTATATACAAAACCGAGTAAGTAAAACTGAGTAGCTATGAGGACCCGTGTGAGAATTTACGAGCATAAATACGTAGCCGCGTGTGTGTATAGGTACACGAGTACGCATGCAGAATTGCGTTAGTACTTATGAGTTTTGAGTCATATCGAGTCGTGTCAAGTCACGTCGAGTCAAAATTTACTCACTGTTTTGAAAAAGTTACTCACTGGTCTGTGTAAAGTTTCTCACCGGTCTGTGAAAAGTTACTCACTGATCTGTAAAAAGTTACTCACCGGTCTGTGCAAAGTTACTCACCGGTCTGTGGAAAGTTATTCACCAATCTGTTAAAAGTTACTCACCGGTCTGTAAAAAATAACTCACCGGTTTGTTAAAAGTTACTCACTGGTCTGTAAAAAGTTACTCCTCGGTCTCTGAAAATATACTCATCGATCTGCGAAAAGTTACTCAATGGTCTGTAAAAAGTTACTCACTGGTCTGTGAAAAGTTACTCAACGGAAGAGATTAACCGAATAAATGATCGGGATTGATCGGAATAGCTCGGGATGGCTTTGGATTGAACGAGATGAATCAGGATTTATTATGATGGATCGCGATGGATCAGGATGTCAAGATAGATCGGAATGGATCGGGATTGATCAAGATGGATCGGGTTGGATCGGAAAGGATCGGGATGGTTGGGACCGGGTCGGGATGGCTAAGAAAGTATTTAGGATGTATTAAAAGTTACTCAACGGTCTGTGAAAAATTACTCACCGGTCTGTGAAAATTTACTCACTGTTTTGTAAAAAGTTACTCACTGGTCTGTGTAAAGTTACTCACCGATCTGTGAAAAGTTACTCACTGGTCTGTAAAAAGTTCTCACCGGTCTTTTAAAAGTTACTCACCGGTCTGTAAAAAATTACTCACCGGTTTGTTAAAAGTTACTCACCGGTCTGTGAAAAGTTACTCATCGGTCTGTGAAAAAATACTCATCGATCTGTGAAAAGTTACTCACTGGTCTGTAAAAAGTTACTCAATGGTCTGTGTAAAGTTACTCACTGATCTGTAAAAAGTTATTCACTGGTCTGTGAAAAGTTACTCAACGGAAGAGGTTAACGGAATAAATGATCGGGATTGATCGGCATAGCTCGGGATGGCTTTGGATTGATGTCGGCGAGTCGTGTCGAGTCGCGTCAAGTCACGTCGAGTCCCGCCGAGTCTCATCGAGTCGCGTGGAGAAACGTCGGGTCGCGTCGAGTCGTATTGAGTAGTGCCGAGTCGTATCGAGTCCGTCGAGTCGCATCGAGTCGGTGAGTCGTGTCGAGTCGCGTCAAGTCACGTCGAGTCCCGCCGAGTCTCATCGAGTCGCGTGGAGAAACGTCGAGTCGCGTCAAGTCGTGTCTCTACTCGTGAATTCTCACACAGCTCTATATTATGTACTTAGTTGTACTCGCGAGGATTTGTATATTAACTAATTGAGACTGCCGCTTTTTTATATACAGCTGGGGTCCCAAATCTTTGCAATTCGAAAGGAAAGAACCTTAAATTTTAAAGATAGGCAATTATACTGGTGAAAGTCTTCATTTTGATTTTAAAAATAATAAGAAATTCATTCACAGATTTTTGAAATATCGCTTGCTTTAACAAGGAATCGGACTCACTAAAAACATTATTTTTTTTCGATGCCGATCGAAGAGTTTACTCATAAGGATTCATATACAAAGTTCATAATATGTATATACAAAACCGAGTAAGTAAAACTGAGTAGCTATGAGGACCCGTGTGAGAATTTACGAGCATAAATACGTAGCCGCGTGTGTGTATAGGTACACGAGTACGCATGCAGAATTGCGTTAGTACTTATGAGTTTTGAGTCATATCGAGTCGTGTCAAGTCACGTCGAGTCAAAATTTACTCACTGTTTTGAAAAAGTTACTCACTGGTCTGTGTAAAGTTTCTCACCGGTCTGTGAAAAGTTACTCACTGATCTGTAAAAAGTTACTCACCGGTCTGTGCAAAGTTACTCACCGGTCTGTGGAAAGTTATTCACCAATCTGTTAAAAGTTACTCACCGGTCTGTAAAAAATTACTCACCGGTTTGTTAAAAGTTACTCACTGGTCTGTAAAAAGTTACTCCTCGGTCTCTGAAAATATACTCATCGATCTGCGAAAAGTTACTCAATGGTCTGTAAAAAGTTACTCACTGGTCTGTGAAAAGTTACTCAACGGAAGAGATTAACCGAATAAATGATCGGGATTGATCGGAATAGCTCGGGATGGCTTTGGATTGAAGAGATGAATCGGGATTTATTATGATGGATCGCGATGGATCAGGATGTCAAGATAGATCCGAATGGATCGGGATTGATCAAGATGGATCGGGTTGGATCGGAAAGGATCGGGATGGTTGGGACCGGGTCGGGATGGCTAAGAAAATATTTAGGATGTATTAAAAGTTACTCAACGGTCTGTGAAAAATTACTCACCGGTCTGTGAAAATTTACTCACTGTTTTGTAAAAAGTTACTCACTGGTCTGTGTAAAGTTACTCACCGATCTGTGAAAAGTTACTCACTGGTCTGTAAAAAGTTCTCACCGGTCTTTTAAAAGTTACTCACCGGTCTGTAAAAAATTACTCACCGGTTTGTTAAAAGTTACTCACCGGTCTGTGAAAAGTTACTCATCGGTCTGTGAAAAAATACTCATCGATCTGTGAAAAGTTACTCACTGGTCTGTAAAAAGTTACTCAATGGTCTGTGTAAAGTTACTCACTGATCTGTAAAAAGTTATTCACTGGTCTGTGAAAAGTTACTCAACGGAAGAGGTTAACGGAATAAATGATCGGGATTGATCGGCATAGCTCGGGATGGCTTTGGATTGATGTCGGTGAGTCGTGTCGAGTCGCGTCAAGTCACGTCGAGTCCCGCCGAGTCTCATCGAGTCGCGTGGAGAAACGTCGGGTCGCGTCGAGTCGTATTGAGTAGTGCCGAGTCGTATCGAGTCCGTCGAGTCGCATCGAGTCGGTGAGTCGTGTCGAGTCGCGTCAAGTCACGTCGAGTCCCGCCGAGTCTCATCGAGTCGCGTGGAGAAACGTCGAGTCGCGTCAAGTCGTGTCTCTACTCGTGAATTCTCACACAGCTCTATATTATGTACTTAGTTGTACTCGCGAGGATTTGTATATTAACTAATTGAGACTGCCGCTTTTTTATATACAGCTGGGGTCCCAAATCTTTGCAATTCGAAAGGAAAGAACCTTAAATTTTAAAGATAGGCAATTATACTGGTGAAAGTCTTCATTTTGATTTTAAAAATAATAAGAAATTCATTCACAGATTTTTGAAATATCGCTTGCTTTAACAAGGAATCGGACTCACTAAAAACATTATTTTTTTTCGATGCCGATCGAAGAGTTTACTCATAAGGATTCATATACAAAGTTCATAATATGTATATACAAAACCGAGTAAGTAAACTGAGTAGCTATGAGGACCCGTGTGAGAATTTACGAGCATAAATACGTAGCCGCGTGTGTGTATAGGTACACGAGTACGCATGCAGAATTGCGTTAGTACTTATGAGTTTTGAGTCATATCGAGTCGTGTCAAGTCACGTCGAGTCAAAATTTACTCACTGTTTTGAAAAAGTTACTCACTGGTCTGTGTAAAGTTTCTCACCGGTCTGTGAAAAGTTACTCACTGATCTGTAAAAAGTTACTCACCGGTCTGTGCAAAGTTACTCACCGGTCTGTGGAAAGTTATTCACCAATCTGTTAAAAGTTACTCACCGGTCTGTAAAAAATAACTCACCGGTTTGTTAAAAGTTACTCACTGGTCTGTAAAAAGTTACTCCTCGGTCTCTGAAAATATACTCATCGATCTGCGAAAAGTTACTCAATGGTCTGTAAAAAGTTACTCACTGGTCTGTGAAAAGTTACTCAACGGAAGAGATTAACCGAATAAATGATCGGGATTGATCGGAATAGCTCGGGATGGCTTTGGATTGAACGAGATGAATCAGGATTTATTATGATGGATCGCGATGGATCAGGATGTCAAGATAGATCGGAATGGATCGGGATTGATCAAGATGGATCGGGTTGGATCGGAAAGGATCGGGATGGTTGGGACCGGGTCGGGATGGCTAAGAAAGTATTTAGGATGTATTAAAAGTTACTCAACGGTCTGTGAAAAATTACTCACCGGTCTGTGAAAATTTACTCACTGTTTTGTAAAAAGTTACTCACTGGTCTGTGTAAAGTTACTCACCGATCTGTGAAAAGTTACTCACTGGTCTGTAAAAAGTTCTCACCGGTCTTTTAAAAGTTACTCACCGGTCTGTAAAAAATTACTCACCGGTTTGTTAAAAGTTACTCACCGGTCTGTGAAAAGTTACTCATCGGTCTGTGAAAAAATACTCATCGATCTGTGAAAAGTTACTCACTGGTCTGTAAAAAGTTACTCAATGGTCTGTGTAAAGTTACTCACTGATCTGTAAAAAGTTATTCACTGGTCTGTGAAAAGTTACTCAACGGAAGAGGTTAACGGAATAAATGATCGGGATTGATCGGCATAGCTCGGGATGGCTTTGGATTGATGTCGGCGAGTCGTGTCGAGTCGCGTCAAGTCACGTCGAGTCCCGCCGAGTCTCATCGAGTCGCGTGGAGAAACGTCGGGTCGCGTCGAGTCGTATTGAGTAGTGCCGAGTCGTATCGAGTCCGTCGAGTCGCATCGAGTCGGTGAGTCGTGTCGAGTCGCGTCAAGTCACGTCGAGTCCCGCCGAGTCTCATCGAGTCGCGTGGAGAAACGTCGAGTCGCGTCAAGTCGTGTCTCTACTCGTGAATTCTCACACAGCTCTATATTATGTACTTAGTTGTACTCGCGAGGATTTGTATATTAACTAATTGAGACTGCTGCTTTTTTATATACAGCTGGGGTCCCAAATCTTTGCAATTCGAAAGGAAAGAACCTTAAATTTTAAAGATAGGCGATTATACTGGTGAAAGTCTTCATTTTGATTTTAAAAATAATAAGAAATTCATTCACAGATTTTTGAAATATCGCTTGCTTTAACAAGGAATCGGACTCACTAAAAACATTATTTTTTTTCGATGCCGATCGAAGAGTTTACTCATAAGGATTCATATACAAAGTTCATAATATGTATATACAAAACCGAGTAAGTAAAACTGAGTAGCTATGAGGACCCGTGTGAGAATTTACGAGCATAAATACGTAGCCGCGTGTGTGTATAGGTACACGAGTACGCATGCAGAATTGCGTTAGTACTTATGAGTTTTGAGTCATATCGAGTCGTGTCAAGTCACGTCGAGTCAAAATTTACTCACTGTTTTGAAAAAGTTACTCACTGGTCTGTGTAAAGTTTCTCACCGGTCTGTGAAAAGTTACTCACTGATCTGTAAAAAGTTACTCACCGGTCTGTGCAAAGTTACTCACCGGTCTGTGGAAAGTTATTCACCAATCTGTTAAAAGTTACTCACCGGTCTGTAAAAAATAACTCACCGGTTTGTTAAAAGTTACTCACTGGTCTGTAAAAAGTTACTCCTCGGTCTCTGAAAATATACTCATCGATCTGCGAAAAGTTACTCAATGGTCTGTAAAAAGTTACTCACTGGTCTGTGAAAAGTTACTCAACGGAAGAGATTAACCGAATAAATGATCGGGATTGATCGGAATAGCTCGGGATGGCTTTGGATTGAACGAGATGAATCAGGATTTATTATGATGGATCGCGATGGATCAGGATGTCAAGATAGATCGGAATGGATCGGGATTGATCAAGATGGATCGGGTTGGATCGGAAAGGATCGGGATGGTTGGGACCGGGTCGGGATGGCTAAGAAAGTATTTAGGATGTATTAAAAGTTACTCAACGGTCTGTGAAAAATTACTCACCGGTCTGTGAAAATTTACTCACTGTTTTGTAAAAAGTTACTCACTGGTCTGTGTAAAGTTACTCACCGATCTGTGAAAAGTTACTCACTGGTCTGTAAAAAGTTCTCACCGGTCTTTTAAAAGTTACTCACCGGTCTGTAAAAAATTACTCACCGGTTTGTTAAAAGTTACTCACCGGTCTGTGAAAAGTTACTCATCGGTCTGTGAAAAAATACTCATCGATCTGTGAAAAGTTACTCACTGGTCTGTAAAAAGTTACTCAATGGTCTGTGTAAAGTTACTCACTGATCTGTAAAAAGTTATTCACTGGTCTGTGAAAAGTTACTCAACGGAAGAGGTTAACGGAATAAATGATCGGGATTGATCGGCATAGCTCGGGATGGCTTTGGATTGATGTCGGCGAGTCGTGTCGAGTCGCGTCAAGTCACGTCGAGTCCCGCCGAGTCTCATCGAGTCGCGTGGAGAAACGTCGGGTCGCGTCGAGTCGTATTGAGTAGTGCCGAGTCGTATCGAGTCCGTCGAGTCGCATCGAGTCGGTGAGTCGTGTCGAGTCGCGTCAAGTCACGTCGAGTCCCGCCGAGTCTCATCGAGTCGCGTGGAGAAACGTCGAGTCGCGTCAAGTCGTGTCTCTACTCGTGAATTCTCACACAGCTCTATATTATGTACTTAGTTGTACTCGCGAGGATTTGTATATTAACTAATTGAGACTGCCGCTTTTTTATATACAGCTGGGGTCCCAAATCTTTGCAATTCGAAAGGAAAGAACCTTAAATTTTAAAGATAGGCAATTATACTGGTGAAAGTCTTCATTTTGATTTTAAAAATAATAAGAAATTCATTCACAGATTTTTGAAATATCGCTTGCTTTAACAAGGAATCGGACTCACTAAAAACATTATTTTTTTTCGATGCCGATCGAAGAGTTTACTCATAAGGATTCATATACAAAGTTCATAATATGTATATACAAAACCGAGTAAGTAAAACTGAGTAGCTATGAGGACCCGTGTGAGAATTTACGAGCATAAATACGTAGCCGCGTGTGTGTATAGGTACACGAGTACGCATGCAGAATTGCGTTAGTACTTATGAGTTTTGAGTCATATCGAGTCGTGTCAAGTCACGTCGAGTCAAAATTTACTCACTGTTTTGAAAAAGTTACTCACTGGTCTGTGTAAAGTTTCTCACCGGTCTGTGAAAAGTTACTCACTGATCTGTAAAAAGTTACTCACCGGTCTGTGCAAAGTTACTCACCGGTCTGTGGAAAGTTATTCACCAATCTGTTAAAAGTTACTCACCGGTCTGTAAAAAATTACTCACCGGTTTGTTAAAAGTTACTCACTGGTCTGTAAAAAGTTACTCCTCGGTCTCTGAAAATATACTCATCGATCTGCGAAAAGTTACTCAATGGTCTGTAAAAAGTTACTCACTGGTCTGTGAAAAGTTACTCAACGGAAGAGATTAACCGAATAAATGATCGGGATTGATCGGAATAGCTCGGGATGGCTTTGGATTGAAGAGATGAATCGGGATTTATTATGATGGATCGCGATGGATCAGGATGTCAAGATAGATCCGAATGGATCGGGATTGATCAAGATGGATCGGGTTGGATCGGAAAGGATCGGGATGGTTGGGACCGGGTCGGGATGGCTAAGAAAATATTTAGGATGTATTAAAAGTTACTCAACGGTCTGTGAAAAATTACTCACCGGTCTGTGAAAATTTACTCACTGTTTTGTAAAAAGTTACTCACTGGTCTGTGTAAAGTTACTCACCGATCTGTGAAAAGTTACTCACTGGTCTGTAAAAAGTTCTCACCGGTCTTTTAAAAGTTACTCACCGGTCTGTAAAAAATTACTCACCGGTTTGTTAAAAGTTACTCACCGGTCTGTGAAAAGTTACTCATCGGTCTGTGAAAAAATACTCATCGATCTGTGAAAAGTTACTCACTGGTCTGTAAAAAGTTACTCAATGGTCTGTGTAAAGTTACTCACTGATCTGTAAAAAGTTATTCACTGGTCTGTGAAAAGTTACTCAACGGAAGAGGTTAACGGAATAAATGATCGGGATTGATCGGCATAGCTCGGGATGGCTTTGGATTGATGTCGGTGAGTCGTGTCGAGTCGCGTCAAGTCACGTCGAGTCCCGCCGAGTCTCATCGAGTCGCGTGGAGAAACGTCGGGTCGCGTCGAGTCGTATTGAGTAGTGCCGAGTCGTATCGAGTCCGTCGAGTCGCATCGAGTCGGTGAGTCGTGTCGAGTCGCGTCAAGTCACGTCGAGTCCCGCCGAGTCTCATCGAGTCGCGTGGAGAAACGTCGAGTCGCGTCAAGTCGTGTCTCTACTCGTGAATTCTCACACAGCTCTATATTATGTACTTAGTTGTACTCGCGAGGATTTGTATATTAACTAATTGAGACTGCCGCTTTTTTATATACAGCTGGGGTCCCAAATCTTTGCAATTCGAAAGGAAAGAACCTTAAATTTTAAAGATAGGCAATTATACTGGTGAAAGTCTTCATTTTGATTTTAAAAATAATAAGAAATTCATTCACAGATTTTTGAAATATCGCTTGCTTTAACAAGGAATCGGACTCACTAAAAACATTATTTTTTTTCGATGCCGATCGAAGAGTTTACTCATAAGGATTCATATACAAAGTTCATAATATGTATATACAAAACCGAGTAAGTAAACTGAGTAGCTATGAGGACCCGTGTGAGAATTTACGAGCATAAATACGTAGCCGCGTGTGTGTATAGGTACACGAGTACGCATGCAGAATTGCGTTAGTACTTATGAGTTTTGAGTCATATCGAGTCGTGTCAAGTCACGTCGAGTCAAAATTTACTCACTGTTTTGAAAAAGTTACTCACTGGTCTGTGTAAAGTTTCTCACCGGTCTGTGAAAAGTTACTCACTGATCTGTAAAAAGTTACTCACCGGTCTGTGCAAAGTTACTCACCGGTCTGTGGAAAGTTATTCACCAATCTGTTAAAAGTTACTCACCGGTCTGTAAAAAATAACTCACCGGTTTGTTAAAAGTTACTCACTGGTCTGTAAAAAGTTACTCCTCGGTCTCTGAAAATATACTCATCGATCTGCGAAAAGTTACTCAATGGTCTGTAAAAAGTTACTCACTGGTCTGTGAAAAGTTACTCAACGGAAGAGATTAACCGAATAAATGATCGGGATTGATCGGAATAGCTCGGGATGGCTTTGGATTGAAGAGATGAATCGGGATTTATTATGATGGATCGCGATGGATCAGGATGTCAAGATAGATCGGAATGGATCGGGATTGATCAAGATGGATCGGGTTGGATCGGAAAGGATCGGGATGGTTGGGACCGGGTCGGGATGGCTAAGAAAGTATTTAGGATGTATTAAAAGTTACTCAACGGTCTGTGAAAAATTACTCACCGGTCTGTGAAAATTTACTCACTGTTTTGTAAAAAGTTACTCACTGGTCTGTGTAAAGTTACTCACCGATCTGTGAAAAGTTACTCACTGGTCTGTAAAAAGTTCTCACCGGTCTTTTAAAAGTTACTCACCGGTCTGTAAAAAATTACTCACCGGTTTGTTAAAAGTTACTCACCGGTCTGTGAAAAGTTACTCATCGGTCTGTGAAAAAATACTCATCGATCTGTGAAAAGTTACTCACTGGTCTGTAAAAAGTTACTCAATGGTCTGTGTAAAGTTACTCACTGATCTGTAAAAAGTTATTCACTGGTCTGTGAAAAGTTACTCAACGGAAGAGGTTAACGGAATAAATGATCGGGATTGATCGGCATAGCTCGGGATGGCTTTGGATTGATGTCGGTGAGTCGTGTCGAGTCGCGTCAAGTCACGTCGAGTCCCGCCGAGTCTCATCGAGTCGCGTGGAGAAACGTCGGGTCGCGTCGAGTCGTATTGAGTAGTGCCGAGTCGTGTCGAGTCCGTCGAGTCGCATCGAGTCGGTGAGTCGTGTCGAGTCGCGTCAAGTCACGTCGAGTCCCGCCGAGTCTCATCGAGTCGCGTGGAGAAACGTCGAGTCGCGTCAAGTCGTGTCTCTACTCGTGAATTCTTACACAGCTCTCTATTATGTACTTAGTTGTACTCGCGAGGATTTGTATATTAACTAATTGAGACTGCCGCTTTTTTATATACAGCTGGGGTCCCAAATCTTTGCAATTCGAAAGGAAAGAACCTTAAATTTTAAAGATAGGCAATTATACTGGTGAAAGTCTTCATTTTGATTTTAAAAATAATAAGAAATTCATTCACAGATTTTTGAAATATCGCTTGCTTTAACAAGGAATCGGACTCACTAAAAACATTATTTTTTTTCGATGCCGATCGAAGAGTTTACTCATAAGGATTCATATACAAAGTTCATAATATGTATATACAAAACCGAGTAAGTAAAACTGAGTAGCTATGAGGACCCGTGTGAGAATTTACGAGCATAAATACGTAGCCGCGTGTGTGTATAGGTACACGAGTACGCATGCAGAATTGCGTTAGTACTTATGAGTTTTGAGTCATATCGAGTCGTGTCAAGTCACGTCGAGTCAAAATTTACTCACTGTTTTGAAAAAGTTACTCACTGGTCTGTGTAAAGTTTCTCACCGGTCTGTGAAAAGTTACTCACTGATCTGTAAAAAGTTACTCACCGGTCTGTGCAAAGTTACTCACCGGTCTGTGGAAAGTTATTCACCAATCTGTTAAAAGTTACTCACCGGTCTGTAAAAAATAACTCACCGGTTTGTTAAAAGTTACTCACTGGTCTGTAAAAAGTTACTCCTCGGTCTCTGAAAATATACTCATCGATCTGCGAAAAGTTACTCAATGGTCTGTAAAAAGTTACTCACTGGTCTGTGAAAAGTTACTCAACGGAAGAGATTAACCGAATAAATGATCGGGATTGATCGGAATAGCTCGGGATGGCTTTGGATTGAAGAGATGAATCGGGATTTATTATGATGGATCGCGATGGATCAGGATGTCAAGATAGATCGGAATGGATCGGGATTGATCAAGATGGATCGGGTTGGATCGGAAAGGATCGGGATGGTTGGGACCGGGTCGGGATGGCTAAGAAAGTATTTAGGATGTATTAAAAGTTACTCAACGGTCTGTGAAAAATTACTCACCGGTCTGTGAAAATTTACTCACTGTTTTGTAAAAAGTTACTCACTGGTCTGTGTAAAGTTACTCACCGATCTGTGAAAAGTTACTCACTGGTCTGTAAAAAGTTCTCACCGGTCTTTTAAAAGTTACTCACCGGTCTGTAAAAAATTACTCACCGGTTTGTTAAAAGTTACTCACCGGTCTGTGAAAAGTTACTCATCGGTCTGTGAAAAAATACTCATCGATCTGTGAAAAGTTACTCACTGGTCTGTAAAAAGTTACTCAATGGTCTGTGTAAAGTTACTCACTGATCTGTAAAAAGTTATTCACTGGTCTGTGAAAAGTTACTCAACGGAAGAGGTTAACGGAATAAATGATCGGGATTGATCGGCATAGCTCGGGATGGCTTTGGATTGATGTCGGCGAGTCGTGTCGAGTCGCGTCAAGTCACGTCGAGTCCCGCCGAGTCTCATCGAGTCGCGTGGAGAAACGTCGGGTCGCGTCGAGTCGTATTGAGTAGTGCCGAGTCGTGTCGAGTCCGTCGAGTCGCATCGAGTCGGTGAGTCGTGTCGAGTCGCGTCAAGTCACGTCGAGTCCCGCCGAGTCTCATCGAGTCGCGTGGAGAAACGTCGAGTCGCGTCAAGTCGTGTCTCTACTCGTGAATTCTCACACAGCTCTATATTATGTACTTAGTTGTACTCGCGAGGATTTGTATATTAACTAATTGAGACTGCCGCTTTTTTATATACAGCTGGGGTCCCAAATCTTTGCAATTCGAAAGGAAAGAACCTTAAATTTTAAAGATAGGCAATTATACTGGTGAAAGTCTTCATTTTGATTTTAAAAATAATAAGAAATTCATTCACAGATTTTTGAAATATCGCTTGCTTTAACAAGGAATCGGACTCACTAAAAACATTATTTTTTTTCGATGCCGATCGAAGAGTTTACTCATAAGGATTCATATACAAAGTTCATAATATGTATATACAAAACCGAGTAAGTAAAACTGAGTAGCTATGAGGACCCGTGTGAGAATTTACGAGCATAAATACGTAGCCGCGTGTGTGTATAGGTACACGAGTACGCATGCAGAATTGCGTTAGTACTTATGAGTTTTGAGTCATATCGAGTCGTGTCAAGTCACGTCGAGTCAAAATTTACTCACTGTTTTGAAAAAGTTACTCACTGGTCTGTGTAAAGTTTCTCACCGGTCTGTGAAAAGTTACTCACTGATCTGTAAAAAGTTACTCACCGGTCTGTGCAAAGTTACTCACCGATCTGTGGAAAGTTATTCACCAATCTGTTAAAAGTTACTCACCGGTCTGTAAAAAATTACTCACCGGTTTGTTAAAAGTTACTCACTGGTCTGTAAAAAGTTACTCCTCGGTCTCTGAAAATATACTCATCGATCTGCGAAAAGTTACTCAATGGTCTGTAAAAAGTTACTCACTGGTCTGTGAAAAGTTACTCAACGGAAGAGATTAACCGAATAAATGATCGGGATTGATCGGAATAGCTCGGGATGGCTTTGAATTGAAGAGATGAATCGGGATTTATTATGATGGATCGCGATGGATCAGGATGTCAAGATAGATCGGAATGGATCGGGATTGATCAAGATGGATCGGGTTGGAACGGAAAGGATCGGGATGGTTGGGACCGGGTCGGGATGGCTAAGAAAGTATTTAGGATGTATTAAAAGTTACTCAACGGTCTGTGAAAAATTACTCACCGGTCTGTGAAAATTTACTCACTGTTTTGTAAAAAGTTACTCACTGGTCTGTGTAAAGTTACTCACCGATCTGTGAAAAGTTACTCACTGGTCTGTAAAAAGTTCTCACCGGTCTTTTAAAAGTTACTCACCGTTTTGTAAAAAATTACTCACCGGTTTGTTAAAAGTTACTCACCGGTCTGTGAAAAGTTACTCATCGGTCTGTGAAAAAATACTCATCGATCTGTGAAAAGTTACTCACTGGTCTGTAAAAAGTTACTCAATGGTCTGTGTAAAGTTACTCACTGATCTGTAAAAAGTTATTCACTGGTCTGTGAAAAGTTACTCAATGGAAGAGGTTAACGGAATAAATGATCGGGATTGATCGGCATAGCTCGGGATGGCTTTGGATTGATGTCGGCGAGTCGTGTCGAGTCGCGTCAAGTCACGTCGAGTCCCGCCGAGTCTCATCGAGTCGCGTGGAGAAACGTCGGGTCGCGTCGAGTCGTATTGAGTAGTGCCGAGTCGTATCGAGTCCGTCGAGTCGCATCGAGTCGGTGAGTCGTGTCGAGTCGCGTCAAGTCACGTCGAGTCCCGCCGAGTCTCATCGAGTCGCGTGGAGAAACGTCGAGTCGCGTCAAGTCGTGTCTCTACTCGTGAATTCTCACACAGCTCTATATTATGTACTTAGTTGTACTCGCGAGGATTTGTATATTAACTAATTGAGACTGTTGCTTTTTTATATACAGCTGGGGTCCCAAATCTTTGCAATTCGAAAGGAAAGAACCTTAAATTTTAAAGATAGGCGATTATACTGGTGAAAGTCTTCATTTTGATTTTAAAAATAATAAGAAATTCATTCACAGATTTTTGAAATATCGCTTGCTTTAACAAGGAATCGGACTCACTAAAAACATTATTTTTTTTCGACGCCGATCGAAGAGTTTACTCATAAGGATTCATATACAAAGTTCATAATATGTATATACAAAACCGAGTAAGTAAAACTGAGTAGCTATGAGGACCCGTGTGAGAATTTACGAGCATAAATACGTAGCCGCGTGTGTGTATAGGTACACGAGTACGCATGCAGAATTGCGTTAGTACTTATGAGTTTTGAGTCATATCGAGTCGTGTCAAGTCACGTCGAGTCAAAATTTACTCACTGTTTTGAAAAAGTTACTCACTGGTCTGTGTAAAGTTTCTCACCGGTCTGTGAAAAGTTACTCACTGATCTGTAAAAAGTTACTCACCGGTCTGTGCAAAGTTACTCACCGATCTGTGGAAAGTTATTCACCAATCTGTTAAAAGTTACTCACCGGTCTGTAAAAAATTACTCACCGGTTTGTTAAAAGTTACTCACTGGTCTGTAAAAAGTTACTCCTCGGTCTCTGAAAATATACTCATCGATCTGCGAAAAGTTACTCAATGGTCTGTAAAAAGTTACTCACTGGTCTGTGAAAAGTTACTCAACGGAAGAGATTAACCGAATAAATGATCGGGATTGATCGGAATAGCTCGGGATGGCTTTGAATTGAAGAGATGAATCGGGATTTATTATGATGGATCGCGATGGATCAGGATGTCAAGATAGATCGGAATGGATCGGGATTGATCAAGATGGATCGGGTTGGAACGGAAAGGATCGGGATGGTTGGGACCGGGTCGGGATGGCTAAGAAAGTATTTAGGATGTATTAAAAGTTACTCAACGGTCTGTGAAAAATTACTCACCGGTCTGTGAAAATTTACTCACTGTTTTGTAAAAAGTTACTCACTGGTCTGTGTAAAGTTACTCACCGATCTGTGAAAAGTTACTCACTGGTCTGTAAAAAGTTCTCACCGGTCTTTTAAAAGTTACTCACCGTTTTGTAAAAAATTACTCACCGGTTTGTTAAAAGTTACTCACCGGTCTGTGAAAAGTTACTCATCGGTCTGTGAAAAAATACTCATCGATCTGTGAAAAGTTACTCACTGGTCTGTAAAAAGTTACTCAATGGTCTGTGTAAAGTTACTCACTGATCTGTAAAACGTTATTCACTGGTCTGTGAAAAGTTACTCAATGGAAGAGGTTAACGGAATAAATGATCGGGATTGATCGGCATAGCTCGGGATGGCTTTGGATTGATGTCGGCGAGTCGTGTCGAGTCGCGTCAAGTCACGTCGAGTCCCGCCGAGTCTCATCGAGTCGCGTGGAGAAACGTCGGGTCGCGTCGAGTCGTATTGAGTAGTGCCGAGTCGTATCGAGTCCGTCGAGTCGCATCGAGTCGGTGAGTCGTGTCGAGTCGCGTCAAGTCACGTCGAGTCCCGCCGAGTCTCATCGAGTCGCGTGGAGAAACGTCGAGTCGCGTCAAGTCGTGTCTCTACTCGTGAATTCTCACACAGCTCTATATTATGTACTTAGTTGTACTCGCGAGGATTTGTATATTAACTAATTGAGACTGCTGCTTTTTTATATACAGCTGGGGTCCCAAATCTTTGCAATTCGAAAGGAAAGAACCTTAAATTTTAAAGATAGGCAATTATACTGGTGAAAGTCTTCATTTTGATTTTAAAAATAATAAGAAATTCATTCACAGATTTTTGAAATATCGCTTGCTTTAACAAGGAATCGGACTCACTAAAAACATTATTTTTTTTCGATGCCGATCGAAGAGTTTACTCATAAGGATTCATATACAAAGTTCATAATATGTATATACAAAACCGAGTAAGTAAAACTGAGTAGCTATGAGGACCCGTGTGAGAATTTACGAGCATAAATACGTAGCCGCGTGTGTGTATAGGTACACGAGTACGCATGCAGAATTGCGTTAGTACTTATGAGTTTTGAGTCATATCGAGTCGTGTCAAGTCACGTCGAGTCAAAATTTACTCACTGTTTTGAAAAAGTTACTCACTGGTCTGTGTAAAGTTTCTCACCGGTCTGTGAAAAGTTACTCACTGATCTGTAAAAAGTTACTCACCGGTCTGTGCAAAGTTACTCACCGGTCTGTGGAAAGTTATTCACCAATCTGTTAAAAGTTACTCACCGGTCTGTAAAAAATAACTCACCGGTTTGTTAAAAGTTACTCACTGGTCTGTAAAAAGTTACTCCTCGGTCTCTGAAAATATACTCATCGATCTGCGAAAAGTTACTCAATGGTCTGTAAAAAGTTACTCACTGGTCTGTGAAAAGTTACTCAACGGAAGAGATTAACCGAATAAATGATCGGGATTGATCGGAATAGCTCGGGATGGCTTTGGATTGAAGAGATGAATCGGGATTTATTATGATGGATCGCGATGGATCAGGATGTCAAGATAGATCGGAATGGATCGGGATTGATCAAGATGGATCGGGTTGGATCGGAAAGGATCGGGATGGTTGGGACCGGGTCGGGATGGCTAAGAAAGTATTTAGGATGTATTAAAAGTTACTCAACGGTCTGTGAAAAATTACTCACCGGTCTGTGAAAATTTACTCACTGTTTTGTAAAAAGTTACTCACTGGTCTGTGTAAAGTTACTCACCGATCTGTGAAAAGTTACTCACTGGTCTGTAAAAAGTTCTCACCGGTCTTTTAAAAGTTACTCACCGGTCTGTAAAAAATTACTCACCGGTTTGTTAAAAGTTACTCACCGGTCTGTGAAAAGTTACTCATCGGTCTGTGAAAAAATACTCATCGATCTGTGAAAAGTTACTCACTGGTCTGTAAAAAGTTACTCAATGGTCTGTGTAAAGTTACTCACTGATCTGTAAAAAGTTATTCACTGGTCTGTGAAAAGTTACTCAACGGAAGAGGTTAACGGAATAAATGATCGGGATTGATCGGCATAGCTCGGGATGGCTTTGGATTGATGTCGGCGAGTCGTGTCGAGTCGCGTCAAGTCACGTCGAGTCCCGCCGAGTCTCATCGAGTCGCGTGGAGAAACGTCGGGTCGCGTCGAGTCGTATTGAGTAGTGCCGAGTCGTGTCGAGTCCGTCGAGTCGCATCGAGTCGGTGAGTCGTGTCGAGTCGCGTCAAGTCACGTCGAGTCCCGCCGAGTCTCATCGAGTCGCGTGGAGAAACGTCGAGTCGCGTCAAGTCGTGTCTCTACTCGTGAATTCTCACACAGCTCTATATTATGTACTTAGTTGTACTCGCGAGGATTTGTATATTAACTAATTGAGACTGCCGCTTTTTTATATACAGCTGGGGTCCCAAATCTTTGCAATTCGAAAGGAAAGAACCTTAAATTTTAAAGATAGGCAATTATACTGGTGAAAGTCTTCATTTTGATTTTAAAAATAATAAGAAATTCATTCACAGATTTTTGAAATATCGCTTGCTTTAACAAGGAATCGGACTCACTAAAAACATTATTTTTTTTCGATGCCGATCGAAGAGTTTACTCATAAGGATTCATATACAAAGTTCATAATATGTATATACAAAACCGAGTAAGTAAAACTGAGTAGCTATGAGGACCCGTGTGAGAATTTACGAGCATAAATACGTAGCCGCGTGTGTGTATAGGTACACGAGTACGCATGCAGAATTGCGTTAGTACTTATGAGTTTTGAGTCATATCGAGTCGTGTCAAGTCACGTCGAGTCAAAATTTACTCACTGTTTTGAAAAAGTTACTCACTGGTCTGTGTAAAGTTTCTCACCGGTCTGTGAAAAGTTACTCACTGATCTGTAAAAAGTTACTCACCGGTCTGTGCAAAGTTACTCACCGATCTGTGGAAAGTTATTCACCAATCTGTTAAAAGTTACTCACCGGTCTGTAAAAAATTACTCACCGGTTTGTTAAAAGTTACTCACTGGTCTGTAAAAAGTTACTCCTCGGTCTCTGAAAATATACTCATCGATCTGCGAAAAGTTACTCAATGGTCTGTAAAAAGTTACTCACTGGTCTGTGAAAAGTTACTCAACGGAAGAGATTAACCGAATAAATGATCGGGATTGATCGGAATAGCTCGGGATGGCTTTGAATTGAAGAGATGAATCGGGATTTATTATGATGGATCGCGATGGATCAGGATGTCAAGATAGATCGGAATGGATCGGGATTGATCAAGATGGATCGGGTTGGAACGGAAAGGATCGGGATGGTTGGGACCGGGTCGGGATGGCTAAGAAAGTATTTAGGATGTATTAAAAGTTACTCAACGGTCTGTGAAAAATTACTCACCGGTCTGTGAAAATTTACTCACTGTTTTGTAAAAAGTTACTCACTGGTCTGTGTAAAGTTACTCACCGATCTGTGAAAAGTTACTCACTGGTCTGTAAAAAGTTCTCACCGGTCTTTTAAAAGTTACTCACCGTTTTGTAAAAAATTACTCACCGGTTTGTTAAAAGTTACTCACCGGTCTGTGAAAAGTTACTCATCGGTCTGTGAAAAAATACTCATCGATCTGTGAAAAGTTACTCACTGGTCTGTAAAAAGTTACTCAATGGTCTGTGTAAAGTTACTCACTGATCTGTAAAAAGTTATTCACTGGTCTGTGAAAAGTTACTCAATGGAAGAGGTTAACGGAATAAATGATCGGGATTGATCGGCATAGCTCGGGATGGCTTTGGATTGATGTCGGCGAGTCGTGTCGAGTCGCGTCAAGTCACGTCGAGTCCCGCCGAGTCTCATCGAGTCGCGTGGAGAAACGTCGGGTCGCGTCGAGTCGTATTGAGTAGTGCCGAGTCGTATCGAGTCCGTCGAGTCGCATCGAGTCGGTGAGTCGTGTCGAGTCGCGTCAAGTCACGTCGAGTCCCGCCGAGTCTCATCGAGTCGCGTGGAGAAACGTCGAGTCGCGTCAAGTCGTGTCTCTACTCGTGAATTCTCACACAGCTCTATATTATGTACTTAGTTGTACTCGCGAGGATTTGTATATTAACTAATTGAGACTGTTGCTTTTTTATATACAGCTGGGGTCCCAAATCTTTGCAATTCGAAAGGAAAGAACCTTAAATTTTAAAGATAGGCAATTATACTGGTGAAAGTCTTCATTTTGATTTTAAAAATAATAAGAAATTCATTCACAGATTTTTGAAATATCGCTTGCTTTAACAAGGAATCGGACTCACTAAAAACATTATTTTTTTTCGACGCCGATCGAAGAGTTTACTCATAAGGATTCATATACAAAGTTCATAATATGTATATACAAAACCGAGTAAGTAAAACTGAGTAGCTATGAGGACCCGTGTGAGAATTTACGAGCATAAATACGTAGCCGCGTGTGTGTATAGGTACACGAGTACGCATGCAGAATTGCGTTAGTACTTATGAGTTTTGAGTCATATCGAGTCGTGTCAAGTCACGTCGAGTCAAAATTTACTCACTGTTTTGAAAAAGTTACTCACTGGTCTGTGTAAAGTTTCTCACCGGTCTGTGAAAAGTTACTCACTGATCTGTAAAAAGTTACTCACCGGTCTGTGCAAAGTTACTCACCGATCTGTGGAAAGTTATTCACCAATCTGTTAAAAGTTACTCACCGGTCTGTAAAAAATTACTCACCGGTTTGTTAAAAGTTACTCACTGGTCTGTAAAAAGTTACTCCTCGGTCTCTGAAAATATACTCATCGATCTGCGAAAAGTTACTCAATGGTCTGTAAAAAGTTACTCACTGGTCTGTGAAAAGTTACTCAACGGAAGAGATTAACCGAATAAATGATCGGGATTGATCGGAATAGCTCGGGATGGCTTTGAATTGAAGAGATGAATCGGGATTTATTATGATGGATCGCGATGGATCAGGATGTCAAGATAGATCGGAATGGATCGGGATTGATCAAGATGGATCGGGTTGGAACGGAAAGGATCGGGATGGTTGGGACCGGGTCGGGATGGCTAAGAAAGTATTTAGGATGTATTAAAAGTTACTCAACGGTCTGTGAAAAATTACTCACCGGTCTGTGAAAATTTACTCACTGTTTTGTAAAAAGTTACTCACTGGTCTGTGTAAAGTTACTCACCGATCTGTGAAAAGTTACTCACTGGTCTGTAAAAAGTTCTCACCGGTCTTTTAAAAGTTACTCACCGTTTTGTAAAAAATTACTCACCGGTTTGTTAAAATTTACTCACCGGTCTGTGAAAAGTTACTCATCGGTCTGTGAAAAAATACTCATCGATCTGTGAAAAGTTACTCACTGGTCTGTAAAAAGTTACTCAATGGTCTGTGTAAAGTTACTCACTGATCTGTAAAAAGTTATTCACTGGTCTGTGAAAAGTTACTCAATGGAAGAGGTTAACGGAATAAATGATCGGGATTGATCGGCATAGCTCGGGATGGCTTTGGATTGATGTCGGCGAGTCGTGTCGAGTCGCGTCAAGTCACGTCGAGTCCCGCCGAGTCTCATCGAGTCGCGTGGAGAAACGTCGGGTCGCGTCGAGTCGTATTGAGTAGTGCCGAGTCGTATCGAGTCCGTCGAGTCGCATCGAGTCGGTGAGTCGTGTCGAGTCGCGTCAAGTCACGTCGAGTCCCGCCGAGTCTCATCGAGTCGCGTGGAGAAACGTCGAGTCGCGTCAAGTCGTGTCTCTACTCGTGAATTCTCACACAGCTCTATATTATGTACTTAGTTGTACTCGCGAGGATTTGTATATTAACTAATTGAGACTGTTGCTTTTTTATATACAGCTGGGGTCCCAAATCTTTGCAATTCGAAAGGAAAGAACCTTAAATTTTAAAGATAGGCGATTATACTGGTGAAAGTCTTCATTTTGATTTTAAAAATAATAAGAAATTCATTCACAGATTTTTGAAATATCGCTTGCTTTAACAAGGAATCGGACTCACTAAAAACATTATTTTTTTTCGACGCCGATCGAAGAGTTTACTCATAAGGATTCATATACAAAGTTCATAATATGTATATACAAAACCGAGTAAGTAAAACTGAGTAGCTATGAGGACCCGTGTGAGAATTTACGAGCATAAATACGTAGCCGCGTGTGTGTATAGGTACACGAGTACGCATGCAGAATTGCGTTAGTACTTATGAGTTTTGAGTCATATCGAGTCGTGTCAAGTCACGTCGAGTCAAAATTTACTCACTGTTTTGAAAAAGTTACTCACTGGTCTGTGTAAAGTTTCTCACCGGTCTGTGAAAAGTTACTCACTGATCTGTAAAAAGTTATTCACTGGTCTGTGAAAAGTTACTCACCGGTCTGTGAAAATTTACTCACTGTTTTGTAAAAAGTTACTCACTGGTCTGTGTAAAGTTACTCACCGATCTGTGAAAAGTTACTCACTGGTCTGTAAAAAGTTCTCAACGGTCTTTTAAAAGTTACTCACCGGTCTGTAAAAATTACTCACCGGTTTGTTAAAAGTTACTCACCGGTCTGTGAAAAGTTACTCATCGGTCTGTGAAAAAATACTCATCGATCTGTGAAAAGTTACTCACTGGTCTGTAAAAAGTTACTCAATGGTCTGTGTAAAGTTACTCACTGATCTGTAAAAAGTTATTCACTGGTCTGTGAAAAGTTACTCAACGGAAGAGGTTAACGGAATAAATGATCGGGATTGATCGGCATAGCTCGGGATGGCTTTGGATTGATGTCGGCGAGTCGTGTCGAGTCGCGTCAAGTCACGTCGAGTCCCGCCGAGTCTCATCGAGTCGCGTGGAGAAACGTCGGGTCGCGTCGAGTCGTATTGAGTAGTGCCGTGTCGAGAAGTTACTCACTGATCTGTAAAAAGTTACTCACCGGTCTGTGCAAAGTTACTCACCGGTCTGTGGAAAGTTATTCACCAATCTGTTAAAAGTTACTCACCGGTCTGTAAAAAATTACTCACCGGTTTGTTAAAAGTTACTCACTGGTCTGTAAAAAGTTACTCCTCGGTCTCTGAAAATATACTCATCGATCTGCGAAAAGTTACTCAATGGTCTGTAAAAAGTTACTCACTGGTCTGTGAAAAGTTACTCAACGGAAGAGATTAACCGAATAAATGATCGGGATTGATCGGAATAGCTCGGGATGGCTTTGGATTGAAGAGATGAATCGGGATTTATTATGATGGATCGCGATGGATCAGGATGTCAAGATAGATCCGAATGGATCGGGATTGATCAAGATGGATCGGGTTGGATCGGAAAGGATCGGGATGGTTGGGACCGGGTCGGGATGGCTAAGAAAGTATTTAGGATGTATTAAAAGTTACTCAACGGTCTGTGAAAAATTACTCACCGGTCTGTGAAAATTTACTCACTGTTTTGTAAAAAGTTACTCACTGGTCTGTGTAAAGTTACTCACCGATCTGTGAAAAGTTACTCACTGGTCTGTAAAAAGTTCTCACCGGTCTTTTAAAAGTTACTCACCGGTCTGTAAAAAATTACTCACCGGTTTGTTAAAAGTTACTCACCGGTCTGTGAAAAGTTACTCATCGGTCTGTGAAAAAATACTCATCGATCTGTGAAAAGTTACTCACTGGTCTGTAAAAAGTTACTCAATGGTCTGTGTAAAGTTACTCACTAATCTGTAAAAAGTTATTCACTGGTCTGTGAAAAGTTACTCAACGGAAGAGGTTAACGGAATAAATGATCGGGATTGATCGGCATAGCTCGGGATGGCTTTGGATTGATGTCGGTGAGTCGTGTCGAGTCGCGTCAAGTCACGTCGAGTCCCGCCGAGTCTCATCGAGTCGCGTGGAGAAACGTCGGGTCGCGTCGAGTCGTATTGAGTAGTGCCGAGTCGTGTCGAGTCCATCGAGTCGCATCGAGTCGGTGAGTCGTGTCGAGTCGCGTCAAGTCACGTCGAGTCCCGCCGAGTCTCATCGAGTCGCGTGGAGAAACGTCGAGTCGCGTCAAGTCGTGTCTCTACTCGTGAATTCTCACACAGCTCTATATTATGTACTTAGTTGTACTCGCGAGGATTTGTATATTAACTAATTGAGACTGCCGCTTTTTTATATACAGCTGGGGTCCCAAATCTTTGCAATTCGAAAGGAAAGAACCTTAAATTTTAAAGATAGGCAATTATACTGGTGAAAGTCTTCATTTTGATTTTAAAAATAATAAGAAATTCATTCACAGATTTTTGAAATATCGCTTGCTTTAACAAGGAATCGGACTCACTAAAAACATTATTTTTTTTCGACGCCGATCGAAGAGTTTACTCATAAGGATTCATATACAAAGTTCATAATATGTATATACAAAACCGAGTAAGTAAAACTGAGTAGCTATGAGGACCCGTGTGAGAATTTACGAGCATAAATACGTAGCCGCGTGTGTGTATAGGTACACGAGTACGCATGCAGAATTGCGTTAGTACTTATGAGTTTTGAGTCATATCGAGTCGTGTCAAGTCACGTCGAGTCAAAATTTACTCACTGTTTTGAAAAAGTTACTCACTGGTCTGTGTAAAGTTTCTCACCGGTCTGTGAAAAGTTACTCACTGATCTGTAAAAAGTTACTCACCGGTCTGTGCAAAGTTACTCACCGGTCTGTGGAAAGTTATTCACCAATCTGTTAAAAGTTACTCACCGGTCTGTAAAAAATTACTCACCGGTTTGTTAAAAGTTACTCACTGGTCTGTAAAAAGTTACTCCTCGGTCTCTGAAAATATACTCATCGATCTGCGAAAAGTTACTCAATGGTCTGTAAAAAGTTACTCACTGGTCTGTGAAAAGTTACTCAACGGAAGAGATTAATAAATATCGGGATTGATCGGAATAGCTCGGGATGGCTTTGGATTGAAGAGATGAATCGGGATTTATTATGATGGATCGCGATGGATCAGGATGTCAAGATAGATCGGAATGGATCGGGATTGATCAAGATGGATCGGGTTGGATCGGAAAGGATCGGGATGGTTGGGACCGGGTCGGGATGGCTAAGAAAGTATTTAGGATGTATTAAAAGTTACTCAACGGTCTGTGAAAAATTACTCACCGGTCTGTGAAAATTTACTCACTGTTTTGTAAAAAGTTACTCACTGGTCTGTGTAAAGTTACTCAATGGTCTGTGTAAAGTTACTCACTAATCTGTAAAAAGTTATTCACTGGTCTGTGAAAAGTTACTCAACGGAAGAGGTTAACGGAATAAATGATCGGGATTGATCGGCATAGCTCGGGATGGCTTTGGATTGATGTCGGTGAGTCGTGTCGAGTCGCGTCAAGTCACGTCGAGTCCCGCCGAGTCTCATCGAGTCGCGTGGAGAAACGTCGGGTCGCGTCGAGTCGTATTGAGTAGTGCCGAGTCGTGTCGAGTCCGTCGAGTCGCATCGAGTCGGTGAGTCGTGTCGAGTCGCGTCAAGTCACGTCGAGTCCCGCCGAGTCTCATCGAGTCGCGTGGAGAAACGTCGAGTCGCGTCAAGTCGTGTCTCTACTCGTGAATTCTCACACAGCTCTATATTATGTACTTAGTTGTACTCGCGAGGATTTGTATATTAACTAATTGATCTGTGTAAAGTTACTCACTGATCTGTAAAAAGTTATTCACTGGTCTGTGAAAAGTTACTCAACGGAAGAGGTTAACCGAATAAATGATCGGGATTGATCGGAATAGCTCGGGATGGCTTTGGATTGAAGAGATGAATCGGGATTTATTATGATGGATCGCGATGGATCAGGATGTCAAGATAGATCGGAATGGATCGGGATTGATCAAGATGGATCGGGTTGGATCGGAAAGGATCGGGATGGTTGGGACCGGGTCGGGATGGCTAAGAAAGTATTTAGGATGTATTAAAAGTTACTCAACGGTCTGTGAAAAATTACTCACCGGTCTGTGAAAATTTACTCACTGTTTTGTAAAAAGTTACTCACTGGTCTGTGTAAAGTTACTCAATGGTCTGTGTAAAGTTACTCACTAATCTGTAAAAAGTTATTCACTGGTCTGTGAAAAGTTACTCAACGGAAGAGGTTAACGGAATAAATGATCGGGATTGATGGGCATAGCTCGGGATGGCTTTGGATTGATGTCGGTGAGTCGTGTCGAGTCGCGTCAAGTCACGTCGAGTCCCGCCGAGTCTCATCGAGTCGCGTGGAGAAACGTCGGGTCGCGTCGAGTCGTATTGAGTAGTGCCGAGTCGTGTCGAGTCCGTCGAGTCGCATCGAGTCGGTGAGTCGTGTCGAGTCGCGTCAAGTCACGTCGAGTCCCGCCGAGTCTCATCGAGTCGCGTGGAGAAACGTCGAGTCGCGTCAAGTCGTGTCTCTACTCGTGAATTCTTACACAGCTCTCTATTATGTACTTAGTTGTACTCGCGAGGATTTGTATATTAACTAATTGAGACTGCCGCTTTTTTATATACAGCTGGGGTCCCAAATCTTTGCAATTCGAAAGGAAAGAACCTTAAATTTTAAAGATAGGCAATTATACTGGTGAAAGTCTTCATTTTGATTTTAAAAATAATAAGAAATTCATTCACAGATTTTTGAAATATCGCTTGCTTTAACAAGGAATCGGACTCACTAAAAACATTATTTTTTTTCGATGCCGATCGAAGAGTTTACTCATAAGGATTCATATACAAAGTTCATAATATGTATATACAAAACCGAGTAAGTAAAACTGAGTAGCTATGAGGACCCGTGTGAGAATTTACGAGCATAAATACGTAGCCGCGTGTGTGTATAGGTACACGAGTACGCATGCAGAATTGCGTTAGTACTTATGAGTTTTGAGTCATATCGAGTCGTGTCAAGTCACGTCGAGTCAAAATTTACTCACTGTTTTGAAAAAGTTACTCACTGGTCTGTGTAAAGTTTCTCACCGGTCTGTGAAAAGTTACTCACTGATCTGTAAAAAGTTACTCACCGGTCTGTGCAAAGTTACTCACCGGTCTGTGGAAAGTTATTCACCAATCTGTTAAAAGTTACTCACCGGTCTGTAAAAAATAACTCACCGGTTTGTTAAAAGTTACTCACTGGTCTGTAAAAAGTTACTCCTCGGTCTCTGAAAATATACTCATCGATCTGCGAAAAGTTACTCAATGGTCTGTAAAAAGTTACTCACTGGTCTGTGAAAAGTTACTCAACGGAAGAGATTAACCGAATAAATGATCGGGATTGATCGGAATAGCTCGGGATGGCTTTGGATTGAAGAGATGAATCGGGATTTATTATGATGGATCGCGATGGATCAGGATGTCAAGATAGATCGGAATGGATCGGGATTGATCAAGATGGATCGGGTTGGATCGGAAAGGATCGGGATGGTTGGGACCGGGTCGGGATGGCTAAGAAAGTATTTAGGATGTATTAAAAGTTACTCAACGGTCTGTGAAAAATTACTCACCGGTCTGTGAAAATTTACTCACTGTTTTGTAAAAAGTTACTCACTGGTCTGTGTAAAGTTACTCACCGATCTGTGAAAAGTTACTCACTGGTCTGTAAAAAGTTCTCACCGGTCTTTTAAAAGTTACTCACCGGTCTGTAAAAAATTACTCACCGGTTTGTTAAAAGTTACTCACCGGTCTGTGAAAAGTTACTCATCGGTCTGTGAAAAAATACTCATCGATCTGTGAAAAGTTACTCACTGGTCTGTAAAAAGTTACTCAATGGTCTGTGTAAAGTTACTCACTGATCTGTAAAAAGTTATTCACTGGTCTGTGAAAAGTTACTCAACGGAAGAGGTTAACGGAATAAATGATCGGGATTGATCGGCATAGCTCGGGATGGCTTTGGATTGATGTCGGCGAGTCGTGTCGAGTCGCGTCAAGTCACGTCGAGTCCCGCCGAGTCTCATCGAGTCGCGTGGAGAAACGTCGGGTCGCGTCGAGTCGTATTGAGTAGTGCCGAGTCGTGTCGAGTCCGTCGAGTCGCATCGAGTCGGTGAGTCGTGTCGAGTCGCGTCAAGTCACGTCGAGTCCCGCCGAGTCTCATCGAGTCGCGTGGAGAAACGTCGAGTCGCGTCAAGTCGTGTCTCTACTCGTGAATTCTCACACAGCTCTATATTATGTACTTAGTTGTACTCGCGAGGATTTGTATATTAACTAATTGAGACTGCCGCTTTTTTATATACAGCTGGGGTCCCAAATCTTTGCAATTCGAAAGGAAAGAACCTTAAATTTTAAAGATAGGCAATTATACTGGTGAAAGTCTTCATTTTGATTTTAAAAATAATAAGAAATTCATTCACAGATTTTTGAAATATCGCTTGCTTTAACAAGGAATCGGACTCACTAAAAACATTATTTTTTTTCGATGCCGATCGAAGAGTTTACTCATAAGGATTCATATACAAAGTTCATAATATGTATATACAAAACCGAGTAAGTAAAACTGAGTAGCTATGAGGACCCGTGTGAGAATTTACGAGCATAAATACGTAGCCGCGTGTGTGTATAGGTACACGAGTACGCATGCAGAATTGCGTTAGTACTTATGAGTTTTGAGTCATATCGAGTCGTGTCAAGTCACGTCGAGTCAAAATTTACTCACTGTTTTGAAAAAGTTACTCACTGGTCTGTGTAAAGTTTCTCACCGGTCTGTGAAAAGTTACTCACTGATCTGTAAAAAGTTACTCACCGGTCTGTGCAAAGTTACTCACCGGTCTGTGGAAAGTTATTCACCAATCTGTTAAAAGTTACTCACCGGTCTGTAAAAAATAACTCACCGGTTTGTTAAAAGTTACTCACTGGTCTGTAAAAAGTTACTCCTCGGTCTCTGAAAATATACTCATCGATCTGCGAAAAGTTACTCAATGGTCTGTAAAAAGTTACTCACTGGTCTGTGAAAAGTTACTCAACGGAAGAGATTAACCGAATAAATGATCGGGATTGATCGGAATAGCTCGGGATGGCTTTGGATTGAAGAGATGAATCGGGATTTATTATGATGGATCGCGATGGATCAGGATGTCAAGATAGATCGGAATGGATCGGGATTGATCAAGATGGATCGGGTTGGATCGGAAAGGATCGGGATGGTTGGGACCGGGTCGGGATGGCTAAGAAAGTATTTAGGATGTATTAAAAGTTACTCAACGGTCTGTGAAAAATTACTCACCGGTCTGTGAAAATTTACTCACTGTTTTGTAAAAAGTTACTCACTGGTCTGTGTAAAGTTACTCACCGATCTGTGAAAAGTTACTCACTGGTCTGTAAAAAGTTCTCACCGGTCTTTTAAAAGTTACTCACCGGTCTGTAAAAAATTACTCACCGGTTTGTTAAAAGTTACTCACCGGTCTGTGAAAAATTACTCATCAGTCTGTGAAAAAATACTCATCGATCTGTGAAAAGTTACTCACTGGTCTGTAAAAAGTTACTCAATGGTCTGTGTAAAGTTACTCACTGATCTGTAAAAAGTTATTCACTGGTCTGTGAAAAGTTACTCAACGGAAGAGGTTAACAGAATAAATGATCGGGATTGATCGGCATAGCTCGGGATGGCTTTGGATTGATGTCGGCGAGTCGTGTCGAGTCGCGTCAAGTCACGTCGAGTCCCGCCGAGTCTCATCGAGTCGCGTGGAGAAACGTCGGGTCGCGTCGAGTCGTATTGAGTAGTGCCGAGTCGTATCGAGTCCGTCGAGTCACATCGAGTCGGTGAGTCGTGTCGAGTCGCGTCAAGTCACGTCGAGTCCCGCCGAGTCTCATCGAGTCGCGTGGAGAAACGTCGAGTCGCGTCAAGTTGTGTCTCTACTCGTGAATTCTCACACAGCTCTATATTATGTACTTAGTTGTACTCGCGAGGATTTGTATATTAACTAATTGAGACTGCCGCTTTTTTATATACAGCTGGGGTCCCAAATCTTTGCAATTCGAAAGGAAAGAACCTTAAATTTTAAAGATAGGCAATTATACTGGTGAAAGTCTTCATTTTGATTTTAAAAATAATAAGAAATTCATTCACAGATTTTTGAAATATCGCTTGCTTTAACAAGGAATCGGACTCACTAAAAACATTATTTTTTTTCGACGCCGATCGAAGAGTTTACTCATAAGGATTCATATACAAAGTTCATAATATGTATATACAAAACCGAGTAAGTAAAACTGAGTAGCTATGAGGACCCGTGTGAGAATTTACGAGCATAAATACGTAGCCGCGTGTGTGTATAGGTACACGAGTACGCATGCAGAATTGCGTTAGTACTTATGAGTTTTGAGTCATATCGAGTCGTGTCAAGTCACGTCGAGTCAAAATTTACTCACTGTTTTGAAAAAGTTACTCACTGGTCTGTGTAAAGTTTCTCACCGGTCTGTGAAAAGTTACTCACTGATCTGTAAAAAGTTACTCACCGGTCTGTGCAAAGTTACTCACCGGTCTGTGGAAAGTTATTCACCAATCTGTTAAAAGTTACTCACCGGTCTGTAAAAAATTACTCACCGGTTTGTTAAAAGTTACTCACTGGTCTGTAAAAAGTTACTCCTCGGTCTCTGAAAATATACTCATCGATCTGCGAAAAGTTACTCAATGGTCTGTAAAAAGTTACTCACTGGTCTGTGAAAAGTTACTCAACGGAAGAGATTAACCGAATAAATGATCGGGATTGATCGGAATAGCTCGGGATGGCTTTGGATTGAAGAGATGAATCGGGATTTATTATGATGGATCGCGATGGATCAGGATGTCAAGATAGATCGGAATGGATCGGGATTGATCAAGATGGATCGGGTTGGATCGGAAAGGATCGGGATGGTTGGGACCGGGTCGGGATGGCTAAGAAAGTATTTAGGATGTATTAAAAGTTACTCAACGGTCTGTGAAAAATTACTCACCGGTCTGTGAAAATTTACTCACTGTTTTGTAAAAAGTTACTCACTGGTCTGTAAAAAGTTACTCAATGGTCTGTGTAAAGTTACTCACTGATCTGTAAAAAGTTATTCACTGGTCTGTGAAAAGTTACTCAACGGAAGAGGTTAACGGAATAAATGATCGGGATTGATGGGCATAGCTCGGGATGGCTTTGGATTGATGTCGGTGAGTCGTGTCGAGTCGCGTCAAGTCACGTCGAGTCCCGCCGAGTCTCATCGAGTCGCGTGGAGAAACGTCGGGTCGCGTCGAGTCGTATTGAGTAGTGCCGAGTCGTGTCGAGTCCGTCGAGTCGCATCGAGTCGGTGAGTCGTGTCGAGTCGCGTCAAGTCACGTCGAGTCCCGCCGAGTCTCATCGAGTCGCGTGGAGAAACGTCGAGTCGCGTCAAGTCGTGTCTCTACTCGTGAATTCTCACACAGCTCTATATTATGTACTTAGTTGTACTCGCGAGGATTTGTATATTAACTAATTGATCTGCGAAAAGTTACTCAATGGTCTGTAAAAAGTTACTCACTGGTCTGTGAAAAGTTACTCAACGGAAGAGATTAACCGAATAAATGATCGGGATTGATCGGAATAGCTCGGGATGGCTTTGGATTGAAGAGATGAATCGGGATTTATTATGATGGATCGCGATGGATCAGGATGTCAAGATAGATCGGAATGGATCGGGATTGATCAAGATGGATCGGGTTGGATCGGAAAGGATCGGGATGGTTGGGACCGGGTCGGGATGGCTAAGAAAGTATTTAGGATGTATTAAAAGTTACTCAACGGTCTGTGAAAAATTACTCACCGGTCTGTGAAAATTTACTCACTGTTTTGTAAAAAGTTACTCACTGGTCTGTGTAAAGTTACTCAATGGTCTGTGTAAAGTTACTCACTAATCTGTAAAAAGTTATTCACTGGTCTGTGAAAAGTTACTCAACGGAAGAGGTTAACGGAATAAATGATCGGGATTGATCGGCATAGCTCGGGATGGCTTTGGATTGATGTCGGTGAGTCGTGTCGAGTCGCGTCAAGTCACGTCGAGTCCCGCCGAGTCTCATCGAGTCGCGTGGAGAAACGTCGGGTCGCGTCGAGTCGTATTGAGTAGTGCCGAGTCGTGTCGAGTCCGTCGAGTCGCATCGAGTCGGTGAGTCGTGTCGAGTCGCGTCAAGTCACGTCGAGTCCCGCCGAGTCTCATCGAGTCGCGTGGAGAAACGTCGAGTCGCGTCAAGTCGTGTCTCTACTCGTGAATTCTTACACAGCTCTCTATTATGTACTTAGTTGTACTCGCGAGGATTTGTATATTAACTAATTGAGACTGCCGCTTTTTTATATACAGCTGGGGTCCCAAATCTTTGCAATTCGAAAGGAAAGAACCTTAAATTTTAAAGATAGGCAATTATACTGGTGAAAGTCTTCATTTTGATTTTAAAAATAATAAGAAATTCATTCACAGATTTTTGAAATATCGCTTGCTTTAACAAGGAATCGGACTCACTAAAAACATTATTTTTTTTCGATGCCGATCGAAGAGTTTACTCATAAGGATTCATATACAAAGTTCATAATATGTATATACAAAACCGAGTAAGTAAAACTGAGTAGCTATGAGGACCCGTGTGAGAATTTACGAGCATAAATACGTAGCCGCGTGTGTGTATAGGTACACGAGTACGCATGCAGAATTGCGTTAGTACTTATGAGTTTTGAGTCATATCGAGTCGTGTCAAGTCACGTCGAGTCAAAATTTACTCACTGTTTTGAAAAAGTTACTCACTGGTCTGTGTAAAGTTTCTCACCGGTCTGTGAAAAGTTACTCACTGATCTGTAAAAAGTTACTCACCGGTCTGTGCAAAGTTACTCACCGGTCTGTGGAAAGTTATTCACCAATCTGTTAAAAGTTACTCACCGGTCTGTAAAAAATAACTCACCGGTTTGTTAAAAGTTACTCACTGGTCTGTAAAAAGTTACTCCTCGGTCTCTGAAAATATACTCATCGATCTGCGAAAAGTTACTCAATGGTCTGTAAAAAGTTACTCACTGGTCTGTGAAAAGTTACTCAACGGAAGAGATTAACCGAATAAATGATCGGGATTGATCGGAATAGCTCGGGATGGCTTTGGATTGAAGAGATGAATCGGGATTTATTATGATGGATCGCGATGGATCAGGATGTCAAGATAGATCGGAATGGATCGGGATTGATCAAGATGGATCGGGTTGGATCGGAAAGGATCGGGATGGTTGGGACCGGGTCGGGATGGCTAAGAAAGTATTTAGGATGTATTAAAAGTTACTCAACGGTCTGTGAAAAATTACTCACCGGTCTGTGAAAATTTACTCACTGTTTTGTAAAAAGTTACTCACTGGTCTGTGTAAAGTTACTCACCGATCTGTGAAAAGTTACTCACTGGTCTGTAAAAAGTTCTCACCGGTCTTTTAAAAGTTACTCACCGGTCTGTAAAAAATTACTCACCGGTTTGTTAAAAGTTACTCACCGGTCTGTGAAAAGTTACTCATCGGTCTGTGAAAAAATACTCATCGATCTGTGAAAAGTTACTCACTGGTCTGTAAAAAGTTACTCAATGGTCTGTGTAAAGTTACTCACTGATCTGTAAAAAGTTATTCACTGGTCTGTGAAAAGTTACTCAACGGAAGAGGTTAACGGAATAAATGATCGGGATTGATCGGCATAGCTCGGGATGGCTTTGGATTGATGTCGGCGAGTCGTGTCGAGTCGCGTCAAGTCACGTCGAGTCCCGCCGAGTCTCATCGAGTCGCGTGGAGAAACGTCGGGTCGCGTCGAGTCGTATTGAGTAGTGCCGAGTCGTGTCGAGTCCGTCGAGTCGCATCGAGTCGGTGAGTCGTGTCGAGTCGCGTCAAGTCACGTCGAGTCCCGCCGAGTCTCATCGAGTCGCGTGGAGAAACGTCGAGTCGCGTCAAGTCGTGTCTCTACTCGTGAATTCTCACACAGCTCTATATTATGTACTTAGTTGTACTCGCGAGGATTTGTATATTAACTAATTGAGACTGCCGCTTTTTTATATACAGCTGGGGTCCCAAATCTTTGCAATTCGAAAGGAAAGAACCTTAAATTTTAAAGATAGGCAATTATACTGGTGAAAGTCTTCATTTTGATTTTAAAAATAATAAGAAATTCATTCACAGATTTTTGAAATATCGCTTGCTTTAACAAGGAATCGGACTCACTAAAAACATTATTTTTTTTCGATGCCGATCGAAGAGTTTACTCATAAGGATTCATATACAAAGTTCATAATATGTATATACAAAACCGAGTAAGTAAAACTGAGTAGCTATGAGGACCCGTGTGAGAATTTACGAGCATAAATACGTAGCCGCGTGTGTGTATAGGTACACGAGTACGCATGCAGAATTGCGTTAGTACTTATGAGTTTTGAGTCATATCGAGTCGTGTCAAGTCACGTCGAGTCAAAATTTACTCACTGTTTTGAAAAAGTTACTCACTGGTCTGTGTAAAGTTTCTCACCGGTCTGTGAAAAGTTACTCACTGATCTGTAAAAAGTTACTCACCGGTCTGTGCAAAGTTACTCACCGGTCTGTGGAAAGTTATTCACCAATCTGTTAAAAGTTACTCACCGGTCTGTAAAAAATAACTCACCGGTTTGTTAAAAGTTACTCACTGGTCTGTAAAAAGTTACTCCTCGGTCTCTGAAAATATACTCATCGATCTGCGAAAAGTTACTCAATGGTCTGTAAAAAGTTACTCACTGGTCTGTGAAAAGTTACTCAACGGAAGAGATTAACCGAATAAATGATCGGGATTGATCGGAATAGCTCGGGATGGCTTTGGATTGAAGAGATGAATCGGGATTTATTATGATGGATCGCGATGGATCAGGATGTCAAGATAGATCGGAATGGATCGGGATTGATCAAGATGGATCGGGTTGGATCGGAAAGGATCGGGATGGTTGGGACCGGGTCGGGATGGCTAAGAAAGTATTTAGGATGTATTAAAAGTTACTCAACGGTCTGTGAAAAATTACTCACCGGTCTGTGAAAATTTACTCACTGTTTTGTAAAAAGTTACTCACTGGTCTGTGTAAAGTTACTCACCGATCTGTGAAAAGTTACTCACTGGTCTGTAAAAAGTTCTCACCGGTCTTTTAAAAGTTACTCACCGGTCTGTAAAAAATTACTCACCGGTTTGTTAAAAGTTACTCACCGGTCTGTGAAAAATTACTCATCAGTCTGTGAAAAAATACTCATCGATCTGTGAAAAGTTACTCACTGGTCTGTAAAAAGTTACTCAATGGTCTGTGTAAAGTTACTCACTGATCTGTAAAAAGTTATTCACTGGTCTGTGAAAAGTTACTCAACGGAAGAGGTTAACAGAATAAATGATCGGGATTGATCGGCATAGCTCGGGATGGCTTTGGATTGATGTCGGCGAGTCGTGTCGAGTCGCGTCAAGTCACGTCGAGTCCCGCCGAGTCTCATCGAGTCGCGTGGAGAAACGTCGGGTCGCGTCGAGTCGTATTGAGTAGTGCCGAGTCGTATCGAGTCCGTCGAGTCACATCGAGTCGGTGAGTCGTGTCGAGTCGCGTCAAGTCACGTCGAGTCCCGCCGAGTCTCATCGAGTCGCGTGGAGAAACGTCGAGTCGCGTCAAGTTGTGTCTCTACTCGTGAATTCTCACACAGCTCTATATTATGTACTTAGTTGTACTCGCGAGGATTTGTATATTAACTAATTGAGACTGCCGCTTTTTTATATACAGCTGGGGTCCCAAATCTTTGCAATTCGAAAGGAAAGAACCTTAAATTTTAAAGATAGGCAATTATACTGGTGAAAGTCTTCATTTTGATTTTAAAAATAATAAGAAATTCATTCACAGATTTTTGAAATATCGCTTGCTTTAACAAGGAATCGGACTCACTAAAAACATTATTTTTTTTCGACGCCGATCGAAGAGTTTACTCATAAGGATTCATATACAAAGTTCATAATATGTATATACAAAACCGAGTAAGTAAAACTGAGTAGCTATGAGGACCCGTGTGAGAATTTACGAGCATAAATACGTAGCCGCGTGTGTGTATAGGTACACGAGTACGCATGCAGAATTGCGTTAGTACTTATGAGTTTTGAGTCATATCGAGTCGTGTCAAGTCACGTCGAGTCAAAATTTACTCACTGTTTTGAAAAAGTTACTCACTGGTCTGTGTAAAGTTTCTCACCGGTCTGTGAAAAGTTACTCACTGATCTGTAAAAAGTTACTCACCGGTCTGTGCAAAGTTACTCACCGGTCTGTGGAAAGTTATTCACCAATCTGTTAAAAGTTACTCACCGGTCTGTAAAAAATTACTCACCGGTTTGTTAAAAGTTACTCACTGGTCTGTAAAAAGTTACTCCTCGGTCTCTGAAAATATACTCATCGATCTGCGAAAAGTTACTCAATGGTCTGTAAAAAGTTACTCACTGGTCTGTGAAAAGTTACTCAACGGAAGAGATTAACCGAATAAATGATCGGGATTGATCGGAATAGCTCGGGATGGCTTTGGATTGAAGAGATGAATCGGGATTTATTATGATGGATCGCGATGGATCAGGATGTCAAGATAGATCGGAATGGATCGGGATTGATCAAGATGGATCGGGTTGGATCGGAAAGGATCGGGATGGTTGGGACCGGGTCGGGATGGCTAAGAAAGTATTTAGGATGTATTAAAAGTTACTCAACGGTCTGTGAAAAATTACTCACCGGTCTGTGAAAATTTACTCACTGTTTTGTAAAAAGTTACTCACTGGTCTGTGTAAAGTTACTCACCGATCTGTGAAAAGTTACTCACTGATCTGTAAAAAGTTATTCACTGGTCTGTGAAAAGTTACTCAACGGAAGAGGTTAACGGAATAAATGATCGGGATTGATGGGCATAGCTCGGGATGGCTTTGGATTGATGTCGGTGAGTCGTGTCGAGTCGCGTCAAGTCACGTCGAGTCCCGCCGAGTCTCATCGAGTCGCGTGGAGAAACGTCGGGTCGCGTCGAGTCGTATTGAGTAGTGCCGAGTCGTGTCGAGTCCGTCGAGTCGCATCGAGTCGGTGAGTCGTGTCGAGTCGCGTCAAGTCACGTCGAGTCCCGCCGAGTCTCATCGAGTCGCGTGGAGAAACGTCGAGTCGCGTCAAGTCGTGTCTCTACTCGTGAATTCTCACACAGCTCTATATTATGTACTTAGTTGTACTCGCGAGGATTTGTATATTAACTAATTGATCTGCGAAAAGTTACTCAATGGTCTGTAAAAAGTTACTCACTGGTCTGTGAAAAGTTACTCAACGGAAGAGATTAACCGAATAAATGATCGGGATTGATCGGAATAGCTCGGGATGGCTTTGGATTGAAGAGATGAATCGGGATTTATTATGATGGATCGCGATGGATCAGGATGTCAAGATAGATCGGAATGGATCGGGATTGATCAAGATGGATCGGGTTGGATCGGAAAGGATCGGGATGGTTGGGACCGGGTCGGGATGGCTAAGAAAGTATTTAGGATGTATTAAAAGTTACTCAACGGTCTGTGAAAAATTACTCACCGGTCTGTGAAAATTTACTCACTGTTTTGTAAAAAGTTACTCACTGGTCTGTGTAAAGTTACTCAATGGTCTGTGTAAAGTTACTCACTGGTCTGTAAAAAGTTATTCACTGGTCTGTGAAAAGTTACTCAACGGAAGAGGTTAACGGAATAAATGATCGGGATTGATCGGCATAGCTCGGGATGGCTTTGGATTGATGTCGGTGAGTCGTGTCGAGTCGCGTCAAGTCACGTCGAGTCCCGCCGAGTCTCATCGAGTCGCGTGGAGAAACGTCGGGTCGCGTCGAGTCGTATTGAGTAGTGCCGAGTCGTGTCGAGTCCGTCGAGTCGCATCGAGTCGGTGAGTCGTGTCGAGTCGCGTCAAGTCACGTCGAGTCCCGCCGAGTCTCATCGAGTCGCGTGGAGAAACGTCGAGTCGCGTCAAGTCGTGTCTCTACTCGTGAATTCTTACACAGCTCTCTATTATGTACTTAGTTGTACTCGCGAGGATTTGTATATTAACTAATTGAGACTGCCGCTTTTTTATATACAGCTGGGGTCCCAAATCTTTGCAATTCGAAAGGAAAGAACCTTAAATTTTAAAGATAGGCAATTATACTGGTGAAAGTCTTCATTTTGATTTTAAAAATAATAAGAAATTCATTCACAGATTTTTGAAATATCGCTTGCTTTAACAAGGAATCGGACTCACTAAAAACATTATTTTTTTTCGATGCCGATCGAAGAGTTTACTCATAAGGATTCATATACAAAGTTCATAATATGTATATACAAAACCGAGTAAGTAAAACTGAGTAGCTATGAGGACCCGTGTGAGAATTTACGAGCATAAATACGTAGCCGCGTGTGTGTATAGGTACACGAGTACGCATGCAGAATTGCGTTAGTACTTATGAGTTTTGAGTCATATCGAGTCGTGTCAAGTCACGTCGAGTCAAAATTTACTCACTGTTTTGAAAAAGTTACTCACTGGTCTGTGTAAAGTTTCTCACCGGTCTGTGAAAAGTTACTCACTGATCTGTAAAAAGTTACTCACCGGTCTGTGCAAAGTTACTCACCGGTCTGTGGAAAGTTATTCACCAATCTGTTAAAAGTTACTCACCGGTCTGTAAAAAATAACTCACCGGTTTGTTAAAAGTTACTCACTGGTCTGTAAAAAGTTACTCCTCGGTCTCTGAAAATATACTCATCGATCTGCGAAAAGTTACTCAATGGTCTGTAAAAAGTTACTCACTGGTCTGTGAAAAGTTACTCAACGGAAGAGATTAACCGAATAAATGATCGGGATTGATCGGAATAGCTCGGGATGGCTTTGGATTGAAGAGATGAATCGGGATTTATTATGATGGATCGCGATGGATCAGGATGTCAAGATAGATCGGAATGGATCGGGATTGATCAAGATGGATCGGGTTGGATCGGAAAGGATCGGGATGGTTGGGACCGGGTCGGGATGGCTAAGAAAGTATTTAGGATGTATTAAAAGTTACTCAACGGTCTGTGAAAAATTACTCACCGGTCTGTGAAAATTTACTCACTGTTTTGTAAAAAGTTACTCACTGGTCTGTGTAAAGTTACTCACCGATCTGTGAAAAGTTACTCACTGGTCTGTAAAAAGTTCTCACCGGTCTTTTAAAAGTTACTCACCGGTCTGTAAAAAATTACTCACCGGTTTGTTAAAAGTTACTCACCGGTCTGTGAAAAGTTACTCATCGGTCTGTGAAAAAATACTCATCGATCTGTGAAAAGTTACTCACTGGTCTGTAAAAAGTTACTCAATGGTCTGTGTAAAGTTACTCACTGATCTGTAAAAAGTTATTCACTGGTCTGTGAAAAGTTACTCAACGGAAGAGGTTAACGGAATAAATGATCGGGATTGATCGGCATAGCTCGGGATGGCTTTGGATTGATGTCGGCGAGTCGTGTCGAGTCGCGTCAAGTCACGTCGAGTCCCGCCGAGTCTCATCGAGTCGCGTGGAGAAACGTCGGGTCGCGTCGAGTCGTATTGAGTAGTGCCGAGTCGTGTCGAGTCCGTCGAGTCGCATCGAGTCGGTGAGTCGTGTCGAGTCGCGTCAAGTCACGTCGAGTCCCGCCGAGTCTCATCGAGTCGCGTGGAGAAACGTCGAGTCGCGTCAAGTCGTGTCTCTACTCGTGAATTCTCACACAGCTCTATATTATGTACTTAGTTGTACTCGCGAGGATTTGTATATTAACTAATTGAGACTGCCGCTTTTTTATATACAGCTGGGGTCCCAAATCTTTGCAATTCGAAAGGAAAGAACCTTAAATTTTAAAGATAGGCAATTATACTGGTGAAAGTCTTCATTTTGATTTTAAAAATAATAAGAAATTCATTCACAGATTTTTGAAATATCGCTTGCTTTAACAAGGAATCGGACTCACTAAAAACATTATTTTTTTTCGATGCCGATCGAAGAGTTTACTCATAAGGATTCATATACAAAGTTCATAATATGTATATACAAAACCGAGTAAGTAAAACTGAGTAGCTATGAGGACCCGTGTGAGAATTTACGAGCATAAATACGTAGCCGCGTGTGTGTATAGGTACACGAGTACGCATGCAGAATTGCGTTAGTACTTATGAGTTTTGAGTCATATCGAGTCGTGTCAAGTCACGTCGAGTCAAAATTTACTCACTGTTTTGAAAAAGTTACTCACTGGTCTGTGTAAAGTTTCTCACCGGTCTGTGAAAAGTTACTCACTGATCTGTAAAAAGTTACTCACCGGTCTGTGCAAAGTTACTCACCGGTCTGTGGAAAGTTATTCACCAATCTGTTAAAAGTTACTCACCGGTCTGTAAAAAATAACTCACCGGTTTGTTAAAAGTTACTCACTGGTCTGTAAAAAGTTACTCCTCGGTCTCTGAAAATATACTCATCGATCTGCGAAAAGTTACTCAATGGTCTGTAAAAAGTTACTCACTGGTCTGTGAAAAGTTACTCAACGGAAGAGATTAACCGAATAAATGATCGGGATTGATCGGAATAGCTCGGGATGGCTTTGGATTGAAGAGATGAATCGGGATTTATTATGATGGATCGCGATGGATCAGGATGTCAAGATAGATCGGAATGGATCGGGATTGATCAAGATGGATCGGGTTGGATCGGAAAGGATCGGGATGGTTGGGACCGGGTCGGGATGGCTAAGAAAGTATTTAGGATGTATTAAAAGTTACTCAACGGTCTGTGAAAAATTACTCACCGGTCTGTGAAAATTTACTCACTGTTTTGTAAAAAGTTACTCACTGGTCTGTGTAAAGTTACTCACCGATCTGTGAAAAGTTACTCACTGGTCTGTAAAAAGTTCTCACCGGTCTTTTAAAAGTTACTCACCGGTCTGTAAAAAATTACTCACCGGTTTGTTAAAAGTTACTCACCGGTCTGTGAAAAAATACTCATCAGTCTGTGAAAAAATACTCATCGATCTGTGAAAAGTTACTCACTGGTCTGTAAAAAGTTACTCAATGGTCTGTGTAAAGTTACTCACTGATCTGTAAAAAGTTATTCACTGGTCTGTGAAAAGTTACTCAACGGAAGAGGTTAACAGAATAAATGATCGGGATTGATCGGCATAGCTCGGGATGGCTTTGGATTGATGTCGGCGAGTCGTGTCGAGTCGCGTCAAGTCACGTCGAGTCCCGCCGAGTCTCATCGAGTCGCGTGGAGAAACGTCGGGTCGCGTCGAGTCGTATTGAGTAGTGCCGAGTCGTATCGAGTCCGTCGAGTCACATCGAGTCGGTGAGTCGTGTCGAGTCGCGTCAAGTCACGTCGAGTCCCGCCGAGTCTCATCGAGTCGCGTGGAGAAACGTCGAGTCGCGTCAAGTTGTGTCTCTACTCGTGAATTCTCACACAGCTCTATATTATGTACTTAGTTGTACTCGCGAGGATTTGTATATTAACTAATTGAGACTGCCGCTTTTTTATATACAGCTGGGGTCCCAAATCTTTGCAATTCGAAAGGAAAGAACCTTAAATTTTAAAGATAGGCAATTATACTGGTGAAAGTCTTCATTTTGATTTTAAAAATAATAAGAAATTCATTCACAGATTTTTGAAATATCGCTTGCTTTAACAAGGAATCGGACTCACTAAAAACATTATTTTTTTTCGACGCCGATCGAAGAGTTTACTCATAAGGATTCATATACAAAGTTCATAATATGTATATACAAAACCGAGTAAGTAAAACTGAGTAGCTATGAGGACCCGTGTGAGAATTTACGAGCATAAATACGTAGCCGCGTGTGTGTATAGGTACACGAGTACGCATGCAGAATTGCGTTAGTACTTATGAGTTTTGAGTCATATCGAGTCGTGTCAAGTCACGTCGAGTCAAAATTTACTCACTGTTTTGAAAAAGTTACTCACTGGTCTGTGTAAAGTTTCTCACCGGTCTGTGAAAAGTTACTCACTGATCTGTAAAAAGTTACTCACCGGTCTGTGCAAAGTTACTCACCGGTCTGTGGAAAGTTATTCACCAATCTGTTAAAAGTTACTCACCGGTCTGTAAAAAATAACTCACCGGTTTGTTAAAAGTTACTCACTGGTCTGTAAAAAGTTACTCCTCGGTCTCTGAAAATATACTCATCGATCTGCGAAAAGTTACTCAATGGTCTGTAAAAAGTTACTCACTGGTCTGTGAAAAGTTACTCAACGGAAGAGATTAACCGAATAAATGATCGGGATTGATCGGAATAGCTCGGGATGGCTTTGGATTGAAGAGATGAATCGGGATTTATTATGATGGATCGCGATGGATCAGGATGTCAAGATAGATCGGAATGGATCGGGATTGATCAAGATGGATCGGGTTGGATCGGAAAGGATCGGGATGGTTGGGACCGGGTCGGGATGGCTAAGAAAGTATTTAGGATGTATTAAAAGTTACTCAACGGTCTGTGAAAAATTACTCACCGGTCTGTGAAAATTTACTCACTGTTTTGTAAAAAGTTACTCACTGGTCTGTGTAAAGTTACTCACCGATCTGTGAAAAGTTACTCACTGGTCTGTAAAAAGTTCTCACCAGTCTTTTAAAAGTTACTCACCGGTCTGTAAAAAATTACTCACCGGTTTGTTAAAAGTTACTCACCGGTCTGTGAAAAGTTACTCATCGGTCTGTGAAAAAATACTCATCGATCTGTGAAAAGTTACTCACTGGTCTGTAAAAAGTTACTCAATGGTCTGTGTAAAGTTACTCACTAATCTGTAAAAAGTTATTCACTGGTCTGTGAAAAGTTACTCAACGGAAGAGGTTAACGGAATAAATGATCGGGATTGATCGGCATAGCTCGGGATGGCTTTGGATTGATGTCGGTGAGTCGTGTCGAGTCGCGTCAAGTCACGTCGAGTCCCGCCGAGTCTCATCGAGTCGCGTGGAGAAACGTCGGGTCGCGTCGAGTCGTATTGAGTAGTGCCGAGTCGTGTCGAGTCCGTCGAGTCGCATCGAGTCGGTGAGTCGTGTCGAGTCGCGTCAAGTCACGTCGAGTCCCGCCGAGTCTCATCGAGTCGCGTGGAGAAACGTCGGGTCGCGTCGAGTCGTATTGAGTAGTGCCGAGTCGTGTCGAGTCCGTCGAGTCGCATCGAGTCGGTGAGTCGTGTCGAGTCGCGTCAAGTCACGTCGAGTCCCGCCGAGTCTCATCGAGTCGCGTGGAGAAACGTCGAGTCGCGTCAAGTCGTGTCTCTACTCGTGAATTCTCACACAGCTCTATATTATGTACTTAGTTGTACTCGCGAGGATTTGTATATTAACTAATTGAGACTGCCGCTTTTTTATATACAGCTGGGGTCCCAAATCTTTGCAATTCGAAAGGAAAGAACCTTAAATTTTAAAGATAGGCAATTATACTGGTGAAAGTCTTCATTTTGATTTTAAAAATAATAAGAAATTCATTCACAGATTTTTGAAATATCGCTTGCTTTAACAAGGAATCGGACTCACTAAAAACATTATTTTTTTTCGATGCCGATCGAAGAGTTTACTCATAAGGATTCATATACAAAGTTCATAATATGTATATACAAAACCGAGTAAGTAAAACTGAGTAGCTATGAGGACCCGTGTGAGAATTTACGAGCATAAATACGTAGCCGCGTGTGTGTATAGGTACACGAGTACGCATGCAGAATTGCGTTAGTACTTATGAGTTTTGAGTCATATCGAGTCGTGTCAAGTCACGTCGAGTCAAAATTTACTCACTGTTTTGAAAAAGTTACTCACTGGTCTGTGTAAAGTTTCTCACCGGTCTGTGAAAAGTTACTCACTGATCTGTAAAAAGTTACTCACCGGTCTGTGCAAAGTTACTCACCGGTCTGTGGAAAGTTATTCACCAATCTGTTAAAAGTTACTCACCGGTCTGTAAAAAATAACTCACCGGTTTGTTAAAAGTTACTCACTGGTCTGTAAAAAGTTACTCCTCGGTCTCTGAAAATATACTCATCGATCTGCGAAAAGTTACTCAATGGTCTGTAAAAAGTTACTCACTGGTCTGTGAAAAGTTACTCAACGGAAGAGATTAACCGAATAAATGATCGGGATTGATCGGAATAGCTCGGGATGGCTTTGGATTGAAGAGATGAATCGGGATTTATTATGATGGATCGCGATGGATCAGGATGTCAAGATAGATCGGAATGGATCGGGATTGATCAAGATGGATCGGGTTGGATCGGAAAGGATCGGGATGGTTGGGACCGGGTCGGGATGGCTAAGAAAGTATTTAGGATGTATTAAAAGTTACTCAACGGTCTGTGAAAAATTACTCACCGGTCTGTGAAAATTTACTCACTGTTTTGTAAAAAGTTACTCACTGGTCTGTGTAAAGTTACTCACCGATCTGTGAAAAGTTACTCACTGGTCTGTAAAAAGTTCTCACCGGTCTTTTAAAAGTTACTCACCGGTCTGTAAAAAATTACTCACCGGTTTGTTAAAAGTTACTCACCGGTCTGTGAAAAGTTACTCATCGGTCTGTGAAAAAATACTCATCGATCTGTGAAAAGTTACTCACTGGTCTGTAAAAAGTTACTCAATGGTCTGTGTAAAGTTACTCACTGATCTGTAAAAAGTTATTCACTGGTCTGTGAAAAGTTTCTCAACGGAAGAGGTTAACGGAATAAATGATCGGGATTGATCGGCATAGCTCGGGATGGCTTTGGATTGATGTCGGCGAGTCGTGTCGAGTCGCGTCAAGTCACGTCGAGTCCCGCCGAGTCTCATCGAGTCGCGTGGAGAAACGTCGGGTCGCGTCGAGTCGTATTGAGTAGTGCCGAGTCGTGTCGAGTCCGTCGAGTCGCATCGAGTCGGTGAGTCGTGTCGAGTCGCGTCAAGTCACGTCGAGTCCCGCCGAGTCTCATCGAGTCGCGTGGAGAAACGTCGAGTCGCGTCAAGTCGTGTCTCTACTCGTGAATTCTCACACAGCTCTATATTATGTACTTAGTTGTACTCGCGAGGATTTGTATATTAACTAATTGAGACTGCCGCTTTTTTATATACAGCTGGGGTCCCAAATCTTTGCAATTCGAAAGGAAAGAACCTTAAATTTTAAAGATAGGCAATTATACTGGTGAAAGTCTTCATTTTGATTTTAAAAATAATAAGAAATTCATTCACAGATTTTTGAAATATCGCTTGCTTTAACAAGGAATCGGACTCACTAAAAACATTATTTTTTTTCGATGCCGATCGAAGAGTTTACTCATAAGGATTCATATACAAAGTTCATAATATGTATATACAAAACCGAGTAAGTAAAACTGAGTAGCTATGAGGACCCGTGTGAGAATTTACGAGCATAAATACGTAGCCGCGTGTGTGTATAGGTACACGAGTACGCATGCAGAATTGCGTTAGTACTTATGAGTTTTGAGTCATATCGAGTCGTGTCAAGTCACGTCGAGTCAAAATTTACTCACTGTTTTGAAAAAGTTACTCACTGGTCTGTGTAAAGTTTCTCACCGGTCTGTGAAAAGTTACTCACTGATCTGTAAAAAGTTACTCACCGGTCTGTGCAAAGTTACTCACCGGTCTGTGGAAAGTTATTCACCAATCTGTTAAAAGTTACTCACCGGTCTGTAAAAAATAACTCACCGGTTTGTTAAAAGTTACTCACTGGTCTGTAAAAAGTTACTCCTCGGTCTCTGAAAATATACTCATCGATCTGCGAAAAGTTACTCAATGGTCTGTAAAAAGTTACTCACTGGTCTGTGAAAAGTTACTCAACGGAAGAGATTAACCGAATAAATGATCGGGATTGATCGGAATAGCTCGGGATGGCTTTGGATTGAAGAGATGAATCGGGATTTATTATGATGGATCGCGATGGATCAGGATGTCAAGATAGATCGGAATGGATCGGGATTGATCAAGATGGATCGGGTTGGATCGGAAAGGATCGGGATGGTTGGGACCGGGTCGGGATGGCTAAGAAAGTATTTAGGATGTATTAAAAGTTACTCAACGGTCTGTGAAAAATTACTCACCGGTCTGTGAAAATTTACTCACTGTTTTGTAAAAAGTTACTCACTGGTCTGTGTAAAGTTACTCACCGATCTGTGAAAAGTTACTCACTGGTCTGTAAAAAGTTCTCACCGGTCTTTTAAAAGTTACTCACCGGTCTGTAAAAAATTACTCACCGGTTTGTTAAAAGTTACTCACCGGTCTGTGAAAAATTACTCATCAGTCTGTGAAAAAATACTCATCGATCTGTGAAAAGTTACTCACTGGTCTGTAAAAAGTTACTCAATGGTCTGTGTAAAGTTACTCACTGATCTGTAAAAAGTTATTCACTGGTCTGTGAAAAGTTACTCAACGGAAGAGGTTAACAGAATAAATGATCGGGATTGATCGGCATAGCTCGGGATGGCTTTGGATTGATGTCGGCGAGTCGTGTCGAGTCGCGTCAAGTCACGTCGAGTCCCGCCGAGTCTCATCGAGTCGCGTGGAGAAACGTCGGGTCGCGTCGAGTCGTATTGAGTAGTGCCGAGTCGTATCGAGTCCGTCGAGTCACATCGAGTCGGTGAGTCGTGTCGAGTCGCGTCAAGTCACGTCGAGTCCCGCCGAGTCTCATCGAGTCGCGTGGAGAAACGTCGAGTCGCGTCAAGTTGTGTCTCTACTCGTGAATTCTCACACAGCTCTATATTATGTACTTAGTTGTACTCGCGAGGATTTGTATATTAACTAATTGAGACTGCCGCTTTTTTATATACAGCTGGGGTCCCAAATCTTTGCAATTCGAAAGGAAAGAACCTTAAATTTTAAAGATAGGCAATTATACTGGTGAAAGTCTTCATTTTGATTTTAAAAATAATAAGAAATTCATTCACAGATTTTTGAAATATCGCTTGCTTTAACAAGGAATCGGACTCACTAAAAACATTATTTTTTTTCGACGCCGATCGAAGAGTTTACTCATAAGGATTCATATACAAAGTTCATAATATGTATATACAAAACCGAGTAAGTAAAACTGAGTAGCTATGAGGACCCGTGTGAGAATTTACGAGCATAAATACGTAGCCGCGTGTGTGTATAGGTACACGAGTACGCATGCAGAATTGCGTTAGTACTTATGAGTTTTGAGTCATATCGAGTCGTGTCAAGTCACGTCGAGTCAAAATTTACTCACTGTTTTGAAAAAGTTACTCACTGGTCTGTGTAAAGTTTCTCACCGGTCTGTGAAAAGTTACTCACTGATCTGTAAAAAGTTACTCACCGGTCTGTGCAAAGTTACTCACCGGTCTGTGGAAAGTTATTCACCAATCTGTTAAAAGTTACTCACCGGTCTGTAAAAAATTACTCACCGGTTTGTTAAAAGTTACTCACTGGTCTGTAAAAAGTTACTCCTCGGTCTCTGAAAATATACTCATCGATCTGCGAAAAGTTACTCAATGGTCTGTAAAAAGTTACTCACTGGTCTGTGAAAAGTTACTCAACGGAAGAGATTAACCGAATAAATGATCGGGATTGATCGGAATAGCTCGGGATGGCTTTGGATTGAAGAGATGAATCGGGATTTATTATGATGGATCGCGATGGATCAGGATGTCAAGATAGATCGGAATGGATCGGGATTGATCAAGATGGATCGGGTTGGATCGGAAAGGATCGGGATGGTTGGGACCGGGTCGGGATGGCTAAGAAAGTATTTAGGATGTATTAAAAGTTACTCAACGGTCTGTGAAAAATTACTCACCGGTCTGTGAAAATTTACTCACTGTTTTGTAAAAAGTTACTCAATGGTCTGTGTAAAGTTACTCACTGATCTGTAAAAAGTTATTCACTGGTCTGTGAAAAGTTACTCAACGGAAGAGGTTAACGGAATAAATGATCGGGATTGATGGGCATAGCTCGGGATGGCTTTGGATTGATGTCGGTGAGTCGTGTCGAGTCGCGTCAAGTCACGTCGAGTCCCGCCGAGTCTCATCGAGTCGCGTGGAGAAACGTCGGGTCGCGTCGAGTCGTATTGAGTAGTGCCGAGTCGTGTCGAGTCCGTCGAGTCGCATCGAGTCGGTGAGTCGTGTCGAGTCGCGTCAAGTCACGTCGAGTCCCGCCGAGTCTCATCGAGTCGCGTGGAGAAACGTCGAGTCGCGTCAAGTCGTGTCTCTACTCGTGAATTCTCACACAGCTCTATATTATGTACTTAGTTGTACTCGCGAGGATTTGTATATTAACTAATTGATCTGCGAAAAGTTACTCAATGGTCTGTAAAAAGTTACTCACTGGTCTGTGAAAAGTTACTCAACGGAAGAGGTTAACGGAATAAATGATCGGGATTGATCGGCATAGCTCGGGATGGCTTTGGATTGAAGAGATGAATCGGGATTTATTATGATGGATCGCGATGGATCAGGATGTCAAGATAGATCGGAATGGATCGGGATTGATCAAGATGGATCGGGTTGGATCGGAAAGGATCGGGATGGTTGGGACCGGGTCGGGATGGCTAAGAAAGTATTTAGGATGTATTAAAAGTTACTCAACGGTCTGTGAAAAATTACTCACCGGTCTGTGAAAATTTACTCACTGTTTTGTAAAAAGTTACTCACTGGTCTGTGTAAAGTTACTCAATGGTCTGTGTAAAGTTACTCACTGATCTGTAAAAAGTTATTCACTGGTCTGTGAAAAGTTACTCAACGGAAGAGGTTAACGGAATAAATGATCGGGATTGATCGGCATAGCTCGGGATGGCTTTGGATTGATGTCGGTGAGTCGTGTCGAGTCGCGTCAAGTCACGTCGAGTCCCGCCGAGTCTCATCGAGTCGCGTGGAGAAACGTCGGGTCGCGTCGAGTCGTATTGAGTAGTGCCGAGTCGTGTCGAGTCCGTCGAGTCGCATCGAGTCGGTGAGTCGTGTCGAGTCGCGTCAAGTCACGTCGAGTCCCGCCGAGTCTCATCGAGTCGCGTGGAGAAACGTCGAGTCGCGTCAAGTCGTGTCTCTACTCGTGAATTCTTACACAGCTCTCTATTATGTACTTAGTTGTACTCGCGAGGATTTGTATATTAACTAATTGAGACTGCCGCTTTTTTATATACAGCTGGGGTCCCAAATCTTTGCAATTCGAAAGGAAAGAACCTTAAATTTTAAAGATAGGCAATTATACTGGTGAAAGTCTTCATTTTGATTTTAAAAATAATAAGAAATTCATTCACAGATTTTTGAAATATCGCTTGCTTTAACAAGGAATCGGACTCACTAAAAACATTATTTTTTTTCGATGCCGATCGAAGAGTTTACTCATAAGGATTCATATACAAAGTTCATAATATGTATATACAAAACCGAGTAAGTAAAACTGAGTAGCTATGAGGACCCGTGTGAGAATTTACGAGCATAAATACGTAGCCGCGTGTGTGTATAGGTACACGAGTACGCATGCAGAATTGCGTTAGTACTTATGAGTTTTGAGTCATATCGAGTCGTGTCAAGTCACGTCGAGTCAAAATTTACTCACTGTTTTGAAAAAGTTACTCACTGGTCTGTGTAAAGTTTCTCACCGGTCTGTGAAAAGTTACTCACTGATCTGTAAAAAGTTACTCACCGGTCTGTGCAAAGTTACTCACCGGTCTGTGGAAAGTTATTCACCAATCTGTTAAAAGTTACTCACCGGTCTGTAAAAAATAACTCACCGGTTTGTTAAAAGTTACTCACTGGTCTGTAAAAAGTTACTCCTCGGTCTCTGAAAATATACTCATCGATCTGCGAAAAGTTACTCAATGGTCTGTAAAAAGTTACTCACTGGTCTGTGAAAAGTTACTCAACGGAAGAGATTAACCGAATAAATGATCGGGATTGATCGGAATAGCTCGGGATGGCTTTGGATTGAAGAGATGAATCGGGATTTATTATGATGGATCGCGATGGATCAGGATGTCAAGATAGATCGGAATGGATCGGGATTGATCAAGATGGATCGGGTTGGATCGGAAAGGATCGGGATGGTTGGGACCGGGTCGGGATGGCTAAGAAAGTATTTAGGATGTATTAAAAGTTACTCAACGGTCTGTGAAAAATTACTCACCGGTCTGTGAAAATTTACTCACTGTTTTGTAAAAAGTTACTCACTGGTCTGTGTAAAGTTACTCACCGATCTGTGAAAAGTTACTCACTGGTCTGTAAAAAGTTCTCACCGGTCTTTTAAAAGTTACTCACCGGTCTGTAAAAAATTACTCACCGGTTTGTTAAAAGTTACTCACCGGTCTGTGAAAAGTTACTCATCGGTCTGTGAAAAAATACTCATCGATCTGTGAAAAGTTACTCACTGGTCTGTAAAAAGTTACTCAATGGTCTGTGTAAAGTTACTCACTGATCTGTAAAAAGTTATTCACTGGTCTGTGAAAAGTTACTCAACGGAAGAGGTTAACGGAATAAATGATCGGGATTGATCGGCATAGCTCGGGATGGCTTTGGATTGATGTCGGCGAGTCGTGTCGAGTCGCGTCAAGTCACGTCGAGTCCCGCCGAGTCTCATCGAGTCGCGTGGAGAAACGTCGGGTCGCGTCGAGTCGTATTGAGTAGTGCCGAGTCGTGTCGAGTCCGTCGAGTCGCATCGAGTCGGTGAGTCGTGTCGAGTCGCGTCAAGTCACGTCGAGTCCCGCCGAGTCTCATCGAGTCGCGTGGAGAAACGTCGAGTCGCGTCAAGTCGTGTCTCTACTCGTGAATTCTCACACAGCTCTATATTATGTACTTAGTTGTACTCGCGAGGATTTGTATATTAACTAATTGAGACTGCCGCTTTTTTATATACAGCTGGGGTCCCAAATCTTTGCAATTCGAAAGGAAAGAACCTTAAATTTTAAAGATAGGCAATTATACTGGTGAAAGTCTTCATTTTGATTTTAAAAATAATAAGAAATTCATTCACAGATTTTTGAAATATCGCTTGCTTTAACAAGGAATCGGACTCACTAAAAACATTATTTTTTTTCGATGCCGATCGAAGAGTTTACTCATAAGGATTCATATACAAAGTTCATAATATGTATATACAAAAACGAGTAAGTAAAACTGAGTAGCTATGAGGACCCGTGTGAGAATTTACGAGCATAAATACGTAGCCGCGTGTGTGTATAGGTACACGAGTACGCATGCAGAATTGCGTTAGTACTTATGAGTTTTGAGTCATATCGAGTCGTGTCAAGTCACGTCGAGTCAAAATTTACTCACTGTTTTGAAAAAGTTACTCACTGGTCTGTGTAAAGTTTCTCACCGGTCTGTGAAAAGTTACTCACTGATCTGTAAAAAGTTACTCACCGGTCTGTGCAAAGTTACTCACCGGTCTGTGGAAAGTTATTCACCAATCTGTTAAAAGTTACTCACCGGTCTGTAAAAAATAACTCACCGGTTTGTTAAAAGTTACTCACTGGTCTGTAAAAAGTTACTCCTCGGTCTCTGAAAATATACTCATCGATCTGCGAAAAGTTACTCAATGGTCTGTAAAAAGTTACTCACTGGTCTGTGAAAAGTTACTCAACGGAAGAGATTAACCGAATAAATGATCGGGATTGATCGGAATAGCTCGGGATGGCTTTGGATTGAAGAGATGAATCGGGATTTATTATGATGGATCGCGATGGATCAGGATGTCAAGATAGATCGGAATGGATCGGGATTGATCAAGATGGATCGGGTTGGATCGGAAAGGATCGGGATGGTTGGGACCGGGTCGGGATGGCTAAGAAAGTATTTAGGATGTATTAAAAGTTACTCAACGGTCTGTGAAAAATTACTCACCGGTCTGTGAAAATTTACTCACTGTTTTGTAAAAAGTTACTCACTGGTCTGTGTAAAGTTACTCACCGATCTGTGAAAAGTTACTCACTGGTCTGTAAAAAGTTCTCACCGGTCTTTTAAAAGTTACTCACCGGTCTGTAAAAAATTACTCACCGGTTTGTTAAAAGTTACTCACCGGTCTGTGAAAAATTACTCATCAGTCTGTGAAAAAATACTCATCGATCTGTGAAAAGTTACTCACTGGTCTGTAAAAAGTTACTCAATGGTCTGTGTAAAGTTACTCACTGATCTGTAAAAAGTTATTCACTGGTCTGTGAAAAGTTACTCAACGGAAGAGGTTAACAGAATAAATGATCGGGATTGATCGGCATAGCTCGGGATGGCTTTGGATTGATGTCGGCGAGTCGTGTCGAGTCGCGTCAAGTCACGTCGAGTCCCGCCGAGTCTCATCGAGTCGCGTGGAGAAACGTCGGGTCGCGTCGAGTCGTATTGAGTAGTGCCGAGTCGTATCGAGTCCGTCGAGTCACATCGAGTCGGTGAGTCGTGTCGAGTCGCGTCAAGTCACGTCGAGTCCCGCCGAGTCTCATCGAGTCGCGTGGAGAAACGTCGAGTCGCGTCAAGTTGTGTCTCTACTCGTGAATTCTCACACAGCTCTATATTATGTACTTAGTTGTACTCGCGAGGATTTGTATATTAACTAATTGAGACTGCCGCTTTTTTATATACAGCTGGGGTCCCAAATCTTTGCAATTCGAAAGGAAAGAACCTTAAATTTTAAAGATAGGCAATTATACTGGTGAAAGTCTTCATTTTGATTTTAAAAATAATAAGAAATTCATTCACAGATTTTTGAAATATCGCTTGCTTTAACAAGGAATCGGACTCACTAAAAACATTATTTTTTTTCGACGCCGATCGAAGAGTTTACTCATAAGGATTCATATACAAAGTTCATAATATGTATATACAAAACCGAGTAAGTAAAACTGAGTAGCTATGAGGACCCGTGTGAGAATTTACGAGCATAAATACGTAGCCGCGTGTGTGTATAGGTACACGAGTACGCATGCAGAATTGCGTTAGTACTTATGAGTTTTGAGTCATATCGAGTCGTGTCAAGTCACGTCGAGTCAAAATTTACTCACTGTTTTGAAAAAGTTACTCACTGGTCTGTGTAAAGTTTCTCACCGGTCTGTGAAAAGTTACTCACTGATCTGTAAAAAGTTACTCACCGGTCTGTGCAAAGTTACTCACCGGTCTGTGGAAAGTTATTCACCAATCTGTTAAAAGTTACTCACCGGTCTGTAAAAAATAACTCACCGGTTTGTTAAAAGTTACTCACTGGTCTGTAAAAAGTTACTCCTCGGTCTCTGAAAATATACTCATCGATCTGCGAAAAGTTACTCAATGGTCTGTAAAAAGTTACTCACTGGTCTGTGAAAAGTTACTCAACGGAAGAGATTAACCGAATAAATGATCGGGATTGATCGGAATAGCTCGGGATGGCTTTGGATTGAAGAGATGAATCGGGATTTATTATGATGGATCGCGATGGATCAGGATGTCAAGATAGATCGGAATGGATCGGGATTGATCAAGATGGATCGGGTTGGATCGGAAAGGATCGGGATGGTTGGGACCGGGTCGGGATGGCTAAGAAAGTATTTAGGATGTATTAAAAGTTACTCAACGGTCTGTGAAAAATTACTCACCGGTCTGTGAAAATTTACTCACTGTTTTGTAAAAAGTTACTCACTGGTCTGTGTAAAGTTACTCACCGATCTGTGAAAAGTTACTCACTGGTCTGTAAAAAGTTCTCACCGGTCTTTTAAAAGTTACTCACCGGTCTGTAAAAAATTACTCACCGGTTTGTTAAAAGTTACTCACCGGTCTGTGAAAAGTTACTCATCGGTCTGTGAAAAAATACTCATCGATCTGTGAAAAGTTACTCACTGGTCTGTAAAAAGTTACTCAATGGTCTGTGTAAAGTTACTCACTAATCTGTAAAAAGTTATTCACTGGTCTGTGAAAAGTTACTCAACGGAAGAGGTTAACGGAATAAATGATCGGGATTGATCGGCATAGCTCGGGATGGCTTTGGATTGATGTCGGTGAGTCGTGTCGAGTCGCGTCAAGTCACGTCGAGTCCCGCCGAGTCTCATCGAGTCGCGTGGAGAAACGTCGGGTCGCGTCGAGTCGTATTGAGTAGTGCCGAGTCGTGTCGAGTCCGTCGAGTCGCATCGAGTCGGTGAGTCGTGTCGAGTCGCGTCAAGTCACGTCGAGTCCCGCCGAGTCTCATCGAGTCGCGTGGAGAAACGTCGAGTCGCGTCAAGTCGTGTCTCTACTCGTGAATTCTCACACAGCTCTCTATTATGTACTTAGTTGTACTCGCGAGGATTTGTATATTAACTAATTGAGACTGCCGCTTTTTTATATACAGCTGGGGTCCCAAATCTTTGCAATTCGAAAGGAAAGAACCTTAAATTTTAAAGATAGGCAATTATACTGGTGAAAGTCTTCATTTTGATTTTAAAAATAATAAGAAATTCATTCACAGATTTTTGAAATATCGCTTGCTTTAACAAGGAATCGGACTCACTAAAAACATTATTTTTTTTCGATGCCGATCGAAGAGTTTACTCATAAGGATTCATATACAAAGTTCATAATATGTATATACAAAAACGAGTAAGTAAAACTGAGTAGCTATGAGGACCCGTGTGAGAATTTACGAGCATAAATACGTAGCCGCGTGTGTGTATAGGTACACGAGTACGCATGCAGAATTGCGTTAGTACTTATGAGTTTTGAGTCATATCGAGTCGTGTCAAGTCACGTCGAGTCAAAATTTACTCACTGTTTTGAAAAAGTTACTCACTGGTCTGTGTAAAGTTTCTCACCGGTCTGTGAAAAGTTACTCACTGATCTGTAAAAAGTTACTCACCGGTCTGTGCAAAGTTACTCACCGGTCTGTGGAAAGTTATTCACCAATCTGTTAAAAGTTACTCACCGGTCTGTAAAAAATAACTCACCGGTTTGTTAAAAGTTACTCACTGGTCTGTAAAAAGTTACTCCTCGGTCTCTGAAAATATACTCATCGATCTGCGAAAAGTTACTCAATGGTCTGTAAAAAGTTACTCACTGGTCTGTGAAAAGTTACTCAACGGAAGAGATTAACCGAATAAATGATCGGGATTGATCGGAATAGCTCGGGATGGCTTTGGATTGAAGAGATGAATCGGGATTTATTATGATGGATCGCGATGGATCAGGATGTCAAGATAGATCGGAATGGATCGGGATTGATCAAGATGGATCGGGTTGGATCGGAAAGGATCGGGATGGTTGGGACCGGGTCGGGATGGCTAAGAAAGTATTTAGGATGTATTAAAAGTTACTCAACGGTCTGTGAAAAATTACTCACCGGTCTGTGAAAATTTACTCACTGTTTTGTAAAAAGTTACTCACTGGTCTGTGTAAAGTTACTCACCGATCTGTGAAAAGTTACTCACTGGTCTGTAAAAAGTTCTCACCGGTCTTTTAAAAGTTACTCACCGGTCTGTAAAAAATTACTCACCGGTTTGTTAAAAGTTACTCACCGGTCTGTGAAAAATTACTCATCAGTCTGTGAAAAAATACTCATCGATCTGTGAAAAGTTACTCACTGGTCTGTAAAAAGTTACTCAATGGTCTGTGTAAAGTTACTCACTGATCTGTAAAAAGTTATTCACTGGTCTGTGAAAAGTTACTCAACGGAAGAGGTTAACAGAATAAATGATCGGGATTGATCGGCATAGCTCGGCATGGCTTTGGATTGATGTCTGCGAGTCGTGTCGAGTCGCGTCAAGTCACGTCGAGTCCCGCCGAGTCTCATCGAGTCGCGTGGAGAAACGTCGGGTCGCGTCGAGTCGTATTGAGTAGTGCCGAGTCGTATCGAGTCCGTCGAGTCACATCGAGTCGGTGAGTCGTGTCGAGTCGCGTCAAGTCACGTCGAGTCCCGCCGAGTCTCATCGAGTCGCGTGGAGAAACGTCGAGTCGCGTCAAGTTGTGTCTCTACTCGTGAATTCTCACACAGCTCTATATTATGTACTTAGTTGTACTCGCGAGGATTTGTATATTAACTAATTGAGACTGCCGCTTTTTTATATACAGCTGGGGTCCCAAATCTTTGCAATTCGAAAGGAAAGAACCTTAAATTTTAAAGATAGGCAATTATACTGGTGAAAGTCTTCATTTTGATTTTAAAAATAATAAGAAATTCATTCACAGATTTTTGAAATATCGCTTGCTTTAACAAGGAATCGGACTCACTAAAAACATTATTTTTTTTCGACGCCGATCGAAGAGTTTACTCATAAGGATTCATATACAAAGTTCATAATATGTATATACAAAACCGAGTAAGTAAAACTGAGTAGCTATGAGGACCCGTGTGAGAATTTACGAGCATAAATACGTAGCCGCGTGTGTGTATAGGTACACGAGTACGCATGCAGAATTGCGTTAGTACTTATGAGTTTTGAGTCATATCGAGTCGTGTCAAGTCACGTCGAGTCAAAATTTACTCACTGTTTTGAAAAAGTTACTCACTGGTCTGTGTAAAGTTTCTCACCGGTCTGTGAAAAGTTACTCACTGATCTGTAAAAAGTTACTCACCGGTCTGTGCAAAGTTACTCACCGGTCTGTGGAAAGTTATTCACCAATCTGTTAAAAGTTACTCACCGGTCTGTAAAAAATAACTCACCGGTTTGTTAAAAGTTACTCACTGGTCTGTAAAAAGTTACTCCTCGGTCTCTGAAAATATACTCATCGATCTGCGAAAAGTTACTCAATGGTCTGTAAAAAGTTACTCACTGGTCTGTGAAAAGTTACTCAACGGAAGAGATTAACCGAATAAATGATCGGGATTGATCGGAATAGCTCGGGATGGCTTTGGATTGAAGAGATGAATCGGGATTTATTATGATGGATCGCGATGGATCAGGATGTCAAGATAGATCGGAATGGATCGGGATTGATCAAGATGGATCGGGTTGGATCGGAAAGGATCGGGATGGTTGGGACCGGGTCGGGATGGCTAAGAAAGTATTTAGGATGTATTAAAAGTTACTCAACGGTCTGTGAAAAATTACTCACCGGTCTGTTAAAATTTACTCACTGTTTTGTAAAAAGTTACTCACTGGTCTGTGTAAAGTTACTCACCGATCTGTGAAAAGTTACTCACTGGTCTGTAAAAAGTTCTCACCGGTCTTTTAAAAGTTACTCACCGGTCTGTAAAAAATTACTCACCGGTTTGTTAAAAGTTACTCACCGGTCTGTGAAAAGTTACTCATCGGTCTGTGAAAAAATACTCATCGATCTGTGAAAAGTTACTCACTGGTCTGTAAAAAGTTACTCAATGGTCTGTGTAAAGTTACTCACTAATCTGTAAAAAGTTATTCACTGGTCTGTGAAAAGTTACTCAACGGAAGAGGTTAACGGAATAAATGATCGGGATTGATCGGCATAGCTCGGGATGGCTTTGGATTGATGTCGGTGAGTCGTGTCGAGTCGCGTCAAGTCACGTCGAGTCCCGCCGAGTCTCATCGAGTCGCGTGGAGAAACGTCGGGTCGCGTCGAGTCGTATTGAGTAGTGCCGAGTCGTGTCGAGTCCGTCGAGTCGCATCGAGTCGGTGAGTCGTGTCGAGTCGCGTCAAGTCACGTCGAGTCCCGCCGAGTCTCATCGAGTCGCGTGGAGAAACGTCGAGTCGCGTCAAGTCGTGTCTCTACTCGTGAATTCTCACACAGCTCTCTATTATGTACTTAGTTGTACTCGCGAGGATTTGTATATTAACTAATTGAGACTGCCGCTTTTTTATATACAGCTGGGGTCCCAAATCTTTGCAATTCGAAAGGAAAGAACCTTAAATTTTAAAGATAGGCAATTATACTGGTGAAAGTCTTCATTTTGATTTTAAAAATAATAAGAAATTCATTCACAGATTTTTGAAATATCGCTTGCTTTAACAAGGAATCGGACTCACTAAAAACATTATTTTTTTTCGATGCCGATCGAAGAGTTTACTCATAAGGATTCATATACAAAGTTCATAATATGTATATACAAAACCGAGTAAGTAAAACTGAGTAGCTATGAGGACCCGTGTGAGAATTTACGAGCATAAATACGTAGCCGCGTGTGTGTATAGGTACACGAGTACGCATGCAGAATTGCGTTAGTACTTATGAGTTTTGAGTCATATCGAGTCGTGTCAAGTCACGTCGAGTCAAAATTTACTCACTGTTTTGAAAAAGTTACTCACTGGTCTGTGTAAAGTTTCTCACCGGTCTGTGAAAAGTTACTCACTGATCTGTAAAAAGTTACTCACCGGTCTGTGCAAAGTTACTCACCGGTCTGTGGAAAGTTATTCACCAATCTGTTAAAAGTTACTCACCGGTCTGTAAAAAATAACTCACCGGTTTGTTAAAAGTTACTCACTGGTCTGTAAAAAGTTACTCCTCGGTCTCTGAAAATATACTCATCGATCTGCGAAAAGTTACTCAATGGTCTGTAAAAAGTTACTCACTGGTCTGTGAAAAGTTACTCAACGGAAGAGATTAACCGAATAAATGATCGGGATTGATCGGAATAGCTCGGGATGGCTTTGGATTGAAGAGATGAATCGGGATTTATTATGATGGATCGCGATGGATCAGGATGTCAAGATAGATCGGAATGGATCGGGATTGATCAAGATGGATCGGGTTGGATCGGAAAGGATCGGGATGGTTGGGACCGGGTCGGGATGGCTAAGAAAGTATTTAGGATGTATTAAAAGTTACTCAACGGTCTGTGAAAAATTACTCACCGGTCTGTGAAAATTTACTCACTGTTTTGTAAAAAGTTACTCACTGGTCTGTGTAAAGTTACTCACCGATCTGTGAAAAGTTACTCACTGGTCTGTAAAAAGTTCTCACCGGTCTTTTAAAAGTTACTCACCGGTCTGTAAAAAATTACTCACCGGTTTGTTAAAAGTTACTCACCGGTCTGTGAAAAATTACTCATCAGTCTGTGAAAAAATACTCATCGATCTGTGAAAAGTTACTCACTGGTCTGTAAAAAGTTACTCAATGGTCTGTGTAAAGTTACTCACTGATCTGTAAAAAGTTATTCACTGGTCTGTGAAAAGTTACTCAACGGAAGAGGTTAACAGAATAAATGATCGGGATTGATCGGCATAGCTCGGGATGGCTTTGGATTGATGTCGGCGAGTCGTGTCGAGTCGCGTCAAGTCACGTCGAGTCCCGCCGAGTCTCATCGAGTCGCGTGGAGAAACGTCGGGTCGCGTCGAGTCGTATTGAGTAGTGCCGAGTCGTATCGAGTCCGTCGAGTCACATCGAGTCGGTGAGTCGTGTCGAGTCGCGTCAAGTCACGTCGAGTCCCGCCGAGTCTCATCGAGTCGCGTGGAGAAACGTCGAGTCGCGTCAAGTTGTGTCTCTACTCGTGAATTCTCACACAGCTCTATATTATGTACTTAGTTGTACTCGCGAGGATTTGTATATTAACTAATTGAGACTGCCGCTTTTTTATATACAGCTGGGGTCCCAAATCTTTGCAATTCGAAAGGAAAGAACCTTAAATTTTAAAGATAGGCAATTATACTGGTGAAAGTCTTCATTTTGATTTTAAAAATAATAAGAAATTCATTCACAGATTTTTGAAATATCGCTTGCTTTAACAAGGAATCGGACTCACTAAAAACATTATTTTTTTTCGACGCCGATCGAAGAGTTTACTCATAAGGATTCATATACAAAGTTCATAATATGTATATACAAAACCGAGTAAGTAAAACTGAGTAGCTATGAGGACCCGTGTGAGAATTTACGAGCATAAATACGTAGCCGCGTGTGTGTATAGGTACACGAGTACGCATGCAGAATTGCGTTAGTACTTATGAGTTTTGAGTCATATCGAGTCGTGTCAAGTCACGTCGAGTCAAAATTTACTCACTGTTTTGAAAAAGTTACTCACTGGTCTGTGTAAAGTTTCTCACCGGTCTGTGAAAAGTTACTCACTGATCTGTAAAAAGTTACTCACCGGTCTGTGCAAAGTTACTCACCGGTCTGTGGAAAGTTATTCACCAATCTGTTAAAAGTTACTCACCGGTCTGTAAAAAATAACTCACCGGTTTGTTAAAAGTTACTCACTGGTCTGTAAAAAGTTACTCCTCGGTCTCTGAAAATATACTCATCGATCTGCGAAAAGTTACTCAATGGTCTGTAAAAAGTTACTCACTGGTCTGTGAAAAGTTACTCAACGGAAGAGATTAACCGAATAAATGATCGGGATTGATCGGAATAGCTCGGGATGGCTTTGGATTGAAGAGATGAATCGGGATTTATTATGATGGATCGCGATGGATCAGGATGTCAAGATAGATCGGAATGGATCGGGATTGATCAAGATGGATCGGGTTGGATCGGAAAGGATCGGGATGGTTGGGACCGGGTCGGGATGGCTAAGAAAGTATTTAGGATGTATTAAAAGTTACTCAACGGTCTGTGAAAAATTACTCACCGGTCTGTGAAAATTTACTCACTGTTTTGTAAAAAGTTACTCACTGGTCTGTGTAAAGTTACTCACCGATCTGTGAAAAGTTACTCACTGGTCTGTAAAAAGTTCTCACCGGTCTTTTAAAAGTTACTCACCGGTCTGTAAAAAATTACTCACCGGTTTGTTAAAAGTTACTCACCGGTCTGTGAAAAGTTACTCATCGGTCTGTGAAAAAATACTCATCGATCTGTGAAAAGTTACTCACTGGTCTGTAAAAAGTTACTCAATGGTCTGTGTAAAGTTACTCACTGATCTGTAAAAAGTTATTCACTGGTCTGTGAAAAGTTACTCAACGGAAGAGGTTAACAGAATAAATGATCGGGATTGATCGGCATAGCTCGGGATGGCTTTGGATTGATGTCGGTGAGTCGTGTCGAGTCGCGTCAAGTCACGTCGAGTCCCGCCGAGTCTCATCGAGTCGCGTGGAGAAACGTCGGGTCGCGTCGAGTCGTATTGAGTAGTGCCGAGTCGTGTCGAGTCCGTCGAGTCGCATCGAGTCGGTGAGTCGTGTCGAGTCGCGTCAAGTCACGTCGAGTCCCGCCGAGTCTCATCGAGTCGCGTGGAGAAACGTCGAGTCGCGTCAAGTCGTGTCTCTACTCGTGAATTCTCACACAGCTCTCTATTATGTACTTAGTTGTACTCGCGAGGATTTGTATATTAACTAATTGAGACTGCCGCTTTTTTATATACAGCTGGGGTCCCAAATCTTTGCAATTCGAAAGGAAAGAACCTTAAATTTTAAAGATAGGCAATTATACTGGTGAAAGTCTTCATTTTGATTTTAAAAATAATAAGAAATTCATTCACAGATTTTTGAAATATCGCTTGCTTTAACAAGGAATCGGACTCACTAAAAACATTATTTTTTTTCGATGCCGATCGAAGAGTTTACTCATAAGGATTCATATACAAAGTTCATAATATGTATATACAAAAACGAGTAAGTAAAACTGAGTAGCTATGAGGACCCGTGTGAGAATTTACGAGCATAAATACGTAGCCGCGTGTGTGTATAGGTACACGAGTACGCATGCAGAATTGCGTTAGTACTTATGAGTTTTGAGTCATATCGAGTCGTGTCAAGTCACGTCGAGTCAAAATTTACTCACTGTTTTGAAAAAGTTACTCACTGGTCTGTGTAAAGTTTCTCACCGGTCTGTGAAAAGTTACTCACTGATCTGTAAAAAGTTACTCACCGGTCTGTGCAAAGTTACTCACCGGTCTGTGGAAAGTTATTCACCAATCTGTTAAAAGTTACTCACCGGTCTGTAAAAAATAACTCACCGGTTTGTTAAAAGTTACTCACTGGTCTGTAAAAAGTTACTCCTCGGTCTCTGAAAATATACTCATCGATCTGCGAAAAGTTACTCAATGGTCTGTAAAAAGTTACTCACTGGTCTGTGAAAAGTTACTCAACGGAAGAGATTAACCGAATAAATGATCGGGATTGATCGGAATAGCTCGGGATGGCTTTGGATTGAAGAGATGAATCGGGATTTATTATGATGGATCGCGATGGATCAGGATGTCAAGATAGATCGGAATGGATCGGGATTGATCAAGATGGATCGGGTTGGATCGGAAAGGATCGGGATGGTTGGGACCGGGTCGGGATGGCTAAGAAAGTATTTAGGATGTATTAAAAGTTACTCAACGGTCTGTGAAAAATTACTCACCGGTCTGTGAAAATTTACTCACTGTTTTGTAAAAAGTTACTCACTGGTCTGTGTAAAGTTACTCACCGATCTGTGAAAAGTTACTCACTGGTCTGTAAAAAGTTCTCACCGGTCTTTTAAAAGTTACTCACCGGTCTGTAAAAAATTACTCACCGGTTTGTTAAAAGTTACTCACCGGTCTGTGAAAAATTACTCATCAGTCTGTGAAAAAATACTCATCGATCTGTGAAAAGTTACTCACTGGTCTGTAAAAAGTTACTCAATGGTCTGTGTAAAGTTACTCACTGATCTGTAAAAAGTTATTCACTGGTCTGTGAAAAGTTACTCAACGGAAGAGGTTAACAGAATAAATGATCGGGATTGATCGGCATAGCTCGGCATGGCTTTGGATTGATGTCTGCGAGTCGTGTCGAGTCGCGTCAAGTCACGTCGAGTCCCGCCGAGTCTCATCGAGTCGCGTGGAGAAACGTCGGGTCGCGTCGAGTCGTATTGAGTAGTGCCGAGTCGTATCGAGTCCGTCGAGTCACATCGAGTCGGTGAGTCGTGTCGAGTCGCGTCAAGTCACGTCGAGTCCCGCCGAGTCTCATCGAGTCGCGTGGAGAAACGTCGAGTCGCGTCAAGTTGTGTCTCTACTCGTGAATTCTCACACAGCTCTATATTATGTACTTAGTTGTACTCGCGAGGATTTGTATATTAACTAATTGAGACTGCCGCTTTTTTATATACAGCTGGGGTCCCAAATCTTTGCAATTCGAAAGGAAAGAACCTTAAATTTTAAAGATAGGCAATTATACTGGTGAAAGTCTTCATTTTGATTTTAAAAATAATAAGAAATTCATTCACAGATTTTTGAAATATCGCTTGCTTTAACAAGGAATCGGACTCACTAAAAACATTATTTTTTTTCGACGCCGATCGAAGAGTTTACTCATAAGGATTCATATACAAAGTTCATAATATGTATATACAAAACCGAGTAAGTAAAACTGAGTAGCTATGAGGACCCGTGTGAGAATTTACGAGCATAAATACGTAGCCGCGTGTGTGTATAGGTACACGAGTACGCATGCAGAATTGCGTTAGTACTTATGAGTTTTGAGTCATATCGAGTCGTGTCAAGTCACGTCGAGTCAAAATTTACTCACTGTTTTGAAAAAGTTACTCACTGGTCTGTGTAAAGTTTCTCACCGGTCTGTGAAAAGTTACTCACTGATCTGTAAAAAGTTACTCACCGGTCTGTGCAAAGTTACTCACCGGTCTGTGGAAAGTTATTCACCAATCTGTTAAAAGTTACTCACCGGTCTGTAAAAAATAACTCACCGGTTTGTTAAAAGTTACTCACTGGTCTGTAAAAAGTTACTCCTCGGTCTCTGAAAATATACTCATCGATCTGCGAAAAGTTACTCAATGGTCTGTAAAAAGTTACTCACTGGTCTGTGAAAAGTTACTCAACGGAAGAGATTAACCGAATAAATGATCGGGATTGATCGGAATAGCTCGGGATGGCTTTGGATTGAAGAGATGAATCGGGATTTATTATGATGGATCGCGATGGATCAGGATGTCAAGATAGATCGGAATGGATCGGGATTGATCAAGATGGATCGGGTTGGATCGGAAAGGATCGGGATGGTTGGGACCGGGTCGGGATGGCTAAGAAAGTATTTAGGATGTATTAAAAGTTACTCAACGGTCTGTGAAAAATTACTCACCGGTCTGTGAAAATTTACTCACTGTTTTGTAAAAAGTTACTCACTGGTCTGTGTAAAGTTACTCACCGATCTGTGAAAAGTTACTCACTGGTCTGTAAAAAGTTCTCACCGGTCTTTTAAAAGTTACTCACCGGTCTGTAAAAAATTACTCACCGGTTTGTTAAAAGTTACTCACCGGTCTGTGAAAAGTTACTCATCGGTCTGTGAAAAAATACTCATCGATCTGTGAAAAGTTACTCACTGGTCTGTAAAAAGTTACTCAATGGTCTGTGTAAAGTTACTCACTAATCTGTAAAAAGTTATTCACTGGTCTGTGAAAAGTTACTCAACGGAAGAGGTTAACGGAATAAATGATCGGGATTGATCGGCATAGCTCGGGATGGCTTTGGATTGATGTCGGTGAGTCGTGTCGAGTCGCGTCAAGTCACGTCGAGTCCCGCCGAGTCTCATCGAGTCGCGTGGAGAAACGTCGGGTCGCGTCGAGTCGTATTGAGTAGTGCCGAGTCGTGTCGAGTCCGTCGAGTCGCATCGAGTCGGTGAGTCGTGTCGAGTCGCGTCAAGTCACGTCGAGTCCCGCCGAGTCTCATCGAGTCGCGTGGAGAAACGTCGAGTCGCGTCAAGTCGTGTCTCTACTCGTGAATTCTCACACAGCTCTATATTATGTACTTAGTTGTACTCGCGAGGATTTGTATATTAACTAATTGAGACTGCCGCTTTTTTATATACAGCTGGGGTCCCAAATCTTTGCAATTCGAAAGGAAAGAACCTTAAATTTTAAAGATAGGCAATTATACTGGTGAAAGTCTTCATTTTGATTTTAAAAATAATAAGAAATTCATTCACAGATTTTTGAAATATCGCTTGCTTTAACAAGGAATCGGACTCACTAAAAACATTATTTTTTTTCGATGCCGATCGAAGAGTTTACTCATAAGGATTCATATACAAAGTTCATAATATGTATATACAAAACCGAGTAAGTAAAACTGAGTAGCTATGAGGACCCGTGTGAGAATTTACGAGCATAAATACGTAGCCGCGTGTGTGTATAGGTACACGAGTACGCATGCAGAATTGCGTTAGTACTTATGAGTTTTGAGTCATATCGAGTCGTGTCAAGTCACGTCGAGTCAAAATTTACTCACTGTTTTGAAAAAGTTACTCACTGGTCTGTGTAAAGTTTCTCACCGGTCTGTGAAAAGTTACTCACTGATCTGTAAAAAGTTACTCACCGGTCTGTGCAAAGTTACTCACCGGTCTGTGGAAAGTTATTCACCAATCTGTTAAAAGTTACTCACCGGTCTGTAAAAAATAACTCACCGGTTTGTTAAAAGTTACTCACTGGTCTGTAAAAAGTTACTCCTCGGTCTCTGAAAATATACTCATCGATCTGCGAAAAGTTACTCAATGGTCTGTAAAAAGTTACTCACTGGTCTGTGAAAAGTTACTCAACGGAAGAGATTAACCGAATAAATGATCGGGATTGATCGGAATAGCTCGGGATGGCTTTGGATTGAAGAGATGAATCGGGATTTATTATGATGGATCGCGATGGATCAGGATGTCAAGATAGATCGGAATGGATCGGGATTGATCAAGATGGATCGGGTTGGATCGGAAAGGATCGGGATGGTTGGGACCGGGTCGGGATGGCTAAGAAAGTATTTAGGATGTATTAAAAGTTACTCAACGGTCTGTGAAAAATTACTCACCGGTCTGTGAAAATTTACTCACTGTTTTGTAAAAAGTTACTCACTGGTCTGTGTAAAGTTACTCACCGATCTGTGAAAAGTTACTCACTGGTCTGTAAAAAGTTCTCACCGGTCTTTTAAAAGTTACTCACCGGTCTGTAAAAAATTACTCACCGGTTTGTTAAAAGTTACTCACCGGTCTGTGAAAAATTACTCATCAGTCTGTGAAAAAATACTCATCGATCTGTGAAAAGTTACTCACTGGTCTGTAAAAAGTTACTCAATGGTCTGTGTAAAGTTACTCACTGATCTGTAAAAAGTTATTCACTGGTCTGTGAAAAGTTACTCAACGGAAGAGGTTAACAGAATAAATGATCGGGATTGATCGGCATAGCTCGGGATGGCTTTGGATTGATGTCGGCGAGTCGTGTCGAGTCGCGTCAAGTCACGTCGAGTCCCGCCGAGTCTCATCGAGTCGCGTGGAGAAACGTCGGGTCGCGTCGAGTCGTATTGAGTAGTGCCGAGTCGTATCGAGTCCGTCGAGTCACATCGAGTCGGTGAGTCGTGTCGAGTCGCGTCAAGTCACGTCGAGTCCCGCCGAGTCTCATCGAGTCGCGTGGAGAAACGTCGAGTCGCGTCAAGTCGTGTCTCTACTCGTGAATTCTCACACAGCTCTATATTATGTACTTAGTTGTACTCGCGAGGATTTGTATATTAACTAATTGAGACTGCCGCTTTTTTATATACAGCTGGGGTCCCAAATCTTTGCAATTCGAAAGGAAAGAACCTTAAATTTTAAAGATAGGCAATTATACTGGTGAAAGTCTTCATTTTGATTTTAAAAATAATAAGAAATTCATTCACAGATTTTTGAAATATCGCTTGCTTTAACAAGGAATCGGACTCACTAAAAACATTATTTTTTTTCGACGCCGATCGAAGAGTTTACTCATAAGGATTCATATACAAAGTTCATAATATGTATATACAAAACCGAGTAAGTAAAACTGAGTAGCTATGAGGACCCGTGTGAGAATTTACGAGCATAAATACGTAGCCGCGTGTGTGTATAGGTACACGAGTACGCATGCAGAATTGCGTTAGTACTTATGAGTTTTGAGTCATATCGAGTCGTGTCAAGTCACGTCGAGTCAAAATTTACTCACTGTTTTGAAAAAGTTACTCACTGGTCTGTGTAAAGTTTCTCACCGGTCTGTGAAAAGTTACTCACTGATCTGTAAAAAGTTACTCACCGGTCTGTGCAAAGTTACTCACCGGTCTGTGGAAAGTTATTCACCAATCTGTTAAAAGTTACTCACCGGTCTGTAAAAAATAACTCACCGGTTTGTTAAAAGTTACTCACTGGTCTGTAAAAAGTTACTCCTCGGTCTCTGAAAATATACTCATCGATCTGCGAAAAGTTACTCAATGGTCTGTAAAAAGTTACTCACTGGTCTGTGAAAAGTTACTCAACGGAAGAGATTAACCGAATAAATGATCGGGATTGATCGGAATAGCTCGGGATGGCTTTGGATTGAAGAGATGAATCGGGATTTATTATGATGGATCGCGATGGATCAGGATGTCAAGATAGATCGGAATGGATCGGGATTGATCAAGATGGATCGGGTTGGATCGGAAAGGATCGGGATGGTTGGGACCGGGTCGGGATGGCTAAGAAAGTATTTAGGATGTATTAAAAGTTACTCAACGGTCTGTGAAAAATTACTCACCGGTCTGTGAAAATTTACTCACTGTTTTGTAAAAAGTTACTCACTGGTCTGTGTAAAGTTACTCACCGATCTGTGAAAAGTTACTCACTGGTCTGTAAAAAGTTCTCACCGGTCTTTTAAAAGTTACTCACCGGTCTGTAAAAAATTACTCACCGGTTTGTTAAAAGTTACTCACCGGTCTGTGAAAAGTTACTCATCGGTCTGTGAAAAAATACTCATCGATCTGTGAAAAGTTACTCACTGGTCTGTAAAAAGTTACTCAATGGTCTGTGTAAAGTTACTCACTAATCTGTAAAAAGTTATTCACTGGTCTGTGAAAAGTTACTCAACGGAAGAGGTTAACGGAATAAATGATCGGGATTGATCGGCATAGCTCGGGATGGCTTTGGATTGATGTCGGTGAGTCGTGTCGAGTCGCGTCAAGTCACGTCGAGTCCCGCCGAGTCTCATCGAGTCGCGTGGAGAAACGTCGGGTCGCGTCGAGTCGTATTGAGTAGTGCCGAGTCGTGTCGAGTCCGTCGAGTCGCATCGAGTCGGTGAGTCGTGTCGAGTCGCGTCAAGTCACGTCGAGTCCCGCCGAGTCTCATCGAGTCGCGTGGAGAAACGTCGAGTCGCGTCAAGTCGTGTCTCTACTCGTGAATTCTCACACAGCTCTCTATTATGTACTTAGTTGTACTCGCGAGGATTTGTATATTAACTAATTGAGACTGCCGCTTTTTTATATACAGCTGGGGTCCCAAATCTTTGCAATTCGAAAGGAAAGAACCTTAAATTTTAAAGATAGGCAATTATACTGGTGAAAGTCTTCATTTTGATTTTAAAAATAATAAGAAATTCATTCACAGATTTTTGAAATATCGCTTGCTTTAACAAGGAATCGGACTCACTAAAAACATTATTTTTTTTCGACGCCGATCGAAGAGTTTACTCATAAGGATTCATATACAAAGTTCATAATATGTATATACAAAACCGAGTAAGTAAAACTGAGTAGCTATGAGGACCCGTGTGAGAATTTACGAGCATAAATACGTAGCCGCGTGTGTGTATAGGTACACGAGTACGCATGCAGAATTGCGTTAGTACTTATGAGTTTTGAGTCATATCGAGTCGTGTCAAGTCACGTCGAGTCAAAATTTACTCACTGTTTTGAAAAAGTTACTCACTGGTCTGTGTAAAGTTTCTCACCGGTCTGTGAAAAGTTACTCACTGATCTGTAAAAAGTTACTCACCGGTCTGTGCAAAGTTACTCACCGGTCTGTGGAAAGTTATTCACCAATCTGTTAAAAGTTACTCACCGGTCTGTAAAAAATAACTCACCGGTTTGTTAAAAGTTACTCACTGGTCTGTAAAAAGTTACTCCTCGGTCTCTGAAAATATACTCATCGATCTGCGAAAAGTTACTCAATGGTCTGTAAAAAGTTACTCACTGGTCTGTGAAAAGTTACTCAACGGAAGAGATTAACCGAATAAATGATCGGGATTGATCGGAATAGCTCGGGATGGCTTTGGATTGAAGAGATGAATCGGGATTTATTATGATGGATCGCGATGGATCAGGATGTCAAGATAGATCGGAATGGATCGGGATTGATCAAGATGGATCGGGTTGGATCGGAAAGGATCGGGATGGTTGGGACCGGGTCGGGATGGCTAAGAAAGTATTTAGGATGTATTAAAAGTTACTCAACGGTCTGTGAAAAATTACTCACCGGTCTGTGAAAATTTACTCACTGTTTTGTAAAAAGTTACTCACTGGTCTGTGTAAAGTTACTCACCGATCTGTGAAAAGTTACTCACTGGTCTGTAAAAAGTTCTCACCGGTCTTTTAAAAGTTACTCACCGGTCTGTAAAAAATTACTCACCGGTTTGTTAAAAGTTACTCACCGGTCTGTGAAAAGTTACTCATCGGTCTGTGAAAAAATACTCATCGATCTGTGAAAAGTTACTCACTGGTCTGTAAAAAGTTACTCAATGGTCTGTGTAAAGTTACTCACTAATCTGTAAAAAGTTATTCACTGGTCTGTGAAAAGTTACTCAACGGAAGAGGTTAACGGAATAAATGATCGGGATTGATCGGCATAGCTCGGGATGGCTTTGGATTGATGTCGGTGAGTCGTGTCGAGTCGCGTCAAGTCACGTCGAGTCCCGCCGAGTCTCATCGAGTCGCGTGGAGAAACGTCGGGTCGCGTCGAGTCGTATTGAGTAGTGCCGAGTCGTGTCGAGTCCGTCGAGTCGCATCGAGTCGGTGAGTCGTGTCGAGTCGCGTCAAGTCACGTCGAGTCCCGCCGAGTCTCATCGAGTCGCGTGGAGAAACGTCGAGTCGCGTCAAGTCGTGTCTCTACTCGTGAATTCTCACACAGCTCTATATTATGTACTTAGTTGTACTCGCGAGGATTTGTATATTAACTAATTGAGACTGCCGCTTTTTTATATACAGCTGGGGTCCCAAATCTTTGCAATTCGAAAGGAAAGAACCTTAAATTTTAAAGATAGGCAATTATACTGGTGAAAGTCTTCATTTTGATTTTAAAAATAATAAGAAATTCATTCACAGATTTTTGAAATATCGCTTGCTTTAACAAGGAATCGGACTCACTAAAAACATTATTTTTTTTCGATGCCGATCGAAGAGTTTACTCATAAGGATTCATATACAAAGTTCATAATATGTATATACAAAACCGAGTAAGTAAAACTGAGTAGCTATGAGGACCCGTGTGAGAATTTACGAGCATAAATACGTAGCCGCGTGTGTGTATAGGTACACGAGTACGCATGCAGAATTGCGTTAGTACTTATGAGTTTTGAGTCATATCGAGTCGTGTCAAGTCACGTCGAGTCAAAATTTACTCACTGTTTTGAAAAAGTTACTCACTGGTCTGTGTAAAGTTTCTCACCGGTCTGTGAAAAGTTACTCACTGATCTGTAAAAAGTTACTCACCGGTCTGTGCAAAGTTACTCACCGGTCTGTGGAAAGTTATTCACCAATCTGTTAAAAGTTACTCACCGGTCTGTAAAAAATAACTCACCGGTTTGTTAAAAGTTACTCACTGGTCTGTAAAAAGTTACTCCTCGGTCTCTGAAAATATACTCATCGATCTGCGAAAAGTTACTCAATGGTCTGTAAAAAGTTACTCACTGGTCTGTGAAAAGTTACTCAACGGAAGAGATTAACCGAATAAATGATCGGGATTGATCGGAATAGCTCGGGATGGCTTTGGATTGAAGAGATGAATCGGGATTTATTATGATGGATCGCGATGGATCAGGATGTCAAGATAGATCGGAATGGATCGGGATTGATCAAGATGGATCGGGTTGGATCGGAAAGGATCGGGATGGTTGGGACCGGGTCGGGATGGCTAAGAAAGTATTTAGGATGTATTAAAAGTTACTCAACGGTCTGTGAAAAATTACTCACCGGTCTGTGAAAATTTACTCACTGTTTTGTAAAAAGTTACTCACTGGTCTGTGTAAAGTTACTCACCGATCTGTGAAAAGTTACTCACTGGTCTGTAAAAAGTTCTCACCGGTCTTTTAAAAGTTACTCACCGGTCTGTAAAAAATTACTCACCGGTTTGTTAAAAGTTACTCACCGGTCTGTGAAAAGTTACTCATCGGTCTGTGAAAAAATACTCATCGATCTGTGAAAAGTTACTCACTGGTCTGTAAAAAGTTACTCAATGGTCTGTGTAAAGTTACTCACTAATCTGTAAAAAGTTATTCACTGGTCTGTGAAAAGTTACTCAACGGAAGAGGTTAACGGAATAAATGATCGGGATTGATCGGCATAGCTCGGGATGGCTTTGGATTGATGTCGGTGAGTCGTGTCGAGTCGCGTCAAGTCACGTCGAGTCCCGCCGAGTCTCATCGAGTCGCGTGGAGAAACGTCGGGTCGCGTCGAGTCGTATTGAGTAGTGCCGAGTCGTGTCGAGTCCGTCGAGTCGCATCGAGTCGGTGAGTCGTGTCGAGTCGCGTCAAGTCACGTCGAGTCCCGCCGAGTCTCATCGAGTCGCGTGGAGAAACGTCGAGTCGCGTCAAGTCGTGTCTCTACTCGTGAATTCTCACACAGCTCTCTATTATGTACTTAGTTGTACTCGCGAGGATTTGTATATTAACTAATTGAGACTGCCGCTTTTTTATATACAGCTGGGGTCCCAAATCTTTGCAATTCGAAAGGAAAGAACCTTAAATTTTAAAGATAGGCAATTATACTGGTGAAAGTCTTCATTTTGATTTTAAAAATAATAAGAAATTCATTCACAGATTTTTGAAATATCGCTTGCTTTAACAAGGAATCGGACTCACTAAAAACATTATTTTTTTTCGATGCCGATCGAAGAGTTTACTCATAAGGATTCATATACAAAGTTCATAATATGTATATACAAAACCGAGTAAGTAAAACTGAGTAGCTATGAGGACCCGTGTGAGAATTTACGAGCATAAATACGTAGCCGCGTGTGTGTATAGGTACACGAGTACGCATGCAGAATTGCGTTAGTACTTATGAGTTTTGAGTCATATCGAGTCGTGTCAAGTCACGTCGAGTCAAAATTTACTCACTGTTTTGAAAAAGTTACTCACTGGTCTGTGTAAAGTTTCTCACCGGTCTGTGAAAAGTTACTCACTGATCTGTAAAAAGTTACTCACCGGTCTGTGCAAAGTTACTCACCGGTCTGTGGAAAGTTATTCACCAATCTGTTAAAAGTTACTCACCGGTCTGTAAAAAATAACTCACCGGTTTGTTAAAAGTTACTCACTGGTCTGTAAAAAGTTACTCCTCGGTCTCTGAAAATATACTCATCGATCTGCGAAAAGTTACTCAATGGTCTGTAAAAAGTTACTCACTGGTCTGTGAAAAGTTACTCAACGGAAGAGATTAACCGAATAAATGATCGGGATTGATCGGAATAGCTCGGGATGGCTTTGGATTGAAGAGATGAATCGGGATTTATTATGATGGATCGCGATGGATCAGGATGTCAAGATAGATCGGAATGGATCGGGATTGATCAAGATGGATCGGGTTGGATCGGAAAGGATCGGGATGGTTGGGACCGGGTCGGGATGGCTAAGAAAGTATTTAGGATGTATTAAAAGTTACTCAACGGTCTGTGAAAAATTACTCACCGGTCTGTGAAAATTTACTCACTGTTTTGTAAAAAGTTACTCACTGGTCTGTGTAAAGTTACTCACCGATCTGTGAAAAGTTACTCACTGGTCTGTAAAAAGTTCTCACCGGTCTTTTAAAAGTTACTCACCGGTCTGTAAAAAATTACTCACCGGTTTGTTAAAAGTTACTCACCGGTCTGTGAAAAGTTACTCATCGGTCTGTGAAAAAATACTCATCGATCTGTGAAAAGTTACTCACTGGTCTGTAAAAAGTTACTCAATGGTCTGTGTAAAGTTACTCACTGATCTGTAAAAAGTTATTCACTGGTCTGTGAAAAGTTACTCAACGGAAGAGGTTAACGGAATAAATGATCGGGATTGATCGGCATAGCTCGGGATGGCTTTGGATTGATGTCGGCGAGTCGTGTCGAGTCGCGTCAAGTCACGTCGAGTCCCGCCGAGTCTCATCGAGTCGCGTGGAGAAACGTCGGGTCGCGTCGAGTCGTATTGAGTAGTGCCGAGTCGTATCGAGTCCGTCGAGTCGCATCGAGTCGGTGAGTCGTGTCGAGTCGCGTCAAGTCACGTCGAGTCCCGCCGAGTCTCATCGAGTCGCGTGGAGAAACGTCGAGTCGCGTCAAGTCGTGTCTCTACTCGTGAATTCTCACACAGCTCTATATTATGTACTTAGTTGTACTCGCGAGGATTTGTATATTAACTAATTGAGACTGCCGCTTTTTTATATACAGCTGGGGTCCCAAATCTTTGCAATTCGAAAGGAAAGAACCTTAAATTTTAAAGATAGGCAATTATACTGGTGAAAGTCTTCATTTTGATTTTAAAAATAATAAGAAATTCATTCACAGATTTTTGAAATATCGCTTGCTTTAACAAGGAATCGGACTCACTAAAAACATTATTTTTTTTCGATGCCGATCGAAGAGTTTACTCATAAGGATTCATATACAAAGTTCATAATATGTATATACAAAACCGAGTAAGTAAAACTGAGTAGCTATGAGGACCCGTGTGAGAATTTACGAGCATAAATACGTAGCCGCGTGTGTGTATAGGTACACGAGTACGCATGCAGAATTGCGTTAGTACTTATGAGTTTTGAGTCATATCGAGTCGTGTCAAGTCACGTCGAGTCAAAATTTACTCACTGTTTTGAAAAAGTTACTCACTGGTCTGTGTAAAGTTTCTCACCGGTCTGTGAAAAGTTACTCACTGATCTGTAAAAAGTTACTCACCGGTCTGTGCAAAGTTACTCACCGGTCTGTGGAAAGTTATTCACCAATCTGTTAAAAGTTACTCACCGGTCTGTAAAAAATTACTCACCGGTTTGTTAAAAGTTACTCACTGGTCTGTAAAAAGTTACTCCTCGGTCTCTGAAAATATACTCATCGATCTGCGAAAAGTTACTCAATGGTCTGTAAAAAGTTACTCACTGGTCTGTGAAAAGTTACTCAACGGAAGAGATTAACCGAATAAATGATCGGGATTGATCGGAATAGCTCGGGATGGCTTTGGATTGAAGAGATGAATCGGGATTTATTATGATGGATCGCGATGGATCAGGATGTCAAGATAGATCCGAATGGATCGGGATTGATCAAGATGGATCGGGTTGGATCGGAAAGGATCGGGATGGTTGGGACCGGGTCGGGATGGCTAAGAAAATATTTAGGATATATTAAAAGTTACTCAACGGTCTGTGAAAAATTACTCACCGGTCTGTGAAAATTTACTCACTGTTTTGTAAAAAGTTACTCACTGGTCTGTGTAAAGTTACTCACCGATCTGTGAAAAGTTACTCACTGGTCTGTAAAAAGTTCTCACCGGTCTTTTAAAAGTTACTCACCGGTCTGTAAAAAATTACTCACCGGTTTGTTAAAAGTTACTCACCGGTCTGTGAAAAGTTACTCATCGGTCTGTGAAAAAATACTCATCGATCTGTGAAAAGTTACTCACTGGTCTGTAAAAAGTTACTCAATGGTCTGTGTAAAGTTACTCACTGATCTGTAAAAAGTTATTCACTGGTCTGTGAAAAGTTACTCAACGGAAGAGGTTAACGGAATAAATGATCGGGATTGATCGGCATAGCTCGGGATGGCTTTGGATTGATGTCGGTGAGTCGTGTCGAGTCGCGTCAAGTCACGTCGAGTCCCGCCGAGTCTCATCGAGTCGCGTGGAGAAACGTCGGGTCGCGTCGAGTCGTATTGAGTAGTGCCGAGTCGTATCGAGTCCGTCGAGTCGCATCGAGTCGGTGAGTCGTGTCGAGTCGCGTCAAGTCACGTCGAGTCCCGCCGAGTCTCATCGAGTCGCGTGGAGAAACGTCGAGTCGCGTCAAGTCGTGTCTCTACTCGTGAATTCTCACACAGCTCTATATTATGTACTTAGTTGTACTCGCGAGGATTTGTATATTAACTAATTGAGACTGCCGCTTTTTTATATACAGCTGGGGTCCCAAATCTTTGCAATTCGAAAGGAAAGAACCTTAAATTTTAAAGATAGGCAATTATACTGGTGAAAGTCTTCATTTTGATTTTAAAAATAATAAGAAATTCATTCACAGATTTTTGAAATATCGCTTGCTTTAACAAGGAATCGGACTCACTAAAAACATTATTTTTTTTCGATGCCGATCGAAGAGTTTACTCATAAGGATTCATATACAAAGTTCATAATATGTATATACAAAACCGAGTAAGTAAACTGAGTAGCTATGAGGACCCGTGTGAGAATTTACGAGCATAAATACGTAGCCGCGTGTGTGTATAGGTACACGAGTACGCATGCAGAATTGCGTTAGTACTTATGAGTTTTGAGTCATATCGAGTCGTGTCAAGTCACGTCGAGTCAAAATTTACTCACTGTTTTGAAAAAGTTACTCACTGGTCTGTGTAAAGTTTCTCACCGGTCTGTGAAAAGTTACTCACTGATCTGTAAAAAGTTACTCACCGGTCTGTGCAAAGTTACTCACCGGTCTGTGGAAAGTTACTCACTGTTTTGTAAAAAGTTACTCACTGGTCTGTGTAAAGTTACTCACCGATCTGTGAAAAGTTACTCACTGGTCTGTAAAAAGTTCTCAACGGTCTTTTAAAAGTTACTCACCGGTCTGTAAAAATTACTCACCGGTTTGTTAAAAGTTACTCACCGGTCTGTGAAAAGTTACTCATCAGTCTGTGAAAAAATACTCATCGATCTGTGAAAAGTTACTCACTGGTCTGTAAAAAGTTACTCAATGGTCTGTGTAAAGTTACTCACTGATCTGTAAAAAGTTATTCACTGGTCTGTGAAAAGTTACTCAACGGAAGAGGTTAACGGAATAAATGATCGGGATTGATCGGCATAGCTCGGGATGGCTTTGGATTGATGTCGGTGAGTCGTGTCGAGTCGCGTCAAGTCACGTCGAGTCCCGCCGAGTCTCATCGAGTCGCGTGGAGAAACGTCGGGTCGCGTCGAGTCGTATTGAGTAGTGCCGTGTCGAGAAGTTACTCACTGATCTGTAAAAAGTTACTCACCGGTCTGTGCAAAGTTACTCACCGGTCTGTGGAAAGTTATTCACCAATCTGTTAAAAGTTACTCACCGGTCTGTAAAAAATTACTCACCGGTTTGTTAAAAGTTACTCACTGGTCTGTAAAAAGTTACTCCTCGGTCTCTGAAAATATACTCATCGATCTGCGAAAAGTTACTCAATGGTCTGTAAAAAGTTACTCACTGGTCTGTGAAAAGTTACTCAACGGAAGAGATTAACCGAATAAATGATCGGGATTGATCGGAATAGCTCGGGATGGCTTTGGATTGAAGAGATGAATCGGGATTTATTATGATGGATCGCGATGGATCAGGATGTCAAGATAGATCCGAATGGATCGGGATTGATCAAGATGGATCGGGTTGGATCGGAAAGGATCGGGATGGTTGGGACCGGGTCGGGATGGATAAGAAAGTATTTAGGATGTATTAAAAGTTACTCAACGGTCTGTGAAAAATTACTCACCGGTCTGTGAAAAGTTACTCACTGGTCTGTAAAAAGTTACTCAATGGTCTGTGTAAAGTTACTCACTGATCTGTAAAAAGTTATTCACTGGTCTGTGAAAAGTTACTCAACGGAAGAGGTTAACGGAATAAATGATCGGGATTGATCGGCATAGCTCGGGATGGCTTTGGATTGATGTCGGTGAGTCGTGTCGAGTCGCGTCAAGTCACGTCGAGTCCCGCCGAGTCTCATCGAGTCGCGTTGAGAAACGTCGGGTCGCGTCGAGTCGTATTGAGTAGTGCCGAGTCGTGTCGAGTCCGTCGAGTCGCATCGAGTCGGTGAGTCGTGTCGAGTCGCGTCAAGTCACGTCGAGTCCCGCCGAGTCTCATCGAGTCGCGTGGAGAAACGTCGAGTCGCGTCAAGTCGTGTCTCTACTCGTGAATTCTCACACAGCTCTATATTATGTACTTAGTTGTACTCGCGAGGATTTGTATATTAACTAATTGAGACTGCCGCTTTTTTATATACAGCTGGGGTCCCAAATCTTTGCAATTCGAAAGGAAAGAACCTTAAATTTTAAAGATAGGCAATTATACTGGTGAAAGTCTTCATTTTGATTTTAAAAATAATAAGAAATTCATTCACAGATTTTTGAAATATCGCTTGCTTTAACAAGGAATCGGACTCACTAAAAACATTATTTTTTTTCGATGCCGATCGAAGAGTTTACTCATAAGGATTCATATACAAAGTTCATAATATGTATATACAAAACCGAGTAAGTAAACTGAGTAGCTATGAGGACCCGTGTGAGAATTTACGAGCATAAATACGTAGCCGCGTGTGTGTATAGGTACACGAGTACGCATGCAGAATTGCGTTAGTACTTATGAGTTTTGAGTCATATCGAGTCGTGTCAAGTCACGTCGAGTCAAAATTTACTCACTGTTTTGAAAAAGTTACTCACTGGTCTGTGTAAAGTTTCTCACCGGTCTGTGAAAAGTTACTCACTGATCTGTAAAAAGTTACTCACCGGTCTGTGCAAAGTTACTCACCGGTCTGTGGAAAGTTATTCACCAATCTGTTAAAAGTTACTCACCGGTCTGTAAAAAATAACTCACCGGTTTGTTAAAAGTTACTCACTGGTCTGTAAAAAGTTACTCCTCGGTCTCTGAAAATATACTCATCGATCTGCGAAAAGTTACTCAATGGTCTGTAAAAAGTTACTCACTGGTCTGTGAAAAGTTACTCAACGGAAGAGATTAACCGAATAAATGATCGGGATTGATCGGAATAGCTCGGGATGGCTTTGGATTGAACGAGATGAATCAGGATTTATTATGATGGATCGCGATGGATCAGGATGTCAAGATAGATCGGAATGGATCGGGATTGATCAAGATGGATCGGGTTGGATCGGAAAGGATCGGGATGGTTGGGACCGGGTCGGGATGGCTAAGAAAGTATTTAGGATGTATTAAAAGTTACTCAACGGTCTGTGAAAAATTACTCACCGGTCTGTGAAAATTTACTCACTGTTTTGTAAAAAGTTACTCACTGGTCTGTGTAAAGTTACTCACCGATCTGTGAAAAGTTACTCACTGGTCTGTAAAAAGTTCTCACCGGTCTTTTAAAAGTTACTCACCGGTCTGTAAAAAATTACTCACCGGTTTGTTAAAAGTTACTCACCGGTCTGTGAAAAGTTACTCATCGGTCTGTGAAAAAATACTCATCGATCTGTGAAAAGTTACTCACTGGTCTGTAAAAAGTTACTCAATGGTCTGTGTAAAGTTACTCACTGATCTGTAAAAAGTTATTCACTGGTCTGTGAAAAGTTACTCAACGGAAGAGGTTAACGGAATAAATGATCGGGATTGATCGGCATAGCTCGGGATGGCTTTGGATTGATGTCGGCGAGTCGTGTCGAGTCGCGTCAAGTCACGTCGAGTCCCGCCGAGTCTCATCGAGTCGCGTGGAGAAACGTCGGGTCGCGTCGAGTCGTATTGAGTAGTGCCGAGTCGTATCGAGTCCGTCGAGTCGCATCGAGTCGGTGAGTCGTGTCGAGTCGCGTCAAGTCACGTCGAGTCCCGCCGAGTCTCATCGAGTCGCGTGGAGAAACGTCGAGTCGCGTCAAGTCGTGTCTCTACTCGTGAATTCTCACACAGCTCTATATTATGTACTTAGTTGTACTCGCGAGGATTTGTATATTAACTAATTGAGACTGCCGCTTTTTTATATACAGCTGGGGTCCCAAATCTTTGCAATTCGAAAGGAAAGAACCTTAAATTTTAAAGATAGGCAATTATACTGGTGAAAGTCTTCATTTTGATTTTAAAAATAATAAGAAATTCATTCACAGATTTTTGAAATATCGCTTGCTTTAACAAGGAATCGGACTCACTAAAAACATAATTTTTTTTCGATGCCGATCGAAGAGTTTACTCATAAGGATTCATATACAAAGTTCATAATATGTATATACAAAACCGAGTAAGTAAAACTGAGTAGCTATGAGGACCCGTGTGAGAATTTACGAGCATAAATACGTAGCCGCGTGTGTGTATAGGTACACGAGTACGCATGCAGAATTGCGTTAGTACTTATGAGTTTTGAGTCATATCGAGTCGTGTCAAGTCACGTCGAGTCAAAATTTACTCACTGTTTTGAAAAAGTTACTCACTGGTCTGTGTAAAGTTTCTCACCGGTCTGTGAAAAGTTACTCACTGATCTGTAAAAAGTTACTCACCGGTCTGTGCAAAGTTACTCACCGGTCTGTGGAAAGTTATTCACCAATCTGTTAAAAGTTACTCACCGGTCTGTAAAAAATTACTCACCGGTTTGTTAAAAGTTACTCACTGGTCTGTAAAAAGTTACTCCTCGGTCTCTGAAAATATACTCATCGATCTGCGAAAAGTTACTCAATGGTCTGTAAAAAGTTACTCACTGGTCTGTGAAAAGTTACTCAACGGAAGAGATTAACCGAATAAATGATCGGGATTGATCGGAATAGCTCGGGATGGCTTTGGATTGAAGAGATGAATCGGGATTTATTATGATGGATCGCGATGGATCAGGATGTCAAGATAGATCCGAATGGATCGGGATTGATCAAGATGGATCGGGTTGGATCGGAAAGGATCGGGATGGTTGGGACCGGGTCGGGATGGCTAAGAAAATATTTAGGATGTATTAAAAGTTACTCAACGGTCTGTGAAAAATTACTCACCGGTCTGTGAAAATTTACTCACTGTTTTGTAAAAAGTTACTCACTGGTCTGTGTAAAGTTACTCACCGATCTGTGAAAAGTTACTCACTGGTCTGTAAAAAGTTCTCACCGGTCTTTTAAAAGTTACTCACCGGTCTGTAAAAAATTACTCACCGGTTTGTTAAAAGTTACTCACCGGTCTGTGAAAAGTTACTCATCGGTCTGTGAAAAAATACTCATCGATCTGTGAAAAGTTACTCACTGGTCTGTAAAAAGTTACTCAATGGTCTGTGTAAAGTTACTCACTGATCTGTAAAAAGTTATTCACTGGTCTGTGAAAAGTTACTCAACGGAAGAGGTTAACGGAATAAATGATCGGGATTGATCGGCATAGCTCGGGATGGCTTTGGATTGATGTCGGTGAGTCGTGTCGAGTCGCGTCAAGTCACGTCGAGTCCCGCCGAGTCTCATCGAGTCGCGTGGAGAAACGTCGGGTCGCGTCGAGTCGTATTGAGTAGTGCCGAGTCGTATCGAGTCCGTCGAGTCGCATCGAGTCGGTGAGTCGTGTCGAGTCGCGTCAAGTCACGTCGAGTCCCGCCGAGTCTCATCGAGTCGCGTGGAGAAACGTCGAGTCGCGTCAAGTCGTGTCTCTACTCGTGAATTCTCACACAGCTCTATATTATGTACTTAGTTGTACTCGCGAGGATTTGTATATTAACTAATTGAGACTGCCGCTTTTTTATATACAGCTGGGGTCCCAAATCTTTGCAATTCGAAAGGAAAGAACCTTAAATTTTAAAGATAGGCAATTATACTGGTGAAAGTCTTCATTTTGATTTTAAAAATAATAAGAAATTCATTCACAGATTTTTGAAATATCGCTTGCTTTAACAAGGAATCGGACTCACTAAAAACATTATTTTTTTTCGATGCCGATCGAAGAGTTTACTCATAAGGATTCATATACAAAGTTCATAATATGTATATACAAAACCGAGTAAGTAAACTGAGTAGCTATGAGGACCCGTGTGAGAATTTACGAGCATAAATACGTAGCCGCGTGTGTGTATAGGTACACGAGTACGCATGCAGAATTGCGTTAGTACTTATGAGTTTTGAGTCATATCGAGTCGTGTCAAGTCACGTCGAGTCAAAATTTACTCACTGTTTTGAAAAAGTTACTCACTGGTCTGTGTAAAGTTTCTCACCGGTCTGTGAAAAGTTACTCACTGATCTGTAAAAAGTTACTCACCGGTCTGTGCAAAGTTACTCACCGGTCTGTGGAAAGTTATTCACCAATCTGTTAAAAGTTACTCACCGGTCTGTAAAAAATAACTCACCGGTTTGTTAAAAGTTACTCACTGGTCTGTAAAAAGTTACTCCTCGGTCTCTGAAAATATACTCATCGATCTGCGAAAAGTTACTCAATGGTCTGTAAAAAGTTACTCACTGGTCTGTGAAAAGTTACTCAACGGAAGAGATTAACCGAATAAATGATCGGGATTGATCGGAATAGCTCGGGATGGCTTTGGATTGAAGAGATGAATCGGGATTTATTATGATGGATCGCGATGGATCAGGATGTCAAGATAGATCGGAATGGATCGGGATTGATCAAGATGGATCGGGTTGGATCGGAAAGGATCGGGATGGTTGGGACCGGGTCGGGATGGCTAAGAAAGTATTTAGGATGTATTAAAAGTTACTCAACGGTCTGTGAAAAATTACTCACCGGTCTGTGAAAATTTACTCACTGTTTTGTAAAAAGTTACTCACTGGTCTGTGTAAAGTTACTCACCGATCTGTGAAAAGTTACTCACTGGTCTGTAAAAAGTTCTCACCGGTCTTTTAAAAGTTACTCACCGGTCTGTAAAAAATTACTCACCGGTTTGTTAAAAGTTACTCACCGGTCTGTGAAAAGTTACTCATCAGTCTGTGAAAAAATACTCATCGATCTGTGAAAAGTTACTCACTGGTCTGTAAAAAGTTACTCAATGGTCTGTGTAAAGTTACTCACTGATCTGTAAAAAGTTATTCACTGGTCTGTGAAAAGTTACTCAATGGAAGAGGTTAACGGAATAAATGATCGGGATTGATCGGCATAGCTCGGGATGGCTTTGGATTGATGTCGGTGAGTCGTGTCGAGTCGCGTCAAGTCACGTCGAGTCCCGCCGAGTCTCATCGAGTCGCGTGGAGAAACGTCGGGTCGCGTCGAGTCGTATTGAGTAGTGCCGAGTCGTGTCGAGTCCGTCGAGTCGCATCGAGTCGGTGAGTCGTGTCGAGTCGCGTCAAGTCACGTCGAGTCCCGCCGAGTCTCATCGAGTCGCGTGGAGAAACGTCGAGTCGCGTCAAGTCGTGTCTCTACTCGTGAATTCTCACACAGCTCTATATTATGTACTTAGTTGTACTCGCGAGGATTTGTATATTAACTAATTGAGACTGCCGCTTTTTTATATACAGCTGGGGTCCCAAATCTTTGCAATTCGAAAGGAAAGAACCTTAAATTTTAAAGATAGGCAATTATACTGGTGAAAGTCTTCATTTTGATTTTAAAAATAATAAGAAATTCATTCACAGATTTTTGAAATATCGCTTGCTTTAACAAGGAATCGGACTCACTAAAAACATTATTTTTTTTCGATGCCGATCGAAGAGTTTACTCATAAGGATTCATATACAAAGTTCATAATATGTATATACAAAACCGAGTAAGTAAAACTGAGTAGCTATGAGGACCCGTGTGAGAATTTACGAGCATAAATACGTAGCCGCGTGTGTGTATAGGTACACGAGTACGCATGCAGAATTGCGTTAGTACTTATGAGTTTTGAGTCATATCGAGTCGTGTCAAGTCACGTCGAGTCAAAATTTACTCACTGTTTTGAAAAAGTTACTCACTGGTCTGTGTAAAGTTTCTCACCGGTCTGTGAAAAGTTACTCACTGATCTGTAAAAAGTTACTCACCGGTCTGTGCAAAGTTACTCACCGGTCTGTGGAAAGTTATTCACCAATCTGTTAAAAGTTACTCACCGGTCTGTAAAAAATAACTCACCGGTTTGTTAAAAGTTACTCACTGGTCTGTAAAAAGTTACTCCTCGGTCTCTGAAAATATACTCATCGATCTGCGAAAAGTTACTCAATGGTCTGTAAAAAGTTACTCACTGGTCTGTGAAAAGTTACTCAACGGAAGAGATTAACCGAATAAATGATCGGGATTGATCGGAATAGCTCGGGATGGCTTTGGATTGAACGAGATGAATCAGGATTTATTATGATGGATCGCGATGGATCAGGATGTCAAGATAGATCGGAATGGATCGGGATTGATCAAGATGGATCGGGTTGGATCGGAAAGGATCGGGATGGTTGGGACCGGGTCGGGATGGCTAAGAAAGTATTTAGGATGTATTAAAAGTTACTCAACGGTCTGTGAAAAATTACTCACCGGTCTGTGAAAATTTACTCACTGTTTTGTAAAAAGTTACTCACTGGTCTGTGTAAAGTTACTCACCGATCTGTGAAAAGTTACTCACTGGTCTGTAAAAAGTTCTCACCGGTCTTTTAAAAGTTACTCACCGGTCTGTAAAAAATTACTCACCGGTTTGTTAAAAGTTACTCACCGGTCTGTGAAAAGTTACTCATCGGTCTGTGAAAAAATACTCATCGATCTGTGAAAAGTTACTCACTGGTCTGTAAAAAGTTACTCAATGGTCTGTGTAAAGTTACTCACTGATCTGTAAAAAGTTATTCACTGGTCTGTGAAAAGTTACTCAACGGAAGAGGTTAACGGAATAAATGATCGGGATTGATCGGCATAGCTCGGGATGGCTTTGGATTGATGTCGGCGAGTCGTGTCGAGTCGCGTCAAGTCACGTCGAGTCCCGCCGAGTCTCATCGAGTCGCGTGGAGAAACGTCGGGTCGCGTCGAGTCGTATTGAGTAGTGCCGAGTCGTATCGAGTCCGTCGAGTCGCATCGAGTCGGTGAGTCGTGTCGAGTCGCGTCAAGTCACGTCGAGTCCCGCCGAGTCTCATCGAGTCGCGTGGAGAAACGTCGAGTCGCGTCAAGTCGTGTCTCTACTCGTGAATTCTCACACAGCTCTATATTATGTACTTAGTTGTACTCGCGAGGATTTGTATATTAACTAATTGAGACTGCCGCTTTTTTATATACAGCTGGGGTCCCAAATCTTTGCAATTCGAAAGGAAAGAACCTTAAATTTTAAAGATAGGCAATTATACTGGTGAAAGTCTTCATTTTGATTTTAAAAATAATAAGAAATTCATTCACAGATTTTTGAAATATCGCTTGCTTTAACAAGGAATCGGACTCACTAAAAACATTATTTTTTTTCGATGCCGATCGAAGAGTTTACTCATAAGGATTCATATACAAAGTTCATAATATGTATATACAAAACCGAGTAAGTAAAACTGAGTAGCTATGAGGACCCGTGTGAGAATTTACGAGCATAAATACGTAGCCGCGTGTGTGTATAGGTACACGAGTACGCATGCAGAATTGCGTTAGTACTTATGAGTTTTGAGTCATATCGAGTCGTGTCAAGTCACGTCGAGTCAAAATTTACTCACTGTTTTGAAAAAGTTACTCACTGGTCTGTGTAAAGTTTCTCACCGGTCTGTGAAAAGTTACTCACTGATCTGTAAAAAGTTACTCACCGGTCTGTGCAAAGTTACTCACCGGTCTGTGGAAAGTTATTCACCAATCTGTTAAAAGTTACTCACCGGTCTGTAAAAAATTACTCACCGGTTTGTTAAAAGTTACTCACTGGTCTGTAAAAAGTTACTCCTCGGTCTCTGAAAATATACTCATCGATCTGCGAAAAGTTACTCAATGGTCTGTAAAAAGTTACTCACTGGTCTGTGAAAAGTTACTCAACGGAAGAGATTAACCGAATAAATGATCGGGATTGATCGGAATAGCTCGGGATGGCTTTGGATTGAAGAGATGAATCGGGATTTATTATGATGGATCGCGATGGATCAGGATGTCAAGATAGATCCGAATGGATCGGGATTGATCAAGATGGATCGGGTTGGATCGGAAAGGATCGGGATGGTTGGGACCGGGTCGGGATGGCTAAGAAAATATTTAGGATGTATTAAAAGTTACTCAACGGTCTGTGAAAAATTACTCACCGGTCTGTGAAAATTTACTCACTGTTTTGTAAAAAGTTACTCACTGGTCTGTGTAAAGTTACTCACCGATCTGTGAAAAGTTACTCACTGGTCTGTAAAAAGTTCTCACCGGTCTTTTAAAAGTTACTCACCGGTCTGTAAAAAATTACTCACCGGTTTGTTAAAAGTTACTCACCGGTCTGTGAAAAGTTACTCATCGGTCTGTGAAAAAATACTCATCGATCTGTGAAAAGTTACTCACTGGTCTGTAAAAAGTTACTCAATGGTCTGTGTAAAGTTACTCACTGATCTGTAAAAAGTTATTCACTGGTCTGTGAAAAGTTACTCAACGGAAGAGGTTAACGGAATAAATGATCGGGATTGATCGGCATAGCTCGGGATGGCTTTGGATTGATGTCGGTGAGTCGTGTCGAGTCGCGTCAAGTCACGTCGAGTCCCGCCGAGTCTCATCGAGTCGCGTGGAGAAACGTCGGGTCGCGTCGAGTCGTATTGAGTAGTGCCGAGTCGTATCGAGTCCGTCGAGTCGCATCGAGTCGGTGAGTCGTGTCGAGTCGCGTCAAGTCACGTCGAGTCCCGCCGAGTCTCATCGAGTCGCGTGGAGAAACGTCGAGTCGCGTCAAGTCGTGTCTCTACTCGTGAATTCTCACACAGCTCTATATTATGTACTTAGTTGTACTCGCGAGGATTTGTATATTAACTAATTGAGACTGCCGCTTTTTTATATACAGCTGGGGTCCCAAATCTTTGCAATTCGAAAGGAAAGAACCTTAAATTTTAAAGATAGGCAATTATACTGGTGAAAGTCTTCATTTTGATTTTAAAAATAATAAGAAATTCATTCACAGATTTTTGAAATATCGCTTGCTTTAACAAGGAATCGGACTCACTAAAAACATTATTTTTTTTCGATGCCGATCGAAGAGTTTACTCATAAGGATTCATATACAAAGTTCATAATATGTATATACAAAACCGAGTAAGTAAACTGAGTAGCTATGAGGACCCGTGTGAGAATTTACGAGCATAAATACGTAGCCGCGTGTGTGTATAGGTACACGAGTACGCATGCAGAATTGCGTTAGTACTTATGAGTTTTGAGTCATATCGAGTCGTGTCAAGTCACGTCGAGTCAAAATTTACTCACTGTTTTGAAAAAGTTACTCACTGGTCTGTGTAAAGTTTCTCACCGGTCTGTGAAAAGTTACTCACTGATCTGTAAAAAGTTACTCACCGGTCTGTGCAAAGTTACTCACCGGTCTGTGGAAAGTTATTCACCAATCTGTTAAAAGTTACTCACCGGTCTGTAAAAAATAACTCACCGGTTTGTTAAAAGTTACTCACTGGTCTGTAAAAAGTTACTCCTCGGTCTCTGAAAATATACTCATCGATCTGCGAAAAGTTACTCAATGGTCTGTAAAAAGTTACTCACTGGTCTGTGAAAAGTTACTCAACGGAAGAGATTAACCGAATAAATGATCGGGATTGATCGGAATAGCTCGGGATGGCTTTGGATTGAAGAGATGAATCGGGATTTATTATGATGGATCGCGATGGATCAGGATGTCAAGATAGATCGGAATGGATCGGGATTGATCAAGATGGATCGGGTTGGATCGGAAAGGATCGGGATGGTTGGGACCGGGTCGGGATGGCTAAGAAAGTATTTAGGATGTATTAAAAGTTACTCAACGGTCTGTGAAAAATTACTCACCGGTCTGTGAAAATTTACTCACTGTTTTGTAAAAAGTTACTCACTGGTCTGTGTAAAGTTACTCACCGATCTGTGAAAAGTTACTCACTGGTCTGTAAAAAGTTCTCACCGGTCTTTTAAAAGTTACTCACCGGTCTGTAAAAAAATACTCACCGGTTTGTTAAAAGTTACTCACCGGTCTGTGAAAAGTTACTCATCAGTCTGTGAAAAAATACTCATCGATCTGTGAAAAGTTACTCACTGGTCTGTAAAAAGTTACTCAATGGTCTGTGTAAAGTTACTCACTAATCTGTAAAAAGTTATTCACTGGTCTGTGAAAAGTTACTCAACGGAAGAGGTTAACGGAATAAATGATCGGGATTGATCGGCATAGCTCGGGATGGCTTTGGATTGATGTCGGTGAGTCGTGTCGAGTCGCGTCAAGTCACGTCGAGTCCCGCCGAGTCTCATCGAGTCGCGTGGAGAAACGTCGGGTCGCGTCGAGTCGTATTGAGTAGTGCCGAGTCGTGTCGAGTCCGTCGAGTCGCATCGAGTCGGTGAGTCGTGTCGAGTCGCGTCAAGTCACGTCGAGTCCCGCCGAGTCTCATCGAGTCGCGTGGAGAAACGTCGAGTCGCGTCAAGTCGTGTCTCTACTCGTGAATTCTCACACAGCTCTATATTATGTACTTAGTTGTACTCGCGAGGATTTGTATATTAACTAATTGAGACTGCCGCTTTTTTATATACAGCTGGGGTCCCAAATCTTTGCAATTCGAAAGGAAAGAACCTTAAATTTTAAAGATAGGCAATTATACTGGTGAAAGTCTTCATTTTGATTTTAAAAATAATAAGAAATTCATTCACAGATTTTTGAAATATCGCTTGCTTTAACAAGGAATCGGACTCACTAAAAACATTATTTTTTTTCGATGCCGATCGAAGAGTTTACTCATAAGGATTCATATACAAAGTTCATAATATGTATATACAAAACCGAGTAAGTAAAACTGAGTAGCTATGAGGACCCGTGTGAGAATTTACGAGCATAAATACGTAGCCGCGTGTGTGTATAGGTACACGAGTACGCATGCAGAATTGCGTTAGTACTTATGAGTTTTGAGTCATATCGAGTCGTGTCAAGTCACGTCGAGTCAAAATTTACTCACTGTTTTGAAAAAGTTACTCACTGGTCTGTGTAAAGTTTCTCACCGGTCTGTGAAAAGTTACTCACTGATCTGTAAAAAGTTACTCACCGGTCTGTGCAAAGTTACTCACCGATCTGTGGAAAGTTATTCACCAATCTGTTAAAAGTTACTCACCGGTCTGTAAAAAATTACTCACCGGTTTGTTAAAAGTTACTCACTGGTCTGTAAAAAGTTACTCCTCGGTCTCTGAAAATATACTCATCGATCTGCGAAAAGTTACTCAATGGTCTGTAAAAAGTTACTCACTGGTCTGTGAAAAGTTACTCAACGGAAGAGATTAACCGAATAAATGATCGGGATTGATCGGAATAGCTCGGGATGGCTTTGAATTGAAGAGATGAATCGGGATTTATTATGATGGATCGCGATGGATCAGGATGTCAAGATAGATCGGAATGGATCGGGATTGATCAAGATGGATCGGGTTGGAACGGAAAGGATCGGGATGGTTGGGACCGGGTCGGGATGGCTAAGAAAGTATTTAGGATGTATTAAAAGTTACTCAACGGTCTGTGAAAATTTACTCACCGGTCTGTGAAAATTTACTCACTGTTTTGTAAAAAGTTACTCACTGGTCTGTGTAAAGTTACTCACCGATCTGTGAAAAGTTACTCACTGGTCTGTAAAAAGTTCTCACCGGTCTTTTAAAAGTTACTCACCGTTTTGTAAAAAATTACTCACCGGTTTGTTAAAAGTTACTCACCGGTCTGTGAAAAGTTACTCATCGGTCTGTGAAAAAATACTCATCGATCTGTGAAAAGTTACTCACTGGTCTGTAAAAAGTTACTCAATGGTCTGTGTGAAGTTACTCACTGATCTGTAAAAAGTTATTCACTGGTCTGTGAAAAGTTACTCAACGGAAGAGGTTAACGGAATAAATGATCGGGATTGATCGGCATAGCTCGGGATGGCTTTGGATTGATGTCGGCGAGTCGTGTCGAGTCGCGTCAAGTCACGTCGAGTCCCGCCGAGTCTCATCGAGTCGCGTGGAGAAACGTCGGGTCGCGTCGAGTCGTATTGAGTAGTGCCGAGTCGTATCGAGTCCGTCGAGTCGCATCGAGTCGGTGAGTCGTGTCGAGTCGCGTCAAGTCACGTCGAGTCCCGCCGAGTCTCATCGAGTCGCGTGGAGAAACGTCGAGTCGCGTCAAGTCGTGTCTCTACTCGTGAATTCTCACACAGCTCTATATTATGTACTTAGTTGTACTCGCGAGGATTTGTATATTAACTAATTGAGACTGTTGCTTTTTTATATACAGCTGGGGTCCCAAATCTTTGCAATTCGAAAGGAAAGAACCTTAAATTTTAAAGATAGGCAATTATACTGGTGAAAGTCTTCATTTTGATTTTAAAAATAATAAGAAATTCATTCACAGATTTTTGAAATATCGCTTGCTTTAACAAGGAATCGGACTCACTAAAAACATTATTTTTTTTCGACGCCGATCGAAGAGTTTACTCATAAGGATTCATATACAAAGTTCATAATATGTATATACAAAACCGAGTAAGTAAAACTGAGTAGCTATGAGGACCCGTGTGAGAATTTACGAGCATAAATACGTAGCCGCGTGTGTGTATAGGTACACGAGTACGCATGCAGAATTGCGTTAGTACTTATGAGTTTTGAGTCATATCGAGTCGTGTCAAGTCACGTCGAGTCAAAATTTACTCACTGTTTTGAAAAAGTTACTCACTGGTCTGTGTAAAGTTTCTCACCGGTCTGTGAAAAGTTACTCACTGATCTGTAAAAAGTTACTCACCGGTCTGTGCAAAGTTACTCACCGGTCTGTGGAAAGTTACTCACTGTTTTGTAAAAAGTTACTCACTGGTCTGTGTAAAGTTACTCACCGATCTGTGAAAAGTTACTCACTGGTCTGTAAAAAGTTCTCAACGGTCTTTTAAAAGTTACTCACCGGTCTGTAAAAATTACTCACCGGTTTGTTAAAAGTTACTCACCGGTCTGTGAAAAGTTACTCATCGGTCTGTGAAAAAATACTCATCGATCTGTGAAAAGTTACTCACTGGTCTGTAAAAAGTTACTCAATGGTCTGTGTAAAGTTACTCACTGATCTGTAAAAAGTTATTCACTGGTCTGTGAAAAGTTACTCAACGGAAGAGGTTAACGGAATAAATGATCGGGATTGATCGGCATAGCTCGGGATGGCTTTGGATTGATGTCGGTGAGTCGTGTCGAGTCGCGTCAAGTCACGTCGAGTCCCGCCGAGTCTCATCGAGTCGCGTGGAGAAACGTCGGGTCGCGTCGAGTCGTATTGAGTAGTGCCGTGTCGAGAAGTTACTCACTGATCTGTAAAAAGTTACTCACCGGTCTGTGCAAAGTTACTCACCGGTCTGTGGAAAGTTATTCACCAATCTGTTAAAAGTTACTCACCGGTCTGTAAAAAATTACTCACCGGTTTGTTAAAAGTTACTCACTGGTCTGTAAAAAGTTACTCCTCGGTCTCTGAAAATATACTCATCGATCTGCGAAAAGTTACTCAATGGTCTGTAAAAAGTTACTCACTGGTCTGTGAAAAGTTACTCAACGGAAGAGATTAACCGAATAAATGATCGGGATTGATCGGAATAGCTCGGGATGGCTTTGGATTGAAGAGATGAATCGGGATTTATTATGATGGATCGCGATGGATCAGGATGTCAAGATAGATCCGAATGGATCGGGATTGATCAAGATGGATCGGGTTGGATCGGAAAGGATCGGGATGGTTGGGACCGGGTCGGGATGGATAAGAAAGTATTTAGGATGTATTAAAAGTTACTCAACGGTCTGTGAAAAATTACTCATCGATCTGTGAAAAGTTACTCACTGGTCTGTAAAAAGTTACTCAATGGTCTGTGTAAAGTTACTCACTGATCTGTAAAAAGTTATTCACTGGTCTGTGAAAAGTTACTCAACGGAAGAGGTTAACGGAATAAATGATCGGGATTGATCGGCATAGCTCGGGATGGCTTTGGATTGATGTCGGTGAGTCGTGTCGAGTCGCGTCAAGTCACGTCGAGTCCCGCCGAGTCTCATCGAGTCGCGTGGAGAAACGTCGGGTCGCGTCGAGTCGTATTGAGTAGTGCCGAGTCGTGTCGAGTCCGTCGAGTCGCATCGAGTCGGTGAGTCGTGTCGAGTCGCGTCAAGTCACGTCGAGTCCCGCCGAGTCTCATCGAGTCGCGTGGAGAAACGTCGAGTCGCGTCAAGTCGTGTCTCTACTCGTGAATTCTCACACAGCTCTATATTATGTACTTAGTTGTACTCGCGAGGATTTGTATATTAACTAATTGAGACTGCCGCTTTTTTATATACAGCTGGGGTCCCAAATCTTTGCAATTCGAAAGGAAAGAACCTTAAATTTTAAAGATAGGCAATTATACTGGTGAAAGTCTTCATTTTGATTTTAAAAATAATAAGAAATTCATTCACAGATTTTTGAAATATCGCTTGCTTTAACAAGGAATCGGACTCACTAAAAACATTATTTTTTTTCGATGCCGATCGAAGAGTTTACTCATAAGGATTCATATACAAAGTTCATAATATGTATATACAAAACCGAGTAAGTAAACTGAGTAGCTATGAGGACCCGTGTGAGAATTTACGAGCATAAATACGTAGCCGCGTGTGTGTATAGGTACACGAGTACGCATGCAGAATTGCGTTAGTACTTATGAGTTTTGAGTCATATCGAGTCGTGTCAAGTCACGTCGAGTCAAAATTTACTCACTGTTTTGAAAAAGTTACTCACTGGTCTGTGTAAAGTTTCTCACCGGTCTGTGAAAAGTTACTCACTGATCTGTAAAAAGTTACTCACCGGTCTGTGAAAATTTACTCACCGGTCTGTGGAAAGTTACTCACTGTTTTGTAAAAAGTTACTCACTGGTCTGTGTAAAGTTACTCACCGATCTGTGAAAAGTTACTCACTGGTCTGTAAAAAGTTCTCAACGGTCTTTTAAAAGTTACTCACCGGTCTGTAAAAATTACTCACCGGTTTGTTAAAAGTTACTCACCGGTCTGTGAAAAGTTACTCATCGGTCTGTGAAAAAATACTCATCGATCTGTGAAAAGTTACTCACTGGTCTGTAAAAAGTTACTCAATGGTCTGTGTAAAGTTACTCACTGATCTGTAAAAAGTTATTCACTGGTCTGTGAAAAGTTACTCAACGGAAGAGGTTAACGGAATAAATGATCGGGATTGATCGGCATAGCTCGGGATGGCTTTGGATTGATGTCGGTGAGTCGTGTCGAGTCGCGTCAAGTCACGTCGAGTCCCGCCGAGTCTCATCGAGTCGCGTGGAGAAACGTCGGGTCGCGTCGAGTCGTATTGAGTAGTGCCGTGTCGAGAAGTTACTCACTGATCTGTAAAAAGTTACTCACCGGTCTGTTAAAAGTTACTCACCGGTCTGTGGAAAGTTATTCACCAATCTGTTAAAAGTTACTCACCGGTCTGTAAAAAATTACTCACCGGTTTGTTAAAAGTTACTCACTGGTCTGTAAAAAGTTACTCCTCGGTCTCTGAAAATATACTCATCGATCTGCGAAAAGTTACTCAATGGTCTGTAAAAAGTTACTCACTGGTCTGTGAAAAGTTACTCAACGGAAGAGATTAACCGAATAAATGATCGGGATTGATCGGAATAGCTCGGGATGGCTTTGGATTGAAGAGATGAATCGGGATTTATTATGATGGATCGCGATGGATCAGGATGTCAAGATAGATCCGAATGGATCGGGATTGATCAAGATGGATCGGGTTGGATCGGAAAGGATCGGGATGGTTGGGACCGGGTCGGGATGGCTAAGAAAGTATTTAGGATGTATTAAAAGTTACTCAACGGTCTGTGAAAAATTACTCATCGATCTGTGAAAAGTTACTCACTGGTCTGTAAAAAGTTACTCAATGGTCTGTGTAAAGTTACTCACTGATCTGTAAAAAGTTATTCACTGGTCTGTGAAAAGTTACTCAACGGAAGAGGTTAACGGAATAAATGATCGGGATTGATCGGCATAGCTCGGGATGGCTTTGGATTGATGTCGGTGAGTCGTGTCGAGTCGCGTCAAGTCACGTCGAGTCCCGCCGAGTCTCATCGAGTCGCGTGGAGAAACGTCGGGTCGCGTCGAGTCGTATTGAGTAGTGCCGAGTCGTGTCGAGTCCGTCGAGTCGCATCGAGTCGGTGAGTCGTGTCGAGTCGCGTCAAGTCACGTCGAGTCCCGCCGAGTCTCATCGAGTCGCGTGGAGAAACGTCGAGTCGCGTCAAGTCGTGTCTCTACTCGTGAATTCTCACACAGCTCTATATTATGTACTTAGTTGTACTCGCGAGGATTTGTATATTAACTAATTGAGACTGCCGCTTTTTTATATACAGCTGGGGTCCCAAATCTTTGCAATTCGAAAGGAAAGAACCTTAAATTTTAAAGATAGGCAATTATACTGGTGAAAGTCTTCATTTTGATTTTAAAAATAATAAGAAATTCATTCACAGATTTTTGAAATATCGCTTGCTTTAACAAGGAATCGGACTCACTAAAAACATTATTTTTTTTCGATGCCGATCGAAGAGTTTACTCATAAGGATTCATATACAAAGTTCATAATATGTATATACAAAACCGAGTAAGTAAACTGAGTAGCTATGAGGACCCGTGTGAGAATTTACGAGCATAAATACGTAGCCGCGTGTGTGTATAGGTACACGAGTACGCATGCAGAATTGCGTTAGTACTTATGAGTTTTGAGTCATATCGAGTCGTGTCAAGTCACGTCGAGTCAAAATTTACTCACTGTTTTGAAAAAGTTACTCACTGGTCTGTGTAAAGTTTCTCACCGGTCTGTGAAAAGTTACTCACTGATCTGTAAAAAGTTACTCACCGGTCTGTGCAAAGTTACTCACCGGTCTGTGGAAAGTTATTCACCAATCTGTTAAAAGTTACTCACCGGTCTGTAAAAAATAACTCACCGGTTTGTTAAAAGTTACTCACTGGTCTGTAAAAAGTTACTCCTCGGTCTCTGAAAATATACTCATCGATCTGCGAAAAGTTACTCAATGGTCTGTAAAAAGTTACTCACTGGTCTGTGAAAAGTTACTCAACGGAAGAGATTAACCGAATAAATGATCGGGATTGATCGGAATAGCTCGGGATGGCTTTGGATTGAACGAGATGAATCGGGATTTATTATGATGGATCGCGATGGATCAGGATGTCAAGATAGATCGGAATGGATCGGGATTGATCAAGATGGATCGGGTTGGATCGGAAAGGATCGGGATGGTTGGGACCGGGTCGGGATGGCTAAGAAAGTATTTAGGATGTATTAAAAGTTACTCAACGGTCTGTGAAAAATTACTCACCGGTCTGTGAAAATTTACTCACTGTTTTGTAAAAAGTTACTCACTGGTCTGTGTAAAGTTACTCACCGATCTGTGAAAAGTTACTCACTGGTCTGTAAAAAGTTCTCACCGGTCTTTTAAAAGTTACTCACCGGTCTGTAAAAAATTACTCACCGGTTTGTTAAAAGTTACTCACCGGTCTGTGAAAAGTTACTCATCAGTCTGTGAAAAAATACTCATCGATCTGTGAAAAGTTACTCACTGGTCTGTAAAAAGTTACTCAATGGTCTGTGTAAAGTTACTCACTAATCTGTAAAAAGTTATTCACTGGTCTGTGAAAAGTTACTCAACGGAAGAGGTTAACGGAATAAATGATCGGGATTGATCGGCATAGCTCGGGATGGCTTTGGATTGATGTCGGTGAGTCGTGTCGAGTCGCGTCAAGTCACGTCGAGTCCCGCCGAGTCTCATCGAGTCGCGTGGAGAAACGTCGGGTCGCGTCGAGTCGTATTGAGTAGTGCCGAGTCGTGTCGAGTCCGTCGAGTCGCATCGAGTCGGTGAGTCGTGTCGAGTCGCGTCAAGTCACGTCGAGTCCCGCCGAGTCTCATCGAGTCGCGTGGAGAAACGTCGAGTCGCGTCAAGTCGTGTCTCTACTCGTGAATTCTCACACAGCTCTATATTATGTACTTAGTTGTACTCGCGAGGATTTGTATATTAACTAATTGAGACTGCCGCTTTTTTATATACAGCTGGGGTCCCAAATCTTTGCAATTCGAAAGGAAAGAACCTTAAATTTTAAAGATAGGCAATTATACTGGTGAAAGTCTTCATTTTGATTTTAAAAATAATAAGAAATTCATTCACAGATTTTTGAAATATCGCTTGCTTTAACAAGGAATCGGACTCACTAAAAACATTATTTTTTTTCGATGCCGATCGAAGAGTTTACTCATAAGGATTCATATACAAAGTTCATAATATGTATATACAAAACCGAGTAAGTAAAACTGAGTAGCTATGAGGACCCGTGTGAGAATTTACGAGCATAAATACGTAGCCGCGTGTGTGTATAGGTACACGAGTACGCATGCAGAATTGCGTTAGTACTTATGAGTTTTGAGTCATATCGAGTCGTGTCAAGTCACGTCGAGTCAAAATTTACTCACTGTTTTGAAAAAGTTACTCACTGGTCTGTGTAAAGTTTCTCACCGGTCTGTGAAAAGTTACTCACTGATCTGTAAAAAGTTACTCACCGGTCTGTGCAAAGTTACTCACCGGTCTGTGGAAAGTTATTCACCAATCTGTTAAAAGTTACTCACCGGTCTGTAAAAAATTACTCACCGGTTTGTTAAAAGTTACTCACTGGTCTGTAAAAAGTTACTCATCGGTCTCTGAAAATATACTCATCGATCTGCGAAAAGTTACTCAATGGTCTGTAAAAAGTTACTCACTGGTCTGTGAAAAGTTACTCAACGGAAGAGATTAACCGAATAAATGATCGGGATTGATCGGAATAGCTCGGGATGGCTTTGAATTGAAGAGATGAATCGGGATTTATTATGATGGATCGCGATGGATCAGGATGTCAAGATAGATCGGAATGGATCGGGATTGATCAAGATGGATCGGGTTGGAACGGAAAGGATCGGGATGGTTGGGACCGGGTCGGGATGGCTAAGAAAGTATTTAGGATGTATTAAAAGTTACTCAACGGTCTGTGAAAAATTACTCACCGGTCTGTGAAAATTTACTCACTGTTTTGTAAAAAGTTACTCACTGGTCTGTGTAAAGTTACTCACCGATCTGTGAAAAGTTACTCACTGGTCTGTAAAAAGTTCTCACCGGTCTTTTAAAAGTTACTCACCGTTTTGTAAAAAATTACTCACCGGTTTGTTAAAAGTTACTCACCGGTCTGTGAAAAGTTACTCATCGGTCTGTGAAAAAATACTCATCGATCTGTGAAAAGTTACTCAATGGTCTGTAAAAAGTTACTCACTGGTCTGTGAAAAGTTACTCAACGGAAGAGATTAACCGAATAAATGATCGGGATTGATCGGAATAGCTCGGGATGGCTTTGAATTGAAGAGATGAATCGGGATTTATTATGATGGATCGCGATGGATCAGGATGTCAAGATAGATCGGAATGGATCGGGATTGATCAAGATGGATCGGGTTGGAACGGAAAGGATCGGGATGGTTGGGACCGGGTCGGGATGGCTAAGAAAGTATTTAGGATGTATTAAAAGTTACTCAACGGTCTGTGAAAAATTACTCACCGGTCTGTGAAAATTTACTCACTGTTTTGTAAAAAGTTACTCACTGGTCTGTGTAAAGTTACTCACCGATCTGTGAAAAGTTACTCACTGGTCTGTAAAAAGTTCTCACCGGTCTTTTAAAAGTTACTCACCGTTTTGTAAAAAATTACTCACCGGTTTGTTAAAAGTTACTCACCGGTCTGTGAAAAGTTACTCATCGGTCTGTGAAAAAATACTCATCGATCTGTGAAAAGTTACTCACTGGTCTGTAAAAAGTTACTCAATGGTCTGTGTGAAGTTACTCACTGATCTGTAAAAAGTTATTCACTGGTCTGTGAAAAGTTACTCAACGGAAGAGGTTAACGGAATAAATGATCGGGATTGATCGGCATAGCTCGGGATGGCTTTGGATTGATGTCGGCGAGTCGTGTCGAGTCGCGTCAAGTCACGTCGAGTCCCGCCGAGTCTCATCGAGTCGCGTGGAGAAACGTCGGGTCGCGTCGAGTCGTATTGAGTAGTGCCGAGTCGTATCGAGTCCGTCGAGTCGCATCGAGTCGGTGAGTCGTGTCGAGTCGCGTCAAGTCACGTCGAGTCCCGCCGAGTCTCATCGAGTCGCGTGGAGAAACGTCGAGTCGCGTCAAGTCGTGTCTCTACTCGTGAATTCTCACACAGCTCTATATTATGTACTTAGTTGTACTCGCGAGGATTTGTATATTAACTAATTGAGACTGTTGCTTTTTTATATACAGCTGGGGTCCCAAATCTTTGCAATTCGAAAGGAAAGAACCTTAAATTTTAAAGATAGGCGATTATACTGGTGAAAGTCTTCATTTTGATTTTAAAAATAATAAGAAATTCATTCACAGATTTTTGAAATATCGCTTGCTTTAACAAGGAATCGGACTCACTAAAAACATTATTTTTTTTCGACGCCGATCGAAGAGTTTACTCATAAGGATTCATATACAAAGTTCATAATATGTATATACAAAACCGAGTAAGTAAAACTGAGTAGCTATGAGGACCCGTGTGAGAATTTACGAGCATAAATACGTAGCCGCGTGTGTGTATAGGTACACGAGTACGCATGCAGAATTGCGTTAGTACTTATGAGTTTTGAGTCATATCGAGTCGTGTCAAGTCACGTCGAGTCAAAATTTACTCACTGTTTTGAAAAAGTTACTCACTGGTCTGTGTAAAGTTTCTCACCGGTCTGTGAAAAGTTACTCACTGATCTGTAAAAAGTTACTCACCGGTCTGTGCAAAGTTACTCACCGATCTGTGGAAAGTTATTCACCAATCTGTTAAAAGTTACTCACCGGTCTGTAAAAAATTACTCACCGGTTTGTTAAAAGTTACTCACTGGTCTGTAAAAAGTTACTCCTCGGTCTCTGAAAATATACTCATCGATCTGCGAAAAGTTACTCAATGGTCTGTAAAAAGTTACTCACTGGTCTGTGAAAAGTTACTCAACGGAAGAGATTAACCGAATAAATGATCGGGATTGATCGGAATAGCTCGGGATGGCTTTGAATTGAAGAGATGAATCGGGATTTATTATGATGGATCGCGATGGATCAGGATGTCAAGATAGATCGGAATGGATCGGGATTGATCAAGATGGATCGGGTTGGAACGGAAAGGATCGGGATGGTTGGGACCGGGTCGGGATGGCTAAGAAAGTATTTAGGATGTATTAAAAGTTACTCAACGGTCTGTGAAAAATTACTCACCGGTCTGTGAAAATTTACTCACTGTTTTGTAAAAAGTTACTCACTGGTCTGTGTAAAGTTACTCACCGATCTGTGAAAAGTTACTCACTGGTCTGTAAAAAGTTCTCACCGGTCTTTTAAAAGTTACTCACCGTTTTGTAAAAAATTACTCACCGGTTTGTTAAAAGTTACTCACCGGTCTGTGAAAAGTTACTCATCGGTCTGTGAAAAAATACTCATCGATCTGTGAAAAGTTACTCACTGGTCTGTAAAAAGTTACTCAATGGTCTGTGTGAAGTTACTCACTGATCTGTAAAAAGTTATTCACTGGTCTGTGAAAAGTTACTCAACGGAAGAGGTTAACGGAATAAATGATCGGGATTGATCGGCATAGCTCGGGATGGCTTTGGATTGATGTCGGCGAGTCGTGTCGAGTCGCGTCAAGTCACGTCGAGTCCCGCCGAGTCTCATCGAGTCGCGTGGAGAAACGTCGGGTCGCGTCGAGTCGTATTGAGTAGTGCCGAGTCGTATCGAGTCCGTCGAGTCGCATCGAGTCGGTGAGTCGTGTCGAGTCGCGTCAAGTCACGTCGAGTCCCGCCGAGTCTCATCGAGTCGCGTGGAGAAACGTCGAGTCGCGTCAAGTCGTGTCTCTACTCGTGAATTCTCACACAGCTCTATATTATGTACTTAGTTGTACTCGCGAGGATTTGTATATTAACTAATTGAGACTGTTGCTTTTTTATATACAGCTGGGGTCCCAAATCTTTGCAATTCGAAAGGAAAGAACCTTAAATTTTAAAGATAGGCGATTATACTGGTGAAAGTATTCATTTTGATTTTAAAAATAATAAGAAATTCATTCACACATTTTTGAAATATCGCTTGCTTTAACAAGGAATCGGACTCACTAAAAACATTATTTTTTTTCGACGCCGATCGAAGAGTTTACTCATAAGGATTCATATACAAAGTTCATAATATGTATATACAAAACCGAGTAAGTAAAACTGAGTAGCTATGAGGACCCGTGTGAGAATTTACGAGCATAAATACGTAGCCGCGTGTGTGTATAGGTACACGAGTACGCATGCAGAATTGCGTTAGTACTTATGAGTTTTGAGTCATATCGAGTCGTGTCAAGTCACGTCGAGTCAAAATTTACTCACTGTTTTGAAAAAGTTACTCACTGGTCTGTGTAAAGTTTCTCACCGGTCTGTGAAAAGTTACTCACTGATCTGTAAAAAGTTACTCACCGGTCTGTGCAAAGTTACTCACCGGTCTGTGGAAAGTTACTCACTGTTTTGTAAAAAGTTACTCACTGGTCTGTGTAAAGTTACTCACCGATCTGTGAAAAGTTACTCACTGGTCTGTAAAAAGTTCTCAACGGTCTTTTAAAAGTTACTCACCGGTCTGTAAAAATTACTCACCGGTTTGTTAAAAGTTACTCACCGGTCTGTGAAAAGTTACTCATCGGTCTGTGAAAAAATACTCATCGATCTGTGAAAAGTTACTCACTGGTCTGTAAAAAGTTACTCAATGGTCTGTGTAAAGTTACTCACTGATCTGTAAAAAGTTATTCACTGGTCTGTGAAAAGTTACTCAACGGAAGAGGTTAACGGAATAAATGATCGGGATTGATCGGCATAGCTCGGGATGGCTTTGGATTGATGTCGGTGAGTCGTGTCGAGTCGCGTCAAGTCACGTCGAGTCCCGCCGAGTCTCATCGAGTCGCGTGGAGAAACGTCGGGTCGCGTCGAGTCGTATTGAGTAGTGCCGTGTCGAGAAGTTACTCACTGATCTGTAAAAAGTTACTCACCGGTCTGTGCAAAGTTACTCACCGGTCTGTGGAAAGTTATTCACCAATCTGTTAAAAGTTACTCACCGGTCTGTAAAAAATTACTCACCGGTTTGTTAAAAGTTACTCACTGGTCTGTAAAAAGTTACTCCTCGGTCTCTGAAAATATACTCATCGATCTGCGAAAAGTTACTCAATGGTCTGTAAAAAGTTACTCACTGGTCTGTGAAAAGTTACTCAACGGAAGAGATTAACCGAATAAATGATCGGGATTGATCGGAATAGCTCGGGATGGCTTTGGATTGAAGAGATGAATCGGGATTTATTATGATGGATCGCGATGGATCAGGATGTCAAGATAGATCCGAATGGATCGGGATTGATCAAGATGGATCGGGTTGGATCGGAAAGGATCGGGATGGTTGGGACCGGGTCGGGATGGATAAGAAAGTATTTAGGATGTATTAAAAGTTACTCAACGGTCTGTGTAAAGTTACTCACTGATCTGTAAAAAGTTACTCACTGGTCTGTAAAAAGTTACTCAATGGTCTGTGTAAAGTTACTCACTGATCTGTAAAAAGTTATTCACTGGTCTGTGAAAAGTTACTCAACGGAAGAGGTTAACGGAATAAATGATCGGGATTGATCGGCATAGCTCGGGATGGCTTTGGATTGATGTCGGTGAGTCGTGTCGAGTCGCGTCAAGTCACGTCGAGTCCCGCCGAGTCTCATCGAGTCGCGTGGAGAAACGTCGGGTCGCGTCGAGTCGTATTGAGTAGTGCCGAGTCGTGTCGAGTCCGTCGAGTCGCATCGAGTCGGTGAGTCGTGTCGAGTCGCGTCAAGTCACGTCGAGTCCCGCCGAGTCTCATCGAGTCGCGTGGAGAAACGTCGAGTCGCGTCAAGTCGTGTCTCTACTCGTGAATTCTCACACAGCTCTATATTATGTACTTAGTTGTACTCGCGAGGATTTGTATATTAACTAATTGAGACTGCCGCTTTTTTATATACAGCTGGGGTCCCAAATCTTTGCAATTCGAAAGGAAAGAACCTTAAATTTTAAAGATAGGCAATTATACTGGTGAAAGTCTTCATTTTGATTTTAAAAATAATAAGAAATTCATTCACAGATTTTTGAAATATCGCTTGCTTTAACAAGGAATCGGACTCACTAAAAACATTATTTTTTTTCGATGCCGATCGAAGAGTTTACTCATAAGGATTCATATACAAAGTTCATAATATGTATATACAAAACCGAGTAAGTAAACTGAGTAGCTATGAGGACCCGTGTGAGAATTTACGAGCATAAATACGTAGCCGCGTGTGTGTATAGGTACACGAGTACGCATGCAGAATTGCGTTAGTACTTATGAGTTTTGAGTCATATCGAGTCGTGTCAAGTCACGTCGAGTCAAAATTTACTCACTGTTTTGAAAAAGTTACTCACTGGTCTGTGTAAAGTTTCTCACCGGTCTGTGAAAAGTTACTCACTGATCTGTAAAAAGTTACTCACCGGTCTGTGCAAAGTTACTCACCGGTCTGTGGAAAGTTATTCACCAATCTGTTAAAAGTTACTCACCGGTCTGTAAAAAATAACTCACCGGTTTGTTAAAAGTTACTCACTGGTCTGTAAAAAGTTACTCCTCGGTCTCTGAAAATATACTCATCGATCTGCGAAAAGTTACTCAATGGTCTGTAAAAAGTTACTCACTGGTCTGTGAAAAGTTACTCAACGGAAGAGATTAACCGAATAAATGATCGGGATTGATCGGAATAGCTCGGGATGGCTTTGGATTGAACGAGATGAATCGGGATTTATTATGATGGATCGCGATGGATCAGGATGTCAAGATAGATCGGAATGGATCGGGATTGATCAAGATGGATCGGGTTGGATCGGAAAGGATCGGGATGGTTGGGACCGGGTCGGGATGGCTAAGAAAGTATTTAGGATGTATTAAAAGTTACTCAACGGTCTGTGAAAAATTACTCACCGGTCTGTGAAAATTTACTCACTGTTTTGTAAAAAGTTACTCACTGGTCTGTGTAAAGTTACTCACCGATCTGTGAAAAGTTACTCACTGGTCTGTAAAAAGTTCTCACCGGTCTTTTAAAAGTTACTCACCGGTCTGTAAAAAATTACTCACCGGTTTGTTAAAAGTTACTCACCGGTCTGTGAAAAGATACTCATCAGTCTGTGAAAAAATACTCATCGATCTGTGAAAAGTTACTCACTGGTCTGTAAAAAGTTACTCAATGGTCTGTGTAAAGTTACTCACTAATCTGTAAAAAGTTATTCACTGGTCTGTGAAAAGTTACTCAACGGAAGAGGTTAACGGAATAAATGATCGGGATTGATCGGCATAGCTCGGGATGGCTTTGGATTGATGTCGGTGAGTCGTGTCGAGTCGCGTCAAGTCACGTCGAGTCCCGCCGAGTCTCATCGAGTCGCGTGGAGAAACGTCGGGTCGCGTCGAGTCGTATTGAGTAGTGCCGAGTCGTGTCGAGTCCGTCGAGTCGCATCGAGTCGGTGAGTCGTGTCGAGTCGCGTCAAGTCACGTCGAGTCCCGCCGAGTCTCATCGAGTCGCGTGGAGAAACGTCGAGTCGCGTCAAGTCGTGTCTCTACTCGTGAATTCTCACACAGCTCTATATTATGTACTTAGTTGTACTCGCGAGGATTTGTATATTAACTAATTGAGACTGCCGCTTTTTTATATACAGCTGGGGTCCCAAATCTTTGCAATTCGAAAGGAAAGAACCTTAAATTTTAAAGATAGGCAATTATACTGGTGAAAGTCTTCATTTTGATTTTAAAAATAATAAGAAATTCATTCACAGATTTTTGAAATATCGCTTGCTTTAACAAGGAATCGGACTCACTAAAAACATTATTTTTTTTCGATGCCGATCGAAGAGTTTACTCATAAGGATTCATATACAAAGTTCATAATATGTATATACAAAACCGAGTAAGTAAAACTGAGTAGCTATGAGGACCCGTGTGAGAATTTACGAGCATAAATACGTAGCCGCGTGTGTGTATAGGTACACGAGTACGCATGCAGAATTGCGTTAGTACTTATGAGTTTTGAGTCATATCGAGTCGTGTCAAGTCACGTCGAGTCAAAATTTACTCACTGTTTTGAAAAAGTTACTCACTGGTCTGTGTAAAGTTTCTCACCGGTCTGTGAAAAGTTACTCACTGATCTGTAAAAAGTTACTCACCGGTCTGTGCAAAGTTACTCACCGGTCTGTGGAAAGTTATTCACCAATCTGTTAAAAGTTACTCACCGGTCTGTAAAAAATTACTCACCGGTTTGTTAAAAGTTACTCACTGGTCTGTAAAAAGTTACTCCTCGGTCTCTGAAAATATACTCATCGATCTGCGAAAAGTTACTCAATGGTCTGTAAAAAGTTACTCACTGGTCTGTGAAAAGTTACTCAACGGAAGAGATTAACCGAATAAATGATCGGGATTGATCGGAATAGCTCGGGATGGCTTTGAATTGAAGAGATGAATCGGGATTTATTATGATGGATCGCGATGGATCAGGATGTCAAGATAGATCGGAATGGATCGGGATTGATCAAGATGGATCGGGTTGGAACGGAAAGGATCGGGATGGTTGGGACCGGGTCGGGATGGCTAAGAAAGTATTTAGGATGTATTAAAAGTTACTCAACGGTCTGTGAAAATTTACTCACCGGTCTGTGAAAATTTACTCACTGTTTTGTAAAAAGTTACTCACTGGTCTGTGTAAAGTTACTCACCGATCTGTGAAAAGTTACTCACTGGTCTGTAAAAAGTTCTCACCGGTCTTTTAAAAGTTACTCACCGTTTTGTAAAAAGTTACTCACTGGTTTGTTAAAAGTTACTCACCGGTCTGTGAAAAGTTACTCATCGGTCTGTGAAAAAATACTCATCGATCTGTGAAAAGTTACTCACTGGTCTGTAAAAAGTTACTCAATGGTCTGTGTGAAGTTACTCACTGATCTGTAAAAAGTTATTCACTGGTCTGTGAAAAGTTACTCAACGGAAGAGGTTAACGGAATAAATGATCGGGATTGATCGGCATAGCTCGGGATGGCTTTGGATTGATGTCGGCGAGTCGTGTCGAGTCGCGTCAAGTCACGTCGAGTCCCGCCGAGTCTCATCGAGTCGCGTGGAGAAACGTCGGGTCGCGTCGAGTCGTATTGAGTAGTGCCGAGTCGTATCGAGTCCGTCGAGTCGCATCGAGTCGGTGAGTCGTGTCGAGTCGCGTCAAGTCACGTCGAGTCCCGCCGAGTCTCATCGAGTCGCGTGGAGAAACGTCGAGTCGCGTCAAGTCGTGTCTCTACTCGTGAATTCTCACACAGCTCTATATTATGTACTTAGTTGTACTCGCGAGGATTTGTATATTAACTAATTGAGACTGTTGCTTTTTTATATACAGCTGGGGTCCCAAATCTTTGCAATTCGAAAGGAAAGAACCTTAAATTTTAAAGATAGGCGATTATACTGGTGAAAGTCTTCATTTTGATTTTAAAAATAATAAGAAATTCATTCACAGATTTTTGAAATATCGCTTGCTTTAACAAGGAATCGGACTCACTAAAAACATTATTTTTTTTCGACGCCGATCGAAGAGTTTACTCATAAGGATTCATATACAAAGTTCATAATATGTATATACAAAACCGAGTAAGTAAAACTGAGTAGCTATGAGGACCCGTGTGAGAATTTACGAGCATAAATACGTAGCCGCGTGTGTGTATAGGTACACGAGTACGCATGCAGAATTGCGTTAGTACTTATGAGTTTTGAGTCATATCGAGTCGTGTCAAGTCACGTCGAGTCAAAATTTACTCACTGTTTTGAAAAAGTTACTCACTGGTCTGTGTAAAGTTTCTCACCGGTCTGTGAAAAGTTACTCACTGATCTGTAAAAAGTTACTCACCGGTCTGTGCAAAGTTACTCACCGGTCTGTGGAAAGTTACTCACTGTTTTGTAAAAAGTTACTCACTGGTCTGTGTAAAGTTACTCACCGATCTGTGAAAAGTTACTCACTGGTCTGTAAAAAGTTCTCAACGGTCTTTTAAAAGTTACTCACCGGTCTGTAAAAATTACTCACCGGTTTGTTAAAAGTTACTCACCGGTCTGTGAAAAGTTACTCATCGGTCTGTGAAAAAATACTCATCGATCTGTGAAAAGTTACTCACTGGTCTGTAAAAAGTTACTCAATGGTCTGTGTAAAGTTACTCACTGATCTGTAAAAAGTTATTCACTGGTCTGTGAAAAGTTACTCAACGGAAGAGGTTAACGGAATAAATGATCGGGATTGATCGGCATAGCTCGGGATGGCTTTGGATTGATGTCGGCGAGTCGTGTCGAGTCGCGTCAAGTCACGTCGAGTCCCGCCGAGTCTCATCGAGTCGCGTGGAGAAACGTCGGGTCGCGTCGAGTCGTATTGAGTAGTGCCGTGTCGAGAAGTTACTCACTGATCTGTAAAAAGTTACTCACCGGTCTGTGCAAAGTTACTCACCGGTCTGTGGAAAGTTATTCACCAATCTGTTAAAAGTTACTCACCGGTCTGTAAAAAATTACTCACCGGTTTGTTAAAAGTTACTCACTGGTCTGTAAAAAGTTACTCCTCGGTCTCTGAAAATATACTCATCGATCTGCGAAAAGTTACTCAATGGTCTGTAAAAAGTTACTCACTGGTCTGTGAAAAGTTACTCAACGGAAGAGATTAACCGAATAAATGATCGGGATTGATCGGAATAGCTCGGGATGGCTTTGGATTGAAGAGATGAATCGGGATTTATTATGATGGATCGCGATGGATCAGGATGTCAAGATAGATCCGAATGGATCGGGATTGATCAAGATGGATCGGGTTGGATCGGAAAGGATCGGGATGGTTGGGACCGGGTCGGGATGGATAAGAAAGTATTTAGGATGTATTAAAAGTTACTCAACGGTCTGTGAAAAATTACTCATCGATCTGTGAAAAGTTACTCACTGGTCTGTAAAAAGTTACTCAATGGTCTGTGTAAAGTTACTCACTGATCTGTAAAAAGTTATTCACTGGTCTGTGAAAAGTTACTCAACGGAAGAGGTTAACGGAATAAATGATCGGGATTGATCGGCATAGCTCGGGATGGCTTTGGATTGATGTCGGTGAGTCGTGTCGAGTCGCGTCAAGTCACGTCGAGTCCCGCCGAGTCTCATCGAGTCGCGTGGAGAAACGTCGGGTCGCGTCGAGTCGTATTGAGTAGTGCCGAGTCGTGTCGAGTCCGTCGAGTCGCATCGAGTCGGTGAGTCGTGTCGAGTCGCGTCAAGTCACGTCGAGTCCCGCCGAGTCTCATCGAGTCGCGTGGAGAAACGTCGAGTCGCGTCAAGTCGTGTCTCTACTCGTGAATTCTCACACAGCTCTATATTATGTACTTAGTTGTACTCGCGAGGATTTGTATATTAACTAATTGAGACTGCCGCTTTTTTATATACAGCTGGGGTCCCAAATCTTTGCAATTCGAAAGGAAAGAACCTTAAATTTTAAAGATAGGCAATTATACTGGTGAAAGTCTTCATTTTGATTTTAAAAATAATAAGAAATTCATTCACAGATTTTTGAAATATCGCTTGCTTTAACAAGGAATCGGACTCACTAAAAACATTATTTTTTTTCGATGCCGATCGAAGAGTTTACTCATAAGGATTCATATACAAAGTTCATAATATGTATATACAAAACCGAGTAAGTAAACTGAGTAGCTATGAGGACCCGTGTGAGAATTTACGAGCATAAATACGTAGCCGCGTGTGTGTATAGGTACACGAGTACGCATGCAGAATTGCGTTAGTACTTATGAGTTTTGAGTCATATCGAGTCGTGTCAAGTCACGTCGAGTCAAAATTTACTCACTGTTTTGAAAAAGTTACTCACTGGTCTGTGTAAAGTTTCTCACCGGTCTGTGAAAAGTTACTCACTGATCTGTAAAAAGTTACTCACCGGTCTGTGCAAAGTTACTCACCGGTCTGTGGAAAGTTATTCACCAATCTGTTAAAAGTTACTCACCGGTCTGTAAAAAATAACTCACCGGTTTGTTAAAAGTTACTCACTGGTCTGTAAAAAGTTACTCCTTGGTCTCTGAAAATATACTCATCGATCTGCGAAAAGTTACTCAATGGTCTGTAAAAAGTTACTCACTGGTCTGTGAAAAGTTACTCAACGGAAGGGATTAACCGAATAAATGATCGGGATTGATCGGAATAGCTCGGGATGGCTTTGGATTGAACGAGATGAATCGGGATTTATTATGATGGATCGCGATGGATCAGGATGTCAAGATAGATCGGAATGGATCGGGATTGATCAAGATGGATCGGGTTGGATCGGAAAGGATCGGGATGGTTGGGACCGGGTCGGGATGGCTAAGAAAGTATTTAGGATGTATTAAAAGTTACTCAACGGTCTGTGAAAAATTACTCACCGGTCTGTGAAAATTTACTCACTGTTTTGTAAAAAGTTACTCACTGGTCTGTGTAAAGTTACTCACCGATCTGTGAAAAGTTACTCACTGGTCTGTAAAAAGTTCTCACCGGTCTTTTAAAAGTTACTCACCGGTCTGTAAAAAATTACTCACCGGTTTGTTAAAAGTTACTCACCGGTCTGTGAAAAGTTACTCATCAGTCTGTGAAAAAATACTCATCGATCTGTGAAAAGTTACTCACTGGTCTGTAAAAAGTTACTCAATGGTCTGTGTAAAGTTACTCACTAATCTGTAAAAAGTTATTCACTGGTCTGTGAAAAGTTACTCAACGGAAGAGGTTAACGGAATAAATGATCGGGATTGATCGGCATAGCTCGGGATGGCTTTGGATTGATGTCGGTGAGTCGTGTCGAGTCGCGTCAAGTCACGTCGAGTCCCGCCGAGTCTCATCGAGTCGCGTGGAGAAACGTCGGGTCGCGTCGAGTCGTATTGAGTAGTGCCGAGTCGTGTCGAGTCCGTCGAGTCGCATCGAGTCGGTGAGTCGTGTCGAGTCGCGTCAAGTCACGTCGAGTCCCGCCGAGTCTCATCGAGTCGCGTGGAGAAACGTCGAGTCGCGTCAAGTCGTGTCTCTACTCGTGAATTCTCACACAGCTCTATATTATGTACTTAGTTGTACTCGCGAGGATTTGTATATTAACTAATTGAGACTGCCGCTTTTTTATATACAGCTGGGGTCCCAAATCTTTGCAATTCGAAAGGAAAGAACCTTAAATTTTAAAGATAGGCAATTATACTGGTGAAAGTCTTCATTTTGATTTTAAAAATAATAAGAAATTCATTCACAGATTTTTGAAATATCGCTTGCTTTAACAAGGAATCGGACTCACTAAAAACATTATTTTTTTTCGATGCCGATCGAAGAGTTTACTCATAAGGATTCATATACAAAGTTCATAATATGTATATACAAAACCGAGTAAGTAAAACTGAGTAGCTATGAGGACCCGTGTGAGAATTTACGAGCATAAATACGTAGCCGCGTGTGTGTATAGGTACACGAGTACGCATGCAGAATTGCGTTAGTACTTATGAGTTTTGAGTCATATCGAGTCGTGTCAAGTCACGTCGAGTCAAAATTTACTCACTGTTTTGAAAAAGTTACTCACTGGTCTGTGTAAAGTTTCTCACCGGTCTGTGAAAAGTTACTCACTGATCTGTAAAAAGTTACTCACCGGTCTGTGCAAAGTTACTCACCGGTCTGTGGAAAGTTATTCACCAATCTGTTAAAAGTTACTCACCGGTCTGTAAAAAATTACTCACCGGTTTGTTAAAAGTTACTCACTGGTCTGTAAAAAGTTACTCCTCGGTCTCTGAAAATATACTCATCGATCTGCGAAAAGTTACTCAATGGTCTGTAAAAAGTTACTCACTGGTCTGTGAAAAGTTACTCAACGGAAGAGATTAACCGAATAAATGATCGGGATTGATCGGAATAGCTCGGGATGGCTTTGGATTGAAGAGATGAATCGGGATTTATTATGATGGATCGCGATGGATCAGGATGTCAAGATAGATCCGAATGGATCGGGATTGATCAAGATGGATCGGGTTGGATCGGAAAGGATCGGGATGGTTGGGACCGGGTCGGGATGGCTAAGAAAATATTTAGGATGTATTAAAAGTTACTCAACGGTCTGTGAAAAATTACTCACCGGTCTGTGAAAATTTACTCACTGTTTTGTAAAAAGTTACTCACTGGTCTGTGTAAAGTTACTCACCGATCTGTGAAAAGTTACTCACTGGTCTGTAAAAAGTTCTCACCGGTCTTTTAAAAGTTACTCACCGGTCTGTAAAAAATTACTCACCGGTTTGTTAAAAGTTACTCACCGGTCTGTGAAAAGTTACTCATCGGTCTGTGAAAAAATACTCATCGATCTGTGAAAAGTTACTCACTGGTCTGTAAAAAGTTACTCAATGGTCTGTGTAAAGTTACTCACTGATCTGTAAAAAGTTATTCACTGGTCTGTGAAAAGTTACTCAACGGAAGAGGTTAACGGAATAAATGATCGGGATTGATCGGCATAGCTCGGGATGGCTTTGGATTGATGTCGGTGAGTCGTGTCGAGTCGCGTCAAGTCACGTCGAGTCCCGCCGAGTCTCATCGAGTCGCGTGGAGAAACGTCGGGTCGCGTCGAGTCGTATTGAGTAGTGCCGAGTCGTATCGAGTCCGTCGAGTCGCATCGAGTCGGTGAGTCGTGTCGAGTCGCGTCAAGTCACGTCGAGTCCCGCCGAGTCTCATCGAGTCGCGTGGAGAAACGTCGAGTCGCGTCAAGTCGTGTCTCTACTCGTGAATTCTCACACAGCTCTATATTATGTACTTAGTTGTACTCGCGAGGATTTGTATATTAACTAATTGAGACTGCCGCTTTTTTATATACAGCTGGGGTCCCAAATCTTTGCAATTCGAAAGGAAAGAACCTTAAATTTTAAAGATAGGCAATTATACTGGTGAAAGTCTTCATTTTGATTTTAAAAATAATAAGAAATTCATTCACAGATTTTTGAAATATCGCTTGCTTTAACAAGGAATCGGACTCACTAAAAACATTATTTTTTTTCGATGCCGATCGAAGAGTTTACTCATAAGGATTCATATACAAAGTTCATAATATGTATATACAAAACCGAGTAAGTAAAACTGAGTAGCTATGAGGACCCGTGTGAGAATTTACGAGCATAAATACGTAGCCGCGTGTGTGTATAGGTACACGAGTACGCATGCAGAATTGCGTTAGTACTTATGAGTTTTGAGTCATATCGAGTCGTGTCAAGTCACGTCGAGTCAAAATTTACTCACTGTTTTGAAAAAGTTACTCACTGGTCTGTGTAAAGTTTCTCACCGGTCTGTGAAAAGTTACTCACTGATCTGTAAAAAGTTACTCACCGGTCTGTGCAAAGTTACTCACCGGTCTGTGGAAAGTTATTCACCAATCTGTTAAAAGTTACTCACCGGTCTGTAAAAAATTACTCACCGGTTTGTTAAAAGTTACTCACTGGTCTGTAAAAAGTTACTCCTCGGTCTCTGAAAATATACTCATCGATCTGCGAAAAGTTACTCAATGGTCTGTAAAAAGTTACTCACTGGTCTGTGAAAAGTTACTCAACGGAAGAGATTAACCGAATAAATGATCGGGATTGATCGGAATAGCTCGGGATGGCTTTGGATTGAAGAGATGAATCGGGATTTATTATGATGGATCGCGATGGATCAGGATGTCAAGATAGATCCGAATGGATCGGGATTGATCAAGATGGATCGGGTTGGATCGGAAAGGATCGGGATGGTTGGGACCGGGTCGGGATGGCTAAGAAAATATTTAGGATGTATTAAAAGTTACTCAACGGTCTGTGAAAAATTACTCACCGGTCTGTGAAAATTTACTCACTGTTTTGTAAAAAGTTACTCACTGGTCTGTGTAAAGTTACTCACCGATCTGTGAAAAGTTACTCACTGGTCTGTAAAAAGTTCTCACCGGTCTTTTAAAAGTTACTCACCGGTCTGTAAAAAATTACTCACCGGTTTGTTAAAAGTTACTCACCGGTCTGTGAAAAGTTACTCATCGGTCTGTGAAAAAATACTCATCGATCTGTGAAAAGTTACTCACTGGTCTGTAAAAAGTTACTCAATGGTCTGTGTAAAGTTACTCACTGATCTGTAAAAAGTTATTCACTGGTCTGTGAAAAGTTACTCAACGGAAGAGGTTAACGGAATAAATGATCGGGATTGATCGGCATAGCTCGGGATGGCTTTGGATTGATGTCGGTGAGTCGTGTCGAGTCGCGTCAAGTCACGTCGAGTCCCGCCGAGTCTCATCGAGTCGCGTGGAGAAACGTCGGGTCGCGTCGAGTCGTATTGAGTAGTGCCGAGTCGTATCGAGTCCGTCGAGTCGCATCGAGTCGGTGAGTCGTGTCGAGTCGCGTCAAGTCACGTCGAGTCCCGCCGAGTCTCATCGAGTCGCGTGGAGAAACGTCGAGTCGCGTCAAGTCGTGTCTCTACTCGTGAATTCTCACACAGCTCTATATTATGTACTTAGTTGTACTCGCGAGGATTTGTATATTAACTAATTGAGACTGCCGCTTTTTTATATACAGCTGGGGTCCCAAATCTTTGCAATTCGAAAGGAAAGAACCTTAAATTTTAAAGATAGGCAATTATACTGGTGAAAGTCTTCATTTTGATTTTAAAAATAATAAGAAATTCATTCACAGATTTTTGAAATATCGCTTGCTTTAACAAGGAATCGGACTCACTAAAAACATTATTTTTTTTCGATGCCGATCGAAGAGTTTACTCATAAGGATTCATATACAAAGTTCATAATATGTATATACAAAACCGAGTAAGTAAACTGAGTAGCTATGAGGACCCGTGTGAGAATTTACGAGCATAAATACGTAGCCGCGTGTGTGTATAGGTACACGAGTACGCATGCAGAATTGCGTTAGTACTTATGAGTTTTGAGTCATATCGAGTCGTGTCAAGTCACGTCGAGTCAAAATTTACTCACTGTTTTGAAAAAGTTACTCACTGGTCTGTGTAAAGTTTCTCACCGGTCTGTGAAAAGTTACTCACTGATCTGTAAAAAGTTACTCACCGGTCTGTGCAAAGTTACTCACCGGTCTGTGGAAAGTTATTCACCAATCTGTTAAAAGTTACTCACCGGTCTGTAAAAAATAACTCACCGGTTTGTTAAAAGTTACTCACTGGTCTGTAAAAAGTTACTCCTCGGTCTCTGAAAATATACTCATCGATCTGCGAAAAGTTACTCAATGGTCTGTAAAAAGTTACTCACTGGTCTGTGAAAAGTTACTCAACGGAAGAGATTAACCGAATAAATGATCGGGATTGATCGGAATAGCTCGGGATGGCTTTGGATTGAAGAGATGAATCGGGATTTATTATGATGGATCGCGATGGATCAGGATGTCAAGATAGATCCGAATGGATCGGGATTGATCAAGATGGATCGGGTTGGATCGGAAAGGATCGGGATGGTTGGGACCGGGTCGGGATGGCTAAGAAAATATTTAGGATGTATTAAAAGTTACTCAACGGTCTGTGAAAAATTACTCACCGGTCTGTGAAAATTTACTCACTGTTTTGTAAAAAGTTACTCACTGGTCTGTGTAAAGTTACTCACCGATCTGTGAAAAGTTACTCACTGGTCTGTAAAAAGTTCTCACCGGTCTTTTAAAAGTTACTCACCGGTCTGTAAAAAATTACTCACCGGTTTGTTAAAAGTTACTCACCGGTCTGTGAAAAGTTACTCATCGGTCTGTGAAAAAATACTCATCGATCTGTGAAAAGTTACTCACTGGTCTGTAAAAAGTTACTCAATGGTCTGTGTAAAGTTACTCACTGATCTGTAAAAAGTTATTCACTGGTCTGTGAAAAGTTACTCAACGGAAGAGGTTAACGGAATAAATGATCGGGATTGATCGGCATAGCTCGGGATGGCTTTGGATTGATGTCGGTGAGTCGTGTCGAGTCGCGTCAAGTCACGTCGAGTCCCGCCGAGTCTCATCGAGTCGCGTGGAGAAACGTCGGGTCGCGTCGAGTCGTATTGAGTAGTGCCGAGTCGTATCGAGTCCGTCGAGTCGCATCGAGTCGGTGAGTCGTGTCGAGTCGCGTCAAGTCACGTCGAGTCCCGCCGAGTCTCATCGAGTCGCGTGGAGAAACGTCGAGTCGCGTCAAGTCGTGTCTCTACTCGTGAATTCTCACACAGCTCTATATTATGTACTTAGTTGTACTCGCGAGGATTTGTATATTAACTAATTGAGACTGCCGCTTTTTTATATACAGCTGGGGTCCCAAATCTTTGCAATTCGAAAGGAAAGAACCTTAAATTTTAAAGATAGGCAATTATACTGGTGAAAGTCTTCATTTTGATTTTAAAAATAATAAGAAATTCATTCACAGATTTTTGAAATATCGCTTGCTTTAACAAGGAATCGGACTCACTAAAAACATTATTTTTTTTCGATGCCGATCGAAGAGTTTACTCATAAGGATTCATATACAAAGTTCATAATATGTATATACAAAACCGAGTAAGTAAACTGAGTAGCTATGAGGACCCGTGTGAGAATTTACGAGCATAAATACGTAGCCGCGTGTGTGTATAGGTACACGAGTACGCATGCAGAATTGCGTTAGTACTTATGAGTTTTGAGTCATATCGAGTCGTGTCAAGTCACGTCGAGTCAAAATTTACTCACTGTTTTGAAAAAGTTACTCACTGGTCTGTGTAAAGTTTCTCACCGGTCTGTGAAAAGTTACTCACTGATCTGTAAAAAGTTACTCACCGGTCTGTGCAAAGTTACTCACCGGTCTGTGGAAAGTTATTCACCAATCTGTTAAAAGTTACTCACCGGTCTGTAAAAAATAACTCACCGGTTTGTTAAAAGTTACTCACTGGTCTGTAAAAAGTTACTCCTCGGTCTCTGAAAATATACTCATCGATCTGCGAAAAGTTACTCAATGGTCTGTAAAAAGTTACTCACTGGTCTGTGAAAAGTTACTCAACGGAAGAGATTAACCGAATAAATGATCGGGATTGATCGGAATAGCTCGGGATGGCTTTGGATTGAAGAGATGAATCGGGATTTATTATGATGGATCGCGATGGATCAGGATGTCAAGATAGATCGGAATGGATCGGGATTGATCAAGATGGATCGGGTTGGATCGGAAAGGATCGGGATGGTTGGGACCGGGTCGGGATGGCTAAGAAAGTATTTAGGATGTATTAAAAGTTACTCAACGGTCTGTGAAAAATTACTCACCGGTCTGTGAAAATTTACTCACTGTTTTGTAAAAAGTTACTCACTGGTCTGTGTAAAGTTACTCACCGATCTGTGAAAAGTTACTCACTGGTCTGTAAAAAGTTCTCACCGGTCTTTTAAAAGTTACTCACCGGTCTGTAAAAAATTACTCACCGGTTTGTTAAAAGTTACTCACCGGTCTGTGAAAAGTTACTCATCAGTCTGTGAAAAAATACTCATCGATCTGTGAAAAGTTACTCACTGGTCTGTAAAAAGTTACTCAATGGTCTGTGTAAAGTTACTCACTAATCTGTAAAAAGTTATTCACTGGTCTGTGAAAAGTTACTCAACGGAAGAGGTTAACGGAATAAATGATCGGGATTGATCGGCATAGCTCGGGATGGCTTTGGATTGATGTCGGTGAGTCGTGTCGAGTCGCGTCAAGTCACGTCGAGTCCCGCCGAGTCTCATCGAGTCGCGTGGAGAAACGTCGGGTCGCGTCGAGTCGTATTGAGTAGTGCCGAGTCGTGTCGAGTCCGTCGAGTCGCATCGAGTCGGTGAGTCGTGTCGAGTCGCGTCAAGTCACGTCGAGTCCCGCCGAGTCTCATCGAGTCGCGTGGAGAAACGTCGAGTCGCGTCAAGTCGTGTCTCTACTCGTGAATTCTCACACAGCTCTATATTATGTACTTAGTTGTACTCGCGAGGATTTGTATATTAACTAATTGAGACTGCCGCTTTTTTATATACAGCTGGGGTCCCAAATCTTTGCAATTCGAAAGGAAAGAACCTTAAATTTTAAAGATAGGCAATTATACTGGTGAAAGTCTTCATTTTGATTTTAAAAATAATAAGAAATTCATTCACAGATTTTTGAAATATCGCTTGCTTTAACAAGGAATCGGACTCACTAAAAACATTATTTTTTTTCGATGCCGATCGAAGAGTTTACTCATAAGGATTCATATACAAAGTTCATAATATGTATATACAAAACCGAGTAAGTAAAACTGAGTAGCTATGAGGACCCGTGTGAGAATTTACGAGCATAAATACGTAGCCGCGTGTGTGTATAGGTACACGAGTACGCATGCAGAATTGCGTTAGTACTTATGAGTTTTGAGTCATATCGAGTCGTGTCAAGTCACGTCGAGTCAAAATTTACTCACTGTTTTGAAAAAGTTACTCACTGGTCTGTGTAAAGTTTCTCACCGGTCTGTGAAAAGTTACTCACTGATCTGTAAAAAGTTACTCACCGGTCTGTGCAAAGTTACTCACCGATCTGTGGAAAGTTATTCACCAATCTGTTAAAAGTTACTCACCGGTCTGTAAAAAATTACTCACCGGTTTGTTAAAAGTTACTCACTGGTCTGTAAAAAGTTACTCCTCGGTCTCTGAAAATATACTCATCGATCTGCGAAAAGTTACTCAATGGTCTGTAAAAAGTTACTCACTGGTCTGTGAAAAGTTACTCAACGGAAGAGATTAACCGAATAAATGATCGGGATTGATCGGAATAGCTCGGGATGGCTTTGAATTGAAGAGATGAATCGGGATTTATTATGATGGATCGCGATGGATCAGGATGTCAAGATAGATCGGAATGGATCGGGATTGATCAAGATGGATCGGGTTGGAACGGAAAGGATCGGGATGGTTGGGACCGGGTCGGGATGGCTAAGAAAGTATTTAGGATGTATTAAAAGTTACTCAACGGTCTGTGAAAAATTACTCACCGGTCTGTGAAAATTTACTCACTGTTTTGTAAAAAGTTACTCACTGGTCTGTGTAAAGTTACTCACCGATCTGTGAAAAGTTACTCACTGGTCTGTAAAAAGTTCTCACCGGTCTTTTAAAAGTTACTCACCGTTTTGTAAAAAATTACTCACCGGTTTGTTAAAAGTTACTCACCGGTCTGTGAAAAGTTACTCATCGGTCTGTGAAAAAATACTCATCGATCTGTGAAAAGTTACTCACTGGTCTGTAAAAAGTTACTCAATGGTCTGTGTAAAGTTACTCACTGATCTGTAAAAAGTTATTCACTGGTCTGTGAAAAGTTACTCAACGGAAGAGGTTAACGGAATAAATGATCGGGATTGATCGGCATAGCTCGGGATGGCTTTGGATTGATGTCGGCGAGTCGTGTCGAGTCGCGTCAAGTCACGTCGAGTCCCGCCGAGTCTCATCGAGTCGCGTGGAGAAACGTCGGGTCGCGTCGAGTCGTATTGAGTAGTGCCGAGTCGTATCGAGTCCGTCGAGTCGCATCGAGTCGGTGAGTCGTGTCGAGTCGCGTCAAGTCACGTCGAGTCCCGCCGAGTCTCATCGAGTCGCGTGGAGAAACGTCGAGTCGCGTCAAGTCGTGTCTCTACTCGTGAATTCTCACACAGCTCTATATTATGTACTTAGTTGTACTCGCGAGGATTTGTATATTAACTAATTGAGACTGCCGCTTTTTTATATACAGCTGGGGTCCCAAATCTTTGCAATTCGAAAGGAAAGAACCTTAAATTTTAAAGATAGGCAATTATACTGGTGAAAGTCTTCATTTTGATTTTAAAAATAATAAGAAATTCATTCACAGATTTTTGAAATATCGCTTGCTTTAACAAGGAATCGGACTCACTAAAAACATTATTTTTTTTCGATGCCGATCGAAGAGTTTACTCATAAGGATTCATATACAAAGTTCATAATATGTATATACAAAACCGAGTAAGTAAAACTGAGTAGCTATGAGGACCCGTGTGAGAATTTACGAGCATAAATACGTAGCCGCGTGTGTGTATAGGTACACGAGTACGCATGCAGAATTGCGTTAGTACTTATGAGTTTTGAGTCATATCGAGTCGTGTCAAGTCACGTCGAGTCAAAATTTACTCACTGTTTTGAAAAAGTTACTCACTGGTCTGTGTAAAGTTTCTCACCGGTCTGTGAAAAGTTACTCACTGATCTGTAAAAAGTTACTCACCGGTCTGTGCAAAGTTACTCACCGGTCTGTGGAAAGTTACTCACTGTTTTGTAAAAAGTTACTCACTGGTCTGTGTAAAGTTACTCACCGATCTGTGAAAAGTTACTCACTGGTCTGTAAAAAGTTCTCAACGGTCTTTTAAAAGTTACTCACCGGTCTGTAAAAATTACTCACCGGTTTGTTAAAAGTTACTCACCGGTCTGTGAAAAGTTACTCATCGGTCTGTGAAAAAATACTCATCGATCTGTGAAAAGTTACTCACTGGTCTGTAAAAAGTTACTCAATGGTCTGTGTAAAGTTACTCACTGATCTGTAAAAAGTTATTCACTGGTCTGTGAAAAGTTACTCAACGGAAGAGGTTAACGGAATAAATGATCGGGATTGATCGGCATAGCTCGGGATGGCTTTGGATTGATGTCGGCGAGTCGTGTCGAGTCGCGTCAAGTCACGTCGAGTCCCGCCGAGTCTCATCGAGTCGCGTGGAGAAACGTCGGGTCGCGTCGAGTCGTATTGAGTAGTGCCTTTTAAAAGTTACTCACTGATCTGTAAAAAGTTACTCACCGGTCTGTGCAAAGTTACTCACCGGTCTGTGGAAAGTTATTCACCAATCTGTTAAAAGTTACTCACCGGTCTGTAAAAAATTACTCACCGGTTTGTTAAAAGTTACTCACTGGTCTGTAAAAAGTTACTCCTCGGTCTCTGAAAATATACTCATCGATCTGCGAAAAGTTACTCAATGGTCTGTAAAAAGTTACTCACTGGTCTGTGAAAAGTTACTCAACGGAAGAGATTAACCGAATAAATGATCGGGATTGATCGGAATAGCTCGGGATGGCTTTGGATTGAAGAGATGAATCGGGATTTATTATGATGGATCGCGATGGATCAGGATGTCAAGATAGATCCGAATGGATCGGGATTGATCAAGATGGATCGGGTTGGATCGGAAAGGATCGGGATGGTTGGGACCGGGTCGGGATGGCTAAGAAAGTATTTAGGATGTATTAAAAGTTACTCAACGGTCTGTGAAAAATTACTCATCGGTCTGTGAAAATTTACTCACTGTTTTGTAAAAAGTTACTCACTTGTCTGTGTAAAGTTACTCACCGATCTGTGAAAAGTTACTCACTGGTCTGTAAAAAGTTCTTACCGGTCTTTTAAAAGTTACTCACCGGTCTGTAAAAAATTACTCACCGGTTTGTTAAAAGTTACTCACCGGTCTGTGAAAAGTTACTCATCGGTCTGTGAAAAAATACTCATCGATCTGTGAAAAGTTACTCACTGGTCTGTAAAAAGTTACTCAATGGTCTGTGTAAAGTTACTCACTGATCTGTAAAAAGTTATTCACTGGTCTGTGAAAAGTTACTCAACGGAAGAGGTTAACGGAATAAATGATCGGGATTGATCGGCATAGCTCGGGATGGCTTTGGATTGATGTTGGCGAGTCGTGTCGAGTCGCGTCAAGTCACGTCGAGTCCCGCCGAGTCTCATCGAGTCGCGTGGAGAAACGTCGGGTCGCGTCGAGTCGTATTGAGTAGTGCCGAGTCGTATCGAGTCCGTCGAGTCGCATCGAGTCGGTGAGTCGTGTCGAGTCGCGTCAAGTCACGTCGAGTCCCGCCGAGTCTCATCGAGTCGCGTGGAGAAACGTCGAGTCGCGTCAAGTCGTGTCTCTACTCGTGAATTCTCACACAGCTCTATATTATGTACTTAGTTGTACTCGCGAGGATTTGTATATTAACTAATTGAGACTGCCGCTTTTTTATATACAGCTGGGGTCCCAAATCTTTGCAATTCGAAAGGAAAGAACCTTAAATTTTAAAGATAGGCAATTATACTGGTGAAAGTCTTCATTTTGATTTTAAAAATAATAAGAAATTCATTCACAGATTTTTGAAATATCGCTTGCTTTAACAAGGAATCGGACTCACTAAAAACATTATTTTTTTTCGATGCCGATCGAAGAGTTTACTCATAAGGATTCATATACAAAGTTCATAATATGTATATACAAAACCGAGTAAGTAAAACTGAGTAGCTATGAGGACCCGTGTGAGAATTTACGAGCATAAATACGTAGCCGCGTGTGTGTATAGGTACACGAGTACGCATGCAGAATTGCGTTAGTACTTATGAGTTTTGAGTCATATCGAGTCGTGTCAAGTCACGTCGAGTCAAAATTTACTCACTGTTTTGAAAAAGTTACTCACTGGTCTGTGTAAAGTTTCTCACCGGTCTGTGAAAAGTTACTCACTGATCTGTAAAAAGTTACTCACCGGTCTGTGCAAAGTTACTCACCGGTCTGTGGAAAGTTATTCACCAATCTGTTAAAAGTTACTCACCGGTCTGTAAAAAATTACTCACCGGTTTGTTAAAAGTTACTCACTGGTCTGTAAAAAGTTACTCCTCGGTCTCTGAAAATATACTCATCGATCTGCGAAAAGTTACTCAATGGTCTGTAAAAAGTTACTCACTGGTCTGTGAAAAGTTACTCAACGGAAGAGATTAACCGAATAAATGATCGGGATTGATCGGAATAGCTCGGGATGGCTTTGGATTGAAGAGATGAATCGGGATTTATTATGATGGATCGCGATGGATCAGGATGTCAAGATAGATCCGAATGGATCGGGATTGATCAAGATGGATCGGGTTGGATCGGAAAGGATCGGGATGGTTGGGACCGGGTCGGGATGGCTAAGAAAATATTTAGGATGTATTAAAAGTTACTCAACGGTCTGTGAAAAATTACTCACCGGTCTGTGAAAATTTACTCACTGTTTTGTAAAAAGTTACTCACTGGTCTGTGTAAAGTTACTCACCGATCTGTGAAAAGTTACTCACTGGTCTGTAAAAAGTTCTCACCGGTCTTTTAAAAGTTACTCACCGGTCTGTAAAAAATTACTCACCGGTTTGTTAAAAGTTACTCACCGGTCTGTGAAAAGTTACTCATCGGTCTGTGAAAAAATACTCATCGATCTGTGAAAAGTTACTCACTGGTCTGTAAAAAGTTACTCAATGGTCTGTGTAAAGTTACTCACTGATCTGTAAAAAGTTATTCACTGGTCTGTGAAAAGTTACTCAACGGAAGAGGTTAACGGAATAAATGATCGGGATTGATCGGCATAGCTCGGGATGGCTTTGGATTGATGTCGGTGAGTCGTGTCGAGTCGCGTCAAGTCACGTCGAGTCCCGCCGAGTCTCATCGAGTCGCGTGGAGAAACGTCGGGTCGCGTCGAGTCGTATTGAGTAGTGCCGAGTCGTATCGAGTCCGTCGAGTCGCATCGAGTCGGTGAGTCGTGTCGAGTCGCGTCAAGTCACGTCGAGTCCCGCCGAGTCTCATCGAGTCGCGTGGAGAAACGTCGAGTCGCGTCAAGTCGTGTCTCTACTCGTGAATTCTCACACAGCTCTATATTATGTACTTAGTTGTACTCGCGAGGATTTGTATATTAACTAATTGAGACTGCCGCTTTTTTATATACAGCTGGGGTCCCAAATCTTTGCAATTCGAAAGGAAAGAACCTTAAATTTTAAAGATAGGCAATTATACTGGTGAAAGTCTTCATTTTGATTTTAAAAATAATAAGAAATTCATTCACAGATTTTTGAAATATCGCTTGCTTTAACAAGGAATCGGACTCACTAAAAACATTATTTTTTTTCGATGCCGATCGAAGAGTTTACTCATAAGGATTCATATACAAAGTTCATAATATGTATATACAAAACCGAGTAAGTAAACTGAGTAGCTATGAGGACCCGTGTGAGAATTTACGAGCATAAATACGTAGCCGCGTGTGTGTATAGGTACACGAGTACGCATGCAGAATTGCGTTAGTACTTATGAGTTTTGAGTCATATCGAGTCGTGTCAAGTCACGTCGAGTCAAAATTTACTCACTGTTTTGAAAAAGTTACTCACTGGTCTGTGTAAAGTTTCTCACCGGTCTGTGAAAAGTTACTCACTGATCTGTAAAAAGTTACTCACCGGTCTGTGCAAAGTTACTCACCGGTCTGTGGAAAGTTATTCACCAATCTGTTAAAAGTTACTCACCGGTCTGTAAAAAATAACTCACCGGTTTGTTAAAAGTTACTCACTGGTCTGTAAAAAGTTACTCCTCGGTCTCTGAAAATATACTCATCGATCTGCGAAAAGTTACTCAATGGTCTGTAAAAAGTTACTCACTGGTCTGTGAAAAGTTACTCAACGGAAGAGATTAACCGAATAAATGATCGGGATTGATCGGAATAGCTCGGGATGGCTTTGGATTGAAGAGATGAATCGGGATTTATTATGATGGATCGCGATGGATCAGGATGTCAAGATAGATCCGAATGGATCGGGATTGATCAAGATGGATCGGGTTGGATCGGAAAGGATCGGGATGGTTGGGACCGGGTCGGGATGGCTAAGAAAGTATTTAGGATGTATTAAAAGTTACTCAACGGTCTGTGAAAAATTACTCATCGGTCTGTGAAAATTTACTCACTGTTTTGTAAAAAGTTACTCACTTGTCTGTGTAAAGTTACTCACCGATCTGTGAAAAGTTACTCACTGGTCTGTAAAAAGTTCTTACCGGTCTTTTAAAAGTTACTCACCGGTCTGTAAAAAATTACTCACCGGTTTGTTAAAAGTTACTCACCGGTCTGTGAAAAGTTACTCATCGGTCTGTGAAAAAATACTCATCGATCTGTGAAAAGTTACTCACTGGTCTGTAAAAAGTTACTCAATGGTCTGTGTAAAGTTACTCACTGATCTGTAAAAAGTTATTCACTGGTCTGTGAAAAGTTACTCAACGGAAGAGGTTAACGGAATAAATGATCGGGATTGATCGGCATAGCTCGGGATGGCTTTGGATTGATGTTGGCGAGTCGTGTCGAGTCGCGTCAAGTCACGTCGAGTCCCGCCGAGTCTCATCGAGTCGCGTGGAGAAACGTCGGGTCGCGTCGAGTCGTATTGAGTAGTGCCGAGTCGTATCGAGTCCGTCGAGTCGCATCGAGTCGGTGAGTCGTGTCGAGTCGCGTCAAGTCACGTCGAGTCCCGCCGAGTCTCATCGAGTCGCGTGGAGAAACGTCGAGTCGCGTCAAGTCGTGTCTCTACTCGTGAATTCTCACACAGCTCTATATTATGTACTTAGTTGTACTCGCGAGGATTTGTATATTAACTAATTGAGACTGCCGCTTTTTTATATACAGCAGGGGTCCCAAGTCTTTGCAATTCGAAAGGAAAGAACCTTAAATTTTAAAGATAGGCAATTATACTGGTGAAAGTCTTCATTTTGATTTTAAAAATAATAAGAAATTCATTCACAGATTTTTGAAATATCGCTTGCTTTAACAAGGAATCGGACTCACTAAAAACATTATTTTTTTTCGACGCCGATCGAAGAGTTTACTCATAAGGATTCATATACAAAGTTCATAATATGTATATACAAAACCGAGTAAGTAAAACTGAGTAGCTATGAGGACCCGTGTGAGAATTTACGAGCATAAATACGTAGCCGCGTGTGTGTATAGGTACACGAGTACGCATGCAGAATTGCGTTAGTACTTATGAGTTTTGAGTCATATCGAGTCGTGTCAAGTCACGTCGAGTCAAAATTTACTCACTGTTTTGAAAAAGTTACTCACTGGTCTGTGTAAAGTTTCTCACCGGTCTGTGAAAAGTTACTCACTGATCTGTAAAAAGTTACTCACCGGTCTGTGCAAAGTTACTCACCGATCTGTGGAAAGTTATTCACCAATCTGTTAAAAGTTACTCACCGGTCTGTAAAAAATTACTCACCGGTTTGTTAAAAGTTACTCACTGGTCTGTAAAAAGTTACTCCTCGGTCTCTGAAAATATACTCATCGATCTGCGAAAAGTTACTCAATGGTCTGTAAAAAGTTACTCACTGGTCTGTGAAAAGTTACTCAACGGAAGAGATTAACCGAATAAATGATCGGGATTGATCGGAATAGCTCGGGATGGCTTTGAATTGAAGAGATGAATCGGGATTTATTATGATGGATCGCGATGGATCAGGATGTCAAGATAGATCGGAATGGATCGGGATTGATCAAGATGGATCGGGTTGGAACGGAAAGGATCGGGATGGTTGGGACCGGGTCGGGATGGCTAAGAAAGTATTTAGGATGTATTAAAAGTTACTCAACGGTCTGTGAAAAATTACTCACCGGTCTGTGAAAATTTACTCACTGTTTTGTAAAAAGTTACTCACTGGTCTGTGTAAAGTTACTCACCGATCTGTGAAAAGTTACTCACTGGTCTGTAAAAAGTTCTCACCGGTCTTTTAAAAGTTACTCACTGTTTTGTAAAAAATTACTCACCGGTTTGTTAAAAGTTACTCACCGGTCTGTGAAAAGTTACTCATCGGTCTGTGAAAAAATACTCATCGATCTGTGAAAAGTTACTCACTGGTCTGTAAAAAGTTACTCAATGGTCTGTGTAAAGTTACTCACTGATCTGTAAAAAGTTATTCACTGGTCTGTGAAAAGTTACTCAACGGAAGAGGTTAACGGAATAAATGATCGGGATTGATCGGCATAGCTCGGGATGGCTTTGGATTGATGTCGGCGAGTCGTGTCGAGTCGCGTCAAGTCACGTCGAGTCCCGCCGAGTCTCATCGAGTCGCGTGGAGAAACGTCGGGTCGCGTCGAGTCGTATTGAGTAGTGCCGAGTCGTATCGAGTCCGTCGAGTCGCATCGAGTCGGTGAGTCGTGTCGAGTCGCGTCAAGTCACGTCGAGTCCCGCCGAGTCTCATCGAGTCGCGTGGAGAAACGTCGAGTCGCGTCAAGTCGTGTCTCTACTCGTGAATTCTCACACAGCTCTATATTATGTACTTAGTTGTACTCGCGAGGATTTGTATATTAACTAATTGAGACTGCCGCTTTTTTATATACAGCTGGGGTCCCAAATCTTTGCAATTCGAAAGGAAAGAACCTTAAATTTTAAAGATAGGCAATTATACTGGTGAAAGTCTTCATTTTGATTTTAAAAATAATAAGAAATTCATTCACAGATTTTTGAAATATCGCTTGCTTTAACAAGGAATCGGACTCACTAAAAACATTATTTTTTTTCGATGCCGATCGAAGAGTTTACTCATAAGGATTCATATACAAAGTTCATAATATGTATATACAAAACCGAGTAAGTAAAACTGAGTAGCTATGAGGACCCGTGTGAGAATTTACGAGCATAAATACGTAGCCGCGTGTGTGTATAGGTACACGAGTACGCATGCAGAATTGCGTTAGTACTTATGAGTTTTGAGTCATATCGAGTCGTGTCAAGTCACGTCGAGTCAAAATTTACTCACTGTTTTGAAAAAGTTACTCACTGGTCTGTGTAAAGTTTCTCACCGGTCTGTGAAAAGTTACTCACTGATCTGTAAAAAGTTACTCACCGGTCTGTGCAAAGTTACTCACCGGTCTGTGGAAAGTTACTCACTGTTTTGTAAAAAGTTACTCACTGGTCTGTGTAAAGTTACTCACCGATCTGTGAAAAGTTACTCACTGGTCTGTAAAAAGTTCTCAACGGTCTTTTAAAAGTTACTCACCGGTCTGTAAAAATTACTCACCGGTTTGTTAAAAGTTACTCACCGGTCTGTGAAAAGTTACTCATCGGTCTGTGAAAAAATACTCATCGATCTGTGAAAAGTTACTCACTGGTCTGTAAAAAGTTACTCAATGGTCTGTGTAAAGTTACTCACTGATCTGTAAAAAGTTATTCACTGGTCTGTGAAAAGTTACTCAACGGAAGAGGTTAACGGAATAAATGATCGGGATTGATCGGCATAGCTCGGGATGGCTTTGGATTGATGTCGGCGAGTCGTGTCGAGTCGCGTCAAGTCACGTCGAGTCCCGCCGAGTCTCATCGAGTCGCGTGGAGAAACGTCGGGTCGCGTCGAGTCGTATTGAGTAGTGCCGTGTCGAGAAGTTACTCACTGATCTGTAAAAAGTTACTCACCGGTCTGTGCAAAGTTACTCACCGGTCTGTGGAAAGTTATTCACCAATCTGTTAAAAGTTACTCACCGGTCTGTAAAAAATTACTCACCGGTTTGTTAAAAGTTACTCACTGGTCTGTAAAAAGTTACTCCTCGGTCTCTGAAAATATACTCATCGATCTGCGAAAAGTTACTCAATGGTCTGTAAAAAGTTACTCACTGGTCTGTGAAAAGTTACTCAACGGAAGAGATTAACCGAATAAATGATCGGGATTGATCGGAATAGCTCGGGATGGCTTTGGATTGAAGAGATGAATCGGGATTTATTATGATGGATCGCGATGGATCAGGATGTCAAGATAGATCCGAATGGATCGGGATTGATCAAGATGGATCGGGTTGGATCGGAAAGGATCGGGATGGTTGGGACCGGGTCGGGATGGCTAAGAAAGTATTTAGGATGTATTAAAAGTTACTCAACGGTCTGTGAAAAATTACTCATCGGTCTGTGAAAATTTACTCACTGTTTTGTAAAAAGTTACTCACTTGTCTGTGTAAAGTTACTCACCGATCTGTGAAAAGTTACTCACTGGTCTGTAAAAAGTTCTTACCGGTCTTTTAAAAGTTACTCACCGGTCTGTAAAAAATTACTCACCGGTTTGTTAAAAGTTACTCACCGGTCTGTGAAAAGTTACTCATCGGTCTGTGAAAAAATACTCATCGATCTGTGAAAAGTTACTCACTGGTCTGTAAAAAGTTACTCAATGGTCTGTGTAAAGTTACTCACTGATCTGTAAAAAGTTATTCACTGGTCTGTGAAAAGTTACTCAACGGAAGAGGTTAACGGAATAAATGATCGGGATTGATCGGCATAGCTCGGGATGGCTTTGGATTGATGTTGGCGAGTCGTGTCGAGTCGCGTCAAGTCACGTCGAGTCCCGCCGAGTCTCATCGAGTCGCGTGGAGAAACGTCGGGTCGCGTCGAGTCGTATTGAGTAGTGCCGAGTCGTATCGAGTCCGTCGAGTCGCATCGAGTCGGTGAGTCGTGTCGAGTCGCGTCAAGTCACGTCGAGTCCCGCCGAGTCTCATCGAGTCGCGTGGAGAAACGTCGAGTCGCGTCAAGTCGTGTCTCTACTCGTGAATTCTCACACAGCTCTATATTATGTACTTAGTTGTACTCGCGAGGATTTGTATATTAACTAATTGAGACTGCCGCTTTTTTATATACAGCTGGGGTCCCAAATCTTTGCAATTCGAAAGGAAAGAACCTTAAATTTTAAAGATAGGCAATTATACTGTTGAAAGTCTTCATTTTGATTTTAAAAATAATAAGAAATTCATTCACAGATTTTTGAAATATCGCTTGCTTTAACAAGGAATCGGACTCACTAAAAACATTATTTTTTTTCGATGCCGATCGAAGAGTTTACTCATAAGGATTCATATACAAAGTTCATAATATGTATATACAAAACCGAGTAAGTAAAACTGAGTAGCTATGAGGACCCGTGTGAGAATTTACGAGCATAAATACGTAGCCGCGTGTGTGTATAGGTACACGAGTACGCATGCAGAATTGCGTTAGTACTTATGAGTTTTGAGTCATATCGAGTCGTGTCAAGTCACGTCGAGTCAAAATTTACTCACTGTTTTGAAAAAGTTACTCACTGGTCTGTGTAAAGTTTCTCACCGGTCTGTGAAAAGTTACTCACTGATCTGTAAAAAGTTACTCACCGGTCTGTGCAAAGTTACTCACCGGTCTGTGGAAAGTTATTCACCAATCTGTTAAAAGTTACTCACCGGTCTGTAAAAAATAACTCACCGGTTTGTTAAAAGTTACTCACTGGTCTGTAAAAAGTTACTCCTCGGTCTCTGAAAATATACTCATCGATCTGCGAAAAGTTACTCAATGGTCTGTAAAAAGTTACTCACTGGTCTGTGAAAAGTTACTCAACGGAAGAGATTAACCGAATAAATGATCGGGATTGATCGGAATAGCTCGGGATGGCTTTGGATTGAAGAGATGAATCGGGATTTATTATGATGGATCGCGATGGATCAGGATGTCAAGATAGATCGGAATGGATCGGGATTGATCAAGATGGATCGGGTTGGATCGGAAAGGATCGGGATGGTTGGGACCGGGTCGGGATGGCTAAGAAAGTATTTAGGATGTATTAAAAGTTACTCAACGGTCTGTGAAAAATTACTCACCGGTCTGTGGAAAGTTACTCACTGTTTTGTAAAAAGTTACTCACTGGTCTGTGTAAAGTTACTCACCGATCTGTGAAAAGTTACTCACTGGTCTGTAAAAAGTTCTCACCGGTCTTTTAAAAGTTACTCACCGGTCTGTAAAAAATTACTCACCGGTTTGTTAAAAGTTACTCACCGGTCTGTGAAAAGTTACTCATCGGTCTGTGAAAAAATACTCATCGATCTGTGAAAAGTTACTCACTGGTCTGTAAAAAGTTACTCAATGGTCTGTGTAAAGTTACTCACTGATCTGTAAAAAGTTATTCACTGGTCTGTGAAAAGTTACTCAACGGAAGAGGTTAACGGAATAAATGATCGGGATTGATCGGCATAGCTCGGGATGGCTTTGGATTGATGTCGGTGAGTCGTGTCGAGTCGCGTCAAGTCACGTCGAGTCCCGCCGAGTCTCATCGAGTCGCGTGGAGAAACGTCGGGTCGCGTCGAGTCGTATTGAGTAGTGCCGAGTCGTGTCGAGTCCGTCGAGTCGCATCGAGTCGGTGAGTCGTGTCGAGTCGCGTCAAGTCACGTCGAGTCCCGCCGAGTCTCATCGAGTCGCGTGGAGAAACGTCGAGTCGCGTCAAGTCGTGTCTCTACTCGTGAATTCTCACACAGCTCTATATTATGTACTTAGTTGTACTCGCGAGGATTTGTATATTAACTAATTGAGACTGCCGCTTTTTTATATACAGCTGGGGTCCCAAATCTTTGCAATTCGAAAGGAAAGAACCTTAAATTTTAAAGATAGGCAATTATACTGGTGAAAGTCTTCATTTTGATTTTAAAAATAATAAGAAATTCATTCACAGATTTTTGAAATATCGCTTGCTTTAACAAGGAATCGGACTCACTAAAAACATTATTTTTTTTCGACGCCGATCGAAGAGTTTACTCATAAGGATTCATATACAAAGTTCATAATATGTATATACAAAACCGAGTAAGTAAAACTGAGTAGCTATGAGGACCCGTGTGAGAATTTACGAGCATAAATACGTAGCCGCGTGTGTGTATAGGTACACGAGTACGCATGCAGAATTGCGTTAGTACTTATGAGTTTTGAGTCATATCGAGTCGTGTCAAGTCACGTCGAGTCAAAATTTACTCACTGTTTTGAAAAAGTTACTCACTGGTCTGTGTAAAGTTTCTCACCGGTCTGTGAAAAGTTACTCACTGATCTGTAAAAAGTTACTCACCGGTCTGTGCAAAGTTACTCACCGGTCTGTGGAAAGTTATTCACCAATCTGTTAAAAGTTACTCACCGGTCTGTAAAAAATAACTCACCGGTTTGTTAAAAGTTACTCACTGGTCTGTAAAAAGTTACTCCTCGGTCTCTGAAAATATACTCATCGATCTGCGAAAAGTTACTCAATGGTCTGTAAAAAGTTACTCACTGGTCTGTGAAAAGTTACTCAACGGAAGAGATTAACCGAATAAATGATCGGGATTGATCGGAATAGCTCGGGATGGCTTTGGATTGAACGAGATGAATCGGGATTTATTATGATGGATCGCGATGGATCAGGATGTCAAGATAGATCGGAATGGATCGGGATTGATCAAGATGGATCGGGTTGGATCGGAAAGGATCGGGATGGTTGGGACCGGGTCGGGATGGCTAAGAAAGTATTTAGGATGTATTAAAAGTTACTCAACGGTCTGTGAAAAATTACTCACCGGTCTGTGAAAATTTACTCACTGTTTTGTAAAAAGTTACTCACTTGTCTGTGTAAAGTTACTCACCGATCTGTGAAAAGTTACTCACTGGTCTGTAAAAAGTTCTCACCGGTCTTTTAAAAGTTACTCACCGGTCTGTAAAAAATTACTCACCGGTTTGTTAAAAGTTACTCACCGGTCTGTGAAAAGTTACTCATCGGTCTGTGAAAAAATACTCATCGATCTGTGAAAAGTTACTCACTGGTCTGTAAAAAGTTACTCAATGGTCTGTGTAAAGTTACTCACTGATCTGTAAAAAGTTATTCACTGGTCTGTGAAAAGTTACTCAACGGAAGAGGTTAACGGAATAAATGATCGGGATTGATCGGCATAGCTCGGGATGGCTTTGGATTGATGTCGGCGAGTCGTGTCGAGTCGCGTCAAGTCACGTCGAGTCCCGCCGAGTCTCATCGAGTCGCGTGGAGAAACGTCGAGTCGCGTCAAGTCGTGTCTCTACTCGTGAATTCTCACACAGCTCTATATTATGTACTTAGTTGTACTCGCGAGGATTTGTATATTAACTAATTGAGACTGCCGCTTTTTTATATACAGCTGGGGTCCCAAATCTTTGCAATTCGAAAGGAAAGAACCTTAAATTTTAAAGATAGGCAATTATACTGTTGAAAGTCTTCATTTTGATTTTAAAAATAATAAGAAATTCATTCACAGATTTTTGAAATATCGCTTGCTTTAACAAGGAATCGGACTCACTAAAAACATTATTTTTTTTCGATGCCGATCGAAGAGTTTACTCATAAGGATTCATATACAAAGTTCATAATATGTATATACAAAACCGAGTAAGTAAAACTGAGTAGCTATGAGGACCCGTGTGAGAATTTACGAGCATAAATACGTAGCCGCGTGTGTGTATAGGTACACGAGTACGCATGCAGAATTGCGTTAGTACTTATGAGTTTTGAGTCATATCGAGTCGTGTCAAGTCACGTCGAGTCAAAATTTACTCACTGTTTTGAAAAAGTTACTCACTGGTCTGTGTAAAGTTTCTCACCGGTCTGTGAAAAGTTACTCACTGATCTGTAAAAAGTTACTCACCGGTCTGTGCAAAGTTACTCACCGGTCTGTGGAAAGTTATTCACCAATCTGTTAAAAGTTACTCACCGGTCTGTAAAAAATAACTCACCGGTTTGTTAAAAGTTACTCACTGGTCTGTAAAAAGTTACTCCTCGGTCTCTGAAAATATACTCATCGATCTGCGAAAAGTTACTCAATGGTCTGTAAAAAGTTACTCACTGGTCTGTGAAAAGTTACTCAACGGAAGAGATTAACCGAATAAATGATCGGGATTGATCGGAATAGCTCGGGATGGCTTTGGATTGAAGAGATGAATCGGGATTTATTATGATGGATCGCGATGGATCAGGATGTCAAGATAGATCGGAATGGATCGGGATTGATCAAGATGGATCGGGTTGGATCGGAAAGGATCGGGATGGTTGGGACCGGGTCGGGATGGCTAAGAAAGTATTTAGGATGTATTAAAAGTTACTCACCGGTCTGTGAAAAATTACTCACCGGTCTGTGGAAAGTTACTCACTGTTTTGTAAAAAGTTACTCACTGGTCTGTGTAAAGTTACTCACCGATCTGTGAAAAGTTACTCACTGGTCTGTAAAAAGTTCTCACCGGTCTTTTAAAAGTTACTCACCGGTCTGTAAAAAATTACTCACCGGTTTGTTAAAAGTTACTCACCGGTCTGTGAAAAGTTACTCATCGGTCTGTGAAAAAATACTCATCGATCTGTGAAAAGTTACTCACTGGTCTGTAAAAAGTTACTCAATGGTCTGTGTAAAGTTACTCACTGATCTGTAAAAAGTTATTCACTGGTCTGTGAAAAGTTACTCAACGGAAGAGGTTAACGGAATAAATGATCGGGATTGATCGGCATAGCTCGGGATGGCTTTGGATTGATGTCGGTGAGTCGTGTCGAGTCGCGTCAAGTCACGTCGAGTCCCGCCGAGTCTCATCGAGTCGCGTGGAGAAACGTCGGGTCGCGTCGAGTCGTATTGAGTAGTGCCGAGTCGTGTCGAGTCCGTCGAGTCGCATCGAGTCGGTGAGTCGTGTCGAGTCGCGTCAAGTCACGTCGAGTCCCGCCGAGTCTCATCGAGTCGCGTGGAGAAACGTCGAGTCGCGTCAAGTCGTGTCTCTACTCGTGAATTCTCACACAGCTCTATATTATGTACTTAGTTGTACTCGCGAGGATTTGTATATTAACTAATTGAGACTGCCGCTTTTTTATATACAGCTGGGGTCCCAAATCTTTGCAATTCGAAAGGAAAGAACCTTAAATTTTAAAGATAGGCAATTATACTGGTGAAAGTCTTCATTTTGATTTTAAAAATAATAAGAAATTCATTCACAGATTTTTGAAATATCGCTTGCTTTAACAAGGAATCGGACTCACTAAAAACATTATTTTTTTTCGACGCCGATCGAAGAGTTTACTCATAAGGATTCATATACAAAGTTCATAATATGTATATACAAAACCGAGTAAGTAAAACTGAGTAGCTATGAGGACCCGTGTGAGAATTTACGAGCATAAATACGTAGCCGCGTGTGTGTATAGGTACACGAGTACGCATGCAGAATTGCGTTAGTACTTATGAGTTTTGAGTCATATCGAGTCGTGTCAAGTCACGTCGAGTCAAAATTTACTCACTGTTTTGAAAAAGTTACTCACTGGTCTGTGTAAAGTTTCTCACCGGTCTGTGAAAAGTTACTCACTGATCTGTAAAAAGTTACTCACCGGTCTGTGCAAAGTTACTCACCGGTCTGTGGAAAGTTATTCACCAATCTGTTAAAAGTTACTCACCGGTCTGTAAAAAATAACTCACCGGTTTGTTAAAAGTTACTCACTGGTCTGTAAAAAGTTACTCCTCGGTCTCTGAAAATATACTCATCGATCTGCGAAAAGTTACTCAATGGTCTGTAAAAAGTTACTCACTGGTCTGTGAAAAGTTACTCAACGGAAGAGATTAACCGAATAAATGATCGGGATTGATCGGAATAGCTCGGGATGGCTTTGGATTGAACGAGATGAATCGGGATTTATTATGATGGATCGCGATGGATCAGGATGTCAAGATAGATCGGAATGGATCGGGATTGATCAAGATGGATCGGGTTGGATCGGAAAGGATCGGGATGGTTGGGACCGGGTCGGGATGGCTAAGAAAGTATTTAGGATGTATTAAAAGTTACTCAACGGTCTGTGAAAAATTACTCACCGGTCTGTGAAAATTTACTCACTGTTTTGTAAAAAGTTACTCACTTGTCTGTGTAAAGTTACTCACCGATCTGTGAAAAGTTACTCACTGGTCTGTAAAAAGTTCTCACCGGTCTTTTAAAAGTTACTCACCGGTCTGTAAAAAATTACTCACCGGTTTGTTAAAAGTTACTCACCGGTCTGTGAAAAGTTACTCATCGGTCTGTGAAAAAATACTCATCGATCTGTGAAAAGTTACTCACTGGTCTGTAAAAAGTTACTCAATGGTCTGTGTAAAGTTACTCACTGATCTGTAAAAAGTTATTCACTGGTCTGTGAAAAGTTACTCAACGGAAGAGGTTAACGGAATAAATGATCGGGATTGATCGGCATAGCTCGGGATGGCTTTGGATTGATGTCGGCGAGTCGTGTCGAGTCGCGTCAAGTCACGTCGAGTCCCGCCGAGTCTCATCGAGTCGCGTGGAGAAACGTCGGGTCGCGTCGAGTCGTATTGAGTAGTGCCGAGTCGTATCGAGTCCGTCGAGTCGCATCGAGTCGGTGAGTCGTGTCGAGTCGCGTCAAGTCACGTCGAGTCCCGCCGAGTCTCATCGAGTCGCGTGGAGAAACGTCGAGTCGCGTCAAGTCGTGTCTCTACTCGTGAATTCTCACACAGCTCTATATTATGTACTTAGTTGTACTCGCGAGGATTTGTATATTAACTAATTGAGACTGCCGCTTTTTTATATACAGCTGGGGTCCCAAATCTTTGCAATTCGAAAGGAAAGAACCTTAAATTTTAAAGATAGGCAATTATACTGGTGAAAGTCTTCATTTTGATTTTAAAAATAATAAGAAATTCATTCACAGATTTTTGAAATATCGCTTGCTTTAACAAGGAATCGGACTCACTAAAAACATTATTTTTTTTCGATGCCGATCGAAGAGTTTACTCATAAGGATTCATATACAAAGTTCATAATATGTATATACAAAACCGAGTAAGTAAAACTGAGTAGCTATGAGGACCCGTGTGAGAATTTACGAGCATAAATACGTAGCCGCGTGTGTGTATAGGTACACGAGTACGCATGCAGAATTGCGTTAGTACTTATGAGTTTTGAGTCATATCGAGTCGTGTCAAGTCACGTCGAGTCAAAATTTACTCACTGTTTTGAAAAAGTTACTCACTGGTCTGTGTAAAGTTTCTCACCGGTCTGTGAAAAGTTACTCACTGATCTGTAAAAAGTTACTCACCGGTCTGTGCAAAGTTACTCACCGGTCTGTGGAAAGTTACTCACTGTTTTGTAAAAAGTTACTCACTGGTCTGTGTAAAGTTACTCACCGATCTGTGAAAAGTTACTCACTGGTCTGTAAAAAGTTCTCAACGGTCTTTTAAAAGTTACTCACCGGTCTGTAAAAATTACTCACCGGTTTGTTAAAAGTTACTCACCGGTCTGTGAAAAGTTACTCATCGGTCTGTGAAAAAATACTCATCGATCTGTGAAAAGTTACTCACTGGTCTGTAAAAAGTTACTCAATGGTCTGTGTAAAGTTACTCACTGATCTGTAAAAAGTTATTCACTGGTCTGTGAAAAGTTACTCAACGGAAGAGGTTAACGGAATAAATGATCGGGATTGATCGGCATAGCTCGGGATGGCTTTGGATTGATGTCGGCGAGTCGTGTCGAGTCGCGTCAAGTCACGTCGAGTCCCGCCGAGTCTCATCGAGTCGCGTGGAGAAACGTCGGGTCGCGTCGAGTCGTATTGAGTAGTGCCGTGTCGAGAAGTTACTCACTGATCTGTAAAAAGTTACTCACCGGTCTGTGCAAAGTTACTCACCGGTCTGTGGAAAGTTATTCACCAATCTGTTAAAAGTTACTCACCGGTCTGTAAAAAATTACTCACCGGTTTGTTAAAAGTTACTCACTGGTCTGTAAAAAGTTACTCCTCGGTCTCTGAAAATATACTCATCGATCTGCGAAAAGTTACTCAATGGTCTGTAAAAAGTTACTCACTGGTCTGTGAAAAGTTACTCAACGGAAGAGATTAACCGAATAAATGATCGGGATTGATCGGAATAGCTCGGGATGGCTTTGGATTGAAGAGATGAATCGGGATTTATTATGATGGATCGCGATGGATCAGGATGTCAAGATAGATCCGAATGGATCGGGATTGATCAAGATGGATCGGGTTGGATCGGAAAGGATCGGGATGGTTGGGACCGGGTCGGGATGGCTAAGAAAGTATTTAGGATGTATTAAAAGTTACTCAACGGTCTGTGAAAAATTACTCATCGGTCTGTGAAAATTTACTCACTGTTTTGTAAAAAGTTACTCACTTGTCTGTGTAAAGTTACTCACCGATCTGTGAAAAGTTACTCACTGGTCTGTAAAAAGTTCATACCGGTCTTTTAAAAGTTACTCACCGGTCTGTAAAAAATTACTCACCGGTTTGTTAAAAGTTACTCACCGGTCTGTGAAAAGTTACTCATCGGTCTGTGAAAAAATACTCATCGATCTGTGAAAAGTTACTCACTGGTCTGTAAAAAGTTACTCAATGGTCTGTGTAAAGTTACTCACTGATCTGTAAAAAGTTATTCACTGGTCTGTGAAAAGTTACTCAACGGAAGAGGTTAACGGAATAAATGATCGGGATTGATCGGCATAGCTCGGGATGGCTTTGGATTGATGTTGGCGAGTCGTGTCGAGTCGCGTCAAGTCACGTCGAGTCCCGCCGAGTCTCATCGAGTCGCGTGGAGAAACGTCGGGTCGCGTCGAGTCGTATTGAGTAGTGCCGAGTCGTATCGAGTCCGTCGAGTCGCATCGAGTCGGTGAGTCGTGTCGAGTCGCGTCAAGTCACGTCGAGTCCCGCCGAGTCTCATCGAGTCGCGTGGAGAAACGTCGAGTCGCGTCAAGTCGTGTCTCTACTCGTGAATTCTCACACAGCTCTATATTATGTACTTAGTTGTACTCGCGAGGATTTGTATATTAACTAATTGAGACTGCCGCTTTTTTATATACAGCTGGGGTCCCAAATCTTTGCAATTCGAAAGGAAAGAACCTTAAATTTTAAAGATAGGCAATTATACTGGTGAAAGTCTTCATTTTGATTTTAAAAATAATAAGAAATTCATTCACAGATTTTTGAAATATCGCTTGCTTTAACAAGGAATCGGACTCACTAAAAACATTATTTTTTTTCGACGCCGATCGAAGAGTTTACTCATAAGGATTCATATACAAAGTTCATAATATGTATATACAAAACCGAGTAAGTAAAACTGAGTAGCTATGAGGACCCGTGTGAGAATTTACGAGCATAAATACGTAGCCGCGTGTGTGTATAGGTACACGAGTACGCATGCAGAATTGCGTTAGTACTTATGAGTTTTGAGTCATATCGAGTCGTGTCAAGTCACGTCGAGTCAAAATTTACTCACTGTTTTGAAAAAGTTACTCACTGGTCTGTGTAAAGTTTCTCACCGGTCTGTGAAAAGTTACTCACTGATCTGTAAAAAGTTACTCACCGGTCTGTGCAAAGTTACTCACCGGTCTGTGGAAAGTTACTCACTGTTTTGTAAAAAGTTACTCACTGGTCTGTGTAAAGTTACTCACCGATCTGTGAAAAGTTACTCACTGGTCTGTAAAAAGTTCTCAACGGTCTTTTAAAAGTTACTCACCGGTCTGTAAAAATTACTCACCGGTTTGTTAAAAGTTACTTACCGGTCTGTGAAAAGTTACTCATCGGTCTGTGAAAAAATACTCATCGATCTGTGAAAAGTTACTCACTGGTCTGTAAAAAGTTACTCAATGGTCTGTGTAAAGTTACTCACTGATCTGTAAAAAGTTATTCACTGGTCTGTGAAAAGTTACTCAACGGAAGAGGTTAACGGAATAAATGATCGGGATTGATCGGCATAGCTCGGGATGGCTTTGGATTGATGTCGGCGAGTCGTGCCGAGTCGCGTCAAGTCACGTCGAGTCCCGCCGAGTCTCATCGAGTCGCGTGGAGAAACGTCGGGTCGCGTCGAGTCGTATTGAGTAGTGCCGTGTCGAGAAGTTACTCACTGATCTGTAAAAAGTTACTCACCGGTCTGTGCAAAGTTACTCACCGGTCTGTGGAAAGTTATTCACCAATCTGTTAAAAGTTACTCACCGGTCTGTAAAAAATTACTCACCGGTTTGTTAAAAGTTACTCACTGGTCTGTAAAAAGTTACTCCTCGGTCTCTGAAAATATACTCATCGATCTGCGAAAAGTTACTCAATGGTCTGTAAAAAGTTACTCACTGGTCTGTGAAAAGTTACTCAACGGAAGAGATTAACCGAATAAATGATCGGGATTGATCGGAATAGCTCGGGATGGCTTTGGATTGAAGAGATGAATCGGGATTTATTATGATGGATCGCGATGGATCAGGATGTCAAGATAGATCCGAATGGATCGGGATTGATCAAGATGGATCGGGTTGGATCGGAAAGGATCGGGATGGTTGGGACCGGGTCGGGATGGCTAAGAAAGTATTTAGGATGTATTAAAAGTTACTCAACGGTCTGTGAAAAATTACTCATCGGTCTGTGAAAATTTACTCACTGTTTTGTAAAAAGTTACTCACTTGTCTGTGTAAAGTTACTCACCGATCTGTGAAAAGTTACTCACTGGTCTGTAAAAAGTTCTTACCGGTCTTTTAAAAGTTACTCACCGGTCTGTAAAAAATTACTCACCGGTTTGTTAAAAGTTACTCACCGGTCTGTGAAAAGTTACTCATCGGTCTGTGAAAAAATACTCATCGATCTGTGAAAAGTTACTCACTGGTCTGTAAAAAGTTACTCAATGGTCTGTGTAAAGTTACTCACTGATCTGTAAAAAGTTATTCACTGGTCTGTGAAAAGTTACTCAACGGAAGAGGTTAACGGAATAAATGATCGGGATTGATCGGCATAGCTCGGGATGGCTTTGGATTGATGTTGGCGAGTCGTGTCGAGTCGCGTCAAGTCACGTCGAGTCCCGCCGAGTCTCATCGAGTCGCGTGGAGAAACGTCGGGTCGCGTCGAGTCGTATTGAGTAGTGCCGAGTCGTATCGAGTCCGTCGAGTCGCATCGAGTCGGTGAGTCGTGTCGAGTCGCGTCAAGTCACGTCGAGTCCCGCCGAGTCTCATCGAGTCGCGTGGAGAAACGTCGAGTCGCGTCAAGTCGTGTCTCTACTCGTGAATTCTCACACAGCTCTATATTATGTACTTAGTTGTACTCGCGAGGATTTGTATATTAACTAATTGAGACTGCCGCTTTTTTATATACAGCTGGGGTCCCAAATCTTTGCAATTCGAAAGGAAAGAACCTTAAATTTTAAAGATAGGCAATTATACTGGTGAAAGTCTTCATTTTGATTTTAAAAATAATAAGAAATTCATTCACAGATTTTTGAAATATCGCTTGCTTTAACAAGGAATCGGACTCACTAAAAACATTATTTTTTTTCGACGCCGATCGAAGAGTTTACTCATAAGGATTCATATACAAAGTTCATAATATGTATATACAAAACCGAGTAAGTAAAACTGAGTAGCTATGAGGACCCGTGTGAGAATTTACGAGCATAAATACGTAGCCGCGTGTGTGTATAGGTACACGAGTACGCATGCAGAATTGCGTTAGTACTTATGAGTTTTGAGTCATATCGAGTCGTGTCAAGTCACGTCGAGTCAAAATTTACTCACTGTTTTGAAAAAGTTACTCACTGGTCTGTGTAAAGTTTCTCACCGGTCTGTGAAAAGTTACTCACTGATCTGTAAAAAGTTACTCACCGGTCTGTGCAAAGTTACTCACCGGTCTGTGGAAAGTTACTCACTGTTTTGTAAAAAGTTACTCACTGGTCTGTGTAAAGTTACTCACCGATCTGTGAAAAGTTACTCACTGGTCTGTAAAAAGTTCTCAACGGTCTTTTAAAAGTTACTCACCGGTCTGTAAAAATTACTCACCGGTTTGTTAAAAGTTACTCACCGGTCTGTGAAAAGTTACTCATCGGTCTGTGAAAAAATACTCATCGATCTGTGAAAAGTTACTCACTGGTCTGTAAAAAGTTACTCAATGGTCTGTGTAAAGTTACTCACTGATCTGTAAAAAGTTATTCACTGGTCTGTGAAAAGTTACTCAACGGAAGAGGTTAACGGAATAAATGATCGGGATTGATCGGCATAGCTCGGGATGGCTTTGGATTGATGTCGGCGAGTCGTGTCGAGTCGCGTCAAGTCACGTCGAGTCCCGCCGAGTCTCATCGAGTCGCGTGGAGAAACGTCGGGTCGCGTCGAGTCGTATTGAGTAGTGCCGTGTCGAGAAGTTACTCACTGATCTGTAAAAAGTTAATCACCGGTCTGTGCAAAGTTACTCACCGGTCTGTGGAAAGTTATTCACCAATCTGTTAATAGTTACTCACCGGTCTGTAAAAAATTACTCACCGGTTTGTTAAAAGTTACTCACTGGTCTGTAAAAAGTTACTCCTCGGTCTCTGAAAATATACTCATCGATCTGCGAAAAGTTACTCAATGGTCTGTAAAAAGTTACTCACTGGTCTGTGAAAAGTTACTCAACGGAAGAGATTAACCGAATAAATGATCGGGATTGATCGGAATAGCTCGGGATGGCTTTGGATTGAAGAGATGAATCGGGATTTATTATGATGGATCGCGATGGATCAGGATGTCAAGATAGATCCGAATGGATCGGGATTGATCAAGATGGATCGGGTTGGATCGGAAAGGATCGGGATGGTTGGGACCGGGTCGGGATGGCTAAGAAAGTATTTAGGATGTATTAAAAGTTACTCAACGGTCTGTGAAAAATTACTCACCGGTCTGTGAAAATTTACTCACTGTTTTGTAAAAAGTTACTCACTGGTCTGTGTAAAGTTACTCACCGATCTGTGAAAAGTTACTCACTGGTCTGTAAAAAGTTCTCACCGGTCTTTTAAAAGTTACTCACCGGTCTGTAAAAAATTACTCACCGGTTTGTTAAAAGTTACTCACCGGTCTGTGAAAAGTTACTCATCGGTCTGTGAAAAAATACTCATCGATCTGTGAAAAGTTACTCACTGGTCTGTAAAAAGTTACTCAATGGTCTGTGTAAAGTTACTCACTGATCTGTAAAAAGTTATTCACTGGTCTGTGAAAAGTTACTCAACGGAAGAGGTTAACGGAATAAATGATCGGGATTGATCGGCATAGCTCGGGATGGCTTTGGATTGATGTCGGTGAGTCGTGTCGAGTCGCGTCAAGTCACGTCGAGTCCCGCCGAGTCTCATCGAGTCGCGTGGAGAAACGTCGGGTCGCGTCGAGTCGTATTGAGTAGTGCCGAGTCGTATCGAGTCCGTCGAGTCGCATCGAGTCGGTGAGTCGTGTCGAGTCGCGTCAAGTCACGTCGAGTCCCGCCGAGTCTCATCGAGTCGCGTGGAGAAACGTCGAGTCGCGTCAAGTCGTGTCTCTACTCGTGAATTCTCACACAGCTCTATATTATGTACTTAGTTGTACTCGCGAGGATTTGTATATTAACTAATTGAGACTGCCGCTTTTTTATATACAGCTGGGGTCCCAAATCTTTGCAATTCGAAAGGAAAGAACCTTAAATTTTAAAGATAGGCAATTATACTGGTGAAAGTCTTCATTTTGATTTTAAAAATAATAAGAAATTCATTCACAGATTTTTGAAATATCGCTTGCTTTAACAAGGAATCGGACTCACTAAAAACATTATTTTTTTTCGATGCCGATCGAAGAGTTTACTCATAAGGATTCATATACAAAGTTCATAATATGTATATACAAAACCGAGTAAGTAAACTGAGTAGCTATGAGGACCCGTGTGAGAATTTACGAGCATAAATACGTAGCCGCGTGTGTGTATAGGTACACGAGTACGCATGCAGAATTGCGTTAGTACTTATGAGTTTTGAGTCATATCGAGTCGTGTCAAGTCACGTCGAGTCAAAATTTACTCACTGTTTTGAAAAAGTTACTCACTGGTCTGTGTAAAGTTTCTCACCGGTCTGTGAAAAGTTACTCACTGATCTGTAAAAAGTTACTCACCGGTCTGTGCAAAGTTACTCACCGGTCTGTGGAAAGTTATTCACCAATCTGTTAAAAGTTACTCACCGGTCTGTAAAAAATTACTCACCGGTTTGTTAAAAGTTACTCACTGGTCTGTAAAAAGTTACTCCTCGGTCTCTGAAAATATACTCATCGATCTGCGAAAAGTTACTCAATGGTCTGTAAAAAGTTACTCACTGGTCTGTGAAAAGTTACTCAACGGAAGAGATTAACCGAATAAATGATCGGGATTGATCGGAATAGCTCGGGATGGCTTTGGATTGAAGAGATGAATCGGGATTTATTATGATGGATCGCGATGGATCAGGATGTCAAGATAGATCCGAATGGATCGGGATTGATCAAGATGGATCGGGTTGGATCGGAAAGGATCGGGATGGTTGGGACCGGGTCGGGATGGCTAAGAAAATATTTAGGATGTATTAAAAGTTACTCAACGGTCTGTGAAAAATTACTCACCGGTCTGTGAAAATTTACTCACTGTTTTGTAAAAAGTTACTCACTGGTCTGTGTAAAGTTACTCACCGATCTGTGAAAAGTTACTCACTGGTCTGTAAAAAGTTCTCACCGGTCTTTTAAAAGTTACTCACCGGTCTGTAAAAAATTACTCACCGGTTTGTTAAAAGTTACTCACCGGTCTGTGAAAAGTTACTCATCGGTCTGTGAAAAAATACTCATCGATCTGTGAAAAGTTACTCACTGGTCTGTAAAAAGTTACTCAATGGTCTGTGTAAAGTTACTCACTGATCTGTAAAAAGTTATTCACTGGTCTGTGAAAAGTTACTCAACGGAAGAGGTTAACGGAATAAATGATCGGGATTGATCGGCATAGCTCGGGATGGCTTTGGATTGATGTCGGTGAGTCGTGTCGAGTCGCGTCAAGTCACGTCGAGTCCCGCCGAGTCTCATCGAGTCGCGTGGAGAAACGTCGGGTCGCGTCGAGTCGTATTGAGTAGTGCCGAGTCGTATCGAGTCCGTCGAGTCGCATCGAGTCGGTGAGTCGTGTCGAGTCGCGTCAAGTCACGTCGAGTCCCGCCGAGTCTCATCGAGTCGCGTGGAGAAACGTCGAGTCGCGTCAAGTCGTGTCTCTACTCGTGAATTCTCACACAGCTCTATATTATGTACTTAGTTGTACTCGCGAGGATTTGTATATTAACTAATTGAGACTGCCGCTTTTTTATATACAGCTGGGGTCCCAAATCTTTGCAATTCGAAAGGAAAGAACCTTAAATTTTAAAGATAGGCAATTATACTGGTGAAAGTCTTCATTTTGATTTTAAAAATAATAAGAAATTCATTCACAGATTTTTGAAATATCGCTTGCTTTAACAAGGAATCGGACTCACTAAAAACATTATTTTTTTTCGATGCCGATCGAAGAGTTTACTCATAAGGATTCATATACAAAGTTCATAATATGTATATACAAAACCGAGTAAGTAAACTGAGTAGCTATGAGGACCCGTGTGAGAATTTACGAGCATAAATACGTAGCCGCGTGTGTGTATAGGTACACGAGTACGCATGCAGAATTGCGTTAGTACTTATGAGTTTTGAGTCATATCGAGTCGTGTCAAGTCACGTCGAGTCAAAATTTACTCACTGTTTTGAAAAAGTTACTCACTGGTCTGTGTAAAGTTTCTCACCGGTCTGTGAAAAGTTACTCACTGATCTGTAAAAAGTTACTCACCGGTCTGTGCAAAGTTACTCACCGGTCTGTGGAAAGTTATTCACCAATCTGTTAAAAGTTACTCACCGGTCTGTAAAAAATAACTCACCGGTTTGTTAAAAGTTACTCACTGGTCTGTAAAAAGTTACTCCTCGGTCTCTGAAAATATACTCATCGATCTGCGAAAAGTTACTCAATGGTCTGTAAAAAGTTACTCACTGGTCTGTGAAAAGTTACTCAACGGAAGAGATTAACCGAATAAATGATCGGGATTGATCGGAATAGCTCGGGATGGCTTTGGATTGAAGAGATGAATCGGGATTTATTATGATGGATCGCGATGGATCAGGATGTCAAGATAGATCGGAATGGATCGGGATTGATCAAGATGGATCGGGTTGGATCGGAAAGGATCGGGATGGTTGGGACCGGGTCGGGATGGCTAAGAAAGTATTTAGGATGTATTAAAAGTTACTCAACGGTCTGTGAAAAATTACTCACCGGTCTGTGAAAATTTACTCACTGTTTTGTAAAAAGTTACTCACTGGTCTGTGTAAAGTTACTCACCGATCTGTGAAAAGTTACTCACTGGTCTGTAAAAAGTTCTCACCGGTCTTTTAAAAGTTACTCACCGGTCTGTAAAAAATTACTCACCGGTTTGTTAAAAGTTACTCACCGGTCTGTGAAAAGTTACTCATCAGTCTGTGAAAAAATACTCATCGATCTGTGAAAAGTTACTCACTGGTCTGTAAAAAGTTACTCAATGGTCTGTGTAAAGTTACTCACTAATCTGTAAAAAGTTATTCACTGGTCTGTGAAAAGTTACTCAACGGAAGAGGTTAACGGAATAAATGATCGGGATTGATCGGCATAGCTCGGGATGGCTTTGGATTGATGTCGGTGAGTCGTGTCGAGTCGCGTCAAGTCACGTCGAGTCCCGCCGAGTCTCATCGAGTCGCGTGGAGAAACGTCGGGTCGCGTCGAGTCGTATTGAGTAGTGCCGAGTCGTGTCGAGTCCGTCGAGTCGCATCGAGTCGGTGAGTCGTGTCGAGTCGCGTCAAGTCACGTCGAGTCCCGCCGAGTCTCATCGAGTCGCGTGGAGAAACGTCGAGTCGCGTCAAGTCGTGTCTCTACTCGTGAATTCTCACACAGCTCTATATTATGTACTTAGTTGTACTCGCGAGGATTTGTATATTAACTAATTGAGACTGCCGCTTTTTTATATACAGCTGGGGTCCCAAATCTTTGCAATTCGAAAGGAAAGAACCTTAAATTTTAAAGATAGGCAATTATACTGGTGAAAGTCTTCATTTTGATTTTAAAAATAATAAGAAATTCATTCACAGATTTTTGAAATATCGCTTGCTTTAACAAGGAATCGGACTCACTAAAAACATTATTTTTTTTCGATGCCGATCGAAGAGTTTACTCATAAGGATTCATATACAAAGTTCATAATATGTATATACAAAACCGAGTAAGTAAAACTGAGTAGCTATGAGGACCCGTGTGAGAATTTACGAGCATAAATACGTAGCCGCGTGTGTGTATAGGTACACGAGTACGCATGCAGAATTGCGTTAGTACTTATGAGTTTTGAGTCATATCGAGTCGTGTCAAGTCACGTCGAGTCAAAATTTACTCACTGTTTTGAAAAAGTTACTCACTGGTCTGTGTAAAGTTTCTCACCGGTCTGTGAAAAGTTACTCACTGATCTGTAAAAAGTTACTCACCGGTCTGTGCAAAGTTACTCACCGGTCTGTGGAAAGTTATTCACCAATCTGTTAAAAGTTACTCACCGGTCTGTAAAAAATAACTCACCGGTTTGTTAAAAGTTACTCACTGGTCTGTAAAAAGTTACTCCTCGGTCTCTGAAAATATACTCATCGATCTGCGAAAAGTTACTCAATGGTCTGTAAAAAGTTACTCACTGGTCTGTGAAAAGTTACTCAACGGAAGAGATTAACCGAATAAATGATCGGGATTGATCGGAATAGCTCGGGATGGCTTTGGATTGAAGAGATGAATCGGGATTTATTATGATGGATCGCGATGGATCAGGATGTCAAGATAGATCGGAATGGATCGGGATTGATCAAGATGGATCGGGTTGGATCGGAAAGGATCGGGATGGTTGGGACCGGGTCGGGATGGCTAAGAAAGTATTTAGGATGTATTAAAAGTTACTCAACGGTCTGTGAAAAATTACTCACCGGTCTGTGAAAATTTACTCACTGTTTTGTAAAAAGTTACTCACTGGTCTGTGTAAAGTTACTCACCGATCTGTGAAAAGTTACTCACTGGTCTGTAAAAAGTTCTCACCGGTCTTTTAAAAGTTACTCACCGGTCTGTAAAAAATTACTCACCGGTTTGTTAAAAGTTACTCACCGGTCTGTGAAAAGTTACTCATCAGTCTGTGAAAAAATACTCATCGATCTGTGAAAAGTTACTCACTGGTCTGTAAAAAGTTACTCAATGGTCTGTGTAAAGTTACTCACTAATCTGTAAAAAGTTATTCACTGGTCTGTGAAAAGTTACTCAACGGAAGAGGTTAACGGAATAAATGATCGGGATTGATCGGCATAGCTCGGGATGGCTTTGGATTGATGTCGGTGAGTCGTGTCGAGTCGCGTCAAGTCACGTCGAGTCCCGCCGAGTCTCATCGAGTCGCGTGGAGAAACGTCGGGTCGCGTCGAGTCGTATTGAGTAGTGCCGAGTCGTGTCGAGTCCGTCGAGTCGCATCGAGTCGGTGAGTCGTGTCGAGTCGCGTCAAGTCACGTCGAGTCCCGCCGAGTCTCATCGAGTCGCGTGGAGAAACGTCGAGTCGCGTCAAGTCGTGTCTCTACTCGTGAATTCTCACACAGCTCTATATTATGTACTTAGTTGTACTCGCGAGGATTTGTATATTAACTAATTGAGACTGCCGCTTTTTTATATACAGCTGGGGTCCCAAATCTTTGCAATTCGAAAGGAAAGAACCTTAAATTTTAAAGATAGGCAATTATACTGGTGAAAGTCTTCATTTTGATTTTAAAAATAATAAGAAATTCATTCACAGATTTTTGAAATATCGCTTGCTTTAACAAGGAATCGGACTCACTAAAAACATTATTTTTTTTCGATGCCGATCGAAGAGTTTACTCATAAGGATTCATATACAAAGTTCATAATATGTATATACAAAACCGAGTAAGTAAAACTGAGTAGCTATGAGGACCCGTGTGAGAATTTACGAGCATAAATACGTAGCCGCGTGTGTGTATAGGTACACGAGTACGCATGCAGAATTGCGTTAGTACTTATGAGTTTTGAGTCATATCGAGTCGTGTCAAGTCACGTCGAGTCAAAATTTACTCACTGTTTTGAAAAAGTTACTCACTGGTCTGTGTAAAGTTTCTCACCGGTCTGTGAAAAGTTACTCACTGATCTGTAAAAAGTTACTCACCGGTCTGTGCAAAGTTACTCACCGATCTGTGGAAAGTTATTCACCAATCTGTTAAAAGTTACTCACCGGTCTGTAAAAAATTACTCACCGGTTTGTTAAAAGTTACTCACTGGTCTGTAAAAAGTTACTCCTCGGTCTCTGAAAATATACTCATCGATCTGCGAAAAGTTACTCAATGGTCTGTAAAAAGTTACTCACTGGTCTGTGAAAAGTTACTCAACGGAAGAGATTAACCGAATAAATGATCGGGATTGATCGGAATAGCTCGGGATGGCTTTGAATTGAAGAGATGAATCGGGATTTATTATGATGGATCGCGATGGATCAGGATGTCAAGATAGATCGGAATGGATCGGGATTGATCAAGATGGATCGGGTTGGAACGGAAAGGATCGGGATGGTTGGGACCGGGTCGGGATGGCTAAGAAAGTATTTAGGATGTATTAAAAGTTACTCAACGGTCTGTGAAAAATTACTCACCGGTCTGTGAAAATTTACTCACTGTTTTGTAAAAAGTTACTCACTGGTCTGTGTAAAGTTACTCACCTATCTGTGAAAAGTTACTCACTGGTCTGTAAAAAGTTCTCACCGGTCTTTTAAAAGTTACTCACCGTTTTGTAAAAAATTACTCACCGGTTTGTTAAAAGTTACTCACCGGTCTGTGAAAAGTTACTCATCGGTCTGTGAAAAAATACTCATCGATCTGTGAAAAGTTACTCACTGGTCTGTAAAAAGTTACTCAATGGTCTGTGTAAAGTTACTCACTGATCTGTAAAAAGTTATTCACTGGTCTGTGAAAAGTTACTCAACGGAAGAGGTTAACGGAATAAATGATCGGGATTGATCGGCATAGCTCGGGATGGCTTTGGATTGATGTCGGCGAGTCGTGTCGAGTCGCGTCAAGTCACGTCGAGTCCCGCCGAGTCTCATCGAGTCGCGTGGAGAAACGTCGGGTCGCGTCGAGTCGTATTGAGTAGTGCCGAGTCGTATCGAGTCCGTCGAGTCGCATCGAGTCGGTGAGTCGTGTCGAGTCGCGTCAAGTCACGTCGAGTCCCGCCGAGTCTCATCGAGTCGCGTGGAGAAACGTCGAGTCGCGTCAAGTCGTGTCTCTACTCGTGAATTCTCACACAGCTCTATATTATGTACTTAGTTGTACTCGCGAGGATTTGTATATTAACTAATTGAGACTGCCGCTTTTTTATATACAGCTGGGGTCCCAAATCTTTGCAATTCGAAAGGAAAGAACCTTAAATTTTAAAGATAGGCAATTATACTGGTGAAAGTCTTCATTTTGATTTTAAAAATAATAAGAAATTCATTCACAGATTTTTGAAATATCGCTTGCTTTAACAAGGAATCGGACTCACTAAAAACATTATTTTTTTTCGATGCCGATCGAAGAGTTTACTCATAAGGATTCATATACAAAGTTCATAATATGTATATACAAAACCGAGTAAGTAAAACTGAGTAGCTATCATCGCGGCTACGTATTTATGCTCGTAAATTCTCACCCGTGTGAGAATTTACGAGCATAAATACGTAGCCGCGTGTGTGTATAGGTACACGAGTACGCATGCAGAATTGCGTTAGTACTTATGAGTTTTGAGTCATATCGAGTCGTGTCAAGTCACGTCGAGTCAAAATTTACTCACTGTTTTGAAAAAGTTACTCACTGGTCTGTGTAAAGTTTCTCACCGGTCTGTGAAAAGTTACTCACTGATCTGTAAAAAGTTACTCACCGGTCTGTGCAAAGTTACTCACCGATCTGTGGAAAGTTATTCACCAATCTGTTAAAAGTTACTCACCGGTCTGTAAAAAATTACTCACCGGTTTGTTAAAAGTTACTCACTGGTCTGTAAAAAGTTACTCCTCGGTCTCTGAAAATATACTCATCGATCTGCGAAAAGTTACTCAATGGTCTGTAAAAAGTTACTCACTGGTCTGTGAAAAGTTACTCAACGGAAGAGATTAACCGAATAAATGATCGGGATTGATCGGAATAGCTCGGGATGGCTTTGAATTGAAGAGATGAATCGGGATTTATTATGATGGATCGCGATGGATCAGGATGTCAAGATAGATCGGAATGGATCGGGATTGATCAAGATGGATCGGGTTGGAACGGAAAGGATCGGGATGGTTGGGACCGGGTCGGGATGGCTAAGAAAGTATTTAGGATGTATTAAAAGTTACTCAACGGTCTGTGAAAAATTACTCACCGGTCTGTGAAAATTTACTCACTGTTTTGTAAAAAGTTACTCACTGGTCTGTGTAAAGTTACTCACCTATCTGTGAAAAGTTACTCACTGGTCTGTAAAAAGTTCTCACCGGTCTTTTAAAAGTTACTCACCGTTTTGTAAAAAATTACTCACCGGTTTGTTAAAAGTTACTCACCGGTCTGTGAAAAGTTACTCATCGGTCTGTGAAAAAATACTCATCGATCTGTGAAAAGTTACTCACTGGTCTGTAAAAAGTTACTCAATGGTCTGTGTAAAGTTACTCACTGATCTGTAAAAAGTTATTCACTGGTCTGTGAAAAGTTACTCAACGGAAGAGGTTAACGGAATAAATGATCGGGATTGATCGGCATAGCTCGGGATGGCTTTGGATTGATGTCGGCGAGTCGTGTCGAGTCGCGTCAAGTCACGTCGAGTCCCGCCGAGTCTCATCGAGTCGCGTGGAGAAACGTCGGGTCGCGTCGAGTCGTATTGAGTAGTGCCGAGTCGTATCGAGTCCGTCGAGTCGCATCGAGTCGGTGAGTCGTGTCGAGTCGCGTCAAGTCACGTCGAGTCCCGCCGAGTCTCATCGAGTCGCGTGGAGAAACGTCGAGTCGCGTCAAGTCGTGTCTCTACTCGTGAATTCTCACACAGCTCTATATTATGTACTTAGTTGTACTCGCGAGGATTTGTATATTAACTAATTGAGACTGCCGCTTTTTTATATACAGCTGGGGTCCCAAATCTTTGCAATTCGAAAGGAAAGAACCTTAAATTTTAAAGATAGGCAATTATACTGGTGAAAGTCTTCATTTTGATTTTAAAAATAATAAGAAATTCATTCACAGATTTTTGAAATATCGCTTGCTTTAACAAGGAATCGGACTCACTAAAAACATTATTTTTTTTCGATGCCGATCGAAGAGTTTACTCATAAGGATTCATATACAAAGTTCATAATATGTATATACAAAACCGAGTAAGTAAAACTGAGTAGCTATGAGGACCCGTGTGAGAATTTACGAGCATAAATACGTAGCCGCGTGTGTGTATAGGTACACGAGTACGCATGCAGAATTGCGTTAGTACTTATGAGTTTTGAGTCATATCGAGTCGTGTCAAGTCACGTCGAGTCAAAATTTACTCACTGTTTTGAAAAAGTTACTCACTGGTCTGTGTAAAGTTTCTCACCGGTCTGTGAAAAGTTACTCACTGATCTGTAAAAAGTTACTCACCGGTCTGTGCAAAGTTACTCACCGGTCTGTGGAAAGTTACTCACTGTTTTGTAAAAAGTTACTCACTGGTCTGTGTAAAGTTACTCACCGATCTGTGAAAAGTTACTCACTGGTCTGTAAAAAGTTCTCAACGGTCTTTTAAAAGTTACTCACCGGTCTGTAAAAATTACTCACCGGTTTGTTAAAAGTTACTCACCGGTCTGTGAAATGTTACTCATCGGTCTGTGAAAAAATACTCATCGATCTGTGAAAAGTTACTCACTGGTCTGTAAAAAGTTACTCAATGGTCTGTGTAAAGTTACTCACTGATCTGTAAAAAGTTATTCACTGGTCTGTGAAAAGTTACTCAACGGAAGAGGTTAACGGAATAAATGATCGGGATTGATCGGCATAGCTCGGGATGGCTTTGGATTGATGTCGGCGAGTCGTGTCGAGTCGCGTCAAGTCACGTCGAGTCCCGCCGAGTCTCATCGAGTCGCGTGGAGAAACGTCGGGTCGCGTCGAGTCGTATTGAGTAGTGCCGTGTCGAGAAGTTACTCACTGATCTGTAAAAAGTTACTCACCGGTCTGTGCAAAGTTACTCACCGGTCTGTGGAAAGTTATTCACCAATCTGTTAAAAGTTACTCACCGGTCTGTAAAAAATTACTCACCGGTTTGTTAAAAGTTACTCACTGGTCTGTAAAAAGTTACTCCTCGGTCTCTGAAAATATACTCATCGATCTGCGAAAAGTTACTCAATGGTCTGTAAAAAGTTACTCACTGGTCTGTGAAAAGTTACTCAACGGAAGAGATTAACCGAATAAATGATCGGGATTGATCGGAATAGCTCGGGATGGCTTTGGATTGAAGAGATGAATCGGGATTTATTATGATGGATCGCGATGGATCAGGATGTCAAGATAGATCCGAATGGATCGGGATTGATCAAGATGGATCGGGTTGGATCGGAAAGGATCGGGATGGTTGGGACCGGGTCGGGATGGCTAAGAAAGTATTTAGGATGTATTAAAAGTTACTCAACGGTCTGTGAAAAATTACTCATCGGTCTGTGAAAATTTACTCACTGTTTTGTAAAAAGTTACTCACTTGTCTGTGTAAAGTTACTCACCGATCTGTGAAAAGTTACTCACTGGTCTGTAAAAAGTTCTTACCGGTCTTTTAAAAGTTACTCACCGGTCTGTAAAAAATTACTCACCGGTTTGTTAAAAGTTACTCACCGGTCTGTGAAAAGTTACTCATCGGTCTGTGAAAAAATACTCATCGATCTGTGAAAAGTTACTCACTGGTCTGTAAAAAGTTACTCAATGGTCTGTGTAAAGTTACTCACTGATCTGTAAAAAGTTATTCACTGGTCTGTGAAAAGTTTCTCACCGGTCTGTGAAAAGTTACTCACTGATCTGTAAAAAGTTACTCACCGGTCTGTGCAAAGTTAGTCACCGGTCTGTGGAAAGTTATTCACCAATCTGTTAAAAGTTACTCACCGGTCTGTAAAAAATTACTCACCGGTTTGTTAAAAGTTACTCACTGGTCTGTAAAAAGTTACTCCTCGGTCTCTGAAAATATACTCATCGATCTGCGAAAAGTTACTCAATGGTCTGTAAAAAGTTACTCACTGGTCTGTGAAAAGTTACTCAACGGAAGAGATTAACCGAATAAATGATCGGGATTGATCGGAATAGCTCGGGATGGCTTTGGATTGAAGAGATGAATCGGGATTTATTATGATGGATCGCGATGGATCAGGATGTCAAGATAGATCGGAATGGATCGGGATTGATCAAGATGGATCGGGTTGGATCGGAAAGGATCGGGATGGTTGGGACCGGGTCGGGATGGCTAAGAAAGTATTTAGGATGTATTAAAAGTTACTCAACGGTCTGTGAAAAATTACTCACCGGTCTGTGGAAAGTTACTCACTGTTTTGTAAAAAGTTACTCACTGGTCTGTGTAAAGTTACTCACCGATCTGTGAAAAGTTACTCACTGGTCTGTAAAAAGTTCTCACCGGTCTTTTAAAAGTTACTCACCGGTCTGTAAAAAATTACTCACCGGTTTGTTAAAAGTTACTCACCGGTCTGTGAAAAGTTACTCATCGGTCTGTGAAAAAATACTCATCGATCTGTGAAAAGTTACTCACTGGTCTGTAAAAAGTTACTCAATGGTCTGTGTAAAGTTACTCACTGATCTGTAAAAAGTTATTCACTGGTCTGTGAAAAGTTACTCAACGGAAGAGGTTAACGGAATAAATGATCGGGATTGATCGGCATAGCTCGGGATGGCTTTGGATTGATGTCGGTGAGTCGTGTCGAGTCGCGTCAAGTCACGTCGAGTCCCGCCGAGTCTCATCGAGTCGCGTGGAGAAACGTCGGGTCGCGTCGAGTCGTATTGAGTAGTGCCGAGTCGTGTCGAGTCCGTCGAGTCGCATCGAGTCGGTGAGTCGTGTCGAGTCGCGTCAAGTCACGTCGAGTCCCGCCGAGTCTCATCGAGTCGCGTGGAGAAACGTCGAGTCGCGTCAAGTCGTGTCTCTACTCGTGAATTCTCACACAGCTCTATATTATGTACTTAGTTGTACTCGCGAGGATTTGTATATTAACTAATTGAGACTGCCGCTTTTTTATATACAGCTGGGGTCCCAAATCTTTGCAATTCGAAAGGAAAGAACCTTAAATTTTAAAGATAGGCAATTATACTGGTGAAAGTCTTCATTTTGATTTTAAAAATAATAAGAAATTCATTCACAGATTTTTGAAATATCGCTTGCTTTAACAAGGAATCGGACTCACTAAAAACATTATTTTTTTTCGATGCCGATCGAAGAGTTTACTCATAAGGATTCATATACAAAGTTCATAATATGTATATACAAAACCGAGTAAGTAAAACTGAGTAGCTATGAGGACCCGTGTGAGAATTTACGAGCATAAATACGTAGCCGCGTGTGTGTATAGGCACACGAGTGCGCATGCAGAATTGCGTTAGTACTTATGAGTTTTGAGTCATATCGAGTCGTGTCAAGTCACGTCGAGTCAAAATTTACTCACTGTTTTGAAAAAGTTACTCACTGGTCTGTGTAAAGTTTCTCACCGGTCTGTGAAAAGTTACTCACTGATCTGTAAAAAGTTACTCACCGGTCTGTGCAAAGTTACTCACCGGTCTGTGGAAAGTTATTCACCAATCTGTTAAAAGTTACTCACCGGTCTGTAAAAAATTACTCACCGGTTTGTTAAAAGTTACTCACTGGTCTGTAAAAAGTTACTCCTCGGTCTCTGAAAATATACTCATCGATCTGCGAAAAGTTACTCAATGGTCTGTAAAAAGTTACTCACTGGTCTGTGAAAAGTTACTCAACGGAAGAGATTAACCGAATAAATGATCGGGATTGATCGGAATAGCTCGGGATGGCTTTGGATTGAAGAGATGAATCGGGATTTATTATGATGGATCGCGATGGATCAGGATGTCAAGATAGATCGGAATGGATCGGGATTGATCAAGATGGATCGGGTTGGATCGGAAAGGATCGGGATGGTTGGGACCGGGTCGGGATGGCTAAGAAAGTATTTAGGATGTATTAAAAGTTACTCAACGGTCTGTGAAAAGTTACTCAATGGTCTGTGTAAAGTTACTCACTGTTTTGTAAAAAGTTACTCACTGGTCTGTGTAAAGTTACTCACCGATCTGTGAAAAGTTACTCACTGGTCTGTAAAAAGTTCTCACCGGTCTTTTCAAAGTTACTCACCGGTCTGTAAAAAATTACTCACCGGTTTGTTAAAAGTTACTCACCGGTCTGTGAAAAGTTACTCATCGGTCTGTGAAAAAATACTCATCGATCTGTGAAAAGTTACTCACTGGTCTGTAAAAAGTTACTCAATGGTCTGTGTAAAGTTACTCACTGATCTGTAAAAAGTTATTCACTGGTCTGTGAAAAGTTACTCAACGGAAGAGGTTAACGGAATAAATGATCGGGATTGATCGGCATAGCTCGGGATGGCTTTGGATTGATGTCGGTGAGTCGTGTCGAGTCGCGTCAAGTCACGTCGAGTCCCGCCGAGTCTCATCGAGTCGCGTGGAGAAACGTCGGGTCGCGTCGAGTCGTATTGAGTAGTGCCGAGTCGTGTCGAGTCCGTCGAGTCGCATCGAGTCGGTGAGTCGTGTCGAGTCGCGTCAAGTCACGTCGAGTCCCGCCGAGTCTCATCGAGTCGCGTGGAGAAACGTCGGGTCGCGTCAAGTCGTGTCTCTACTCGTGAATTCTCACACAGCTCTATATTATGTACTTAGTTGTACTCGCGAGGATTTGTATATTAACTAATTGAGACTGCCGCTTTTTTATATACAGCTGGGGTCCCAAATCTTTGCAATTCGAAAGGAAAGAACCTTAAATTTTAAAGATAGGCAATTATACTGGTGAAAGTCTTCATTTTGATTTTAAAAATAATAAGAAATTCATTCACAGATTTTTGAAATATCGCTTGCTTTAACAAGGAATCGGACTCACTAAAAACATTATTTTTTTTCGACGCCGATCGAAGAGTTTACTCATAAGGATTCATATACAAAGTTCATAATATGTATATACAAAACCGAGTAAGTAAAACTGAGTAGCTATGAGGACCCGTGTGAGAATTTACGAGCATAAATACGTAGCCGCGTGTGTGTATAGGTACACGAGTACGCATGCAGAATTGCGTTAGTACTTATGAGTTTTGAGTCATATCGAGTCGTGTCAAGTCACGTCGAGTCAAAATTTACTCACTGTTTTGAAAAAGTTACTCACTGGTCTGTGTAAAGTTTCTCACCGGTCTGTGAAAAGTTACTCACTGATCTGTAAAAAGTTACTCACCGGTCTGTGCAAAGTTACTCACCGGTCTGTGGAAAGTTATTCACCAATCTGTTAAAAGTTACTCACCGGTCTGTAAAAAATAACTCACCGGTTTGTTAAAAGTTACTCACTGGTCTGTAAAAAGTTACTCCTCGGTCTCTGAAAATATACTCATCGATCTGCGAAAAGTTACTCAATGGTCTGTAAAAAGTTACTCACTGGTCTGTGAAAAGTTACTCAACGGAAGAGATTAACCGAATAAATGATCGGGATTGATCGGAATAGCTCGGGATGGCTTTGGATTGAACGAGATGAATAGGGATTTATTATGATGGATCGCGATGGATCAGGATGTCAAGATAGATCGGAATGGATCGGGATTGATCAAGATGGATCGGGTTGGATCGGAAAGGATCGGGATGGTTGGGACCGGGTCGGGATGGCTAAGAAAGTATTTAGGATGTATTAAAAGTTACTCAACGGTCTGTGAAAAATTACTCACCGGTCTGTGAAAATTTACTCACTGTTTTGTAAAAAGTTACTCACTTGTCTGTGTAAAGTTACTCACCGATCTGTGAAAAGTTACTCACTGGTCTGTAAAAAGTTCTCACCGGTCTTTTAAAAGTTACTCACCGGTCTGTAAAAAATTACTCACCGGTTTGTTAAAAGTTACTCACCGGTCTGTGAAAAGTTACTCATCGGTCTGTGAAAAAATACTCATCGATCTGTGAAAAGTTACTCACTGGTCTGTAAAAAGTTACTCAATGGTCTGTGTAAAGTTACTCACTGATCTGTAAAAAGTTATTCACTGGTCTGTGAAAAGTTACTCAACGGAAGAGGTTAACGGAATAAATGATCGGGATTGATCGGCATAGCTCGGGATGGCTTTGGATTGATGTCGGCGAGTCGTGTCGAGTCGCGTCAAGTCACGTCGAGTCCCGCCGAGTCTCATCGAGTCGCGTGGAGAAACGTCGAGTCGCGTCAAGTCGTGTCTCTACTCGTGAATTCTCACACAGCTCTATATTATGTACTTAGTTGTACTCGCGAGGATTTGTATATTAACTAATTGAGACTGCCGCTTTTTTATATACAGCTGGGGTCCCAAATCTTTGCAATTCGAAAGGAAAGAACCTTAAATTTTAAAGATAGGCAATTATACTGGTGAAAGTCTTCATTTTGATTTTAAAAATAATAAGAAATTCATTCACAGATTTTTGAAATATCGCTTGCTTTAACAAGGAATCGGACTCACTAAAAACATTATTTTTTTTCGACGCCGATCGAAGAGTTTACTCATAAGGATTCATATACAAAGTTCATAATATGTATATACAAAACCGAGTAAGTAAAACTGAGTAGCTATGAGGACCCGTGTGAGAATTTACGAGCATAAATACGTAGCCGCGTGTGTGTATAGGTACACGAGTACGCATGCAGAATTGCGTTAGTACTTATGAGTTTTGAGTCATATCGAGTCGTGTCAAGTCACGTCGAGTCAAAATTTACTCACTGTTTTGAAAAAGTTACTCACTGGTCTGTGTAAAGTTTCTCACCGGTCTGTGAAAAGTTACTCACTGATCTGTAAAAAGTTACTCACCGGTCTGTGCAAAGTTACTCACCGGTCTGTGGAAAGTTATTCACCAATCTGTTAAAAGTTACTCACCGGTCTGTAAAAAATAACTCACCGGTTTGTTAAAAGTTACTCACTGGTCTGTAAAAAGTTACTCCTCGGTCTCTGAAAATATACTCATCGATCTGCGAAAAGTTACTCAATGGTCTGTAAAAAGTTACTCACTGGTCTGTGAAAAGTTACTCAACGGAAGAGATTAACCGAATAAATGATCGGGATTGATCGGAATAGCTCGGGATGGCTTTGGATTGAAGAGATGAATCGGGATTTATTATGATGGATCGCGATGGATCAGGATGTCAAGATAGATCGGAATGGATCGGGATTGATCAAGATGGATCGGGTTGGATCGGAAAGGATCGGGATGGTTGGGACCGGGTCGGGATGGCTAAGAAAGTATTTAGGATGTATTAAAAGTTACTCAACGGTCTGTGAAAAATTACTCACCGGTCTGTGTAAAGTTACTCACCGATCTGTAAAAAGTTACTCACTGGTCTGTGTAAAGTTACTCACCGATCTGTGAAAAGTTACTCACTGGTCTGTAAAAAGTTCTCACCGGTCTTTTAAAAGTTACTCACCGGTCTGTAAAAAATTACTCACCGGTTTGTTAAAAGTTACTCACCGGTCTGTGAAAAGTTACTCATCGGTCTGTGAAAAAATACTCATCGATCTGTGAAAAGTTACTCACTGGTCTGTAAAAAGTTACTCAATGGTCTGTGTAAAGTTACTCACTGATCTGTAAAAAGTTATTCACTGGTCTGTGAAAAGTTACTCAACGGAAGAGGTTAACGGAATAAATGATCGGGATTGATCGGCATAGCTCGGGATGGCTTTGGATTGATGTCGGTGAGTCGTGTCGAGTCGCGTCAAGTCACGTCGAGTCCCGCCGAGTCTCATCGAGTCGCGTGGAGAAACGTCGGGTCGCGTCGAGTCGTATTGAGTAGTGCCGAGTCGTGTCGAGTCCGTCGAGTCGCATCGAGTCGGTGAGTCGTGTCGAGTCGCGTCAAGTCACGTCGAGTCCCGCCGAGTCTCATCGAGTCGCGTGGAGAAACGTCGAGTCGCGTCAAGTCGTGTCTCTACTCGTGAATTCTCACACAGCTCTATATTATGTACTTAGTTGTACTCGCGAGGATTTGTATATTAACTAATTGAGACTGCCGCTTTTTTATATACAGCTGGGGTCCCAAATCTTTGCAATTCGAAAGGAAAGAACCTTAAATTTTAAAGATAGGCAATTATACTGGTGAAAGTCTTCATTTTGATTTTAAAAATAATAAGAAATTCATTCACAGATTTTTGAAATATCGCTTGCTTTAACAAGGAATCGGACTCACTAAAAACATTATTTTTTTTCGACACCGATCGAAGAGTTTACTCATAAGGATTCATATACAAAGTTCATAATATGTATATACAAAACCGAGTAAGTAAAACTGAGTAGCTATGAGGACCCGTGTGAGAATTTACGAGCATAAATACGTAGCCGCGTGTGTGTATAGGTACACGAGTACGCATGCAGAATTGCGTTAGTACTTATGAGTTTTGAGTCATATCGAGTCGTGTCAAGTCACGTCGAGTCAAAATTTACTCACTGTTTTGAAAAAGTTACTCACTGGTCTGTGTAAAGTTTCTCACCGGTCTGTGAAAAGTTACTCACTGATCTGTAAAAAGTTACTCACCGGTCTGTGCAAAGTTACTCACCGGTCTGTGGAAAGTTATTCACCAATCTGTTAAAAGTTACTCACCGGTCTGTAAAAAATAACTCACCGGTTTGTTAAAAGTTACTCACTGGTCTGTAAAAAGTTACTCCTCGGTCTCTGAAAATATACTCATCGATCTGCGAAAAGTTACTCAATGGTCTGTAAAAAGTTACTCACTGGTCTGTGAAAAGTTACTCAACGGAAGAGATTAACCGAATAAATGATCGGGATTGATCGGAATAGCTCGGGATGGCTTTGGATTGAACGAGATGAATCGGGATTTATTATGATGGATCGCGATGGATCAGGATGTCAAGATAGATCGGAATGGATCGGGATTGATCAAGATGGATCGGGTTGGATCGGAAAGGATCGGGATGGTTGGGACCGGGTCGGGATGGCTAAGAAAGTATTTAGGATGTATTAAAAGTTACTCAACGGTCTGTGAAAAATTACTCACCGGTCTGTGAAAATTTACTCACTGTTTTGTAAAAAGTTACTCACTGGTCTGTGTAAAGTTACTCACCTATCTGTGAAAAGTTACTCACTGGTCTGTAAAAAGTTCTCACCGGTCTTTTAAAAGTTACTCACCGTTTTGTAAAAAATTACTCACCGGTTTGTTAAAAGTTACTCACCGGTCTGTGAAAAGTTACTCATCGGTCTGTGAAAAAATACTCATCGATCTGTGAAAAGTTACTCACTGGTCTGTAAAAAGTTACTCAATGGTCTGTGTAAAGTTACTCACTGATCTGTAAAAAGTTATTCACTGGTCTGTGAAAAGTTACTCAACGGAAGAGGTTAACGGAATAAATGATCGGGATTGATCGGCATAGCTCGGGATGGCTTTGGATTGATGTCGGCGAGTCGTGTCGAGTCGCGTCAAGTCACGTCGAGTCCCGCCGAGTCTCATCGAGTCGCGTGGAGAAACGTCGGGTCGCGTCGAGTCGTATTGAGTAGTGCCGAGTCGTATCGAGTCCGTCGAGTCGCATCGAGTCGGTGAGTCGTGTCGATTCGCGTCAAGTCACGTCGAGTCCCGCCGAGTCTCATCGAGTCGCGTGGAGAAACGTCGAGTCGCGTCAAGTCGTGTCTCTACTCGTGAATTCTCACACAGCTCTATATTATGTACTTAGTTGTACTCGCGAGGATTTGTATATTAACTAATTGAGACTGCCGCTTTTTTATATACAGCTGGGGTCCCAAATCTTTGCAATTCGAAAGGAAAGAACCTTAAATTTTAAAGATAGGCAATTATACTGGTGAAAGTCTTCATTTTGATTTTAAAAATAATAAGAAATTCATTCACAGATTTTTGAAATATCGCTTGCTTTAACAAGGAATCGGACTCACTAAAAACATTATTTTTTTTCGATGCCGATCGAAGAGTTTACTCATAAGGATTCATATACAAAGTTCATAATATGTATATACAAAACCGAGTAAGTAAAACTGAGTAGCTATGAGGACCCGTGTGAGAATTTACGAGCATAAATACGTAGCCGCGTGTGTGTATAGGTACACGAGTACGCATGCAGAATTGCGTTAGTACTTATGAGTTTTGAGTCATATCGAGTCGTGTCAAGTCACGTCGAGTCAAAATTTACTCACTGTTTTGAAAAAGTTACTCACTGGTCTGTGTAAAGTTTCTCACCGGTCTGTGAAAAGTTACTCACTGATCTGTAAAAAGTTACTCACCGGTCTGTGCAAAGTTACTCACCGGTCTGTGGAAAGTTACTCACTGTTTTGTAAAAAGTTACTCACTGGTCTGTGTAAAGTTACTCACCGATCTGTGAAAAGTTACTCACTGGTCTGTAAAAAGTTCTCAACGGTCTTTTAAAAGTTACTCACCGGTCTGTAAAAATTACTCACCGGTTTGTTAAAAGTTACTCACCGGTCTGTGAAAAGTTACTCATCGGTCTGTGAAACAATACTCATCGATCTGTGAAAAGTTACTCACTGGTCTGTAAAAAGTTACTCAATGGTCTGTGTAAAGTTACTCACTGATCTGTAAAAAGTTATTCACTGGTCTGTGAAAAGTTACTCAACGGAAGAGGTTAACGGAATAAATGATCGGGATTGATCGGCATAGCTCGGGATGGCTTTGGATTGATGTCGGCGAGTCGTGTCGAGTCGCGTCAAGTCACGTCGAGTCCCGCCGAGTCTCATCGAGTCGCGTGGAGAAACGTCGGGTCGCGTCGAGTCGTATTGAGTAGTGCCGTGTCGAGAAGTTACTCACTGATCTGTAAAAAGTTACTCACCGGTCTGTGCAAAGTTACTCACCGGTCTGTGGAAAGTTATTCACCAATCTGTTAAAAGTTACTCACCGGTCTGTAAAAAATTACTCACCGGTTTGTTAAAAGTTACTCACTGGTCTGTGAAAAGTTACTCATCGGTCTCTGAAAATATACTCATCGATCTGCGAAAAGTTACTCAATGGTCTGTAAAAAGTTACTCACTGGTCTGTGAAAAGTTACTCAACGGAAGAGATTAACCGAATAAATGATCGGGATTGATCGGAATAGCTCGGGATGGCTTTGGATTGAAGAGATGAATCGGGATTTATTATGATGGATCGCGATGGATCAGGATGTCAAGATAGATCCGAATGGATCGGGATTGATCAAGATGGATCGGGTTGGATCGGAAAGGATCGGGATGGTTGGGACCGGGTCGGGATGGCTAAGAAAGTATTTAGGATGTATTAAAAGTTACTCAACGGTCTGTGAAAAATTACTCATCGGTCTGTGAAAATTTACTCACTGTTTTGTAAAAAGTTACTCACTTGTCTGTGTAAAGTTACTCACCGATCTGTGAAAAGTTACTCACTGGTCTGTAAAAAGTTCATACCGGTCTTTTAAAAGTTACTCACCGGTCTGTAAAAAATTACTCACCGGTTTGTTAAAAGTTACTCACCGGTCTGTGAAAAGTTACTCATCGGTCTGTGAAAAAATACTCATCGATCTGTGAAAAGTTACTCACTGGTCTGTAAAAAGTTACTCAATGGTCTGTGTAAAGTTACTCACTGATCTGTAAAAAGTTATTCACTGGTCTGTGAAAAGTTACTCAACGGAAGAGGTTAACGGAATAAATGATCGGGATTGATCGGCATAGCTCGGGATGGCTTTGGATTGATGTTGGCGAGTCGTGTCGAGTCGCGTCAAGTCACGTCGAGTCCCGCCGAGTCTCATCGAGTCGCGTGGAGAAACGTCGGGTCGCGTCGAGTCGTATTGAGTAGTGCCGAGTCGTATCGAGTCCGTCGAGTCGCATCGAGTCGGTGAGTCGTGTCGAGTCGCGTCAAGTCACGTCGAGTCCCGCCGAGTCTCATCGAGTCGCGTGGAGAAACGTCGAGTCGCGTCAAGTCGTGTCTCTACTCGTGAATTCTCACACAGCTCTATATTATGTACTTAGTTGTACTCGCGAGGATTTGTATATTAACTAATTGAGACTGCCGCTTTTTTATATACAGCTGGGGTCCCAAATCTTTGCAATTCGAAAGGAAAGAACCTTAAATTTTAAAGATAGGCAATTATACTGTTGAAAGTCTTCATTTTGATTTTAAAAATAATAAGAAATTCATTCACAGATTTTTGAAATATCGCTTGCTTTAACAAGGAATCGGACTCACTAAAAACATTATTTTTTTTCGATGCCGATCGAAGAGTTTACTCATAAGGATTCATATACAAAGTTCATAATATGTATATACAAAACCGAGTAAGTAAAACTGAGTAGCTATGAGGACCCGTGTGAGAATTTACGAGCATAAATACGTAGCCGCGTGTGTGTATAGGTACACGAGTACGCATGCAGAATTGCGTTAGTACTTATGAGTTTTGAGTCATATCGAGTCGTGTCAAGTCACGTCGAGTCAAAATTTACTCACTGTTTTGAAAAAGTTACTCACTGGTCTGTGTAAAGTTTCTCACCGGTCTGTGAAAAGTTACTCACTGATCTGTAAAAAGTTACTCACCGGTCTGTGCAAAGTTACTCACCGGTCTGTGGAAAGTTATTCACCAATCTGTTAAAAGTTACTCACCGGTCTGTAAAAAATTACTCACCGGTTTGTTAAAAGTTACTCACTGGTCTGTAAAAAGTTACTCCTCGGTCTCTGAAAATATACTCATCGATCTGCGAAAAGTTACTCAATGGTCTGTAAAAAGTTACTCACTGGTCTGTAAAAAGTTACTCAACGGAAGAGATTAACCGAATAAATGATCGGGATTGATCGGAATAGCTCGGGATGGCTTTGGATTGAAGAGATGAATCGGGATTTATTATGATGGATCGCGATGGATCAGGATGTCAAGATAGATCCGAATGGATCGGGATTGATCAAGATGGATCGGGTTGGATCGGAAAGGATCGGGATGGTTGGGACCGGGTCGGGATGGCTAAGAAAGTATTTAGGATGTATTAAAAGTTACTCAACGGTCTGTGAAAAATTACTCACCGGTCTGTGGAAAGTTACTCACTGTTTTGTAAAAAGTTACTCACTGGTCTGTGTAAAGTTACTCACCGATCTGTGAAAAGTTACTCACTGGTCTGTAAAAAGTTCTCACCGGTCTTTTAAAAGTTACTCACCGGTCTGTAAAAAATTACTCACCGGTTTGTTAAAAGTTACTCACCGGTCTGTGAAAAGTTACTCATCGGTCTGTGAAAAAATACTCATCGATCTGTGAAAAGTTACTCACTGGTCTGTAAAAAGTTACTCAATGGTCTGTGTAAAGTTACTCACTGATCTGTAAAAAGTTATTCACTGGTCTGTGAAAAGTTACTCAACGGAAGAGGTTAACGGAATAAATGATCGGGATTGATCGGCATAGCTCGGGATGGCTTTGGATTGATGTCGGTGAGTCGTGTCGAGTCGCGTCAAGTCACGTCGAGTCCCGCCGAGTCTCATCGAGTCGCGTGGAGAAACGTCGGGTCGCGTCGAGTCGTATTGAGTAGTGCCGAGTCGTGTCGAGTCCGTCGAGTCGCATCGAGTCGGTGAGTCGTGTCGAGTCGCGTCAAGTCACGTCGAGTCCCGCCGAGTCTCATCGAGTCGCGTGGAGAAACGTCGAGTCGCGTCAAGTCGTGTCTCTACTCGTGAATTCTCACACAGCTCTATATTATGTACTTAGTTGTACTCGCGAGGATTTGTATATTAACTAATTGAGACTGCCGCTTTTTTATATACAGCTGGGGTCCCAAATCTTTGCAATTCGAAAGGAAAGAACCTTAAATTTTAAAGATAGGCAATTATACTGGTGAAAGTCTTCATTTTGATTTTAAAAATAATAAGAAATTCATTCACAGATTTTTGAAATATCGCTTGCTTTAACAAGGAATCGGACTCACTAAAAACATTATTTTTTTTCGACGCCGATCGAAGAGTTTACTCATAAGGATTCATATACAAAGTTCATAATATGTATATACAAAACCGAGTAAGTAAAACTGAGTAGCTATGAGGACCCGTGTGAGAATTTACGAGCATAAATACGTAGCCGCGTGTGTGTATAGGTACACGAGTACGCATGCAGAATTGCGTTAGTACTTATGAGTTTTGAGTCATATCGAGTCGTGTCAAGTCACGTCGAGTCAAAATTTACTCACTGTTTTGAAAAAGTTACTCACTGGTCTGTGTAAAGTTTCTCACCGGTCTGTGAAAAGTTACTCACTGATCTGTAAAAAGTTACTCACCGGTCTGTGCAAAGTTACTCACCGGTCTGTGGAAAGTTATTCACCAATCTGTTAAAAGTTACTCACCGGTCTGTAAAAAATAACTCACCGGTTTGTTAAAAGTTACTCACTGGTCTGTAAAAAGTTACTCCTCGGTCTCTGAAAATATACTCATCGATCTGCGAAAAGTTACTCAATGGTCTGTAAAAAGTTACTCACTGGTCTGTGAAAAGTTACTCAACGGAAGAGATTAACCGAATAAATGATCGGGATTGATCGGAATAGCTCGGGATGGCTTTGGATTGAAGAGATGAATCGGGATTTATTATGATGGATCGCGATGGATCAGGATGTCAAGATAGATCGGAATGGATCGGGATTGATCAAGATGGATCGGGTTGGATCGGAAAGGATCGGGATGGTTGGGACCGGGTCGGGATGGCTAAGAAAGTATTTAGGATGTATTAAAAGTTACTCAACGGTCTGTGAAAAATTACTCACCGGTCTGTGAAAAGTTACTCACTGTTTTGTAAAAAGTTACTCACTGGTCTGTGTAAAGTTACTCACCGATCTGTGAAAAGTTACTCACTGGTCTGTAAAAAGTTCTCACCGGTCTTTTAAAAGTTACTCACCGGTCTGTAAAAAATTACTCACCGGTTTGTTAAAAGTTACTCACCGGTCTGTGAAAAGTTACTCATCGGTCTGTGAAAAAATACTCATCGATCTGTGAAAAGTTACTCACTGGTCTGTAAAAAGTTACTCAATGGTCTGTGTAAAGTTACTCACTGATCTGTAAAAAGTTATTCACTGGTCTGTGAAAAGTTACTCAACGGAAGAGGTTAACGGAATAAATGATCGGGATTGATCGGCATAGCTCGGGATGGCTTTGGATTGATGTCGGTGAGTCGTGTCGAGTCGCGTCAAGTCACGTCGAGTCCCGCCGAGTCTCATCGAGTCGCGTGGAGAAACGTCGGGTCGCGTCGAGTCGTATTGAGTAGTGCCGAGTCGTGTCGAGTCCGTCGAGTCGCATCGAGTCGGTGAGTCGTGTCGAGTCGCGTCAAGTCACGTCGAGTCCCGCCGAGTCTCATCGAGTCGCGTGGAGAAACGTCGAGTCGCGTCAAGTCGTGTCTCTACTCGTGAATTCTCACACAGCTCTATATTATGTACTTAGTTGTACTCGCGAGGATTTGTATATTAACTAATTGAGACTGCCGCTTTTTTATATACAGCTGGGGTCCCAAATCTTTGCAATTCGAAAGGAAAGAACCTTAAATTTTAAAGATAGGCAATTATACTGGTGAAAGTCTTCATTTTGATTTTAAAAATAATAAGAAATTCATTCACAGATTTTTGAAATATCGCTTGCTTTAACAAGGAATCGGACTCACTAAAAACATTATTTTTTTTCGACACCGATCGAAGAGTTTACTCATAAGGATTCATATACAAAGTTCATAATATGTATATACAAAACCGAGTAAGTAAAACTGAGTAGCTATGAGGACCCGTGTGAGAATTTACGAGCATAAATACGTAGCCGCGTGTGTGTATAGGTACACGAGTACGCATGCAGAATTGCGTTAGTACTTATGAGTTTTGAGTCATATCGAGTCGTGTCAAGTCACGTCGAGTCAAAATTTACTCACTGTTTTGAAAAAGTTACTCACTGGTCTGTGTAAAGTTTCTCACCGGTCTGTGAAAAGTTACTCACTGATCTGTAAAAAGTTACTCACCGGTCTGTGCAAAGTTACTCACCGGTCTGTGGAAAGTTATTCACCAATCTGTTAAAAGTTACTCACCGGTCTGTAAAAAATAACTCACCGGTTTGTTAAAAGTTACTCACTGGTCTGTAAAAAGTTACTCCTCGGTCTCTGAAAATATACTCATCGATCTGCGAAAAGTTACTCAATGGTCTGTAAAAAGTTACTCACTGGTCTGTGAAAAGTTACTCAACGGAAGAGATTAACCGAATAAATGATCGGGATTGATCGGAATAGCTCGGGATGGCTTTGGATTGAACGAGATGAATCGGGATTTATTATGATGGATCGCGATGGATCAGGATGTCAAGATAGATCGGAATGGATCGGGATTGATCAAGATGGATCGGGTTGGATCGGAAAGGATCGGGATGGTTGGGACCGGGTCGGGATGGCTAAGAAAGTATTTAGGATGTATTAAAAGTTACTCAACGGTCTGTGAAAAATTACTCACCGGTCTGTGAAAATTTACTCACTGTTTTGTAAAAAGTTACTCACTGGTCTGTGTAAAGTTACTCACCTATCTGTGAAAAGTTACTCACTGGTCTGTAAAAAGTTCTCACCGGTCTTTTAAAAGTTACTCACCGTTTTGTAAAAAATTACTCACCGGTTTGTTAAAAGTTACTCACCGGTCTGTGAAAAGTTACTCATCGGTCTGTGAAAAAATACTCATCGATCTGTGAAAAGTTACTCACTGGTCTGTAAAAAGTTACTCAATGGTCTGTGTAAAGTTACTCACTGATCTGTAAAAAGTTATTCACTGGTCTGTGAAAAGTTACTCAACGGAAGAGGTTAACGGAATAAATGATCGGGATTGATCGGCATAGCTCGGGATGGCTTTGGATTGATGTCGGCGAGTCGTGTCGAGTCGCGTCAAGTCACGTCGAGTCCCGCCGAGTCTCATCGAGTCGCGTGGAGAAACGTCGGGTCGCGTCGAGTCGTATTGAGTAGAGCCGAGTCGTAACGAGTCCGTCGAGTAGCAACGAGTCGGTGAGTCGTGTCGATTCGCGTCAAGTCACGTCGAGTCCCGCCGAGTCTCATCGAGTCGCGTGGAGAAACGTCGAGTCGCGTCAAGTCGTGTCTCTACTCGTGAATTCTCACACAGCTCTATATTATGTACTTAGTTGTACTCGCGAGGATTTGTATATTAACTAATTGAGACTGCCGCTTTTTTATATACAGCTGGGGTCCCAAATCTTTGCAATTCGAAAGGAAAGAACCTTAAATTTTAAAGATAGGCAATTATACTGGTGAAAGTCTTCATTTTGATTTTAAAAATAATAAGAAATTCATTCACAGATTTTTGAAATATCGCTTGCTTTAACAAGGAATCGGACTCACTAAAAACATTATTTTTTTTCGATGCCGATCGAAGAGTTTACTCATAAGGATTCATATACAAAGTTCATAATATGTATATACAAAACCGAGTAAGTAAAACTGAGTAGCTATGAGGACCCGTGTGAGAATTTACGAGCATAAATACGTAGCCGCGTGTGTGTATAGGTACACGAGTACGCATGCAGAATTGCGTTAGTACTTATGAGTTTTGAGTCATATCGAGTCGTGTCAAGTCACGTCGAGTCAAAATTTACTCACTGTTTTGAAAAAGTTACTCACTGGTCTGTGTAAAGTTTCTCACCGGTCTGTGAAAAGTTACTCACTGATCTGTAAAAAGTTACTCACCGGTCTGTGAAAAGTTACTCACCGGTCTGTGGAAAGTTACTCACTGTTTTGTAAAAAGTTACTCACTGGTCTGTGTAAAGTTACTCACCGATCTGTGAAAAGTTACTCACTGGTCTGTAAAAAGTTCTCAACGGTCTTTTAAAAGTTACTCACCGGTCTGTAAAAATTACTCACCGGTTTGTTAAAAGTTACTCACCGGTCTGTGAAAAGTTACTCATCGGTCTGTGAAACAATACTCATCGATCTGTGAAAAGTTACTCACTGGTCTGTAAAAAGTTACTCAATGGTCTGTGTAAAGTTACTCACTGATCTGTAAAAAGTTATTCACTGGTCTGTGAAAAGTTACTCAACGGAAGAGGTTAACGGAATAAATGATCGGGATTGATCGGCATAGCTCGGGATGGCTTTGGATTGATGTCGGCGAGTCGTGTCGAGTCGCGTCAAGTCACGTCGAGTCCCGCCGAGTCTCATCGAGTCGCGTGGAGAAACGTCGGGTCGCGTCGAGTCGTATTGAGTAGTGCCGTGTCGAGAAGTTACTCACTGATCTGTAAAAAGTTACTCACCGGTCTGTGCAAAGTTACTCACCGGTCTGTGGAAAGTTATTCACCAATCTGTTAAAAGTTACTCACCGGTCTGTAAAAAATTACTCACCGGTTTGTTAAAAGTTACTCACTGGTCTGTAAAAAGTTACTCCTCGGTCTCTGAAAATATACTCATCGATCTGCGAAAAGTTACTCAATGGTCTGTAAAAAGTTACTCACTGGTCTGTGAAAAGTTACTCAACGGAAGAGATTAACCGAATAAATGATCGGGATTGATCGGAATAGCTCGGGATGGCTTTGGATTGAAGAGATGAATCGGGATTTATTATGATGGATCGCGATGGATCAGGATGTCAAGATAGATCCGAATGGATCGGGATTGATCAAGATGGATCGGGTTGGATCGGAAAGGATCGGGATGGTTGGGACCGGGTCGGGATGGCTAAGAAAGTATTTAGGATGTATTAAAAGTTACTCAACGGTCTGTGAAAAATTACTCATCGGTCTGTGAAAATTTACTCACTGTTTTGTAAAAAGTTACTCACTTGTCTGTGTAAAGTTACTCACCGATCTGTGAAAAGTTACTCACTGGTCTGTAAAAAGTTCTTACCGGTCTTTTAAAAGTTACTCACCGGTCTGTAAAAAATTACTCACCGGTTTGTTAAAAGTTACTCACCGGTCTGTGAAAAGTTACTCATCGGTCTGTGAAAAAATACTCATCGATCTGTGAAAAGTTACTCACTGGTCTGTAAAAAGTTACTCAATGGTCTGTGTAAAGTTACTCACTGATCTGTAAAAAGTTATTCACTGGTCTGTGAAAAGTTACTCAACGGAAGAGGTTAACGGAATAAATGATCGGGATTGATCGGCATAGCTCGGGATGGCTTTGGATTGATGTTGGCGAGTCGTGTCGAGTCGCGTCAAGTCACGTCGAGTCCCGCCGAGTCTCATCGAGTCGCGTGGAGAAACGTCGGGTCGCGTCGAGTCGTATTGAGTAGTGCCGAGTCGTATCGAGTCCGTCGAGTCGCATCGAGTCGGTGAGTCGTGTCGAGTCGCGTCAAGTCACGTCGAGTCCCGCCGAGTCTCATCGAGTCGCGTGGAGAAACGTCGAGTCGCGTCAAGTCGTGTCTCTACTCGTGAATTCTCACACAGCTCTATATTATGTACTTAGTTGTACTCGCGAGGATTTGTATATTAACTAATTGAGACTGCCGCTTTTTTATATACAGCTGGGGTCCCAAATCTTTGCAATTCGAAAGGAAAGAACCTTAAATTTTAAAGATAGGCAATTATACTGTTGAAAGTCTTCATTTTGATTTTAAAAATAATAAGAAATTCATTCACAGATTTTTGAAATATCGCTTGCTTTAACAAGGAATCGGACTCACCAAAAACATTATTTTTTTTCGATGCCGATCGAAGAGTTTACTCATAAGGATTCATATACAAAGTTCATAATATGTATATACAAAACCGAGTAAGTAAAACTGAGTAGCTATGAGGACCCGTGTGAGAATTTACGAGCATAAATACGTAGCCGCGTGTGTGTATAGGTACACGAGTACGCATGCAGAATTGCGTTAGTACTTATGAGTTTTGAGTCATATCGAGTCGTGTCAAGTCACGTCGAGTCAAAATTTACTCACTGTTTTGAAAAAGTTACTCACTGGTCTGTGTAAAGTTTCTCACCGGTCTGTGAAAAGTTACTCACTGATCTGTAAAAAGTTACTCACCGGTCTGTGCAAAGTTACTCACCGGTCTGTGGAAAGTTATTCACCAATCTGTTAAAAGTTACTCACCGGTCTGTAAAAAATTACTCACCGGTTTGTTAAAAGTTACTCACTGGTCTGTAAAAAGTTACTCCTCGGTCTCTGAAAATATACTCATCGATCTGCGAAAAGTTACTCAATGGTCTGTAAAAAGTTACTCACTGGTCTGTAAAAAGTTACTCAACGGAAGAGATTAACCGAATAAATGATCGGGATTGATCGGAATAGCTCGGGATGGCTTTGGATTGAAGAGATGAATCGGGATTTATTATGATGGATCGCGATGGATCAGGATGTCAAGATAGATCCGAATGGATCGGGATTGATCAAGATGGATCGGGTTGGATCGGAAAGGATCGGGATGGTTGGGACCGGGTCGGGATGGCTAAGAAAATATTTAGGATGTATTAAAAGTTACTCAACGGTCTGTGAAAAATTACTCACCGGTCTGTGAAAATTTACTCACTGTTTTGTAAAAAGTTACTCACTGGTCTGTGTAAAGTTACTCACCGATCTGTGAAAAGTTACTCACTGGTCTGTAAAAAGTTCTCACCGGTCTTTTAAAAGTTACTCACCGGTCTGTAAAAAAATACTCACCGGTTTGTTAAAAGTTACTCACCGGTCTGTGAAAAGTTACTCATCGGTCTGTGAAAAAATACTCATCGATCTGTGAAAAGTTACTCACTGGTCTGTAAAAAGTTACTCAATGGTCTGTGTAAAGTTACTCACTGATCTGTAAAAAGTTATTCACTGGTCTGTGAAAAGTTACTCAACGGAAGAGGTTAACGGAATAAATGATCGGGATTGATCGGCATAGCTCGGGATGGCTTTGGATTGATGTCGGTGAGTCGTGTCGAGTCGCGTCAAGTCACGTCGAGTCCCGCGGAGTCTCATCGAGTCGCGTGGAGAAACGTCGGGTCGCGTCGAGTCGTATTGAGTAGTGCCGAGTCGTATCGAGTCCGTCGAGTCGCATCGAGTCGGTGAGTCGTGTCGAGTCGCGTCAAGTCACGTCGAGTCCCGCCGAGTCTCATCGAGTCGCGTGGAGAAACGTCGAGTCGCGTCAAGTCGTGTCTCTACTCGTGAATTCTCACACAGCTCTATATTATGTACTTAGTTGTACTCGCGAGGATTTGTATATTAACTAATTGAGACTGCCGCTTTTTTATATACAGCTGGGGTCCCAAATCTTTGCAATTCGAAAGGAAAGAACCTTAAATTTTAAAGATAGGCAATTATACTGGTGAAGTCTTCATTTTGATTTTAAAAATAATAAGAAATTCATTCACAGATTTTTGAAATATCGCTTGCTTTAACAAGGAATCGGACTCACTAAAAATATTATTTTTTTTCGATGCCGATCGAAGAGTTTACTCATAAGGATTCATATACAAAGTTCATAATATGTATATACAAAACCGAGTAAGTAAAACTGAGTAGCTATGAGGACCCGTGTGAGAATTTACGAGCATAAATACGTAGCCGCGTGTGTGTATAGGTACACGAGTACGCATGCAGAATTGCGTTAGTACTTATGAGTTTTGAGTCATATCGAGTCGTGTCAAGTCACGTCGAGTCAAAATTTACTCACTGTTTTGAAAAAGTTACTCACTGGTCTGTGTAAAGTTTCTCACCGGTCTGTGAAAAGTTACTCACTGATCTGTAAAAAGTTACTCACCGGTCTGTGCAAAGTTACTCACCGGTCTGTGGAAAGTTACTCACTGTTTTGTAAAAAGTTACTCACTGGTCTGTGTAAAGTTACTCACCGATCTGTGAAAAGTTACTCACTGGTCTGTAAAAAGTTCTCAACGGTCTTTTAAAAGTTACTCACCGGTCTGTAAAAATTACTCACCGGTTTGTTAAAAGTTACTCACCGGTCTGTGAAAAGTTACTCATCAGTCTGTGAAAAAATACTCATCGATCTGTGAAAAGTTACTCACTGGTCTGTAAAAAGTTACTCAATGGTCTGTGTAAAGTTACTCACTGATCTGTAAAAAGTTATTCACTGGTCTGTGAAAAGTTACTCAACGGAAGAGGTTAACGGAATAAATGATCGGGATTGATCGGCATAGCTCGGGATGGCTTTGGATTGATGTCGGCGAGTCGTGTCGAGTCGCGTCAAGTCACGTCGAGTCCCGCCGAGTCTCATCGAGTCGCGTGGAGAAACGTCGGGTCGCGTCGAGTCGTATTGAGTAGTGCCGAGTCGTATCGAGTCCGTCGAGTCGCATTGAGTCGGTGAGTCGTGTCGAGTCGCGTCAAGTCACGTCGAGTCCCGCCGAGTCTCATCGAGTCGCGTGGAGAAACGTCGAGTCGCGTCAAGTCGTGTCTCTACTCGTGAATTCTCACACAGCTCTATATTATGTACTTAGTTGTACTCGCGAGGATTTGTATATTAACTAATTGAGACTGCCGCTTTTTTATATACAGCTGGGGTCCCAAATCTTTGCAATTCGAAAGGAAAGAACCTTAAATTTTAAAGATAGGCAATTATACTGGTGAAAGTCTTCATTTTGATTTTAAAAATAATAAGAAATTCATTCACAGATTTTTGAAATATCGCTTGCTTTAACAAGGAATCGGACTCACTAAAAACATTATTTTTTTTCGATGCCGATCGAAGAGTTTACTCATAAGGATTCATATACAAAGTTCATAATATGTATATACAAAACCGAGTAAGTAAAACTGAGTAGCTATGAGGACCCGTGTGAGAATTTACGAGCATAAAAACGTAGCCGCGTGTGTGTATAGGTACACGAGTACGCATGCAGAATTGCGTTAGTACTTATGAGTTTTGAGTCATATCGAGTCGTGTCAAGTCACGTCGAGTCAAAATTTACTCACTGTTTTGAAAAAGTTACTCACTGGTCTGTGTAAAGTTTCTCACCGGTCTGTGAAAAGTTACTCACTGATCTGTAAAAAGTTACTCACCGGTCTGTGCAAAGTTACTCACCGGTCTGTGGAAAGTTATTCACCAATCAGTTAAAAGTTACTCACCGGTCTGTAAAAAATAACTCACCGGTTTGTTAAAAGTTACTCACTGGTCTGTAAAAAGTTACTCCTCGGTCTCTGAAAATATACTCATCGATCTGCGAAAAGTTACTCAATGGTCTGTAAAAAGTTACTCACTGGTCTGTGAAAAGTTACTCAACGGAAGAGATTAACCGAATAAATGATCGGGATTGATCGGAATAGCTCGGGATGGCTTTGGATTGAAGAGATGAATCGGGATTTATTATGATGGATCGCGATGGATCAGGATGTCAAGATAGATCGGAATGGATCGGGATTGATCAAGATGGATCGGGTTGGATCGGAAAGGATCGGGATGGTTGGGACCGGGTCGGGATGGCTAAGAAAGTATTTAGGATGTATTAAAAGTTACTCAACGGTCTGTGAAAAATTACTCACCGGTCTGTGAAAATTTACTCACTGTTTTGTAAAAAGTTACTCACTGGTCTGTGTAAAGTTACTCACCGATCTGTGAAAAGTTACTCACTGGTCTGTAAAAAGTTCTCACCGGTCTTTTAAAAGTTACTCACCGGTCTGTAAAAAATTACTCACCGGTTTGTTAAAAGTTACTCACCGGTCTGTGAAAAGTTACTCATCGGTCTGTGAAAAAATACTCATCGATCTGTGAAAAGTTACTCACTGGTCTGTAAAAAGTTACTCAATGGTCTGTGTAAAGTTACTCACTGATCTGTAAAAAGTTATTCACTGGTCTGTGAAAAGTTACTCAACGGAAGAGGTTAACGGAATAAATGATCGGGATTGATCGGCATAGCTCGGGATGGCTTTGGATTGATGTCGGCGAGTCGTGTCGAGTCGCGTCAAGTCACGTCGAGTCCCGCCGAGTCTCATCGAGTCGCGTGGAGAAACGTCGGGTCGCGTCGAGTCGTATTGAGTAGTGCCGAGTCGTATCGAGTCCGTCGAGTCGCATCGAGTCGGTGAGTCGTGTCGAGTCGCGTCAAGTCACGTCGAGTCCCGCCGAGTCTCATCGAGTCGCGTGGAGAAACGTCGAGTCGCGTCAAGTCGTGTCTCTACTCGTGAATTCTCACACAGCTCTATATTATGTACTTAGTTGTACTCGCGAGGATTTGTATATTAACTAATTGAGACTGCCGCTTTTTTATATACAGCTGGGGTCCCAAATCTTTGCAATTCGAAAGGAAAGAACCTTAAATTTTAAAGATAGGCAATTATACTGGTGAAAGTCTTCATTTTGATTTTAAAAATAATAAGAAATTCATTCACAGATTTTTGAAATATCGCTTGCTTTAACAAGGAATCGGACTCACTAAAAACATTATTTTTTTTCGATGCCGATCGAAGAGTTTACTCATAAGGATTCATATACAAAGTTCATAATATGTATATACAAAACCGAGTAAGTAAAACTGAGTAGCTATGAGGACCCGTGTGAGAATTTACGAGCATAAATACGTAGCCGCGTGTGTGTATAGGTACACGAGTACGCATGCAGAATTGCGTTAGTACTTATGAGTTTTGAGTCATATCGAGTCGTGTCAAGTCACGTCGAGTCAAAATTTACTCACTGTTTTGAAAAAGTTACTCACTGGTCTGTGTAAAGTTTCTCACCGGTCTGTGAAAAGTTACTCACTGATCTGTAAAAAGTTACTCACCGGTCTGTGCAAAGTTACTCACCGGTCTGTGGAAAGTTATTCACCAATCTGTTAAAAGTTACTCACCGGTCTGTAAAAAATTACTCACCGGTTTGTTAAAAGTTACTCACTGGTCTGTAAAAAGTTACTCCTCGGTCTCTGAAAATATACTCATCGATCTGCGAAAAGTTACTCAATGGTCTGTAAAAAGTTACTCACTGGTCTGTAAAAAGTTACTCAACGGAAGAGATTAACCGAATAAATGATCGGGATTGATCGGAATAGCTCGGGATGGCTTTGGATTGAAGAGATGAATCGGGATTTATTATGATGGATCGCGATGGATCAGGATGTCAAGATAGATCCGAATGGATCGGGATTGATCAAGATGGATCGGGTTGGATCGGAAAGGATCGGGATGGTTGGGACCGGGTCGGGATGGCTAAGAAAATATTTAGGATGTATTAAAAGTTACTCAACGGTCTGTGAAAAATTACTCACCGGTCTGTGAAAATTTACTCACTGTTTTGTAAAAAGTTACTCACTGGTCTGTGTAAAGTTACTCACCGATCTGTGAAAAGTTACTCACTGGTCTGTAAAAAGTTCTCACCGGTCTTTTAAAAGTTACTCACCGGTCTGTAAAAAATTACTCACCGGTTTGTTAAAAGTTACTCACCGGTCTGTGAAAAGTTACTCATCGGTCTGTGAAAAAATACTCATCGATCTGTGAAAAGTTACTCACTGGTCTGTAAAAAGTTACTCAATGGTCTGTGTAAAGTTACTCACTGATCTGTAAAAAGTTATTCACTGGTCTGTGAAAAGTTACTCAACGGAAGAGGTTAACGGAATAAATGATCGGGATTGATCGGCATAGCTCGGGATGGCTTTGGATTGATGTCGGTGAGTCGTGTCGAGTCGCGTCAAGTCACGTCGAGTCCCGCCGAGTCTCATCGAGTCGCGTGGAGAAACGTCGGGTCGCGTCGAGTCGTATTGAGTAGTGCTGAGTCGTATCGAGTCCGTCGAGTCGCATCGAGTCGGTGAGTCGTGTCGAGTCGCGTCAAGTCACGTCGAGTCCCGCCGAGTCTCATCGAGTCGCGTGGAGAAACGTCGAGTCGCGTCAAGTCGTGTCTCTACTCGTGAATTCTCACACAGCTCTATATTATGTACTTAGTTGTACTCGCGAGGATTTGTATATTAACTAATTGAGACTGCCGCTTTTTTATATACAGCTGGGGTCCCAAATCTTTGCAATTCGAAAGGAAAGAACCTTAAATTTTAAAGATAGGCAATTATACTGGTGAAAGTCTTCATTTTGATTTTAAAAATAATAAGAAATTCATTCACAGATTTTTGAAATATCGCTTGCTTTAACAAGGAATCGGACTCACTAAAAACATTATTTTTTTTCGATGCCGATCGAAGAGTTTACTCATAAGGATTCATATACAAAGTTCATAATATGTATATACAAAACCGAGTAAGTAAACTGAGTAGCTATGAGGACCCGTGTGAGAATTTACGAGCATAAATACGTAGCCGCGTGTGTGTATAGGTACACGAGTACGCATGCAGAATTGCGTTAGTACTTATGAGTTTTGAGTCATATCGAGTCGTGTCAAGTCACGTCGAGTCAAAATTTACTCACTGTTTTGAAAAAGTTACTCACTGGTCTGTGTAAAGTTTCTCACCGGTCTGTGAAAAGTTACTCACTGATCTGTAAAAAGTTACTCACCGGTCTGTGCAAAGTTACTCACCGGTCTGTGGAAAGTTATTCACCAATCTGTTAAAAGTTACTCACCGGTCTGTAAAAAATAACTCACCGGTTTGTTAAAAGTTACTCACTGGTCTGTAAAAAGTTACTCCTCGGTCTCTGAAAATATACTCATCGATCTGCGAAAAGTTACTCAATGGTCTGTAAAAAGTTACTCACTGGTCTGTGAAAAGTTACTCAACGGAAGAGATTAACCGAATAAATGATCGGGATTGATCGGAATAGCTCGGGATGGCTTTGGATTGAAGAGATGAATCGGGATTTATTATGATGGATCGCGATGGATCAGGATGTCAAGATAGATCGGAATGGATCGGGATTGATCAAGATGGATTGGGTTGGATCGGAAAGGATCGGGATGGTTGGGACCGGGTCGGGATGGCTAAGAAAGTATTTAGGATGTATTAAAAGTTACTCAACGGTCTGTGAAAAATTACTCACCGGTCTGTGAAAATTTACTCACTGTTTTGTAAAAAGTTACTCACTGGTCTGTGTAAAGTTACTCACCGATCTGTGAAAAGTTACTCACTGGTCTGTAAAAAGTTCTCACCGGTCTTTTAAAAGTTACTCACCGGTCTGTAAAAAATTACTCACCGGTTTGTTAAAAGTTACTCACCGGTCTGTGAAAAGTTACTCATCAGTCTGTGAAAAAATACTCATCGATCTGTGAAAAGTTACTCACTGGTCTGTAAAAAGTTACTCAATGGTCTGTGTAAAGTTACTCACTAATCTGTAAAAAGTTATTCACTGGTCTGTGAAAAGTTACTCAACGGAAGAGGTTAACGGAATAAATGATCGGGATTGATCGGCATAGCTCGGGATGGCTTTGGATTGATGTCGGTGAGTCGTGTCGAGTCGCGTCAAGTCACGTCGAGTCCCGCCGAGTCTCATCGAGTCGCGTGGAGAAACGTCGGGTCGCGTCGAGTCGTATTGAGTAGTGCCGAGTCGTGTCGAGTCCGTCGAGTCGCATCGAGTCGGTGAGTCGTGTCGAGTCGCGTCAAGTCACGTCGAGTCCCGCCGAGTCTCATCGAGTCGCGTGGAGAAACGTCGAGTCGCGTCAAGTCGTGTCTCTACTCGTGAATTCTCACACAGCTCTATATTATGTACTTAGTTGTACTCGCGAGGATTTGTATATTAACTAATTGAGACTGCCGCTTTTTTATATACAGCTGGGGTCCCAAATCTTTGCAATTCGAAAGGAAAGAACCTTAAATTTTAAAGATAAGCAATTATACTGGTGAAAGTCTTCATTTTGATTTTAAAAATAATAAGAAATTCATTCACAGATTTTTGAAATATCGCTTGCTTTAACAAGGAATCGGACTCACTAAAAACATTATTTTTTTTCGATGCCGATCGAAGAGTTTACTCATAAGGATTCATATACAAAGTTCATAATATGTATATACAAAACCGAGTAAGTAAAACTGAGTAGCTATGAGGACCCGTGTGAGAATTTACGAGCATAAATACGTAGCCGCGTGTGTGTATAGGTACACGAGTACGCATGCAGAATTGCGTTAGTACTTATGAGTTTTGAGTCATATCGAGTCGTGTCAAGTCACGTCGAGTCAAAATTTACTCACTGTTTTGAAAAAGTTACTCACTGGTCTGTGTAAAGTTTCTCACCGGTCTGTGAAAAGTTACTCACTGATCTGTAAAAAGTTACTCACCGGTCTGTGCAAAGTTACTCACCGGTCTGTGGAAAGTTATTCACCAATCTGTTAAAAGTTACTCACCGGTCTGTAAAAAATTACTCACCGGTTTGTTAAAAATTACTCACTGGTCTGTAAAAAGTTACTCCTCGGTCTCTGAAAATATACTCATCGATCTGCGAAAAGTTACTCAATGGTCTGTAAAAAGTTACTCACTGGTCTGTGAAAAGTTACTCAACGGAAGAGATTAACCGAATAAATGATCGGGATTGATCGGAATAGCTCGGGATGGCTTTGAATTGAAGAGATGAATCGGGATTTATTATGATGGATCGCGATGGATCAGGATGTCAAGATAGATCGGAATGGATCGGGATTGATCAAGATGGATCGGGTTGGAACGGAAAGGATCGGGATGGTTGGGACCGGGTCGGGATGGCTAAGAAAGTATTTAGGATGTATTAAAAGTTACTCAACGGTCTGTGAAAAATTACTCACCGGTCTGTGAAAATTTACTCACTGTTTTGTAAAAAGTTACTCACTGGTCTGTGTAAAGTTACTCACCGATCTGTGAAAAGTTACTCACTGGTCTGTAAAAAGTTCTCACCGGTCTTTTAAAAGTTACTCACCGGTCTGTAAAAAATTACTCACCGGTTTGTTAAAAGTTACTCACCGGTCTGTGAAAAGTTACTCATCGGTCTGTGAAAAAATACTCATCGATCTGTGAAAAGTTACTCACTGGTCTGTAAAAAGTTACTCAATGGTCTGTGTAAAGTTACTCACTAATCTGTAAAAAGTTATTCACTGGTCTGTGAAAAGTTACTCAACGGAAGAGGTTAACGGAATAAATGATCGGGATTGATCGGCATAGCTCGGGATGGCTTTGGATTGATGTCGGTGAGTCGTGTCGAGTCGCGTCAAGTCACGTCGAGTCCCGCCGAGTCTCATCGAGTCGCGTGGAGAAACGTCGGGTCGCGTCGAGTCGTATTGAGTAGTGCCGAGTCGTGTCGAGTCCGTCGAGTCGCATCGAGTCGGTGAGTCGTGTCGAGTCGCGTCAAGTCACGTCGAGTCCCGCCGAGTCTCATCGAGTCGCGTGGAGAAACGTCGAGTCGCGTCAAGTCGTGTCTCTACTCGTGAATTCTCACACAGCTCTATATTATGTACTTAGTTGTACTCGCGAGGATTTGTATATTAACTAATTGAGACTGCCGCTTTTTTATATACAGCTGGGGTCCCAAATCTTTGCAATTCGAAAGGAAAGAACCTTAAATTTTAAAGATAGGCAATTATACTGGTGAAAGTCTTCATTTTGATTTTAAAAATAATAAGAAATTCATTCACAGATTTTTGAAATATCGCTTGCTTTAACAAGGAATCGGACTCACTAAAAACATTATTTTTTTTCGATGCCGATCGAAGAGTTTACTCATAAGGATTCATATACAAAGTTCATAATATGTATATACAAAACCGAGTAAGTAAACTGAGTAGCTATGAGGACCCGTGTGAGAATTTACGAGCATAAATACGTAGCCGCGTGTGTGTATAGGTACACGAGTACGCATGCAGAATTGCGTTAGTACTTATGAGTTTTGAGTCATATCGAGTCGTGTCAAGTCACGTCGAGTCAAAATTTACTCACTGTTTTGAAAAAGTTACTCACTGGTCTGTGTAAAGTTTCTCACCGGTCTGTGAAAAGTTACTCACTGATCTGTAAAAAGTTACTCACCGGTCTGTGCAAAGTTACTCACCGGTCTGTGGAAAGTTATTCACCAATCTGTTAAAAGTTACTCACCGGTCTGTAAAAAATAACTCACCGGTTTGTTAAAAGTTACTCACTGGTCTGTAAAAAGTTACTCCTCGGTCTCTGAAAATATACTCATCGATCTGCGAAAAGTTACTCAATGGTCTGTAAAAAGTTACTCACTGGTCTGTGAAAAGTTACTCAACGGAAGAGATTAACCGAATAAATGATCGGGATTGATCGGAATAGCTCGGGATGGCTTTGGATTGAAGAGATGAATCGGGATTTATTATGATGGATCGCGATGGATCAGGATGTCAAGATAGATCGGAATGGATCGGGATTGATCAAGATGGATCGGGTTGGATCGGAAAGGATCGGGATGGTTGGGACCGGGTCGGGATGGCTAAGAAAGTATTTAGGATGTATTAAAAGTTACTCAACGGTCTGTGAAAAATTACTCACCGGTCTGTGAAAATTTACTCACTGTTTTGTAAAAAGTTACTCACTGGTCTGTGTAAAGTTACTCACCGATCTGTGAAAAGTTACTCACTGGTCTGTAAAAAGTTCTCACCGGTCTTTTAAAAGTTACTCACCGGTCTGTAAAAAATTACTCACCGGTTTGTTAAAAGTTACTCACCGGTCTGTGAAAAGTTACTCATCAGTCTGTGAAAAAATACTCATCGATCTGTGAAAAGTTACTCACTGGTCTGTAAAAAGTTACTCAATGGTCTGTGTAAAGTTACTCACTAATCTGTAAAAAGTTATTCACTGGTCTGTGAAAAGTTACTCAACGGAAGAGGTTAACGGAATAAATGATCGGGATTGATCGGCATAGCTCGGGATGGCTTTGGATTGATGTCGGTGAGTCGTGTCGAGTCGCGTCAAGTCACGTCGAGTCCCGCCGAGTCTCATCGAGTCGCGTGGAGAAACGTCGGGTCGCGTCGAGTCGTATTGAGTAGTGCCGAGTCGTGTCGAGTCCGTCGAGTCGCATCGAGTCGGTGAGTCGTGTCGAGTCGCGTCAAGTCACGTCGAGTCCCGCCGAGTCTCATCGAGTCGCGTGGAGAAACGTCGAGTCGCGTCAAGTCGTGTCTCTACTCGTGAATTCTCACACAGCTCTATATTATGTACTTAGTTGTACTCGCGAGGATTTGTATATTAACTAATTGAGACTGCCGCTTTTTTATATACAGCTGGGGTCCCAAATCTTTGCAATTCGAAAGGAAAGAACCTTAAATTTTAAAGATAAGCAATTATACTGGTGAAAGTCTTCATTTTGATTTTAAAAATAATAAGAAATTCATTCATAGATTTTTGAAATATCGCTTGCTTTAACAAGGAATCGGACTCACTAAAAACATTATTTTTTTTCGATGCCGATCGAAGAGTTTACTCATAAGGATTCATATACAAAGTTCATAATATGTATATACAAAACCGAGTAAGTAAAACTGAGTAGCTATGAGGACCCGTGTGAGAATTTACGAGCATAAATACGTAGCCGCGTGTGTGTATAGGTACACGAGTACGCATGCAGAATTGCGTTAGTACTTATGAGTTTTGAGTCATATCGAGTCGTGTCAAGTCACGTCGAGTCAAAATTTACTCACTGTTTTGAAAAAGTTACTCACTGGTCTGTGTAAAGTTTCTCACCGGTCTGTGAAAAGTTACTCACTGATCTGTAAAAAGTTACTCACCGGTCTGTGCAAAGTTACTCACCGGTCTGTGGAAAGTTATTCACCAATCTGTTAAAAGTTACTCACCGGTCTGTAAAAAATTACTCACCGGTTTGTTAAAAATTACTCACTGGTCTGTAAAAAGTTACTCCTCGGTCTCTGAAAATATACTCATCGATCTGCGAAAAGTTACTCAATGGTCTGTAAAAAGTTACTCACTGGTCTGTGAAAAGTTACTCAACGGAAGAGATTAACCGAATAAATGATCGGGATTGATCGGAATAGCTCGGGATGGCTTTGGATTGAAGAGATGAATCGGGATGTATTATGATGGATCGCGATGGATCAGGATGTCAAGATAGATCGGAATGGATCGGGATTGATCAAGATGGATCGGGTTGGAACGGAAAGGATCGGGATGGTTGGGACCGGGTCGGGATGGCTAAGAAAGTATTTAGGATGTATTAAAAGTTACTCAACGGTCTGTGAAAAATTACTCACCGGTCTGTGAAAATTTACTCACTGTTTTGTAAAAAGTTACTCACTGGTCTGTGTAAAGTTACTCACCGATCTGTGAAAAGTTACTCACTGGTCTGTAAAAAGTTCTCACCGGTCTTTTAAAAGTTACTCACCGGTCTGTAAAAAATTACTCACCGGTTTGTTAAAAGTTACTCACCGGTCTGTGAAAAGTTACTCATCGGTCTGTGAAAAAATACTCATCGATCTGTGAAAAGTTACTCACTGGTCTGTAAAAAGTTACTCAATGGTCTGTGTAAAGTTACTCACTAATCTGTAAAAAGTTATTCACTGGTCTGTGAAAAGTTACTCAACGGAAGAGGTTAACGGAATAAATGATCGGGATTGATCGGCATAGCTCGGGATGGCTTTGGATTGATGTCGGTGAGTCGTGTCGAGTCGCGTCAAGTCACGTCGAGTCCCGCCGAGTCTCATCGAGTCGCGTGGAGAAACGTCGGGTCGCGTCGAGTCGTATTGAGTAGTGCCGAGTCGTGTCGAGTCCGTCGAGTCGCATCGAGTCGGTGAGTCGTGTCGAGTCGCGTCAAGTCACGTCGAGTCCCGCCGAGTCTCATCGAGTCGCGTGGAGAAACGTCGAGTCGCGTCAAGTCGTGTCTCTACTCGTGAATTCTCACACAGCTCTATATTATGTACTTAGTTGTACTCGCGAGGATTTGTATATTAACTAATTGAGACTGCCGCTTTTTTATATACAGCTGGGGTCCCAAATCTTTGCAATTCGAAAGGAAAGAACCTTAAATTTTAAAGATAGGCAATTATACTGGTGAAAGTCTTCATTTTGATTTTAAAAATAATAAGAAATTCATTCACAGATTTTTGAAATATCGCTTGCTTTAACAAGGAATCGGACTCACTAAAAACATTATTTTTTTTCGATGCCGATCGAAGAGTTTACTCATAAGGATTCATATACAAAGTTCATAATATGTATATACAAAACCGAGTAAGTAAACTGAGTAGCTATGAGGACCCGTGTGAGAATTTACGAGCATAAATACGTAGCCGCGTGTGTGTATAGGTACACGAGTACGCATGCAGAATTGCGTTAGTACTTATGAGTTTTGAGTCATATCGAGTCGTGTCAAGTCACGTCGAGTCAAAATTTACTCACTGTTTTGAAAAAGTTACTCACTGGTCTGTGTAAAGTTTCTCACCGGTCTGTGAAAAGTTACTCACTGATCTGTAAAAAGTTACTCACCGGTCTGTGCAAAGTTACTCACCGGTCTGTGGAAAGTTATTCACCAATCTGTTAAAAGTTACTCACCGGTCTGTAAAAAATAACTCACCGGTTTGTTAAAAGTTACTCACTGGTCTGTAAAAAGTTACTCCTCGGTCTCTGAAAATATACTCATCGATCTGCGAAAAGTTACTCAATGGTCTGTAAAAAGTTACTCACTGGTCTGTGAAAAGTTACTCAACGGAAGAGATTAACCGAATAAATGATCGGGATTGATCGGAATAGCTCGGGATGGCTTTGGATTGAAGAGATGAATCGGGATTTATTATGATGGATCGCGATGGATCAGGATGTCAAGATAGATCCGAATGGATCGGGATTGATCAAGATGGATCGGGTTGGATCGGAAAGGATCGGGATGGTTGGGACCGGGTCGGGATGGCTAAGAAAGTATTTAGGATGTATTAAAAGTTACTCAACGGTCTGTGAAAAATTACTCACCGGTCTGTGAAAATTTACTCACTGTTTTGTAAAAAGTTACTCACTGGTCTGTGTAAAGTTACTCACCGATCTGTGAAAAGTTACTCACTGGTCTGTAAAAAGTTCTCACCGGTCTTTTAAAAGTTACTCACCGGTCTGTAAAAAATTACTCACCGGTTTGTTAAAAGTTACTCACCGGTCTGTGAAAAGTTACTCATCAGTCTGTGAAAAAATACTCATCGATCTGTGAAAAGTTACTCACTGGTCTGTAAAAAGTTACTCAATGGTCTGTGTAAAGTTACTCACTAATCTGTAAAAAGTTATTCACTGGTCTGTGAAAAGTTACTCAACGGAAGAGGTTAACGGAATAAATGATCGGGATTGATCGGCATAGCTCGGGATGGCTTTGGATTGATGTCGGTGAGTCGTGTCGAGTCGCGTCAAGTCACGTCGAGTCCCGCCGAGTCTCATCGAGTCGCGTGGAGAAACGTCGGGTCGCGTCGAGTCGTATTGAGTAGTGCCGAGTCGTGTCGAGTCCGTCGAGTCGCATCGAGTCGGTGAGTCGTGTCGAGTCGCGTCAAGTCACGTCGAGTCCCGCCGAGTCTCATCGAGTCGCGTGGAGAAACGTCGAGTCGCGTCAAGTCGTGTCTCTACTCGTGAATTCTCACACAGCTCTATATTATGTACTTAGTTGTACTCGCGAGGATTTGTATATTAACTAATTGAGACTGCCGCTTTTTTATATACAGCTGGGGTCCCAAATCTTTGCAATTCGAAAGGAAAGAACCTTAAATTTTAAAGATAAGCAATTATACTGGTGAAAGTCTTCATTTTGATTTTAAAAATAATAAGAAATTCATTCATAGATTTTTGAAATATCGCTTGCTTTAACAAGGAATCGGACTCACTAAAAACATTATTTTTTTTCGATGCCGATCGAAGAGTTTACTCATAAGGATTCATATACAAAGTTCATAATATGTATATACAAAACCGAGTAAGTAAAACTGAGTAGCTATGAGGACCCGTGTGAGAATTTACGAGCATAAATACGTAGCCGCGTGTGTGTATAGGTACACGAGTACGCATGCAGAATTGCGTTAGTACTTATGAGTTTTGAGTCATATCGAGTCGTGTCAAGTCACGTCGAGTCAAAATTTACTCACTGTTTTGAAAAAGTTACTCACTGGTCTGTGTAAAGTTTCTCACCGGTCTGTGAAAAGTTACTCACTGATCTGTAAAAAGTTACTCACCGGTCTGTGCAAAGTTACTCACCGGTCTGTGGAAAGTTATTCACCAATCTGTTAAAAGTTACTCACCGGTCTGTAAAAAATTACTCACCGGTTTGTTAAAAATTACTCACTGGTCTGTAAAAAGTTACTCCTCGGTCTCTGAAAATATACTCATCGATCTGCGAAAAGTTACTCAATGGTCTGTAAAAAGTTACTCACTGGTCTGTGAAAAGTTACTCAACGGAAGAGATTAACCGAATAAATGATCGGGATTGATCGGAATAGCTCGGGATGGCTTTGGATTGAAGAGATGAATCGGGATTTATTATGATGGATCGCGATGGATCAGGATGTCAAGATAGATCGGAATGGATCGGGATTGATCAAGATGGATCGGGTTGGAACGGAAAGGATCGGGATGGTTGGGACCGGGTCGGGATGGCTAAGAAAGTATTTAGGATGTATTAAAAGTTACTCAACGGTCTGTGAAAAATTACTCACCGGTCTGTGAAAATTTACTCACTGTTTTGTAAAAAGTTACTCACTGGTCTGTGTAAAGTTACTCACCGATCTGTGAAAAGTTACTCACTGGTCTGTAAAAAGTTCTCACCGGTCTTTTAAAAGTTACTCACCGGTCTGTAAAAAATTACTCACCGGTTTGTTAAAAGTTACTCACCGGTCTGTGAAAAGTTACTCATCGGTCTGTGAAAAAATACTCATCGATCTGTGAAAAGTTACTCACTGGTCTGTAAAAAGTTACTCAATGGTCTGTGTAAAGTTACTCACTAATCTGTAAAAAGTTATTCACTGGTCTGTGAAAAGTTACTCAACGGAAGAGGTTAACGGAATAAATGATCGGGATTGATCGGCATAGCTCGGGATGGCTTTGGATTGATGTCGGTGAGTCGTGTCGAGTCGCGTCAAGTCACGTCGAGTCCCGCCGAGTCTCATCGAGTCGCGTGGAGAAACGTCGGGTCGCGTCGAGTCGTATTGAGTAGTGCCGAGTCGTGTCGAGTCCGTCGAGTCGCATCGAGTCGGTGAGTCGTGTCGAGTCGCGTCAAGTCACGTCGAGTCCCGCCGAGTCTCATCGAGTCGCGTGGAGAAACGTCGAGTCGCGTCAAGTCGTGTCTCTACTCGTGAATTCTCACACAGCTCTATATTATGTACTTAGTTGTACTCGCGAGGATTTGTATATTAACTAATTGAGACTGCCGCTTTTTTATATACAGCTGGGGTCCCAAATCTTTGCAATTCGAAAGGAAAGAACCTTAAATTTTAAAGATAGGCAATTATACTGGTGAAAGTCTTCATTTTGATTTTAAAAATAATAAGAAATTCATTCACAGATTTTTGAAATATCGCTTGCTTTAACAAGGAATCGGACTCACTAAAAACATTATTTTTTTTCGATGCCGATCGAAGAGTTTACTCATAAGGATTCATATACAAAGTTCATAATATGTATATACAAAACCGAGTAAGTAAAACTGAGTAGCTATGAGGACCCGTGTGAGAATTTACGAGCATAAATACGTAGCCGCGTGTGTGTATAGGTACACGAGTACGCATGCAGAATTGCGTTAGTACTTATGAGTTTTGAGTCATATCGAGTCGTGTCAAGTCACGTCGAGTCAAAATTTACTCACTGTTTTGAAAAAGTTACTCACTGGTCTGTGTAAAGTTTCTCACCGGTCTGTGAAAAGTTACTCACTGATCTGTAAAAAGTTACTCACCGGTCTGTGCAAAGTTACTCACCGGTCTGTGGAAAGTTATTCACCAATCTGTTAAAAGTTACTCACCGGTCTGTAAAAAATTACTCACCGGTTTGTTAAAAGTTACTCACTGGTCTGTAAAAAGTTACTCCTCGGTCTCTGAAAATATACTCATCGATCTGCGAAAAGTTACTCAATGGTCTGTAAAAAGTTACTCACTGGTCTGTGAAAAGTTACTCAACGGAAGAGATTAACCGAATAAATGATCGGGATTGATCGGAATAGCTCGGGATGGCTTTGGATTGAAGAGATGAATCGGGATTTATTATGATGGATCGCGATGGATCAGGATGTCAAGATAGATCGGAATGGATCGGGATTGATCAAGATGGATCGGGTTGGATCGGAAAGGATCGGGATGGTTGGGACCGGGTCGGGATGGCTAAGAAAGTATTTAGGATGTATTAAAAGTTACTCAACGGTCTGTGAAAAATTACTCACCGGTCTGTGAAAATTTACTCACTGTTTTGTAAAAAGTTACTCACTGGTCTGTGTAAAGTTACTCACCGATCTGTGAAAAGTTACTCACTGGTCTGTAAAAAGTTCTCACCGGTCTTTTAAAAGTTACTCACCGGTCTGTAAAAAATTACTCACCGGTTTGTTAAAAGTTACTTACCGGTCTGTGAAAAGTTACTCATCGGTCTGTGAAAAAATACTCATCGATCTGTGAAAAGTTACTCACTGGTCTGTAAAAAGTTACTCAATGGTCTGTGTAAAGTTACTCACTGATCTGTAAAAAGTTATTCACTGGTCTGTGAAAAGTTACTCAACGGAAGAGGTTAACAGAATAAATGATCGGGATTGATCGGCATAGCTCGGGATGGCTTTGGATTGATGTCGGCGAGTCGTGTCGAGTCGCGTCAAGTCACGTCGAGTCCCGCCGAGTCTCATCGAGTCGCGTGGAGAAACGTCGGGTCGCGTCGAGTCGTATTGAGTAGTGCCGAGTCGTATCGAGTCCGTCGAGTCACATCGAGTCGGTGAGTCGTGTCGAGTCGCGTCAAGTCACGTCGAGTCCCGCCGAGTCTCATCGAGTCGCGTGGAGAAACGTCGAGTCGCGTCAAGTCGTGTCTCTACTCGTGAATTCTCACACAGCTCTATATTATGTACTTAGTTGTACTCGCGAGGATTTGTATATTAACTAATTGAGACTGCCGCTTTTTTATATACAGCTGGGGTCCCAAATCTTTGCAATTCGAAAGGAAAGAACCTTAAATTTTAAAGATAGGCAATTATACTGGTGAAAGTCTTCATTTTGATTTTAAAAATAATAAGAAATTCATTCACAGATTTTTGAAATATCGCTTGCTTTAACAAGGAATCGGACTCACTAAAAACATTATTTTTTTTCGATGCCGATCGAAGAGTTTACTCATAAGGATTCATATACAAAGTTCATAATATGTATATACAAAACCGAGTAAGTAAACTGAGTAGCTATGAGGACCCGTGTGAGAATTTACGAGCATAAATACGTAGCCGCGTGTGTGTATAGGTACACGAGTACGCATGCAGAATTGCGTTAGTACTTATGAGTTTTGAGTCATATCGAGTCGTGTCAAGTCACGTCGAGTCAAAATTTACTCACTGTTTTGAAAAAGTTACTCACTGGTCTGTGTAAAGTTTCTCACCGGTCTGTGAAAAGTTACTCACTGATCTGTAAAAAGTTACTCACCGGTCTGTGCAAAGTTACTCACCGGTCTGTGGAAAGTTATTCACCAATCTGTTAAAAGTTACTCACCGGTCTGTAAAAAATAACTCACCGGTTTGTTAAAAGTTACTCACTGGTCTGTAAAAAGTTACTCCTCGGTCTCTGAAAATATACTCATCGATCTGCGAAAAGTTACTCAATGGTCTGTAAAAAGTTACTCACTGGTCTGTGAAAAGTTACTCAACGGAAGAGATTAACCGAATAAATGATCGGGATTGATCGGAATAGCTCGGGATGGCTTTGGATTGAAGAGATGAATCGGGATTTATTATGATGGATCGCGATGGATCAGGATGTCAAGATAGATCGGAATGGATCGGGATTGATCAAGATGGATCGGGTTGGATCGGAAAGGATCGGGATGGTTGGGACCGGGTCGGGATGGCTAAGAAAGTATTTAGGATGTATTAAAAGTTACTCAACGGTCTGTGAAAAATTACTCACCGGTCTGTGAAAATTTACTCACTGTTTTGTAAAAAGTTACTCACTGGTCTGTGTAAAGTTACTCACCGATCTGTGAAAAGTTACTCACTGGTCTGTAAAAAGTTCTCACCAGTCTTTTAAAAGTTACTCACCGGTCTGTAAAAAATTACTCACCGGTTTGTTAAAAGTTACTCACCGGTCTGTGAAAAGTTACTCATCGGTCTGTGAAAAAATACTCATCGATCTGTGAAAAGTTACTCACTGGTCTGTAAAAAGTTACTCAATGGTCTGTGTAAAGTTACTCACTAATCTGTAAAAAGTTATTCCCTGGTCTGTGAAAAGTTACTCAACGGAAGAGGTTAACGGAATAAATGATCGGGATTGATCGGCATAGCTCGGGATGGCTTTGGATTGATGTCGGTGAGTCGTGTCGAATCGCGTCAAGTCACGTCGAGTCCCGCCGAGTCTCATCGAGTCGCGTGGAGAAACGTCGGGTCGCGTCGAGTCGTATTGAGTAGTGCCGAGTCGTGTCGAGTCCGTCGAGTCGCATCGAGTCGGTGAGTCGTGTCGAGTCGCGTCAAGTCACGTCGAGTCCCGCCGAGTCTCATCGAGTCGCGTGGAGAAACGTCGAGTCGCGTCAAGTCGTGTCTCTACTCGTGAATTCTCACACAGCTCTATATTATGTACTTAGTTGTACTCGCGAGGATTTGTATATTAACTAATTGAGACTGCCGCTTTTTTATATACAGCTGGGGTCCCAAATCTTTGCAATTCGAAAGGAAAGAACCTTAAATTTTAAAGATAGGCAATTATACTGGTGAAAGTCTTCATTTTGATTTTAAAAATAATAAGAAATTCATTCACAGATTTTTGAAATATCGCTTGCTTTAACAAGGAATCGGACTCACTAAAAACATTATTTTTTTTCGATGCCGATCGAAGAGTTTACTCATAAGGATTCATATACAAAGTTCATAATATGTATATACAAAACCGAGTAAGTAAAACTGAGTAGCTATGAGGACCCGTGTGAGAATTTACGAGCATAAATACGTAGCCGCGTGTGTGTATAGGTACACGAGTACGCATGCAGAATTGCGTTAGTACTTATGAGTTTTGAGTCATATCGAGTCGTGTCAAGTCACGTCGAGTCAAAATTTACTCACTGTTTTGAAAAAGTTACTCACTGGTCTGTGTAAAGTTTCTCACCGGTCTGTGAAAAGTTACTCACTGATCTGTAAAAAGTTACTCACCGGTCTGTGCAAAGTTACTCACCGGTCTGTGGAAAGTTATTCACCAATCTGTTAAAAGTTACTCACCGGTCTGTAAAAAATTACTCACCGGTTTGTTAAAAGTTACTCACTGGTCTGTAAAAAGTTACTCCTCGGTCTCTGAAAATATACTCATCGATCTGCGAAAAGTTACTCAATGGTCTGTAAAAAGTTACTCACTGGTCTGTGAAAAGTTACTCAACGGAAGAGATTAACCGAATAAATGATCGGGATTGATCGGAATAGCTCGGGATGGCTTTGGATTGAAGAGATGAATCGGGATTTATTATGATGGATCGCGATGGATCAGGATGTCAAGATAGATCGGAATGGATCGGGATTGATCAAGATGGATCGGGTTGGATCGGAAAGGATCGGGATGGTTGGGACCGGGTCGGGATGGCTAAGAAAGTATTAAGGATGTATTAAAAGTTACTCAACGGTCTGTGAAAAATTACTCACCGGTCTGTGAAAATTTACTCACTGTTTTGTAAAAAGTTACTCACTGGTCTGTGTAAAGTTACTCACCGATCTGTGAAAAGTTACTCACTGGTCTGTAAAAAGTTCTCACCGGTCTTTTAAAAGTTACTCACCGGTCTGTAAAAAATTACTCACCGGTTTGTTAAAAGTTACTTACCGGTCTGTGAAAAGTTACTCATCGGTCTGTGAAAAAATACTCATCGATCTGTGAAAAGTTACTCACTGGTCTGTAAAAAGTTACTCAATGGTCTGTGTAAAGTTACTCACTGATCTGTAAAAAGTTATTCACTGGTCTGTGAAAAGTTACTCAACGGAAGAGGTTAACAGAATAAATGATCGGGATTGATCGGCATAGCTCGGGATGGCTTTGGATTGATGTCGGCGAGTCGTGTCGAGTCGCGTCAAGTCACGTCGAGTCCCGCCGAGTCTCATCGAGTCGCGTGGAGAAACGTCGGGTCGCGTCGAGTCGTATTGAGTAGTGCCGAGTCGTATCGAGTCCGTCGAGTCACATCGAGTCGGTGAGTCGTGTCGAGTCGCGTCAAGTCACGTCGAGTCCCGCCGAGTCTCATCGAGTCGCGTGGAGAAACGTCGAGTCGCGTCAAGTCGTGTCTCTACTCGTGAATTCTCACACAGCTCTATATTATGTACTTAGTTGTACTCGCGAGGATTTGTATATTAACTAATTGAGACTGCCGCTTTTTTATATACAGCTGGGGTCCCAAATCTTTGCAATTCGAAAGGAAAGAACCTTAAATTTTAAAGATAGGCAATTATACTGGTGAAAGTCTTCATTTTGATTTTAAAAATAATAAGAAATTCATTCACAGATTTTTGAAATATCGCTTGCTTTAACAAGGAATCGGACTCACTAAAAACATTATTTTTTTTCGATGCCGATCGAAGAGTTTACTCATAAGGATTCATATACAAAGTTCATAATATGTATATACAAAACCGAGTAAGTAAACTGAGTAGCTATGAGGACCCGTGTGAGAATTTACGAGCATAAATACGTAGCCGCGTGTGTGTATAGGTACACGAGTACGCATGCAGAATTGCGTTAGTACTTATGAGTTTTGAGTCATATCGAGTCGTGTCAAGTCACGTCGAGTCAAAATTTACTCACTGTTTTGAAAAAGTTACTCACTGGTCTGTGTAAAGTTTCTCACCGGTCTGTGAAAAGTTACTCACTGATCTGTAAAAAGTTACTCACCGGTCTGTGCAAAGTTACTCACCGGTCTGTGGAAAGTTATTCACCAATCTGTTAAAAGTTACTCACCGGTCTGTAAAAAATAACTCACCGGTTTGTTAAAAGTTACTCACTGGTCTGTAAAAAGTTACTCCTCGGTCTCTGAAAATATACTCATCGATCTGCGAAAAGTTACTCAATGGTCTGTAAAAAGTTACTCACTGGTCTGTGAAAAGTTACTCAACGGAAGAGGTTAACGGAATAAATGATCGGGATTGATCGGCATAGCTCGGGATGGCTTTGGATTGATGTCGGTGAGTCGTGTCGAGTCGCGTCAAGTCACGTCGAGTCCCGCCGAGTCTCATCGAGTCGCGTGGAGAAACGTTTGGTCGCGTCGAGTCGTATTGAGTAGTGCCGAGTCGTATCGAGTCCGTCGAGTCGCATCGAGTCGGTGAGTCGTGTTGAGTCGCGTCAAGTCACGTCGAGTCCCGCCGAGTCTCATCGAGTCGCGTGGAGAAACGTCGAGTCGCGTCAAGTCGTGTCTCTACTCGTGAATTCTCACACAGCTCTATATTATGTACTTAGTTGTACTCGCGAGGATTTGTATATTAACTTATTGAGACTGCCGCTTTTTTATATACAGCTGGGGTCCCAAATCTTTGCAATTCGAAAGGAAAGAACCTTAAATTTTAAAGATAGGCAATTATACTGGTGAAAGTCTTCATTTTGATTTTAAAAATAATAAGAAATTCATTCACAGATTTTTGAAATATCGCTTGCTTTAACAAGGAATCGGACTCACTAAAAACATTATTTTTTTTCGATGCCGATCGAAGAGTTTACTCATAAGGATTCATATACAAAGTTCATAATATGTATATACAAAACCGAGTAAGTAAAACTGAGTAGCTATGAGGACCCGTGTGAGAATTTACGAGCATAAATACGTAGCCGCGTGTGTGTATAGGTACACGAGTACGCATGCAGAATTGCGTTAGTACTTATGAGTTTTGAGTCATATCGAGTCGTGTCAAGTCACGTCGAGTCAAAATTTACTCACTGTTTTGAAAAAGTTACTCACTGGTCTGTGTAAAGTTTCTCACCGGTCTGTGAAAAGTTACTCACTGATCTGTAAAAAGTTACTCACCGGTCTGTGCAAAGTTACTCACCGGTCTGTGGAAAGTTATTCACCAATCTGTTAAAAGTTACTCACCGGTCTGTAAAAAATTACTCACCGGTTTGTTAAAAGTTACTCACTGGTCTGTAAAAAGTTACTCCTCGGTCTCTGAAAATATACTCATCGATCTGCGAAAAGTTACTCAATGGTCTGTAAAAAGTTACTCACTGGTCTGTGAAAAGTTACTCAACGGAAGAGATTAACCGAATAAATGATCGGGATTGATCGGAATAGCTCGGGATGGCTTTGGATTGAAGAGATGAATCGGGATTTATTATGATGGATCGCGATGGATCAGGATGTCAAGATAGATCGGAATGGATCGGGATTGATCAAGATGGATCGGGTTGGATCGGAAAGGATCGGGATGGTTGGGACCGGGTCGGGATGGCTAAGAAAGTATTTAGGATGTATTAAAAGTTACTCAACGGTCTGTGAAAAATTACTCACCGGTCTGTGAAAATTTACTCACTGTTTTGTAAAAAGTTACTCACTGGTCTGTGTAAAGTTACTCACCGATCTGTGAAAAGTTACTCACTGGTCTGTAAAAAGTTCTCACCGGTCTTTTAAAAGTTACTCACCGGTCTGTAAAAAATTACTCACCGGTTTGTTAAAAGTTACTCACCGGTCTGTGAAAAGTTACTCATCGGTCTGTGAAAAAATACTCATCGATCTGTGAAAAGTTACTCACTGGTCTGTAAAAAGTTACTCAATGGTCTGTGTAAAGTTACTCACTGATCTGTAAAAAGTTATTCACTGGTCTGTGAAAAGTTACTCAACGGAAGAGGTTAACAGAATAAATGATCGGGATTGATCGGCATAGCTCGGGATGGCTTTGGATTGATGTCGGCGAGTCGTGTCGAGTCGCGTCAAGTCACGTCGAGTCCCGCCGAGTCTCATCGAGTCGCGTGGAGAAACGTCGGGTCGCGTCGAGTCGTATTGAGTAGTGCCGAGTCGTATCGAGTCCGTCGAGTCACATCGAGTCGGTGAGTCGTGTCGAGTCGCGTCAAGTCACGTCGAGTCCCGCCGAGTCTCATCGAGTCGCGTGGAGAAACGTCGAGTCGCGTCAAGTCGTGTCTCTACTCGTGAATTCTCACACAGCTCTATATTATGTACTTAGTTGTACTCGCGAGGATTTGTATATTAACTAATTGAGACTGCCGCTTTTTTATATACAGCTGGGGTCCCAAATCTTTGCAATTCGAAAGGAAAGAACCTTAAATTTTAAAGATAGGCAATTATACTGGTGAAAGTCTTCATTTTGATTTTAAAAATAATAAGAAATTCATTCACAGATTTTTGAAATATCGCTTGCTTTAACAAGGAATCGGACTCACTAAAAACATTATTTTTTTTCGATGCCGATCGAAGAGTTTACTCATAAGGATTCATATACAAAGTTCATAATATGTATATACAAAACCGAGTAAGTAAACTGAGTAGCTATGAGGACCCGTGTGAGAATTTACGAGCATAAATACGTAGCCGCGTGTGTGTATAGGTACACGAGTACGCATGCAGAATTGCGTTAGTACTTATGAGTTTTGAGTCATATCGAGTCGTGTCAAGTCACGTCGAGTCAAAATTTACTCACTGTTTTGAAAAAGTTACTCACTGGTCTGTGTAAAGTTTCTCACCGGTCTGTGAAAAGTTACTCACTGATCTGTAAAAAGTTACTCACCGGTCTGTGCAAAGTTACTCACCGGTCTGTGGAAAGTTATTCACCAATCTGTTAAAAGTTACTCACCGGTCTGTAAAAAATAACTCACCGGTTTGTTAAAAGTTACTCACTGGTCTGTAAAAAGTTACTCCTCGGTCTCTGAAAATATACTCATCGATCTGCGAAAAGTTACTCAATGGTCTGTAAAAAGTTACTCACTGGTCTGTGAAAAGTTACTCAACGGAAGAGATTAACCGAATAAATGATCGGGATTGATCGGAATAGCTCGGGATGGCTTTGGATTGAACGAGATGAATCGGGATTTATTATGATGGATCGCGATGGATCAGGATGTCAAGATAGATCGGAATGGATCGGGATTGATCAAGATGGATCGGGTTGGATCGGAAAGGATCGGGATGGTTGGGACCGGGTCGGGATGGCTAAGAAAGTATTTAGGATGTATTAAAAGTTACTCAACGGTCTGTGAAAAATTACTCACCGGTCTGTGAAAATTTACTCACTGTTTTGTAAAAAGTTACTCACTGGTCTGTGTAAAGTTACTCACCGATCTGTGAAAAGTTACTCACTGGTCTGTAAAAAGTTCTCACCGGTCTTTTAAAAGTTACTCACCGGTCTGTAAAAAATTACTCACCGGTTTGTTAAAAGTTACTCACCGGTCTGTGAAAAGTTACTCATCAGTCTGTGAAAAAATACTCATCGATCTGTGAAAAGTTACTCACTGGTCTGTAAAAAGTTACTCAATGGTCTGTGTAAAGTTACTCACTAATCTGTAAAAAGTTATTCACTGGTCTGTGAAAAGTTACTCAACGGAAGAGGTTAACGGAATAAATGATCGGGATTGATCGGCATAGCTCGGGATGGCTTTGGATTGATGTCGGTGAGTCGTGTCGAGTCGCGTCAAGTCACGTCGAGTCCCGCCGAGTCTCATCGAGTCGCGTGGAGAAACGTCGGGTCGCGTCGAGTCGTATTGAGTAGTGCCGAGTCGTGTCGAGTCCGTCGAGTCGCATCGAGTCGGTGAGTCGTGTCGAGTCGCGTCAAGTCACGTCGAGTCCCGCCGAGTCTCATCGAGTCGCGTGGAGAAACGTCGAGTCGCGTCAAGTCGTGTCTCTACTCGTGAATTCTCACACAGCTCTATATTATGTACTTAGTTGTACTCGCGAGGATTTGTATATTAACTAATTGAGACTGCCGCTTTTTTATATACAGCTGGGGTCCCAAATCTTTGCAATTCGAAAGGAAAGAACCTTAAATTTTAAAGATAGGCAATTATACTGGTGAAAGTCTTCATTTTGATTTTAAAAATAATAAGAAATTCATTCACAGATTTTTGAAATATCGCTTGCTTTAACAAGGAAAGGATCATTCACACAGCTCCGGCGCGTCAACGGCGCGTCACCGGCCCGTCAACGTCAAAAATATAGTTACATACAAGTTGTACTACACTGTTCACACACATCAGTCATGGCGCGTCAACGGCGCGTCGCCGGCCCGTCACCGTCAAACGCATATTGCTACGGCATGCCGGCGACGCGCCGGTGACGTGACGGCCGGCGCGTCACCGGCACGGCGCGTCGCCGGCGAGTCACCGGCAAGGCAAACAGGGTTGCTACTTTTTTGTTTAAATAAATTATTGGTTGCTGTAATCGGTACAGAAAATTACACTGTGGTATGGAAATAAAGTATAATTTATTTATTTCAACTTTGAAAAACAATTAATTTTACTACTTTTGGTAATATATTGGTAATTAATTTACACCACCAGTCTAGGATGAGTATTTTTCGAGATATTCCTGTTTTAAGATTAACAGATGTCCGCTGTCAAACTTAAAACAACAATATCAATAAAAAAAAATTGTTGAGATTTGCGTACGTCGCGGATGACGTCATAATTTATTTACAGATCACAAGACTATGTTTTCCTAGCTTCACTTGTTTTTACGACATTCATTTGTTTACCCGAAGTTCACTCACATTGTTGTATTTTTATTAAAATTCGAAAAAAAATACCTTTACTAGAACTTAATGGAACAGGTGAATTAAGTCTCATAAAGTTACCAAAATATTAACAGAATTAAAAAATAAAATGTTTTTTAAAGTTGAAGTAAATAAATAATACTTTATTTCCATACCACAATGTACTTTTTTTCTACCTTTTTTAACAACCAATACTTTATTAAAACAAATAAGTAGCAACCCTGTTTGCTTTGCCGTTGACGCGCCGGCCGGCGACGCGCCGGTGACGTGACGGCCGGTGACGTGACGGCCGGCGCGTCACCGGCACGTCGCGCCGCCGGCGAGTCACCGGCAAGGCAAACAGGGTTGCTACTTTTTTGTTTTAATAAATTATTGGTTGCTATAATCGGTAAAGAAAAGTACACTGTGGTATGGAAATAAAGTAGGTATTATTTATTTATTTCAACTTTGAAAAACATTTATTTTTATTACTTTTGGTAATATTTTGGTAAATTTTTTAGACTTTTTTACTAATTACACCACTAATTTACACCACCAGTTTAGGATGAGTATTTTTCAAGATAAATTTCTGTTTTAAGATTGACAGATGACAGCTGTCAAACTTAAAACAGCAATATCTCAAAAAGAAATTGTTAACCTTCACTTGTTTTTCCGACATTCATTTGTTTACCCGAAATCCACACACATTCACACACAAAATTCGAAGAAACAGTATCTTTACTAGAACTCGGTGGAAAGGGTGAATTAAGGCTCAGTTGCACCACCCAACTTTAACGATAACAGGCTAGTTCTAGTACCGGTTAAGCATAAGTTAGCCAAAAAAAGAGGTTGTTAGCCAGCTTGATGTCCTTTGACAAGTTTGACGTGACAAATAGGTAGCATTACCCCTTGACGATAACTTTAACTTTGACAGCGTTTAGGTACAGAATAAAGTTACCAAAATATTAACAAAGTAATAAAAAAATATTTTTAAAGTTGAAATAAATAAATAATACTTCATTTCTATGCCACAATGTTTGTACCAATAATAAATAAGCGGCAACCCTGTTTGTCATGCCGGGGACGTGACGGCCGGTGACGCGCCGGTGACGTGACGGCCGGCGACGCGCCGGTGACGTGACGGCCGGCGCGTCACCGGCGCGTCACCGGCCGTCACGTCGCCGGCGCGTCGCCGGCCGGCGCGTCAACGGCAAAGCAAACAGGGTTGCTACTTTTTTGTTTTAATAAATTATTGGTTGCTATAATCGGTAGAGAAAAAGTATATTGTGGTATGGAAATAAAGTATTATTTATTTATTACAACTTTGAAAATCATTTTTTTATTACTTTTGTTAATATTTCGGTAGCTTTATGAGACTTAATTCACCTGTTCTCTAGCACAGCCGATATTTATTTCATATTTAGTTCATACAGTTGATCATCGAAGGAGTCTAGACAGAGCAATCGTGCGGGGTGGTGCAGTATAGAAGGGGGTTGGGAGGTCCCGAGAGGCTAATATCAACGCAATGTTAAAAATGAAAGAAATCAAGATGGCGGCCAACTTTTTACTTTGCGGGCCGATTTAGATAAAACTCGGTTTTGGTACTATTTTGACAAACAAACAGCAACGCAATGTCAAAAAAGTAAAAAATTCAAGATGGCGGCCAACTTTTTTGTTTACCGGCCGATTTCGATGAAACTCGGTTTTTGGTCCTATTGTGACAAGAAAACAGAAACGCAATATTAAAAAAGTAAAAAAATAAAGATGGCAGCCAACTTCTGTGTTTGCGGGCCAATTTCGATGAAACTCTGTTTTTGGTACTATTTTGACAAGAAAACGGCAATGCACTGTTAAAAATGTAAATAATTCAAGATGGCGGCCAACTTTTTTGTTTGTGGGCCGATTTCAATGAAACTTGGTTTTGGGTACTATTTTGACAAGAAAACAGCAACGCAGTGTTAAAAATCTAAAAAAAATCAAGATGGCGGCCAACTTTTTTGTTTGTGGGCCGATTTCGATGAAATTCGGTTTTTAGTACTATTTTGACAAGAAAACAGCAACGCAATGTTAAAAATGTAAAAAATTCAAGATGGCGGCCAACTTTTTTGCTTGTGGGCTGATTTCGATGAAATTTGGTTTTTGGTACTATTTTGACATGAGAACAGCTACGCAAAGTTAAAAACGTAAAAATTCAAGATGGTGGCCAATTTCTCTGTTTGCGGGCCGATTTAGATGAAATTCAGTTATTGGTACTATTTTGACAAGCAAACAGCGACGCAATGTTAAAAAAGTAAAAAATTCAAGATGGCGGCCAACTTTTTTGTTTGCAGGCCGATTTCGATGAAACTCGGTTTTTGGTCCTATTTTGACAAGAAAACAGAAACGCAATATTAAAAAGTAAAAAAAAAAGATGTCAGCCAACTTCTCTGTTTGCGGGCCAATTTCAATGAAACTCTGTTTTTGATACTATTCTGACAAGAAAACGACAATGCACTGTTAAAAATGTAAATAATTCAAGATGGCGGCCAACTTTATTGTTTGTGGGCCGATTTCAATGAAACTTGGTTTTGGGTACTATTTTGACAAGAAAACAGCAACGCAGTGTTAAAAATCTAAAAAAAATCAAGATGGCGGCCAACTTTTTGTTTGTTGGCCGATTTCGATGAAATTCGGTTTTTAGTACTATTTTGACAAGAAAACAGCAACGCAGTGTTAAAAATCTAAAAAAATCAAGATGGCGGCCAACTTTTTTGTTTGTGGGCCGATTTCGATGAAATTCGGTTTTTAGTACTATTTTGACAAGAAAACAGCAACGCAATGTTAAAAATGTAAAAAAATTCAAGATGGCGGCTAACTTTTTTGCTTGTGGGCCGATTTTGATGAAACTTGGTTTTTGGTATTATTTTGACAAGCAAACAGCGACGCAAAGTTAAAAATGTTAAAATTCAAGATAGTGGCCAACTCCTTTGTTGATGGGCCTATTTCGATGAAACACGGTTTTTGACACTATTTTGACAAGAAAACAGCAACGCTATGTTAAAAATGTCAATGTTCAAGATGGCAGCCAACTTTTTTGCATCGAAATCGGCCCACAAGCAAAAAGTTGGCCGCCATCTTGCATATTTTATGTTTTTAATATAGCGTTGCCGTTTTCTTGTAAAAAAAGTACAAAAACCGTGTTTCATCGAAATCGGCCCACAAATAAAGGAGTTGGCCACTATCTTGAATTTTAACATTTTTAACTTTGCGTCGCTGTTTGCTTGTCAAAATAATACCAAAAACCAAGTTTCATCAAAATCGGCCCACAAGCAAAAAAGATAGCCGCCATTTTGAATTTTTTTACATTTTTAACATTGCGTTGCTGTTTTCTTGTCAAAATAGTACTAAAAACCAAATTTCATCGAAATCGGCCCACAAACAAAAAAGTTGGCCGCCATCTTGATTTTTTTAGATTTTTAACACTGCGTTGCTGTTTTCTTGTCAAAATAGTACTAAAACCCGAATTTCATCGAAATCGGCCAACAAACAAAAAGTTGGCCGCCATCTTGAACTTTGACATTTTTAACATAGCGTTGCTGTTTTCTTGTCAAAATAGTGTCAAAAACCGTGTTTCATCGAAATAGGCCCATCAACAAAGGAGTTGGCCACTATCTTGAATTTCAACATTTTTAACTTTGCGTCGCTGTTTGCTTGTCAAAATAATACCAAAAACCAAGTTTCATCAAAATCGGCCCACCAATAAAGGAGTTGGCCACTATCTTGAATTTTAACATTTTTAACTTTGCGTCGCTGTTTGCTTGTCAAAATAATACCAAAAACCAAGTTTCATCAAAATCGGCCCACAAGCAAAAAAGTTAGCCGCCATTTTGAATTTTTTTACATTTTTAACATTGCGTTGCTGTTTTCTTGTCAAAATAGTACTAAAAACCGAATTTCATTGAAATCGGCCAACAAACAAAAAGTTGGCCGCCATCTTGATTTTTTTTTAGATTTTTAACACTGCGTTGCTGTTTTCTTGTCAAAATAGTACTAAAAACCGAATTTTAAAGTTGAAATAAATAAATAATACTTCATTTCCATGCCACAATGTTTGTACCAATAATAAATAAGCGGCAACCCTGTTTGTCATGCCGGGGACGCGCCGGTGACGTGACGGCCGGTGACGCGCCGGTGACGTGACGGCCGGCGCGTCACCGGCGCGTCACCGGCCGTCACGTCACCGGCGCGTCGCCGGCCGGCGCGTCAACGGCAAAGCAAACAGGGTTGCTACTTTTTTGTTTTAATAAATTATTGGTTGCTATAATCGGTAGAGTAAAAGTATATTGTGGTATGGAAATAAAGTATTATTTATTTATTACAACTTTGAAAATAATTTTTTTATTACTTTTGTTAATATTTCGGTAGCTTTATGAGACTTAATTCACCTGTTCCACTAAGTTCTAGCACAGCCGATATTTATTTCATATTTAGTTCATACAGTTGATCATCGAAGAAGTCTAGACAGAGCAATCGTGCGGGGTGGTGCAGTATAGAAGGGGGTTGGGAGGTCCCGAGAGGCTAATATCAACGCAATGTTAAAAATGAAAGAAATCAAGATGGCGGCCAACTTTTTACTTTGCGGGCCGATTTAGATAAAACTCGGTTTTGGTACTATTTTGACAAGCAAACAGCGACGCAATGTTAAAAAAGTAAAAAATTCAAGATGGCGGCCAACTTTTTTGTTTGCAGGCCGATTTCGATGAAACTCGGTTTTTGGTCCTATTTTGACAAGAAAACAGAAACGCAATATTAAAAAGTAAAAAAATAAAGATGGCAGCCAACTTCTCTGTTTGCGGGCCAATTTCAATGAAACTCTGTTTTTGATACTATTCTGACAAGAAAACGACAATGCACTGTTAAAAATGTAAACAATTCAAGATGGCGGCCAACTTTATTGTTTGTGGGCCGATTTCAATGAAACTTGGTTTTGGGTACTATTTTGACAAGAAAACAGCAACGCAGTGTTAAAAATCTAAAGAAAATCAAGATGGCGGCCAACTTTTTGTTTGTTGGCCGATTTCGATGAAATTCGGTTTTTAGTACTATTTTGACAAGAAAACAGCAACGCAGTGTTAAAAATCTAAAAAAATCAAGATGGCGGCCAACTTTTTTGTTTGTGGGCCGATTTCGATGAAATTCGGTTTTTAGTACTATTTTGACAAGAAAACAGCAACGCAAAGTTAAAAATGTAAAAAAATTCAAGATGGCGGCTAACTTTTTTGCTTGTGGGCCGATTTTGATGAAACTTGGTTTTTGGTATTATTTTGACAAGCAAACAGCGACGCAAAGTTAAAAATGTTAAAATTCAAGATAGTGGCCAACTCCTTTGTTGATGGGCCTATTTCGATGAAACACGGTTTTTGACACTATTTTGACAAGAAAACAGCAACGCTATGTTAAAAATGTCAAAGTTCAAGATGGCGGCCAACTTTTTGTTTGTTGGCCGATTTCGATGAAATTCGGGTTTTAGTACTATTTTGACAAGAAAACAGCAACGCAGTGTTAAAAATCTAAAAAAAATCAAGATGGCGGCCAACTTTTTTGTTTGTGGGCCGATTTCGATGAAATTTGGTTTTTAGTACTATTTTGACAAGAAAACAGCAACGCAATGTTAAAAATGTAAAAAAATTCAAAATGGCGGCTATCTTTTTTGCTTGTGGGCCGATTTTGATGAAACTTGGTTTTTGGTATTATTTTGACAAGCAAACAGCGACGCAAAGTTAAAAATGTTAAAATTCAAGATAGTGGCCAACTCCTTTATTTGTGGGCCGATTTCGATGAAACTCGGTTTTTGTACTTTTTTTTACAAGAAAACGGCAACGCTATATTAAAAACATAAAATATGCAAGATGGCGGCCAACTTTTTGCTTGTGAGCCGATTTCGATGCAAAAAAGTTGGCTGCCATCTTGAACTTTGACATTTTTAACATAGCGTTGCTGTTTTCTTGTCAAAATAGTGTCAAAAACCGTGTTTCATCGAAATAGGCCCATCAACAAAGGAGTTGGCCACTATCTTGAATTTTAACATTTTTAACTTTGCGTCGCTGTTTGCTTGTCAAAATAATACCAAAAACCAAGTTTCATCAAAATCGGCCCACAAGCAAAAAAGTTAGCCGCCATCTTGAATTTTTTTACATTTTTAACATTGCGTTGCTGTTTTCTTGTCAAAATAGTACTAAAAACCGAATTTCATCGAAATCGGCCCACAATCAAAAAAGTTGGCCGCCATCTTGATTTTTTTAGATTTTTAACACTGCGTTGCTGTTTTCTTGTCAAAATAGTACTAAAAACCGAATTTCATCGAAATCGGCCAACAAACAAAAAGTTGGCCGCCATCTTGATTTTTTTTAGATTTTTAACACTGCGTTGCTTATTTCTTGTCAAAATAGTACCCAAAACCAAGTTTCACTGAAATCGGCCCACAAACAATAAAGTTGGCCGTCATCTTGAATTATTTACATTTTTAACAGTGCATTGTCGTTTTCTTGTCAGAATAGTATCAAAAACAGAGTTTCATTGAAATTGGCCCGCAAACAGAGAAGTTGGCTGCCATCTTTATTTTTTTACTTTTTAATATTGCGTTTCTGTTTTCTTGTCAAAATAGGACCAAAAACCGAGTTTCATCGAAATCGGCCTGCAAACAAAAAAGTTGGCCGCCATCTTGAATTTTTTACTTTTTTAACATTGCGTCGCTGTTTGCTTGTCAAAATAGTACCAAAAACTGAATTTCATCTAAATCGGCCCGCAAACAGAGAAATTGGCCACCATCTTGAATTTTTACGTTTTTAACTTTGCGTAGCTGTTCTCATGTCAAAATAGTACCAAAAACCAAATTTCATCGAAATCAGCCCACAAGCAAAAAAGTTGGCCGCCATCTTGAATTTTTTACATTTTTAACATTGCGTTGCTGTTTTCTTGTCAAAATAGTACTAAAAACCGAATTTCATCGAAATCGGCCCACAAACAAAAAAGTTGGCCGCCATCTTGATTTTTTTTAGATTTTTAACACTGCGTTGCTGTTTTCTTGTCAAAATAGTACCCAAAACCAAGTTTCATTGAAATCGGCCCACAAACAAAAAAGTTGGCCGCCATCTTGAATTATTTACATTTTTAACAGTGCATTGCCGTTTTCTTGTCAAAATAGTACCAAAAACAGAGTTTCATCGAAATTGGCCCGCAAACAGAGAAGTTGGCTGCCATCTTTATTTTTTTACTTTTTTAATATTGCGTTTCTGTTTTCTTGTCACAATAGGACCAAAAACCGAGTTTCATCGAAATCGGCCGGTAAACAAAATAGTTGGCCGCCATCTTGAATTTTTTACTTTTTTGACATTGCGTTGCTGTTTGTTTGTCAAAATAGTACCAAAACCGAGTTTTATCTAAATCGGCCCGCAAAGTAAAAAGTTGGCCGCCATCTTGATTTCTTTCATTTTTAACATTGCGTTGATATTAGCCTCTCGGGACCTCCCAACCCCCTTCTATACTGCACCACCCCGCACGATTACTCTGTCTAGACTCCTTCGATGATCAACTGTATGAACTAAATATGAAATAAATATCGGCTGTGCTAGAACTTAGTGGAACAGGTGAATTAAGTCTCATAAAGCTACCGAAATATTAACAAAAGTAATAAAAAAATGATTTTCAAAGTTGTAATAAATAAATAATACTTTATTTCCATACCACAATATACTTTTTCTCTACCGATTATAGCAACCAATAATTTATTAAAACAAAAAAGTAGCAACCCTGTTTGCTTTGCCGTTGACGCGCCGGCCGGCGACGCGCCGGCCGGCGACGCGCCGGTGACGTGACGGCCGGTGACGCGCCGGTGACGCGCCGGCCGTCACGTCACCGGCGCGTCACCGGCCGTCACGTCACCGGCGCGTCCCCGGCATGACAAACAGGGTTGCCGCTTATTTATTATTGGTACAAACATTGTGGCATGGAAATGAAGTATTATTTATTTATTTCAACTTTAAAATTCGGTTTTTAGTACTATTTTGACAAGAAAACAGCAACGCAATGTTAAAAATGTAAAAAAATTCAAGATGGCGGCTAACTTTTTTGCTTGTGGGCTGATTTTGATGAAACTTGGTTTTTGGTATTATTTTGACAAGCAAACAGCGACGCAAAGTTAAAAATGTTAAAATTCAAGATAGTGGCCAACTCCTTTATTTGTGGGCCGATTTCGATGAAACTCGGTTTTTGTACTTTTTTTTACAAGAAAACGGCAACGCAATGTTAAAAATGTCAAAGTTCAAGATGGCAGCCAACTTTTTTGCTTGTGGGCTGATTTCAATGAGACTCGGTTTTTGCTAGTATTTTGAGAAGAGAACAGCTACGCAAAGTTAAAAATGGAATAAAATCAAGATGGTGGCCAACTCCTTTGTTGATGGGCCTATTTCGATGAAACACGGTTTTTGACACTATTTTGACAAGAAAACAGCAACGCAAAGTTACAAATGTAAAAATTCAAGATGGCGGCCAACTTTTTGGCTTGTGGGCTGATTTCGATGAAACTTGATTTTTGGTACTATTTTGACAAGAAAACAGCAACGCTATATTAAAAACATAAAATATGCAAGATGGCGGCCAACTTTTTGCTTGTGGGCCGATTTCGATGAAACTCGGTTTTTGGGACCGTTTTGGCCAGAAAACGGCATCACCTCTTCTTGAATTTTTACATTTGTAACTTTGCGTTGCTGTTTTCTTGTCAAAATAGTGTCAAAAACCGTGTTTCATCGAAATCGCCCTGCAAACAAAAAAGTTGGCCGCCATCTTAGATATTTTTGTATTTTTAACATTGCGTTGCTGTTTTCTTGGCAAAATAGTACCAAAAACCGAGATTCATCGAAATCGACCCACAAGCAAAAAAGTTAGCCGCCATCTTGAATTTTTTACATTTTTAAGAGTGCGTTGCTGTTTTCTTGTCAAAATAGTAGCAAAAACCGAGTTTCATCGAAATCAGCCCACAAGCAAAAAGTTTGGCGCCATTTTGAATTTTTTAATGTTTTCAACATTGCGTTGTTATTATCGTGTCAAAGTTATATCAAAAAGCGAGCTTCATCGAAATCGGCCCATAAACAAAAAGAAAAAGAGCAAAAACTAAGTCACATTTTTTTCTATTCTTTATTTGAAGAGCATAAAAAGAAGAAAAAGAGACAAATTAAAAAAAAATTACCTTTTAAAAAAAAATGACAAATTTTTTTCAAAGAATATAACTTGAATTCTGAAGTACCAATCTTATTTTTCTTATTAATTTTTGATATTCAAAAAGGCAAATCACAGAGTGCCAACCCTTACCACCTTCAGTCGTTGCGTCAACTGCCTAGCTAGACGAACAGCGGTTCTAGTAAGGGTAACATTTTTCGAATTTAAATGAAAATACAACAATGTGTGTGGATTTTGGGTAAACAAATGAATGACGTAAAATTAATTGAAGGTCAACAATTTCTATTTGAGATAGGTATTGCTGTTTTAAGTTTGACAGCTGTCATCTGTCAATCTTAAAACAGCAATATCTCGAAAAATACTCATCCTAGACTGGTGGTGTAAATTAAGTCTTATAAATTTACCAAAATATTACCAAAAGTAATAAAAGTAAATGTTTTTCAAAGTTGAGATAAATAAATAATACTCTATTTCCATACCACAGTGTATTTATCTATACCGATTATAGCAATTAATAATTTTTAAAAACAAAAAAGTAGCAACCCTGTTTGCCTTGCCGTTGAGTCGCCGGTGACGCGCCGTGCCGGTGACGCGCCGGCCGTCACGTCACCGGCGCGTCGCCGGCCGTCACGTCACCGGCGCGTCGCCGGCCGTCACGTCACCGGCGCGTCGCCGGCAAGGTAAACAGGGTTGCCACTTATTTGATTCAATAAAGTATTGGTTGTTATAATAGGTAGAAAAAAAAGAACATTGTGGTTTAAAAATAAAGTATTATTTATTTATTTCAACTTTAAAAAACATTTTATTTACACTTTTCTTAATATTTTGGTAAATTTTATAGACTAAATTTACACCACCACTTTAGGATGAGTATTTTTCGAGATATATTGCTGATTGACAAATGACAACTTAAAACAACAATTTCGCAAAAAGAAATTGTTGACCTTCACTTGTTTTTCTGAGATTCATTTGTTTACCCGAAATCCACACGTTGTATTTTTATTAAAATTCGAAAAATTGTACCCTTACCAAAATTTAGTGGAACAGATGAATAAGGTCTCATAAAGTTACCGAAATATTAACAAAAGTTATAAAAAATGCTTTTCAATGCTGAAATAAATAAATTATCCTTTTTCTGTACCGATTATAGTAACCAATAATTTATTGAAACAAAAAGTAGCAGCCCTGTTTGTCTTGCCGGTGCCTCGCCGGCGACGCGCCGTGCCGGTGACGTGCCGGCCGTCACGTCACCGGCGCGTCACCGGCCGTCACGTCACCGGCGCGTCGCCGGCCGTCACGTCACCGGCGCGTCCCCGGCATGGCAAACAGGGTTGCCACTTATTTACTATAATAAATTATTGGTTGTTATAATAGGTAGAAAAAAGTACATTGTGGTGTAGAAATAAAGTATTTATTTATTTATTTCATCTTTAAGAACCTACTGTTTAAGTATTGTTTTTGGTAGTATTTTGGTAACTTTGTTAGACTTAATTCACCTTTACCACTAAGTTCAAGCAAAGGTACTATTTTTCGAATTTAATAATAATACAACAATTTCTGTAGACAATGTTTTCATGCCTTCACTTGTGTTCCGGCATTCATTTGTTTACCCGAAAATCCGACATTCGCATACGTTGTTGTATTTCTATTATAATTCGAGAAAATAATACTTACCTTTACTTAAACTTAGTGGAATAAGTAAATTAAGTCTAATAAAGTTACCAAAATATTTCCAAAAACAATACTTAAACAGTAGGTTTTTAAAGTTGGAATAAATAAATAATTCTATATTTCCATACCACAATGTACTTTTTTCTACCTATTATAGCAACCTATACTTTATTAAAACAAAAAAGTGGCAACCCTGCTTGCCTTGCCGGTGAAGCGACGTTGACTTGACTGAAACGAGCCGGCGACGCGCCGGTGATCTGAACTGCTTGTTCACACATATTTTTGACGTTGACGGACAGGCCGGTGACGCGCCGGTGACGCGCCGGTGACGCGCCGGAGCTGTGGGAATGATCCTGAATCGGACTCACTAAAAACATTATTTTTTTTCGATGCCGATCGAAGAGTTTACTCATAAGGATTCATATACAAAGTTCATAATATGTATATACAAAACCGAGTAAGTAAAACTGAGTAGCTATGAGGACCCGTGTGAGAATTTACGAGCATAAATACGTAGCCGCGTGTGTGTATAGGTACACGAGTACGCATGCAGAATTGCGTTAGTACTTATGAGTTTTGAGTCATATCGAGTCGTGTCAAGTCACGTCGAGTCAAAATTTACTCACTGTTTTGAAAAAGTTACTCACTGGTCTGTGTAAAGTTTCTCACCGGTCTGTGAAAAGTTACTCACTGATCTGTAAAAAGTTACTCACCGGTCTGTGCAAAGTTACTCACCGGTCTGTGGAAAGTTATTCACCAATCTGTTAAAAGTTACTCACCGGTCTGTAAAAAATAACTCACCGGTTTGTTAAAAGTTACTCACTGGTCTGTAAAAAGTTACTCCTCGGTCTCTGAAAATATACTCATCGATCTGCGAAAAGTTACTCAATGGTCTGTAAAAAGTTACTCACTGGTCTGTGAAAAGTTACTCAACGGAAGAGATTAACCGAATAAATGATCGGGATTGATCGGAATAGCTCGGGATGGCTTTGGATTGAAGAGATGAATCGGGATTTATTATGATGGATCGCGATGGATCAGGATGTCAAGATAGATCGGAATGGATCGGGATTGATCAAGATGGATCGGGTTGGATCGGAAAGGATCGGGATGGTTGGGACCGGGTCGGGATGGCTAAGAAAGTATTTAGGATGTATTAAAAGTTACTCAACGGTCTGTGAAAAATTACTCACCGGTCTGTGAAAATTTACTCACTGTTTTGTAAAAAGTTACTCACTGGTCTGTGTAAAGTTACTCACCGATCTGTGAAAAGTTACTCACTGGTCTGTAAAAAGTTCTCACCAATCTGTTAAAAGTTACTCACCGGTCTGTAAAAAATTACTCACCGGTTTGTTAAAAGTTACTCACCGGTCTGTGAAAAGTTACTCATCGGTCTGTGAAAAAATACTCATCGATCTGTGAAAAGTTACTCACTGGTCTGTAAAAAGTTACTCAATGGTCTGTGTAAAGTTACTCACTAATCTGTAAAAAGTTATTCCCTGGTCTGTGAAAAGTTACTCAACGGAAGAGGTTAACGGAATAAATGATCGGGATTGATCGGCATAGCTCGGGATGGCTTTGGATTGATGTCGGTGAGTCGTGTCGAATCGCGTCAAGTCACGTCGAGTCCCGCCGAGTCTCATCGAGTCGCGTGGAGAAACGTCGGGTCGCGTCGAGTCGTATTGAGTAGTGCCGAGTCGTGTCGAGTCCGTCGAGTCGCATCGAGTCGGTGAGTCGTGTCGAGTCGCGTCAAGTCACGTCGAGTCCCGCCGAGTCTCATCGAGTCGCGTGGAGAAACGTCGAGTCGCGTCAAGTCGTGTCTCTACTCGTGAATTCTCACACAGCTCTATATTATGTACTTAGTTGTACTCGCGAGGATTTGTATATTAACTAATTGAGACTGCCGCTTTTTTATATACAGCTGGGGTCCCAAATCTTTGCAATTCGAAAGGAAAGAACCTTAAATTTTAAAGATAGGCAATTATACTGGTGAAAGTCTTCATTTTGATTTTAAAAATAATAAGAAATTCATTCACAGATTTTTGAAATATCGCTTGCTTTAACAAGGAATCGGACTCACTAAAAACATTATTTTTTTTCGATGCCGATCGAAGAGTTTACTCATAAGGATTCATATACAAAGTTCATAATATGTATATACAAAACCGAGTAAGTAAACTGAGTAGCTATGAGGACCCGTGTGAGAATTTACGAGCATAAATACGTAGCCGCGTGTGTGTATAGGTACACGAGTACGCATGCAGAATTGCGTTAGTACTTATGAGTTTTGAGTCATATCGAGTCGTGTCAAGTCACGTCGAGTCAAAATTTACTCACTGTTTTGAAAAAGTTACTCACTGGTCTGTGTAAAGTTTCTCACCGGTCTGTGAAAAGTTACTCACTGATCTGTAAAAAGTTACTCACCGGTCTGTGCAAAGTTACTCACCGGTCTGTGGAAAGTTATTCACCAATCTGTTAAAAGTTACTCACCGGTCTGTAAAAAATAACTCACCGGTTTGTTAAAAGTTACTCACTGGTCTGTAAAAAGTTACTCCTCGGTCTCTGAAAATATACTCATCGATCTGCGAAAAGTTACTCAATGGTCTGTAAAAAGTTACTCACTGGTCTGTGAAAAGTTACTCAACGGAAGAGATTAACCGAATAAATGATCGGGATTGATCGGAATAGCTCGGGATGGCTTTGGATTGAACGAGATGAATCGGGATTTATTATGATGGATCGCGATGGATCAGGATGTCAAGATAGATCGGAATGGATCGGGATTGATCAAGATGGATCGGGTTGGATCGGAAAGGATCGGGATGGTTGGGACCGGGTCGGGATGGCTAAGAAAGTATTTAGGATGTATTAAAAGTTACTCAACGGTCTGTGAAAAATTACTCACCGGTCTGTGAAAATTTACTCACTGTTTTGTAAAAAGTTACTCACTGGTCTGTGTAAAGTTACTCACCGATCTGTGAAAAGTTACTCACTGGTCTGTAAAAAGTTACTCAATGGTCTGTGTAAAGTTACTCACTGATCTGTAAAAAGTTATTCACTGGTCTGTGAAAAGTTACTCAACGGAAGAGGTTAACGGAATAAATGATCGGGATTGATCGGCATAGCTCGGGATGGCTTTGGATTGATGTCGGTGAGTCGTGTCGAGTCGCGTCAAGTCACGTCGAGTCCCGCCGAGTCTCATCGAGTCGCGTGGAGAAACGTCGGGTCGCGTCGAGTCGTATTGAGTAGTGCCGAGTCGTATCGAGTCCGTCGAGTCGCATCGAGTCGGTGAGTCGTGTCGAGTCGCGTCAAGTCACGTCGAGTCCCGCCGAGTCTCATCGAGTCGCGTGGAGAAACGTCGAGTCGCGTCAAGTCGTGTCTCTACTCGTGAATTCTCACACAGCTCTATATTATGTACTTAGTTGTACTCGCGAGGATTTGTATATTAACTAATTGAGACTGCTGCTTTTTTATATACAGCTGGGGTCCCAAATCTTTGCAATTCGAAAGGAAAGAACCTTAAATTTTAAAGATAGGCAATTATACTGGTGAAAGTCTTCATTTTGATTTTAAAAATAATAAGAAATTCATTCACAGATTTTTGAAATATCGCTTGCTTTAACAAGGAATCGGACTCACTAAAAACATTATTTTTTTTCGATGCCGATCGAAGAGTTTACTCATAAGGATTCATATACAAAGTTCATAATATGTATATACAAAACCGAGTAAGTAAAACTGAGTAGCTATGAGGACCCGTGTGAGAATTTACGAGCATAAATACGTAGCCGCGTGTGTGTATAGGTACACGAGTACGCATGCAGAATTGCGTTAGTACTTATGAGTTTTGAGTCATATCGAGTCGTGTCAAGTCACGTCGAGTCAAAATTTACTCACTGTTTTGAAAAAGTTACTCACTGGTCTGTGTAAAGTTTCTCACCGGTCTGTGAAAAGTTACTCACTGATCTGTAAAAAGTTACTCACCGGTCTGTGCAAAGTTACTCACCGGTCTGTGGAAAGTTATTCACCAATCTGTTAAAAGTTACTCACCGGTCTGTAAAAAATAACTCACCGGTTTGTTAAAAGTTACTCACTGGTCTGTAAAAAGTTACTCCTCGGTCTCTGAAAATATACTCATCGATCTGCGAAAAGTTACTCAATGGTCTGTAAAAAGTTACTCACTGGTCTGTGAAAAGTTACTCAACGGAAGAGATTAACCGAATAAATGATCGGGATTGATCGGAATAGCTCGGGATGGCTTTGGATTGAAGAAATGAATCGGGATTTATTATGATGGATCGCGATGGATCAGGATGTCAAGATAGATCGGAATGGATCGGGATTGATCAAGATGGATCGGGTTGGATCGGAAAGGATCGGGATGGTTGGGACCGGGTCGGGATGGCTAAGAAAGTATTTAGGATGTATTAAAAGTTACTCAACGGTCTGTGAAAAATTACTCACCGGTCTGTGAAAATTTACTCACTGTTTTGTAAAAAGTTACTCACTGGTCTGTGTAAAGTTACTCACCGATCTGTGAAAAGTTACTCACTGGTCTGTAAAAAGTTCTCACCGGTCTTTTAAAAGTTACTCACCGGTCTGTAAAAAATTACTCACCGGTTTGTTAAAAGTTACTCACCGGTCTGTGAAAAGTTACTCATCGGTCTGTGAAAAAATACTCATCGATCTGTGAAAAGTTACTCACTGGTCTGTAAAAAGTTACTCAATGGTCTGTGTAAAGTTACTCACTGATCTGTAAAAAGTTATTCACTGGTCTGTGAAAAGTTACTCAACGGAAGAGGTTAACGGAATAAATGATCGGGATTGATCGGCATAGCTCGGGATGGCTTTGGATTGATGTCGGCGAGTCGTGTCGAGTCGCGTCAAGTCACGTCGAGTCCCGCCGAGTCTCATCGAGTCGCGTGGAGAAACGTCGGGTCGCGTCGAGTCGTATTGAGTAGTGCCGAGTCGTGAGTCGTGTCGAGTCGCGTCAAGTCACGTCGAGTCCCGCCGAGTCTCATCGAGTCGCGTGGAGAAACGTCGAGTCGCGTCAAGTCGTGTCTCTACTCGTGAATTCTCACACAGCTCTATATTATGTACTTAGTTGTACTCGCGAGGATTTGTATATTAACTAATTGAGACTGCTGCTTTTTTATATACAGCTGGGGTCCCAAATCTTTGCAATTCGAAAGGAAAGAACCTTAAATTTTAAAGATAGGCAATTATACTGGTGAAAGTCTTCATTTTGATTTTAAAAATAATAAGAAATTCATTCACAGATTTTTGAAATATCGCTTGCTTTAACAAGGAATCGGACTCACTAAAAACATTATTTTTTTTCGATGCCGATCGAAGAGTTTACTCATAAGGATTCATATACAAAGTTCATAATATGTATATACAAAACCGAGTAAGTAAAACTGAGTAGCTATGAGGACCCGTGTGAGAATTTACGAGCATAAATACGTAGCCGCGTGTGTGTATAGGTACACGAGTACGCATGCAGAATTGCGTTAGTACTTATGAGTTTTGAGTCATATCGAGTCGTGTCAAGTCACGTCGAGTCAAAATTTACTCACTGTTTTGAAAAAGTTACTCACTGGTCTGTGTAAAGTTTCTCACCGGTCTGTGAAAAGTTACTCACTGATCTGTAAAAAGTTACTCACCGGTCTGTGCAAAGTTACTCACCGGTCTGTGGAAAGTTATTCACCAATCTGTTAAAAGTTACTCACCGGTCTGTAAAAAATTACTCACCGGTTTGTTAAAAGTTACTCACTGGTCTGTAAAAAGTTACTCCTCGGTCTCTGAAAATATACTCATCGATCTGCGAAAAGTTACTCAATGGTCTGTAAAAAGTTACTCACTGGTCTGTGAAAAGTTACTCAACGGAAGAGATTAACCGAATAAATGATCGGGATTGATCGGAATAGCTCGGGATGGCTTTGGATTGAAGAGATGAATCGGGATTTATTATGATGGATCGCGATGGATCAGGATGTCAAGATAGATCCGAATGGATCGGGATTGATCAAGATGGATCGGGTTGGATCGGAAAGGATCGGGATGGTTGGGACCGGGTCGGGATGGCTAAGAAAATATTTAGGATGTATTAAAAGTTACTCAACGGTCTGTGAAAAATTACTCACCGGTCTGTGAAAATTTACTCACTGTTTTGTAAAAAGTTACTCACTGGTCTGTGTAAAGTTACTCACCGATCTGTGAAAAGTTACTCACTGGTCTGTAAAAAGTTCTCACCGGTCTTTTAAAAGTTACTCACCGGTCTGTAAAAAATTACTCACCGGTTTGTTAAAAGTTACTCACCGGTCTGTGAAAAGTTACTCATCGGTCTGTGAAAAAATACTCATCGATCTGTGAAAAGTTACTCACTGGTCTGTAAAAAGTTACTCAATGGTCTGTGTAAAGTTACTCACTGATCTGTAAAAAGTTATTCACTGGTCTGTGAAAAGTTACTCAACGGAAGAGGTTAACGGAATAAATGATCGGGATTGATCGGCATAGCTCGGGATGGCTTTGGATTGATGTCGGTGAGTCGTGTCGAGTCGCGTCAAGTCACGTCGAGTCCCGCCGAGTCTCATCGAGTCGCGTGGAGAAACGTCGGGTCGCGTCGAGTCGTATTGAGTAGTGCCGAGTCGTATCGAGTCCGTCGAGTCGCATCGAGTCGGTGAGTCGTGTCGAGTCGCGTCAAGTCACGTCGAGTCCCGCCGAGTCTCATCGAGTCGCGTGGAGAAACGTCGAGTCGCGTCAAGTCGTGTCTCTACTCGTGAATTCTCACACAGCTCTATATTATGTACTTAGTTGTACTCGCGAGGATTTGTATATTAACTAATTGAGACTGCCGCTTTTTTATATACAGCTGGGGTCCCAAATCTTTGCAATTCGAAAGGAAAGAACCTTAAATTTTAAAGATAGGCAATTATACTGGTGAAAGTCTTCATTTTGATTTTAAAAATAATAAGAAATTCATTCACAGATTTTTGAAATATCGCTTGCTTTAACAAGGAATCGGACTCACTAAAAACATTATTTTTTTTCGATGCCGATCGAAGAGTTTACTCATAAGGATTCATATACAAAGTTCATAATATGTATATACAAAACCGAGTAAGTAAACTGAGTAGCTATGAGGACCCGTGTGAGAATTTACGAGCATAAATACGTAGCCGCGTGTGTGTATAGGTACACGAGTACGCATGCAGAATTGCGTTAGTACTTATGAGTTTTGAGTCATATCGAGTCGTGTCAAGTCACGTCGAGTCAAAATTTACTCACTGTTTTGAAAAAGTTACTCACTGGTCTGTGTAAAGTTTCTCACCGGTCTGTGAAAAGTTACTCACTGATCTGTAAAAAGTTACTCACCGGTCTGTGCAAAGTTACTCACCGGTCTGTGGAAAGTTATTCACCAATCTGTTAAAAGTTACTCACCGGTCTGTAAAAAATAACTCACCGGTTTGTTAAAAGTTACTCACTGGTCTGTAAAAAGTTACTCCTCGGTCTCTGAAAATATACTCATCGATCTGCGAAAAGTTACTCAATGGTCTGTAAAAAGTTACTCACTGGTCTGTGAAAAGTTACTCAACGGAAGAGATTAACCGAATAAATGATCGGGATTGATCGGAATAGCTCGGGATGGCTTTGGATTGAAGAGATGAATCGGGATTTATTATGATGGATCGCGATGGATCAGGATGTCAAGATAGATCGGAATGGATCGGGATTGATCAAGATGGATCGGGTTGGATCGGAAAGGATCGGGATGGTTGGGACCGGGTCGGGATGGCTAAGAAAGTATTTAGGATGTATTAAAAGTTACTCAACGGTCTGTGAAAAATTACTCACCGGTCTGTGAAAATTTACTCACTGTTTTGTAAAAAGTTACTCACTGGTCTGTGTAAAGTTACTCACCGATCTGTGAAAAGTTACTCACTGGTCTGTAAAAAGTTCTCACCGGTCTTTTAAAAGTTACTCACCGGTCTGTAAAAAATTACTCACCGGTTTGTTAAAAGTTACTCACCGGTCTGTGAAAAGTTACTCATCGGTCTGTGAAAAAATACTCATCGATCTGTGAAAAGTTACTCACTGGTCTGTAAAAAGTTACTCAATGGTCTGTGTAAAGTTACTCACTGATCTGTAAAAAGTTATTCACTGGTCTGTGAAAAGTTACTCAACGGAAGAGGTTAACGGAATAAATGATCGGGATTGATCGGCATAGCTCGGGATGGCTTTGGATTGATGTCGGTGAGTCGTGTCGAGTCGCGTCAAGTCACGTCGAGTCCCGCCGAGTCTCATCGAGTCGCGTGGAGAAACGTCGGGTCGCGTCGAGTCGTATTGAGTAGTGCCGAGTCGTGTCGAGTCCGTCGAGTCGCATCGAGTCGGTGAGTCGTGTCGAGTCGCGTCAAGTCACGTCGAGTCCCGCCGAGTCTCATCGAGTCGCGTGGAGAAACGTCGAGTCGCGTCAAGTCGTGTCTCTACTCGTGAATTCTCACACAGCTCTATATTATGTACTTAGTTGTACTCGCGAGGATTTGTATATTAACTAATTGAGACTGCCGCTTTTTTATATACAGCTGGGGTCCCAAATCTTTGCAATTCGAAAGGAAAGAACCTTAAATTTTAAAGATAGGCAATTATACTGGTGAAAGTCTTCATTTTGATTTTAAAAATAATAAGAAATTCATTCACAGATTTTTGAAATATCGCTTGCTTTAACAAGGAATCGGACTCACTAAAAACATTATTTTTTTTCGATGCCGATCGAAGAGTTTACTCATAAGGATTCATATACAAAGTTCATAATATGTATATACAAAACCGAGTAAGTAAACTGAGTAGCTATGAGGACCCGTGTGAGAATTTACGAGCATAAATACGTAGCCGCGTGTGTGTATAGGTACACGAGTACGCATGCAGAATTGCGTTAGTACTTATGAGTTTTGAGTCATATCGAGTCGTGTCAAGTCACGTCGAGTCAAAATTTACTCACTGTTTTGAAAAAGTTACTCACTGGTCTGTGTAAAGTTTCTCACCGGTCTGTGAAAAGTTACTCACTGATCTGTAAAAAGTTACTCACCGGTCTGTGCAAAGTTACTCACCGGTCTGTGGAAAGTTATTCACCAATCTGTTAAAAGTTACTCACCGGTCTGTAAAAAATAACTCACCGGTTTGTTAAAAGTTACTCACTGGTCTGTAAAAAGTTACTCCTCGGTCTCTGAAAATATACTCATCGATCTGCGAAAAGTTACTCAATGGTCTGTAAAAAGTTACTCACTGGTCTGTGAAAAGTTACTCAACGGAAGAGATTAACCGAATAAATGATCGGGATTGATCGGAATAGCTCGGGATGGCTTTGGATTGAACGAGATGAATCGGGATTTATTATGATGGATCGCGATGGATCAGGATGTCAAGATAGATCGGAATGGATCGGGATTGATCAAGATGGATCGGGTTGGATCGGAAAGGATCGGGATGGTTGGGACCGGGTCGGGATGGCTAAGAAAGTATTTAGGATGTATTAAAAGTTACTCAACGGTCTGTGAAAAATTACTCACCGGTCTGTGAAAATTTACTCACTGTTTTGTAAAAAGTTACTCACTGGTCTGTGTAAAGTTACTCACCGATCTGTGAAAAGTTACTCACTGGTCTGTAAAAAGTTCTCACCGGTCTTTTAAAAGTTACTCACCGGTCTGTAAAAAATTACTCACCGGTTTGTTAAAAGTTACTCACCGGTCTGTGAAAAGTTACTCATCGGTCTGTGAAAAAATACTCATCGATCTGTGAAAAGTTACTCACTGGTCTGTAAAAAGTTACTCAATGGTCTGTGTAAAGTTACTCACTGATCTGTAAAAAGTTATTCACTGGTCTGTGAAAAGTTACTCAACGGAAGAGGTTAACGGAATAAATGATCGGGATTGATCGGCATAGCTCGGGATGGCTTTGGATTGATGTCGGTGAGTCGTGTCGAGTCGCGTCAAGTCACGTCGAGTCCCGCCGAGTCTCATCGAGTCGCGTGGAGAAACGTCGGGTCGCGTCGAGTCGTATTGAGTAGTGCCGAGTCGTGTCGAGTCCGTCGAGTCGCATCGAGTCGGTGAGTCGTGTCGAGTCGCGTCAAGTCACGTCGAGTCCCGCCGAGTCTCATCGAGTCGCGTGGAGAAACGTCGAGTCGCGTCAAGTCGTGTCTCTACTCGTGAATTCTCACACAGCTCTATATTATGTACTTAGTTGTACTCGCGAGGATTTGTATATTAACTAATTGAGACTGCCGCTTTTTTATATACAGCTGGGGTCCCAAATCTTTGCAATTCGAAAGGAAAGAACCTTAAATTTTAAAGATAGGCAATTATACTGGTGAAAGTCTTCATTTTGATTTTAAAAATAATAAGAAATTCATTCACAGATTTTTGAAATATCGCTTGCTTTAACAAGGAATCGGACTCACTAAAAACATTATTTTTTTTCGATGCCGATCGAAGAGTTTACTCATAAGGATTCATATACAAAGTTCATAATATGTATATACAAAACCGAGTAAGTAAACTGAGTAGCTATGAGGACCCGTGTGAGAATTTACGAGCATAAATACGTAGCCGCGTGTGTGTATAGGTACACGAGTACGCATGCAGAATTGCGTTAGTACTTATGAGTTTTGAGTCATATCGAGTCGTGTCAAGTCACGTCGAGTCAAAATTTACTCACTGTTTTGAAAAAGTTACTCACTGGTCTGTGTAAAGTTTCTCACCGGTCTGTGAAAAGTTACTCACTGATCTGTAAAAAGTTACTCACCGGTCTGTGCAAAGTTACTCACCGGTCTGTGGAAAGTTATTCACCAATCTGTTAAAAGTTACTCACCGGTCTGTAAAAAATAACTCACCGGTTTGTTAAAAGTTACTCACTGGTCTGTAAAAAGTTACTCCTCGGTCTCTGAAAATATACTCATCGATCTGCGAAAAGTTACTCAATGGTCTGTAAAAAGTTACTCACTGGTCTGTGAAAAGTTACTCAACGGAAGAGATTAACCGAATAAATGATCGGGATTGATCGGAATAGCTCGGGATGGCTTTGGATTGAACGAGATGAATCGGGATTTATTATGATGGATCGCGATGGATCAGGATGTCAAGATAGATCGGAATGGATCGGGATTGATCAAGATGGATCGGGTTGGATCGGAAAGGATCGGGATGGTTGGGACCGGGTCGGGATGGCTAAGAAAGTATTTAGGATGTATTAAAAGTTACTCAACGGTCTGTGAAAAATTACTCACCGGTCTGTGAAAATTTACTCACTGTTTTGTAAAAAGTTACTCACTGGTCTGTGTAAAGTTACTCACCGATCTGTGAAAAGTTACTCACTGGTCTGTAAAAAGTTCTCACCGGTCTTTTAAAAGTTACTCACCGGTCTGTAAAAAATTACTCACCGGTTTGTTAAAAGTTACTCACCGGTCTGTGAAAAGTTACTCATCAGTCTGTGAAAAAATACTCATCGATCTGTGAAAAGTTACTCACTGGTCTGTAAAAAGTTACTCAATGGTCTGTGTAAAGTTACTCACTGATCTGTAAAAAGTTATTCACTGGTCTGTGAAAAGTTACTCAACGGAAGAGGTTAACGGAATAAATGATCGGGATTGATCGGCATAGCTCGGGATGGCTTTGGATTGATGTCGGCGAGTCGTGTCGAGTCGCGTCAAGTCACGTCGAGTCCCGCCGAGTCTCATCGAGTCGCGTGGAGAAACGTCGGGTCGCGTCGAGTCGTATTGAGTAGTGCCGAGTCGTGTCGAGTCCGTCGAGTCGCATCGAGTCGGTGAGTCGTGTCGAGTCGCGTCAAGTCACGTCGAGTCCCGCCGAGTCTCATCGAGTCGCGTGGAGAAACGTCGAGTCGCGTCAAGTCGTGTCTCTACTCGTGAATTCTCACACAGCTCTATATTATGTACTTAGTTGTACTCGCGAGGATTTGTATATTAACTAATTGAGACTGCCGCTTTTTTATATACAGCTGGGGTCCCAAATCTTTGCAATTCGAAAGGAAAGAACCTTAAATTTTAAAGATAGGCAATTATACTGGTGAAAGTCTTCATTTTGATTTTAAAAATAATAAGAAATTCATTCACAGATTTTTGAAATATCGCTTGCTTTAACAAGGAATCGGACTCACTAAAAACATTATTTTTTTTCGATGCCGATCGAAGAGTTTACTCATAAGGATTCATATACAAAGTTCATAATATGTATATACAAAACCGAGTAAGTAAAACTGAGTAGCTATGAGGACCCGTGTGAGAATTTACGAGCATAAATACGTAGCCGCGTGTGTGTATAGGTACACGAGTACGCATGCAGAATTGCGTTAGTACTTATGAGTTTTGAGTCATATCGAGTCGTGTCAAGTCACGTCGAGTCAAAATTTACTCACTGTTTTGAAAAAGTTACTCACTGGTCTGTGTAAAGTTTCTCACCGGTCTGTGAAAAGTTACTCACTGATCTGTAAAAAGTTACTCACCGGTCTGTGCAAAGTTACTCACCGGTCTGTGGAAAGTTATTCACCAATCTGTTAAAAGTTACTCACCGGTCTGTAAAAAATAACTCACCGGTTTGTTAAAAGTTACTCACTGGTCTGTAAAAAGTTACTCCTCGGTCTCTGAAAATATACTCATCGATCTGCGAAAAGTTACTCAATGGTCTGTAAAAAGTTACTCACTGGTCTGTGAAAAGTTACTCAACGGAAGAGATTAACCGAATAAATGATCGGGATTGATCGGAATAGCTCGGGATGGCTTTGGATTGAAGAGATGAATCGGGATTTATTATGATGGATCGCGATGGATCAGGATGTCAAGATAGATCGGAATGGATCGGGATTGATCAAGATGGATCGGGTTGGATCGGAAAGGATCGGGATGGTTGGGACCGGGTCGGGATGGCTAAGAAAGTATTTAGGATGTATTAAAAGTTACTCAACGGTCTGTGAAAAATTACTCACCGGTCTGTGAAAATTTACTCACTGTTTTGTAAAAAGTTACTCACTGGTCTGTGTAAAGTTACTCACCGATCTGTGAAAAGTTACTCACTGGTCTGTAAAAAGTTCTCACCAGTCTTTTAAAAGTTACTCACCGGTCTGTAAAAAATTACTCACCGGTTTGTTAAAAGTTACTCACCGGTCTGTGAAAAGTTACTCATCGGTCTGTGAAAAAATACTCATCGATCTGTGAAAAGTTACTCACTGGTCTGTAAAAAGTTACTCAATGGTCTGTGTAAAGTTACTCACTAATCTGTAAAAAGTTATTCCCTGGTCTGTGAAAAGTTACTCAACGGAAGAGGTTAACGGAATAAATGATCGGGATTGATCGGCATAGCTCGGGATGGCTTTGGATTGATGTCGGTGAGTCGTGTCGAATCGCGTCAAGTCACGTCGAGTCCCGCCGAGTCTCATCGAGTCGCGTGGAGAAACGTCGGGTCGCGTCGAGTCGTATTGAGTAGTGCCGAGTCGTGTCGAGTCCGTCGAGTCGCATCGAGTCGGTGAGTCGTGTCGAGTCGCGTCAAGTCACGTCGAGTCCCGCCGAGTCTCATCGAGTCGCGTGGAGAAACGTCGAGTCGCGTCAAGTCGTGTCTCTACTCGTGAATTCTCACACAGCTCTATATTATGTACTTAGTTGTACTCGCGAGGATTTGTATATTAACTAATTGAGACTGCCGCTTTTTTATATACAGCTGGGGTCCCAAATCTTTGCAATTCGAAAGGAAAGAACCTTAAATTTTAAAGATAGGCAATTATACTGGTGAAAGTCTTCATTTTGATTTTAAAAATAATAAGAAATTCATTCACAGATTTTTGAAATATCGCTTGCTTTAACAAGGAATCGGACTCACTAAAAACATTATTTTTTTTCGATGCCGATCGAAGAGTTTACTCATAAGGATTCATATACAAAGTTCATAATATGTATATACAAAACCGAGTAAGTAAACTGAGTAGCTATGAGGACCCGTGTGAGAATTTACGAGCATAAATACGTAGCCGCGTGTGTGTATAGGTACACGAGTACGCATGCAGAATTGCGTTAGTACTTATGAGTTTTGAGTCATATCGAGTCGTGTCAAGTCACGTCGAGTCAAAATTTACTCACTGTTTTGAAAAAGTTACTCACTGGTCTGTGTAAAGTTTCTCACCGGTCTGTGAAAAGTTACTCACTGATCTGTAAAAAGTTACTCACCGGTCTGTGCAAAGTTACTCACCGGTCTGTGGAAAGTTATTCACCAATCTGTTAAAAGTTACTCACCGGTCTGTAAAAAATAACTCACCGGTTTGTTAAAAGTTACTCACTGGTCTGTAAAAAGTTACTCCTCGGTCTCTGAAAATATACTCATCGATCTGCGAAAAGTTACTCAATGGTCTGTAAAAAGTTACTCACTGGTCTGTGAAAAGTTACTCAACGGAAGAGATTAACCGAATAAATGATCGGGATTGATCGGAATAGCTCGGGATGGCTTTGGATTGAAGAATCGGGATTTATTATGATGGATCGCGATGGATCAGGATGTCAAGATAGATCGGAATGGATCGGGATTGATCAAGATGGATCGGGTTGGATCGGAAAGGATCGGGATGGTTGGGACCGGGTCGGGATGGCTAAGAAAGTATTTAGGATGTATTAAAAGTTACTCAACGGTCTGTGAAAAATTACTCACCGGTCTGTGAAAATTTACTCACTGTTTTGTAAAAAGTTACTCACTGGTCTGTGTAAAGTTACTCACCGATCTGTGAAAAGTTACTCACTGGTCTGTAAAAAGTTCTCACCGGTCTTTTAAAAGTTACTCACCGGTCTGTAAAAAATTACTCACCGGTTTGTTAAAAGTTACTCACCGGTCTGTGAAAAGTTACTCATCAGTCTGTGAAAAAATACTCATCGATCTGTGAAAAGTTACTCACTGGTCTGTAAAAAGTTACTCAATGGTCTGTGTAAAGTTACTCACTGATCTGTAAAAAGTTATTCACTGGTCTGTGAAAAGTTACTCAACGGAAGAGGTTAACGGAATAAATGATCGGGATTGATCGGCATAGCTCGGGATGGCTTTGGATTGATGTCGGCGAGTCGTGTCGAGTCGCGTCAAGTCACGTCGAGTCCCGCCGAGTCTCATCGAGTCGCGTGGAGAAACGTCGGGTCGCGTCGAGTCGTATTGAGTAGTGCCGAGTCGTGTCGAGTCCGTCGAGTCGCATCGAGTCGGTGAGTCGTGTCGAGTCGCGTCAAGTCACGTCGAGTCCCGCCGAGTCTCATCGAGTCGCGTGGAGAAACGTCGAGTCGCGTCAAGTCGTGTCTCTACTCGTGAATTCTCACACAGCTCTATATTATGTACTTAGTTGTACTCGCGAGGATTTGTATATTAACTAATTGAGACTGCCGCTTTTTTATATACAGCTGGGGTCCCAAATCTTTGCAATTCGAAAGGAAAGAACCTTAAATTTTAAAGATAGGCAATTATACTGGTGAAAGTCTTCATTTTGATTTTAAAAATAATAAGAAATTCATTCACAGATTTTTGAAATATCGCTTGCTTTAACAAGGAATCGGACTCACTAAAAACATTATTTTTTTTCGATGCCGATCGAAGAGTTTACTCATAAGGATTCATATACAAAGTTCATAATATGTATATACAAAACCGAGTAAGTAAAACTGAGTAGCTATGAGGACCCGTGTGAGAATTTACGAGCATAAATACGTAGCCGCGTGTGTGTATAGGTACACGAGTACGCATGCAGAATTGCGTTAGTACTTATGAGTTTTGAGTCATATCGAGTCGTGTCAAGTCACGTCGAGTCAAAATTTACTCACTGTTTTGAAAAAGTTACTCACTGGTCTGTGTAAAGTTTCTCACCGGTCTGTGAAAAGTTACTCACTGATCTGTAAAAAGTTACTCACCGGTCTGTGCAAAGTTACTCACCGGTCTGTGGAAAGTTATTCACCAATCTGTTAAAAGTTACTCACCGGTCTGTAAAAAATAACTCACCGGTTTGTTAAAAGTTACTCACTGGTCTGTAAAAAGTTACTCCTCGGTCTCTGAAAATATACTCATCGATCTGCGAAAAGTTACTCAATGGTCTGTAAAAAGTTACTCACTGGTCTGTGAAAAGTTACTCAACGGAAGAGATTAACCGAATAAATGATCGGGATTGATCGGAATAGCTCGGGATGGCTTTGGATTGAAGAGATGAATCGGGATTTATTATGATGGATCGCGATGGATCAGGATGTCAAGATAGATCGGAATGGATCGGGATTGATCAAGATGGATCGGGTTGGATCGGAAAGGATCGGGATGGTTGGGACCGGGTCGGGATGGCTAAGAAAGTATTTAGGATGTATTAAAAGTTACTCAACGGTCTGTGAAAAATTACTCACCGGTCTGTGAAAATTTACTCACTGTTTTGTAAAAAGTTACTCACTGGTCTGTGTAAAGTTACTCACCGATCTGTGAAAAGTTACTCACTGGTCTGTAAAAAGTTACTCACCGGTCTGTAAAAAATTACTCACTGTTTTGTAAAAAGTTACTCACCGGTCTGTGAAAAGTTACTCATCGGTCTGTGAAAAAATACTCATCGATCTGTGAAAAGTTACTCACTGGTCTGTAAAAAGTTACTCAATGGTCTGTGTAAAGTTACTCACTAATCTGTAAAAAGTTATTCCCTGGTCTGTGAAAAGTTACTCAACGGAAGAGGTTAACGGAATAAATGATCGGGATTGATCGGCATAGCTCGGGATGGCTTTGGATTGATGTCGGTGAGTCGTGTCGAATCGCGTCAAGTCACGTCGAGTCCCGCCGAGTCTCATCGAGTCGCGTGGAGAAACGTCGGGTCGCGTCGAGTCGTATTGAGTAGTGCCGAGTCGTGTCGAGTCCGTCGAGTCGCATCGAGTCGGTGAGTCGTGTCGAGTCGCGTCAAGTCACGTCGAGTCCCGCCGAGTCTCATCGAGTCGCGTGGAGAAACGTCGAGTCGCGTCAAGTCGTGTCTCTACTCGTGAATTCTCACACAGCTCTATATTATGTACTTAGTTGTACTCGCGAGGATTTGTATATTAACTAATTGAGACTGCCGCTTTTTTATATACAGCTGGGGTCCCAAATCTTTGCAATTCGAAAGGAAAGAACCTTAAATTTTAAAGATAGGCAATTATACTGGTGAAAGTCTTCATTTTGATTTTAAAAATAATAAGAAATTCATTCACAGATTTTTGAAATATCGCTTGCTTTAACAAGGAATCGGACTCACTAAAAACATTATTTTTTTTCGATGCCGATCGAAGAGTTTACTCATAAGGATTCATATACAAAGTTCATAATATGTATATACAAAACCGAGTAAGTAAACTGAGTAGCTATGAGGACCCGTGTGAGAATTTACGAGCATAAATACGTAGCCGCGTGTGTGTATAGGTACACGAGTACGCATGCAGAATTGCGTTAGTACTTATGAGTTTTGAGTCATATCGAGTCGTGTCAAGTCACGTCGAGTCAAAATTTACTCACTGTTTTGAAAAAGTTACTCACTGGTCTGTGTAAAGTTTCTCACCGGTCTGTGAAAAGTTACTCACTGATCTGTAAAAAGTTACTCACCGGTCTGTGCAAAGTTACTCACCGGTCTGTGGAAAGTTATTCACCAATCTGTTAAAAGTTACTCACCGGTCTGTAAAAAATAACTCACCGGTTTGTTAAAAGTTACTCACTGGTCTGTAAAAAGTTACTCCTCGGTCTCTGAAAATATACTCATCGATCTGCGAAAAGTTACTCAATGGTCTGTAAAAAGTTACTCACTGGTCTGTGAAAAGTTACTCAACGGAAGAGATTAACCGAATAAATGATCGGGATTGATCGGAATAGCTCGGGATGGCTTTGGATTGAACGAGATGAATCGGGATTTATTATGATGGATCGCGATGGATCAGGATGTCAAGATAGATCGGAATGGATCGGGATTGATCAAGATGGATCGGGTTGGATCGGAAAGGATCGGGATGGTTGGGACCGGGTCGGGATGGCTAAGAAAGTATTTAGGATGTATTAAAAGTTACTCAACGGTCTGTGAAAAATTACTCACCGGTCTGTGAAAATTTACTCACTGTTTTGTAAAAAGTTACTCACTGGTCTGTGTAAAGTTACTCACCGATCTGTGAAAAGTTACTCACTGGTCTGTAAAAAGTTCTCACCGGTCTTTTAAAAGTTACTCACCGGTCTGTAAAAAATTACTCACCGGTTTGTTAAAAGTTACTCACCGGTCTGTGAAAAGTTACTCATCAGTCTGTGAAAAAATACTCATCGATCTGTGAAAAGTTACTCACTGGTCTGTAAAAAGTTACTCAATGGTCTGTGTAAAGTTACTCACTGATCTGTAAAAAGTTATTCACTGGTCTGTGAAAAGTTACTCAACGGAAGAGGTTAACGGAATAAATGATCGGGATTGATCGGCATAGCTCGGGATGGCTTTGGATTGATGTCGGCGAGTCGTGTCGAGTCGCGTCAAGTCACGTCGAGTCCCGCCGAGTCTCATCGAGTCGCGTGGAGAAACGTCGGGTCGCGTCGAGTCGTATTGAGTAGTGCCGAGTCGTGTCGAGTCCGTCGAGTCGCATCGAGTCGGTGAGTCGTGTCGAGTCGCGTCAAGTCACGTCGAGTCCCGCCGAGTCTCATCGAGTCGCGTGGAGAAACGTCGAGTCGCGTCAAGTCGTGTCTCTACTCGTGAATTCTCACACAGCTCTATATTATGTACTTAGTTGTACTCGCGAGGATTTGTATATTAACTAATTGAGACTGCCGCTTTTTTATATACAGCTGGGGTCCCAAATCTTTGCAATTCGAAAGGAAAGAACCTTAAATTTTAAAGATAGGCAATTATACTGGTGAAAGTCTTCATTTTGATTTTAAAAATAATAAGAAATTCATTCACAGATTTTTGAAATATCGCTTGCTTTAACAAGGAATCGGACTCACTAAAAACATTATTTTTTTTCGATGCCGATCGAAGAGTTTACTCATAAGGATTCATATACAAAGTTCATAATATGTATATACAAAACCGAGTAAGTAAAACTGAGTAGCTATGAGGACCCGTGTGAGAATTTACGAGCATAAATACGTAGCCGCGTGTGTGTATAGGTACACGAGTACGCATGCAGAATTGCGTTAGTACTTATGAGTTTTGAGTCATATCGAGTCGTGTCAAGTCACGTCGAGTCAAAATTTACTCACTGTTTTGAAAAAGTTACTCACTGGTCTGTGTAAAGTTTCTCACCGGTCTGTGAAAAGTTACTCACTGATCTGTAAAAAGTTACTCACCGGTCTGTGCAAAGTTACTCACCGGTCTGTGGAAAGTTATTCACCAATCTGTTAAAAGTTACTCACCGGTCTGTAAAAAATAACTCACCGGTTTGTTAAAAGTTACTCACTGGTCTGTAAAAAGTTACTCCTCGGTCTCTGAAAATATACTCATCGATCTGCGAAAAGTTACTCAATGGTCTGTAAAAAGTTACTCACTGGTCTGTGAAAAGTTACTCAACGGAAGAGATTAACCGAATAAATGATCGGGATTGATCGGAATAGCTCGGGATGGCTTTGGATTGAAGAGATGAATCGGGATTTATTATGATGGATCGCGATGGATCAGGATGTCAAGATAGATCGGAATGGATCGGGATTGATCAAGATGGATCGGGTTGGATCGGAAAGGATCGGGATGGTTGGGACCGGGTCGGGATGGCTAAGAAAGTATTTAGGATGTATTAAAAGTTACTCAACGGTCTGTGAAAAATTACTCACCGGTCTGTGAAAATTTACTCACTGTTTTGTAAAAAGTTACTCACTGGTCTGTGTAAAGTTACTCACCGATCTGTGAAAAGTTACTCACTGGTCTGTAAAAAGTTCTCACCAGTCTTTTAAAAGTTACTCACCGGTCTGTAAAAAATTACTCACCGGTTTGTTAAAAGTTACTCACCGGTCTGTGAAAAGTTACTCATCGGTCTGTGAAAAAATACTCATCGATCTGTGAAAAGTTACTCACTGGTCTGTAAAAAGTTACTCAATGGTCTGTGTAAAGTTACTCACTAATCTGTAAAAAGTTATTCCCTGGTCTGTGAAAAGTTACTCAACGGAAGAGGTTAACGGAATAAATGATCGGGATTGATCGGCATAGCTCGGGATGGCTTTGGATTGATGTCGGTGAGTCGTGTCGAATCGCGTCAAGTCACGTCGAGTCCCGCCGAGTCTCATCGAGTCGCGTGGAGAAACGTCGGGTCGCGTCGAGTCGTATTGAGTAGTGCCGAGTCGTGTCGAGTCCGTCGAGTCGCATCGAGTCGGTGAGTCGTGTCGAGTCGCGTCAAGTCACGTCGAGTCCCGCCGAGTCTCATCGAGTCGCGTGGAGAAACGTCGAGTCGCGTCAAGTCGTGTCTCTACTCGTGAATTCTCACACAGCTCTATATTATGTACTTAGTTGTACTCGCGAGGATTTGTATATTAACTAATTGAGACTGCCGCTTTTTTATATACAGCTGGGGTCCCAAATCTTTGCAATTCGAAAGGAAAGAACCTTAAATTTTAAAGATAGGCAATTATACTGGTGAAAGTCTTCATTTTGATTTTAAAAATAATAAGAAATTCATTCACAGATTTTTGAAATATCGCTTGCTTTAACAAGGAATCGGACTCACTAAAAACATTATTTTTTTTCGATGCCGATCGAAGAGTTTACTCATAAGGATTCATATACAAAGTTCATAATATGTATATACAAAACCGAGTAAGTAAACTGAGTAGCTATGAGGACCCGTGTGAGAATTTACGAGCATAAATACGTAGCCGCGTGTGTGTATAGGTACACGAGTACGCATGCAGAATTGCGTTAGTACTTATGAGTTTTGAGTCATATCGAGTCGTGTCAAGTCACGTCGAGTCAAAATTTACTCACTGTTTTGAAAAAGTTACTCACTGGTCTGTGTAAAGTTTCTCACCGGTCTGTGAAAAGTTACTCACTGATCTGTAAAAAGTTACTCACCGGTCTGTGCAAAGTTACTCACCGGTCTGTGGAAAGTTATTCACCAATCTGTTAAAAGTTACTCACCGGTCTGTAAAAAATAACTCACCGGTTTGTTAAAAGTTACTCACTGGTCTGTAAAAAGTTACTCCTCGGTCTCTGAAAATATACTCATCGATCTGCGAAAAGTTACTCAATGGTCTGTAAAAAGTTACTCACTGGTCTGTGAAAAGTTACTCAACGGAAGAGATTAACCGAATAAATGATCGGGATTGATCGGAATAGCTCGGGATGGCTTTGGATTGAAGAATCGGGATTTATTATGATGGATCGCGATGGATCAGGATGTCAAGATAGATCGGAATGGATCGGGATTGATCAAGATGGATCGGGTTGGATCGGAAAGGATCGGGATGGTTGGGACCGGGTCGGGATGGCTAAGAAAGTATTTAGGATGTATTAAAAGTTACTCAACGGTCTGTGAAAAATTACTCACCGGTCTGTGAAAATTTACTCACTGTTTTGTAAAAAGTTACTCACTGGTCTGTGTAAAGTTACTCACCGATCTGTGAAAAGTTACTCACTGGTCTGTAAAAAGTTCTCACCGGTCTTTTAAAAGTTACTCACCGGTCTGTAAAAAATTACTCACCGGTTTGTTAAAAGTTACTCACCGGTCTGTGAAAAGTTACTCATCAGTCTGTGAAAAAATACTCATCGATCTGTGAAAAGTTACTCACTGGTCTGTAAAAAGTTACTCAATGGTCTGTGTAAAGTTACTCACTGATCTGTAAAAAGTTATTCACTGGTCTGTGAAAAGTTACTCAACGGAAGAGGTTAACGGAATAAATGATCGGGATTGATCGGCATAGCTCGGGATGGCTTTGGATTGATGTCGGCGAGTCGTGTCGAGTCGCGTCAAGTCACGTCGAGTCCCGCCGAGTCTCATCGAGTCGCGTGGAGAAACGTCGGGTCGCGTCGAGTCGTATTGAGTAGTGCCGAGTCGTGTCGAGTCCGTCGAGTCGCATCGAGTCGGTGAGTCGTGTCGAGTCGCGTCAAGTCACGTCGAGTCCCGCCGAGTCTCATCGAGTCGCGTGGAGAAACGTCGAGTCGCGTCAAGTCGTGTCTCTACTCGTGAATTCTCACACAGCTCTATATTATGTACTTAGTTGTACTCGCGAGGATTTGTATATTAACTAATTGAGACTGCCGCTTTTTTATATACAGCTGGGGTCCCAAATCTTTGCAATTCGAAAGGAAAGAACCTTAAATTTTAAAGATAGGCAATTATACTGGTGAAAGTCTTCATTTTGATTTTAAAAATAATAAGAAATTCATTCACAGATTTTTGAAATATCGCTTGCTTTAACAAGGAATCGGACTCACTAAAAACATTATTTTTTTTCGATGCCGATCGAAGAGTTTACTCATAAGGATTCATATACAAAGTTCATAATATGTATATACAAAACCGAGTAAGTAAAACTGAGTAGCTATGAGGACCCGTGTGAGAATTTACGAGCATAAATACGTAGCCGCGTGTGTGTATAGGTACACGAGTACGCATGCAGAATTGCGTTAGTACTTATGAGTTTTGAGTCATATCGAGTCGTGTCAAGTCACGTCGAGTCAAAATTTACTCACTGTTTTGAAAAAGTTACTCACTGGTCTGTGTAAAGTTTCTCACCGGTCTGTGAAAAGTTACTCACTGATCTGTAAAAAGTTACTCACCGGTCTGTGCAAAGTTACTCACCGGTCTGTGGAAAGTTATTCACCAATCTGTTAAAAGTTACTCACCGGTCTGTAAAAAATAACTCACCGGTTTGTTAAAAGTTACTCACTGGTCTGTAAAAAGTTACTCCTCGGTCTCTGAAAATATACTCATCGATCTGCGAAAAGTTACTCAATGGTCTGTAAAAAGTTACTCACTGGTCTGTGAAAAGTTACTCAACGGAAGAGATTAACCGAATAAATGATCGGGATTGATCGGAATAGCTCGGGATGGCTTTGGATTGAAGAGATGAATCGGGATTTATTATGATGGATCGCGATGGATCAGGATGTCAAGATAGATCGGAATGGATCGGGATTGATCAAGATGGATCGGGTTGGATCGGAAAGGATCGGGATGGTTGGGACCGGGTCGGGATGGCTAAGAAAGTATTTAGGATGTATTAAAAGTTACTCAACGGTCTGTGAAAAATTACTCACCGGTCTGTGAAAATTTACTCACTGTTTTGTAAAAAGTTACTCACTGGTCTGTGTAAAGTTACTCACCGATCTGTGAAAAGTTACTCACTGGTCTGTAAAAAGTTCTCACCAGTCTTTTAAAAGTTACTCACCGGTCTGTAAAAAATTACTCACTGGTTTGTTAAAAGTTACTCACCGGTCTGTGAAAAGTTACTCATCGGTCTGTGAAAAAATACTCATCGATCTGTGAAAAGTTACTCACTGGTCTGTAAAAAGTTACTCAATGGTCTGTGTAAAGTTACTCACTAATCTGTAAAAAGTTATTCCCTGGTCTGTGAAAAGTTACTCAACGGAAGAGGTTAACGGAATAAATGATCGGGATTGATCGGCATAGCTCGGGATGGCTTTGGATTGATGTCGGTGAGTCGTGTCGAATCGCGTCAAGTCACGTCGAGTCCCGCCGAGTCTCATCGAGTCGCGTGGAGAAACGTCGGGTCGCGTCGAGTCGTATTGAGTAGTGCCGAGTCGTGTCGAGTCCGTCGAGTCGCATCGAGTCGGTGAGTCGTGTCGAGTCGCGTCAAGTCACGTCGAGTCCCGCCGAGTCTCATCGAGTCGCGTGGAGAAACGTCGAGTCGCGTCAAGTCGTGTCTCTACTCGTGAATTCTCACACAGCTCTATATTATGTACTTAGTTGTACTCGCGAGGATTTGTATATTAACTAATTGAGACTGCCGCTTTTTTATATACAGCTGGGGTCCCAAATCTTTGCAATTCGAAAGGAAAGAACCTTAAATTTTAAAGATAGGCAATTATACTGGTGAAAGTCTTCATTTTGATTTTAAAAATAATAAGAAATTCATTCACAGATTTTTGAAATATCGCTTGCTTTAACAAGGAATCGGACTCACTAAAAACATTATTTTTTTTCGATGCCGATCGAAGAGTTTACTCATAAGGATTCATATACAAAGTTCATAATATGTATATACAAAACCGAGTAAGTAAACTGAGTAGCTATGAGGACCCGTGTGAGAATTTACGAGCATAAATACGTAGCCGCGTGTGTGTATAGGTACACGAGTACGCATGCAGAATTGCGTTAGTACTTATGAGTTTTGAGTCATATCGAGTCGTGTCAAGTCACGTCGAGTCAAAATTTACTCACTGTTTTGAAAAAGTTACTCACTGGTCTGTGTAAAGTTTCTCACCGGTCTGTGAAAAGTTACTCACTGATCTGTAAAAAGTTACTCACCGGTCTGTGCAAAGTTACTCACCGGTCTGTGGAAAGTTATTCACCAATCTGTTAAAAGTTACTCACCGGTCTGTAAAAAATAACTCACCGGTTTGTTAAAAGTTACTCACTGGTCTGTAAAAAGTTACTCCTCGGTCTCTGAAAATATACTCATCGATCTGCGAAAAGTTACTCAATGGTCTGTAAAAAGTTACTCACTGGTCTGTGAAAAGTTACTCAACGGAAGAGATTAACCGAATAAATGATCGGGATTGATCGGAATAGCTCGGGATGGCTTTGGATTGAACGAGATGAATCGGGATTTATTATGATGGATCGCGATGGATCAGGATGTCAAGATAGATCGGAATGGATCGGGATTGATCAAGATGGATCGGGTTGGATCGGAAAGGATCGGGATGGTTGGGACCGGGTCGGGATGGCTAAGAAAGTATTTAGGATGTATTAAAAGTTACTCAACGGTCTGTGAAAAATTACTCACCGGTCTGTGAAAATTTACTCACTGTTTTGTAAAAAGTTACTCACTGGTCTGTGTAAAGTTACTCACCGATCTGTGAAAAGTTACTCACTGGTCTGTAAAAAGTTCTCACCGGTCTTTTAAAAGTTACTCACCGGTCTGTAAAAAATTACTCACCGGTTTGTTAAAAGTTACTCACCGGTCTGTGAAAAGTTACTCATCAGTCTGTGAAAAAATACTCATCGATCTGTGAAAAGTTACTCACTGGTCTGTAAAAAGTTACTCAATGGTCTGTGTAAAGTTACTCACTGATCTGTAAAAAGTTATTCACTGGTCTGTGAAAAGTTACTCAACGGAAGAGGTTAACGGAATAAATGATCGGGATTGATCGGCATAGCTCGGGATGGCTTTGGATTGATGTCGGCGAGTCGTGTCGAGTCGCGTCAAGTCACGTCGAGTCCCGCCGAGTCTCATCGAGTCGCGTGGAGAAACGTCGGGTCGCGTCGAGTCGTATTGAGTAGTGCCGAGTCGTGTCGAGTCCGTCGAGTCGCATCGAGTCGGTGAGTCGTGTCGAGTCGCGTCAAGTCACGTCGAGTCCCGCCGAGTCTCATCGAGTCGCGTGGAGAAACGTCGAGTCGCGTCAAGTCGTGTCTCTACTCGTGAATTCTCACACAGCTCTATATTATGTACTTAGTTGTACTCGCGAGGATTTGTATATTAACTAATTGAGACTGCCGCTTTTTTATATACAGCTGGGGTCCCAAATCTTTGCAATTCGAAAGGAAAGAACCTTAAATTTTAAAGATAGGCAATTATACTGGTGAAAGTCTTCATTTTGATTTTAAAAATAATAAGAAATTCATTCACAGATTTTTGAAATATCGCTTGCTTTAACAAGGAATCGGACTCACTAAAAACATTATTTTTTTTCGATGCCGATCGAAGAGTTTACTCATAAGGATTCATATACAAAGTTCATAATATGTATATACAAAACCGAGTAAGTAAAACTGAGTAGCTATGAGGACCCGTGTGAGAATTTACGAGCATAAATACGTAGCCGCGTGTGTGTATAGGTACACGAGTACGCATGCAGAATTGCGTTAGTACTTATGAGTTTTGAGTCATATCGAGTCGTGTCAAGTCACGTCGAGTCAAAATTTACTCACTGTTTTGAAAAAGTTACTCACTGGTCTGTGTAAAGTTTCTCACCGGTCTGTGAAAAGTTACTCACTGATCTGTAAAAAGTTACTCACCGGTCTGTGCAAAGTTACTCACCGGTCTGTGGAAAGTTATTCACCAATCTGTTAAAAGTTACTCACCGGTCTGTAAAAAATAACTCACCGGTTTGTTAAAAGTTACTCACTGGTCTGTAAAAAGTTACTCCTCGGTCTCTGAAAATATACTCATCGATCTGCGAAAAGTTACTCAATGGTCTGTAAAAAGTTACTCACTGGTCTGTGAAAAGTTACTCAACGGAAGAGATTAACCGAATAAATGATCGGGATTGATCGGAATAGCTCGGGATGGCTTTGGATTGAAGAGATGAATCGGGATTTATTATGATGGATCGCGATGGATCAGGATGTCAAGATAGATCGGAATGGATCGGGATTGATCAAGATGGATCGGGTTGGATCGGAAAGGATCGGGATGGTTGGGACCGGGTCGGGATGGCTAAGAAAGTATTTAGGATGTATTAAAAGTTACTCAACGGTCTGTGAAAAATTACTCACCGGTCTGTGAAAATTTACTCACTGTTTTGTAAAAAGTTACTCACTGGTCTGTGTAAAGTTACTCACCGATCTGTGAAAAGTTACTCACTGGTCTGTAAAAAGTTCTCACCAGTCTTTTAAAAGTTACTCACCGGTCTGTAAAAAATTACTCACTGGTTTGTTAAAAGTTACTCACCGGTCTGTGAAAAGTTACTCATCGGTCTGTGAAAAAATACTCATCGATCTGTGAAAAGTTACTCACTGGTCTGTAAAAAGTTACTCAATGGTCTGTGTAAAGTTACTCACTAATCTGTAAAAAGTTATTCCCTGGTCTGTGAAAAGTTACTCAACGGAAGAGGTTAACGGAATAAATGATCGGGATTGATCGGCATAGCTCGGGATGGCTTTGGATTGATGTCGGTGAGTCGTGTCGAATCGCGTCAAGTCACGTCGAGTCCCGCCGAGTCTCATCGAGTCGCGTGGAGAAACGTCGGGTCGCGTCGAGTCGTATTGAGTAGTGCCGAGTCGTGTCGAGTCCGTCGAGTCGCATCGAGTCGGTGAGTCGTGTCGAGTCGCGTCAAGTCACGTCGAGTCCCGCCGAGTCTCATCGAGTCGCGTGGAGAAACGTCGAGTCGCGTCAAGTCGTGTCTCTACTCGTGAATTCTCACACAGCTCTATATTATGTACTTAGTTGTACTCGCGAGGATTTGTATATTAACTAATTGAGACTGCCGCTTTTTTATATACAGCTGGGGTCCCAAATCTTTGCAATTCGAAAGGAAAGAACCTTAAATTTTAAAGATAGGCAATTATACTGGTGAAAGTCTTCATTTTGATTTTAAAAATAATAAGAAATTCATTCACAGATTTTTGAAATATCGCTTGCTTTAACAAGGAATCGGACTCACTAAAAACATTATTTTTTTTCGATGCCGATCGAAGAGTTTACTCATAAGGATTCATATACAAAGTTCATAATATGTATATACAAAACCGAGTAAGTAAACTGAGTAGCTATGAGGACCCGTGTGAGAATTTACGAGCATAAATACGTAGCCGCGTGTGTGTATAGGTACACGAGTACGCATGCAGAATTGCGTTAGTACTTATGAGTTTTGAGTCATATCGAGTCGTGTCAAGTCACGTCGAGTCAAAATTTACTCACTGTTTTGAAAAAGTTACTCACTGGTCTGTGTAAAGTTTCTCACCGGTCTGTGAAAAGTTACTCACTGATCTGTAAAAAGTTACTCACCGGTCTGTGCAAAGTTACTCACCGGTCTGTGGAAAGTTATTCACCAATCTGTTAAAAGTTACTCACCGGTCTGTAAAAAATAACTCACCGGTTTGTTAAAAGTTACTCACTGGTCTGTAAAAAGTTACTCCTCGGTCTCTGAAAATATACTCATCGATCTGCGAAAAGTTACTCAATGGTCTGTAAAAAGTTACTCACTGGTCTGTGAAAAGTTACTCAACGGAAGAGATTAACCGAATAAATGATCGGGATTGATAGGAATAGCTCGGGATGGCTTTGGATTGAACGAGATGAATCGGGATTTATTATGATGGATCGCGATGGATCAGGATGTCAAGATAGATCGGAATGGATCGGGATTGATCAAGATGGATCGGGTTGGATCGGAAAGGATCGGGATGGTTGGGACCGGGTCGGGATGGCTAAGAAAGTATTTAGGATGTATTAAAAGTTACTCAACGGTCTGTGAAAAATTACTCACCGGTCTGTGAAAATTTACTCACTGTTTTGTAAAAAGTTACTCACTGGTCTGTGTAAAGTTACTCACCGATCTGTGAAAAGTTACTCACTGGTCTGTAAAAAGTTCTCACCGGTCTTTTAAAAGTTACTCACCGGTCTGTAAAAAATTACTCACCGGTTTGTTAAAAGTTACTCACCGGTCTGTGAAAAGTTACTCATCGGTCTGTGAAAAAATACTCATCGATCTGTGAAAAGTTACTCACTGGTCTGTAAAAAGTTACTCAATGGTCTGTGTAAAGTTACTCACTAATCTGTAAAAAGTTATTCCCTGGTCTGTGAAAAGTTACTCAACGGAAGAGGTTAACGGAATAAATGATCGGGATTGATCGGCATAGCTCGGGATGGCTTTGGATTGATGTCGGTGAGTCGTGTCGAATCGCGTCAAGTCACGTCGAGTCCCGCCGAGTCTCATCGAGTCGCGTGGAGAAACGTCGGGTCGCGTCGAGTCGTATTGAGTAGTGCCGAGTCGTGTCGAGTCCGTCGAGTCGCATCGAGTCGGTGAGTCGTGTCGAGTCGCGTCAAGTCACGTCGAGTCCCGCCGAGTCTCATCGAGTCGCGTGGAGAAACGTCGAGTCGCGTCAAGTCGTGTCTCTACTCGTGAATTCTCACACAGCTCTATATTATGTACTTAGTTGTACTCGCGAGGATTTGTATATTAACTAATTGAGACTGCCGCTTTTTTATATACAGCTGGGGTCCCAAATCTTTGCAATTCGAAAGGAAAGAACCTTAAATTTTAAAGATAGGCAATTATACTGGTGAAAGTCTTCATTTTGATTTTAAAAATAATAAGAAATTCATTCACAGATTTTTGAAATATCGCTTGCTTTAACAAGGAATCGGACTCACTAAAAACATTATTTTTTTTCGATGCCGATCGAAGAGTTTACTCATAAGGATTCATATACAAAGTTCATAATATGTATATACAAAACCGAGTAAGTAAACTGAGTAGCTATGAGGACCCGTGTGAGAATTTACGAGCATAAATACGTAGCCGCGTGTGTGTATAGGTACACGAGTACGCATGCAGAATTGCGTTAGTACTTATGAGTTTTGAGTCATATCGAGTCGTGTCAAGTCACGTCGAGTCAAAATTTACTCACTGTTTTGAAAAAGTTACTCACTGGTCTGTGTAAAGTTTCTCACCGGTCTGTGAAAAGTTACTCACTGATCTGTAAAAAGTTACTCACCGGTCTGTGCAAAGTTACTCACCGGTCTGTGGAAAGTTATTCACCAATCTGTTAAAAGTTACTCACCGGTCTGTAAAAAATAACTCACCGGTTTGTTAAAAGTTACTCACTGGTCTGTAAAAAGTTACTCCTCGGTCTCTGAAAATATACTCATCGATCTGCGAAAAGTTACTCAATGGTCTGTAAAAAGTTACTCACTGGTCTGTGAAAAGTTACTCAACGGAAGAGATTAACCGAATAAATGATCGGGATTGATCGGAATAGCTCGGGATGGCTTTGGATTGAACGAGATGAATCGGGATTTATTATGATGGATCGCGATGGATCAGGATGTCAAGATAGATCGGAATGGATCGGGATTGATCAAGATGGATCGGGTTGGATCGGAAAGGATCGGGATGGTTGGGACCGGGTCGGGATGGCTAAGAAAGTATTTAGGATGTATTAAAAGTTACTCAACGGTCTGTGAAAAATTACTCACCGGTCTGTGAAAATTTACTCACTGTTTTGTAAAAAGTTACTCACTGGTCTGTGTAAAGTTACTCACCGATCTGTGAAAAGTTACTCACTGGTCTGTAAAAAGTTCTCACCGGTCTTTTAAAAGTTACTCACCGGTCTGTAAAAAATTACTCACCGGTTTGTTAAAAGTTACTCACCGGTCTGTGAAAAGTTACTCATCGGTCTGTGAAAAAATACTCATCGATCTGTGAAAAGTTACTCACTGGTCTGTAAAAAGTTACTCAATGGTCTGTGTAAAGTTACTCACTGATCTGTAAAAAGTTATTCACTGGTCTGTGAAAAGTTACTCAACGGAAGAGGTTAACGGAATAAATGATCGGGATTGATCGGCATAGCTCGGGATGGCTTTGGATTGATGTCGGTGAGTCGTGTCGAGTCGCGTCAAGTCACGTCGAGTCCCGCCGAGTCTCATCGAGTCGCGTGGAGAAACGTCGGGTCGCGTCGAGTCGTATTGAGTAGTGCCGAGTCGTGTCGAGTCCGTCGAGTCGCATCGAGTCGGTGAGTCGTGTCGAGTCGCGTCAAGTCACGTCGAGTCCCGCCGAGTCTCATCGAGTCGCGTGGAGAAACGTCGAGTCGCGTCAAGTCGTGTCTCTACTCGTGAATTCTCACACAGCTCTATATTATGTACTTAGTTGTACTCGCGAGGATTTGTATATTAACTAATTGAGACTGCCGCTTTTTTATATACAGCTGGGGTCCCAAATCTTTGCAATTCGAAAGGAAAGAACCTTAAATTTTAAAGATAGGCAATTATACTGGTGAAAGTCTTCATTTTGATTTTAAAAATAATAAGAAATTCATTCACAGATTTTTGAAATATCGCTTGCTTTAACAAGGAATCGGACTCACTAAAAACATTATTTTTTTTCGATGCCGATCGAAGAGTTTACTCATAAGGATTCATATACAAAGTTCATAATATGTATATACAAAACCGAGTAAGTAAACTGAGTAGCTATGAGGACCCGTGTGAGAATTTACGAGCATAAATACGTAGCCGCGTGTGTGTATAGGTACACGAGTACGCATGCAGAATTGCGTTAGTACTTATGAGTTTTGAGTCATATCGAGTCGTGTCAAGTCACGTCGAGTCAAAATTTACTCACTGTTTTGAAAAAGTTACTCACTGGTCTGTGTAAAGTTTCTCACCGGTCTGTGAAAAGTTACTCACTGATCTGTAAAAAGTTACTCACCGGTCTGTGCAAAGTTACTCACCGGTCTGTGGAAAGTTATTCACCAATCTGTTAAAAGTTACTCACCGGTCTGTAAAAAATAACTCACCGGTTTGTTAAAAGTTACTCACTGGTCTGTAAAAAGTTACTCCTCGGTCTCTGAAAATATACTCATCGATCTGCGAAAAGTTACTCAATGGTCTGTAAAAAGTTACTCACTGGTCTGTGAAAAGTTACTCAACGGAAGAGATTAACCGAATAAATGATCGGGATTGATCGGAATAGCTCGGGATGGCTTTGGATTGAACGAGATGAATCGGGATTTATTATGATGGATCGCGATGGATCAGGATGTCAAGATAGATCGGAATGGATCGGGATTGATCAAGATGGATCGGGTTGGATCGGAAAGGATCGGGATGGTTGGGACCGGGTCGGGATGGCTAAGAAAGTATTTAGGATGTATTAAAAGTTACTCAACGGTCTGTGAAAAATTACTCACCGGTCTGTGAAAATTTACTCACTGTTTTGTAAAAAGTTACTCACTGGTCTGTGTAAAGTTACTCACCGATCTGTGAAAAGTTACTCACTGGTCTGTAAAAAGTTCTCACCGGTCTTTTAAAAGTTACTCACCGGTCTGTAAAAAATTACTCACCGGTTTGTTAAAAGTTACTCACCGGTCTGTGAAAAGTTACTCATCAGTCTGTGAAAAAATACTCATCGATCTGTGAAAAGTTACTCACTGGTCTGTAAAAAGTTACTCAATGGTCTGTGTAAAGTTACTCACTGATCTGTAAAAAGTTATTCACTGGTCTGTGAAAAGTTACTCAACGGAAGAGGTTAACGGAATAAATGATCGGGATTGATCGGCATAGCTCGGGATGGCTTTGGATTGATGTCGGCGAGTCGTGTCGAGTCGCGTCAAGTCACGTCGAGTCCCGCCGAGTCTCATCGAGTCGCGTGGAGAAACGTCGGGTCGCGTCGAGTCGTATTGAGTAGTGCCGAGTCGTGTCGAGTCCGTCGAGTCGCATCGAGTCGGTGAGTCGTGTCGAGTCGCGTCAAGTCACGTCGAGTCCCGCCGAGTCTCATCGAGTCGCGTGGAGAAACGTCGAGTCGCGTCAAGTCGTGTCTCTACTCGTGAATTCTCACACAGCTCTATATTATGTACTTAGTTGTACTCGCGAGGATTTGTATATTAACTAATTGAGACTGCCGCTTTTTTATATACAGCTGGGGTCCCAAATCTTTGCAATTCGAAAGGAAAGAACCTTAAATTTTAAAGATAGGCAATTATACTGGTGAAAGTCTTCATTTTGATTTTAAAAATAATAAGAAATTCATTCACAGATTTTTGAAATATCGCTTGCTTTAACAAGGAATCGGACTCACTAAAAACATTATTTTTTTTCGATGCCGATCGAAGAGTTTACTCATAAGGATTCATATACAAAGTTCATAATATGTATATACAAAACCGAGTAAGTAAAACTGAGTAGCTATGAGGACCCGTGTGAGAATTTACGAGCATAAATACGTAGCCGCGTGTGTGTATAGGTACACGAGTACGCATGCAGAATTGCGTTAGTACTTATGAGTTTTGAGTCATATCGAGTCGTGTCAAGTCACGTCGAGTCAAAATTTACTCACTGTTTTGAAAAAGTTACTCACTGGTCTGTGTAAAGTTTCTCACCGGTCTGTGAAAAGTTACTCACTGATCTGTAAAAAGTTACTCACCGGTCTGTGCAAAGTTACTCACCGGTCTGTGGAAAGTTATTCACCAATCTGTTAAAAGTTACTCACCGGTCTGTAAAAAATAACTCACCGGTTTGTTAAAAGTTACTCACTGGTCTGTAAAAAGTTACTCCTCGGTCTCTGAAAATATACTCATCGATCTGCGAAAAGTTACTCAATGGTCTGTAAAAAGTTACTCACTGGTCTGTGAAAAGTTACTCAACGGAAGAGATTAACCGAATAAATGATCGGGATTGATCGGAATAGCTCGGGATGGCTTTGGATTGAAGAGATGAATCGGGATTTATTATGATGGATCGCGATGGATCAGGATGTCAAGATAGATCGGAATGGATCGGGATTGATCAAGATGGATCGGGTTGGATCGGAAAGGATCGGGATGGTTGGGACCGGGTCGGGATGGCTAAGAAAGTATTTAGGATGTATTAAAAGTTACTCAACGGTCTGTGAAAAATTACTCACCGGTCTGTGAAAATTTACTCACTGTTTTGTAAAAAGTTACTCACTGGTCTGTGTAAAGTTACTCACCGATCTGTGAAAAGTTACTCACTGGTCTGTAAAAAGTTCTCACCAGTCTGTTAAAAGTTACTCACCGGTCTGTAAAAAATTACTCACCGGTTTGTTAAAAGTTACTCACCGGTCTGTGAAAAGTTACTCATCGGTCTGTGAAAAAATACTCATCGATCTGTGAAAAGTTACTCACTGGTCTGTAAAAAGTTACTCAATGGTCTGTGTAAAGTTACTCACTAATCTGTAAAAAGTTATTCCCTGGTCTGTGAAAAGTTACTCAACGGAAGAGGTTAACGGAATAAATGATCGGGATTGATCGGCATAGCTCGGGATGGCTTTGGATTGATGTCGGTGAGTCGTGTCGAATCGCGTCAAGTCAAGTCGAGTCCCGCCGAGTCTCATCGAGTCGCGTGGAGAAACGTCGGGTCGCGTCGAGTCGTATTGAGTAGTGCCGAGTCGTGTCGAGTCCGTCGAGTCGCATCGAGTCGGTGAGTCGTGTCGAGTCGCGTCAAGTCACGTCGAGTCCCGCCGAGTCTCATCGAGTCGCGTGGAGAAACGTCGAGTCGCGTCAAGTCGTGTCTCTACTCGTGAATTCTCACACAGCTCTATATTATGTACTTAGTTGTACTCGCGAGGATTTGTATATTAACTAATTGAGACTGCCGCTTTTTTATATACAGCTGGGGTCCCAAATCTTTGCAATTCGAAAGGAAAGAACCTTAAATTTTAAAGATAGGCAATTATACTGGTGAAAGTCTTCATTTTGATTTTAAAAATAATAAGAAATTCATTCACAGATTTTTGAAATATCGCTTGCTTTAACAAGGAATCGGACTCACTAAAAACATTATTTTTTTTCGATGCCGATCGAAGAGTTTACTCATAAGGATTCATATACAAAGTTCATAATATGTATATACAAAACCGAGTAAGTAAACTGAGTAGCTATGAGGACCCGTGTGAGAATTTACGAGCATAAATACGTAGCCGCGTGTGTGTATAGGTACACGAGTACGCATGCAGAATTGCGTTAGTACTTATGAGTTTTGAGTCATATCGAGTCGTGTCAAGTCACGTCGAGTCAAAATTTACTCACTGTTTTGAAAAAGTTACTCACTGGTCTGTGTAAAGTTTCTCACCGGTCTGTGAAAAGTTACTCACTGATCTGTAAAAAGTTACTCACCGGTCTGTGGAAAGTTATTCACCAATCTGTTAAAAGTTACTCACCGGTCTGTAAAAAATAACTCACCGGTTTGTTAAAAGTTACTCACTGGTCTGTAAAAAGTTACTCCTCGGTCTCTGAAAATATACTCATCGATCTGCGAAAAGTTACTCAATGGTCTGTAAAAAGTTACTCACTGGTCTGTGAAAAGTTACTCAACGGAAGAGATTAACCGAATAAATGATCGGGATTGATCGGAATAGCTCGGGATGGCTTTGGATTGAACGAGATGAATCAGGATTTATTATGATGGATCGCGATGGATCAGGATGTCAAGATAGATCGGAATGGATCGGGATTGATCAAGATGGATCGGGTTGGATCGGAAAGGATCGGGATGGTTGGGACCGGGTCGGGATGGCTAAGAAAGTATTTAGGATGTATTAAAAGTTACTCAACGGTCTGTGAAAAATTACTCACCGGTCTGTGAAAATTTACTCACTGTTTTGTAAAAAGTTACTCACTGGTCTGTGTAAAGTTACTCACCGATCTGTGAAAAGTTACTCACTGGTCTGTAAAAAGTTCTCACCGGTCTTTTAAAAGTTACTCACCGGTCTGTAAAAAATTACTCACCGGTTTGTTAAAAGTTACTCACCGGTCTGTGAAAAATTACTCATCAGTCTGTGAAAAAATACTCATCGATCTGTGAAAAGTTACTCACTGGTCTGTAAAAAGTTACTCAATGGTCTGTGTAAAGTTACTCACTGATCTGTAAAAAGTTATTCACTGGTCTGTGAAAAGTTACTCAACGGAAGAGGTTAACGGAATAAATGATCGGGATTGATCGGCATAGCTCGGGATGGCTTTGGATTGATGTCGGCGAGTCGTGTCGAGTCGCGTCAAGTCACGTCGAGTCCCGCCGAGTCTCATCGAGTCGCGTGGAGAAACGTCGGGTCGCGTCGAGTCGTATTGAGTAGTGCCGAGTCGTGTCGAGTCCGTCGAGTCGCATCGAGTCGGTGAGTCGTGTCGAGTCGCGTCAAGTCACGTCGAGTCCCGCCGAGTCTCATCGAGTCGCGTGGAGAAACGTCGAGTCGCGTCAAGTCGTGTCTCTACTCGTGAATTCTCACACAGCTCTATATTATGTACTTAGTTGTACTCGCGAGGATTTGTATATTAACTAATTGAGACTGCCGCTTTTTTATATACAGCTGGGGTCCCAAATCTTTGCAATTCGAAAGGAAAGAACCTTAAATTTTAAAGATAGGCAATTATACTGGTGAAAGTCTTCATTTTGATTTTAAAAATAATAAGAAATTCATTCACAGATTTTTGAAATATCGCTTGCTTTAACAAGGAATCGGACTCACTAAAAACATTATTTTTTTTCGATGCCGATCGAAGAGTTTACTCATAAGGATTCATATACAAAGTTCATAATATGTATATACAAAACCGAGTAAGTAAAACTGAGTAGCTATGAGGACCCGTGTGAGAATTTACGAGCATAAATACGTAGCCGCGTGTGTGTATAGGTACACGAGTACGCATGCAGAATTGCGTTAGTACTTATGAGTTTTGAGTCATATCGAGTCGTGTCAAGTCACGTCGAGTCAAAATTTACTCACTGTTTTGAAAAAGTTACTCACTGGTCTGTGTAAAGTTTCTCACCGGTCTGTGAAAAGTTACTCACTGATCTGTAAAAAGTTACTCACCGGTCTGTGCAAAGTTACTCACCGGTCTGTGGAAAGTTATTCACCAATCTGTTAAAAGTTACTCACCGGTCTGTAAAAAATTACTCACCGGTTTGTTAAAAGTTACTCACTGGTCTGTAAAAAGTTACTCCTCGGTCTCTGAAAATATACTCATCGATCTGCGAAAAGTTACTCAATGGTCTGTAAAAAGTTACTCACTGGTCTGTAAAAAGTTACTCAACGGAAGAGATTAACCGAATAAATGATCGGGATTGATCGGAATAGCTCGGGATGGCTTTGGATTGAAGAGATGAATCGGGATTTATTATGATGGATCGCGATGGATCAGGATGTCAAGATAGATCCGAATGGATCGGGATTGATCAAGATGGATCGGGTTGGATCGGAAAGGATCGGGATGGTTGGGACCGGGTCGGGATGGCTAAGAAAATATTTAGGATGTATTAAAAGTTACTCAACGGTCTGTGAAAAATTACTCACCGGTCTGTGAAAATTTACTCACTGTTTTGTAAAAAGTTACTCACTGGTCTGTGTAAAGTTACTCACCGATCTGTGAAAAGTTACTCACTGGTCTGTAAAAAGTTCTCACCGGTCTTTTAAAAGTTACTCACCGGTCTGTAAAAAATTACTCACCGGTTTGTTAAAAGTTACTCACCGGTCTGTGAAAAGTTACTCATCGGTCTGTGAAAAAATACTCATCGATCTGTGAAAAGTTACTCACTGGTCTGTAAAAAGTTACTCAATGGTCTGTGTAAAGTTACTCACTGATCTGTAAAAAGTTATTCACTGGTCTGTGAAAAGTTACTCAACGGAAGAGGTTAACGGAATAAATGATCGGGATTGATCGGCATAGCTCGGGATGGCTTTGGATTGATGTCGGCGAGTCGTGTCGAGTCGCGTCAAGTCACGTCGAGTCCCGCCGAGTCTCATCGAGTCGCGTGGAGAAACGTCGGGTCGCGTCGAGTCGTATTGAGTAGTGCCGAGTCGTATCGAGTCCGTCGAGTCGCATCGAGTCGGTGAGTCGTGTCGAGTCGCGTCAAGTCACGTCGAGTCCCGCCGAGTCTCATCGAGTCGCGTGGAGAAACGTCGAGTCGCGTCAAGTCGTGTCTCTACTCGTGAATTCTCACACAGCTCTATATTATGTACTTAGTTGTACTCGCGAGGATTTGTATATTAACTAATTGAGACTGCCGCTTTTTTATATACAGCTGGGGTCCCAAATCTTTGCAATTCGAAAGGAAAGAACCTTAAATTTTAAAGATAGGCAATTATACTGGTGAAAGTCTTCATTTTGATTTTAAAAATAATAAGAAATTCTTTCACAGATTTTTGAAATATCGCTTGCTTTAACAAGGAATCGGACTCACTAAAAACATTATTTTTTTTCGATGCCGATCGAAGAGTTTACTCATAAGGATTCATATACAAAGTTCATAATATGTATATACAAAACCGAGTAAGTAAAACTGAGTAGCTATGAGGACCCGTGTGAGAATTTACGAGCATAAATACGTAGCCGCGTGTGTGTATAGGTACACGAGTACGCATGCAGAATTGCGTTAGTACTTATGAGTTTTGAGTCATATCGAGTCGTGTCAAGTCACGTCGAGTCAAAATTTACTCACTGTTTTGAAAAAGTTACTCACTGGTCTGTGTAAAGTTTCTCACTGGTCTGTGAAAAGTTACTCACTGATCTGTAAAAAGTTACTCACCGGTCTGTGCAAAGTTACTCACCGGTCTGTGGAAAGTTATTCACCAATCTGTTAAAAGTTACTCACCGGTCTGTAAAAAATTACTCACCGGTTTGTTAAAAGTTACTCACTGGTCTGTAAAAAGTTACTCCTCGGTCTCTGAAAATATACTCATCGATCTGCGAAAAGTTACTCAATGGTCTGTAAAAAGTTACTCACTGGTCTGTGAAAAGTTACTCAACGGAAGAGATTAACCGAATAAATGATCGGGATTGATCGGAATAGCTCGGGATGGCTTTGGATTGAAGAGATGAATCGGGATTTATTATGATGGATCGCGATGGATCAGGATGTCAAGATAGATCGGAATGGATCGGGATTGATCAAGATGGATCGGGTTGGATCGGAAAGGATCGGGATGGTTGGGACCGGGTCGGGATGGCTAAGAAAATATTTAGGATGTATTAAAAGTTACTCAACGGTCTGTGAAAAATTACTCACCGGTCTGTGAAAATTTACTCACTGTTTTGTAAAAAGTTACTCACTGGTCTGTGTAAAGTTACTCACCGATCTGTGAAAAGTTACTCACTGGTCTGTAAAAAGTTCTCACCGGTCTTTTAAAAGTTACTCACCGGTCTGTAAAAAATTACTCACCGGTTTGTTAAAAGTTACTCACCGGTCTGTGAAAAGTTACTCATCGGTCTGTGAAAAAATACTCATCGATCTGTGAAAAGTTACTCACTGGTCTGTAAAAAGTTACTCAATGGTCTGTGTAAAGTTACTCACTGATCTGTAAAAAGTTATTCACTGGTCTGTGAAAAGTTACTCAACGGAAGAGGTTAACGGAATAAATGATCGGGATTGATCGGCATAGCTCGGGATGGCTTTGGATTGATGTCGGCGAGTCGTGTCGAGTCGCGTCAAGTCACGTCGAGTCCCGCCGAGTCTCATCGAGTCGCGTGGAGAAACGTCGGGTCGCGTCGAGTCGTATTGAGTAGTGCCGAGTCGTATCGAGTCCGTCGAGTCGCATCGAGTCGGTGAGTCGTGTCGAGTCGCGTCAAGTCACGTCGAGTCCCGCCGAGTCTCATCGAGTCGCGTGGAGAAACGTCGAGTCGCGTCAAGTCGTGTCTCTACTCGTGAATTCTCACACAGCTCTATATTATGTACTTAGTTGTACTCGCGAGGATTTGTATATTAACTAATTGAGACTGCCGCTTTTTTATATACAGCTGGGGTCCCAAATCTTTGCAATTCGAAAGGAAAGAACCTTAAATTTTAAAGATAGGCAATTATACTGGTGAAAGTCTTCATTTTGATTTTAAAAATAATAAGAAATTCATTCACAGATTTTTGAAATATCGCTTGCTTTAACAAGGAATCGGACTCACTAAAAACATTATTTTTTTTCGATGCCGATCGAAGAGTTTACTCATAAGGATTCATATACAAAGTTCATAATATGTATATACAAAACCGAGTAAGTAAAACTGAGTAGCTATGAGGACCCGTGTGAGAATTTACGAGCATAAATACGTAGCCGCGTGTGTGTATAGGTACACGAGTACGCATGCAGAATTGCGTTAGTACTTATGAGTTTTGAGTCATATCGAGTCGTGTCAAGTCACGTCGAGTCAAAATTTACTCACTGTTTTGAAAAAGTTACTCACTGGTCTGTGTAAAGTTTCTCACTGGTCTGTGAAAAGTTACTCACTGATCTGTAAAAAGTTACTCACCGGTCTGTGCAAAGTTACTCACCGGTCTGTGGAAAGTTATTCACCAATCTGTTAAAAGTTACTCACCGGTCTGTAAAAAATAACTCACCGGTTTGTTAAAAGTTACTCACTGGTCTGTAAAAAGTTACTCCTCGGTCTCTGAAAATATACTCATCGATCTGCGAAAAGTTACTCAATGGTCTGTAAAAAGTTACTCACTGGTCTGTGAAAAGTTACTCAACGGAAGAGATTAACCGAATAAATGATCGGGATTGATCGGAATAGCTCGGGATGGCTTTGGATTGAAGAGATGAATCGGGATTTATTATGATGGATCGCGATGGATCAGGATGTCAAGATAGATCGGAATGGATCGGGATTGATCAAGATGGATCGGGTTGGATCGGAAAGGATCGGGATGGTTGGGACCGGGTCGGGATGGCTAAGAAAGTATTTAGGATGTATTAAAAGTTACTCAACGGTCTGTGAAAAATTACTCACCGGTCTGTGAAAATTTACTCACTGTTTTGTAAAAAGTTACTCACTGGTCTGTGTAAAGTTACTCACCGATCTGTGAAAAGTTACTCACTGGTCTGTAAAAAGTTCTCACCAGTCTTTTAAAAGTTACTCACCGGTCTGTAAAAAATTACTCACCGGTTTGTTAAAAGTTACTCACCGGTCTGTGAAAAGTTACTCATCGGTCTGTGAAAAAATACTCATCGATCTGTGAAAAGTTACTCACTGGTCTGTAAAAAGTTACTCAATGGTCTGTGTAAAGTTACTCACTAATCTGTAAAAAGTTATTCCCTGGTCTGTGAAAAGTTACTCAACGGAAGAGGTTAACGGAATAAATGATCGGGATTGATCGGCATAGCTCGGGATGGCTTTGGATTGATGTCGGTGAGTCGTGTCGAATCGCGTCAAGTCACGTCGAGTCCCGCCGAGTCTCATCGAGTCGCGTGGAGAAACGTCGGGTCGCGTCGAGTCGTATTGAGTAGTGCCGAGTCGTGTCGAGTCCGTCGAGTCGCATCGAGTCGGTGAGTCGTGTCGAGTCGCGTCAAGTCACGTCGAGTCCCGCCGAGTCTCATCGAGTCGCGTGGAGAAACGTCGAGTCGCGTCAAGTCGTGTCTCTACTCGTGAATTCTCACACAGCTCTATATTATGTACTTAGTTGTACTCGCGAGGATTTGTATATTAACTAATTGAGACTGCCGCTTTTTTATATACAGCTGGGGTCCCAAATCTTTGCAATTCGAAAGGAAAGAACCTTAAATTTTAAAGATAGGCAATTATACTGGTGAAAGTCTTCATTTTGATTTTAAAAATAATAAGAAATTCATTCACAGATTTTTGAAATATCGCTTGCTTTAACAAGGAATCGGACTCACTAAAAACATTATTTTTTTTCGATGCCGATCGAAGAGTTTACTCATAAGGATTCATATACAAAGTTCATAATATGTATATACAAAACCGAGTAAGTAAACTGAGTAGCTATGAGGACCCGTGTGAGAATTTACGAGCATAAATACGTAGCCGCGTGTGTGTATAGGTACACGAGTACGCATGCAGAATTGCGTTAGTACTTATGAGTTTTGAGTCATATCGAGTCGTGTCAAGTCACGTCGAGTCAAAATTTACTCACTGTTTTGAAAAAGTTACTCACTGGTCTGTGTAAAGTTTCTCACCGGTCTGTGAAAAGTTACTCACTGATCTGTAAAAAGTTACTCACCGGTCTGTGGAAAGTTATTCACCAATCTGTTAAAAGTTACTCACCGGTCTGTAAAAAATAACTCACCGGTTTGTTAAAAGTTACTCACTGGTCTGTAAAAAGTTACTCCTCGGTCTCTGAAAATATACTCATCGATCTGCGAAAAGTTACTCAATGGTCTGTAAAAAGTTACTCACTGGTCTGTGAAAAGTTACTCAACGGAAGAGATTAACCGAATAAATGATCGGGATTGATCGGAATAGCTCGGGATGGCTTTGGATTGAACGAGATGAATCGGGATTTATTATGATGGATCGCGATGGATCAGGATGTCAAGATAGATCGGAATGGATCGGGATTGATCAAGATGGATCGGGTTGGATCGGAAAGGATCGGGATGGTTGGGACCGGGTCGGGATGGCTAAGAAAGTATTTAGGATGTATTAAAAGTTACTCAACGGTCTGTGAAAAATTACTCACCGGTCTGTGAAAATTTACTCACTGTTTTGTAAAAAGTTACTCACTGGTCTGTGTAAAGTTACTCACCGATCTGTGAAAAGTTACTCACTGGTCTGTAAAAAGTTCTCACCGGTCTTTTAAAAGTTACTCACCGGTCTGTAAAAAATTACTCACCGGTTTGTTAAAAGTTACTCACCGGTCTGTGAAAAGTTACTCATCAGTCTGTGAAAAAATACTCATCGATCTGTGAAAAGTTACTCACTGGTCTGTAAAAAGTTACTCAATGGTCTGTGTAAAGTTACTCACTGATCTGTAAAAAGTTATTCACTGGTCTGTGAAAAGTTACTCAACGGAAGAGGTTAACGGAATAAATGATCGGGATTGATCGGCATAGCTCGGGATGGCTTTGGATTGATGTCGGCGAGTCGTGTCGAGTCGCGTCAAGTCACGTCGAGTCCCGCCGAGTCTCATCGAGTCGCGTGGAGAAACGTCGGGTCGCGTCGAGTCGTATTGAGTAGTGCCGAGTCGTGTCGAGTCCGTCGAGTCGCATCGAGTCGGTGAGTCGTGTCGAGTCGCGTCAAGTCACGTCGAGTCCCGCCGAGTCTCATCGAGTCGCGTGGAGAAACGTCGAGTCGCGTCAAGTCGTGTCTCTACTCGTGAATTCTCACACAGCTCTATATTATGTACTTAGTTGTACTCGCGAGGATTTGTATATTAACTAATTGAGACTGCCGCTTTTTTATATACAGCTGGGGTCCCAAATCTTTGCAATTCGAAAGGAAAGAACCTTAAATTTTAAAGATAGGCAATTATACTGGTGAAAGTCTTCATTTTGATTTTAAAAATAATAAGAAATTCATTCACAGATTTTTGAAATATCGCTTGCTTTAACAAGGAATCGGACTCACTAAAAACATTATTTTTTTTCGATGCCGATCGAAGAGTTTACTCATAAGGATTCATATACAAAGTTCATAATATGTATATACAAAACCGAGTAAGTAAAACTGAGTAGCTATGAGGACCCGTGTGAGAATTTACGAGCATAAATACGTAGCCGCGTGTGTGTATAGGTACACGAGTACGCATGCAGAATTGCGTTAGTACTTATGAGTTTTGAGTCATATCGAGTCGTGTCAAGTCACGTCGAGTCAAAATTTACTCACTGTTTTGAAAAAGTTACTCACTGGTCTGTGTAAAGTTTCTCACCGGTCTGTGAAAAGTTACTCACTGATCTGTAAAAAGTTACTCACCGGTCTGTGCAAAGTTACTCACCGGTCTGTGGAAAGTTATTCACCAATCTGTTAAAAGTTACTCACCGGTCTGTAAAAAATTACTCACCGGTTTGTTAAAAGTTACTCACTGGTCTGTAAAAAGTTACTCCTCGGTCTCTGAAAATATACTCATCGATCTGCGAAAAGTTACTCAATGGTCTGTAAAAAGTTACTCACTGGTCTGTAAAAAGTTACTCAACGGAAGAGATTAACCGAATAAATGATCGGGATTGATCGGAATAGCTCGGGATGGCTTTGGATTGAAGAGATGAATCGGGATTTATTATGATGGATCGCGATGGATCAGGATGTCAAGATAGATCCGAATGGATCGGGATTGATCAAGATGGATCGGGTTGGATCGGAAAGGATCGGGATGGTTGGGACCGGGTCGGGATGGCTAAGAAAATATTTAGGATGTATTAAAAGTTACTCAACGGTCTGTGAAAAATTACTCACCGGTCTGTGAAAATTTACTCACTGTTTTGTAAAAAGTTACTCACTGGTCTGTGTAAAGTTACTCACCGATCTGTGAAAAGTTACTCACTGGTCTGTAAAAAGTTCTCACCAGTCTTTTAAAAGTTACTCACCGGTCTGTAAAAAATTACTCACCGGTTTGTTAAAAGTTACTCACCGGTCTGTGAAAAGTTACTCATCGGTCTGTGAAAAAATACTCATCGATCTGTGAAAAGTTACTCACTGGTCTGTAAAAAGTTACTCAATGGTCTGTGTAAAGTTACTCACTAATCTGTAAAAAGTTATTCACTGGTCTGTGAAAAGTTACTCAACGGAAGAGGTTAACGGAATAAATGATCGGGATTGATCGGCATAGCTCGGGATGGCTTTGGATTGATGTCGGTGAGTCGTGTCGAGTCGCGTCAAGTCACGTCGAGTCCCGCCGAGTCTCATCGAGTCGCGTGGAGAAACGTCGGGTCGCGTCGAGTCGTATTGAGTAGTGCCGAGTCGTATCGAGTCCGTCGAGTCGCATCGAGTCGGTGAGTCGTGTCGAGTCGCGTCAAGTCACGTCGAGTCCCGCCGAGTCTCATCGAGTCGCGTGGAGAAACGTCGAGTCGCGTCAAGTCGTGTCTCTACTCGTGAATTCTCACACAGCTCTATATTATGTACTTAGTTGTACTCGCGAGGATTTGTATATTAACTAATTGAGACTGCCGCTTTTTTATATACAGCTGGGGTCCCAAATCTTTGCAATTCGAAAGGAAAGAACCTTAAATTTTAAAGATAGGCAATTATACTGGTGAAAGTCTTCATTTTGATTTTAAAAATAATAAGAAATTCATTCACAGATTTTTGAAATATCGCTTGCTTTAACAAGGAATCGGACTCACTAAAAACATTATTTTTTTTCGATGCCGATCGAAGAGTTTACTCATAAGGATTCATATACAAAGTTCATAATATGTATATACAAAACCGAGTAAGTAAACTGAGTAGCTATGAGGACCCGTGTGAGAATTTACGAGCATAAATACGTAGCCGCGTGTGTGTATAGGTACACGAGTACGCATGCAGAATTGCGTTAGTACTTATGAGTTTTGAGTCATATCGAGTCGTGTCAAGTCACGTCGAGTCAAAATTTACTCACTGTTTTGAAAAAGTTACTCACTGGTCTGTGTAAAGTTTCTCACCGGTCTGTGAAAAGTTACTCACTGATCTGTAAAAAGTTACTCACCGGTCTGTGCAAAGTTACTCACCGGTCTGTGGAAAGTTATTCACCAATCTGTTAAAAGTTACTCACCGGTCTGTAAAAAATAACTCACCGGTTTGTTAAAAGTTACTCACTGGTCTGTAAAAAGTTACTCCTCGGTCTCTGAAAATATACTCATCGATCTGCGAAAAGTTACTCAATGGTCTGTAAAAAGTTACTCACTGGTCTGTGAAAAGTTACTCAACGGAAGAGATTAACCGAATAAATGATCGGGATTGATCGGAATAGCTCGGGATGGCTTTGGATTGAAGAGATGAATCGGGATTTATTATGATGGATCGCGATGGATCAGGATGTCAAGATAGATCGGAATGGATCGGGATTGATCAAGATGGATCGGGTTGGATCGGAAAGGATCGGGATGGTTGGGACCGGGTCGGGATGGCTAAGAAAGTATTTAGGATGTATTAAAAGTTACTCAACGGTCTGTGAAAAATTACTCACCGGTCTGTGAAAATTTACTCACTGTTTTGTAAAAAGTTACTCACTGGTCTGTGTAAAGTTACTCACCGATCTGTGAAAAGTTACTCACTGGTCTGTAAAAAGTTCTCACCGGTCTTTTAAAAGTTACTCACCGGTCTGTAAAAAATTACTCACCGGTTTGTTAAAAGTTACTCACCGGTCAGTGAAAAGTTACTCATCGGTCTGTGAAAAAATACTCATCGATCTGTGAAAAGTTACTCACTGGTCTGTAAAAAGTTACTCAATGGTCTGTGTAAAGTTACTCACTGATCTGTAAAAAGTTATTCACTGGTCTGTGAAAAGTTACTCAACGGAAGAGGTTAACGGAATAAATGATCGGGATTGATCGGCATAGCTCGGGATGGCTTTGGATTGATGTCGGTGAGTCGTGTCGAGTCGCGTCAAGTCACGTCGAGTCCCGCCGAGTCTCATCGAGTCGCGTGGAGAAACGTCGGGTCGCGTCGAGTCGTATTGAGTAGTGCCGAGTCGTGTCGAGTCCGTCGAGTCGCATCGAGTCGGTGAGTCGTGTCGAGTCGCGTCAAGTCACGTCGAGTCCCGCCGAGTCTCATCGAGTCGCGTGGAGAAACGTCGAGTCGCGTCAAGTCGTGTCTCTACTCGTGAATTCTCACACAGCTCTATATTATGTACTTAGTTGTACTCGCGAGGATTTGTATATTAACTAATTGAGACTGCCGCTTTTTTATATACAGCTGGGGTCCCAAATCTTTGCAATTCGAAAGGAAAGAACCTTAAATTTTAAAGATAGGCAATTATACTGGTGAAAGTCTTCATTTTGATTTTAAAAATAATAAGAAATTCATTCACAGATTTTTGAAATATCGCTTGCTTTAACAAGGAATCGGACTCACTAAAAACATTATTTTTTTTCGATGCCGATCGAAGAGTTTACTCATAAGGATTCATATACAAAGTTCATAATATGTATATACAAAACCGAGTAAGTAAAACTGAGTAGCTATGAGGACCCGTGTGAGAATTTACGAGCATAAATACGTAGCCGCGTGTGTGTATAGGTACACGAGTACGCATGCAGAATTGCGTTAGTACTTATGAGTTTTGAGTCATATCGAGTCGTGTCAAGTCACGTCGAGTCAAAATTTACTCACTGTTTTGAAAAAGTTACTCACTGGTCTGTGTAAAGTTTCTCACCGGTCTGTGAAAAGTTACTCACTGATCTGTAAAAAGTTACTCACCGGTCTGTGAAAAGTTACTCACCGGTCTGTGGAAAGTTATTCACCAATCTGTTAAAAGTTACTCACCGGTCTGTAAAAAATTACTCACCGGTTTGTTAAAAATTACTCACTGGTCTGTAAAAAGTTACTCCTCGGTCTCTGAAAATATACTCATCGATCTGCGAAAAGTTACTCAATGGTCTGTAAAAAGTTACTCACTGGTCTGTGAAAAGTTACTCAACGGAAGAGATTAACCGAATAAATGATCGGGATTGATCGGAATAGCTCGGGATGGCTTTGGATTGAAGAGATGAATCGGGATTTATTATGATGGATCGCGATGGATCAGGATGTCAAGATAGATCGGAATGGATCGGGATTGATCAAGATGGATCGGGTTGGATCGGAAAGGATCGGGATGGTTGGGACCGGGTCGGGATGGCTAAGAAAGTATTTAGGATGTATTAAAAGTTACTCAACGGTCTGTGAAAAATTACTCACCGGTCTGTGAAAATTTACTCACTGTTTTGTAAAAAGTTACTCACTGGTCTGTGTAAAGTTACTCACCGATCTGTGAAAAGTTACTCACTGGTCTGTAAAAAGTTCTCACCGGTCTTTTAAAAGTTACTCACCGTTTTGTAAAAAATTACTCACCGGTTTGTTAAAAGTTACTCACCGGTCTGTGAAAAGTTACTCATCGGTCTGTGAAAAAATACTCATCGATCTGTGAAAAGTTACTCACTGGTCTGTAAAAAGTTACTCAATGGTCTGTGTAAAGTTACTCACTGATCTGTAAAAAGTTATTCACTGGTCTGTGAAAAGTTACTCAACGGAAGAGGTTAACGGAATAAATGATCGGGATTGATCGGCATAGCTCGGGATGGCTTTGGATTGATGTCGGCGAGTCGTGTCGAGTCGCGTCAAGTCACGTCGAGTCCCGCCGAGTCTCATCGAGTCGCGTGGAGAAACGTCGGGTCGCGTCGAGTCGTATTGAGTAGTGCCGAGTCGTGTCGAGTCCGTCGAGTCGCATCGAGTCGGTGAGTCGTGTCGAGTCGCGTCAAGTCACGTCGAGTCATGCCGAGTCTCATCGAGTCGCGTGGAGAAACGTCGAGTCGCGTCAAGTCGTGTCTCTACTCGTGAATTCTCACACAGCTCTATATTATGTACTTAGTTGTACTCGCGAGGATTTGTATATTAACTAATTGAGACTGCCGCTTTTTTATATACAGCTGGGGTCCCAAATCTTTGCAATTCGAAAGGAAAGAACCTTAAATTTTAAAGATAGGCAATTATACTGGTGAAAGTCTTCATTTTGATTTTAAAAATAATAAGAAATTCATTCACAGATTTTTGAAATATCGCTTGCTTTAACAAGGAATCGGACTCACTAAAAACATTATTTTTTTTCGATGCCGATCGAAGAGTTTACTCATAAGGATTCATATACAAAGTTCATAATATGTATATACAAAACCGAGTAAGTAAACTGAGTAGCTATGAGGACCCGTGTGAGAATTTACGAGCATAAATACGTAGCCGCGTGTGTGTATAGGTACACGAGTACGCATGCAGAATTGCGTTAGTACTTATGAGTTTTGAGTCATATCGAGTCGTGTCAAGTCACGTCGAGTCAAAATTTACTCACTGTTTTGAAAAAGTTACTCACTGGTCTGTGTAAAGTTTCTCACCGGTCTGTGAAAAGTTACTCACTGATCTGTAAAAAGTTACTCACCGGTCTGTGCAAAGTTACTCACCGGTCTGTGGAAAGTTATTCACCAATCTGTTAAAAGTTACTCACCGGTCTGTAAAAAATAACTCACCGGTTTGTTAAAAGTTACTCACTGGTCTGTAAAAAGTTACTCCTCGGTCTCTGAAAATATACTCATCGATCTGCGAAAAGTTACTCAATGGTCTGTAAAAAGTTACTCACTGGTCTGTGAAAAGTTACTCAACGGAAGAGATTAACCGCATAAATGATCGGGATTGATCGGAATAGCTCGGGATGGCTTTGGATTGAAGAGATGAATCGGGATTTATTATGATGGATCGCGATGGATCAGGATGTCAAGATAGATCGGAATGGATCGGGATTGATCAAGATGGATCGGGTTGGATCGGAAAGGATCGGGATGGTTGGGACCGGGTCGGGATGGCTAAGAAAGTATTTAGGATGTATTAAAAGTTACTCAACGGTCTGTGAAAAATTACTCACCGGTCTGTGAAAATTTACTCACTGTTTTGTAAAAAGTTACTCACTGGTCTGTGTAAAGTTACTCACCGATCTGTGAAAAGTTACTCACTGGTCTGTAAAAAGTTCTCACCGGTCTTTTAAAAGTTACTCACCGGTCTGTAAAAAATTACTCACCGGTTTGTTAAAAGTTACTCACCGGTCTGTGAAAAGTTACTCATCGGTCTGTGAAAAAATACTCATCGATCTGTGAAAAGTTACTCACTGGTCTGTAAAAAGTTACTCAATGGTCTGTGTAAAGTTACTCACTGATCTGTAAAAAGTTATTCACTGGTCTGTGAAAAGTTACTCAACGGAAGAGGTTAACGGAATAAATGATCGGGATTGATCGGCATAGCTCGGGATGGCTTTGGATTGATGTCGGCGAGTCGTGTCGAGTCGCGTCAAGTCACGTCGAGTCCCGCCGAGTCTCATCGAGTCGCGTGGAGAAACGTCGGGTCGCGTCGAGTCGTATTGAGTAGTGCCGAGTCGTAGCGAGTCCGTCGAGTCGCATCGAGTCGGTGAGTCGTGTCGAGTCGCGTCAAGTCACGTCGAGTCCCGCCGAGTCTCATCGAGTCGCGTGGAGAAACGTCGAGTCGCGTCAAGTCGTGTCTCTACTCGTGAATTCTCACACAGCTCTATATTATGTACTTAGTTGTACTCGCGAGGATTTGTATATTAACTAATTGAGACTGCCGCTTTTTTATATACAGCTGGGGTCCCAAATCTTTGCAATTCGAAAGGAAAGAACCTTAAATTTTAAAGATAGGCAATTATACTGGTGAAAGTCTTCATTTTGATTTTAAAAATAATAAGAAATTCTTTCACAGATTTTTGAAATATCGCTTGCTTTAACAAGGAATCGGACTCACTAAAAACATTATTTTTTTTCGATGCCGATCGAAGAGTTTACTCATAAGGATTCATATACAAAGTTCATAATATGTATATACAAAACCGAGTAAGTAAAACTGAGTAGCTATGAGGACCCGTGTGAGAATTTACGAGCATAAATACGTAGCCGCGTGTGTGTATAGGTACACGAGTACGCATGCAGAATTGCGTTAGTACTTATGAGTTTTGAGTCATATCGAGTCGTGTCAAGTCACGTCGAGTCAAAATTTACTCACTGTTTTGAAAAAGTTACTCACTGGTCTGTGTAAAGTTTCTCACTGGTCTGTGAAAAGTTACTCACTGATCTGTAAAAAGTTACTCACCGGTCTGTGCAAAGTTACTCACCGGTCTGTGGAAAGTTATTCACCAATCTGTTAAAAGTTACTCACCGGTCTGTAAAAAATTACTCACCGGTTTGTTAAAAGTTACTCACTGGTCTGTAAAAAGTTACTCCTCGGTCTCTGAAAATATACTCATCGATCTGCGAAAAGTTACTCAATGGTCTGTAAAAAGTTACTCACTGGTCTGTGAAAAGTTACTCAACGGAAGAGATTAACCGAATAAATGATCGGGATTGATCGGAATAGCTCGGGATGGCTTTGGATTGAAGAGATGAATCGGGATTTATTATGATGGATCGCGATGGATCAGGATGTCAAGATAGATCCGAATGGATCGGGATTGATCAAGATGGATCGGGTTGGATCGGAAAGGATCGGGATGGTTGGGACCGGGTCGGGATGGCTAAGAAAATATTTAGGATGTATTAAAAGTTACTCAACGGTCTGTGAAAAATTACTCACCGGTCTGTGAAAATTTACTCACTGTTTTGTAAAAAGTTACTCACTGGTCTGTGTAAAGTTACTCACCGATCTGTGAAAAGTTACTCACTGGTCTGTAAAAAGTTCTCACCGGTCTTTTAAAAGTTACTCACCGGTCTGTAAAAAATTACTCACCGGTTTGTTAAAAGTTACTCACCGGTCTGTGAAAAGTTACTCATCGGTCTGTGAAAAAATACTCATCGATCTGTGAAAAGTTACTCACTGGTCTGTAAAAAGTTACTCAATGGTCTGTGTAAAGTTACTCACTGATCTGTAAAAAGTTATTCACTGGTCTGTGAAAAGTTACTCAACGGAAGAGGTTAACGGAATAAATGATCGGGATTGATCGGCATAGCTCGGGATGGCTTTGGATTGATGTCGGTGAGTCGTGTCGAGTCGCGTCAAGTCACGTCGAGTCCCGCCGAGTCTCATCGAGTCGCGTGGAGAAACGTCGGGTCGCGTCGAGTCGTATTGAGTAGTGCCGAGTCGTATCGAGTCCGTCGAGTCGCATCGAGTCGGTGAGTCGTGTCGAGTCGCGTCAAGTCACGTCGAGTCCCGCCGAGTCTCATCGAGTCGCGTGGAGAAACGTCGAGTCGCGTCAAGTCGTGTCTCTACTCGTGAATTCTCACACAGCTCTATATTATGTACTTAGTTGTACTCGCGAGGATTTGTATATTAACTAATTGAGACTGCCGCTTTTTTATATACAGCTGGGGTCCCAAATCTTTGCAATTCGAAAGGAAAGAACCTTAAATTTTAAAGATAGGCAATTATACTGGTGAAAGTCTTCATTTTGATTTTAAAAATAATAAGAAATTCATTCACAGATTTTTGAAATATCGCTTGCTTTAACAAGGAATCGGACTCACTAAAAACATTATTTTTTTTCGATGCCGATCGAAGAGTTTACTCATAAGGATTCATATACAAAGTTCATAATATGTATATACAAAACCGAGTAAGTAAAACTGAGTAGCTATGAGGACCCGTGTGAGAATTTACGAGCATAAATACGTAGCCGCGTGTGTGTATAGGTACACGAGTACGCATGCAGAATTGCGTTAGTACTTATGAGTTTTGAGTCATATCGAGTCGTGTCAAGTCACGTCGAGTCAAAATTTACTCACTGTTTTGAAAAAGTTACTCACTGGTCTGTGTAAAGTTTCTCACTGGTCTGTGAAAAGTTACTCACTGATCTGTAAAAAGTTACTCACCGGTCTGTGCAAAGTTACTCACCGGTCTGTGGAAAGTTATTCACCAATCTGTTAAAAGTTACTCACCGGTCTGTAAAAAATAACTCACCGGTTTGTTAAAAGTTACTCACTGGTCTGTAAAAAGTTACTCCTCGGTCTCTGAAAATATACTCATCGATCTGCGAAAAGTTACTCAATGGTCTGTAAAAAGTTACTCACTGGTCTGTGAAAAGTTACTCAACGGAAGAGATTAACCGAATAAATGATCGGGATTGATCGGAATAGCTCGGGATGGCTTTGGATTGAAGAGATGAATCGGGATTTATTATGATGGATCGCGATGGATCAGGATGTCAAGATAGATCGGAATGGATCGGGATTGATCAAGATGGATCGGGTTGGATCGGAAAGGATCGGGATGGTTGGGACCGGGTCGGGATGGCTAAGAAAGTATTTAGGATGTATTAAAAGTTACTCAACGGTCTGTGAAAAATTACTCACCGGTCTGTGAAAATTTACTCACTGTTTTGTAAAAAGTTACTCACTGGTCTGTGTAAAGTTACTCACCGATCTGTGAAAAGTTACTCACTGGTCTGTAAAAAGTTCTCACCGGTCTTTTAAAAGTTACTCACCGGTCTGTAAAAAATTACTCACCGGTTTGTTAAAAGTTACTCACCGGTCTGTGAAAAGTTACTCATCGGTCTGTGAAAAAATACTCATCGATCTGTGAAAAGTTACTCACTGGTCTGTAAAAAGTTACTCAATGGTCTGTGTAAAGTTACTCACTGATCTGTAAAAAGTTATTCACTGGTCTGTGAAAAGTTACTCAACGGAAGAGGTTAACGGAATAAATGATCGGGATTGATCGGCATAGCTCGGGATGGCTTTGGATTGATGTCGGCGAGTCGTGTCGAGTCGCGTCAAGTCACGTCGAGTCCCGCCGAGTCTCATCGAGTCGCGTGGAGAAACGTCGGGTCGCGTCGAGTCGTATTGAGTAGTGCCGAGTCGTATCGAGTCCGTCGAGTCGCATCGAGTCGGTGAGTCGTGTCGAGTCGCGTCAAGTCACGTCGAGTCCCGCCGAGTCTCATCGAGTCGCGTGGAGAAACGTCGAGTCGCGTCAAGTCGTGTCTCTACTCGTGAATTCTCACACAGCTCTATATTATGTACTTAGTTGTACTCGCGAGGATTTGTATATTAACTAATTGAGACTGCCGCTTTTTTATATACAGCTGGGGTCCCAAATCTTTGCAATTCGAAAGGAAAGAACCTTAAATTTTAAAGATAGGCAATTATACTGGTGAAAGTCTTCATTTTGATTTTAAAAATAATAAGAAATTCTTTCACAGATTTTTGAAATATCGCTTGCTTTAACAAGGAATCGGACTCACTAAAAACATTATTTTTTTTCGATGCCGATCGAAGAGTTTACTCATAAGGATTCATATACAAAGTTCATAATATGTATATACAAAACCGAGTAAGTAAAACTGAGTAGCTATGAGGACCCGTGTGAGAATTTACGAGCATAAATACGTAGCCGCGTGTGTGTATAGGTACACGAGTACGCATGCAGAATTGCGTTAGTACTTATGAGTTTTGAGTCATATCGAGTCGTGTCAAGTCACGTCGAGTCAAAATTTACTCACTGTTTTGAAAAAGTTACTCACTGGTCTGTGTAAAGTTTCTCACTGGTCTGTGAAAAGTTACTCACTGATCTGTAAAAAGTTACTCACCGGTCTGTGCAAAGTTACTCACCGGTCTGTGGAAAGTTATTCACCAATCTGTTAAAAGTTACTCACCGGTCTGTAAAAAATTACTCACCGGTTTGTTAAAAGTTACTCACTGGTCTGTAAAAAGTTACTCCTCGGTCTCTGAAAATATACTCATCGATCTGCGAAAAGTTACTCAATGGTCTGTAAAAAGTTACTCACTGGTCTGTGAAAAGTTACTCAACGGAAGAGATTAACCGAATAAATGATCGGGATTGATCGGAATAGCTCGGGATGGCTTTGGATTGAAGAGATGAATCGGGATTTATTATGATGGATCGCGATGGATCAGGATGTCAAGATAGATCCGAATGGATCGGGATTGATCAAGATGGATCGGGTTGGATCGGAAAGGATCGGGATGGTTGGGACCGGGTCGGGATGGCTAAGAAAATATTTAGGATGTATTAAAAGTTACTCAACGGTCTGTGAAAAATTACTCACCGGTCTGTGAAAATTTACTCACTGTTTTGTAAAAAGTTACTCACTGGTCTGTGTAAAGTTACTCACCGATCTGTGAAAAGTTACTCACTGGTCTGTAAAAAGTTCTCACCGGTCTTTTAAAAGTTACTCACCGGTCTGTAAAAAATTACTCACCGGTTTGTTAAAAGTTACTCACCGGTCTGTGAAAAGTTACTCATCGGTCTGTGAAAAAATACTCATCGATCTGTGAAAAGTTACTCACTGGTCTGTAAAAAGTTACTCAATGGTCTGTGTAAAGTTACTCACTGATCTGTAAAAAGTTATTCACTGGTCTGTGAAAAGTTACTCAACGGAAGAGGTTAACGGAATAAATGATCGGGATTGATCGGCATAGCTCGGGATGGCTTTGGATTGATGTCGGTGAGTCGTGTCGAGTCGCGTCAAGTCACGTCGAGTCCCGCCGAGTCTCATCGAGTCGCGTGGAGAAACGTCGGGTCGCGTCGAGTCGTATTGAGTAGTGCCGAGTCGTATCGAGTCCGTCGAGTCGCATCGAGTCGGTGAGTCGTGTCGAGTCGCGTCAAGTCACGTCGAGTCCCGCCGAGTCTCATCGAGTCGCGTGGAGAAACGTCGAGTCGCGTCAAGTCGTGTCTCTACTCGTGAATTCTCACACAGCTCTATATTATGTACTTAGTTGTACTCGCGAGGATTTGTATATTAACTAATTGAGACTGCCGCTTTTTTATATACAGCTGGGGTCCCAAATCTTTGCAATTCGAAAGGAAAGAACCTTAAATTTTAAAGATAGGCAATTATACTGGTGAAAGTCTTCATTTTGATTTTAAAAATAATAAGAAATTCATTCACAGATTTTTGAAATATCGCTTGCTTTAACAAGGAATCGGACTCACTAAAAACATTATTTTTTTTCGATGCCGATCGAAGAGTTTACTCATAAGGATTCATATACAAAGTTCATAATATGTATATACAAAACCGAGTAAGTAAAACTGAGTAGCTATGAGGACCCGTGTGAGAATTTACGAGCATAAATACGTAGCCGCGTGTGTGTATAGGTACACGAGTACGCATGCAGAATTGCGTTAGTACTTATGAGTTTTGAGTCATATCGAGTCGTGTCAAGTCACGTCGAGTCAAAATTTACTCACTGTTTTGAAAAAGTTACTCACTGGTCTGTGTAAAGTTACTCACTGGTCTGTGAAAAGTTACTCACTGATCTGTAAAAAGTTACTCACCGGTCTGTGCAAAGTTACTCACCGGTCTGTGGAAAGTTATTCACCAATCTGTTAAAAGTTACTCACCGGTCTGTAAAAAATAACTCACCGGTTTGTTAAAAGTTACTCACTGGTCTGTAAAAAGTTACTCCTCGGTCTCTGAAAATATACTCATCGATCTGCGAAAAGTTACTCAATGGTCTGTAAAAAGTTACTCACTGGTCTGTGAAAAGTTACTCAACGGAAGAGATTAACCGAATAAATGATCGGGATTGATCGGAATAGCTCGGGATGGCTTTGGATTGAAGAGATGAATCGGGATTTATTATGATGGATCGCGATGGATCAGGATGTCAAGATAGATCGGAATGGATCGGGATTGATCAAGATGGATCGGGTTGGATCGGAAAGGATCGGGATGGTTGGGACCGGGTCGGGATGGCTAAGAAAGTATTTAGGATGTATTAAAAGTTACTCAACGGTCTGTGAAAAATTACTCACCGGTCTGTGAAAATTTACTCACTGTTTTGTAAAAAGTTACTCACTGGTCTGTGTAAAGTTACTCACCGATCTGTGAAAAGTTACTCACTGGTCTGTAAAAAGTTCTCACCGGTCTTTTAAAAGTTACTCACCGGTCTGTAAAAAATTACTCACCGGTTTGTTAAAAGTTACTCACCGGTCTGTGAAAAGTTACTCATCGGTCTGTGAAAAAATACTCATCGATCTGTGAAAAGTTACTCACTGGTCTGTAAAAAGTTACTCAATGGTCTGTGTAAAGTTACTCACTGATCTGTAAAAAGTTATTCACTGGTCTGTGAAAAGTTACTCAACGGAAGAGGTTAACGGAATAAATGATCGGGATTGATCGGCATAGCTCGGGATGGCTTTGGATTGATGTCGGCGAGTCGTGTCGAGTCGCGTCAAGTCACGTCGAGTCCCGCCGAGTCTCATCGAGTCGCGTGGAGAAACGTCGGGTCGCGTCGAGTCGTATTGAGTAGTGCCGAGTCGTGTCGAGTCCGTCGAGTCGCATCGAGTCGGTGAGTCGTGTCGAGTCGCGTCAAGTCACGTCGAGTCCCGCCGAGTCTCATCGAGTCGCGTGGAGAAACGTCGAGTCGCGTCAAGTCGTGTCTCTACTCGTGAATTCTCACACAGCTCTATATTATGTACTTAGTTGAACTCGCGAGGATTTGTATATTAACTAATTGAGACTGCCGCTTTTTTATATACAGCTGGGGTCCCAAATCTTTGCAATTCGAAAGGAAAGAACCTTAAATTTTAAAGATAGGCAATTATACAGGTGAAAGTCTTCATTTTGATTTTAAAAATAATAAGAAATTCATTCACAGATTTTTGAAATATCGCTTGCTTTAACAAGGAATCGGACTCACTAAAAACATTTTTTTTTTCCATGCCGATCGAAGAGTTTACTCATAAGGATTCATATACAAAGTTCATAATACGTATATACAAAACCGAGTAAGTAAAACTGAGTAGCTATGAGGACCCGTGTGAGAATTTACGAGCATAAATACGTAGCCGCGTGTGTGTATAGGTACACGAGTACGCATGCAGAATTGCGTTAGTACTTATGAGTTTTGAGTCATATCGAGTCGTGTCAAGTCACGTCGAGTCAAAATTTACTCACTGTTTTGAAAAAGTTACTCACTGGTCTGTGTAAAGTTTCTCACCGGTCTGTGAATACTTACTCACTGATCTGTAAAAAGTTACTCACCGGTCTGTGCAAAGTTACTCACCGGTCTGTGGAAAGTTATTCACCAATCTGTTAAAAGTTACTCACCGGTCTGTAAAAAATAACTCACCGGTTTGTTAAAAGTTACTCACTGGTCTGTAAAAAGTTACTCCTCGGTCTCTGAAAATATACTCATCGATCTGCGAAAAGTTACTCAATGGTCTGTAAAAAGTTACTCACTGGTCTGTGAAAAGTTACTCAACGGAAGAGATTAACCGAATAAATGATCGGGATTGATCGGAATAGCTCGGGATGGCTTTGGATTGAAGAGATGAATCGGGATTTATTATGATGGATCGCGATGGATCAGGATGTCAAGATAGATCGGAATGGATCGGGATTGATCAAGATGGATCGGGTTGGATCGGAAAGGATCGGGATGGTTGGGACCGGGTCGGGATGGCTAAGAAAGTATTTAGGATGTATTAAAAGTTACTCAACGGTCTGTGAAAAATTACTCACCGGTCTGTGAAAATTTACTCACTGTTTTGTAAAAAGTTACTCACTGGTCTGTGTAAAGTTACTCACCGATCTGTGAAAAGTTACTCACTGGTCTGTAAAAAGTTCTCACCGGTCTTTTAAAAGTTACTCACCGGTCTGTAAAAAATTACTCACCGGTTTGTTAAAAGTTACTCACCGGTCTGTGAAAAGTTACTCATCGGTCTGTGAAAAAATACTCATCGATCTGTGAAAAGTTACTCACTGGTCTGTAAAAAGTTACTCAATGGTCTGTGTAAAGTTACTCACTGATCTGTAAAAAGTTATTCACTGGTCTGTGAAAAGTTACTCAACGGAAGAGGTTAACGGAATAAATGATCGGGATTGATCGGCATAGCTCGGGATGGCTTTGGATTGATGTCGGTGAGTCGTGTCGAGTCGCGTCAAGTCACGTCGAGTCCCGCCGAGTCTCATCGAGTCGCGTGGAGAAACGTCGGGTCGCGTCGAGTCGTATTGAGTAGTGCCGAGTCGTGTCGAGTCCGTCGAGTCGCATTGAGTCGGTGAGTCGTGTCGAGTCGCGTCAAGTCACGTCGAGTCCCGCCGAGTCTCATCGAGTCGCGTGGAAAAACGTCGAGTCGCGTCAAGTCGTGTCTCTACTCGTGAATTCTCACACAGCTCTATATTATGTACTTAGTTGTACTCGCGAGGATTTGTATATTAACTAATTGAGACTGTTGCTTTTTTATATACAGCTGGGGTCCCAAATCTTTGCAATTCGAAAGGAAAGAACCTTAAATTTTAAAGATAGGCAATTATACTGGTGAAAGTCTTCATTTTGATTTTAAAAATAATAAGAAATTCATTCACAGATTTTTGAAATATCGCTTGCTTTAACAAGGAATCGGACTCACTAAAAACATTATTTTTTTTCGATGCCGATCGAAGAGTTTACTCATAAGGATTCATATACAAAGTTCATAATACGTATATAAAAAACCGAGTAAGTAAAACTGAGTAGCTATGAGGACCCGTGTGAGAATTTACGAGCATAAATACGTAGCCGCGTGTGTGTATAGGTACACGAGTACGCATGCAGAATTGCGTTAGTACTTATGAGTTTTGAGTCATATCGAGTCGTGTCAAGTCACGTCGAGTCAAAATTTACTCACTGTTTTGAAAAAGTTACTCACTGGTCTGTGTAAAGTTCCTCACCGGTCTGTGAAAAGTTACTCACTGATCTGTAAAAAGTTACTCACCGGTCTGTGCAAAGTTACTCACCGGTCTGTGGAAAGTTATTCACCAATCTGTTAAAAGTTACTCACCGGTCTGTAAAAAATAACTCACCGGTTTGTTAAAAGTTACTCACTGGTCTGTAAAAAGTTACTCCTCGGTCTCTGAAAATATACTCATCGATCTGCGAAAAGTTACTCAATGGTCTGTAAAAAGTTACTCACTGGTCTGTGAAAAGTTACTCAACGGAAGAGATTAACCGAATAAATGATCGGGATTGATCGGAATAGCTCGGGATGGCTTTGGATTGAAGAGATGAATCGGGATTTATTATGATGGATCGCGATGGATCAGGATGTCAAGATAGATCGGAATGGATCGGGATTGATCAAGATGGATTGGGTTGGATCGGAAAGGATCGGGATGGTTGGGACCGGGTCGGGATGGCTAAGAAAGTATTAAGGATGTATTAAAAGTTACTCAACGGTCTGTGAAAAATTACTCACCGGTCTGTGAAAATTTACTCACTGTTTTGTAAAAAGTTACTCACTGGTCTGTGTAAAGTTACTCACCGATCTGTGAAAAGTTACTCACTGGTCTGTAAAAAGTTCTCACCGGTCTTTTAAAAGTTACTCACCGGTCTGTAAAAAAATACTCACCGGTTTGTTAAAAGTTACTCACCGGTCTGTGAAAAGTTACTCATCGGTCTGTGAAAAAATACTCATCGATCTGTGAAAAGTTACTCACTGGTCTGTCAAAAGTTACTCAATGGTCTGTGTAAAGTTACTCACTGATCTGTAAAAAGTTATTCACTGGTCTGTGAAAAGTTACTCAACGGAAGAGGTTAACGGAATAAATGATCGGGATTGATGGGCATAGCTCGGGATGGCTTTGGATTGATGTCGGTGAGTCGTGTCGAGTCGCGTCAAGTCACGTCGAGTCCCGCCGAGTCTCATCGAGTCGCGTGGAGAAACGTCGGGTCGCGTCGAGTCGTATTGAGTAGTGCCGAGTCGTGTCGAGTCCGTCGAGTCGCATCGAGTCGGTGAGTCGTGTCGAGTCGCGTCAAGTCACGTCGAGTCCCGCCGAGTCTCATCGAGTCGCGTGGAGAAACGTCGAGTCGCGTCAAGTCGTGTCTCTACTCGTGAATTCTCACACAGCTCTATATTATGTACTTAGTTGTACTCGCGAGGATTTGTATATTAACTAATTGAGACTGTTGCTTTTTTATATACAGCTGGGGTCCCAAATCTTTGCAATTCGAAAGGAAAGAACCTTAAATTTTAAAGATAGGCAATTATACTGGTGAAAGTCTTCATTTTGATTTTAAAAATAATAAGAAATTCATTCACAGATTTTTGAAATATCGCTTGCTTTAACAAGGAATCGGACTCACTAAAAACATTATTTTTTTTCGATGCCGATCGAAGAGTTTACTCATAAGGATTCATATACAAAGTTCATAATACGTATATACAAAACCGAGTAAGTAAAACTGAGTAGCTATGAGGACCCGTGTGAGAATTTACGAGCATAAATACGTAGCCGCGTGTGTGTATAGGTACACGAGTACGCATGCAGAATTGCGTTAGTACTTATGAGTTTTGAGTCATATCGAGTCGTGTAAAGTCACGTCGAGTCAAAATTTACTCACTGTTTTGAAAAAGTTACTTACTGGTCTGTGTGAAGTTTCTCACCGGTCTGTGAAAAGTTACTCACTGATCTGTAAAAAGTTACTCACTGGTCTGTGAAAAGTTACTCACCGGTCTGTAAAAAATTACTCACCGGTTTGTTAAAAGTTACTCACTGGTCTGTAAAAAGTTACTCCTCGGTCTCTGAAAATATACTCATCGATCTGCGAAAAGTTACTCAATGGTCTGTAAAAAGTTACTCACTGGTCTGTGAAAAGTTACTCAACGGAAGAGATTAACCGAATAAATGATCGGGATTGATCGGAATGGCTCGGGATCGGAATATTGCGTTAGTACTTATGAGTTTTGAGTCATATCGAGTCGTGTCAAGTCACGTCGAGTCAAAATTTACTCACTGTTTTGAAAAAGTTACTCACTGGTCTGTGTAAAGTTTCTCACCGGTCTGTGAAAAGTTACTCACTGATCTGTAAAAAGTTACTCACCGGTCTGTGCAAAGTTACTCACCGGTCTGTGGAAAGTTATTCACCAATCTGTTAAAAGTTACTCACCGGTCTGTAAAAAATAACTCACCGGTTTGTTAAAAGTTACTCACTGGTCTGTAAAAAGTTACTCCTCGGTCTCTGAAAATATACTCATCGATCTGCGAAAAGTTACTCAATGGTCTGTAAAAAGTTACTCACTGGTCTGTGAAAAGTTACTCAACGGAAGAGATTAACCGAATAAATGATCGGGATTGATCGGAATAGCTCGGGATGGCTTTGGATTGAAGAGATGAATCGGGATTTATTATGATGGATCGCGATGGATCAGGATGTCAAGATAGATCGGAATGGATCGGGATTGATCAAGATGGATCGGGTTGGATCGGAAAGGATCGGGATGGTTGGGACCGGGTCGGGATGGCTAAGAAAGTATTTAGGATGTATTAAAAGTTACTCAACGGTCTGTGAAAAATTACTCACCGGTCTGTGAAAATTTACTCACTGTTTTGTAAAAAGTTACTCACTGGTCTGTGTAAAGTTACTCACCGATCTGTGAAAAGTTACTCACTGGTCTGTAAAAAGTTCTCACCGGTCTTTTAAAAGTTACTCACCGGTCTGTAAAAAATTACTCACCGGTTTGTTAAAAGTTACTCACCGGTCTGTGAAAAGTTACTCATCGGTCTGTGAAAAAATACTCATCGATCTGTGAAAAGTTACTCACTGGTCTGTAAAAAGTTACTCAATGGTCTGTGTAAAGTTACTCACTGATCTGTAAAAAGTTATTCACTGGTCTGTGAAAAGTTACTCAACGGAAGAGGTTAACGGAATAAATGATCGGGATTGATCGGCATAGCTCGGGATGGCTTTGGATTGATGTCGGCGAGTCGTGTCGAGTCGCGTCAAGTCACGTCGAGTCCCGCCGAGTCTCATCGAGTCGCGTGGAGAAACGTCGGGTCGCGTCGAGTCGTATTGAGTAGTGCCGAGTCGTATCGAGTCCGTCGAGTCGCATCGAGTCGGTGAGTCGTGTCGAGTCGCGTCAAGTCACGTCGAGTCCCGCCGAGTCTCATCGAGTCGCGTGGAGAAACGTCGAGTCGCGTCAAGTCGTGTCTCTACTCGTGAATTCTCACACAGCTCTATATTATGTACTTAGTTGTACTCGCGAGGATTTGTATATTAACTAATTGAGACTGCCGCTTTTTTATATACAGCTGGGGTCCCAAATCTTTGCAATTCGAAAGGAAAGAACCTTAAATTTTAAAGATAGGCAATTATACTGGTGAAAGTCTTCATTTTGATTTTAAAAATAATAAGAAATTCTTTCACAGATTTTTGAAATATCGCTTGCTTTAACAAGGAATCGGACTCACTAAAAACATTATTTTTTTTCGATGCCGATCGAAGAGTTTACTCATAAGGATTCATATACAAAGTTCATAATATGTATATACAAAACCGAGTAAGTAAAACTGAGTAGCTATGAGGACCCGTGTGAGAATTTACGAGCATAAATACGTAGCCGCGTGTGTGTATAGGTACACGAGTACGCATGCAGAATTGCGTTAGTACTTATGAGTTTTGAGTCATATCGAGTCGTGTCAAGTCACGTCGAGTCAAAATTTACTCACTGTTTTGAAAAAGTTACTCACTGGTCTGTGTAAAGTTTCTCACTGGTCTGTGAAAAGTTACTCACTGATCTGTAAAAAGTTACTCACCGGTCTGTGCAAAGTTACTCACCGGTCTGTGGAAAGTTATTCACCAATCTGTTAAAAGTTACTCACCGGTCTGTAAAAAATTACTCACCGGTTTGTTAAAAGTTACTCACTGGTCTGTAAAAAGTTACTCCTCGGTCTCTGAAAATATACTCATCGATCTGCGAAAAGTTACTCAATGGTCTGTAAAAAGTTACTCACTGGTCTGTGAAAAGTTACTCAACGGAAGAGATTAACCGAATAAATGATCGGGATTGATCGGAATAGCTCGGGATGGCTTTGGATTGAAGAGATGAATCGGGATTTATTATGATGGATCGCGATGGATCAGGATGTCAAGATAGATCCGAATGGATCGGGATTGATCAAGATGGATCGGGTTGGATCGGAAAGGATCGGGATGGTTGGGACCGGGTCGGGATGGCTAAGAAAATATTTAGGATGTATTAAAAGTTACTCAACGGTCTGTGAAAAATTACTCACCGGTCTGTGAAAATTTACTCACTGTTTTGTAAAAAGTTACTCACTGGTCTGTGTAAAGTTACTCACCGATCTGTGAAAAGTTACTCACTGGTCTGTAAAAAGTTCTCACCGGTCTTTTAAAAGTTACTCACCGGTCTGTAAAAAATTACTCACCGGTTTGTTAAAAGTTACTCACCGGTCTGTGAAAAGTTACTCATCGGTCTGTGAAAAAATACTCATCGATCTGTGAAAAGTTACTCACTGGTCTGTAAAAAGTTACTCAATGGTCTGTGTAAAGTTACTCACTGATCTGTAAAAAGTTATTCACTGGTCTGTGAAAAGTTACTCAACGGAAGAGGTTAACGGAATAAATGATCGGGATTGATCGGCATAGCTCGGGATGGCTTTGGATTGATGTCGGCGAGTCGTGTCGAGTCGCGTCAAGTCACGTCGAGTCCCGCCGAGTCTCATCGAGTCGCGTGGAGAAACGTCGGGTCGCGTCGAGTCGTATTGAGTAGTGCCGAGTCGTATCGAGTCCGTCGTGTCGCATCGAGTCGGTGAGTCGTGTCGAGTCGCGTCAAGTCACGTCGAGTCCCGCCGAGTCTCATCGAGTCGCGTGGAGAAACGTCGAGTCGCGTCAAGTCGTGTCTCTACTCGTGAATTCTCACACAGCTCTATATTATGTACTTAGTTGTACTCGCGAGGATTTGTATATTAACTAATTGAGACTGCCGCTTTTTTATATACAGCTGGGGTCCCAAATCTTTGCAATTCGAAAGGAAAGAACCTTAAATTTTAAAGATAGGCAATTATACTGGTGAAAGTCTTCATTTTGATTTTAAAAATAATAAGAAATTCATTCACAGATTTTTGAAATATCGCTTGCTTTAACAAGGAATCGGACTCACTAAAAACATTATTTTTTTTCGATGCCGATCGAAGAGTTTACTCATAAGGATTCATATACAAAGTTCATAATATGTATATACAAAACCGAGTAAGTAAAACTGAGTAGCTATGAGGACCCGTGTGAGAATTTACGAGCATAAATACGTAGCCGCGTGTGTGTATAGGTACACGAGTACGCATGCAGAATTGCGTTAGTACTTATGAGTTTTGAGTCATATCGAGTCGTGTCAAGTCACGTCGAGTCAAAATTTACTCACTGTTTTGAAAAAGTTACTCACTGGTCTGTGTAAAGTTTCTCACTGGTCTGTGAAAAGTTACTCACTGATCTGTAAAAAGTTACTCACCGGTCTGTGCAAAGTTACTCACCGGTCTGTGGAAAGTTATTCACCAATCTGTTAAAAGTTACTCACCGGTCTGTAAAAAATAACTCACCGGTTTGTTAAAAGTTACTCACTGGTCTGTAAAAAGTTACTCCTCGGTCTCTGAAAATATACTCATCGATCTGCGAAAAGTTACTCAATGGTCTGTAAAAAGTTACTCACTGGTCTGTGAAAAGTTACTCAACGGAAGAGATTAACCGAATAAATGATCGGGATTGATCGGAATAGCTCGGGATGGCTTTGGATTGAAGAGATGAATCGGGATTTATTATGATGGATCGCGATGGATCAGGATGTCAAGATAGATCGGAATGGATCGGGATTGATCAAGATGGATCGGGTTGGATCGGAAAGGATCGGGATGGTTGGGACCGGGTCGGGATGGCTAAGAAAGTATTTAGGATGTATTAAAAGTTACTCAACGGTCTGTGAAAAATTACTCACCGGTCTGTGAAAATTTACTCACTGTTTTGTAAAAAGTTACTCACTGGTCTGTGTAAAGTTACTCACCGATCTGTGAAAAGTTACTCACTGGTCTGTAAAAAGTTCTCACCGGTCTTTTAAAAGTTACTCACCGGTCTGTAAAAAATTACTCACCGGTTTGTTAAAAGTTACTCACCGGTCTGTGAAAAGTTACTCAACGGTCTGTGAAAAAATACTCATCGATCTGTGAAAAGTTACTCACTGGTCTGTAAAAAGTTACTCAATGGTCTGTGTAAAGTTACTCACTGATCTGTAAAAAGTTATTCACTGGTCTGTGAAAAGTTACTCAACGGAAGAGGTTAACGGAATAAATGATCGGGATTGATCGGCATAGCTCGGGATGGCTTTGGATTGATGTCGGCGAGTCGTGTCGAGTCGCGTCAAGTCACGTCGAGTCCCGCCGAGTCTCATCGAGTCGCGTGGAGAAACGTCGGGTCGCGTCGAGTCGTATTGAGTAGTGCCGAGTCGTATCGAGTCCGTCGAGTCGCATCGAGTCGGTGAGTCGTGTCGAGTCGCGTCAAGTCACGTCGAGTCCCGCCGAGTCTCATCGAGTCGCGTGGAGAAACGTCGAGTCGCGTCAAGTCGTGTCTCTACTCGTGAATTCTCACACAGCTCTATATTATGTACTTAGTTGTACTCGCGAGGATTTGTATATTAACTAATTGAGACTGCCGCTTTTTTATATACAGCTGGGGTCCCAAATCTTTGCAATTCGAAAGGAAAGAACCTTAAATTTTAAAGATAGGCAATTATACTGGTGAAAGTCTTCATTTTGATTTTAAAAATAATAAGAAATTCTTTCACAGATTTTTGAAATATCGCTTGCTTTAACAAGGAATCGGACTCACTAAAAACATTATTTTTTTTCGATGCCGATCGAAGAGTTTACTCATAAGGATTCATATACAAAGTTCATAATATGTATATACAAAACCGAGTAAGTAAAACTGAGTAGCTATGAGGACCCGTGTGAGAATTTACGAGCATAAATACGTAGCCGCGTGTGTGTATAGGTACACGAGTACGCATGCAGAATTGCGTTAGTACTTATGAGTTTTGAGTCATATCGAGTCGTGTCAAGTCACGTCGAGTCAAAATTTACTCACTGTTTTGAAAAAGTTACTCACTGGTCTGTGTAAAGTTTCTCACTGGTCTGTGAAAAGTTACTCACTGATCTGTAAAAAGTTACTCACCGGTCTGTGCAAAGTTACTCACCGGTCTGTGGAAAGTTATTCACCAATCTGTTAAAAGTTACTCACCGGTCTGTAAAAAATTACTCACCGGTTTGTTAAAAGTTACTCACTGGTCTGTAAAAAGTTACTCCTCGGTCTCTGAAAATATACTCATCGATCTGCGAAAAGTTACTCAATGGTCTGTAAAAAGTTACTCACTGGTCTGTGAAAAGTTACTCAACGGAAGAGATTAACCGAATAAATGATCGGGATTGATCGGAATAGCTCGGGATGGCTTTGGATTGAAGAGATGAATCGGGATTTATTATGATGGATCGCGATGGATCAGGATGTCAAGATAGATCCGAATGGATCGGGATTGATCAAGATGGATCGGGTTGGATCGGAAAGGATCGGGATGGTTGGGACCGGGTCGGGATGGCTAAGAAAATATTTAGGATGTATTAAAAGTTACTCAACGGTCTGTGAAAAATTACTCACCGGTCTGTGAAAATTTACTCACTGTTTTGTAAAAAGTTACTCACTGGTCTGTGTAAAGTTACTCACCGATCTGTGAAAAGTTACTCACTGGTCTGTAAAAAGTTATCACCGGTCTTTTAAAAGTTACTCACCGGTCTGTAAAAAATTACTCACCGGTTTGTTAAAAGTTACTCACCGGTCTGTGAAAAGTTACTCATCGGTCTGTGAAAAAATACTCATCGATCTGTGAAAAGTTACTCACTGGTCTGTAAAAAGTTACTCAATGGTCTGTGTAAAGTTACTCACTGATCTGTAAAAAGTTATTCACTGGTCTGTGAAAAGTTACTCAACGGAAGAGGTTAACGGAATAAATGATCGGGATTGATCGGCATAGCTCGGGATGGCTTTGGATTGATGTCGGTGAGTCGTGTCGAGTCGCGTCAAGTCACGTCGAGTCCCGCCGAGTCTCATCGAGTCGCGTGGAGAAACGTCGGGTCGCGTCGAGTCGTATTGAGTAGTGCCGAGTCGTATCGAGTCCGTCGAGAAGCAACGAGTCGGTGAGTCGTGTCGAGTCGCGTCAAGTCACGTCGAGTCCCGCCGAGTCTCATCGAGTCGCGTGGAGAAACGTCGAGTCGCGTCAAGTCGTGTCTCTACTCGTGAATTCTCACACAGCTCTATATTATGTACTTAGTTGTACTCGCGAGGATTTGTATATTAACTAATTGAGACTGCCGCTTTTTTATATACAGCTGGGGTCCCAAATCTCTGCAATTCGAAAGGAAAGAACCTTAAATTTTAAAGATAGGCAATTATACTGGTGAAAGTCTTCATTTTGATTTTAAAAATAATAAGAAATTCATTCACAGATTTTTGAAATATCGCTTGCTTTAACAAGGAATCGGACTCACTAAAAACATTATTTTTTTTCGATGCCGATCGAAGAGTTTACTCATAAGGATTCATATACAAAGTTCATAATATGTATATACAAAACCGAGTAAGTAAAACTGAGTAGCTATGAGGACCCGTGTGAGAATTTACGAGCATAAATACGTAGCCGCGTGTGTGTATAGGTACACGAGTACGCATGCAGAATTGCGTTAGTACTTATGAGTTTTGAGTCATATCGAGTCGTGTCAAGTCACGTCGAGTCAAAATTTACTCACTGTTTTGAAAAAGTTACTCACTGGTCTGTGTAAAGTTTCTCACTGGTCTGTAAAAAGTTACTCAATGGTCTGTAAAAAGTTACTCACCGGTCTGTGCAAAGTTACTCACCGGTCTGTGGAAAGTTATTCACCAATCTGTTAAAAGTTACTCACCGGTCTGTAAAAAATTACTCACCGGTTTGTTAAAAGTTACTCACTGGTCTGTAAAAAGTTACTCCTCGGTCTCTGAAAATATACTCATCGATCTGCGAAAAGTTACTCAATGGTCTGTAAAAAGTTACTCACTGGTCTGTGAAAAGTTACTCAACGGAAGAGATTAACCGAATAAATGATCGGGATTGATCGGAATAGCTCGGGATGGCTTTGGATTGAAGAGATGAATCGGGATTTATTATGATGGATCGCGATGGATCAGGATGTCAAGATAGATCCGAATGGATCGGGATTGATCAAGATGGATCGGGTTGGATCGGAAAGGATCGGGATGGTTGGGACCGGGTCGGGATGGCTAAGAAAATATTTAGGATGTATTAAAAGTTACTCAACGGTCTGTGAAAAATTACTCACCGGTCTGTGAAAATTTACTCACTGTTTTGTAAAAAGTTACTCACTGGTCTGTGTAAAGTTACTCACCGATCTGTGAAAAGTTACTCACTGGTCTGTAAAAAGTTCTCACCGGTCTTTTAAAAGTTACTCACCGGTCTGTAAAAAATTACTCACCGGTTTGTTAAAAGTTACTCACCGGTCTGTGAAAAGTTACTCATCGGTCTGTGAAAAAATACTCATCGATCTGTGAAAAGTTACTCACTGGTCTGTAAAAAGTTACTCAATGGTCTGTGTAAAGTTACTCACTGATCTGTAAAAAGTTATTCACTGGTCTGTGAAAAGTTACTCAACGGAAGAGGTTAACGGAATAAATGATCGGGATTGATCGGCATAGCTCGGGATGGCTTTGGATTGATGTCGGTGAGTCGTGTCGAGTCGCGTCAAGTCACGTCGAGTCCCGCCGAGTCTCATCGAGTCGCGTGGAGAAACGTCGGGTCGCGTCGAGTCGTATTGAGTAGTGCCGAGTCGTGTCGAGTCCGTCGAGTCGCATCGAGTCGGTGAGTCGTGTCGAGTCGCGTCAAGTCACGTCGAGTCCCGCCGAGTCTCATCGAGTCGCGTGGAGAAACGTCGAGTCGCGTCAAGTCGTGTCTCTACTCGTGAATTCTCACACAGCTCTATATTATGTACTTAGTTGAACTCGCGAGGATTTGTATATTAACTAATTGAGACTGCCGCTTTTTTATATACAGCTGGGGTCCCAAATCTTTGCAATTCGAAAGGAAAGAACCTTAAATTTTAAAGATAGGCAATTATACAGGTGAAAGTCTTCATTTTGATTTTAAAAATAATAAGAAATTCATTCACAGATTTTTGAAATATCGCTTGCTTTAACAAGGAATCGGACTCACTAAAAACATTTTTTTTTTTCCATGCCGATCGAAGAGTTTACTCATAAGGATTCATATACAAAGTTCATAATACGTATATACAAAACCGAGTAAGTAAAACTGAGTAGCTATGAGGACCCGTGTGAGAATTTACGAGCATAAATACGTAGCCGCGTGTGTGTATAGGTACACGAGTACGCATGCAGAATTGCGTTAGTACTTATGAGTTTTGAGTCATATCGAGTCGTGTCAAGTCACGTCGAGTCAAAATTTACTCACTGTTTTGAAAAAGTTACTCACTGGTCTGTGTAAAGTTTCTCACCGGTCTGTGAATACTTACTCACTGATCTGTAAAAAGTTACTCACCGGTCTGTGCAAAGTTACTCACCGGTCTGTGGAAAGTTATTCACCAATCTGTTAAAAGTTACTCACCGGTCTGTAAAAAATAACTCACCGGTTTGTTAAAAGTTACTCACTGGTCTGTAAAAAGTTACTCCTCGGTCTCTGAAAATATACTCATCGATCTGCGAAAAGTTACTCAATGGTCTGTAAAAAGTTACTCACTGGTCTGTGAAAAGTTACTCAACGGAAGAGATTAACCGAATAAATGATCGGGATTGATCGGAATAGCTCGGGATGGCTTTGGATTGAAGAGATGAATCGGGATTTATTATGATGGATCGCGATGGATCAGGATGTCAAGATAGATCGGAATGGATCGGGATTGATCAAGATGGATCGGGTTGGATCGGAAAGGATCGGGATGGTTGGGACCGGGTCGGGATGGCTAAGAAAGTATTTAGGATGTATTAAAAGTTACTCAACGGTCTGTGAAAAATTACTCACCGGTCTGTGAAAATTTACTCACTGTTTTGTAAAAAGTTACTCACTGGTCTGTGTAAAGTTACTCACCGATCTGTGAAAAGTTACTCACTGGTCTGTAAAAAGTTCTCACCGGTCTTTTAAAAGTTACTCACCGGTCTGTAAAAAATTACTCACCGGTTTGTTAAAAGTTACTCACCGGTCTGTGAAAAGTTACTCATCGGTCTGTGAAAAAATACTCATCGATCTGTGAAAAGTTACTCACTGGTCTGTAAAAAGTTACTCAATGGTCTGTGTAAAGTTACTCACTGATCTGTAAAAAGTTATTCACTGGTCTGTGAAAAGTTACTCAACGGAAGAGGTTAACGGAATAAATGATCGGGATTGATCGGCATAGCTCGGGATGGCTTTGGATTGATGTCGGTGAGTCGTGTCGAGTCGCGTCAAGTCACGTCGAGTCCCGCCGAGTCTCATCGAGTCGCGTGGAGAAACGTCGGGTCGCGTCGAGTCGTATTGAGTAGTGCCGAGTCGTGTCGAGTCCGTCGAGTCGCATCGAGTCGGTGAGTCGTGTCGAGTCGCGTCAAGTCACGTCGAGTCCCGCCGAGTCTCATCGAGTCGCGTGGAAAAACGTCGAGTCGCGTCAAGTCGTGTCTCTACTCGTGAATTCTCACACAGCTCTATATTATGTACTTAGTTGTACTCGCGAGGATTTGTATATTAACTAATTGAGACTGCTGCTTTTTTATATACAGCTGGGGTCCCAAATCTTTGCAATTCGAAAGGAAAGAACCTTAAATTTTAAAGATAGGCAATTATACTGGTGAAAGTCTTCATTTTGATTTTAAAAATAATAAGAAATTCATTCACAGATTTTTGAAATATCGCTTGCTTTAACAAGGAATCGGACTCACTAAAAACATTATTTTTTTTCGATGCCGATCGAAGAGTTTACTCATAAGGATTCATATACAAAGTTCATAATACGTATATAAAAAACCGAGTAAGTAAAACTGAGTAGCTATGAGGACCCGTGTGAGAATTTACGAGCATAAATACGTAGCCGCGTGTGTGTATAGGTACACGAGTACGCATGCAGAATTGCGTTAGTACTTATGAGTTTTGAGTCATATCGAGTCGTGTCAAGTCACGTCGAGTCAAAATTTACTCACTGTTTTGAAAAAGTTACTCACTGGTCTGTGTAAAGTTTCTCACCGGTCTGTGAATACTTACTCACTGATCTGTAAAAAGTTACTCACCGGTCTGTGCAAAGTTACTCACCGGTCTGTGGAAAGTTATTCACCAATCTGTTAAAAGTTACTCACCGGTCTGTAAAAAATAACTCACCGGTTTGTTAAAAGTTACTCACTGGTCTGTAAAAAGTTACTCCTCGGTCTCTGAAAATATACTCATCGATCTGCGAAAAGTTACTCAATGGTCTGTAAAAAGTTACTCACTGGTCTGTGAAAAGTTACTCAACGGAAGAGATTAACCGAATAAATGATCGGGATTGATCGGAATAGCTCGGGATGGCTTTGGATTGAAGAGATGAATCGGGATTTATTATGATGGATCGCGATGGATCAGGATGTCAAGATAGATCGGAATGGATCGGGATTGATCAAGATGGATCGGGTTGGATCGGAAAGGATCGGGATGGTTGGGACCGGGTCGGGATGGCTAAGAAAGTATTTAGGATGTATTAAAAGTTACTCAACGGTCTGTGAAAAATTACTCACCGGTCTGTGAAAATTTACTCACTGTTTTGTAAAAAGTTACTCACTGGTCTGTGTAAAGTTACTCACCGATCTGTGAAAAGTTACTCACTGGTCTGTAAAAAGTTCTCACCGGTCTTTTAAAAGTTACTCACCGGTCTGTAAAAAATTACTCACCGGTTTGTTAAAAGTTACTCACCGGTCTGTGAAAAGTTACTCATCGGTCTGTGAAAAAATACTCATCGATCTGTGAAAAGTTACTCACTGGTCTGTAAAAAGTTACTCAATGGTCTGTGTAAAGTTACTCACCGATCTGTAAAAAGTTATTCACTGGTCTGTGAAAAGTTACTCAACGGAAGAGGTTAACGGAATAAATGATCGGGATTGATCGGCATAGCTCGGGATGGCTTTGGATTGATGTCGGTGAGTCGTGTCGAGTCGCGTCAAGTCACGTCGAGTCCCGCCGAGTCTCATCGAGTCGCGTGGAGAAACGTCGGGTCGCGTCGAGTCGTATTGAGTAGTGCCGAGTCGTGTCGAGTCCGTCGAGTCGCATCGAGTCGGTGAGTCGTGTCGAGTCGCGTCAAGTCACGTCGAGTCCCGCCGAGTCTCATCGAGTCGCGTGGAAAAACGTCGAGTCGCGTCAAGTCGTGTCTCTACTCGTGAATTCTCACACAGCTCTATATTATGTACTTAGTTGTACTCGCGAGGATTTGTATATTAACTAATTGAGACTGCCGCTTTTTTATATACAGCTGGGGTCCCAAATCTTTGCAATTCGAAAGGAAAGAACCTTAAATTTTAAAGATAGGCAATTATACTGGTGAAAGTCTTCATTTTGATTTTAAAAATAATAAGAAATTCATTCACAGATTTTTGAAATATCGCTTGCTTTAACAAGGAATCGGACTCACTAAAAACATTATTTTTTTTCGATGCCGATCGAAGAGTTTACTCATAAGGATTCATATACAAAGTTCATAATACGTATATAAAAAACCGAGTAAGTAAAACTGAGTAGCTATGAGGACCCGTGTGAGAATTTACGAGCATAAATACGTAGCCGCGTGTGTGTATAGGTACACGAGTACGCATGCAGAATTGCGTTAGTACTTATGAGTTTTGAGTCATATCGAGTCGTGTCAAGTCACGTCGAGTCAAAATTTACTCACTGTTTTGAAAAAGTTACTCACTGGTCTGTGTAAAGTTCCTCACCGGTCTGTGAAAAGTTACTCACTGGTCTGTAAAAAGTTACTCACCGGTCTGTGCAAAGTTACTCACCGGTCTGTGGAAAGTTATTCACCAATCTGTTAAAAGTTACTCACCGGTCTGTAAAAAATAACTCACCGGTTTGTTAAAAGTTACTCACTGGTCTGTAAAAAGTTACTCCTCGGTCTCTGAAAATATACTCATCGATCTGCGAAAAGTTACTCAATGGTCTGTAAAAAGTTACTCACTGGTCTGTGAAAAGTTACTCAACGGAAGAGATTAACCGAATAAATGATCGGGATTGATCGGAATAGCTCGGGATGGCTTTGGATTGAAGAGATGAATCGGGATTTATTATGATGGATCGCGATGGATCAGGATGTCAAGATAGATCGGAATGGATCGGGATTGATCAAGATGGATTGGGTTGGATCGGAAAGGATCGGGATGGTTGGGACCGGGTCGGGATGGCTAAGAAAGTATTATGGATGTATTAAAAGTTACTCAACGGTCTGTGAAAAATTACTCACCGGTCTGTGAAAATTTACTCACTGTTTTGTAAAAAGTTACTCACTGGTCTGTGTAAAGTTACTCACCGATCTGTGAAAAGTTACTCACTGGTCTGTAAAAAGTTCTCACCGGTCTTTTAAAAGTTACTCACCGGTCTGTAAAAAAATACTCACCGGTTTGTTAAAAGTTACTCACCGGTCTGTGAAAAGTTACTCATCGGTCTGTGAAAAAATACTCATCGATCTGTGAAAAGTTACTCACTGGTCTGTCAAAAGTTACTCAATGGTCTGTGTAAAGTTACTCACTGATCTGTAAAAAGTTATTCACTGGTCTGTGAAAAGTTACTCAACGGAAGAGGTTAACGGAATAAATGATCGGGATTGATCGGCATAGCTCGGGATGGCTTTGGATTGATGTCGGTGAGTCGTGTCGAGTCGCGTCAAGTCACGTCGAGTCCCGCCGAGTCTCATCGAGTCGCGTGGAGAAACGTCGAGTCGCGTCGAGTCGTATTGAGTAGTGCCGAGTCGTGTCGAGTCCGTCGAGTCGCATCGAGTCGGTGAGTCGTGTCGAGTCGCGTCAAGTCACGTCGAGTCCCGCCGAGTCTCATCGAGTCGCGTGGAGAAACGTCGAGTCGCGTCAAGTCGTGTCTCTACTCGTGAATTCTCACACAGCTCTATATTATGTACTTAGTTGTACTCGCGAGGATTTGTATATTAACTAATTGAGACTGTTGCTTTTTTATATACAGCTGGGGTCCCAAATCTTTGCAATTCGAAAGGAAAGAACCTTAAATTTTAAAGATAGGCGATTATACTGGTGAAAGTATTCATTTTGATTTTAAAAATAATAAGAAATTCATTCACAGATTTTTGAAATATCGCTTGCTTTAACAAGGAATCGGACTCACTAAAAACATTATTTTTTTTCGATGCCGATCGAAGAGTTTACTCATAAGGATTCATATACAAAGTTCATAATACGTATATACAAAACCGAGTAAGTAAAACTGAGTAGCTATGAGGACCCGTGTGAGAATTTACGAGCATAAATACGTAGCCGCGTGTGTGTATAGGTACACGAGTACGCATGCAGAATTGCGTTAGTACTTATGAGTTTTGAGTCATATCGAGTCGTGTAAAGTCACGTCGAGTCAAAATTTACTCACTGTTTTGAAAAAGTTACTTACTGGTCTGTGTGAAGTTTCTCACCGGTCTGTGAAAAGTTACTCACTGATCTGTAAAAAGTTACTCACCGGTCTGTGCAAAGTTACTCACCGGTCTGTAAAAAATTACTCACCGGTTTGTTAAAAGTTACTCACTGGTCTGTAAAAAGTTACTCCTCGGTCTCTGAAAATATACTCATCGATCTGCGAAAAGTTACTCAATGGTCTGTAAAAAGTTACTCACTGGTCTGTGAAAAGTTACTCAACGGAAGAGATTAACCGAATAAATGATCGGGATTGATCGGAATGGCTCGGGATCGGAATATTGCGTTAGTACTTATGAGTTTTGAGTCATATCGAGTCGTGTCAAGTCACGTCGAGTCAAAATTTACTCACTGTTTTGAAAAAGTTACTCACTGGTCTGTGTAAAGTTTCTCACCGGTCTGTGAAAAGTTACTCACTGATCTGTAAAAAGTTACTCACCGGTCTGTGCAAAGTTACTCACCGGTTTGTTAATAGTTACTCACTGGTCTGTAAAAAGTTACTCCTCGGTCTCTGAAAATATACTCATCGATCTGCGAAAAGTTACTCAATGGTCTGTAAAAAGTTACTCACTGGTCTGTGAAAAGTTACTCAACGGAAGAGATTAACCGAATAAATGATCGGGATTGATCGGAATAGCTCGGGATGGCTTTGGATTGAAGAGATGAATCGGGATTTATTATGATGGATCGCGATGGATCAGGATGTCAAGATAGATCGGAATGGATCGGGATTGATCAAGATGGATCGGGTTGGATCGGAAAGGATCGGGATGGTTGGGACCGGGTCGGGATGGATAAGAAAGTATTTAGGATGTATTAAAAGTTACTCAATGGTCTGTGTAAAGTTACTCACTGATCTGTAAAAAGTTACTCACTGGTCTGTGAAAAGTTACTCAACGGAAGAGATTAACCGAATAAATGATCGGGATTGATCGGAATAGCTCGGGATGGCTGATTTATTATGATGGATCGCGATGGATCAGGATGTCAAGATAGATCGGAATGGATCGGGATTGATCAAGATGGATCGGGTTGGATCGGAAAGGATCGGGATGGTTGGGACCGGGTCGGAATGGATAAGAAAGTATTTAGGATGTATTAAAAGTTACTCAACGGTCTGTGAAAAATTACTCACCGGTCTGTGAAAATTTACTCACTGTTTTGTAAAAAGTTACTCACTGGTCTGTGTAAAGTTACTCACCGATCTGTGAAAAGTTACTCACTGGTCTGTAAAAAGTTCTCACCGGTCTTTTAAAAGTTACTCACCGGTCTGTAAAAAATTACTCACCGGTTTGTTAAAAGTTACTCACCGGTCTGTGAAAAGTTACTCATCGGTCTGTGAAAAAATACTCATCGATCTGTGAAAAGTTACTCACTGGTCTGTAAAAAGTTACTCAATGGTCTGTGTAAAGTTACTCACTGATCTGTAAAAAGTTATTCACTGGTCTGTGAAAAGTTACTCAACGGAAGAGGTTAACGGAATAAATGATCGGGATTGATCGGCATAGCTCGGGATGGCTTTGGATTGATGTCGGTGAGTCGTGTCGAGTCGCGTCAAGTCACGTCGAGTCCCGCCGAGTCTCATCGAGTCGCGTGGAGAAACGTCGGGTCGCGTCGAGTCGTATTGAGTAGTGCCGAGTCGTGTCGAGTCCGTCGAGTCGCATCGAGTCGGTGAGTCGTGTCGAGTCGCGTCAAGTCACGTCGAGTCCCGCCGAGTCTCATCGAGTCGCGTAGCAAAACGTCGAGTCGCGTCAAGTCGTGTCTCTACTCGTGAATTCTCACACAGCTCTATATTATGTACTGTGACGCCCTGGCTGGCGTTGCTTGCAAACTTTTTGCATGATTTTGTGTTTAAAAAGTAAAAGAAGAAAAATATTTCGTATTTGAATTTATAGAATGAACGCGGGTGTTTTGTCCTATGGCTCATTCTAGAAGCCGACCCGTTACAGTAAACATTGATTATTATATTCGCGAGAAATAAAGAAGGATTTCAAACGATTTAAACGGTGTTTTATCGTAGCTATCGCCTTCAGCCTTTATAGGGTTCCTTTCTCCGTCGAATTTATTCATTTTCATTTCGTCTTTTCCGCACCTAAAACAGAAAAAAATCCCTAACGCGCGATACTACTCGACCGCGACGCCTCCACCATATAAAGGCTGAAGGCGATAGCTACGATAAAACACCGTTTAAATCGTTTGAAATCCTTCTTTATTTCTCGCGAATATAATAATCAATGTTAACTAATAGACAAATATGACGCATGTATTGACATTATAAAATTTATTATTTATAACTATATATTATATATTTTACATAAATATGAATAATTTAATGCATTAATTGAGTATGAATGATAAAAGTTATTGTAATTTGACATAATATAATTTGACTTAAAAGTGTAATTTGAATAATGTTATCAAGGAAATAAATGGCTTTATAATAAAGATACTCTTACTAAGTTAATAAAATCAATGAAGTTGATTACTATGTCTGACTGGCACCACCAAGTACTGAAGGGCTGTACAGTAAATTGCGAAGGAAATTTCACTTATTTATACCCTAAAGACACCTCGAGTGAGCAATTATCCTAATCTTTGTCTATCACGAAAATGAAGCTTTACTTTCAATACCAGACCATTAATTAATTGGAGGTTCGAGTTTTATAATTTACTCTTTTCTTAATTACTACATTCAAGAGTTTAAATGTTAGTAGATATGAGAGTAAATCAATTAGCCACTTGATATGGATATATCAAGTGGCTAATTGATTTACTCTACGAAACCTTAAGAGATAATATGACGTCACAGCATAGCATCGTTTGTTTCATAAAAATGTAGACTATAAGGTTATGAACTCAACTATGGGATGGGTTTCATAAGCCTCAGACCAGGTTGGTATTTTCCTACGTGATCAAAATGATAAAGAGATTAAGAGATCCGCAGGAGAACACCGACACTTCTCGAAGAATTTCTCAGTTTTTTAAAATTAAAATTTGCCATGTTTAAATAATATATCGGGTCTTAGGACAAAAATACTTAACCCTTTATTAGAATCTACACGCGCATTGAATAATCTCGGTTTTCCTATAAATGAGTGGAGTTATTTATTATTGTTTATTAGTCTCACGAAACTTCCTTTAGATATGAAGTCACGGTTTGAACATTAATACGGCGGAAATACGGCTACTTTGCCTAGCTTCAATCAATTAATAGACTTTTTGCAAAATGAATGTCGATTGTTAGACACGGCGGCTTCGGATTCATTAAATAGAAATAACAATAACAGCTACTCGGATCGCGGGAAACGCGTAGCACGAACTGGGTTAGTCACTCATGCTCATGGTGATAACGTCGTCGTGGCAACGAAGCGTTGTTTATATTGTCAGTTTACGGGGCACACTATACTTGAGTGTTTTAAATTTAACAAGTTAACTAATATCGGTCGTAAAGATTTCATTAAGGATTCACGTTTATGTTTTAAATGTTTCGGACAACATAATGCTGGGTCTTGTATTAGTAAAGTCCCATGCAATAAATGCGGTAATATTGGCCACAACAAGTTAATTTGCACGATGCATATTTTGCGCGAATCTCCTGCGCGTTATCATTCTCAATCATCAAACCGGTTTTCTAACTTCACGGCGGCGGCGGGCCGCGGCCGGCGCGTGCGCAGCGCCAGTCCACCCGAAGTGCGGGAACAATTAAGTAGTATGCATGCGCGTCCTACTTATGATTCATTTTCTTCGCGTTATCAACGGCCGGAGCGCATTGATAACAACAATGGCGGTAATAATAATTTATCGACGGATGCCGGAAGGTCACGGCACGGGCAGCAGGACATACGGAGTGCGAGCCCTAGGGACACACGACATCAGCGTACTACTTCGGAATAGCAATTACAGTTATGTAATGTCGCTTCACAACCTAAATTAATCGATAATGTAATTTTGCCAACGGTTATAATTGAAGTAAAATCATCTCAAAATTCTTTTCAACAGGTCCGTTGTTTGCTGGATATTGGTTCTCAAATATCCATAATTAAAAGTGATTTGGTAACGAATTTGGGATTAAAGCGACATTACTCGAATGTTCCTATTGTGGGAATAGGCGGTGTTCACACTTGTGAAAGTAACAATATTGTTAAAATTCATTTTCGGCCAATTAATTCTAAAAATATTTTGTTATCGGTTACGGCGGTTGTTTTAAAGAAACCTACTTCTTATTTAGTTCAGAAATTAAATATTTCGAATAAAAATGTAAACATTTCGGATGACGGTTCTTCTCACATGAGACACATAGATATTATTTTCGGATGCGATATTTTAGGACAAATCTTGAACGGCGAGAAACTTGATTTAGGCGCAGGTGGGCCTTATGCCTTAAGTACTATTTTTGATTTTGCTGTTTTCGGGCCAAGTCAAGAAATTAATTCGGATACTATGAACTTTGCTTCTAATGTTTCGGCTATCCAATTATTGGAAGCGGTAGAAAAGTTTTGGCGTTATGAACAACCACCTCAATGTAAATTTATTAGTCCGGGCGGATATAGAATGCGAGCGTTTGTTCAGTTCTAGTACTACACGCGGCGCAGACGGGAAATATACTGTGCGCCTGCCGCTGATACCGGATCACCAGCGGTTGGGTGATTCTAGGCAGACTGCTTTAAAACGATTTTTGTCGATTGAAAGACGTATGCAACGTGACTCGGAGTTTAGGTTGAAATATACAGAATTCATGGCGGAATATATAAAATTACGGCATATGACGGTTTCAAAATTTAATTTAGAAGAAGAACATTATTTTTTAGCCCATCATGGAGTATTTAAAAAATCGGGTGATGAAAGTAAAATTCGGGTTGTTTTTGATGGTAGTGTTTCCAGTAGTACGGGCGTTTGTTTAAATGATTGTTTATATTCGGGTGAAAAATTACAAAAGGATATATCGGAGATATTATTAAATTTTCGGTGGCCACGCATAGTTTTTACTACTGACGTACGAATGATGTTTAGACAAACTTGGATACATCCGAATGATCGTAAATATCAGCTCATTTTCTGGCGATCTTCGCCTTCGGAACCCTTACAAATATTCGAGTTGGCGACTAATACTTACGGTTTAAAGTCTAGTCCTTTCGTAGCTATTCGGTGTTTGCATCAGCTTGCTCAGGACGAAAAAGAGAATTTCCCATCGGCAGCGAATTTATTATTAAAACAAAGTTACGTGGATGATCTCAATGGCGGTGCGGATACACTCTCCGATGCAATTGCACTTCGCGATGAGTTAATAAAACTTATGGATACGGCCGGTTATGAATTGCGGAAGTGGTCTTCCAATGTCCCGGAGCTTTTGGACGGTTTGCCATCTACTCATTTAGAGACCCCTAAAAGCTTCGACGGCTCAAGCGATCCGGAACTTATAAAAGTTTTAGGTATTTTATGGGATCCAATTTCGGATAGTTTTACTTATCATGTTAATTTGACTGCGGAGTCAACGGTGACGCGTCGTACTATATTATCTTTATCGGCTCGTTTGTACGATCCCGAAGGATGGATCTGTCCGGTCATTTTCAAAATTAAAATTCTTTTACAACAATTACTCGGTACTAGTGACAATTCTAATAAAATTGACTGGGACGCACCTGTTTCGGACGATATTAAACGGCAATGGCATATGATTGTTTCGGACTTACCTAATTTACGTAACATACGGATCCCTCGGTGTTTGAAGCCTGACGGAAACGGATCTGCTCGATATAGTCTACACGGTTTTTGTGACGGTAGCTCGCTGGGCTACGCCGCAGCGGTTTACATTCGGTCGGAGTTATCGGACGGAAATGTTCTCGTGCGACTACTTATTTCTAAATCTCGAGTAGCCTCACTGAGGAAAAAATTAACAATCCCAAAATTGGAATTGGAAGGTAGTCTGCTTCTCACCAAACTTATCAATCATGTCGTCTCCTCTATGAGAGACCACAATGTATTTGATCATGTCGTTGGTTGGTGTGACAGCACTATTGTTTTGGCATGGCTCAGGCGACCAGTACATACCCTTCAGGTATATGAAGCTCATCGGGTGTCACAAATAACATCGCAGCCTGTTGTAATTCAGTGGAGACATGTCCCAAGTGACATGAAATGCGCGGATGTAGCGTCACGCGGTACTTTGGCGTCGGACTTACTGCAGCATCATCTTTGGTGGCAGCCACAGTGGTTGAGTGAATCACCATCAACCTGGCCACGGGATTACTTAGAGTTCCCCGAAGAAATGTTACCCGGAATAAAGGCAAAGGTAGCTAATGTAGGTACCTTAAATTCGGAATTTGAGTTGATCGAAAAATATAGTTCATTTCAAAAATTAATTAATGTTACAGCTTATATTAGAAGGTTCATTCATAATTGTAAGAATAAATCATCACGTTTTAGCGGAAATATTTCTATCGGTGAGCGTAGAAATGCAATTTCATTTTTAATTCGGACTGTTCAACATAAATATTTTAGTGACGAAATTGAGACCTTGTCAAATCAAAAACAAATTAAATCATCATTGGTTAGACTAAATTTATTTATTGATAAAGATCGGATTTTACGTGTCGGCGGTCGGATCGGAGCTGCGGATTTGTCTTTTAATGCAAGACATCAGATTTTATTACCTGGTCATGGACATTTTACGAAATTGTTAGTTACTCACTTCCATAATATTCATTGTCATGTCGGAGCTAACACTTTAGCAGCTATTCTCTATCAAAACTACTGGATAATTTCGGCACGACGAGTTACTAGAAGCGTCACATTTCGGTGTATTCAATGTTATCGGTCTAAGGTTCGGTGTACACAACCATTTATGGCGGATTTACCTCGGGATAGGGTTAATAGCGTGCGAGCTTTTGCAGGAACCGCTACGGATTTTGCGGGACCATATTTTATAAAATCTAATTCATTACGGAATGCCAAAATTCAAAAATGTTACTTGTGCATTTTTGTATGCTTATCTACGAAAGCGGCCCATTTAGAAATTGTTTCGGATTTGTCGGTTGAAGCTTTCATTGCGGCTTTGACAAGATTTGTTTCTCGGCGCGGACTTCCTTCATTAATCAGATCGGACTGCGGTACTAACTATACCGGTGCAAATAGGTATCTTAAGGAATTATTCACATTTTTACGGGATAATAGTTCGGAATTGGAACGGAAATTGGTTCAACAAAATATTAAATGGTTATTTAACTCTCCATCTAGTCCAAATCAAGGCGGTTTATTTGAGGCAGCGGTAAAATCGGCAAAAACTCATGCTCGGCGCGTGTTGGGCGAGACTAAGTTGACGTTCGAAGAACTGGCAACTTTCTTTCATAAAGTAGAGGCAGTCATGAATTCACGACCCTTGTGCCCTCTAAGTACGGATCCGGCGGACCTTGAAGTATTAACACCCGGTCATTTTTTAATCGGCCAACCTCTGGCGGCATTACCCGAATATCCTTATGAGGAAGTTAAGTTGTATCGGTTGTCTCGCTTTCAACAGATTCAAAAAATGTCTCAACATTTCTGGTCTCGGTGGAAAACGGAATATTTACACACTTTGCAACAGCGGTATAAGTGGAATACGGTTACGGAACCTCCTAAATTAGACGAATTAGTTTTGATCAAAGAAGATAATACTAATCCTCTTCAATGGAAACGCGGTCGGTTAGTTAAACTTCTTCCCGGTAAAGATGGAATTGTTAGGGTCGCGGAGGTTCGAACGCAAAACGGTACTTTGCTTCGGCCTGTTTCTAAATTATGTCGGTTGCCTGTTGCTGATTCTTAGGAACCAAGGCGGACCTTGGTTAGGGGGGGGGATGTTCAGGCATAGTTTTTTCTTTATTATGTGGGTAAACCGCGAAATCCGCGACCCGGCGGCGGTGGAGACCTGCCGCCCGCCACACACATATCTCGGCGGCCGACGACGCGCGTTGCGTGCAGTTTTCGGAGCGATTTTCTTTTGGAATACGGAATTTACTTAAATTATAAACTTTTTGGTGTTATTCTCATGAAAGACAATTGGAGTTGTGAGGCTTGTGAGATCTAAGTGCGACAGACGTTGAAAGCGGAGCACGTGGTGGCTTTTGGATTCAGTTCCTGTTGGACATTGCTGGACTCAAAGCTGTCGGCGTCAAGGGTAAGTGGTTCATCCCTTAATGAGGAATTGCTATGCTTGAACTTTACCGTTAGAAACAATGGATCGGTGACCTTTTACTGCTCGGGAGAAGCTATCGAAGGTGTTCTCGCGAACACAGACCAGTGAGTAACTTTTTACAAAACAGTGAGTAAATTTTCACAGACCGGTGAGTAATTTTTCACAGACCGTTGAGTAACTTTTAATACATCCTAAATACTTTCTTAGCCATCCCGACCCGGTCCCAACCATCCCGATCCTTTCCGATCCAACCCGATCCATCTTGATCAATCCCGATCCATTCCGATCTATCTTGACATCCTGATCCATCGCGATCCATCATAATAAATCCCGATTCATCTCGTTCAATCCAAAGCCATCCCGAGCTATTCCGATCAATCCCGATCATTTATTCGGTTAATCTCTTCCGTTGAGTAACTTTTCACAGACCAGTGAGTAACTTTTTACAGACCATTGAGTAACTTTTCGCAGATCGATGAGTATATTTTCAGAGACCGAGGAGTAACTTTTTACAGACCAGTGAGTAACTTTTAACAAACCGGTGAGTATTTTTTTACAGACCGGTGAGTAACTTTTAACAGATTGGTGAATAACTTTCCACAGACCGGTGAGTAACTTTGCACAGACCGGTGAGTAACTTTTTACAGATCAGTGAGTAAGTATTCACAGACCGGTGAGAAACTTTACACAGACCAGTGAGTAACTTTTTCAAAACAGTGAGTAAATTTTGACTCGACGTGACTTGACACGACTCGATATGACTCAAAACTCATAAGTACTAACGCAATTCTGCATGCGTACTCGTGTACCTATACACACACGCGGCTACGTATTTATGCTCGTAAATTCTCACACGGGTCCTCATAGCTACTCAGTTTTACTTACTCGGTTTTGTATATACATATTATGAACTTTGTATATGAATCCTTATGAGTAAACTCTTCGATCGGCATCGAAAAAAAATAATGTTTTTAGTGAGTCCGATTCCTTGTTAAAGCAAGCGATATTTCAAAAATCTGTGAATGAATTTCTTATTATTTTTAAAATCAAAATGAAGACTTTCACCAGTATAATTGCCTATCTTTAAAATTTAAGATTGCAAAGATTTGGGACCCCAGCTGTATATAAAAAAGCGGCAGTCTCAATTAGTTAATATACAAATCCTCGCGAGTTCAACTAAGTACATAATATAGAGCTGTGTGAGAATTCACGAGTAGAGACACGACTTGACGCGACTCGACGTTTCTCCACGCGACTCGATGAGACTCGGCGGGACTCGACGTGACTTGACGCGACTCGACACGACTCACCGACTCGATGCGACTCGACGGACTCGACACGACTCGGCACTACTCAATACGACTCGACGCGACCCGACGTTTCTCCACGCGACTCGATGAGACTCGGCGGGACTCGACGTGACTTGACGCGACTCGACACGACTCACCGACATCAATCCAAAGCCATCCCGAGCTATGCCGATCAATCCCGATCATTTATTCCGTTAACCTCTTCCGTTGAGTAACTTTTCACAGACCAGTGAATAACTTTTTACAGATCAGTGAGTAACTTTACACAGACCATTGAGTAACTTTTTACAGACCAGTGAGTAACTTTTCACAGATCGATGAGTATTTTTTCACAGACCGATGAGTAAGTTTTCACAGACCGGTGAGTAACTTTTAACAAACCGGTGAGTATTTTTTTACAGACCGGTGAGTAACTTTAAAAGACCGGTGAGAACTTTTTACAGACCAGTGAGTAACTTTTCACAGATCGGTGAGTAACTTTACACAGACCAGTGAGTAACTTTTTACAAAACAGTGAGTAAATTTTCACAGACCGGTGAGTAATTTTTCACAGACCGTTGAGTAACTTTTAAAACATCCTAAATACTTTCTTAGCCATCCCGACCCGGTCCCAACCATCCCGATCCTTTCCGATCCAACCCGATCCATCTTGATCAATCCCGATCCATTCCGATCTATCTTGACATCCTGATCCATCGCGATCCATCATAATAAATCCCGATTCATCTCGTTCAATCCAAAGCCATCCCGAGCTATTCCGATCAATCCCGATCATTTATTCGGTTAATCTCTTCCGTTGAGTAACTTTTCACAGACCAGTGAGTAACTTTTTACAGACCATTGAGTAACTTTTCGCAGATCGATGAGTATATTTTCAGAGACCGAGGAGTAACTTTTTACAGACCAGTGAGTAACTTTTAACAAACCGGTGAGTAATTTTTTACAGACCGGTGAGTAACTTTTAACAGATTGGTGAATAACTTTCCACAGACCGGTGAGTAACTTTGCACAGACCGGTGAGTAACTTTTTACAGATCAGTGAGTAAGTATTCACAGACCGGTGAGAAACTTTACACAAACCAGTGAGTAACTTTTTCAAAACAGTGAGTAAATTTTGACTCGACGTGACTTGACACGACTCGATATGACTCAAAACTCATAAGTACTAACGCAATTCTGCATGCGTACTCGTGTACCTATACACACACGCGGCTACGTATTTATGCTCGTAAATTCTCACACGGGTCCTCATAGCTACTCAGTTTTACTTACTCGGTTTTGTATATACATATTATGAACTTTGTATATGAATCCTTATGAGTAAACTCTTCGATCGGCGTCGAAAAAAAATAATGTTTTTAGTGAGTCCGATTCCTTGTTAAAGCAAGCGATATTTCAAAAATCTGTGAATGAATTTCTTATTATTTTTAAAATCAAAATGAAGACTTTCACCAGTATAATTGCCTATCTTTAAAATTTAAGGTTCTTTCCTTTCGAATTGCAAAGATTTGGGACCCCAGCTGTATATAAAAAAGCGGCAGTCTCAATTAGTTAATATACAAATCCTCGCGAGTACAACTAAGTACATAATATAGAGCTGTGTGAGAATTCACGAGTAGAGACACGACTTGACGCGACTCGACGTTTCTCCACGCGACTCGATGAGACTCGGCGGGACTCGACGTGACTTGACGCGACTCGACACGACTCACCGACTCGATGCGACTCGACGGACTCGACACGACTCGGCACTACTCAATACGACTCGACGCGACCCGACGTTTCTCCACGCGACTCGATGAGACTCGGCGGGACTCGACGTGACTTGACGCGACTCGACACGACTCACCGACATCAATCCAAAGCCATCCCGAGCTATGCCGATCAATCCCGATCATTTATTCCGTTAACCTCTTCCGTTGAGTAACTTTTCACAGACCAGTGAATAACTTTTTACAGATCAGTGAGTAACTTTACACAGACCATTGAGTAACTTTTTACAGACCAGTGAGTAACTTTCCACAGATCGATGAGTATTTTTTCACAGACCGATGAGTAACTTTTCACAGACCGGTGAGTAACTTTTAACAAACCGGTGAGTAATTTTTTACAGACCGGTGAGTAACTTTTAAAAGACCGGTGAGAACTTTTTACAGACCAGTGAGTAACTTTTCACAGATCGGTGAGTAACTTTACACAGACCAGTGAGTAACTTTTTACAAAACAGTGAGTAAATTTTCACAGACCGGTGAGTAATTTTTCACAGACCGTTGAGTAACTTTTAATACATCCTAAATATTTTCTTAGCCATCCCGACCCGGTCCCAACCATCCCGATCCTTTCCGATCCAACCCGATCCATCTTGATCAATCCCGATCCATTCGGATCTATCTTGACATCCTGATCCATCGCGATCCATCATAATAAATCCCGATTCATCTCTTCAATCCAAAGCCATCCCGAGCTATTCCGATCAATCCCGATCATTTATTCGGTTAATCTCTTCCGTTGAGTAACTTTTCACAGACCAGTGAGTAACTTTTTACAGACCATTGAGTAACTTTTCGCAGATCGATGAGTATATTTTCAGAGACCGAGGAGTAACTTTTTACAGACCAGTGACTAACTTTTAACAAACCGGTGAGTAATTTTTTACAGACCGGTGAGTAACTTTTAACAGATTGGTGAATAACTTTCCACAGACCGGTGAGTAACTTTGCACAGACCGGTGAGTAACTTTTTACAGATCAGTGAGTAACTTTTCACAGACCGGTGAGAAACTTTACACAGACCAGTGAGTAACTTTTTCAAAACAGTGAGTAAATTTTGACTCGACGTGACTTGACACGACTCGATATGACTCAAAACTCATAAGTACTAACGCAATTCTGCATGCGTACTCGTGTACACCTATACACACACGCGGCTACGTATTTATGCTCGTAAATTCTCACACGGGTCCTCATAGCTACTCAGTTTTACTTACTCGGTTTTGTATATACATATTATGAACTTTGTATATGAATCCTTATGAGTGTTTCTTCGATCGGCATCGAAAAAAAATTATGTTTTTAGTGAGTCCGATTCCTTGTTAAAGCAAGCGATATTTCAAAAATCTGTGAATGAATTTCTTATTATTTTTAAAATCAAAATGAAGACTTTCACCAGTATAATTGCCTATCTTTAAATTTAAGGTTCTTTCCTTTCGAATTGCAAAGATTTGGGACCCCAGTATCAAGTACCGAGAGATAATAAAACCTCTTCTTTTAGAAATAAATAGTCCAATTTCGGGTTCAAACGTAGCTTTAAATTCTTATTTAAAAAGTCCAAATAAAAAACAAGGAGGAAGTTTGCCAAAGTTAAAAAAATTAAAATCAAACACTGAATTAATCTATTGGGACAATCCAAATGAACTTATTGAACGACTAAAGATACTGATTGCTTCTAGAGATGCTGGGAATAATAATCATGATAATGAAATCCTAGCAATTATAGAAAAGTTAAAAGAAGCTGGTATTGTAAAAGAATAAAAATAGTGTGATTCTAATTACACACTCAGTAGGTACTAGCTTGAACTCAAATCTAGTGGATATAGAAAAATAAAAACATGAGTAAAGAAGATATTGTGAATGAAATACATAAACCTGCTAGAAAAAATTATCCTCGAAGAAATGTAATACTGAAAGATATTGATGATTTATGGCAAGCAGACTTAATTGATATGCAGTGTTTTCGTAAATGGAACTCAAATAATAGATATATTCTTATTATTATTGACACATTTTCGAAATATGCTTGGGCATTTCCTTTAAAACGAAAAACTAAAGATGATATATGCAATTCCTTTAGGAAATTGCTTTTATGTGGTCGGATACCCAAAAATTTACAAACTGATTTGGGAACAGAGTTTTATAATGAGAAATTCAAAAATCTCATGAAATCTTTTTCAATTAATCATTATTCCACATTTTCGTCAAAAAAAGCATCTATTGTTGAAATACTTATCAGAACTATTAAATCTAAAATTTACAAGCAATTTAGTTTAAGAGGAAAATATGAATGGAGAGGTGATACACTAAACAATATAATGTACAATTATAACCATAGTTTCCATCGAACTATCGGATGTAAACCAGTTGAGGTCAATGAGAGTAATAAGATTAGCTTATTACACAGATTTGCAAAACTGCATCAAACTGATATTAAATCTAACAAATGTCAGAATTTTGAAATTGGGGATTTTGTTCGTATAAGTAAATACAAAGGAGCCTTTGAAAAAGGCTACACACCGAACTGGTCAACAGAAGTATTTCAAATTATTAAAAACCAAAATACTACGCCAAAGACGTACTTATTAGAAGATTCAAAACACCGACCTATATTAGGAGCATTTTATAAGCAAGAATTACAGAAGACAAAACACCCTAATATATACCTCATAGAAAAAAATTTAAGAAGGAAAAATAATAAAATGTTAGTAAAATGGCTTGGGCTACCATGCACTGAAAATTCCTGGATTATGCAACATGATATAGTGTGAAGTAGTTTTATAAAGTCATGATATTCATATTTGATATCATTCTCATATAGAGCATGAAAGCATGCAGTCTTCTTAATTGGATAATTAATAATTTACCGTTTGAACTTCATTTTCCTGGTTATAATTATTGTGGTCCTGGAACAAGATTACAGGAAGGACTAGATAGAGGAGACAAGGGCATTAATCTATTGGACGAATATTGCAAGCAGCACGATATTGCATATAACAAGTTTAAATCTTTAAATACCGTCATAGAGCCGACTTGAAATTGATGAAAATGGCTAGAAAACGAGCACCAGCACCTGATTCAAGTGTCGGAGAAAAAATAGCCGGACATTTAGTAAACAAAGCCATGTTAGTCAAACTAAGTTGCGGTTCCGGTATGAAATCTAAAAAGAATAAAACTATTAAAAAAAATACTTCAAATGGTTTGAAAAAACATTTGAAAAATGTCATAAACTACACTAAACGACGTCTCTCTAGCCTAAAGCCATCATGCAAGAAAGCAGCAATAGATTTAGCAATTGCAGCCGCACGAGAAGTGACATCTGATGCTTCTGTAAAGATTCCACGTGTAATTCCAATCCCAAAAACTGGTGGCTTTCTACCTTTAGTACCTCTATTTGCTGGTCTATCTGCCGTCGGTAGTTTAGCTGGTGGTGCTGCATCTATTGCTAAAGTAATCGAGGAAGTCAAAAACGCTAAAAAACAACTTTTGGAACTAAAAAGGCATAACAAAAAAATTGCATCTGTTTGTATTGGGAAAGGATTACAGTTAGAGAAACATAAAAAAGGATTTAGAATCTTTTTGTCAAATAAAAGTAATAAAAAAAACTAAATCATAGGCTACCTAATCGTGCTCTTACTAACATCGATCTTATACACCATTCTCGAAATATTCCATATTTTAGAGGAGTGTTTATGAGAGATGAGTTACCCAAACATCCTAACTCTTTAGAAAGTGGTATTATCAATTTAGATGATTCACAAAATTCAGGTTCTCATTGGGTAGCCTATGTTAAAATTAAAGACTATATTGAATATTTTGATAGCTATGGTAATTTAAAGCCACCGAAAGAGTTTGTTAAATATGTGGGGTCCAAGATAAATTATAATTATGAAAATAAACAAAAGAATCACCCGTATAACTGCGGACATCTTTGCCTTAAATTTCTCACAAACTTTTGGCATAAAAGAAATATAAATAGATATTCAGATCCATTCTTTAATTAGTACTTAAAACACCATGTCGCTAACATTAACTATCGTAGGCAATAAATCAAGATTGGAATCATATTTTCAACCACCTTTAATAATTGAAGATAACCGCTGGGAGTGTGGTTTGTTATTCTTTACAACACTTAACCTGGATGTAGAAAAAATAAACAGGAATGATAAAGATAATTCAAATAAAAGACATGAATCAAATACTCAAACCCACATTCATTCACCGTCTGTAATTAAAATAGAATGTGATATTGTGCAAGGATCATATATTAATGGAACGCCATCACATACACTACATGAATTTGTGCCTAAAATTTTTTCAGATCATAGTTGTACAGAAATACCTAAAAATATTATTTACTTACCAATAATCAAAAGAAACATATCATCGATCACTCTTAAAATAGTCAATGAACGTGGAAACTATATTGATTTCGGAGACAAACAAATTCAAGTGCATATTCATCTACGTAAATCAAAATGATTGTTTTTGATAAAACTGGAAATATAAAAGTGCAAAAAGTCAGTAAACCTCTGACAGTTAAAGTCAACAGACGTATTAAAAAATACATACAAGTAACTAATGGCCGATCGGAGCGCGGAGCGCGGAGCGCGGCCTAAGTGGGGACACACCTTTGTGTGTCGAATAAATAATGGAGTGCCGGTTTTACTTAACTTCTGATTTTCCTCTGTTTATAATAAATAAGTAACTAATGATTAAGATCCTTGTGATGCATATTTCTGTTCGGTTATATTATTTCCTTTCTTCGAACAAAGTCTTTTCCTAACTACAACATGACCAAATTAAAACGGTGTCATAAACTTAGCCGTCATGTAGCTGTCATTCGCTAAGTTAACTTGGTCGAGTTGTAGATAAGAAAAGACTTAGGCGATTCTTAAGTTTAGTGCTTTCAGGCGTAAAAGTAACAAACAATTTCTTCAAGCACTAGGTCTTAAAACATGAGTATCCTACATATTTCGGAGTTACCTCAGTTCGATAACACGATCGAAAGTTATGAAATTCATACGTACAGCCCCTACAGTAACAGTTTCGGAGAAAACGATGAAATCCGCATACCTATACAACAACAAGACCTTTACATTCTCCCGTCCGCTAGTTCAATACACATCGAGGGGTACACGACAGCGTACGGGACAGATCAAAAGCCGATCAAAAAGGATTTTGAATTTACTAATAACCCTTTTATGTTCCTGTTTCAAGACATCAGATACGAACTAAATGGTATTGAAATAGACCGTGTTAAAAACACTGGAATTACTACAACCATGAAGTCCTATGTATCTATGAATGAAGGAGACAGTAAGGTCGCAGCGCTATGGGGTTGGAACATAGACGGTTTTAGAACTAACGGTCATTTCAACGTTGTTGTACCTTTGAATAAAATATTGGGATTTGCTGAAGATTATAATAAAATCATTATTAATTGTAAGCATGAGCTCATTTTAAACAGAAGTAATATAATATTAAATAGCTTAAGGTTGACTGATCCTGCTGTAAACGTTGAAGTTCACATAAAAAGAATACAATGGCGAGTGCCTCACATAAAGGTATCAGATCGTGAAAGACTTACATTATTACGACATTTAGAAAAAGATAAACCTATAAAAATGGCATTCCGAAATTGGGATTTATATGAATATCCTCTATTACCAAAAACAACAAAACATTCATGGTGTGTTAAGACTACTTCTCAATTGGAAAAACCGCGATATGTCATTTTTGGTTTACAAACTAACAGAAAAAATAATAAGCATAACAGTTGTTCTGAATTTGATCATTGTAATGTATCTAATGTCACTTTGTTTCTAAACTCTCAGTACTTTCCTTATGAACCTATGAATTTAAACTTCAAAGAAAACCGATACAGTATTTTATACGATGTACACTAAGTTTCGTCATTCATATTACAACCTGCCAGCCGACCCGTTGTTAAATCTGGCGCATTTTAAAGGGAAAGCGCCAGTATTTTTTATTGATTGTACAAGGCAAAACGAAAGTTTGAAAACTGGCCCTGTTGATGTACGATTAGAGATTGAATGTTCGGAAGATCCCAGACAACACATCGGCCTATTGTCTAATCATAAACGATAGATTAGTTGAATATAAACCCCTTAGCAATATAGTTTGCAAGCTGTCATGAACGCAATTGTAGATGTTCAAGGCTTCAAAATTGACCATAACACATTCATATTAAAGGAAATGGCAATTTTATGTGATGGAAGAACACAAGTGTACTTATTAAAACCACCATACCCGTTTTATGAGTTGTCTGTTACGGAAAGGAAACAAGTATGTTGGATAGAAAGAAACAGAAATATATTTTGGAAAGAAGGATTTATTCCATATTCAAATTTTAAGTATTACACAGATGTGGTTAAAATATTAAAAGATAAGATTGTATTTACAAAGGGTATTGAAAAACTATTATGGCTACAAGAAATACTTGAAAACAAGCGTATTTATAATTTGGAAGATAAAGGATGTCCAAGTATTTTAAATCTGTATAAAACATATTACAAAGGGTATTGAAAAACTATTATGGCTACAAGAAATACTTGAAAACAAGCGTATTTATAATTTGGAAGATAAAGGATGTCCAAGTATTTTAAATCTGTATAAAACATATGATCATCAGAAATGTTAACTTGTATGTATCACTCAAATATGTGTGCATTAAAAAATTTAATATGTTTGAATTTATGGTGTAATGAAAATAAAGTTTTTAAACTGTGAGGAGTATAAGATTACTACCTACTTTCGTTTAGTACCGTCAACATAAAATGTACTAAGTTCTCGGTTCGGTTCCAAACAGACACTTCCATTACAACGTGTGTGTCGATCGGTCGACTGCTTAGCTTACTGTGACATACGCAGAGATAAGGCAGGTGCGATCAAACATTGAAAATGAGTCTACACCTTGCTTTATTGGAGCTTGAACATTTACTAATGGATAAATATTGGATGTTTAAAGATTTCGAAACCTTTAGAAACCAATGCTTGAGTTCAGATATTTTTCTCTATTATTTTGATTTGTTGGAAAACATCAACGATGCAAAATTTAAACTGAAGCCCCATGTGTTTACGGATAATATGAAGCTGTTTTTCAAGATTTGTACTTTGTTGACTGACAATCCATGGAACATGCAGTTTTTGGAGCAGTGTACCTTTGAAAATAAATATGCTGATAATTTCGAGGAAGCTATTGCTTACTTGGAAGAAAATGATGATGATGAACTTGTTTTTATTTATCTATATCCTATAAATGAAGATAAAAAGTAATGTATGTTTATTAAAAATGAAATGTTTAAATTTATTGTATATTGAAATTAAAGTTTTTAAACTATAATTTTTTTTTTCTTATTAGTCCATTAAACCCCTGGATGGTTGTATATCAACAACCCAAACATTCCTCAGAGTTACTTAATTGGGAGTGCGATATTATTATTATCTGGATATAAAGTTGGAAGAGTACATATCGACTGTGGAAAGGAAAAAATGCTAAAGCGCCACTTTGGCCATTATGAGTTATATATATCATTGGATAGCGCTTTTTTTTCTGCGTCGATCTGTCTAGGTTTCAAAGCAATCGGAGCACTTTTTTGGCGCTTTAGCATTTCTAAAATTCAACGTTTTTCACAATTTTTCACAAATTTACGCTGTCAATATGACTAAAGCGACGTATTTTTATTATTTTTGTAACAAATGTAGCATAAGAATTTTTATCCGGTCCACCTTTATTTCATTTGTACCACTTGAGCAATTTTCGTTTATTCAAATTTGAAAAGTAATGGTGATTTAGTAATTTAAGCATTTTATAGACTACAATGGTTTGGCGCTTTAGCAAAACATCATTGGTTTAAGAAGTAAGAACGGTTGGCGCTTAAGCAATTTTTGCTAGCTGTTTGTGTTATTATTAAGTACGTTATCTAGTACGTTAGCGAAAATACTACTCTCAGATTTATTGATGCAACGTATATTACAATACAGAAGTTATAATTTGACATTATTTCGATTAACTGAAACATAGTAATACTAATTACTTCACGCTTCCAAGACACTCAATGGGAAGTTACCGATTTTGATGCTTCCCTGGTATCACCCACCCAAATAATGTTGACCTCTGCACTACTCAGGTCGTCGAAGTATGGCTCTCAAACAGCTGAATAACAACCGATCACTACAGAACTTCTTAGAGCGGGTGATAAGCCAATACTAAAATCCTCCAGAAGCTTTTCAATTCCGTCATCGTTGAAGGCAGAACGCCGAAGGCATGACTCTCTTAAAGAACTACAGACCCATCTCACTTCTGAGCCATATTTATAAGTTGTTTTCGAGAGTCTTTACGAATCGTCTCGCTCGCAGGTTTGGCGACTTCCAACCTCCCGAACAAGCCAGGTTCCGTAAAGGCTTAGCGCCATGGACCACATCCATACGCTGCGGCAGGTCATACAGAAGACTGAGGAGTATAATTTGCCACTCGGCTTGGCGTTCGTGGACTAAAAGACAGCCTTTGATTCAATAGAAACCTGGGCGGTACTGCAGTCTCTCCGGAGGTGCCAAGGGTAGTGGACTGCAGGTATATCGAGATGTTCAGGTACTAACACGAAAATGCCACCATGTCGATCCGGTCGAGTACGAGTACAGAACTAGAGCACAATTCCAATGCAACTGCAGGGAAATGTAATTTCTTTGAAACTGTTCACTGCTGCATCAGAGGACATCTTTAAACTCTTAAACTGAAAAGGACTCGGCATCAACATTAATGGTCAATACCTAACATATCTTCGTTTTACCGATGATATAGTACTGGCTGAGATCTTGGAAGAACTGAACACAATGCTCGAAGATCTCAGTAGTGCTTTGCTCCCCAAAGAGTGGGTCTCAAGATGAACATGGGTAAGACGAAAATTATGTCGAATGCGCATGTTGTGCCCGCTCCAGTTCATGTTGAGAACACTACACTTGAAGTTGTGGGATGGGCAGCATTCGGGAAGCTTTGAAATATCTTCGCTTCAAATTTACCTTAGTGTCTCAAGACGAAAGTCAGTGCGTGTTGTCAGTGATAATGATTTACGGCAGTGAAGCGTGGTCGCTCACTATGAGTCTCATAAGGAGGCTCAAGGTCACCCAGCTTGCAATGGAAAGAGCCATGATAAGCGTTTCCTTGCGTGATCGAATCAGAAATTAGGAAATCTGCAGGAGAACTAAAGTTACCGACATCGCTCGAAGGATTCTTCAGTTGAAGTATCAGTGGGCTGGACACATAGCGAAAAGAACCGACGGCCATTGGGGCGGAAAGGTTTTGGAATGGCGACCCCATACTGGACGACGTTCCGTGGGTAGGCCTCCGACAAGGTGGATCAACGATGGTGAAGGTCGCGGTGCGCCGCTGGATACAAGCAACGCAAGACCGATCGTCGTGGAGATCCTTGGGGGAGCCCTGTACCCAGCAGTAAGTGTCGTGAGGCCGATATGATGATGATTTTAATATTAGCCAGCAAGTTTTCAGAAAAAATAATACAGCATTAATTTTCACCGTGCATCACCATCACCACACCGCACTGCAACTTGCAGACAAATTCCAATGTGATTTGATCGGATGGCAGTAGCCGAGCAGTAGCATAGCAGTAGCCTCTCCAAAGGCCGCCGTTTACAGTCCACCAGGGCGATGCCCGCGGGCTGCTTCAGCAGCCCGCGCACCAGGGCGAAATAATAGACAATTAACTGAAACATAGTAATACTTATTACTGATATCGATAAGTAAAAAAGAAATCTAATATAGAGTAATTGAGTTGGTGTTCAGCAATACTTGTTTGCATTTATTCTACAGCATTGGTGCATTTAAGCAATTTTCCCTAAAGGGTTCGGTTAAATCATCGCCAACATGGGTAATTGAGTAAACTTTTCTTCACTGCATCTGTTAAAGTTAAGGTCATTAAGCATTTTGTCATTGCCCTAGAAAAGATCATTGCGACTTATAATCAGTTTTCACTGACTGGGTTCTTACAATATTGTGGACATAAGTAATTTTTTCCTGACTGGAGTTTTCTCAAAAAAATAAGTATTTTTGCTTAAGCGACAAGTATTTCGCGATATAATAGAATTAGAAACTAATGAGTATTTCCTAAATTTGGGAAAAAAATAAATAATATGGTCTTTCATACACATGAATTTGCTCACGTTAATAACAAAAAAGTTATGATTTTTTTTCGAAAAAATGAAACTTTAAACCTCATTTCCCACAACTAGCATTTTGGCGCTTTAGCATTTTTTCCTTTCCACAGTCGATATAGATTTCTTAGGAAAAATAGTCTTCGATTTTATAATGCAGAGTTTAATCTAGGCGTCAACCGATCAAATTAGGTTCCATAAATCTGAAGACTCCGATCATTGAAGATCTCAGAGACATGAGTAGTTGGTGAAAATATGTGTAAATATGTTTATGTAAGTATAAAATTGGGAAGGCTGGCGCATGGTTTCCCTGGGAATGGATCTGAAGACTCTGAGAGATGAAGAGCTCAGAGACATGAGTGCCTGAGTACTCATGTTTTTGAAAAGTGAAAACGCCGAAACAGCGCCTAGTGAGAGGCGCGTCAGTTCAGGCGTTTTCACTTTTCAAAAACATGAGTACTCAGACACTCATGTCTCTGAGGTCTTCAGTTCTCAGAGTCTTCAGATCCATTCCCGGGATACCGTGCGCCAGACTTCCCAATTTTATACTACTTATAAGTACCTAGCTCATGCTGTGAATTGTGAAATAAATATAAATAATACATACTTATAATGATTGTTGCAACGCAACTTTAATAATTAAACGATTACCTTGCGTTTAACATAGCTAGTAGGTATAATAAATTGAAATTGTATACTCATTGTGGGTTAATTAAGTTGATATCATTGATAATTTCAGTTAGGTAGTCGGCAGCACGTCACGTTATCTGTCAAAAGTCGACAATTTGTAATTGAATTTGTTTACCCTTTCATGGTAGATAGGCTGTCGACTGTTATATTTACTTTTTGTACTTTTCTCATGTTAAATATTTTGATAAAATTTCTAATTAAGTAGAAAGAACTAATAAGAAATGTTGTACTTTCATATATAATTTGATTGCTTATTGTAGTAAAAAAATGGCAATATTTTTTTAAGATGTTTTAGATTAATATTTGTGTCACAATCTTACTGGCCTTTAAAAATTTTATAGCTTTGTGATCATGATCATACTAGGCGCGATAAGTAACAACAGTTAGTTCCTCTTGTAAATAAATTATTAAATATAAAAGACGGAGGTCTACAACCCTCTCCAAGTTTTCTTTCGCCATTTCTTTCTTGGAGGGGCCTCCCATTTTTTGAAATGGTGGCAGATTCAGTAGATTCTCTCTTTTTAGCATTCATTAATCCACAAAATTAATTATAACAATTAAGTAAATGAGAATTCTCAAATTAAAAAATATAACAATACGTTAAACCCAATAAGTTTGTTTAATAGAATGCGTTATTAGTTAACATACAACCGGCCGAATGTGACGATATTATTATGAATATATTGAGTTGACAATTATAACCTATAGGTAATATTGTTGAGTTGACCGTGCACGAGGACATGCACGAGGTCAGGATGGACGAATGTGACGTTTTGTCGTTTGATAGTAATAAATCCATTTTATTGTTATGATTTCGAATCAAATTAAAAGGATAATAGTAGTATTTTAGTTTAATAGCCTGGCAACACCGCCGCTTAGCTCCGCCGTTTCCCGCCATATTTTACCGCCTTTTGTAGTGGAATGGGGAGGTAAGCGGTGGGGATAGGCGGCAGAACGGTCGACGAAAATCAGTTGCGTGCGGGCTCAGTCACTGTTCAACCGTCGAGAAGAGAAGTAGTTAGGGAAAACTGCTAACGTATCGTTGCTATAGCCTAGTTAATAATAATCATGGTGTATTCCAGTGAAGATAGTAAAAATGGTTTACCTTTATTACTGTAGTTTCATTATATTTGAGTGTTTGCGCCGCATTTTAGGGGCTAGCGTCCTCAGTTATTAAGATAGAGAAATGAAAATAGCAACAAAAGATTTGTTACTAAACGGCCTGTAAAAATATTTTTTGTAAAATATTTATAATATTCTTTTAAATAAAAAAAAAACGCCTATTTTTGCCCGTTTCAACTTTTTAGTGGTAGATAATGTAGGTATGTAAGCGTGTAAATATTTTTTAACTTTAGAAAATATTTTCAATGGTAAAATGCCCACAACTCAATTTCCAAATTTACGCTGTTTGTTTTGAGGAGTTTCTTTGTGTCTTCGTAGTCCAAGTCTAGTTCATAACGTTGCATAGCAGACCATGGTTTGGTTTGTTTTGGATTGTCATATAAACCTACCAAAATCGAACCAAAATCGAAATCATTTTATATATACTATTTACCCGACTGCAAAGAAAGGGTTATGTTTTTCGCGCGTATCTTGTATGTAAGTATGTTTGTTTGTGTGTTTGTATGTAATATTCTTTATTACCTCATATCTTTTAAACGGCTGAATGGATTTCTGTAATTAAGATATCGTTAGATTTGTTTTGTCAGCCCAAGTGTTCTTAAGAAGGTGGCGTTACAAAAAAAACAACATGGCGGCTGTACCCCTTTCGGACCGGCGCTTAAACTACAAAGAAATTTGTAATTTTGAACTTGTATCTTAGGTAATTTGGGGCCGCAGATTACGAATCTGCTATAATTTTCCAGATTTTCCGCCGCCATGTTGGAAAATTCATTTACCAACAATTGTATCAAGCTGGGCTCTTCATTTCCTACGAACAATTGTGAGGGTCACAATTGTATCATATCGGGCCTAACGCCTCCTTCTTATTTTTTTCTGAAAAGAGACTATGAATGAAACATGAATAATGAAAAACATGAAATTTACAAAAAGATTTATTAATAATCAGAAACGCAACTTTGTACTAGCCACTCGAACGTCCATGATCACCACATTCAAGAAAAAAATCCGTCGTACTGTTGGTCGACTGTGGGACGAGACTTCACATTCTGTGACTTCACTCTGTATTTGGAAGAGGCACCTAAACCACAGAATACATAGTACAACCTAAACATATCAGCAAATTCCAGATCTTCCCTTGTGGTCTCTTTCTTGGAGCTTGGGCTTCTTCTGCCATCCTGCTAGCATACTCAGAGGTATGTTATCGTCATCACTTTCTTCGCCTTCATCAGAAGAAGAGGAACTTGAATGTTTGGGGTTTCCTTCAACAAAGTAGTACAAATCGATTTCGTCGTGGTCATCGCCCTCGTTCCCAGAGTCATTGAGCATCTCTGCAATAGCAGTGTCGTTTAAACTGGAAACATAGTGCGGAAACTGTGAAAAATTAATAATTTTTAGAAACTTAAAATATGCATGAGGTAAATGTAGGGCCCACGTTGATACAAATGTGTCATCAAAGTTCGTTAAGGCGTTACGGCAAAGGGTTTACTTGCCAATAGTCCCGGTTATCACAAAAACATCATATGTTTCACTATTTTTCTAATCAAGAGCTCGTATATTACTACACTTACAAAATAAAACAATAGTAGGTACTTACTTGCGCCAAGTCGGGGACCCCAATCAGTCAGGAACTGTACAGCTTGAAAACTGCTCGCCGACTGCGCGTCGGACAAAATTTGCACAGCAGGAGGCGAAAATTCGCTTCCCGCACAATCGTACGATACTGGGCCCGTCCATTTCCAATGTAAAACTAATGAGTTATACTCGAGTTTGTGACCTGTACAATTGTATTGGAGCAGTCCGAAAGGGGTACGGTACTAATATACGTAGTGGAAAAAAAAATTTTTTTTTAGAATACTGCAATATGGCTGTCAAATTAATTAAAGGGCTTATTGTAAGGATTTCAAAAAGGTATATCATGACATGACCGTAATATATAATTACTAAAAAGATATAAATAAAAAAATAAATTATAAAAATTAAAAAACCCGCCTGCATAAAAAGACAGGTCCACTGAAAAGATGGAAACAAGATTAAATATTGAAGGCAACATAATAACATGCAGTCGGAGGCATATAATTCAAATCGTTCATAACGTCACTTTCTGAATGCATGCCTAAGACTGCATGTTATTATGTTGCCTTTTATATTTAATCTTGTTTCCATCTATTCAGTGGACTTGTCTTTTTATGCAGGCGGGTTTTTGGCTTGTGTATCAAGTCCAATACCGATGAAAGTTCAAAATCCAATACCGATGAAATTGAAATGTAACCATTTTTGAATTAAGTATACCCCTTCAAACAAAAAAAATAATCATCTAAATCGGTCTATAAACAAAAATTTTATGTCCGAAAATCCGTAAAGGTCAAGCCACACAGCGGGCGTGGCGTGACGGGACGGGACGGCGACGCGACGCTGAGAAGTTGTAATGTACTAGATACTATGGACGACGTCACACAGGCCGGCGTGGCGCGACGTGTCGCGCCGTGCGTGAATACAGATCGGAAGCGCGGCGGGGTGGAAAGTATGCGTGATCACGCCCGCAGTGTGAACTCCCGTTGCGCCCCGTCGCGCCCCGTCGCGCCGCGCCCCGTCACGCCCGCTGTGTGGCTTGACCTTAAAAACACGTGTAATGGCAAGCTATAATTGATATTTTTCAGGATTAAGAAAAAACTGCCAGCCAGATCTCCTCAATTTTTTTCTGGGACCACACACAAGCTATGTTTTTTGAAATAAAAAAAGATTTGTATAAATCAATCAAGCATACGTAAAATAAGAAAACATACAGTTGGCTAGATAACCTCCTCCTTTTTTTGAAGTCGGTTAAAAAAGGTAGGTAATTTTGTTTGTTAATTTTTCTCGTTGTTATTCACCACGCAGTTGCTAATCACCCCAGTTCACTGGTACTAGTTGTTGGGCTACACCATGGTATAATAATGGATTGGACTGTTTGGAAAGAAAAATGAAAAATATACTCTTTGAATTCAAATGAAAAAAATATTGAAAGAAAGAAAACAAACGAAAAACCAAGTCATCAAGACATGCCATCAAGATAAATAATCAAATATTTTCTGCGTGTTTATAAAGTTTACCCATGGGAGTTAGGATTTTTGTCAGGTTCGGAATAATTAAGGCTTTTATAGTTTCGTGCAAGTTTCATGGGGGTTAGGATTTGGGGTTAGGTTCGGAATAAACGTTCGTGGTGATGTCACAGTCCGTTGTCGGCCATTCCACGTTTGACCTTTTGTATTTCGGCGATATTACGAAATTCGGTGGGTGGTTGTGTTGTTTGTTAGAACCATTGGATATTTAATTATTGTAAGGTCTTGTTGTTTTGGATTGAGTGTCACTTTGTGTCGGTGTCGAGGGCAGTCACGCCATCATGGCCAATCATGGCTCACAATAAAAAAACACTATTTGTTGGTAGCAATGATGTTAGTATTAGTTTTTATAATAATAGTAGACATTTGCCCATCTACTGAATCAGTAGATTGGAAAATGTATACACAAAATAAAATGGCACTTTATTGTCAAACTTTCACGTACAATGTCACGAAAAAATAAGTTTTTATACGAAGTTTTCATTAACTTACGTCACTACTGGGCTGGCAGTGAAGTAGGGAAAAAAATACCCACGACAGTACCAGTAGTGCACCTTGGTAGTGTCGTGGGGAAGAAGGGGACATTTGCCCATCTACTAAATCAGTAGATTGGAAAATGTATACCTTCTCAAATAAAATGGCAGAGTTTATTGTCAAACTTTCAGGTACAAAACTATATAGGTACCATTGGATGCTTTAGGAAGAGTTTTGCAGCTGTTGAAATGTCTTTCCTTGTAGAATTATTCCAGTCTCCTCAAAAATCTCTCCTTCCTATTTTACATTTTAAACCGACTTCAAAAACTTTGAAAAGGAGGAGGTTATCTATTCGTCGCGTATATTTTTTTTTAATATATGTATGTACACCGATTACTCGAAGACGGCTGAACCGATTGAAACAATTCAAACGTTATAACATGAGGTTTGTTCCCAAGTTGGTCCCATTTTTTGAAATTTTGAAATCGGTTCAGTAGTTTTCAAGTAATCTTGAAAATACTGTCGTTTTCGTTACCATTTTATATGAATTGAGACCGACTTTCAACCATTACTTTTTTGTTTATGAACTGATTTAGACAATTCTTTTTTGTTTGAAAGAAGACACCTTAAGAATGATTCCATATTATTTTCATTGGTATTGGACTTTGGATTTTGAAGATACACGAGGGAACTCCTCAAAATCAAATAGGAACTGTACAGTGATTGAAATATTGGTAGGTTTATTATTGTCAAGGACATTCTGGACTAGATTTGAACTGCGAAGACCCAACGGAACACGTGTGGACATTGAGTTACTCGGGGTTTACCATTGAAAAACGTGAAACATTATACTTAACGTTTTATTTTATAAAATCATCGCTTACATATCTACCACAAAAAAGTTTAAAATAAAAAGCTTTTAAAAAAAAGTAAAACCTCCTTCAAAAACCTTAAAAAACAACTCTATAAAAAGCAAGAAATAATGTTCAAATCGCGTCTATTGAAGTCGGGTGGGGCTTTTAGAATATAAACATCACAATAAGTAAAAAAAATACTTCCAGCTCCACCCGACTTCAATAGACGTGTTTTAATTAATCGATTTGAACATTATTTCTTGCTTTTTATAGAGTTGTTTTTTAAGGTTTTTGAAGGAGGTTTTACTTTTTTAAAAGCTTTTTTTTAAATAAAATGTGTTCAGAGGCATATTAAATCGAAAAGTTATCTAGGACACTTTCGTCAGATTAAAATGTAGGCTCTCCTTTTTTTGATCTGCGGCGGTGTAGTGTTATGCGATTTAACGAAAAGAAAAAAACCGGCCAAGTGCGAGTTGGACTCGCGCACGATGGGTTCCGTACCAAAAAACGGCAAATAATCACGTTTGTTGTATGGGAGCCCCCCTCAAATACAGACAGTGACAGACAGACAGACAGACAGACGGACAGAGGAGTCTTAGTAATAGGGTTCCTTTTTTTACCCTTTGGGTACGGAACCCTAAAAAACGAAATTTAACGAAAAAAACGAAAAGAAAAAAAAAATAAGCACGTTTCTTTCAATAGCATCTGTCAACTTCATCTTATGTTATTCTAGATGTTGTTAATAGTGGAAAAAATGGAAAAGTCTTTGTTGTCTGAATTTTTTTAAGTTGCTGAGCTTATAATTAATAGGTATATTCATATTCTTTCTTTGTTCTGAACTACCTATTGTCTTTTGGCATTCCAACCAAATTGGTTAAGGCCCCTTAAGTCTCAAAGCATGAATTTCCATCTCAGTTAAATGCGTTTTTCTCCATCAATATTATAGGTATGGCTTTCAAAAATATATGTAAAACTACATTATAAATCAGAGGGCATTGTTGTTTACATTTTTTTTATTTTATTATTATGTATTGGAAAAAAGTCCTGAACCTACCTCTATTATAATTTTTAAATCCATTTCTTTCGGTTAATAATATTAGTCGAAAATCGTTATCTTTTATTTGTAAATAGTCTACAAAAAATGCAGGGCGTGGTTGTTTTAGATTTTTTATTTGTGGTAAAAAAATATTTTAATTTTATTATATTCCATTTCGCGCTCGGTCACACGTCGTCGCGTCATGCTGAACGGACTGTCGCGCTAATATGAAAAGATTCTTGATTAAGGTCATTTTGATTTTGTCACTTGTCAGTGTGTCTCTCACATCATTAATTTCTACTGGTAGAATATCGAAAACGAGTGGGTCGGACCACTCGTTGCAAAACTCAGGAGTATGAATATTAAAAAATAGCATTTTAGGGATTCGCATACGAATCTTGTATGTATTTCATACATAATTTGTAATTCTAATGATTCAAAAATAGGCCCCTGGGCCACTGGTTTTCATACACTTTATTATGGCGTTAGATTTTTCTCCCTCTGACTGCGTGGTGTGAGTGTTTCCTGTTGGTTCGATTAATCGGACTGCGTGGAAGCGCAATTCCGCTTCGTGATCAGAATACACGGACTATTTTATTCATGTTTCAATTAATCACAATGAGGATCAGCGACGATTTTTGTTAAGTAGCTTATCAGAAAGCTTATACCACTACATGATTAACTGTGAAGTTTTTTTTACGATATCTCTTAAAACTCGGAAGTTATACGAGCTAGAACGCTGTTATTTTGGAGGTCCTAATGACGTCATCCACCACGTACGCGAACCTTAGGACCACAGTTTAACAGTACAAGCTGTGGTCGTACGAAGGTCGTCCCTTTATTCGCTTTAGGACAGATTCGCTAAGACAGCTTCGTTTTACGATAGATTTGCTTTACGTACGGCAGATTCACTTTAAGACAGAAAATTGTACAGTTGCTTTAAATAGTCTCTACGTGATAAAGCACATATTTTATTGAGCTTAGCATTTCTTTAAACCCTTATAACTCAACCATTTCTAAACGGGTTTCAAAAAATCTTTTTGACCGAGCGAGCACGAAGTGCGAGCGATCACGGTACCGGGACAGAGCCACCCGAGTGGATGGGACTCACTTGCGAAGCGTCTCTGCTTCAGCTTGGGCAAAAATTCTTTCGTATGTCCGGCTGTATGTTTTCCTCTACAGGTCGCATTTCTCAACCGATTCTCGTGAAATTTTGTGAGTAGGTTCGATAATTATATAGATTTTTTAAACCAGCCAGTTTTTCGAAATTTACCATAAAATCACTCATTTAAAAAAAAATAGAAACGCTATCTATTATGTAAATATATAAATTAATCCTTACATAAGTATATTAAAACAGTAAAAAAAGTGTGTCCGTACATTACATATATTTCAAAAAAAAATCTGAGGCGATGGAGGCATAGTAATAGAGTAAGAATTTGAAAAAAAAGTGTGTCTGTTTGTTTGTCTGTTTGTGTGTCTGTTTGTTTGTCTGTTTGAACACGCTAATCTCCGGAAATACTGAACGGATTCGAATGAAACTTTTTTTGTTATATAGCTGTTAAGCCTGGGCATAACTGGGTATAATTGATTTTGGAAAATGGAACACCTGATGCAGCACCATAATGGTCCAACTTGACTATAAGGAATATAAAAATGACACCTTTGCAAAAGTTGTTCGGCCTGATGAGCATATTTTGTTGAGGTATAAAAATCGAAGATCTGGAAACCCCGTTGCAGAACCATAATGATCCAGCTGAATTATACAAAATTTAAAAATGACACCTTGGCAAAAGTTGTTCAGCCTGATGAGCATTTTTTGTTGAGGTACAAAAATCGAAGATCTGGAACACCTGATGCAGAACCATAATGGTCTAGCTAAACTATACAAAATATAAAAATGTCATCTTGGCAAAAGTTGTTCAGCCTGATGAGCATTTTTGTTGAGGTATGAAAATCAAAAGTCTGGAACACCCGATGCAGAACCATAATGATCCAGCTAGACCTTCCGAACGACTTCGTCATTTTCTTAAACTTGACGCTTTCCTAACTTGTCTCATTTTTAACTCGGCTTTTTCTTAGTTGGTCTCTTTCCTAGATGACTTCGTCATTTTCTTAAACTTGACACTTTCCTAACTTGTCTCATTTTTAACTAGGCTTTTTCTAAGTTGGTCTCTTTCTTAAACTTGTCTGGACGACTTCATCATTTTATTTTTATTAGGTTGCTTTCTCGTTTGTTTGATTGGTAGTTTGTTTGTTTGTCCACAAAGAACATCAGACAAAAGTGTATAAACATAATTCTGTTATCTATAAACACTTTATGTTACTAGAATCATAAAACAGCAGCAACATAATTTTTGAACTCCTTCATTTAGCTTTAATTAATTATTGAAAAAAACAAAAGCATATCAATGAAACGGATATCTTTGTCAGCGATTACACAAGTCTCCCCTGAGTATATTTGTTCTGTGGCACAATTGATTGCGCATTAAAAAAAAATTTCTGCCAGCTGTCACTCAACTGTCAAGTGTTTTGGTACGTGCAAGAAGCTTATACCTCCCTCCAATGGAGATTGCACGGCCAGTGTCATAGTGAAGATAGAAAAAATGTCCTTGAGTGACGTGACGGCTTATTGCAACCTCTTACTTTCTTTAGTGTTACAATACGTGTTCGTTGTTCGTTCGTTCGTGAGAAACAAAAACGTATTGTAAAACGAATTTGGGGTAAAATCACGAATTCGGGGTGAGACGTTTTCTTTGGGTCCGTGTGTCCCCTGTAGGTAGGAAACAACAACATATGGCCATAATTTTCCTTATTCCTATACGCATAATTCATCAATGGTCATAATTGTTGGCATATCACGGTAGTGTGGCCCTGGCATAACGCAGCTAACGAAACGCTGACAAACGCAGCTGTCGTGGTGGTGTTGCTATTTAGTGTCGGGGTTACCAAAAAAAGCCTTTCAAACATAAATAACTCTTAAAACATAAATCTTCGTAAAAATCTGAATATTTTCTATGAATAACTAATTGCATGCCTACATTTTGGAAAATACAGAAATGTTATACATTCATTGGTTTTTTTCTATGGGACTCTGCCTGTTGTCCTTTACCAGTGGATCGAAGGGGAAAAAATATCCCTCGATCCACCAGTGGATCGAAAAAACTGTTTTTCGATGTATATTTTCTGACAGGGGGGTGCAAGTGCACCCCCTTGCACCCCCGTGAAATGATCCGGTGGACCACGGCTAAGAAGAGAGCGAAAGAGACAGAGCCGAGTTAAAAATGTGTGAGTAAAAAATGAGTTGGAAAATTGTAGAAAGAGCCGAGTTAAAAATAAGACGAGTTGGGAAAGTGTCAAGCATAAAAAAGAGACCAACTAAGAAAGAGCCGAGTTAAAAATGAGACGAGTTGGGAAAGTGACAAGTTTAAGAAAGAAACCAACAAAGAAAGAGCCGAGGTAAAAATAAGGCGAGATGGGAAAGTGTCAAGTTTAAGAAAATGACGAAGTCGTCCAGAAGGCAGCTAGACTATACAAAATATAAAAATGTCATCTTTGCAAAAGTTGTTCAGCCTGGAACACCTGAAGCAGAACCATAACACTGCTACAAGTATTTTCTTATGTAACTACATTAGTTCATTTATATGCATACGCCGAAGTCATAAAGTCCACGCGTACGAAGTCACGGGCATCAGCTAGTAAATAAATAAATATAAAAAAAAAACATTTCAGTCCGGCTTTCTAGCGCTGGATGTTCTCCTCTACAGGTCGCATTTCTCAACTGATTCTCGTGAAATTTTGTGACCAGTTTTGAAAATAATATAAGTAGTTTTTTTTGTCACGCCAGTTTTTTATTGTTTTTTAAATGGTGGAGATATGTAAAAATATATTTTTCTGCCCGACTTACCGGCGCTGTCTGTTTTCTTCTACTGGTCGCATTTCTCAACGGATTACCGTGAAAATTTGTGGGCAGGTTTGGAAATGATTTACTAAGATTTTTTTTAAGGTCGAGCCAGTTTTCCTAAAGTTTTCGAAATGGCGGAGATATACAAAGTGGAGATGTCAATGCAACAATAAATTAAATTTCGTATATCTAGTAACGCTCCTAGTGTGCCTGTAAAATATCAATGAAAAATATCCAGTAGTTTAGTCACAAGAATAATTTTTTCGTTTTTAACATTTTCTACATGCTGTATCTATTACTAAGCTATTGCCGACAAGTTAAAAACCCATACATCAGTATAAATTAACACACTGTTGCCGAATTGTACCTTATGCTCAAGCCGTAAGAGTCATTTTTAATTGCGTGTCATCTAAAAATGTGCGAATGAGACAAAATCTACTTCGAACAAACAATAAAGTTGACAACGTTTCGAAACCTGTATTTATTATGATTAAATTACTTACTTTAATTAAACTACTTAAACACTTTTTTACGTGCCAAAGTCCTACACCTTGTCTACACGTTTACCTACAGTGATGTTTCTTTAAAGTTTTATGGAAATTGAAATAAATGCACTTCAAACCAACCTGTATTTTATTAAACAGATTCAAACGTTAACAATATCGTTTCGCTGAAAACTGCGGTTTTAGTAGTATCATGAACTCCACTTAGGGACTGTTACATTACAACAGCCATTACAAGTCCGATATTATTTTCGAATAAGTTAAAATAACCTACTAAAATACTCAATTCAATTCAAAACATTCAAAGCACAAGCGAAAAATATGTTGACACTTGACAGCGACAGTTTTTTTTGTGAATGCTCGTTGTCCGGTTTTTTATTTTTCATAGCAACAGATATGACGATATGTGTTCTCTGAGTGCTAGTAGTGGAGAAAATTCATTCAACTATGGTATAATGTTTTCACTATTATACTGTAATTTTTAGTCTGTGACTTTTTAATATTTTATTTTTATTCTGTTTACTTTTTGTACAACTATGTACAACACAACACAAAAACGCCCAAAGAGCATGTCGATGATGACTTGACGTATCATTGACGCAGTCTTATTAAAATCTGATATAATACGAATAAGTATTACTTCTACTATTTCACAGTTTTCGAGTACACCTACATGATTTTAATTTATTTTTAGCTCTACGGACATACCGAGAGAGATATTATGGTAACATTTGTATTTGTCCGCTGTCCAAAGGATACAAGAAATATTCAATTTGTGACTAGGTATTCAGTGGACAGAATAACTTTAAATCAGTGATTTAGGATTCAAACAAATTTAGCAAAATAAAAAGTTACCGTAAAAAGCAAAAAAAAAAATAATTTATTGCCATGGTTTTGGAAAATCTCAGCAATGAAAATTGCCGTATGGACTGCGTTGTTACATGATGCCGTAGCTCGAGTCGCTGCCGTAGATATCAAGAAAAACACTGTTTTAATTCAGCATTAAATGGCGCCAAAAGTTCATTTCGCGGCTTGTCACCTGTCAATACTATTCTGTGATCCTGTGATCTAACATCGCGCTGTTGCCGCTCTTACCATGTAAGTAACCAATATTTACAAAGGGTGTTTAATTTCGTACTTGTTTTTGTGGTGTTTAGTTTGTTCGAAAAAATTTTTTTTTTTATTTCGCTCCTAGGAATTATTTGATAGTTTCAAAATACTTCTACGAACTAGTGTCTACAGTGTTATCATTTATTGTTGCATTGTCAAATCCACGTTGTATATACACATACACACACTCACACTCTCACACACACACACTCACACTCATGCACATGTTCTCGACCTAACAGCGCAGTTACTGGTTCCCGCGTTTCATCAAGGTGACGGCTGAAAATCGGTGTTTTTGCTGTCAGGCAAATGCGACACACCGAGCCTAGACCTTACGTGCTTTCCTTCCTCTCACTGTTTTATTCATATTTTTGTATTTTTAACCGACTTCAAAAAAAGGAGGAGGTTCTCAAGTCGACGGTATTTTTTTTTATTTTTTTTTATGTATGTTTTAACATAGCTTCGTCAGTTGTTACTCGATTTGTACAATTCTTTTTTTATCTCAAAGAACATAGTTCGTGTGTGGTCCCATAAAATTTTTTCAGAGATCTGGCTAGTAGTTTTCTCATAATCCTGAAAAATATCAATTATTTAGCTTGCCATCGCCCGAGTTTTTATAGAATTTCGGTCATAACATCTTTGTTTATTAACCGATTTAGATGATTCTTTCTTTATTTGAAAGGGTATACTTCAAGAGTGGTTACAATTTAATTTCATCGTTATTGAACTTCGAACTTCGAAGATACACAAGGGAACTCCTCAAAGTCAAATAGTATATGTAAAGTGATTTAGGTTTTGGTAAGTTTATGGCAATCCAAAACAAACCAAATCATGGTTTGCGATGCAACGTTCTGGACTAGACTTGGACTACGAAGACACAACGGAACTCCTCAAAAACAAACAGCGTAAATTTGGAAATTGAGTTCTGGGCATTTTACCATTGAAAATGTTATAATATAAAGTTAAAAAATATTTACACGCTGCGCTTACATACCTACCACTAAAAAGTTGAAAATAAAAAAAGCTTTTAGAAAAAAATGAAGTTGTCCTCCAGCCCCACCCGACTTCAATAGACGTGTTTTATTAATATTGATATGTGTAACGAATGATTCGAATATTATTTCTTGCTTTTTAGAGGTATTTAATTTTTAAGCTGTTTTTGTTTTCAGGTTTTTTGAAGGCGGTTTTTCTTTTTTTTAAAAAAGCTTTTTTTCTTCTTATTTTTTCGCAAATGTTTGTCTATCGTTCTTTTTAAGTCGTTTTTGTACTGATGAATGTAATGTGTGTGTCAGAGTTAATAAAACTTTTTATCTATCTATCTATCTATTACGTCAACGAGGTCCGCGCTGAATAAAATAAATAGAAGAGGTCCGAGAATAGAGCCCTGAGGGAATCCACAGGTCACTGGTGCGGGAGAAGACTGACTTGTTGTACCAGCACTATTGTTAGTCAACTTTACAGACTAGTATCGATCAGACAGATAGCTGTTGAACCACTGAAGCGACATATCAAAACCGTAGTACTTAAGCTTGGCCAGAAGAAGTGATATAATGAGTCTGTCAAATGCACGGGAAAAGTCTAGAAAGGCCAGAATAGTACTATGCCCAAGGTCCTGCTGAGTCAGTATATTATCAACAACATCCAGTAGTGCGGTGGATGCCACGACCTCTGCGAAATCCAGATTTATACATTGGAAGTATATTATTCTCCTCGACAAACTTTGTCATTTGAGCATATATACGACTTTTTCGAGTATTTTGGAAAGAAACGGTAATATACTGATGGGCCTAAGATCCTTTAGTTCAGCCGGATGGTCAACTTTAGGTAAAGGCGTTACTAAGGCATGTTTCCATTGACTTAGTTAAGTTAGTAAAGTTACTCACCGGTCTGTGAAAAGTTACTCACAGGTCTGTAAAAAGTTACTCATATGACTGTTAAAAGTTACTCACAAGTCTGTAAAAAGTTACTCACCGGTCTGTAAAAAATTACTCACCGGTGTGTGAAAAGTTACTCAATGGTCTGTGAAAAATTACTCACCGGTCTGTGAAAAGTTACTTACTGGTCTGTAAAAAGTGACTGACCGGTCTGTGTAAAAATACTCAACGGTTAGTGAAAAGTTACTCATTGGTCTGTGAAAAGTTACTCATCGGTCTATGAAAAGTTACTCACCGGTCTGTGAAAAGTTACTCACCGGTCTGTAAAATGTTACTCACCGGAAGGGATGAATGGGATGGATGATCGGGATTGATTGGCATAGCTCGGGATAGCTTTGGAATGATCGAAATGAATCGGGATTGATTATGATGGATCGGAATTGATCAAGAGGATCGGGATGGATCGGGATTGATCAAGACAAATCGGGTTGGATCGGAATGGATCGGGATGGTTGGGACGGATCGGGATGAATCAGTATGTACTAAAAGTTACTCACTGGTCTGTGAAAAATTACTCATCGATCTGTGAAAAGTTACTAACCGGTCTGTGAAAAGTTACTCACAGGTCTGTAAAAAGTTACTCATAGGTCTGTGAAAAGGTACTCACAAGTCTGTAAAAAGTTACTCACCGGTCTGTAAAAAATGACTCACTGGTCTGTGAAAAGTTACTCAACGGTCTGTGAAAAATTACTCACTAGTCTGTGAAAAATTACTCACTGGTCTGTGAAAAGTTACTCACCGGTCTGTAAAAATTACTTACTGGTCTGTGAAAAGTTACTCACCGGTCTGTGAAAAATTACTCACCGGTCTGTGAAAAGTTACTCACTGGTCTGTGAAAAGTTACTCACCGGTCTGTGACAAGTTACTCACTGGTCTGTGAAAAGTTACTCACCGGTCTGTGTAAAGTTACTCAACGGTCTGTGTAAAGTTACTCACCAGTCTGTGTAAATTTACTCACTGGTCTGTGTAAAGTTACTCACCGGTCTGTGATAAGTTACTCACCGGTCTGTGTAATGTTACTCACTGGTCTGTGTAAAGTTACTCACCGATCTGTGAAAAGTTACTCACCGGTCTGTAAAAAGTTACTAGTAACTTAGTAACGTAAAAATTTATGGGGATAGGCATAGCTTTTATTAATAAAGTTCCACAACAAGTGATTGATCTTCCTTTGCATGAATTTAAAAACCATGTTAAAAAAACGCTCATGGGTAAAGGTTATTATAAAGTAGATGATTATCTTAAAGATCTAAATGCGTGGAAATGATGTAACACATAAGTTGCTAAGAACTTTGTTGAAGTAATATAATAAGTCTATGTTGTTGCCAATAATCCTGTCACCCTGTTGTAATTATGTGGTAACGATATATTATATTCAAGTTTGTAAATATCGTTACTTATGGCTGTTACAGCTGATAAGTTTCTTGCGCCCGTTCTTCTTGTCAGCTAAAAAAGTCTGGAACGGGTGGTAGGAAAATATAGACGATTCAAAAGTACTTAATAAATAAGTTTATTTGAATAAAGCTTATTTGACTTTGACCTATTGTTTAATATTCTCTTTAATCCCATGACCCCTTCTTATCTTAAAGATCGTTTCAAATTTGCTAAAGACTCCCACTCCCGTTCCTTAAGGTCATCAGAAAACTTGCTACTGGAAATGCCAATACATTTTACTATGTTCTACGATCAATCCTTTTCGGTACAGCCTGTCCGTCTATGGAATGCTTTGCGACTTCTCATAGACTAAGCTCCCATTGCATGAAACCTTACCTCACAAGGTGGAAGAGCAGAAATGTGTTGCAGTAATAGATATTACTTAGGAACACTGGATTTTAGTGGGTTGCCATCGCATATCCTGGAAGAACATATATTTTTTTTCGTTTTCGTACCGCAATTTTGACCGAAAATTACATCATGAGGTGGAAGATCGAAATGTTAACCCATCGAAAGAGAAACATTCGGAGGTCAAAACCCGCATGGGTTGCCAGCCCCTACCCTGGCAGGTTTCAAGGTCAGCCAAGTTTTATGAGGCCCAAAAATGGGGTCACTTACCTCATCAGGTGGAGAGATAAAATTGATGCAGGTCGATAGCCCTAGTCGTGCCGTTCATGAATATATAGGGTTGCCTGCCTTCAGCCTGGCAGTTTTCCTGGTCAGCCACCTCAAACAATCTATATCAATATCTCGGAAAAACGAAAAATTCTTGTAAAGACGCTTTGATTCGGAGTAAATTTTATACAAACCGTGGTATTCAATTAAAATCTACGCTCTGGCAGTCTTGCGCCTATTACAGTGTTGAAATAATAAGGTAAATGCACCAGTTATGGTCATTTTTCATTGGTATCTTCAAAATATTGAAAAAAGTAATGTAGTTGTTTAACCTCATCAAGTGGCTCGATGAAACTGATGCAGATCGATAGCTCCAGACGTGCCGTTCATGAATATATAGGGTTGCCTGCCTTCAGCTTGGCAGTTTTTCTGGTCAGCTACCTCAAACAATCTATATCAATATCTTAAAAAAACGAAAAATTCTTGTAGAGACGCTTTGATTCGGGGTATATTTGATACAAACCGTGGTATTCAATTAAAATCTACGCACTGGTAGTCTTGCGCCTATACGGTGTTGAAATAATAGGGTAAAGGTACTAGTAAGTGGTCATTGTTATCTTCCAATACGGAAAAATGTATCTGTTTTAGCGTTCTCATACCAGAGTGATAATCTTATACTACGTATAACTTATTTTGATATTACAATTGTAAAAAATGTACATAAAAAGGAAATACAAAATCACGTACATACTTTTTTTTATTCAAAACCAGGGAGTTCACAAAATCTTCTCTTTCTTACAACTGGTTGATTATTGCATAGCTTTTAATTGACACTTCGCTAGAAAAATGTAAAAATTTTAATATATTAAATTTTGGAATATTAATGTCGTAAAAAAATACTAAATTTGACGATTTGAAGTAAATACTTTTATTTTGTGATATTTAGGATTATTTAACAGAGTTAGTAAGTCATTTTTATTACACAACTATCCAAAAAAGTGTATTGTGTTCGGGTTTGATGTATTATGTATGTGAGTTTCTTATTTCACTATAACATCAAAACACTGAACAAATTTGGCTGTGAGAGGTATCGTTAAATTAGAATCCTTACATCACCCCAAACGACACTAACAATAGATTTTTGAAAAATGACAATAATATATGTCAGCTGCATGACACCATTTATTTATTTTTTGCAATGATTACAAAATTAAAGGCCTTGATGAACACATTCCAAAACTAATAATTTGTAACTAAAATGTATGAAATAAAAAAAAACATCACTGCCCTGCCAAAAATGAACCAGTTAAATAAAAAGTATTATTGCATACTTGGTTTCTCAGGATTTTAGCTTTTAAACAATCAAAACACGATAAAAAGTATCCTATATTTTAATTCAACAATCTGTGTCCCTATCTAAATCCGTTGAGCCGTTTTTGCCACAGAAAAAGCAATAATTAGAGTTTTTGCGTGATTGAGTAACGAACATCGAAACTTTCATAATTTTATAATAATACTAGCTTCCGCCCGCGACTTCGTCCGCGTGGAAATTAGAGAAAATCCTTAGGGAACCTTCAACCAGGTTTCGACCAGCCGTTTTTAAGCGATTAGGCGGGTCCCCACCAAGCGCGCTGCCTCGCGAGGCAAGACGTTTGCCGTGTGTGGAGGGCCTCGCACGAGGCTGCTCGCTTGGTGGGGACCCGCCTAATCGCGTAAAAACGGCTGGTCGGAAACTGGTTGAAGGTTCCCTAAGGATTTTCTCTAATTTCCACGCGGACGAAGTCGCGGGCGGAAGCTAGTTTATTACAATAATCAGAATTGGGTTCTGGTTCTTGGTTTCCGTTCCCTCTCCCGTTCCCGTTCCCATTGTCGTTCCCGTTCCGCTTCCTGAATCATGTCCTGAATCATGTCCACCGTGTTGGACTTCAAATTAAATGTCATTTTCGCAATCACCATCCCATAAAACCTCAAGAACGACATCCATATCGTTTTTTATTTTTACTTACCCATTTACCCCTTAAGGGGTTGATTTTTAAAATCACAAAATATATGTTTGTCTATTTATTTTTAGACGTGCTCCTACGAAGTTTAAAGTTGTGCTGTCTATTTTATATTCTTTTTCCATACAAAATTTGAACCCCATTTTCACCCCTTTAGGGGTTAAATCATGTCCACCGTGTTGGACTTCAAAATAAATGTTATTTTCGCAATAGTCAACCCAGAAAACCCCAATAACGACATCCATATCGATTTTTAGGTTTATTTACCCCATTGCACCCCCATTTCATCACCATGGGGGTTAAAATTATACCAATACAATATGCGTTGCGTTAGATTTCCATCCATAAGCCTAAATTACAAATTTAGCGATTTCTACTTCAAAAATAAAGGATTATCTTCTAAACACAACTTCATCCCCCTTTTCACCCCTTTGGGGGTAGAATTTTGAAAAACGCTGAGACACTTATTTATTTATTTTCAATCATCAGCCTAAACACAAAATTTGAAGATCCTAGCTTCAAAACTGAGTGACTTTCATACAAACTTTCATCCCTTATTTCATCCACTTAGGGATGGAATTTTCAAAAATCCTTCCTTAGTGGATGCCTACACTGTACAAAGTATCTGTGTGCAAAATTTCAAGTCTCTAGGTTCAGTGGTTTGGGCTGTGCGTTGATATCTCACTCAGTCAGTCAGGACTTTGAATTTTATATATATAGACTAGCTTCCGCCCGCGACTTCGTCCGCGTGCATATTAGAGAAAATCCTTAGGGAACCTACAACCAGGATCCGACCAGCCGTTTTTACGTCATTTGACGGGTCCCCACCAAGCTCGCGAGGCACAACGTTTGCCGCGTGTGGCGGGCCTCGCACTCCCTCTCCCTCTCCCTCTCCCTCTGTCATATTCGCAATCACCATCCCATAAAACCTCAAGAACGGCATCCATATCGATTTTTATGTTTACTTACCCCATTTACCCCCTAAGGGGTTGATTTTCAAAATCACAAAATAATTTGTTTGCTTATTTATTGCAATTTTTAGACGTGCTCCAGCGAAGTTTAAAGTTGTAATTTCGATCTTATATTCTTTTTCCATACAAAATTTGAACCCCATTTTCACCCCTTTAGGGGTTAAATCATGTCCACCGTATTGGACTTCAAAATAAATGTTATTTTCGCAATCGTCATCCTAGAAAACCCTAATAACGACATCCATATCGATTTTTGGGTTTTTTACCCTATTTCACCCCCATTTCACCCCCATAGGGGTCAAAATACTAACAATAACGATATACGTTGCGTTAGATTTCCATCCATAAGGTTAAATAATAAATTTAGCTATTTTTACTTCGTAAATGAAGGATTTTCTTTACACAACTTCATCCCCCTTTTCACCCCTTCAGGAGTACAATTTTTAAAAACGCTGAGACAATTTATATAAATATTCAATCCTTAGCCTAAACACAAAATTTGAAGATCCTAGCTTCGAAACTCAGGAACTTTTATACAAATTTTGGGCCCCCGTTTCACCCCCTTGGAGGGTGAGTTTTGAAAAATCCTTTCTTAGTGCACCCTTAGACCTCATAAGGAACCTACGTGTCAAATTTGGAGTTTCTAGACCCCCCGCAACTTTATCTTCGTAAACAGTTATTTTTCTATCCCTCGGTAGGTAAAAAATAGCTATAAAGTACTTACTTTTAACATTGGAAATGTAAATATGTTTATGTAAGTATAAAATTGGGAAGGCTGGCGCATGGTTTCCCTGGGAATGGATCTGAAGACTCTGAGAGATGAAGAGCTCAGAGACATGAGTGCCTGAGTACTCATGTTTTTGAAAAGTGAAAACGCCGAAACAGCGCCTAGTGAGAGGCGCGTCAGTTCAGGCGTTTTCACTTTTCAAAAACATGAGTACTCAGACACTCATGTCTCTGAGGTCTTCAGTTCTCAGAGTCTTCAGATCCATTCCCGGGATACCGTGCGCCAGACTTCCCAATTTTATACTACTTATAAGTACCTAGCTCATGCTGTGAATTGTGAAATAAATATAAATAATACATACTTATAATGATTGTTGCAACGCAACTTTAATAATTAAACGATTACCTTGCGTTTAACATAGCTAGTAGGTATAATAAATTGAAATTGTATACTCATTGTGGGTTAATTAAGTTGATATCATTGATAATTTCAGTTAGGTAGTCGGCAGCACGTCACGTTATCTGTCAAAAGTCGACAATTTGTAATTGAATTTGTTTACCCTTTCATGGTAGATAGGCTGTCGACTGTTATATTTACTTTTTGTACTTTTCTCATGTTAAATATTTTGATAAAATTTCTAATTAAGTAGAAAGAACTAATAAGAAATGTTGTACTTTCATATATAATTTGATTGCTTATTGTAGTAAAAAAATGGCAATATTTTTTTAAGATGTTTTAGATTAATATTTGTGTCACAATCTTACTGGCCTTTAAAAATTTTATAGCTTTGTGATCATGATCATACTAGGCGCGATAAGTAACAACAGTTAGTTCCTCTTGTAAATAAATTATTAAATATAAAAGACGGAGGTCTACAACCCTCTCCAAGTTTTCTTTCGCCATTTCTTTCTTGGAGGGGCCTCCCATTTTTTGAAATGGTGGCAGATTCAGTAGATTCTCTCTTTTTAGCATTCATTAATCCACAAAATTAATTATAACAATTAAGTAAATGAGAATTCTCAAATTAAAAAATATAACAATACGTTAAACCCAATAAGTTTGTTTAATAGAATGCGTTATTAGTTAACATACAACCGGCCGAATGTGACGATATTATTATGAATATATTGAGTTGACAATTATAACCTATAGGTAATATTGTTGAGTTGACCGTGCACGAGGACATGCACGAGGTCAGGATGGACGAATGTGACGTTTTGTCGTTTGATAGTAATAAATCCATTTTATTGTTATGATTTCGAATCAAATTAAAAGGATAATAGTAGTATTTTAGTTTAATAGCCTGGCAACACCGCCGCTTAGCTCCGCCGTTTCCCGCCATATTTTACCGCCTTTTGTAGTGGAATGGGGAGGTAAGCGGTGGGGATAGGCGGCAGAACGGTCGACGAAAATCAGTTGCGTGCGGGCTCAGTCACTGTTCAACCGTCGAGAAGAGAAGTAGTTAGGGAAAACTGCTAACGTATCGTTGCTATAGCCTAGTTAATAATAATCATGGTGTATTCCAGTGAAGATAGTAAAAATGGTTTACCTTTATTACTGTAGTTTCATTATATTTGAGTGTTTGCGCCGCATTTTAGGGGCTAGCGTCCTCAGTTATTAAGATAGAGAAATGAAAATAGCAACAAAAGATTTGTTACTAAACGGCCTGTAAAAATATTTTTTGTAAAATATTTATAATATTCTTTTAAATAAAAAAAAAACGCCTATTTTTGCCCGTTTCAACTTTTTAGTGGTAGATAATGTAGGTATGTAAGCGTGTAAATATTTTTTAACTTTAGAAAATATTTTCAATGGTAAAATGCCCACAACTCAATTTCCAAATTTACGCTGTTTGTTTTGAGGAGTTTCTTTGTGTCTTCGTAGTCCAAGTCTAGTTCATAACGTTGCATAGCAGACCATGGTTTGGTTTGTTTTGGATTGTCATATAAACCTACCAAAATCGAACCAAAATCGAAATCATTTTATATATACTATTTACCCGACTGCAAAGAAAGGGTTATGTTTTTCGCGCGTATCTTGTATGTAAGTATGTTTGTTTGTGTGTTTGTATGTAATATTCTTTATTACCTCATATCTTTTAAACGGCTGAATGGATTTCTGTAATTAAGATATCGTTAGATTTGTTTTGTCAGCCCAAGTGTTCTTAAGAAGGTGGCGTTACAAAAAAAACAACATGGCGGCTGTACCCCTTTCGGACCGGCGCTTAAACTACAAAGAAATTTGTAATTTTGAACTTGTATCTTAGGTAATTTGGGGCCGCAGATTACGAATCTGCTATAATTTTCCAGATTTTCCGCCGCCATGTTGGAAAATTCATTTACCAACAATTGTATCAAGCTGGGCTCTTCATTTCCTACGAACAATTGTGAGGGTCACAATTGTATCATATCGGGCCTAACGCCTCCTTCTTATTTTTTTCTGAAAAGAGACTATGAATGAAACATGAATAATGAAAAACATGAAATTTACAAAAAGATTTATTAATAATCAGAAACGCAACTTTGTACTAGCCACTCGAACGTCCATGATCACCACATTCAAGAAAAAAATCCGTCGTACTGTTGGTCGACTGTGGGAAGAGACTTCACATTCTGTGACTTCACTCTGTATTTGGAAGAGGCACCTAAACCACAGAATACATAGTACAGTACAACCTAAACATATCAGCAAATTCCAGATCTTCCCTTGTGGTCTCTTTCTTGGAGCTTGGGCTTCTTCTGCCATCCTGCTAGCATACTCAGAGGTATGTTATCGTCATCACTTTCTTCGCCTTCATCAGAAGAAGAGGAACTTGAATGTTTGGGGTTTCCTTCAACAAAGTAGTACAAATCGATTTCGTCGTGGTCATCGCCCTCGTTCCCAGAGTCATTGAGCATCTCTGCAATAGCAGTGTCGTTTAAACTGGAAACATAGTGCGGAAACTGTGAAAAATTAATAATTTTTAGAAACTTAAAATATGCATGAGGTAAATGTAGGGCCCACGTTGATACAAATGTGTCATCAAAGTTCGTTAAGGCGTTACGGCAAAGGGTTTACTTGCCAATAGTCCCGGTTATCACAAAAACATCATATGTTTCACTATTTTTCTAATCAAGAGCTCGTATATTACTACACTTACAAAATAAAACAATAGTAGGTACTTACTTGCGCCAAGTCGGGGACCCCAATCAGTCAGGAACTGTACAGCTTGAAAACTGCTCGCCGACTGCGCGTCGGACAAAATTTGCACAGCAGGAGGCGAAAATTCGCTTCCCGCACAATCGTACGATACTGGGCCCGTCCATTTCCAATGTAAAACTAATGAGTTATACTCGAGTTTGTGACCTGTACAATTGTATTGGAGCAGTCCGAAAGGGGTACGGTACTAATATACGTAGTGGAAAAAAAAATTTTTTTTTAGAATACTGCAATATGGCTGTCAAATTAATTAAAGGGCTTATTGTAAGGATTTCAAAAAGGTATATCATGACATGACCGTAATATATAATTACTAAAAAGATATAAATAAAAAAATAAATTATAAAAATTAAAAAACCCGCCTGCATAAAAAGACAGGTCCACTGAAAAGATGGAAACAAGATTAAATATTGAAGGCAACATAATAACATGCAGTCGGAGGCATATAATTCAAATCGTTCATAACGTCACTTTCTGAATGCATGCCTAAGACTGCATGTTATTATGTTGCCTTTTATATTTAATCTTGTTTCCATCTATTCAGTGGACTTGTCTTTTTATGCAGGCGGGTTTTTGGCTTGTGTATCAAGTCCAATACCGATGAAAGTTCAAAATCCAATACCGATGAAATTGAAATGTAACCATTTTTGAATTAAGTATACCCCTTCAAACAAAAAAAATAATCATCTAAATCGGTCTATAAACAAAAATTTTATGTCCGAAAATCCGTAAAGGTCAAGCCACACAGCGGGCGTGGCGTGACGGGACGGGACGGCGACGCGACGCTGAGAAGTTGTAATGTACTAGATACTATGGACGACGTCACACAGGCCGGCGTGGCGCGACGTGTCGCGCCGTGCGTGAATACAGATCGGAAGCGCGGCGGGGTGGAAAGTATGCGTGATCACGCCCGCAGTGTGAACTCCCGTTGCGCCCCGTCGCGCCCCGTCGCGCCGCGCCCCGTCACGCCCGCTGTGTGGCTTGACCTTAAAAACACGTGTAATGGCAAGCTATAATTGATATTTTTCAGGATTAAGAAAAAACTGCCAGCCAGATCTCCTCAATTTTTTTCTGGGACCACACACAAGCTATGTTTTTTGAAATAAAAAAAGATTTGTATAAATCAATCAAGCATACGTAAAATAAGAAAACATACAGTTGGCTAGATAACCTCCTCCTTTTTTTGAAGTCGGTTAAAAAAGGTAGGTAATTTTGTTTGTTAATTTTTCTCGTTGTTATTCACCACGCAGTTGCTAATCACCCCAGTTCACTGGTACTAGTTGTTGGGCTACACCATGGTATAATAATGGATTGGACTGTTTGGAAAGAAAAATGAAAAATATACTCTTTGAATTCAAATGAAAAAAATATTGAAAGAAAGAAAACAAACGAAAAACCAAGTCATCAAGACATGCCATCAAGATAAATAATCAAATATTTTCTGCGTGTTTATAAAGTTTACCCATGGGAGTTAGGATTTTTGTCAGGTTCGGAATAATTAAGGCTTTTATAGTTTCGTGCAAGTTTCATGGGGGTTAGGATTTGGGGTTAGGTTCGGAATAAACGTTCGTGGTGATGTCACAGTCCGTTGTCGGCCATTCCACGTTTGACCTTTTGTATTTCGGCGATATTACGAAATTCGGTGGGTGGTTGTGTTGTTTGTTAGAACCATTGGATATTTAATTATTGTAAGGTCTAGTTGTTTTGGATTGAGTGTCACTTTGTGTCGGTGTCGAGGGCAGTCACGCCATCATGGCCAATCATGGCTCACAATAAAAAAACACTATTTGTTGGTAGCAATGATGTTAGTATTAGTTTTTATAATAATAGTAGACATTTGCCCATCTACTGAATCAGTAGATTGGAAAATGTATACACAAAATAAAATGGCACTTTATTGTCAAACTTTCACGTACAATGTCACGAAAAAATAAGTTTTTATACGAAGTTTTCATTAACTTACGTCACTACTGGGCTGGCAGTGAAGTAGGGAAAAAAATACCCACGACAGTACCAGTAGTGCACCTTGGTAGTGTCGTGGGGAAGAAGGGGACATTTGCCCATCTACTAAATCAGTAGATTGGAAAATGTATACCTTCTCAAATAAAATGGCAGAGTTTATTGTCAAACTTTCAGGTACAAAACTATATAGGTACCATTGGATGCTTTAGGAAGAGTTTTGCAGCTGTTGAAATGTCTTTCCTTGTAGAATTATTCCAGTCTCCTCAAAAATCTCTCCTTCCTATTTTACATTTTAAACCGACTTCAAAAACTTTGAAAAGGAGGAGGTTATCTATTCGTCGCGTATATTTTTTTTTTATATATGTATGTACACCGATTACTCGAAGACGGCTGAACCGATTGAAACAATTCAAACGTTATAACATGAGGTTTGTTCCCAAGTTGGTCCCATTTTTTGAAATTTTGAAATCGGTTCAGTAGTTTTCAAGTAATCTTGAAAATACTGTCGTTTTCGTTACCATTTTATATGAATTGAGACCGACTTTCAACCATTACTTTTTTGTTTATGAACTGATTTAGACAATTCTTTTTTGTTTGAAAGAAGACACCTTAAGAATGATTCCATATTATTTTCATTGGTATTGGACTTTGGATTTTGAAGATACACGAGGGAACTCCTCAAAATCAAATAGGAACTGTACAGTGATTGAAATATTGGTAGGTTTATTATTGTCAAGGACATTCTGGACTAGATTTGAACTGCGAAGACCCAACGGAACACGTGTGGACATTGAGTTACTCGGGGTTTACCATTGAAAAACGTGAAACATTATACTTAACGTTTTATTTTATAAAATCATCGCTTACATATCTACCACAAAAAAGTTTAAAATAAAAAGCTTTTAAAAAAAAGTAAAACCTCCTTCAAAAACCTTAAAAAACAACTCTATAAAAAGCAAGAAATAATGTTCAAATCGCGTCTATTGAAGTCGGGTGGGGCTTTTAGAATATAAACATCACAATAAGTAAAAAAAATACTTCCAGCTCCACCCGACTTCAATAGACGTGTTTTAATTAATCGATTTGAACATTATTTCTTGCTTTTTATAGAGTTGTTTTTTAAGGTTTTTGAAGGAGGTTTTACTTTTTTAAAAGCTTTTTTTTAAATAAAATGTGTTCAGAGGCATATTAAATCGAAAAGTTATCTAGGACACTTTCGTCAGATTAAAATGTAGGCTCTCCTTTTTTTGATCTGCGGCGGTGTAGTGTTATGCGATTTAACGAAAAGAAAAAAACCGGCCAAGTGCGAGTTGGACTCGCGCACGATGGGTTCCGTACCAAAAAACGGCAAATAATCACGTTTGTTGTATGGGAGCCCCCCTCAAATACAGACAGTGACAGACAGACAGACAGACAGACGGACAGAGGAGTCTTAGTAATAGGGTTCCTTTTTTTACCCTTTGGGTACGGAACCCTAAAAAACGAAATTTAACGAAAAAAACGAAAAGAAAAAAAAAATAAGCACGTTTCTTTCAATAGCATCTGTCAACTTCATCTTATGTTATTCTAGATGTTGTTAATAGTGGAAAAAATGGAAAAGTCTTTGTTGTCTGAATTTTTTTAAGTTGCTGAGCTTATAATTAATAGGTATATTCATATTCTTTCTTTGTTCTGAACTACCTATTGTCTTTTGGCATTCCAACCAAATTGGTTAAGGCCCCTTAAGTCTCAAAGCATGAATTTCCATCTCAGTTAAATGCGTTTTTCTCCATCAATATTATAGGTATGGCTTTCAAAAATATATGTAAAACTACATTATAAATCAGAGGGCATTGTTGTTTACATTTTTTTTATTTTATTATTATGTATTGGAAAAAAGTCCTGAACCTACCTCTATTATAATTTTTAAATCCATTTCTTTCGGTTAATAATATTAGTCGAAAATCGTTATCTTTTATTTGTAAATAGTCTACAAAAAATGCAGGGCGTGGTTGTTTTAGATTTTTTATTTGTGGTAAAAAAATATTTTAATTTTATTATATTCCATTTCGCGCTCGGTCACACGTCGTCGCGTCATGCTGAACGGACTGTCGCGCTAATATGAAAAGATTCTTGATTAAGGTCATTTTGATTTTGTCACTTGTCAGTGTGTCTCTCACATCATTAATTTCTACTGGTAGAATATCGAAAACGAGTGGGTCGGACCACTCGTTGCAAAACTCAGGAGTATGAATATTAAAAAATAGCATTTTAGGGATTCGCATACGAATCTTGTATGTATTTCATACATAATTTGTAATTCTAATGATTCAAAAATAGGCCCCTGGGCCACTGGTTTTCATACACTTTATTATGGCGTTAGATTTTTCTCCCTCTGACTGCGTGGTGTGAGTGTTTCCTGTTGGTTCGATTAATCGGACTGCGTGGAAGCGCAATTCCGCTTCGTGATCAGAATACACGGACTATTTTATTCATGTTTCAATTAATCACAATGAGGATCAGCGACGATTTTTGTTAAGTAGCTTATCAGAAAGCTTATACCACTACATGATTAACTGTGAAGTTTTTTTTACGATATCTCTTAAAACTCGGAAGTTATACGAGCTAGAACGCTGTTATTTTGGAGGTCCTAATGACGTCATCCACCACGTACGCGAACCTTAGGACCACAGTTTAACAGTACAAGCTGTGGTCGTACGAAGGTCGTCCCTTTATTCGCTTTAGGACAGATTCGCTAAGACAGCTTCGTTTTACGATAGATTTGCTTTACGTACGGCAGATTCACTTTAAGACAGAAAATTGTACAGTTGCTTTAAATAGTCTCTACGTGATAAAGCACATATTTTATTGAGCTTAGCATTTCTTTAAACCCTTATAACTCAACCATTTCTAAACGGGTTTCAAAAAATCTTTTTGACCGAGCGAGCACGAAGTGCGAGCGATCACGGTACCGGGACAGAGCCACCCGAGTGGATGGGACTCACTTGCGAAGCGTCTCTGCTTCAGCTTGGGCAAAAATTCTTTCGTATGTCCGGCTGTATGTTTTCCTCTACAGGTCGCATTTCTCAACCGATTCTCGTGAAATTTTGTGAGTAGGTTCGATAATTATATAGATTTTTTAAACCAGCCAGTTTTTCGAAATTTACCATAAAATCACTCATTTAAAAAAAAATAGAAACGCTATCTATTATGTAAATATATAAATTAATCCTTACATAAGTATATTAAAACAGTAAAAAAAGTGTGTCCGTACATTACATATATTTCAAAAAAAAATCTGAGGCGATGGAGGCATAGTAATAGAGTAAGAATTTGAAAAAAAAGTGTGTCTGTTTGTTTGTCTGTTTGTGTGTCTGTTTGTTTGTCTGTTTGAACACGCTAATCTCCGGAAATACTGAACGGATTCGAATGAAACTTTTTTTGTTATATAGCTGTTAAGCCTGGGCATAACTGGGTATAATTGATTTTGGAAAATGGAACACCTGATGCAGCACCATAATGGTCCAACTTGACTATAAGGAATATAAAAATGACACCTTTGCAAAAGTTGTTCGGCCTGATGAGCATATTTTGTTGAGGTATAAAAATCGAAGATCTGGAAACCCCGTTGCAGAACCATAATGATCCAGCTGAATTATACAAAATTTAAAAATGACACCTTGGCAAAAGTTGTTCAGCCTGATGAGCATTTTTTGTTGAGGTACAAAAATCGAAGATCTGGAACACCTGATGCAGAACCATAATGGTCTAGCTAAACTATACAAAATATAAAAATGTCATCTTGGCAAAAGTTGTTCAGCCTGATGAGCATTTTTGTTGAGGTATGAAAATCAAAAGTCTGGAACACCCGATGCAGAACCATAATGATCCAGCTAGACCTTCCGAACGACTTCGTCATTTTCTTAAACTTGACGCTTTCCTAACTTGTCTCATTTTTAACTCGGCTTTTTCTTAGTTGGTCTCTTTCCTAGATGACTTCGTCATTTTCTTAAACTTGACACTTTCCTAACTTGTCTCATTTTTAACTAGGCTTTTTCTAAGTTGGTCTCTTTCTTAAACTTGTCTGGACGACTTCATCATTTTATTTTTATTAGGTTGCTTTCTCGTTTGTTTGATTGGTAGTTTGTTTGTTTGTCCACAAAGAACATCAGACAAAAGTGTATAAACATAATTCTGTTATCTATAAACACTTTATGTTACTAGAATCATAAAACAGCAGCAACATAATTTTTGAACTCCTTCATTTAGCTTTAATTAATTATTGAAAAAAACAAAAGCATATCAATGAAACGGATATCTTTGTCAGCGATTACACAAGTCTCCCCTGAGTATATTTGTTCTGTGGCACAATTGATTGCGCATTAAAAAAAAATTTCTGCCAGCTGTCACTCAACTGTCAAGTGTTTTGGTACGTGCAAGAAGCTTATACCTCCCTCCAATGGAGATTGCACGGCCAGTGTCATAGTGAAGATAGAAAAAATGTCCTTGAGTGACGTGACGGCTTATTGCAACCTCTTACTTTCTTTAGTGTTACAATACGTGTTCGTTGTTCGTTCGTTCGTGAGAAACAAAAACGTATTGTAAAACGAATTTGGGGTAAAATCACGAATTCGGGGTGAGACGTTTTCTTTGGGTCCGTGTGTCCCCTGTAGGTAGGAAACAACAACATATGGCCATAATTTTCCTTATTCCTATACGCATAATTCATCAATGGTCATAATTGTTGGCATATCACGGTAGTGTGGCCCTGGCATAACGCAGCTAACGAAACGCTGACAAACGCAGCTGTCGTGGTGGTGTTGCTATTTAGTGTCGGGGTTACCAAAAAAAGCCTTTCAAACATAAATAACTCTTAAAACATAAATCTTCGTAAAAATCTGAATATTTTCTATGAATAACTAATTGCATGCCTACATTTTGGAAAATACAGAAATGTTATACATTCATTGGTTTTTTTCTATGGGACTCTGCCTGTTGTCCTTTACCAGTGGATCGAAGGGGAAAAAATATCCCTCGATCCACCAGTGGATCGAAAAAACTGTTTTTCGATGTATATTTTCTGACAGGGGGGTGCAAGTGCACCCCCTTGCACCCCCGTGAAATGATCCGGTGGACCACGGCTAAGAAGAGAGCGAAAGAGACAGAGCCGAGTTAAAAATGTGTGAGTAAAAAATGAGTTGGAAAATTGTAGAAAGAGCCGAGTTAAAAATAAGACGAGTTGGGAAAGTGTCAAGCATAAAAAAGAGACCAACTAAGAAAGAGCCGAGTTAAAAATGAGACGAGTTGGGAAAGTGACAAGTTTAAGAAAGAAACCAACAAAGAAAGAGCCGAGGTAAAAATAAGGCGAGATGGGAAAGTGTCAAGTTTAAGAAAATGACGAAGTCGTCCAGAAGGCAGCTAGACTATACAAAATATAAAAATGTCATCTTTGCAAAAGTTGTTCAGCCTGGAACACCTGAAGCAGAACCATAACACTGCTACAAGTATTTTCTTATGTAACTACATTAGTTCATTTATATGCATACGCCGAAGTCATAAAGTCCACGCGTACGAAGTCACGGGCATCAGCTAGTAAATAAATAAATATAAAAAAAAAACATTTCAGTCCGGCTTTCTAGCGCTGGATGTTCTCCTCTACAGGTCGCATTTCTCAACTGATTCTCGTGAAATTTTGTGACCAGTTTTGAAAATAATATAAGTAGTTTTTTTTGTCACGCCAGTTTTTTATTGTTTTTTAAATGGTGGAGATATGTAAAAATATATTTTTCTGCCCGACTTACCGGCGCTGTCTGTTTTCTTCTACTGGTCGCATTTCTCAACGGATTACCGTGAAAATTTGTGGGCAGGTTTGGAAATGATTTACTAAGATTTTTTTTAAGGTCGAGCCAGTTTTCCTAAAGTTTTCGAAATGGCGGAGATATACAAAGTGGAGATGTCAATGCAACAATAAATTAAATTTCGTATATCTAGTAACGCTCCTAGTGTGCCTGTAAAATATCAATGAAAAATATCCAGTAGTTTAGTCACAAGAATAATTTTTTCGTTTTTAACATTTTCTACATGCTGTATCTATTACTAAGCTATTGCCGACAAGTTAAAAACCCATACATCAGTATAAATTAACACACTGTTGCCGAATTGTACCTTATGCTCAAGCCGTAAGAGTCATTTTTAATTGCGTGTCATCTAAAAATGTGCGAATGAGACAAAATCTACTTCGAACAAACAATAAAGTTGACAACGTTTCGAAACCTGTATTTATTATGATTAAATTACTTACTTTAATTAAACTACTTAAACACTTTTTTACGTGCCAAAGTCCTACACCTTGTCTACACGTTTACCTACAGTGATGTTTCTTTAAAGTTTTATGGAAATTGAAATAAATGCACTTCAAACCAACCTGTATTTTATTAAACAGATTCAAACGTTAACAATATCGTTTCGCTGAAAACTGCGGTTTTAGTAGTATCATGAACTCCACTTAGGGACTGTTACATTACAACAGCCATTACAAGTCCGATATTATTTTCGAATAAGTTAAAATAACCTACTAAAATACTCAATTCAATTCAAAACATTCAAAGCACAAGCGAAAAATATGTTGACACTTGACAGCGACAGTTTTTTTTGTGAATGCTCGTTGTCCGGTTTTTTATTTTTCATAGCAACAGATATGACGATATGTGTTCTCTGAGTGCTAGTAGTGGAGAAAATTCATTCAACTATGGTATAATGTTTTCACTATTATACTGTAATTTTTAGTCTGTGACTTTTTAATATTTTATTTTTATTCTGTTTACTTTTTGTACAACTATGTACAACACAACACAAAAACGCCCAAAGAGCATGTCGATGATGACTTGACGTATCATTGACGCAGTCTTATTAAAATCTGATATAATACGAATAAGTATTACTTCTACTATTTCACAGTTTTCGAGTACACCTACATGATTTTAATTTATTTTTAGCTCTACGGACATACCGAGAGAGATATTATGGTAACATTTGTATTTGTCCGCTGTCCAAAGGATACAAGAAATATTCAATTTGTGACTAGGTATTCAGTGGACAGAATAACTTTAAATCAGTGATTTAGGATTCAAACAAATTTAGCAAAATAAAAAGTTACCGTAAAAAGCAAAAAAAAAAATAATTTATTGCCATGGTTTTGGAAAATCTCAGCAATGAAAATTGCCGTATGGACTGCGTTGTTACATGATGCCGTAGCTCGAGTCGCTGCCGTAGATATCAAGAAAAACACTGTTTTAATTCAGCATTAAATGGCGCCAAAAGTTCATTTCGCGGCTTGTCACCTGTCAATACTATTCTGTGATCCTGTGATCTAACATCGCGCTGTTGCCGCTCTTACCATGTAAGTAACCAATATTTACAAAGGGTGTTTAATTTCGTACTTGTTTTTGTGGTGTTTAGTTTGTTCGAAAAAATTTTTTTTTTTATTTCGCTCCTAGGAATTATTTGATAGTTTCAAAATACTTCTACGAACTAGTGTCTACAGTGTTATCATTTATTGTTGCATTGTCAAATCCACGTTGTATATACACATACACACACTCACACTCTCACACACACACACTCACACTCATGCACATGTTCTCGACCTAACAGCGCAGTTACTGGTTCCCGCGTTTCATCAAGGTGACGGCTGAAAATCGGTGTTTTTGCTGTCAGGCAAATGCGACACACCGAGCCTAGACCTTACGTGCTTTCCTTCCTCTCACTGTTTTATTCATATTTTTGTATTTTTAACCGACTTCAAAAAAAGGAGGAGGTTCTCAAGTCGACGGTATTTTTTTTTATTTTTTTTTATGTATGTTTTAACATAGCTTCGTCAGTTGTTACTCGATTTGTACAATTCTTTTTTTATCTCAAAGAACATAGTTCGTGTGTGGTCCCATAAAATTTTTTCAGAGATCTGGCTAGTAGTTTTCTCATAATCCTGAAAAATATCAATTATTTAGCTTGCCATCGCCCGAGTTTTTATAGAATTTCGGTCATAACATCTTTGTTTATTAACCGATTTAGATGATTCTTTCTTTATTTGAAAGGGTATACTTCAAGAGTGGTTACAATTTAATTTCATCGTTATTGAACTTCGAACTTCGAAGATACACAAGGGAACTCCTCAAAGTCAAATAGTATATGTAAAGTGATTTAGGTTTTGGTAAGTTTATGGCAATCCAAAACAAACCAAATCATGGTTTGCGATGCAACGTTCTGGACTAGACTTGGACTACGAAGACACAACGGAACTCCTCAAAAACAAACAGCGTAAATTTGGAAATTGAGTTCTGGGCATTTTACCATTGAAAATGTTATAATATAAAGTTAAAAAATATTTACACGCTGCGCTTACATACCTACCACTAAAAAGTTGAAAATAAAAAAAGCTTTTAGAAAAAAATGAAGTTGTCCTCCAGCCCCACCCGACTTCAATAGACGTGTTTTATTAATATTGATATGTGTAACGAATGATTCGAATATTATTTCTTGCTTTTTAGAGGTATTTAATTTTTAAGCTGTTTTTGTTTTCAGGTTTTTTGAAGGCGGTTTTTCTTTTTTTTAAAAAAGCTTTTTTTCTTCTTATTTTTTCGCAAATGTTTGTCTATCGTTCTTTTTAAGTCGTTTTTGTACTGATGAATGTAATGTGTGTGTCAGAGTTAATAAAACTTTTTATCTATCTATCTATCTATTACGTCAACGAGGTCCGCGCTGAATAAAATAAATAGAAGAGGTCCGAGAATAGAGCCCTGAGGGAATCCACAGGTCACTGGTGCGGGAGAAGACTGACTTGTTGTACCAGCACTATTGTTAGTCAACTTTACAGACTAGTATCGATCAGACAGATAGCTGTTGAACCACTGAAGCGACATATCAAAACCGTAGTACTTAAGCTTGGCCAGAAGAAGTGATATAATGAGTCTGTCAAATGCACGGGAAAAGTCTAGAAAGGCCAGAATAGTACTATGCCCAAGGTCCTGCTGAGTCAGTATATTATCAACAACATCCAGTAGTGCGGTGGATGCCACGACCTCTGCGAAATCCAGATTTATACATTGGAAGTATATTATTCTCCTCGACAAACTTTGTCATTTGAGCATATATACGACTTTTTCGAGTATTTTGGAAAGAAACGGTAATATACTGATGGGCCTAAGATCCTTTAGTTCAGCCGGATGGTCAACTTTAGGTAAAGGCGTTACTAAGGCATGTTTCCATTGACTTAGTTAAGTTAGTAAAGTTACTCACCGGTCTGTGAAAAGTTACTCACAGGTCTGTAAAAAGTTACTCATATGACTGTTAAAAGTTACTCACAAGTCTGTAAAAAGTTACTCACCGGTCTGTAAAAAATTACTCACCGGTGTGTGAAAAGTTACTCAATGGTCTGTGAAAAATTACTCACCGGTCTGTGAAAAGTTACTTACTGGTCTGTAAAAAGTGACTGACCGGTCTGTGTAAAAATACTCAACGGTTAGTGAAAAGTTACTCATTGGTCTGTGAAAAGTTACTCATCGGTCTATGAAAAGTTACTCACCGGTCTGTGAAAAGTTACTCACCGGTCTGTAAAATGTTACTCACCGGAAGGGATGAATGGGATGGATGATCGGGATTGATTGGCATAGCTCGGGATAGCTTTGGAATGATCGAAATGAATCGGGATTGATTATGATGGATCGGAATTGATCAAGAGGATCGGGATGGATCGGGATTGATCAAGACAAATCGGGTTGGATCGGAATGGATCGGGATGGTTGGGACGGATCGGGATGAATCAGTATGTACTAAAAGTTACTCACTGGTCTGTGAAAAATTACTCATCGATCTGTGAAAAGTTACTAACCGGTCTGTGAAAAGTTACTCACAGGTCTGTAAAAAGTTACTCATAGGTCTGTGAAAAGGTACTCACAAGTCTGTAAAAAGTTACTCACCGGTCTGTAAAAAATGACTCACTGGTCTGTGAAAAGTTACTCAACGGTCTGTGAAAAATTACTCACTAGTCTGTGAAAAATTACTCACTGGTCTGTGAAAAGTTACTCACCGGTCTGTAAAAATTACTTACTGGTCTGTGAAAAGTTACTCACCGGTCTGTGAAAAATTACTCACCGGTCTGTGAAAAGTTACTCACTGGTCTGTGAAAAGTTACTCACCGGTCTGTGAAAAGTTACTCACTGGTCTGTGAAAAGTTACTCACCGGTCTGTGTAAAGTTACTCAACGGTCTGTGTAAAGTTACTCACCAGTCTGTGTAAATTTACTCACTGGTCTGTGTAAAGTTACTCACCGGTCTGTGATAAGTTACTCACCGGTCTGTGTAATGTTACTCACTGGTCTGTGTAAAGTTACTCACCGATCTGTGAAAAGTTACTCACCGGTCTGTAAAAAGTTACTAGTAACTTAGTAACGTAAAAATTTATGGGGATAGGCATAGCTTTTATTAATAAAGTTCCACAACAAGTGATTGATCTTCCTTTGCATGAATTTAAAAACCATGTTAAAAAAACGCTCATGGGTAAAGGTTATTATAAAGTAGATGATTATCTTAAAGATCTAAATGCGTGGAAATGATGTAACACATAAGTTGCTAAGAACTTTGTTGAAGTAATATAATAAGTCTATGTTGTTGCCAATAATCCTGTCACCCTGTTGTAATTATGTGGTAACGATATATTATATTCAAGTTTGTAAATATCGTTACTTATGGCTGTTACAGCTGATAAGTTTCTTGCGCCCGTTCTTCTTGTCAGCTAAAAAAGTCTGGAACGGGTGGTAGGAAAATATAGACGATTCAAAAGTACTTAATAAATAAGTTTATTTGAATAAAGCTTATTTGACTTTGACCTATTGTTTAATATTCTCTTTAATCCCATGACCCCTTCTTATCTTAAAGATCGTTTCAAATTTGCTAAAGACTCCCACTCCCGTTCCTTAAGGTCATCAGAAAACTTGCTACTGGAAATGCCAATACATTTTACTATGTTCTACGATCAATCCTTTTCGGTACAGCCTGTCCGTCTATGGAATGCTTTGCGACTTATCATTCTCAGCACTCATTTAAAAAGCTAGTCAAAGAGCACTATCTTGCTTTTTACCACGTTTTTATTAGGTTGCTTTTTAAGTTTATTTTTTTCCTGGACTTACAACTGGATTTAACTTTAATAATTTCCTCTTCGCATTGTAGGTATTATGTAGTTTATGTAGGTTTAATATATTTTGGTATGTATACAAAGTGGAGAGGTCAATGCGACAATTAATTAAATTTCGTATATCTAGTAACGCTCCCAGTCTGCCTGTAAAATATCAATGAAAAATATCCAGTAGTTTAGTCACAAGAGAATTTTTTTCGTTTTTAACATTTTCTACATGCTGTATCTATTACTAAGCTATTGCCGACAAGTTAAAAACCCCTACATCAGTATAAATTAACACAATGTTGCCAAATTGTACCTTATGCTCAAGCCGTAAGAGTCATTTTTAATTGCGTGTCATCTAAAAATGTGCGAAAGAGACAAAATCTACTTCGAACAAACAATAAAGTTGACAACGTTTCGAAATCTTTTACCTGTGTAAAAATGAGTATTTAATATTAATTAATTACTTACGAAAACAGGAGACTACACGTATTTTTTCCTTTTCCAAAATTTTATTTTGATGAAATTTTCAAACAAACACTTTTTTACGTGCCAAAGTCCTACACCTTGTCTACACGTTTACCTACAGTGGTGTTTCTTCAAAGTTTTATGGAAATTGAAATAAATGCACTTCAAACCAACCTGTATTTTATTAAACAGATTCAACCGTTAACAAAATCGATTTTAATTTCGCAATTCAAAAAAATGTTTCGCTGAAAACTTCGGTTTTAGTAGTATCATGAATTCCACTTAGGGACTGTTACATTACGCCAGAAATTACAAATCCGTCAGAATTGATATTATTTTCGAATAAGTTAATATTATTTTAAAATAACCTAAAATACTCGGCGGAAAATATGTTGACACTTGACAGCGACAGTTTTTTTTGTAAATGCTCGTTGTCCGGTTTTTTATTTTTCATAGCAGCAGATATGACAATATGTGTTCTCTAAGTGCTAGTAGTGGAGAAAATTCATTCAACTATGGTATAATGTTTTCACTATTATACTATAATTTTTAGTCTGTGACTTTTTAATATTTTATTTTTGTTCTGTTACTTTTTGTACATCACAACACAAAAACGCCCAAAGAGCATGTCGATGATGCATAGAGTAAGATAAAAAAAAATGATGATGTCTTGACGTCTCATTGACGGAGTCTTATTAAAATCTGATATAATACGAATAAGTATTACCTCTACTATGCCTTATTATTATTTCACAGTTTTCGAGTACACCTACATGATTTTAATTTATGGACAATGTCGCTGCTTTAGCTCTACGGACATACCGAGAGAGATATTATGGTAACACTTGTGTTTGTCCGCTGTCCAAAGGATACAAGAAATATTCAATTTGTGACTAGGTATTCAGTGGACAGAATAACTTTAAATCAGTGATTTAGGATTCAAATTTAGGATAGCCGTATTCAAATCAAAATAAAAAGTCACCGTAAAAAGCAAAAAAATAATAATTTATTGCCATGGTTTTGGAAAATATCAAATCTCAGCAATGCAAATTGCCGTATGGACAGCGTTGTTACATGATGCAGTAGCTCGAGTCGCTGCCGTAGATATCAAGAAAAACACTGTTTTAATTCAGCATTAAATGGCGCCAAAAGTTCATTTCGCGGCTTGTCACCTGTCAATACTATTCTGTGATCTAACACCGCGCTGTTGCCGCTCTTACCATATGTAAGTAACCAATATTTACAAAGGGTGTTTAATTTCGTACTTGTTTTTGTGGTATTTAGTTTGTTCGAAAAAAAATTTTTTTTTATTTCGCTCCTAGGAATTAATTGATAGTTTCAAAATACTTCTATGAACTAGTGTCTACAGTGTTATCATTTATTGTTGCATTGTCATATACACGTTGTATAGTATATTAGTTATATTTCATCATATATTTATATAGGTATTCGAGGTTAAATGGGATTATTATTATTACTTTATTGAATTAGCACACGTCCAACTACCCCATCACATTTATCTGTATTCCCAAGGTTGCCTGGAAGAAATCGCTTTTTAGTGATAAGGCCGCCATTTGTATGTCTCCTTTATGTTTGTATTGTTACTTGTTTGTTCTGTGTGTATCAGTGGCGAGGGGTGAAATTATGGCGAAGGTAAGCCGCTCTACAAAAAATATGAAAAATGTTATCATCTGCACAGTGGATCAGTGGGGTAGGATTTCCAAAAGGTAAGCCGATGGGAATCGGCTTGTATGGACCCTTCGCCACTGGTGTGTATACAATAAAGTGTATATAAATAAATAAATAAATAAGGCATAACAGTCACAATTTTGGTCATTATTACAATTCCAGCTATGGGCTTTAATTACAAGATTATACTGGGGTTGAAGATCATCTTTTAAGCGTGAGATGCGTTCTGTATGTGAAATATTGTTCGTTGAATTCAACTTCAGATAAGATGATGTTCGATTGGTTATATCATAAAGTAAACGTATGATGAAAAAAATAATTACATTCTCGTATAACCAATGTGATAACAAACTTGGAGACGTCCTTAGTGCACCTTTAGGGGTCAAGTTTGGGGAACCGCAGGGGTCAGTACTTGGACCTACATTATTTCTGATTTATGTGAATAACTTATGTAATACCCAATTACCAAATTCAAAAGTTATAACTTCTGCTGATGACACAGTTACATTATTTCAGGGTGAAAGTTGGGCTGAAGTTAAACTATTAGCCGAAGAAGGACTACGAACTATTATTAAATGGCTTGACTCTAATTTACTAAAATTGAACCTCCTTAAAACGAAATATATTACATTTAGTATAAAAGATGATCTTCAACCCCAATATAACCTTGTAATTAAAGCCCATAGCTGGAATTGCAATAATGACCAAAATTGTGACTGTTATGCTTTATTTATTTATTTATTTCGATACATATTTACCTATAAGTAAAGTGAATTGTTCCATGTCTTGTAACGGGTGGCGCAAAAGTACTGGCACTAAAGAAAATACTTTTATTTTTTTTATATGACATTTTCTGTCATTCTGTTGTTGAAAATTGTGTAGTGAACAAATATAAAATACACTGAAAATAAACATGGACCGTTTTACTCCCCAAGAACGTGGAATAAATATGGATTTAGTGAGGGACGCTTTTCCAGGCCGAGTTATCTCTCGTTTTGGCGATTTGCCTTGGCCTGCAAGATCACCCGATCTGACCAGTCCAGACTTCTTTCTTTGGGGTTTTTTGAAATCTCGGGTGTATGTGAACAAGCCACAGACTTTCGCAGCTCTAAAAGAAAACATTCGTCAAGAAATAACGAACATATCGCAGGAAGTGTTACGGCAAGTTATGCAAAATGTCATAAATAGGGCTCAAATGTGTATCAACTCTGGAGGTCACCATTTAAAAGACATCATCTTTAAATCCTAATGGTACGAAATTTAATGGCACAAATATACATTTAAAAAAACCTAAATCTAGTTTTCTAATTTAGAAAAAATGTTATAGCTGAACCAAATAGGGTCTTTACTTTTGCGCCACCCGTTATAAGTAATCTACACGCTACATGGAAAAATGTATTCACTATTCAACAATAGTTCTTGTAGTAACGAAACGGCCAAGACACATATTTTTACTAAGGTGAAGAGTTTTTAAAGTTAGGGCTTGTAGAGTTAGGGCGCGTAGAGTTAGGAGCTTGGCTCTACATGAGGTCTGATAACTTTTTGACAGTGCAAGCCATATAGAAGTCTTGGCACCCTACACATAAAAATGTTTTTGGTGGGATTTCATTACTTTTTGTAAGTAACTTTCCATAAACCGGAAAAGCAAGGTGGGGTCAGAATTGTGGTCTAAAATCATGTAAAATTCGATCAACATTAACCAGCGTACTTGTAGGTACTATTATTTATTTTATTCTGTGGTAGAACTAATTCATTTAGAATGTGGTAGTATTTTACTCTTTGACGTAGAGTAGAATGTGACAGAGCAAAGAGCAAAATAGAGTCTGCTTGAGGCATTGACTTCTATAATTATATTCCACTAGACTGGCTGCTATCAAACTGTTCTTGTGCCTATTTGATGTCCGCCATTTTGGCGCTGTAGGACGTAGCGTGAGCATAGCGTGAGGGACATGGTACTAAAGTCTGAAGTCTGGAGAGGCCATCACGGCAACCATTTTCATTGTACAACGTCAAAATTAGTTCTTTAGACAGACGCTAGAGGCGTTTCAAATAGGCACAAAAACTTTGCTGTCAAATCATACAGACAGCCAGTCCAGTTAAATAGAAAAAAAATCAGGTCAGTGGGTTTACGCCATAGATGTAGCAAATCCCTTCGGTATAAACCAGATTGCGCTCTTCGCCCCAAAACGAGCCGACAGAGAGGTCAAGTAGATAATTGTATCTCTTTCTTCATTAGGGTGACCAAACTGTATGGTTGGTCGGAGACATACTTATTACTTTAAACTGTTTAATATAAACTTAAGTACTTAGGTAGTTCTATATTTACAATTAAAACTTTTGCCACGTCTTTATAAGGCTGCTTGCTAGTTTGTTTGTGTTTTCGTTTGTTTGTTTGAGCACAAATTTTGCAAACGATTTTATACTAACTTGACACTTTGAACACAGGTCAGAACTAGAAGGTAATGTAATATTATGGTATCATTGAGCTGATCTGACGATGGAACCGGAAGAACGCCACAGGAACACTATGATGAAACCATACAACCCCATCGTGTTTGGGCTCGTTAGAATCGTCTTGGCAAGTACTCTGTTGGGGAATAATATCCAAGGGGCTGATGAAGGAGCCGGAAGAAGGCCATTGGAACTTTGTAATAAAATCATGCAACCCCATCGAGTTTGAGCTCGATTGATTCGTCTTAAAGAGTGCTCCGATAGGAGGTGGTATACTTTTAGTTTTAACTCGTTAAATGAAAAGCAGAAAATAATAACGCATTCAGGATGTTGCTGGGGCTGCCCCGTTACTGTAGCGTAGCGTGTAAATAGTACCAAAAACCGAGTTTCATCGAAATCGGCCCACAAACAAAAAAGTTGGCCGCCATCTTAGAATTTTAATATATTTAACATTGCGTTGTTATTGTCTTGTCAAAATAGTACCAAAAACCGAGTTTCATCGAAATCAGCCCACAAACAAAAAAGTTGGCCGCCATCTTGGATTTTTTATACTTTAAAAATTGCTTTGTCATTTTCTTGTCAAAATTGTATTAAAAAACCGAGTGTCTTCTAAATCGGTCTACAAACATAAAAGTTGGCCGCCATCTTGGATTTTTTAATATTTTTAACACTGCATTGTTATTTTATTGTCGAAATAGTATCAAAAACCAAGTTTCAATGAAATCGGCCTACAAACAAAAAAGTTGGCCACAATCTTGATTTTTTTCATATTTTAAAAATTGCGTTGTTATTGTCTTGTCAAAATAGTACCAAAAACCGAGTTTCATCGAAATCAGCCCACAAACAAAAAAGTTGGCCGCCATCTTGGATTTTTAATACTTTAAAAATAGCTTTGTTATTTTCTTGTCAAAATTGTATTAAAAACTTAGTTTCATCTAAATCGGCCTACAAACAAAAAAGTTGGCCGCCATCTTGGATTTTTTATACTTTAAAAATTGCTTTGTTATTTTCTTGCCACAATAGGGAATATGCATAAGTCACCGATTTTGATGAATTTGAGCTTGATCGCTGCGGACACTCATAAAAACATGATGGAATAGGAAAAAAAATATTATTTTAGTTTTATCACACGATGAAATCAGGGAAAAATAACAATTATTTTTTTTCATTTTCGGATATAATGCACTTTACAGTCAGATAGAATATCGAATAAGAAACAATATTTTGTATGACATACAGCGTGAAATTTTTATCATTTGGTTCCCGCCGTGGGGTGGTTTTTGCGAGCAGGAGTGTTGACCCCATAGTAAAAGTTGCTTGATTTCATGAGTGGAACCAACACACGGCGGGAACCAAATGATTAAAATTTCAGCGTGTATATCGACTGTGGAAAGGAAAAAATGCTAAAGCGCCACTTTGGCCATTATGAGTTATATATATCATTGGATAGCGCTTTTTTTTCTGCGGCGATCTGTCTAGGTTTCAAAGCAATCGGAGCACTTTTTTGGCGCTTTAGCATTTCTAAAATTCAACGTTTTTCACAAATTTACGCTGTCAATATGACTAAAGCGACGTATTTTTATTATTTTTGTAACAAATGTAGCATAAGAATTTTTATCCGGTCCACCTTTATTTCATTTGTACCACTTGAGCAATTTTCGTTTATTCAAATTTGAAAAGTAATGGTGATTTAGTAATTTAAGTATTTTATAGACTACAATGGTTTGGCGCTTTAGCAAAACATCATTGGTTTAAGAAGTAAGAACGGTTGGCGCTTAAGCAATTTTTGCTAGCTGTTTGTGTTATTATTACTCTAGTACGTTAGCGAAAATACTACTCTCAGATTTATTGATGCAACGTATATTACAATACAGAAGTCATAATTTGACATTATTTCGATTAACTGAAACATAGTAATACTAATTACTTCACGCTTCCAAGACACTCAATGGGAAGTCACCGATTTTGATGCTTCCCTTGTTTCACCCACCCAAATAATGTTGACCTCTGCACTACTCAGGTCGTCGAAGTATGGCTCTCAAACAGCTGAATAACAACCGATCACTACAGAACTTCTTAGAGCGGGTGATAAGCCAATACTAAAATCCTCCAGAAGCTTTTCAATTCCGTCATCGTTGAAGGCAGAACGCCGAAGGCATGACTCTCTTAAAGAACTACAGACCCATCTCACTTCTGAGCCATATTTATAAGTTGTTTTCGAGAGTCTTTACGAATCGTCTCGCTCGCAGGTTTGGCGACTTCCAACCTCCCGAACAAGCCAGGTTCCGTAAAGGCTTAGCGCCATGGACCACATCCATACGCTGCGGCAGGTCATACAGAAGACTGAGGAGTATAATTTGCCACTCTGCTTGGCGTTCGTGGACTAAAAGACAGCCTTTGATTCAATAGAAACCTGGGCGGTACTGCAGTCTCTCCGGAGGTGCCAAGGGTAGTGGACTGCAGGTATATCGAGATGTTCAGGTACTAACACGAAAATGCCACCATGTCGATCCGGTCGAGTACGAGTACAGAACTAGAGCACAAATCCAATGCAACTGCAGGGAAATGTAATTTCTTTGAAACTGTTCACTGCTGCATCAGAGGACATCTTTAAACTCTTAAACTGAAAAGGACTCGGCATCAACATTAATGGTCAATTGAGGCGTATTTAAGTAAAACAACCGAGTATCACCGAAGCTGGTTTATTACTGATTTGCATAGACAATACAATCAGCGGTGGCAGTGTTGCATACACATCATCCCTCCCGCACTAATTACAAAACCTATAACAACATAAAAAAAACTGGTAAGTACCTAGAATAAATTAACACAATCAACTTAGTAAAAATCTTCAATACTAACTTAAATAAAATTGTATCACTAAAATAATTTCTTATAATCTATTTTCTTTCTAGGCCTTAGCACCATTCTAGAGGGTTCAGGATTTGGGGATGTCTCCGCCAGCCCATCCTCCTCTCGTTCAACGGCATCATCACGAGAAACCTCAGCCACTTCCCCTGCACTATTACCGGAGGATAAATTACATTGTTCCGGGGCCGTTTCGGAACTGGTTTCGATTACAGAAGGTGGATGAGTCGGCGGTGCAACCGTTGCCGGGGGGTCCTGGTGGTCCCCGGGTGATTCGTCAATCGCGGGATTCGCGGGCGCAACGGTTCCCTTAATACTCACCAAAGACGCGGCTGAATCCCGTGATTGTACTCGCTTACTAGTGCTTAATTCAGATGGTTTACATTTAAGTAATTGATCTACATGTCTGTTACATTTTACTTTATATTCTTCAAAATAAACTAAATACATTCTGTTACCCAGTATTTCAATAATTTTTGCCTTAACCCACTTGCTTTTTCTTGCTACAAACCATTTAGCCCAAACCATATCTCCAACATAGAAAGTTCTACTAACGTTCGGTTGCTTCGTATTTGTTTGTGTCGTTTGTGAATGGTGGTCACCCTTCGGCGGCAAAATTAAATCTAATCGGGATCGCAGATTTCTCCCTATCATTAATTGTGCCGGCGTGCAACCCGTGGAGCAATGGACAGTATTTCTATATTCAAACAAATAACCTAGTAACTTTTCCTCTTTTTGTTTATGAGAATAGTGATTATCCAATAAAATACACTTGATCATTTTCTTAGAAGTTTTTACTGAGTTTTCTGCCTGTCCGTTACTCGCTGGGTGATAAATAGGAGAATTTATGTACGTGATACCATTGTTGGAACAAAACCCTTGAAATTCTGACGAGCATATCTTTATATCGTTATCCGATACGATCACATGTGGTAAACCGAATCGTGAAAACACTTGTTTCAATTTTGCAATTAAAGCCTGCGTAGTAGTTCCCTGATTCATATTGATGCATTCCAACCACTTCGAAAATGCATCAATAATGATTAAATAAACGTTTTGTTCTATCGACAAATAATCAATGTGAATGCGATACCACGCGTGAGGCGGTCGTGGCCAAGGCGAGGGTGGGGCGCGCGGCGGGTCGGGGCGAAGTGCTATGCAAGTGTCGCAGTTACCTATCCATGTCTCGATATCCCGATCTATCCCTGGCCACCACATTCTACTTCGTGCAGTGCTTTTAGTCTTTACTACACCGAAGTGCGCGGAATGCAGTTCTTGCAATAATTGCTCTCTAAAAACATTCGGAATCACAATTTTATGACCTCTGAATAAACAGCCATCGATAACTTCTAGATCTAATTTACAGTGGTAATAAGGTTTAATTGAACTGCAGTTGATTTTACGTGGCCATCCCTGCTTCATATATTTCATGACGGTGCAAAAAATTTTATCCTTTGCTGTGGCATCTTTGATTTGTTCATAAGAAACCGGTTCCATGCTGCCGTCTAAGAATAATAGGGCGCGACTATAGCCGTCTTGCTCGCTCCCGCAGTCAAACGTCGGCAACGGTGCCCTTGAAAAATAATCTGCTATTACATTATTTTTACTACTGACGTACTGGACTTGATAATTATATGCAGACAGAATAATCGCATACCTCTGAAGGCGCAACGCAGCCGTAATCGAGATTCCATTTTTCTTTCCTAAAATGGAAAGCAACGGCCTATGATCCGTTTTCAAAATAAATGGAATCTGGACACCGAATAAGTACTGATGGAATTTTTTGACTCCAAAAATTATAGCCGTGGCCTCCTTGTGGATCTGGCTATAGTTATGTTCACTCGTCGATAAGGACCTGGAAGCGTAGGCTAACGGACGTTCGGAGCCATCGGGGGTGCGCTGCGCGAGCACGGCGCCGAGCCCGTGCGGCCCCGCGTCCACGCTGAGCACCAGCTGCGCCGCGGGGTCGTAATGCGCCAGCACGCGCTCCGACGCCAGCTCCCGCTTCACCGCGCGCATGGCGCGTTTCTGTCTTTCGCCCCACTCCCATTCAGCATTCGCGCGAAGTAATTCGTTCAAAGGACTCATTAAGCTAGAGGCGTTGGGAATAAAATTTCTATAATAATTTACTACGCCCATGAATCGCTTAATCTCGGTAACGTTTTTCGGCTCTGGAGCCTCGAGAATGGCTCGTACTTTTTCTCGGCTCGTGTGTAAGCCATCCTGATCTATAACGTAGCCCAAATAAGTAACACTTTTTTTAAAAAACTGGCACTTTTCTTTTTGCAGCCGCAACCCGGCCGAGCTGAGTCTATGCAATACGTCGCGTAATCTTTGTAAGTGAGTTACGTCATCGGGACCTGTAATACACACATCGTCGAGCCAACAGCTTACGCCTTCGATACCTGACAGAATAGTTTCCATCGCCTTTTGAAAAATGGCGGGAGCGTTTGCTAGACCGTAAACTAAACGTGTATATTTGAACAAACCTTTTGATGTATTAATAGTTGTAAGTTGCGATGAATCGTCCAATATGAATTGGTTATACGCGTTTTTGAGATCTATTTTACTAAAACGTTTTCCCCCACTTAATTTAGCAAAGACCTCTTCGATTCGCGGTAAAGGGTATTTTTCTATTATTAGGTCCTTATTTAGTGTAACGGAATAATCGCCCGCTATTCTTACTTTACCGTTTTCTTTGAGCACCGGCACTATTGGCGTCGCATAGTCCGAATGCTCAACTGGAACTAAAATTCCTAACTTAACTAATCTGCTCAATTCAGCTTCTACCTTATCTTTAAGTGCAAAGGGAACAGTGCGAGGTTTGAAAAATTTCGGCGTGGAACCTTCTTTCAATCGCAGTTTGACTTTGAATTTATTAAATGAGCCTAATTCATCTCGCCACAAATCAGAGTATTGCTCCAACAATTGAGTCAAGTCATTATCAACAGCTTGCGTTGCAATATTATTCAACGACCATGTTACATTAAAGGCGGACATAAAATCTCGGCCTAGAAGGGGCGGCCCGCCATTTTTAATAACAAATAGTTTTAACGGTTTAGTTTGATCATTAAAAACCGCATCGATTTCAAAAAAACCGAGGGGCGAGATTTTATGTCCATCGTATAAGCACATTTTGATACTAGACTTTGATAATTTATATTTTGAAAACAAGTTATTATAAAATTGCTCTGAGATAACAGATGTTCCTGAGCCTGAATCTAACTCCATTGTTACAAGTTGCATTCCTAAATACAAGTCAATTTTAATCGGTTCGTTAGAGACGTACCTTAAATTAAAGTTTTTACATTCCAAACAGCAACTTACGTCGTCATCGTTTTCGCTACTGCCTTCATTTATATTATTCACTCGCGAGTTTCGAAAATCGCACACCTTTTTCAAGTGACCTTTTTCCCCGCACTTTTGGCACTTATAATTTTTGTATCGGCACTTGTCACCTGAATGATTTTTCATTCCGCACACATAGCAACGTGACGAATGCCCGCCGAAGCTGCCGCCGCCAGCGCCCTGGGGCGAGCTGCCGCCTACGCAGCGCCCCCTCGCGACTTGACGTCCACCCTTTTTGTGTCCAGCTTCAACTCCAAATGAAGCTCGATACATCGGCTCCTCCTTAACCTGGTGAGCCATCATCATCCTGGCCTCTCTCGCATTTGAAGCTTGTTCCGCCAACTCCAAGGCACGATCAATTTTGAGGGTACTTGGATCTTGTTCGAACAGTTTTTCTCGTTCAGGACCTGGTCCTAGGCCGAGGATGAAACGGTCCGTAAGGGCAGTTTCCAGCGCCGAGCCGAAATCACAATAACTCGCGAGCCCGCGAAGTCTTGCGACCCAATCTCCTAAATTTTCGCCGGGACCTCTTACCGCTCCATAAAACTTAGCTCTGTCCGAATAGGAACACTTCTTTGCTTTAAAATGCTGATCGAGTAAAGAAACTAGCTCTTCAAATGTTAATGTGTCGGATTCCTTCGGGTAGGCAAGATTGCGAATCAGTCTGTAAGACTCGTCCGACAAGTGGGTGATCAATATCCCGGCTTTGTTTTCCTGTTTCACGTCATTTATTTTAAGAAACTGGGTTAACCGACCCTTAAAAAGCGTCCACTCACACGTTTTATAATCGAAAGTTGATAAATTCCCGATATAGGACATTGTTTAAATTTCGAGCGCGGGTAATCGGATTAATCCTGTCGCCAGTGAGGCGTATTTAAGTAAAACAACCGAGTATCACCGAAGCTGGTTTATTACTGATTTGCATAGACAATACAATCAGCGGTGGCAGTGTTGCATACACATCATAATATCCAAGAATAATATCCAAGGGGCTGATGAAGGAGCCGGGAGAAGGCCATTGGAACTTTGTAATAAAATCATGCAACCCCATCGAGTTTGAGCTCGATTGATTCGTCTTAAAGAGTGCTCCGATAGGAGGTGGTATACTTTTAGTTTTAACTCGTTAAATGAAAAGCAGAAAATAATAACGCATTCAGGATGTTGCTGGGGCTGCCCCGTTACTGTAGCGTAGCGTGTAAATAGTACCAAAAACCGAGTTTCATCGAAATCGGCCCACAAACAAAAAAGTTGGCCGCCATCTTAGAATTTTAATATATTTAACATTGCGTTGTTATTGTCTTGTCAAAATAGTACCAAAAACCGAGTTTCATCGAAATCAGCCCACAAACAAAAAAGTTGGCCGCCATCTTGGATTTTTTATACTTTAAAAATTGCTTTGTCATTTTCTTGTCAAAATTGTATTAAAAAACCGAGTGTCTTCTAAATCGGTCTACAAACATAAAAGTTGGCCGCCATCTTGGATTTTTTAATATTTTTAACACTGCATTGTTATTTTATTGTCGAAATAGTATCAAAAACCAAGTTTCAATGAAATCGGCCTACAAACAAAAAAGTTGGCCACAATCTTGATTTTTTTCATATTTTAAAAATTGCGTTGTTATTGTCTTGTCAAAATAGTACCAAAAACCGAGTTTCATCGAAATCAGCCCACAAACAAAAAAGTTGGCCGCCATCTTGGATTTTTAATACTTTAAAAATAGCTTTGTTATTTTCTTGTCAAAATTGTATTAAAAACTTAGTTTCATCTAAATCGGCCTACAAACAAAAAAGTTGGCCGCCATCTTGGATTTTTTATACTTTAAAAATTGCTTTGTTATTTTCTTGCCACAATAGGGAATATGCATAAGTCACCGATTTTGATGAATTTGAGCTTGATCGCTGCGGACACTCATAAAAACATGATGGAATAGGAAAAAAAATATTATTTTAGTTTTATCACACGATGAAATCAGGGAAAAATAACAATTATTTTTTTTCATTTTCGGATATAATGCACTTTACAGTCAGATAGAATATCGAATAAGAAACAATATTTTGTATGACATACAGCGTGAAATTTTTATCATTTGGTTCCCGCCGTGGGGTGGTTTTTGCGAGCAGGAGTGTTGACCCCATAGTAAAAGTTGCTTGATTTCATGAGTGGAACCAACACACGGCGGGAACCAAATGATTAAAATTTCAGCGTGTATATCGACTGTGGAAAGGAAAAAATGCTAAAGCGCCACTTTGGCCATTATGAGTTATATATATCATTGGATAGCGCTTTTTTTTCTGCGGCGATCTGTCTAGGTTTCAAAGCAATCGGAGCACTTTTTTGGCGCTTTAGCATTTCTAAAATTCAACGTTTTTCACAAATTTACGCTGTCAATATGACTAAAGCGACGTATTTTTATTATTTTTGTAACAAATGTAGCATAAGAATTTTTATCCGGTCCACCTTTATTTCATTTGTACCACTTGAGCAATTTTCGTTTATTCAAATTTGAAAAGTAATGGTGATTTAGTAATTTAAGTATTTTATAGACTACAATGGTTTGGCGCTTTAGCAAAACATCATTGGTTTAAGAAGTAAGAACGGTTGGCGCTTAAGCAATTTTTGCTAGCTGTTTGTGTTATTATTACTCTAGTACGTTAGCGAAAATACTACTCTCAGATTTATTGATGCAACGTATATTACAATACAGAAGTCATAATTTGACATTATTTCGATTAACTGAAACATAGTAATACTAATTACTTCACGCTTCCAAGACACTCAATGGGAAGTCACCGATTTTGATGCTTCCCTTGTTTCACCCACCCAAATAATGTTGACCTCTGCACTACTCAGGTCGTCGAAGTATGGCTCTCAAACAGCTGAATAACAACCGATCACTACAGAACTTCTTAGAGCGGGTGATAAGCCAATACTAAAATCCTCCAGAAGCTTTTCAATTCCGTCATCGTTGAAGGCAGAACGCCGAAGGCATGACTCTCTTAAAGAACTACAGACCCATCTCACTTCTGAGCCATATTTATAAGTTGTTTTCGAGAGTCTTTACGAATCGTCTCGCTCGCAGGTTTGGCGACTTCCAACCTCCCGAACAAGCCAGGTTCCGTAAAGGCTTAGCGCCATGGACCACATCCATACGCTGCGGCAGGTCATACAGAAGACTGAGGAGTATAATTTGCCACTCTGCTTGGCGTTCGTGGACTAAAAGACAGCCTTTGATTCAATAGAAACCTGGGCGGTACTGCAGTCTCTCCGGAGGTGCCAAGGGTAGTGGACTGCAGGTATATCGAGATGTTCAGGTACTAACACGAAAATGCCACCATGTCGATCCGGTCGAGTACGAGTACAGAACTAGAGCACAAATCCAATGCAACTGCAGGGAAATGTAATTTCTTTGAAACTGTTCACTGCTGCATCAGAGGACATCTTTAAACTCTTAAACTGAAAAGGACTCGGCATCAACATTAATGGTCAATACCTAACATATCTTCGTTTTACCGATGATATAGTACTGGCTGAGATCTTGGAAGAACTGAACACAATGCTCGAAGATTACAGTAGTGCTTTGCTCCCCAAAGAGTGGGTCTCAAGATGAACATGGGTAAGACGAAAATTATGTCGAATGCGCATGTTGTGCCCGCTCCAGTTCATGTTGAGAACACTACACTTGAAGTTGTGGGATGGGCAGCATTCGGGAAGCTTTGAAATATCTTCGCTTCAAATTTACCTTAGTGTCTCAAGACGAAAGTGCGTGTTGTCAGTGATAATGATTTACGGCAGTGAAACGTGGTCGCTCACTATGAGTCTCATAAGGAGGCTCAAGGTCACCCAGCTTGCAATGGAAAGAGCCATGATAAGCGTTTCCTTGCGTGATCGAATCAGAAATTAGGAAATCTGCAGGAGAACTAAAGTTACCGACATCGCTCGAAGGATTGTTCAGTTGAAGTATCAGTGGGCTGGATGGACACATAGCGAAAAGAACCGACGGCCGTTGGGGCGGAAAGGTTTTTTAATGGCGACCCCATACTGGACGACGTTCCGTGGGTAGGCCTCCGACAAGGTGGATCAACGATGGTGAAGGTTGCGGTGCGCCGCTGGATACAAGCAGCGCAAGGCCGATCGTCGTGGAGATCCTTGGGGGAGCCCTGTACCCAGCAGTAAGTGTCGTGAGGCCGATATGATGATGATTTTAATATTAGCCAGCAAGTTTTCAGAAAAAATAATACAGCATTAATTTTCACCGTGCATCACCATCACCACACCGCACTGCAACTTGCAGACAAATTCCATTGTGATTTGATCGGATGGCAGTAGCCGAGCAGTAGCATAGCAGTAGCCTCTCCAAAGGCCGCCGTTTACAGTCCACCAGGGCGATGCCCGCGGGCTGCTTCAGCAGCCCGCGCACCAGGGCGAAATAATAGACAATTAACTGAAACATAGTAATACTTATTACTGATATCGATAAGTAAAAAAGAAATCTAATATAGAGTAATTGAGTTGGTGTTCAGCAATACTTATTTGCATTTATTCTACAGCATTGGTGCATTTAAGCAATTTTCCCTAAAGGGTTCGGGTAAATCATCGCCAACATGGGTAATTGAGTAAACTTTTCTTCACTGCATCTGTTAAAGTTAAGGTCATTAAGCATTTTGTCATTGCCCTAGAAAAGATCATTGCGACTTCTAATCAGTTTTCACTGACTGGGTTCTTACAATATTGTGGACATAAGTATTTTTTTCCTGACTGGAGTTTTCTCAAAAAAATAAGTATTTTTGCTTAAGCGACAAGTATTTCGCGATATAATAGAATTAGAAACCAATGAGTATTTCCTAAATTTGGGAAAAAAATAAATAATATGGTCTTTCATACACATGAATTTGCTCACGTTAATAACAAAAAAGTTATGATTTTTTTTCGAAAAAATTAAACTTTAAACCTCATTTCCCACAACTAGCATTTTGGCGCTTTAGCATTTTTTCCTTTCCACAGTCGATATGTACTTAAACGCAAAATTTAGGGAGATAATTGAAGATTATTGGCTAACTCCATATAAAACGCGCCGAAACACACCTGAAACGTGATGTGTGACGTCACCATTTTGTATGGAGCGTTTTCGGCGGGTGCTGCTGCGCGCTAACTTCAAGTAACTATATCACGAGAAAAAAACGCAAGAGAAAAGTTTTAATATTACAGTTAATTTTCTCACGCATTATACTTTTGATTAAGATTAAAAAAAAAATTGATGCATATTCCCTATTGTACCAAAAACCGAGTTTCATCTAAATCGGTATACAAACTTAAAAGTTGGCCGCCATCTTGGATTTTTTAATATTTTTAACACTGCGTTGTTATTTTCTTGTCGAAATAGTAGCCTAAACCGAGTTTCATCGACATCGGCGCAAAAACATGAATTTGATTATTAATATTAACTTTACCCCTCGCCTGCGACTTTCAGTTATTTCAATAGAACAATTTCGTTTTTTGAAAATCTGAAATGGTGTAGTATTTATGGTCACCCTAGTTTTGTAAAGGAATATTTCCTAAATATTGAAATTCTAAAATTGAAATTCGGCGCCAAAGTCAAAATCGGAGTTGCCAGGATTGACACTTGAATTTAACACCACCTCACCGATGATAGCTGATTAGCATTATTGTGAAAATCTTATTAAATCAAAAGAGTAAGTTCAGTTTTATTTAACAATACCTATGTGTTATTCTAAATGAATATATAAGTAGTATATTTTCAATATTCCACTCCGAATACTTAACTTTGATACTATTATTATTAGTTAGTATTATTGTTTAGTATCTAATGGCAATTGTGCGAACAAGACATCCTCATCTACTTGGTGATGTTTCATTCGCACAGTAGAGTCTTCAGTAAATGTCGTCGATAGAATTTAAACTCTATGTCGAAACGAATAAAGTCGAATTTCTTTTAAACGCATAGTGAAAATTTTTGTGGAGTACTCACTCCTTATATGAACCTCCTTGGTTTACGCCAAAGAGAATGTAAAAAATTAGTTTTAGGTGTTCTACAAAAAGTGTGAGTATGAAACGGGAGCGAATACAATCCTGCCAACATAAAGCTGCAAACAACGTCATGTCATGACATAATGCCAACATCAAGAAAAAATAGGGATGGCACACGAATTATCGATATCGATATTTATGGTAATTAGCGTAGTGACCCCGTGACCATTCTTTATGAAATAATTTAGGTAATTTATTAGAAAAAAAAACAGTTAAGGTATATAATAATTTAACTGTTACTGTTTTTTGCTTCTTTGAATATTCAAGGAACTAAATTTCGTTCAAACACATATTTGCGCATGTTTTTACTCCACAAAGTTCGCAGTTTTTCCTTTTCAATGAACTCAATTTTGCTTTTGTGATTGTCCTTTTAAACGACCGTGGTTTTGGGTGTGGTACCCAAAAATATAGCAAATAATTTGTGGAAACAAACTTCTTAGCTACCCAACAAGACAATAATTTTGTTACAAAGTTGTGAAAAACGTCAACATTACGGCATGACGGTCAAAGATGATAGAATAGAATACTCTTTGATGGGCAAAGTAAAATACGCCTAAATTCTAATGTCGTCAATTATCTACTGCTTTGTAGATTGACAATGTTTTTTCAAACTTAGACGGGTTAAAAATTTGCTCACGTTTCATAGATCGTTTTTTACTGTGAGAGTTGCGCCAGGCTGATTTGCGCCATGAAAGAAGTAGTTTTGAAATGGACACAATTTCTTTTTAAATAATATTTTTTCCGTTGCTTTTACAGTGATTTACTTAGTTTTAAAAATAATTACTAAATATCAAAATTTGCCGAAGTCTCATACAAACTTCCATCCCCTATTTAAGGGAATTGGGAGATAAAAAATCCAAGTTTAATAATTTTTTTGTTGTTTGTGTACTAACTAAAACTAGCATACATACCAAATTTCAGCTTTCTGGGACATTAGGAAGTACCCTAAGAATTTTGATGATTATCAGTAAGTTTTGGCGAAATCAGGGTTTTTTAGATCTCAATAAAATCCAAAGCTTAAGAGGATTGTCAAGCGCGCGGTCTCCATACAACCGGCGATAACATTTCCCACCCCCTAAACCTTAACCTACAGCAATGAATTTTTGGTATGTTTTTGAAATGCCTAAAAACTAGGGCTGTACGTTTAGATTTTTTAAATATATGTAATAGTTTTTGAAATATTAGCATTTTAGTGATTTCATACAAAACAAAAAAGTGCCAATATTTTCAAATCTATAATGAATATTTAAAAAATCAAAACGTACAACCCTAGTTTTTAGGCATTTCAAAAACATACCAAAAATTCATTGCTGTAGGTTAAGGTTTAGGGGGTGGGGAACGTTAGCGCCGTTTGTATGGAGACCGCGCGCTTGACAATCCTCTTAAGAGCTATGCAATTTTTTGAAACTTTGATGTTTAATAAGTCTACTATTGACAACATATTTCGAAAGTGTTGTTTTTCTGGTGTAATCCAAACCCAAGTTATGAGGGTTAAACGGTTGGAGGGTTAAAGTCCAATATTATATTTTTTTTGTGGTGTGTGCCTAATACTAGCTTACATACGAAATTTCAGCTTTGTAGGAATTCTGGAAGTTCCCTATGAATTTTGATGATCATGAGTGAGTCAGTGACGAAATCGGGGTTTTTCAGATATCAATGAAATCTATATTATAAAAGCTATGCAATTGAAACTTTATATATTTAATAAGTCTACTACTGACATCACATTCCGAGAATTTTGTTTATCTAGTGTACTCCAAACTCAAGATATGAGGTTTCAAAAAAATTCATAAATTTTACAGTCCCCGCAAGAATCGGAGCATTGAAAATGAACACCAAAATTTACGAAAAACCAAAATCAAATCAAATGCAGTCATACATATTATATTTTTAAAGTTACCTAGGTAGTACCTATTTATTTTTACGATTGTGACACTCGGCTCCGCCTCGTGTCACAAAAGCGCCTGCTGACTGCCTCGACGCAGCCGAAATATTATTAACCGATTTTCAAAATTCCAACGAATGCACTTCTCGTCTGCTTCTGCATCTTTTAACACTATTACCATGACGATCGGTCGATAAATCATAGAAGCTACATCACTTTTTATGTACGGAAACAGCCTTTTTTCTACAATTCCAAATCTAAAGGGACCACCTACAGGTCACAATTATTGACCGATTTTCAAAATTATTTCTCCATTTGGTAGCTAAATTAATACCCTAGGAGCTTTTTTTTAATTTTTTCTTAAGTCGTTTTTTTTTCGAAATATTTACAATTTAGTAAACAAACACCCCCCAAAAAACCTGTAATTTTTGGAATTTTACAAAATTACAAAAAAGTTACCAGTAGATTTTCAAAATTCAAACGTTCACAGGTGTCTCTTCTCTTCCTCAACTTTTGGTACTATTCCCATCTCGATCCTCTTAAAATCCTCGGTGATATGGCCAAAAATACATCTCAGGCGATTTGCATCTGATAACCATTTTCAATGGTAAAAACGACGAAGCGCTTCGAGAAAAGGTAGGTAGTGCCCTTGCGCTTCGCTTGCTCGTCTTGGCGGGAGCACTGCCGTGCTCCCAGATTTAAAGTTGAAACAGTAGCAGTACATAGTGTAGCTAATATTGTTTTCTCAGTTGGGCATTATGTTGGAATAACCATTTAACTGCTCTTCTGTGGAAATGCGAGCGCGTGTGTTCCAAAAACTTTTTTTATTTCACCAGCCAAATAATTAGTTTACAGTCTGCTTACAATTTTATTTAATTCGTAGTGCATTACAAACCCCAACAGCATGCAGCAGGTGAGTGTTTAGTTAGATAATAAAATAAAATAATGATTATTATTATAAAATCTTTATTAGTCGTGTCAAAACTTACACAACAGTTATAATTAAATAAATACAGTCGTGAAAAATCATTATGCTCATTGTGTTTGCAATTTAAATGGAGTTACACCAACGAGTAACGTAAGTTCGGTAACAACTGAATGCTTCGAGGGCACTGGCAGTTGCCGGAATTTATTTCATACATATAAAAATAGATCGCTTAAGTTTAATTCGCTAGCCTATAAGGAGAACTTTTATTCTACAATTTTATATAAATGCAGTTTAAAGTTATGATATGAACCTATAGTCAGAGCACCATTATAATTTATAATAACAACATTTTTGTAGACAGTCATCGGGCGCGCCTCTCGGGGCCCACTCACATGTACATTATATACAACGCGACATACAGACATACTATTTACACAATATAGCTACTAGTTATGTACAATCATCCTCCGCTTACATCATGTCATGTACCTACCGTTTTTCTTTTGTTAAATTATAATGACGGTCCGCGACGACCGCATGCGCTGCGCTCGTGACCAGCTCTGGGTTATAATAAACTAACAGTTACAAATAATAGGCAATGTCACGTTACGTCATAAATGCTAGATACAGCGTGGTCCCGCTAAACACGTGAAATGCTCCGCCTCCGTATCGGCGTGCACCGACACGACGACACGCGAATCAAATCAACTGCTCAATGAAAATAGTGTCAGAGAAGAGCAGTAAAAAGAGTGACTCCACTCCGTTCGATTCGCGCGTCCATTCGGTCGCATACAAAGCGGCACGAGACATTTCACCGACATTTCGGAGTGTATTTTCGACACACGAGCACTTTATTCACTAAACACGTCACTCCTTCACTGCACGAACTTGGTCGCTCTCGCGCTCACCTCTCGTACAAATTTTCAGGTACATACTCGTATTTAAAAGGGTCCGCCGCCTTCACACAGGAAAGTTTTATGGTGTTTTCACAAATCGCCGATGATCGTCACCTGTGTGATCGTCTATAATCGCCACGATTATCGGGCGAGTACCTATGAAATTGCCGGTAGCGAGTGTTCCCTAAGCACAATTAGCGCTCGCCGGTAATCGCTACCATCAGTGATTAGAAGCGCACTCATTAAGGGAAGACGGCAGCGCGCTCGCCGAGTGCTAGAGTCCTCGGAATGGTTGCGTGGTGGGGGTGGCGTTCGGCGGCGCGTGGGCCGCGCGCCGGCGTCACACGTCGGTGTGGCGCGCGCGCGGCCGCTCGTCGCGCTCCTCCTCCGCCTCGGAGTCCTCGATCTCGCACAAGTTGGCCGACAGGTCGCTGCACGAGCCCGCCTCGCCGCCGCCCAGGAGCGAGTTGCGTTCCTCTGTAAAGGACGATCATGTTTATATTTTAATCGTTATTGCTAAAATTACAACAAATGGCATACTTAAAGCAAGATTTACACGAGGCCATCGCTGGCTGCCAGTCACAGCGATATCTCGCTATTGGTCTTGTCTAAACGGTTTTTTTTTTATTTTTATTTTTATTTAAACTTTATTGCTAAAATTACAGCAAATGGCGGACTTAATGCCATAAGGCATTCTCTAACAGTCAACCGGTAAGGGTGTTAGAACTATAAATGTGTCGGCAACAAAGCAAAGATCTAAGGTTGAAAATGCAAATATATTACTTATTTAATTTAAGGATAAATAACAAACATTAATACACATATAAATAATTTTATATATAATATACATACATACATAAAAATATTAAATATACTACCCTATGTCAGATTCAAAGGGGCTAAAGTAGAGAGCTAAGGTAATGTTCTCGGACCAATCTTTTAAATGCAATCTTGTTAGGGGCACTCCGTATTGCAAGGGGCAGGGCGTTCCAGAGTCGTATAGCCGTAAGAGAGAACGATTGGGAGACGAAGCCGGATGAATGGACAGGAGTATGCAAAATAAGGTTGCTACTAGAGCGAAGATCACGTTGATGTGTGGAGCCCAGATATTGAAATCGAGATTTCAGGTATTCTGGGGTAAGAGGATCGAACAAGATGTTGAAAAGAGAACAGACAACTCTCAAGTTCCTACGCTCACGAATAGGAAGCCATTAGAGTTGTTTGCGATAGTGTGAGATATGGTCGTATTTACGTAATCCATATATGAAGCGAATACAGTTATTGAGAAGTCGATCCAACTTATCCAGAAGATTTTCATTGAGATTGGTGCAACAGATGTCAGCATAGTCAATAATGGGTAAAACTAGAGCCTGTATCAGTGCAATTTTAGTGCTGGATGGGAGAAAATATTTAAGCCTGTATAAAGACCTTAGTGCAGTTGTTACTCTTTGAGCAATGTGATCAATATGCTCCTTCCAGGAGAGACTATCGTCAACGAATAAGCCCAGGTCCTTCACATGTTGTGTATAAGCTATAGATTCGCCGTTGTATTTAAGAGGATCAACACTGTTGAGATTCAAACGCGCCAGTTGTCGAGAGCTACCAATAATAATTGCTTGGCATTTTCCCGCATTAACTGATATGCCGTAATTAGCCGACCATTCCGCAATCTTTTCCAGATCTCTGTTGAGTAAAGCGGTAGCAACATTAAGATTTTGGATGTCATGTTGAGCATAGAGTTGCAGGTCGTCAGCGTATAAATGGTAAGAAGAAGATAAGTTAACTGTTAGAGAGTTTATAAATAACGCGAAGAGAAGAGGAGAGAGTATTCCGCCTTGCGGAACGCCAGCCGTCAGGTCGCACCATTCGGATAAAGTCCGGTCAACACGTACGGCCTGCTGGCGACCGCGAAGATAAGAGGAAAACCACATCAGCGCAGAAGAAGAGAAACCAGAAAGAGAAAGCAATGCTAGAAGGATATCATGATCAACTGCGTTGAAGGCGTTGGAGAAATCGATTAATACTAACACAGTCAGTCGAGACTCCTCGAAACCATCACGGATATCTTCAATTACTTTAGTAAGCGCTGTGGTGGTGCTGTGTCCAGATCTAAATCCAGACTGAAAAGTGCTTAGGAGTCGGTTGGAGAGGACGAAATCTGAGAGCTGTTTGTGAACAGCGGCCTCAAGGATCTTGGAGAGAAACGGTAGGATTGAGATAGGTCTGTAGTGATTGAGGGAGTTAGGATGAGGGTTTTTGGGTAGTGGGATAGCTAGGGCCTTCCGCCATGAAGTAGGAAAGGTACCAGAGGAGAGGGAGTAATTGACTATATACGTCAAAATGGGAAGGAGGCAGTCAAGCAGTAGAACAATCATGGTTCTACTGACATCATCGCACCCGACGGCGTTAGACTTAATCGAGTGGATGAGCTTGCGGACTTCCTCTTCGGTAAGGGGATTGAGAATGAACAGGGAAGAGGGTGGGCATGGAATAGACGGAAGGTTAGAAATGGTTGCGAGTTTAACACTAGTAGAGACAGGAGTGGCTGAAGAGAAATGCTTGTTAAGCTCATTCAAAGTGAAGGAAGGTTTGTGGGAAAGTTGAGGTTTACCGACTCCAAGCGAACGGAGAAACTTCCAGGTGTTAGCTTTTTCAAGCCAAGCCAGCGACGCTGGCGAGAATAGAGCACTCGTCTATTTTTCAAGCCGGTGAGACCGACAGCCTGCGAATCCTGCGATGGCCTCGAGTAAACAATGCTTCATGCCATAAATAAAATACTAACATTTGCTGATGTCGTTCCCTCCGCAAAATGCATACCGGTAATCGTCTATCATCAATAATTTTGAAATAATTAATCTTATTCTTTACAATACAGTATTTTGTAAAGAAAGCGAGCACTAATTTCTTTACAAACCATTCAATCTATGTTTTTTAATTAACAGCTAAAGTGTGAAGGTAATTACTAGTATAATATTTCTATCAATACATTTTATTATTCCCCATCTACTACAAACTACGCCAAAAACACATTTATAAGACGCTCGTGTCGATATTATAACGAAAAATTGAAAAATGTTGATATTTTTTTCTTAGAGCTATCAATGTTTAAACGAAAAGTGGGAGAAATTGTATTTAATAAAGAACCCCTTACCCCTTAAGTAATAACACCATAATCTTACATTTACTGCCATGCTATACTGTACTAATCGCTACCTTTGTGCAGACTCAATATTTGTAATTATTTTATGGAACTGCCTGGTCTATTTGTAAACTATTATAATTATGTAAAACTTGTAATATGACTGTATGTTTTCCTGAATAAATAAAATAAAAAATAAAATAAATAAATAATAAATACTGACCGAGCATGGTGATAAGGCTGGCGGCGTCGGGCTCGCGCAGCGTGCGCGCGCGCAGGTCGGCGTCGGGCGGCGCCGCGGGCGGCAGGTACTCGTCCGGGTGCAACAGGTACGACGACACTGCCACACCAACGACAACGGGTGAGATACGCTCAAATCAAAAACAGACCAAGTGCAAATTTTTAAATTTTGGGAATTCTATATAAACTCTCTGGTTTGAAAAAAATTTACCAAAAATATAATAAAGTAATTTCATTTTTTACTCACAACTTTTACGTTATCAAAATTAACAAAGATATCTCTTTATATTTTAAAAAATTAAGATAAAATTATTTATATGGCCTGTTTTTGACTTGAGGTCTAGTTTGGCTTCGTAAAATGATACAAATATACAGAATTTTATATTTATTCATAGCCAGTCTCATTCCCATCATTTTCATCAGACTCGGAGTAATTTTCAGTATCATCAGGTCTCATATTTATTTAATTAAAATTAAAAAAGGCATTTTCGAAAAAATATGGATAGAGCTTTTTTTAAGTTTCTCTTCGTTCATACGCACATTTTTTAGATTCATATATATTAATATGTTTTGTCCGGATTAAGGAAAGTTACCGGATATATTCTTTATTCTTCAATTGAATTCAAGACAAAAACCGCCCATCTAAGGCTGGCCCCAGACCTACCGGTTCCATTTCTTTGCTTTGCTGTTCTACCATGGACCGCCGGCCAAGAGGCTCATTTTCAATCTATCGCATATTTTGACCTGACCACATTGGCAAGATAGCCATTAGTTTGGTGTTATCAAATATCGTCGGGGGTGTGATGAGAAGTTTTAGTTTTCGTTTTTAAAAAAAACTGCTGTTTTATACAAAAATTAATAACGAAATTATCAAAATGTATGAAACAGTTCATTTTTTTCGCGAGTTCAGATTTGGTCCCATAGTAAAAGTTATTCAGTTTTATTATGGCCCCTATCTACCATATTCAGTTTTATAGGGCTTTACCAAACATCTTGTATAAATAAGCGATCGAGTTATTTTTAACGATCGGAGTCCATGTTCAGGGTGGCATATCGCCTAAAAGCTTCCTACTTCGCAATCCAGGCGATGATATTTGATAAAACCAAGCTAATGGCTATCTTGCCAATTTGGTCTAGTCCCAAAATGCGATAGATTGAAAATTACCCTGGTTGGCCGGCGGTCTTTCAAGCAAGGTAGCACAGCAAAGCAAAGAAACGGAACCGGTAGGTCTGGGGCCAGCCTAACCGAAACATGGTCTGTTTTCGACTTTAGCCGAAATTTCGGTCATGTGTTTTGACCGTTTACAGTGAGAATTTGGTCAGTGTTATATATTAGGCATGTAGATTTCATAAAATACTACCAATCTGCATCATTACTCTATTTCGCCAAAATTGCTACTTGGTCTGTTTTTGTCTTAAGCGTATCAGCTAATGAGGGTTTGCATTAGTGTGTGAGTGTTAGTGTGGTCAAGAAAGTGTATCCTTACCATCCGGGAACCGAGCGGTGTCAGCGTCGCTGGGGTCGTGCTCGGTGGAGTCGAGCGGCGGCGGCGGCTCGGGCGAGGTGTCGGGGCGCTCGGAGCCGGCCACCTCGCTGATGCCGGGCAGCGCGCCGCCGCCGCACCAGTCCGAGCAGTCCCAGTGGTACCCGCCCACCAAGTGCGGCTCGCCCGGCATCGCCCCGCCCACCACCACGCCACCGCCGCCCACCAGCCCGCGCCGCGCCAACCCCGGAGACCGTGTGCGCGTGCGACTCTTGCATCCTTTGAGATCTGCACCAAAATTACGTTTTATTAATCATAAACGTGTTTCCAGTAAACACACGCTTTAAATACAGCACCCTTCTACCAAAGTAGAATTTGGTTCTGAATTGAAAACGTAGTGGATTTTCATTTAAAAAAATCTAATCCCAAAATAAACTGAATTTAACGAAAGAGCCAAAACTTCTTATTCGACAACTTACCATTGTAAATTTTATTATCGACGAATGTGTGCAGATGCATCTGCTCTGACCAAGGCTTGCGGTCCTGCGCGGGCTCAATGTTGAGGTTGCGGCGGTAGTCGGGCGGGATGCCCTCCAGCTCGTCGCCGGCCGACCCGTAGCTTCGTAAAGTGTCCACGTTGTTGAGCGGCGGCGGCTCCGCGCATGAAGCTGGCCGTTCACGGCGAGATACCGCCTCGAGGTTGGATAGTTTGGATGTGCGTGGGACGTGTTTCTCGCTGTTGAGAGGTTCATCTTTCGGTGAGCGGAGGGCGCGTCGGCGTGCTCGTCGTCGAAGAGCTAGCGGCAACGCGACGGCTAGCAACAGCAGCGCAAGGAGTATGGCGCTGGCGGCGGCGAGCGGCCAGCGCGCGTCGCACGCCCAACGCCACGCGTCGCGGAGGGCGCGCGCGCCGCCCCCGCCCGCCACGCCCGACACCACCGCGTCCGAGTACAGGGGATTGCCGCAGTTCATACCTGCATGTGAAAGTGTTATCGATGTAATAAATATTATGATTTAAATGGCAATTTTCAGCAATTAGTAAATTGGATATTAATAAAAAACAATATAATAGTGTTTAAGCGATAATGGTGCTCACCAGTCTTATCGGGTGGGCACAGGCATCGGAAGGAGCCGGGCTCGTTGAGGCAGGTGGCGCCGTTGAGGCAGGGCTCCCCGGCGCACTCGTCCACGTCGTACTGGCAGCGCGGGCCGTAGTACCCGCGGCAGCGGCACGACGGGCCCCACTCGCCCTCCTCGCACGCGCCGCCGTGCGCGCACACCGCGCCCTCCGCGCCTCCCACGCCGCCGCACCACCGCCCTCGCTCGCAGCGCGTTCCTGTCAGGCCATCCGCGCACGCACAACGGAAACCTTCGCCTTCACCCTCCGGTGCCGCCGAGCAGAATCCGCCGTGCAGGCACGGTTGAGACGCGCACGGGTCGGTGTCCACCTAATTTCAAAAAGTTATCAATAACCACTTTTACATAAAACTAAATAATATTTTTGCACTAACTTATTAATTCATTTAAACTTCATAAGATTACAGAGAATCCGATAGTAACCGACCTCACAACGTGGTCCCTGGAAGCGCGCGTGGCAGACGCAGGTGTAGCCCTCGGTGTCGGGCGCGCCCTCGAGCAGGCTGGGCGCGTCGCGGCACGTGCCACCGTTGAGGCACGGCGCGGACCCGCACGGCGTCGGTGGTGGCAGCGGCGCGCACGCAGTGGACACGCGCGCGCGCACTCGGCGCACTAGCAACGCGCGACCGTCACCCGACGTGCCGCCCTCCTCCAAAGGTAGTATCACTCCTCCTAGCTTCAATTCCGAAATGCATCCGTGGAATCCGTATGTAACCTGTCGAAAATTTTAAATAAGTAAAGCGACTAAAAGAACAAGTACGATAAAGAAAGGACTAGTTTATTGGATGTTGAAATCAATAAACAGTTTATGATCGACTTTTAATGAAAGAAATATCCAAAAAATACCTGTTCGGGAGCTAGTGCATGAGCATGTCGCATAAGAGCAGCCCCGACGAGCAAGCGGTCGGCACGAGCGTCGAGGACGGCAGCGGGCGGCGGCGTGGCGGCGGCGGCGCTGCGGCGGTCCACAGTCAGCCGCATGGCGCCGCCGCGGCGCTCCAGGCGCGCGTCGTGCCAGGCGCCGTCGGCCACGGGCACGCTGGCGCGCACCAGCGCCGGGCCCGAGCCCAGCTCCATGCGGAACTGCAGGTACCCCTCGGCGACCTCGAGCGCGGCGTAGTCGACGCGGCCGGCGGCGTACAGTAGCGTGCCGCGCTCGCGCCGCGTACGGAACCGCAGCGACAGCGTCAGCTCGTCGTCGGGCACGCGCGCGCCATCCACCACGCCACGCTCCACGCGGTATAGCAAGTAGCCGTCGCCCGCTAGTTGCGTCACCGCCGGGGTCGACCTGTGCATTATTATATTTAACGTATTTTGATTAAAAAATATCAACATTTCAACTAGTCTTCATCGATAAGATTTTTTTTATATACTAACCTAGAAACAAAATAGTTTTTTTTTTAAAGTTGAGAGACCCTGATCTACAGACTACTGACCTGCATCCTGGTTCGCCACATTCGCCGTCGGTGTCGATTGTGTTGGCGATGCGGTCGCAGCGCTCTCCCACGTAGCCGGCGACGCATGCGCATTCCCCGCGCAGGCGGTGCGGCGCCGCGACCAGCGCGAACACGTCCGTCGCGATGACGCGCTGTCCGCCCGCGAGCAGCTCCACGCGCTCGGCACATGTACCGTGCACGCAGCCGCCGCAAGACACGCGCAGTAGTTCTTCCACGACGAGACGCGTGCGTTCTTCCAAGCGTTCTAGGTGGGCATGTAAACGGCGCCGAAGAGCATCCGCCGGAAGGAATCCGCCGGCTGAACGCACTGCGAAAGCCACGTCGAGGTCCTGTGCCACCTGACGTCGTTCACGTCGCGCCGCCGCCTCGCTCGACGGCTGCACGCTTACCACTACTACTTCACCAGTCTCGCAGTCCGTCGCCTCCGCTACCGCCCGGACGAAACCTTTGCGGTGGCTCAGAATGAAATCGCGTTCGGTGACCGCCCGAAATCGAACGACAATCGCTTGTGCGAGCATCTCGTCCGAAACGAGGACGACGGCGACGCGGACGATCGCGAAGCTGACGAACTTGCCATCGTCGACGGTGACGTTGAGGCGATAGTCACCGACGTCGAGACGCGGCGCGGCGCGCAGTGTGCCGTTGCTGCTGTCTATCTCGAAAAGGTCCGTCGGCGGGTACGGTGCACCATCGGTCGGCGCGAGCGCGTAAGAGAGTGAATCGTACGTGTCTCTGTCAGAAGCGAACACGCGGCCGATTTCACCGCCGGGAAACTCATCGAGGTACGAGTTGACAACGATCTCGAGGGGCGTCACGACCGGTGGATATTGAGATTCTTCGATCACTTTTATGTACACCCACGCGTCCGAAAAAAGTGGTGGCGTGCCGTTGTCGAACACCCTGATTTGTAGGGCATATCTATCTTTGATTCGGTGATTGAAACGGGTCGCCGATCGGAGGTACCCATCCTGTTCGAGTCGGAAGGCTCCCATCTCATTCCCGGATTGAAAGTCGAACGTGTAGGGGGCCGCATTAGGGGGCGCGTCGGCGTCGCTAACTTCAAACTTTATGATCGTGTAGCCGAGCGGTCGATCTTCTTGAACGACGGCCGTGTAATTGGTCTGAGCGAAAAGCGGCGGGTTGTCGTTGGCATCGACGATCTCGACGTTGATAATAGTGGAAGACTCGAGCATCGGTACACCGCGATCCTGCGCGCGCACTTCGAGCACGTACGCGGGCACGTTTTCCCTATCGAGCGGTGCCGCGACCGACACGTAGCCGGTATCAGGGTCTATTGCGAAGTTGCCATCGCGGTCGCCGCGCGCGATCGAGTACTTAACGCGACCGTTGGAGCCCGAGTCAGCGTCGTCGGCGATCACTTGCAAAACGCGCTCACCCACGGCGGCGTTCTCGCGCACACGTGCACCGTACGACGCCTGCGCGAATGTCGGTGGGTTGTCGTTGCTGTCGGTGATGGTGATGTTGACCGACGCTTGGTCGCTGAGCGGCGGCGTGCCACCGTCCATCGCCTGAATCGTCAACGCGTACTCTTTTCGGCGCTCGTAGTCCAGCGGGTGTGCCACAGTGAGGACGCCGGAGGAGCGGTCTAGCGCGAAGTCCTCGCGGCCGTCGCCTCCGACGATAGAGTAGTAGACGTCGGCATTGACGCCGGTGTCGCGCGAAGTGGCGCGCACGCGCAGCAGCTCCGTGCCGGGCGCGGCGAGCTCGGGGGCGGTGGCACGATAGAGGCGCATTTCGAACTCGGGTGGGTTATCGTTGACGTCGGCGACGGTGAGGCGCACGGTGGCGGTAGCGGAACGAGCGGGGCGGCCGCCGTCTCGCGCCATCACCACCAGCCGGTGCTCCGCCTGCGTCTCGCGGTCGAGCGGCGCGCGCAGCGTGATGATACCGCTGTCTCCCGCCAGATCGAATCCATCGTTCTCTTCCACGAACGAGTATCGCACGAGTCTGTTCTCTCCGAGGTCGACGTCGGTAGCGTGCACCTGTGTAATAAAACAAAATTTACTTCTTAACCCAAAATAACAGTAAATAATACAATCGAGTGGTTCAAGGAAATAATATTGTATTTATTCAGAATGCTGCACAATAGGAATATTGCAAAAAGTTCGGGCAGCAAAGCAGAAAGCTTACCTATTTTATTTTTATTTTCTTAAGTCAAGTTATTCGTTTTAAAGGCCATCATTTGATTTTTCATGTATGCTGAGTACACCAGCTATGTTTGTTTATATCTATGTTATTGTATGTACATTGTTGGAGTACCTTAAATAAAAAAAAAATAAAGAAAGAAGGTAGGTACCTTAGCGACGAGCGTGCCGATGTCGGCGTCCTCGGGCAGGGTGACGGCGTAGGTGTCGGCGGAGAAGCGCGGCGCGTTATCATTGACGTCAGTGACGGTGACCAGCAGCTCGGAGCCGCAGCTCCAGTCGGCGCGCGCGCGGTCTTGCGCGTGCGCCACCAGCTTGTACGAGCTCAATGTTTCGCGGTCTAGCTCAGCGGCAACCGTGACTACGCCCGTCTCCTATGAACGAGTTAAAGTCACATCACATTATAAAAAAAAAATATTATCCGGATACATAAACGGATTGATAACAAAAAGCAATCAATATGATGCTAATCGGAAGGTGTATTGTTATAATGGCGTACCTTATCGATGGCAAAGTGTTCGGCGTGGTCGCCGGTGAGGTAGTGGCGGAGTGCGGCGCGTGCGGCGGCTGGCGCGGGAGCATCGGCGTCGCCCGTCTGCAGCGTCATCACGCGCATGCCCACCGCCGTATCCTCCGCCAGCCGCGCGTAGTAGCGGTGCCGGACACAGTACGGCGGGTTATCTGATTACACAATTCCATTATTCCAATATTGGTGAATGTTTTTAAATTAAAATTTGCTAGGTTGTCATAAACACATCCACTAATAAAATTGAACACTCACCGTCAACATCGAGCACGGTGATGGCAACTTCCGTGTAGGCGGTGAATTTGCCGTCTGTGGCGGCGACGGAGAGCAGATAGCTCGGTTCTATCTCGCGGTCGAGCGGGCGCGCCACGTACAGCTCGCCGGACGCGCGCACTTGGAAACGAGCGCGCGCGTCGCCGTCCGCCACGAAATAGGACAGTGTGCTGCCCGCGCCACCACCACTCGATGCATCTGCGTCGCGCACGCCGAGACGCGCTACCACGGTGCCCGCAGCTGCATCTTCACTGACCTAATAAATAAAAAATGAGTTTTATTATTGAGGCTGAGCATAAAGCGAGAAGAACCGATGGTCTTTGGGGCGGAAAGGTTCCTGAATGGCAACCGCGCACCAGACGACGCTCCATGGGTAGGCCCCTGACAAGGTGGACCGACGATCTGGTGAAGGTCGCAGGAAGGCGCTGGATGCGGGCAGCGCAGGACCGATCGTCGTGGAGATCCTTGGGGGAGGCCTATACCATAAGAATAAACACTGTTCGGCCACAGACTACGTTTGTGGCGCGCGACAATGTTCTGTGACAGAACTGACAGATGGCCGTTGACATTCGAGCGGTTATGCTAATCTGCGTTTTCTCACTTTACGATTTTGCCCTCCACTGAAAACTGCAATTTTGTATCATTTTTATATTTTCAATAGAAATTGAGTTAAATCAAAAACTAGTTTCATTTAAAGTATTTAGCTCCATCGTGTCAAGTGTAGACATGAATTGGAGGCCCATGAGGGCGAAGAACCAACATATTTAGCGAAAATTGGAGATCAAAATTTCGACCAACAACGCGGTCGAGCATATTCGAAGAAAATCAAGAAAATCTCTAAAGATTTTGAAGAAAGCGGTCAGTAAAGCAGCCAAAGCGTTACGCCGTCATCGGATCAAATGAGATAAGTGCTTATTCCTTGTCCAAATTCCTAAATCCATACCTTTTATCCTATGACTTTTGCAGTGTCGTTTTTCACTTGTTGCATACAAAATTAGACTAATTTTAGTAAGGTTCATATAATTAGAAGATAATAGTCCGTTAATAAGTAAATTGAACAGTAAACTAGTCGTGTAAATTAGAGTAAAATACATTTTTTCGGTGTAAGTACCTACCTACCCACTTTATTTAACATTTTGTATTTTTCATAGAATTAGCGTAATTTTTGTTGTAAAAGCATTCTCTATTCAATTATTAAACTCGGTTTATAATTATTTCAAAAAATAATCGAGTTTTGGTGGCCCATAACACTAAATAATTGTCATTAATTATCATTCCCAAAGTCATAAAGTAATTCATTAGTGCAAGTCATTCACTGTTGTTTGCCGACCGTTTCCAGGGTCCCTTGCAATTCAACCGGACCACTGAGCCAGCCTGTGTTGTGCGGCAGCAACATCGACGTTGGTTTCCCGAGTCGGGGTGATTCCCGAGCGAACACCGGGGAGGAACGTGAGCTATAATTATTTATTCCTTCTTGTTTCTTGCTGATTTATATTTGCAATTGCAACGATTGTTGTGTTTTTTTGTTGTTGTTCATTGTCAGTAACAATTACAATAAATTATGACTAATGATACGTCTACATCAACCGTTGATAAAACTGAAGATACGAGTAGAAAATTGAGAGAATTAAATATAAAGCGAAGTTCAGTAAAAGGTCAAATCACTAAATTCAAAAACTTTTTATCAAATGTAAATCGGCAAGAAGAATTGGCAGGCCTCGAGCTGGCCGAGTTGACTTTGAAGCTCGGCAAGTTTGAGACTTTGTCTATGAAATTCGATGATTTGCAAAGTCAGATTGAAGTTTTGAATCCTGGTAATTTAGAAGCAGAGTTAAATGAAAGAGAGAGTATTGAGCATGACTTTGTAATAAACATAGCATTGGCAAAAAATATTATTACAATTCAAAATAAGTCTCAAAGACGGGAATCCTTTTTTGATGCGGATGCTCATTGTTCTCTTGAACATAATAGTAATGGTAACAATAGTAGCATGGGATTTAAGCTGCCGCAAATCCAAATTTCTAAATTTGACGGAACCTATTTTAGATGGCTTGAGTTTCATGATACATTTGAGAGCCTCATACATAACAATGGCCAGATCTCTCCAGTCCATAAGTTCCATTATTTGGTCTCCTATTTGGAAGGAGAAGCCGCTAGAATAATATGTAACTTAGAAATATCAGCATCAAACTATAATGAGGCGTGGCAATTGTTGTGCAATCGTTACAATAACAAAAGATTGTTAACGAATCATCATTTAAATTCTTTATTTAGTATTCAGCCGTTAGCTCGCGAATCGGAAAAGTCACTTAGGTTTTTGGTCGATCACGTGACAAAGAATTTACGTGCATTGTCTACCTTAGGCCAGCCCACAGATAAATGGGATATGCTACTTATATTCATGCTGTCATCTAAATTAGACAGCCAAACCCTTACTAAATGGGAAGAGTATCGCAACGTTTTAGACGATATTCCTACTCTAAACCAGTTCAATAAATTCTTAACAGACCGTGCCGATGTGCTTGAGTCTATACATAGGAACAAATATGAGAGTCGCTTGTCAAAGGGCTCGACTTTCGCGCCGGCACCAGCCGCGGCGCCTGCGCGCCATTATGCTCCGTCAAGCGCTAATAACCACAGCAATAATAATCGAAACCCTAGTACTAAGTCATTTGCTAGTTTGAATTCACAGCGGTCAGGAACATTTTTATGTGTTATTTGTGGTGATAATCATAAGATTTATGACTGTGTTACTTTCAAATCAAAGGGCATTCAAGAACGTTTAAATGATGTTAAAAAATATAAGCTTTGTTCGAATTGTTTGCGCCAGGGTCACCCACTAAGCGAGTGTCGTATGGGCCCCTGCCGTGAATGCAAGGAACGGCATAACAGTTTATTACATAAACCTGTAGCTACGTCTGCACATAACGAGCAGTTAGACGAGTTAACTATTGTTAATTTTTCTAAAGTAAAACAAGGGCAGGTGCTCTTGTCAACCGCATTAATTGAAATTTCGAATCCAAACACAAACGAAACGGCTAAAGTTCGTGCCTTATTGGACTGCGGAAGCCAATCTTCGTTTATGACGAAATCACTAAAGGACAAAATAGGTTTGCGTTCGAATAGGGTGGATGACATAAACGTTATAGGCGTAGGTAATACCTGTGTCAGTAAGGTTGTGGAAACATGTACTGCTCACATAAATTCATTGATCAATAATTCATTTAGTATTGATTTACAATTTTTTGTTTTAAAGGAATTAACTAGTGAAATACCTAAAGTTCACATTGATATTAAAACTCTAAAGATACCTAAAAATATTGAATTGGCAGATCCCACTTTTTACCAGCCTTCTAAGATTGACATTTTAGTGGGTGCGGATTTGTTTTGGGACCTCATAGGAAATGAGCAGCTGTCATTAGGCCCTAATTGCCCTAAACTTCATAGCTCTAAATTAGGATGGCTGGTCTCCGGTCTACTCAGTCCAATGAGATCTGACAATTCAATTCAATGTAATTATATACAAACAGAACAAAATAATTCTTGTAACGAAATAGAAAAAATGCTTCCTATATTCTGGAATTTAGAGGAAATTCCAGGTCAAAAAAACATAAACGAAAGTGATAATTTTTGCGAAAATCACTTCATAAAAAATACTGTTAGATTAGATAACGGCAGGTTTCGTGTGAAATTACCCTTAAGTGAATCAACCGAGTGTTTAGGTGATACCTTCCATTTAGCAAAAAGGCGATTTTTTAATTTAGAAAAAAGGTTTAGGCGAGATCCCAATATAAAATTACATTATTCAAAATTCATAGAAGAGTATGCAGAGTTGAGGCATCTGTCAGAATGTCATTCAAAACCTGAAATTTCTTATTTTTTATGTCATCATCCTGTTATAAAGGAGGACAGCGAATCGACCAAATTGCGTGTTGTTTTTGATGGTTCTGCGGCTTCCTCTTCAGGTTATTCGTTGAATGACATTTTGATGGTGGGGCCCACTGTGCAGGATTCTTTGTTTTCCATATTAATAAGAGCTCGACAACATAGATACATCTTAACCGGTGACATCGAAAAGATGTACCGCCAGGTAGAAGTTGATGAAGAAGATCGTAACCTTCAACTCATTTTGTGGAGGGATCAGGAGTCCCATCCTTTAAAAATATTAAAATTAAATACACTTACTTACGGGACCGCCAGCGCAAGCTACTTGAGCACTAGGTGCCTTAAGCAGCTAAGTGAAGAATGTGATGATGATCTAATAAAGGACATCATTCAATCCGGGTTTTATGTTGATGACTTAATTTGCGGAAGTAACGATAAAGATCAGCTCCGTTATATTTTGGAATCAGTCTGCAAGGTCCTTAATTCCGGGTGTTTTAATTTGCGAAAATTGAAAAGCAATGCTCCAGATATTTTTAATAATTGTGATATAAATGCCAATGATAATTTAACGTTCAGCGAGTCAACTAGTACGTTAGGGATGGGATGGAAGCCGTCCACTGATATGTTTAATTTTCCTACTAAATCCATACCAGAAAATAGCAACGTTACTAAAAGGTCTATATTGTCTCAGTCGTTTAGAATATTCGACCCACTGGGTGTGTTGTCACCATGTATAATATTGCCAAAAATATTAATACAAAGATTATGGCTTCAAAAAATTGATTGGGATGAGCCCGTCCCAATGTCTATAGCAAATGAATGGCGTTCGTTTGCCGATCATATACCTGATTTACAAGGTTTAGAAATACCGAGATTTGTTTTATGTGCTGAACCTGTGCATATTGAATTACACAGTTTCAGTGATGCTTCCCAACATGCCTATGGGGCATGTATTTACATAAAATCTGTGAACGCTCATAATGAAGTTACTATCAGGCTGTTGTGTGCTAAGTCCAAGGTTGCGCCGCTAAAGGCAACTACTATGCCGCGAATGGAGCTGTGCGCTGCGCTGCTCGCCGCTCGGCTGTGCAAGGCAGTACAAGAGTCACTCCGAGGTCCCCCAATGCGCATGATTCATTGGTGCGATTCGAGCATTGTGTTAGCGTGGATACGTAAGGGCTCAAGCAAATTAAAGGCCTTTGCCGCCAATAGGGTTCTTGAAATTACTGAAACCACAGATTCTTCGGCGTGGCGGTATGTTCCAACCACACTCAACCCGGCTGACTTAATTTCCCGGGGGGTAGACGCAACTAAGTTGATAACCCTGGACTTGTGGTGGTCGGGTCCAGATTTTATAACTAAACCAGAATCAGAATGGCCTACTTTAAAAAATATTAATAATTTAGAAATTGAAATACCAGAATTAAAATGCAATAATGTTACTGTTACTGAATCATTCATCAACTTTGAAATTTTTTCTAGTTTGTCAAAATTACAGCGTACGTTTGCCCTAGTGAAAAGATTCATACATAATTTAAAATATCCTACACAAAGGTTATTAGGCAATATTTCACTGCAGGAACTGAATGATTCCTTTATTTTTTTATGTGCGGAGGCTCAACGTCAGTCTTTCGCTACGGAGTACGAAATTCTTAGAAAAGATAAAGAGTTAAATGCTAAGTCAAAATTACTTTCATTGTCCCCATTCTTGGACAAAAATAATTTAATAAGAGTAGGTGGTAGACTACATGTTTTCCTACTATGCTTATGAAAAGAAGCACCCGATATTATTGCACTCTTCACACCATCTTACAAAATTATACTTTGAAAGAGAGCATATTAAACATTTACATGCTGGACCTCAGCTGTTACTGGCCACAGTTAGAGAAGTTATATGGCCGGTGAACGGAAGGCGGCTCGCCGGCAGCGTTGTGTTTAACTGCGTGCGTTGTAAGCGCTTGAACGGTAAAACGATGTGTCCAAAGATGGGCAATCTCCCGGCAGAGAGAATCACACCTAGCTATCCCTTCCTATCTGTAGGGCTGGATTTTGCGGGACCTTTTTTGATTTTGAATAGGAAGGGCAGAGGTAGTCGTTTAATAAAATGTTATATGTGTCTATTTGTCTGCTTACGGTACAAATGCTTACATTTAGAAGTTGTCACTGATCTCACCAAGGACGCGTTCGTGATGACGGTTCGCAGGTTTATAGCTCGCAGAGGCAAGCCATCTGAAATCTTCTGTGACAATGGACGAAATTTCGTTGCTGCAGCTAAGGAAATCGGTAATTTTTTTACTAGTAATAAACAAACACTATCTAACTTTGCAATTCAGGAAGGAATAAATTTTATTTTTACTCCAACGTATGCTCCACATTTCGGAGGTATTTGGGAAGCCGGCGTCAAGTCGGCTAAATATCACATCAAAAGAGTGATGGGCAATAGTCACCTAACATTAGAAGAAATATCAACATTGTTTGCGCAAGTGGAGGCGATACTCAATAGTCGTCCCTTGTGCCCACTCTCCTCCTCTCCTAATGACCTCCTATCCTTGTCGCCAGGGCACTTTCTCATTGGAAGACCACTGACGGCGCTGCCATCACCAGACCTAAAGGAAAACAAGGAAAGCAGTCTACGTCGTTATGCCAGACTGGAGAAACTGCATCAACATTTCTGGAGCCACTGGCAGAAAGAGTACATAAGCGAGCTTCAGCAGCGAATAAAATGGAGGACGAATAAAGGCAGTCTGATGGTTGGCGATATGGTACTCATTCAAGAGGACAATGTACCCCCGTTGAGCTGGCGTCTAGGACGAGTGACCGAATTGTTTCCGGGACCTGACGGAATTGCACGGGTCGCTGATATCCGCACTCTGAGAGGCACTGTGCGACGGCCTTTGGTTCGAATCTGCCCACTGCTAGCAGAAGAGCAAGCTCAAGGATGAGGAATGATGCTATCATCGCGGCGGCGGGAAGATGTTCGGCCACAGACTACGTTTGTGGCGCGCGACAATGTTCTGTGACAGAACTGACAGATGGCCGTTGACATTCGAGCGGTTATGCTAATCTGCGTTTTCTCACTTTACGATTTTGCCCTCCACTGAAAACTGCAATTTTGTACCATTTTTATATTTTCAATAGAAATTGAGTTAAATCAAAAACTAGTTTCATTTAAAGTATTTAGCTCCATCGTGTCAAGTGTAGACAAACACTATACCCAGCAGTGGGTGTCGTGCGGCTGATATGATGATGATGATGAGTTTTCTTGAGGTGCAAATAACGCATGTGCCTACTCCTAAAATTTTATTTCATCTGTTATTTTGTAAACTAGCTTATGTCCATATTTATATTGACACATTGTTATTACAATAGGTATAAGAGCTACCTTATTGGGTAGCTCTAAGTTTTCAAAGAAATAAAATCAAACAAAAAAATAAATTAGAGAAGAAGAGAAAATGCTGCTGAAAATTAATTATACCTATCGTAATCACACAAAAACATCGTCGGAATCGTAGAGCGAATGTGCTATCAGCTTGTGCAAGCTGATCTACTCAGTACGCATTCATTAATGAGATCGAGCGATGTGAAAATTCTGAAGGGAATAAATGCGGATTTAATAAGTAAGGACTAATCTCCCTAGCGCATGTAGCACACCTCCGCCCGCAAACACCGTAGTAGGTTCTGCCATCGACAAGCGAAAAAAATACGACCAGACTGTTTTAATGCATAATTATTAATAACTAGCTTCTGCCCGCGACTTCGTCTGCGTGGATATTAGAGAAAATCCTCAGGGAACCTGAACCAACCATTTTTACGCGATTAGGCGGGCCCCCATCAAGCGCGCAGCGTCGCGAGGCAAGACCTTTGCCGCGTGTGGCGGGCCTTGTATGAGGCTTCCCGTTCCGTTCCCTGTCCGTTCCCATTCCCGTTCCCGTACACCGTTCCCGTTCCGTTCCCTTTCCATTTTCGTACCATTTCCGTTCCGTTCTCGTCTAGTTCCCGTCCTGCTCCCGTTCCGATATCGTTCCGTTCCCGTTCCGTTCCCTTTCCGTTCCCGTCCCGTTCCCTATCTATGTCTATTTCCCATCCCACAAAACCTCGATAACGATATCCACATCTATTTTTAGGTTTTTTACCCCTTTTCACCCCCATTTCATTCCCATAGGGGTTGAAATACTAACAAAAACAATATACGTTGCGTTAGATTTCCATCCATAATCCTAAATTATAAATTTAGCGATTTTTACTTCGAAAATGAAGAATTTTCTTCTGTACACAACTACACAACACGACTTTCATACAAACTTTCATCCCTTTTTTCATCCCCTAGGGATGGAAATTTTAAAAATCCTTAAGTGGTGGATACCTACACTGTATAAGTATCTGTGTGCAAAATTTCAAGTCTCTAGGTCCAGCGGTTTGGGCTGTGCGTTGATTTGTCAGTCATTTTGGGCTTTTTCTGCCCCATTTACTACCTAAAGGGTTGATTTTCGGAAAACCACGAAACACGTGTTTACTTATTTGTATTTAGAAGTACTCCTACGAAGTTTCAAGTCGAAATGTCTATTTAATATTTTTTTTCCATACAAACTTTGAACCCCTATTTCACACCTTTAGGGGTGGAATTTCCAAAAATCCTTTCTTAGTGGATGCCTACACTGTATAAAGTATCTTTGTACAAAATTTCAAGTCTCTAGTCCCAGCGGTTTGGGCTGTGCGTTGATATGTCAGTCACCCCTTCACTTTTATATAAGAGAAGATAATTTTTAAGCGCAATTCCACCCGATCGGCTGCGAACGTTGACACACGCGAAAGCAATAACGCGAAACCGCTACGTAGATGTAATCCTCATACATGTTCGTTGATAGAAGACAACTCATAGCGGAACTATGGCGGAACTTCTGCGGTGCCGCTGGTACGGTTTGGCGTAATGATCTGAAAACCCCTTTTTTGGTTAAGCCAATCCCATAGGATAGGATAGGATAGGGTTTCCCTTTCGATAGGGTTAGTCGACGATATGCTTACCGTATTGATAAGGTTTTTGAAAAGTCTATGAAATACCTAATCAAAAATGTGGAGGTGTGTTACAGGCGGGCGTAAATGTTTGTATAGCCGAAACAAATAAGGATCTATATCTTCTGATAATGATAATAATAGTTCACAGGCGGTGTGCTAAGGATAAGGATTGTACGAGACACCTAATGATGCTGTGATTAATGACTAAAAGATGATATTGATTTAAACTAATTTATTCCACAAACTGATATATTTAAATCGATGCTACTATGCTTAGTGATTGATATATGATATGAGCGCGCGTCCGCCACGATGTGAGTGGTGACGAGAACTGTTGCAAAATTATAATTATTTAGTACAATTAATTAATGATGATTCTGCGAAATGCACGGTTGCACCGTACAAGGATAAAGATAAAGGGCAGTTACCTCAGCGTCATATTTTTCCTGGAGGAAGACGGGCGGGCAGTCGTTGTAGTCGACGAGCCTGACGACGAGCGTGCCGCGCGCGCTGCGGCGCTGGTGCGGCGGCGCGCAGTCGGCGGCCAGCAGCGCCAGGCGGTGGTCGGCGCGCGCCTCGCGGTCCAGCGCCGCCGTCGTCGTCACCCACCCGCTGTACGGGTCCACCGCGAACAGCGCCGCACTGCCCTCGGAACCCTCCGCCAAGATCGAGAAGCGAACCTCGCCGTTGGAACCGGAGTCAGGATCGTCTGCCATCACTGTACAAAAACATTATATGTTCACATTTAACTCGTCATCGCGCGGACACGAGACGTTATGAGAAAGGATGAAAGCCATGTTACTAGAAGAGTAATGGATATGGATGTTGAGGGCTGGAAAGTAAGAGGAAGACCGCAGAAAAGATGGATGGATTGTGTGCGGAATGATATGAATGTGAAGGAAGTGGATGAAGAGGTAACGAGTGACAGGAAGGAATGGAAGAGAAGGACGATCTGCACCGATCCCAAATAAATTGGGATAAGAGTTCAAATAAGTTGGGTTTCAATCTGGACGTTTAATGAGTCACTGTCTTATTATTAGTCGAGTTGCTAATACAAAAGACATGTTATAATCGTGTACGTACGCTGAACAACGCTGGTGTGCGGCGGCGCGGTCTCGGCCAGCTGCACGACGTAGGGCTGCGAGTGGAAGGCGGGCGCGTGCGAGTTCACGTCCAGCACCAGCAGGCGCGTCGCCACCAGCCGCGCCGGCGCCGGGCTGCCGCCGCCCTCCGCGATCACGCCTGCGAACATTACGTCACGTTACAAATATGATGATCGAACTATTTTAACTCTAAGAAATTCACGCTATTATTGTTGTTTCTCCTCTCCGACCATGCTTTAAAGAAGCAGGCTGATTTCCCTAAAGGGGAAATCAGCCTGATACGTTATTTTCTTGGCAACTGAGTTTTCACTTTATATTGCATATAAACAAAATAATTTATAATTTTTGTTTTCTTCATGAAAAAAAATTTCATAAAGGCCAAATAAGGGACTGCCATTTTGAAGTAAAAATTAATTAACAACCTATGTTGTGTTCGGCAGCGGTTTCTCTATCCAGTTGTCCAGCAAGTACGAGTCGTCCGGCGGCATCCACAGCAAACAGATCCCGCGGCCACAGGCCCGGCGCTAGACGGAACCGGGTGACCGCTTCCTCGTCGGTGGGGTCTCGTAGGTCAGCGATCAGAGTGCCGGGTGGTGCATCTTCGGGTAAGAACACGGTGGGCGGTGGTGCGTGCACGCGCGGCGGCGCCTCGCCCGCCCCCAGCACGTACACCGACACGGGCGCCTCGCCCGCCAGCCCACCGCCGTCACGCGCGCGCACCCATACTTGCACCGACCGCGACGCTAAAATTTTTAAATGAAATTCGTAAGCATTTTTATTTTTAATACAGCAAAGATAATAATGATGCAAACAATCATTAATCTAGATAGTAGGTATGTTACGGCTAATACCCGAAATGCGGCTAAAACTAGGTGTAGCCGCTAGCTGTTGGCTAAAACTAGGTGCAGCATGGGATATAAAGAAAGTTTTCTGTTGTCTGTTAAAAAATCGGTTACACCTAGTTTTAGCCAACAGCTATCGGCTGCACCTAGTTTTAGCCGGCTAGAACTAGGTTTAGCCGCACTTCGGGTATTAGCCGTAACAGGTATATCACATAAACATTGATAAATGAAACTATGAGAATAAAGCTAGGCGTTTTGGTACGGTCGATAAAATAAGAAATTTACCGAAGGCGGAGGCGTCGCGGGCGAAGGAAAGCGCGCCGGTATGTGCGTCGACGGCGAACAGCCCGGTGGCATCGGAACGCACGTCCCCGTCGTAAATGGAGTAGTGTACGCGCGCGTTGTCAGCGGCGTCGGCGTCGTGCGCCGTGAGTGTGAGGAAGGGGGCGCCGGGCGCGCGATCGTGCGGCACGGCGGCGCGGTACTCGCGGTGCGGGAACACGGGCGCGTTGTCGTTGAGGTCGGCGACGCGCACGCGCACGGTGGTGTGGCGCAGCAGCCCGCCGCCGTCGCTCGCCGTCACCGGCACCTCCCATTCGGCGCGTCGCTCGCGGTCTAGCGGCACGCGCGTAGTTAGTGCGCCACTTGATGCGTCGATCGAGAACGTCTCGCGTAGCTTCGCCGACGGTATCGAGTAGGTTATCATTCCGTATTCGCCGGGGTCGTCGTCGTAAGCCTTCACCTGTTGATCGGACAAAGATTTGAGGAAGATATTCATGTCTTGAAATTATTAATATAAAAGAAAAACTATAATTCAACTTCCAAGATAATGTGTCAATGTCGATAGCACAGTTATGGTTACTGACCGTGGTGAGTAGCAGTGGCGGCGGCTGGTTCTCTAGCGCACGTGCCTCGTGCACGACGTGCGGGAAGTGCGGCGGCGCGCGGTTGGCCGGCGCCAGTGACAGCTTCACGCGCGCGAACGCCGCGTGCGCACCGTCCGATACCGACACGTTCAGCGACCGCGCTGCGCCCCCACCAGCGCCAGCCTGCACATGTCATAAAGATTTTTAATAAAAACGCTTGTAATATGGTCGTTATTTTGACAACCTTCTTTGAGCAAAGTCAACCTTTCCGCACTACTCGAATAGGCGCCAGCAAAATTGTATTGGAATTCAATTAATAAAAAATCTGTAAGGATGCGACCAGGAGACGTTAAATTAGAGACTGACTGCGATCAATAACCGATTTATTAATGAATTACCAATGTTTATATATTATAAGGAGAGATACGTGTGTGTTAGAATTCACATTGTAGCGGCAGCGGTCCCGGGGCTAATACTACCCAGCCCGGAGGAAGATCTTTTACTTTGGCCTTCCTACTAGTGGCTAACCTTTCCATACCACCATACCTACTACATTACCTAACCTACAACATACTACAAATCAAAAAGAATTCCTTTTAGAATTTTTCATTGTCTTTTTTGCACATAAATGTGTAACTGTATGTAATCGACAGGGAGACGTTATTTCTCCGAAACTGTTCACAGCTGCGTTGGAGGACATCTTTAAGCTCTTGGACTGGAAAGGACTCGGCATCAACATTAATGGCCAGTACCTAACACACCTTCGTTTTGCCGATGATATAGTCCTTATGGATGAGACCATGGAAGACCTGAACACAATGCTCGAAGATCTCCGTAGTGCTTCCCAAAGAGTGGGTCTTAGGATGACCATGGAAAAGACGAAAATTATGTCAAATGCCCATGTTGTACCCTCTCCAGTTAATGTTGGGAACACTACACTTGAAGTTGTTGACCATTACGTATACTTAGGACAGGCAGTCCAGTTAGGTAGGTCCAACTTCGAGAAAGAGATCTCTCGTCGAATCCAACTCGGGTGGGCAGCATTCGGGAAGCTTCGAAAAATCTTCGCGTCCGACTTACCTCAGTGTCTCAAGACGAAAGTCTATGAACAGTGTGTGTTGCCAGTGATGACTTACGGCAGTGAAACGTGGCCGCTAACTATGGGTCTCATAAGAAGGTTCAAGGTCACTCAGCGTGTAATGGAGAGAGCCATGCTCGGCGTTTCCCTATGTGATCAAATCAGAAACGAGGAGATCCGCAGGAGAACTAAGGTAACTGACATCGCTCGAAGGATTGCTCAGCTGAAGTGGCAATGGGCGGGACACATAGCGAGAAGAACCGATGGCCGTTGGGGCAGAAAGGTTCTGGAATGGCGACCGCGCACCGGACGACGCTCCGTGGGTAGGCCCCCGACAAGGTGGACCGAAGATCTGGTGAAGGTCGCGGAAAGCCAGTGGATGCAGGCAGCGCAGGACCGATCGTCGTGGAGATCCTTAGGGGAGGCCTATACCCAGCAGTGGGTGTCGTGTGGCTGATATGATGATGATGAATCGAACCTGTGCCCAGGCGCGCGTGTTGGCGAGCGTGATGACGCCGGTGCGCGGGTGCACGGCGAAGGCGTGGTGCGGCGGAGCGGGCGAGGCAAGCGCGTAGCGCAGGCGGGGTGCGTCCGCGGCGTCCGCATCCCACGCCGCCACGCGCGCCACGGCCACGCCGCGCGCCGCCTCCGCCGACACCAGCGCCGGCACCACGCCGCGCTCCATGCGGGGAGGGTTGTCGTTCACGTCCTCCACTGTACACAAACACACATATTTTATGTATACGCCTAACATAAACTACCACTGTCGACGTTTTCTCTTGAAAGTTCCCACTATGTAAAACAATGGATGCCTATAGTAACGAATAAAAAACTAATCACTTAAGAGTATGTTGTTGTTAATTGGATCATAGATACTGATAGGAACTTCATTGTTAATATTTATGGGGTATATATTGGAATGCCTATTTTTTTTTGTCCTAACTGTCTTTGGCACACTACTTATTGGCCTAAAAACTTTTTGCACAATTTTCATTTGACCTAAATTTGTTTGGCCTATTTTCACTTCGCCTAAAAATTTTTCGCCGCATGTTTATTTCCCAAATTCATCATTAAGCATAACTATTCATAATCCCTAATGTTTAAAAGTACTAAATAACGATTCGCACAATTGTGTAACGCCTAATATTTTTTTCGCCGAATGTTTACTTCCCTTGCAAGCAAGCATGCAGCGTGCAAGCAAGCATGCAGCGTGCAAGCAAGCATGCAGCGTGCAAGCAAGCATGCAGCGTGCAAGCAAGCATGCAGCGTGCAAGCAAGCATGTAGCGTGCAAGCAAGCATGCAGCATGCAAGCAAGCATGCAGCATTTAAGCAAGCATGCAGCATGCAAGCAAGCATGCAGCATGCAAGCAAAGCATGCAAGCAAGCATGCATCATGCAAGCAAGCAAGCAGCATGCAAGCAAGCAAGCAGCATGCAAGCAATCAAGCAGCATGCAAGCAAGCGTGCAGCATGCATGCAAGCATTAGGGAGTCTGCAAGTGGTCAAAACACTAACCTTACCTAACCTAATGGTCTTCGCATTAAGAGTTTTTCTTTATAGCGGGGGGCCTCAGGCCCCCCGACCCCCCCGAGCAGGGGGGCCAGCCCCCCTGCACCCCCCGGCAAGCATTTTGCAAGCAAACATGCAAGCAAGCATACAGGCATGCAAGCGAGCAAGTGAACAAGCATGCAAAAAAAGCATGCATGCATAAAATTATGCAAGCATGCATGCATGCAAGCATGCAACATGCATGCAAGCATTATAAAAGTGTTCAAAACCCTAACCTAACCTAACGTAATGGTGTTCGCATTAAAAGTTTTTCTTTACGGGGGGCCTCAGGCCCGTTTTTTGACGATTTGTTTCTGTCACCAACTTGAATGCAATAAAATATTGTTATGCCAAAAATTATGTATGCAGGACAATATTAGGGTTAACAATACTTCGGCGTAGTCATTATTGTGTCAAAAGATATGTATGCTAATAAATTTTAGGACAATTAACATTAGTCGTTTTGATAATTAGGGAATTTAACGTTTAGGCGAAACGACAAAGATGCGAAAAAATCTATTAGGCCAAACAATAATTGTACCTAAGGAGTTTAGGCCAAAGAAATTCGGCCAAATGAAATTAGGACCAATGACTTTAGGCGAGTCAAGGGACACCCATATTTATGACATTACTAGCGGCCGCCCGCGACTTCGTCTGCGTGGAAAGTTTATTAATATCCTTCGGGAACAATACTTTTTTCGAGATGAAAGGTACCCTACGTCCTTCTCTATATCCCTTACGTGTATGCAAAATTTCATAATGATCAGTTCAGTAATTAAAACGTGAAGGCGTAACAAACAAACAAACGGACTTTCGAATTTATACTATTAGTAAGGACGTAAGGATTTTTACCTTCTGAGGAAAGATATCCTTATACTTCGGTTTTTTATTAAATTACAAGAACATCATGTACTCAGAACCTATAGTTTTACCCATAGTTATTCAAACGCTACTAGAAAATATAATGATGAACTTACCGGTGATAAACAGATGCGCAGTGGTGATGAGTGAAGGTCGGCCGTTGTCGGCGGCGGTGACGAGCAGGTGGTACGCGGCGCGGCGCTCGCGGTCCAGCGGCGCCGCCACGCGCACGTCGCCCGACCGCTCCTCTACCGAGAACTCCGCCGCCGTCGCCTCCGCCCCGTACCCGCTTAGGGAGTACACGATCTCGCCGTTCACACCTTTTGAGAATTACTGAATTAGATAACGAGTTGAACCGAATGTCAAGTTTAGACCTCATTATCAAAACATTGTCACGTTAATTAAACCGTCGGTCTTGGCTGCATTTGCACTCATTGGCACTCATCAGTCAACATTAAACTTGCATGATACCTAACTTAGGTTAATTTTGGACCATCCTCCTTATCCATACATTAGTACCCCATCAGTAGAGACATTTGAATGACTCATGATGATGAGCTGTACACAAATATATTCTGGAAACGTAGCCAAAAGCTATCAGGCATCCCACTAAGTGTCAATTTAGTGTTCAGGGGGGTATTACAACCTCTTAAAACTTGCCAGGTTTACGAATTATAGTTACATCTCTTTCTCGCTGTGTAGCAAATAAAAGAGATGATAACCAGTCAGAAAACTGCCAGGAAATAAGAGGTCATAATACGGCCCCAGGTACAAAATAAATATGTCATAGTAACCGGTATCGTTATCGGTGGCGCGCACGGCGATGACGAGTTCGCCGACGGCCGCAGCCTCGGATACAGCGGCGCGGTAGACGTCCTGCTGCAGCTCGGGCGCGCAGTCGTTGACGTCTCGCACGCGCAGCGTCACGGCCGCGTCCGCGAACAGGCCCGTCACGCCGTCCGTCGCGCGCACCACCAGCTCGTGCGTCTGTGCGGCCTCGTAATCCAGCGGCGCGCGCGCCACCACCACGCCTGCAACCATAGCGCTTGTAACATACTCTCCTCGATTGATAGACTATGACACTTCTTGCATATTGTCCCTGATGTTGTCAAAAGTGTTTACATGTTGAAATGTGGACAAACTACAGTCGGCGTTTAAAACATCTGTCCATAAATAGTAGGTTGTATTTTTTATTTTTATTTTAGACTAGTGCAGGGATGGCGAACCAATGGCACGCGTGCCATCGATGGCACGCGACACAATATTTTGGGCACGTCACCGATCTCAAAATGCATTAGGTACGCTATGACTTGATGGATGACGGCACGTCTATGACCTCATTAAACATTAACATTTAGAAAAATGGCACGTTGATACATAAAGGTTCGCCATCCCTGGACTAGTGGAAGGTGACACTTAGAACAGAGATGAAGCACGCACAATAAGTAAACTTTTTAATTTACAGAATAAATTATTAGATTAGAAGCACAGGTTATAAAGGTGTTGAACATCTACCTTTTTCCGATGTTTCGACCGAGTTGCATCGGCCGTGGTCACTGGCTGAGAACGGCTAAAAACGCGTTTAAAACCTGTGTTCCTAATCTAATAAAATGCAACAGAATAAATTAGATGTTTTTAACGCTGACTACAAATGTGCACTGCTGAGCGGCGATGTAAACAAGCACGAAAGCTTCGGAATCATCTCTCGGTTCCGTTCCAGCAGCGGTGGCGTATGATCAATCAATGTATCATGATTTGATGTAACGTGGTTGTGCTCCGTCCTTAATTATGTACATAATATGTCATCAGTCATGAGAAAGTAGCAGCGTGATAACGACGCGGAGTGACAAGTTTGCGAAAAACATTTTAATAAACATATTTGATTTGTTGTGAGCGAGCGAATGGTAATAATTGGCTATTTACAATGAGTGAAGCTTTTTGTAATGAAATTCGCGCGTATAACGTTGGAATTTATACAGAGAAAATACGCTAGTGTAGGTCTGTCGTAACGTGACTCCGTCAGGACGGGATGCATGCAAAAGTGACCCATGCACAAGCGCAACACAACGAAAGCACGACCATCGTCAACGGCCACCCATCCGGCGCGCGTCCATTCGGGCGCTCATACTTACATGGGTTATTGCCTCTCTCGGGTGCTGCGGGACAAAACCGTTGCGTTAGTATGGCGACAACACAGCTCCACGCGAAATGGACGCGCCTACGCTAAGTTCGGTCACTTCATTTCACACACTTCAGCACGACTCGAGATATCAATCGTACTACTTTGGCCTTTTAATAAAAAAATAGCACCCGTAACCACCCCTACGCGATCCTTTTACTAACATGATAATAGTTAAAACTGATTAAATACCACATGGCTACCCAACGTGCGTCTGTGCTTCAGTGCTGTACTGTACCTGCGTCGAAGTGTATTTCGAAGAGGTCGGAGGCGTTGGCGTCGTCGACGAGCGTGTAGATGAGCTGCCGGTTGAGCGGGCTCTGCGCGCGCAGCGGCGGCGCCAGCGCCCGCCCCGGCGGAGTGTCCTCTCGTGCCTCTGTATGACACAAATACTTAGTTTATTTATTTAAGGTCCAGGCCATTAATTTCTAATGGTGACTTTTGCGAGCATAGATAAATGGAATGTTGCTGTAAGCTTTGGTTCCTGTTTTCAATGAGAGCTTTTCAAAGTGACATTTAAAAATAAAAATAGTAACTATTTGCCTCACTAGATGGTGTTAATACTCGTCGAACCCTAAAAATAGTAATTGTATTAATTAATTGCTATAAGTGAAAATCTGTACCTAATTGGCTTTCTGTTTAACATATTGTAGCTTATAGTATTATTGTTGCTGTTGGTTTTCCAATAAAATAGACAAACAAAAAACAAATTATTTGAATCACTAGATGGTGTTGATACTCTTCGAAGCTGAGTAAAAAAATCACATTGTCATCAAAGTCATCTATCGAGCCTACAGTTTTTTGTCATTGTGAAAAACCCTCATTTTCAAACTTTTCAGTTTATGTAATATTTTTTTGATATTGAAAAACAAGAAAACGGATAATAAGTATTTTGTTTAGTAACTACACCTTCAGTATTATCGCGCCTGAGACTACTGTTCAGACTAGTTTTATGTCTTCATCATATCAGCCGCACGACACCCACTGCTGGGTATAGGCCTCCCCCAAGGATCTCCACGACGATCGGTCCTGCGCTGCCCGCATTCAGTGGCTTCCCGCGACCTTCACCAGATCGTCGATCCACCTTGTCGGGGGCCTACCCACGGAGCTTCCTCCGGTGCGCGGTCGCCATTCAAGAACCTTTCCGCCCTAACGGCCATCGGTTCTTCTCGCTATGTGTCCAGCCCACTGCCACTTGAGCTGTATGTCTTACAGGTGTAAATTATATGGTCGCTGACCTAATGATATAGATGAGGATTACCTAATACGTAGTGTGGCTTGTCCCACGCGGGCGCGGCGCCGCCGGGCCACACGCGCACGCTGACGGCGGCGGTGGCGCCGCACGCGGGCGTGCCGCCGTCGAACGCCGCGATCACGAGCTCGTACACCTGCGCGTGCGCGTCCACCGTCTGCTTCAGTGAGATCTGTCCCGAGCGCCGGTCTACGCGGAACAATTCGCCGTGACCGCGCTTCATCTCGTACCGCACCTGCACACAAGATTACTTTTAATCACCATCTAATACGCGTTTGCAGTGGCAAAACAACTTTTACTAGGGTTGGTCAGCGGAGTCGTCAGTCGGTGACCTAAAACTTTTTCGAGATCCTTCGTGCTCGGAAGGCGTTAAGACTATATTCCCATTTGCAGCCGCTAATACCCACCAATTCATATTGGTCCCAGTTGGTGGATTGTGACCCGTTCTGCTTCTGCATCCATACTTACAGGCCTTCCTGCCTGTGCCCCAGTGGTGGAGACGTATAAGTAGCTGATGATGCTAGTTATGAGTAGCTACATACCTCTCCGTTGTCATTGGCGTCGAGGTCGATGGCCTTGACCTTGAGCACGGGCTCGCCGGGCGCGGCGCCGGCGCGCACCGCGGCCACGTAGGGGCGGCCCACGAACACGGGGCAGTTGTCGTTCACGTCCGTCACGCTCACGTGCAGCCGCGCGCGCGCCACGCGCTGTTTGCTGCGCGCTTCTAGCAGCAGCTCGTAAGAGTCGCGCTGCTCGCGATCTAGAGCTAGGCCTGTGCTGCGGACTGCGCCCGACGTTAGTCCCACCTGCAGTAAAGTAATAAGATCAAAACTATGTCAAAGCAATGAAATCCTCTGCAGCGACGGCAAGGTGTCAATTTTAAGTGTCTAAACAACTAACTGTAAAAAAAATATTTTATTACCTCAAATCCTTCCACTGGGTTTAGTATGTGGAATTCGACGTGTTCATTCAACGCTGCTCCTAGCACATTCAGCACCGCGATGAGGGTAGGCTTGGTAGAGTTCTCGACCACGGAGCCGTAGTAGTCGGATTTCTGGAAGGCGAGGCCAGCGTTCTCGATGTCCCGCACGCGCAGGTCGACGCGCGCCGTGCTCGAGTACTGGCCGTCGGACGCGCGCACGCGCAGACGGTACGAGTCCAAGAGCGCGTCCGCTTTGGCCACAGTAAGGATGCCGTCGTTTGATAGGGAAAAGGCGGAGTGTTCGTCGCCCTCGATGATGTCAAACTGAAATAATTTGGATTGATACTATTTATCTTTTCAAAACACTCTATCCTGCATTTGTATCGATTAACACCCACCAAATCAGGGTGTAGTCAAGGTGGCCATCCTCTTTATCCATTCATAAGGAAAGTCTGCGCATCAGCAATGGGGATATTAAAAATGGCACATGGTTGCGGATTGGAAAGTTTAGTGTACTAACCTTGATGCCAGTGGGCGTGGGGTCGGGGTCGGTGGCGCGCAGCCGCGCGAGCAGCACGCCGGCGGCGGCGGGGCGCAGCAGCGTGGCGTCGTAGGCGGCGCGCTCGAACGCCGGCGGGCAGTCGTTCACGTCCGACACGTGCACCACCACGTGCGCCACGCTGTCTGAGGGCAGTCGCGGCGAGCCCGCATCCACCACCTACATAGGTACATAATTATCAAATTAAAAACTTTGAACTGAATGTTAGGTGCAATGAAATCGAACACCTTTATGACGCGTACGCGTACGGGTCAGCAGTAATATTGCATTTTACGGTATCGAACGCGCCGGGTGCTTAATTTAACAAACATAAACATAACAGTAACTAACCTTTTATGTAACTTTTTAACTACCTACTTAAAATAACATTTAACATTAAATTGTACTGTAAGCTATCATAAGAACGCTATTTGTGTAAATAATAAACTTTAATATAAAACTTTATCATTTAAATCTAAAATTAATACCACAGCTAATACCGTAATCTCCCACTAAAGAAATATTAAAGAAAGGCAACTACTGATGAGCCTAGGGTTGCCAACCCTACTATATAATATAGTATCCTACTATATTGAGGGCTCGCCTACTATATTTTTTGAAAAAATATATAGTAGACAAAACTACTATATTTTTTCATGTGAAAAAATTAAACAAGAACAACAAAAAAGTATTACTTATATGCACATAAGTAATAGGGAATATGCATATTTTTTTTTTTAATCAAAATCAATAGTATAATGCGTGAGAAAATCAACTGTAATATTGAAACTTTTCTCTTGCGTTTTTTTCTCGTAATATAGTTACTTGAAGTTAGCGCGCAGCAGCACCCGCCGGAAACGCTCTATACAAATATGTGACGTCACTTATCACGTTTCAGGTGTGTTTCAGCGCGTTTAATATGGAGTTAGGCAAGAATCTTCAATTATCTCCTTAAAATTTGCGTTTTAGTACATATGTGTCATACAAAATATTATTTCTTATTGGATATTCTATCTGACTGTTAAGTGGATTATATCCGAAAATAAAAAAAAAATATCGCCTATTCCCCTGATTTCATCGTGTGATAAAACTAAAATAATTATTTTTTTTTATTTTTCTTTCTGTTCCATCATGTTTTTACAAGTGTCCGCAGCGATCAAGCTCAATTTTATGAAAATTGGTCACTTATGCATATTCCCTATTGCATAATATTTTTTGTGATAAGACACTTGTCTTTGTCTTTATGGTTGTTGAATAAATTATGAAAATGTTATAGTACTTACTTAAGTAAGTATCTATGAAAAATGCAACTTTTTTTAAATTCTCCATACAAAACGACAAACTACTATATTTTTTTGGACTTTTTCGCTAACTACTATATTTTTCCACTAAAAATCTTGAAACTACTATATTTGATCCAAAAAAAGTTGGCAACCCTAGATGAGCCTCTTTGGAGGATCGGGAGATGCCTCTACAAACTCACTCGACATCGTTCCGAAGCGATTACTACACCTTGGGTGAACGAAAACTTGATTTTCATAATGTGCATTTTTACACTTCGGCAAATTACTAAATATTTCAGATACGACTACGGCTGCGATTAAGTACTCACCCTAACGTTGAACTCGTGTGTGGCGGCGCGCTCGTAGTCAAGTTGTGCGGCGAGCCGCAGCGCGCCGGTGGTAGGGTCGACGTGGAACAGGTTGGCGGCGGCGGGGTCGAGGATCTCGTAGGCGCGCTGCTGGTGCGCGGCGGAGTCGGCGTCGTCGGCGGCCAGCACGAGCGGCTCGCCGGCCGCGCCCGCGCCCGCGTCGCTCACCAGCGCGCCCGCCGCCGCCGACTCCGACACGCGACCCACATACAAGTCGTGGCGAAATGTCGGCGCGTACTCGTTGCGGTCCAGAACGTGTACGGCGACGTGCGCGGTCGCTGTGCCACCACCCTGTGTGATAAAAATTGTTTTACCAAAATTCAATTAATTACACGCAATTTCTATCTTGAAAGGATCTACCTACAGCTTCTTAGCTACATAGTTAACTAAAGGGGTTTGTCAGTTTAATTGAAACGACAAAAAATTTGCGAATAACACAACAAACAGCCTCTGTGGTTTAATTGTTTACCCACTCATGTAAGACGCAGAGGTCCCGGGTTCGGGGTACAATTTGTACTCGGTTTGGTTGGTAGTAGGGCTTATTTCAAGTCTGCCTGGCTAGCTACCACCATCTTATCTAGATGATGAGGATTCAGGGTGTAGTGCGCTTCCACCATCACCTTCAGCCTTATCGTCACTTAACATCAGGTAAGGTGAAGGCCAATCATTATTCCGTTGTGAATAAAAAAGATATAAAAACGTGTCTCACCATGTTGACGGCGGTGACAGTGAGGTTGTAGAAGCTGGCAGCCTCGTAGTCGAGCGGCGCGGCGGTGGCAAGCAGGCCGGCGGCGGGGTTCAGTCGGAACAGGCCGCCGCCGCCGGACAGCGAGTACCGCACGGAGCTGCCGCTGCGAGCCTCCAGCGCACCCAGCACAAATCCCGCCGGCTCGTTCTCGTACACCTCACACACCAGCTCGGTCGTTGTGAATCTGAAAAACCAGCGTATTATAGAATAGAATAAAATAGATTAAACATCACTCTTATACTCTCTTATGTTCGTATGAATAGCATTGCAGCTTTTATGATATTTATTTAGTTTATTTTGATTTAAATGTCACTCTATCGATAATTTAATCAGCTATAGTTCATGAAAATGTCATCAACCATTTGAGCTCCTTTCGAGTGGATTACACGAGTATTGCTGGTATTCATCTGACCGGTAAATTAAAGACTTTTTTATTTTGGTTCACAATTTGAAACATTCATCATACTCATAAACAAGCTGTGTCACTACTTATAGTTCCCTATAATTAGGCTCAAAGACCGAAATCAGCATAACATACATACCATCAATATGTATTTTGGATGCAAGATGAAAGTGAAAAAGAAAAAAATAGTGCCCTAGTAAGGTTGACACTTACATGGGTGGCGCGTTGTCAGGCTCGACGACGAGCACGTGCAGCGGCAGCGTGGAGGCGCGCGCGGCGGGCGGCGGGTTGGCGGCGCGCACGTGCAGCGTGTACTCGCGCGGGCCGCGCGCCGGCAGCGCCCGCGCCAGCCGCACGTCGCCCAGCGCGTCCACGGCGAATGTGCCGTCGTCTCCACCACCTGCGAGGTAACTTGTTACTTGATTCTATCATCCCTAAGGCCGCCTACTCACCGAGAGGTGCCTAGATTAGTGTCAAAATTATGTAACCAAGTAAAACAAACGTTCACGAATGTTCGCAACCGGCCACACTTCAAGTAAGATGCCTCGGTACATCCAGGTGACTGCCTAGAATGTATCATAGGCGCGAGGCTCACAACCAAAGACTATAAGACCAAGGCGATATCCTAGCGACTCACCTATCAGTTGCGGTCACCAGTAACCTGGATATACAGGGTCATTTTTGGACCCCTTTTCAAATTTTGTCATGTCATTTTATAACAGGAGTACAATCAATTTGTGAAGTAAAAAATATTTTTACCGTTGAAAATGGTTATCAGATGCAAATCGCCTGAGACGTATTTTTGACCATATCTCCGAAGATTTTAAGAGGATCGAAATAGGAATAGTACTAAAAGTTGAGGAATTTATCGAGACACCTGTGAACGTTTAAATTTTGAAAATCTTTTGGTAACTTTTTTGGGAATTTTGCAAAATTCCAAAAATTCCGGGTTTTTTGTAGGGTGTTTGTTTACAAAATTGTAAATATTTCGGAAATGAAACCGACTTAAGAAAAAATGAAAAAAATGTCCTAGGGTATTAGTTTAGCTACCTAATGGTGAAATAATTTTGTAAATCAGTTAATAATTGTGACCTGTAGGTGGTCCCTTTAGATTTGGAATTGTAGAAAAACGGGTGTTTCCGTACTTAAAAAGTGATGTAGCTTTTATAATTATTGACCGATCGTCATGGTAATAGTGTTAAAAGATGCAGAAGCTGACGAGAAGTGCATTCGTTGGAATTTTGAAAATCGGTTAATAATATTTCGGCTGCGTCGAGGCAGTCAGCGGGCGCTTTTGTGACACGAGGCGGAGCCGAGTGTCACAATCGTAAAAATAAATAGGTAGGTACTACCTAGGTAACTTTAAAAATATAATAGGACTTTGGATTTGGTTTCATTTTGGTTTTTCGTAAATTTTGGTGTTCATTTTCAATGCTCCGATTCTTGCGGGGACTGTAAAATCTGTGAATTTTTTTTACATTTTTACCCCAAACTTTTTCCTTCACAAATTGAAATTGTTGTCACTGTTTGCGCATCTTACGGTCGACCCGCGTGAGCCCCCCTTCCGCCACCCGCTTTCCGCCGTTCGCGTCGCTTGCGCGCGGGTGAGCGTGCGCGCCTAGATTTTTTGGGCATAAAAACTTTGAATTTAAAAAGAAATAATTCGTAATTATCTCACCATTTTTTTTTTATTACTTCTTTGAACTTATATTTGATTTTGTAAAGAGGTCGCAAAATTACCCTGTATATAGGCAGCAATCTAGGCACCTTTCGGTGCGTTCGCAGCCTAAATGTAATTCGATTGTTGTACTCACAGTTCATGCGATCTTATTAGAGGTGAAACTACCAGTTTGATCTTCTTCGTCCGTCCCTGTTCCCTTTATTTGGGGTCGGGTCTCCTCACTTTTCTGCGCCAGGATAATCTATCCTGGGTTGTCGGCTCTGGCAATTGGGCTTCCTTGAGGTCTCTCTCTATCTTGGACCACCAGGTCAGAGGCGGGCGTCCTCTGCCTTTCTTAATATGTTCTGGCAATTTGAGTGCGATACGAACCACATGGTCTTCACTCCTTCTTTTGACATGTCCGTACCATCGAAGACGATTTTCTGTCAGTTTTTCGGCGATTGGTGCGACTTTAAAGCTGCCCCTTATATATTCGTTGCGCACTTTGTCTAGTCGAGTCACACCTCCTGCCCACCTGAGCATTTTCATCTCATTGACATGCATTTTTTGCTCATGGGTTTTCTTCACTGTCCAGCATTCGGAACCGTATAATAGAGTCGGGCGGACTGCGGTTTTGTATACTTTACCCTTGGTTCTTATGGGCATACGAGGATCACAGAGCACTCCTGAGAGTGTTCTCCATTTTAGCCATGCAGCATTTACTCTGTGAGTGACGTCATCATCGATGTTAGTATCAGGACTGAGTATGGAGCCCAGGTATTTGAATTTCTTGGCTGTGGGGATCGGTGTTGTTCCAATACAGATGGTCTCATTTTGTGTGCTCCCGCTGAAAGGGCATTTCAGATACTCGGTTTTGCTTCTGCTAACTCGTAGGCCATACTTCTCGAGAGACTGTGTCCACGTATTCAAGCGTTCCTGCAGATCATGTGCGGTGTTGGCTATTAGTACAATATCGTCAGCGTATAACATGGTCCATGGCAATGGTGCCGCTATGTCTTTGGTAAGAAAATCCATCACCAAGTTAAAGAGTAGGGGGCTAATCGCTGAGCCCTGATGGACACCCACTTTAACCTCAAATGATTCGCTCAGACCCGCTAGGCTTCGAACCCTCGTAGTAACGTTTTCGTACATATCCTGGATGATCTGGACGTAATGTTCCGGTATTCCTTGGGCTCGGAGCGCCTGCCACACAAGCTTCCGGGGCACTCGGTCAAAAGCTTTTTCGAGATCGATAAATGCCATATGTAGGTCCTTGTTATTACTCCTACATTTTTCCATCACGATTCTGATAGCCTGTATGGCGTCAATCGTTGATTTTGATGCAGTGAACCCAAACTGATTTGGAGATATTTGAGAGAGATCGCTGATACGTTTATTTATGATTCTTTCCCACATTTTCAAGGTGTGAGAGGTCAGTTTTATACCTCTATAGTTTTCACACTCCGCTATATCACCTTTATTTTTATAGAACGGTAGTAGGTAGCTTTTCCTCCATGACTCCGGGATGCGTTTAGAGGTCAGGACAAGATTGAATAGCTTGGTCAGCCAATTTACTGCTAATGGACCCAGGCGTTTCCATAGGTCCGCCGGTATCTCATCCGGGCCAACTGCCTTCCGGTTTTTCATTTTAGTGACCGCTCTTCTTACTTCGTCTGGGTCTATCTCAGGTAAAGGTCCATAGGTAGCATCGCAATGTGTTGGTTCTTCGTGTGGGAATTCCTCGTTAAGCAGTTGCTCGTAATATTCAAACCATCTGTCACTAATTTGCTTGTTATCTGTTAATAGTTTGTGGTTTTTACTGTTAATGTATTTATTTGCTTTGATATCCATAGTGGATTTATGTCTGCTTTTGGCTATTTTTAGTACTTCATGTTCAGTTGTGGCATTTTCTATTTTGTTATAGAAATCTTCGTTTGCGTTACCTTTACCGAAACTACCAGTTTGATGCTTATTAAAAAAAAATTGCTATTCGTTAGTCTGACTAAAACTCTAAAACGGCTTGACTGATTGCAGTTTACAGAATAAATACATCTACTTACGAAGTTTCAACTGTGTAGTCCTAATAGTTTCGGTACAAACGGATAGACAGACATGACGAATCTATGAGGGTTCCGCTATTTGCCATTAGGCTTTGGAACCCCAAAAATTAGTCGATGCTTTGGTCAGTGAGATGACTCACCAAGTGAGTATATGATCCTGGCGGCGTCGCCGGCGTCCCTATCAGCGGCTCTAAGCGCCGCGACGAGCGCTCCCGCGGGCGCGTCCCGCACGAGGCGCGCCTCGGCGAGGCGGCGGCCCCACTCGGGCGCGTGCTCGTCCGCGTCGTGCACGCGCACCGTCACGCGCGTGAACGCCCGCGACGCGCGCGGGGCTTGGTCGCGCGCCCATACCGTCAGCTCGTGGATTTCTGCTGCTTCCCTGTTACATTGAACATGCGATAAATTTAGGGGCTGGCGTTCGTTTATATAGGGATATTACTGCAACATGGACACGGGTAAAAGAGATTTTAAGGCTAAGCTGTATTGATTTGCCTGTCTTTTAAATACTCAACTTGGCATCTCTCTCTTTTAACACTCAGAAATTGACAAAGGGTTACTTATGCCGAAGCACGCGAAAGCAGCTCATGATTTTCTTTTCTAGTGAATGCAGTTGCAGTTCCAATATAATTGAACACAAAATATTACACAAGGATGAAACGGAAAAATATTAAGTAATTTTGTGTTATCTGTTTTGGGCTGATGTTGAAGTTGATGTGTGTATTGACCAGTCGAGGGTTTGAGCCAGTTCTAGCACGCCAGAGAGCTCGTGCAAGCGGAACAGCGGCAGAGAGGCAGGCGCGCGAGCAGCATTAACGCCGTACAGCAGCCGGGCCATATTGCATCCTCCCCCGCCACCTACGCACGACCAATGAGTACTACCTGATGTGTATACTGACCGATCGAGTGGTTGAGCCAATTCTAGCACGCCAGAGAGCTCGTGCAGGCGGAACAGCGGCAGCGAGGCGGGCGCGCGGGTAGCGTGCACGCCATACAGCAGCCGGCCCATGTTGCCCCCTCCCGCGCCGCCCACGCGCGCCTGCAGCGCCACCAGCGCCTCGCCCACGCGCCGCCCCTCCGACGCCTCCACCACGTATTCATCCATAGAGAACGATACGCCATCCTCATTCGCGTCGTTTATCACTGTTACGTTCACCTGTCATAAAATTAAACAAAATTAAAATAGTCAACATCATTAACATTGTGTTATGATTATGTATAGGTATGCGTTGTTTATGGAAATTAGAAAAACGACAGTACAGTACCTACCACAACACAAACATCAGGAAAAGACAACAGAAATGTAAATTTCTGCAACGAAGGTATATAAAATGTAAGCTAAACGAACGTAATCTTTAAATTAACAACTAAGTACCTAATTAATTAGTTTATATTCATTACCTAGTCAAAAACAAATATCTCTGCACTTACGATGGTGTAAACTGTATTGAGTCCGTCGGTGACGGAGACGTTGAGCGCGTAAGCGGCGCGTCGTTCGTAGCGCAGCCGGCGCGCCAGCACCAGGCTGCCGTCTGACCTCCCCACGTAGAACTCCTGGTCTTCGTCGCCGCCTGCATCACGCGCAACAATTTATTATAACAAAATTTCACTTACGAATGAGGATTGCGTTTTAGTCTAAAGACGATTATTATCAAATTCCTAATTAAACTTCGTGACACTGAAACAGAACTCCTTGTGATCGTAGAAAATCTTCTTGCAAAGTAGAGTTGAGACCAAATGACTGCGTAGACGATAACCAACAAGAATCAATCTGGCGCTAGGTGCCTCGATACATCCAGGCGACTATCCTAGCAACTCACCTTCCAGTGCTGTCACGGTATATCCTAGCAAGTTACCTGGATATACAGGGTTATTTTGTATTCACCATCCTAATTATGAGGATGTGTTCAGTCCATGAAACTAAAAAACTTTCTCCAAGGAACGCATAGCCAAATATGAAAAAAAAAAACATCTATCCATAGAAATCAAAGAGATCACGTGATATATTTAGTATGGGATGACCAAAATTTTGTGGCGAAATTTGACACATGTTTCTTAGAGAAAGTTGTTTAGTTTCATGGACTGGAGACATCCTTGAAATTTGGATGGTAAGTTCAGAATGACCCAATAAATATTTAGGCACCTGTCGGTGCGTCCGCAGCCTAAGACTCACCGACAATGTCATAGTAGAGCGCGTCATTCTCGGGGTCGCTGGCCTGCAGCACGGCGAGCAGGAAGCCGGGCGGGTCGAGCTCGGCCGCCTGCAGCGTGGGCGGCGCCGCCAGCCGCGGGGGCGCGCCGCCGCCCGCCGCCGCGCCGCGCACCACCACGCGCGCCACGCTGCAGCGCGGCTTCACGCCACTGTCACACGCGCGCACCTGACCATACAGTCAATTACATGTTATTAAAGGGCCATAATAGGAAAACATGGTTTGAGCGGCCCATATTTTTATATAGAAAACGTAAAGTTGTAGCCACAATAAAAAATATACAAAACAAGCTAAAGAGATTATCTAGTAGCTACAAATATTAAATTGCGTATAAAAAAATCTGAATATCATCAAAAGCGCTTGTCGCGGGTTTAATTTTTGGCGTAAATAATAGCGGAAACGTACCTATTGAATTCTACATGAAAATACACTTTGACGTATGTACTGTGTACCAATAACTTTTTTCAAGAAAGATAATATTATGCTAAAGACATGAAAAAACAACGAAAAAGTGCAAAAGTGAAGTTATTTTCCATACTCTTTACAGGTAAAGAAAAAGACAGAAACAAAATATGATTTCGCAAAACGGAGCCTTAAATTAAAAAGGACGATAAAATAAAAAGGAGGAGCTAGATGGCTTTAGCGCTTGGCCCAGTGATTGCGGAGTTTAGGCTACTTTCGCAATGTTCGGTCATGGGATAGGTGACCAAAAATTTAGTCTCTTCCATGCTTCGGAAGGCACGTTAAGTCGTTAGTCCCGGGTGCATTTGCAGTAGTTAACACCCACCGATCCGCATTGAGCCCGCGTGGTGGATTATGATCATCCTCCTTATCCACTCATAAGGAAGGCCCTGTGCCCGAGCAGTTGGGACATTAAAAATAGCTGATGGTCAAATTTAATATTTTTTAAATCTGAAACACAGGTTGGTAAACATGAACTTATTACCAAAGTACTTTCAATAAAACCGCGCTAATAGTATCCAACTGATGAGCGCGAAAGCTTGAGAAATGAATTTTGTAATCCACTCGTAATAGTACTGTAGCCCCCGGACATCTAAATCACCAAAGAGGTTACCGCTTGTCTTAGTGTTATTGTTATAGATTTTGCAATATTGTATACTAAAACCGAAGTCTTAAAGATCGTAACCCGCCGTAACCATAGACAGTGATAAATCTAAAATCTCCATTTATGTTAGTTATTTACTTTCGAGGTTACCGCATTGTTTCACTATTGTAATGGTAAACAGATTTTTTCAATTACTACACATATCAGTAAGACTATGGAAAGTCGCCATACACAAATTTAAGACCAGATGTAGTCCGGCCATTTTGATAATAATTTACATGGACATAAATTTGTTCTGTAAAAAAAGTGAATGGATGGATGGATGGTGCTCCTCATTACAGTATGATGTCAGTATCGCTCAATTTCATATGAAATAGGTGTCTGTTTAGTTTGCAGTATCCAGTTAAGGCTCTAACAACATGACAATAGTGAAACAATGCGGTAACCTCGAAAGTAAATAACTAACATAAATGGAGATTTTAGATTTATCACTGTCTATGGTTACGGCGGGTTACGATCTTTAAGACTTTGGTTTTAGTACCTATACAATATTATTGCAAAATCTATAACAATAACACTAAGACAAGCGGTAACCTTTTTGGTGATTTAGATGTCCGGGGGCTACAGTACTATAAGTTAACACAAATTGTGTTCACTGTAACCAACACACAGATGAAATAAGGGTATTGTGAAAACATTGCCCTTCAGATTGGGATTTCGATTTTAACCAAGTAGGTTATATCCATCGAATCGATCATCAGATGGGTATCTAAAAATATTATTATCTCAAGCTCCTTCGTGCTTTTGAAGACACTTTAAACCATTTTGGTAACAGCTGCATTTGGTGTAGTATGATACCGATCAATCCGCGTTGAGTCCAGAGACTGCCTGTACTCTAGCAGTGGAGACATGGTCATGATAGATATGTAATGACATGCGTTGTACTCACAGTAAGATCGTAGGCGATGTGCGGCGAGAGCGGCAGTCGTCTCGCGGCGAGCAGGCGGCCGGAGGCGGCGTGCACGCGCAGCAGGCCGCGCGCCGCGCCGCGCCCGCGCGACCAGTACCGCACCGTGCCGTTCTCGCCCGCGTCCGAGTCCAGCGCCACCACCTGGTGACACAAAAGAACAAAATGAGGGGAATGAGATACTAAACAAACTTACTATCTTACAGTTACTTAAGCACTGAAGTCTCGTCCGTTAAAGGATTTAAGCATGTTTTTTTATTCTCTATAGCTGCAATTAACCATAAGAATAAACAATAACCTTGGACGTGACCATACAAGAAATGTATATCGTCAAACGGACGGACTCTTGGGTCATCCCATATGATAATTATTATAATTAGTAGGATTATATTTATTAATAAAATAAAAAAGTGGGCTAGTATTGATGGAGAATAATTAAATCAGCATTACAGTACGAGGCAAATATCTTGTCACTTTTTCGACGGAGTGGGGATAAGTTTGGGCATGTGCACTTGTGTGTGAGCGACTAATAGCGCGCGCTTCTCTCCCGCCGCCCGCGCCCCTCACCGCTACGCATACCCAAAATACGCGTTTTGCGCAATCCCCACCCGATTTCAAAATGTTCGCCTCGTAGTGTAGGTACAAGCAGTTGCTGAATATCAAGGCACAGAAACAGCAAAATGCAATTTCAAGAAAACCCACACTTAAATGCAATAAAGTGAAAACCAGTCTGCGTTTCGATCTAGCCACAATACAGATCTACCGGTGGCGCAGCAAGCGATTCTCTCTTGATTGCACGGAAAACCACACTGTTTAGCGGTTCATTTCGTATCACATGCCAGGTATTTGGAACTCGCTAGCAGAGCTGCTGGTTCCGTTCCGTGGTGACGCTATAAAATATACCACAATATAAACTCACGGTGGCGACGTAAGTGCCTGCGGGCGCGGCGTCGTCGTAGTAGTCCCAGGCGGCGCGCGTACCCGAGCCCTCCTCCTCCTCGTCAGCGTCTCCCTCCGACTCCCACTCTGTGCTGCTCTGCTCCGCCGCATCGCCCTACACACGCAACACTCTACACTACCACTCGCAAACAAAACTCACACCTTTCCACACGAATCTCTATAGCCTATACTAATGTCTCGTCGGTGAAAGAGATCTGATTAAAATTACCTTGCTGATTTCTATTTGATTATGTACCATGGGCAACAGCGTCGCTTAATCACTCCTAAGGTTAAAATCACTTGTACGCCGCGCCGTCACAACATACGTTTAGTTCGTGCAAGGGTGATACGCGCGCACACGAACTTTGTTGCCAACTGGTTAAGCGACGCTGTTGCCCATAGTACAAGCTCACTGTTTGCATCACATTGCAGATCAATCAAACAGAGAACATTAGTATACATAGACCACAGAACAAAATGCATTAATTTTACATGCTAATTAACTCGAAATCAAAACACTTGTCATTCTTGTCAAATGAATGGGGCCCTATTTTTGAAATCATTCGACGATCCGTCAGCTGGCTTGGCTGTCGAATGAAAATGAATACCAATGAATACCTACCTAGTAAAGAGCGACGCCAGCCAAATAATTTCAAAAAAATAGGGCCCTAGTTATCTTGCTCGTCGTCGTTGGATCGCAAATCACAGCGACTTACTACTATCAAAATCTTGGTCAGGGGCTGGTTGAGAACCGCAACACCCACGTTTAAACGAGCTTAGGTTAACAAACCTGTGGCAAGGAGTCGTCGGCGGGCGCGTCACCCCGAACGGGCACGCGCACGTCGTAGAAGTGGTGCGTGAAGGCGGGCGCATGGTCGTTGAGGTCTAGCACTTGCACGTGCACGCGCGCCGTAGTGGACAGTTCACCGTCCGAGCACCGCACCTCCAGCGCGTGCACCGCCTGCGCCTCGCGGTCCAGCGTGCGACCCGTCGTCACGATCTCACCTGCACACATACGTTACTGATTAGAATTTTATTAGAAATAGCCTAAAGGCACCGAATAGATATAAGTCTAAAGGCCTGTGGAAAGCTACTTGGAACTGAACTGGAAACTGTGAAACTGGCCCTTAATATTTGTGATCACACCTAATAAAGCAGTAAAGTGCTTAGAATAAAATTATATTTAGGTATAAATAATACATTTTGTTAAACATTCTATCAGTTGGGGCAGCAGGTATTTATTTGAGATATGGCACAGGACTATTAAGACGAGCTCACCGGAGGCTGATACAATATCGGATTTTGCTATACAAAACCTTTCTCGGGCTCCACATACAATGCCTGCATTATAAAATACTCGTAAGTAGGTAGCAGTAGTAGGTAAGTAAGTAAATCTCACCAGTATGTTCGTCGATGGAGAAAAGTCCGTCAGGGTTGCCGGCGACGATGGTGTACGTAATGTTGGGTGGCGCTGACGCGGCGTCGGCGTCGACGGCGTGGACGCGCGCGACGCTCGTGCCGGCCGGCGCGTGCTCCACCACCGAGGCCGCGTACGCCGCGCGCTCCGGCCATGGCGCCATGTCGTTTACGTCTTCTACCTCGATGTACACCTAGAATCGATGACTGATTAACATGGATAACCTACGTGATCGGAATGGCCATCATATATTTGTAATTAATTGAGTTTTAGTATTCAGATTATTGACATTCTTCTGTTAGCCAAGAAGGTTAACAAATTTAAATCTAAAAAATTTCATATTGTTTTTAAGCTTATATTACTACGAGATGGTATAGTGAATGCACTGACCTGTACGCAAGAGAGGCGTGGCACGAGGCCATGATCCTGCGCGCACGCAGTGAGCCAGTAGTGTGGGACGGTCTCGCGGTCCAGCGGCGACAGCGTTCGGATCATTCCTGAGGTATAATGACATGTTTATTTATGCTACGATATTAGGATCTTTAAACGAATAGTGTACAAATTTTTATTGTATAGTAATGGCTGATAGTCTTATTTTTCAAGAGTCAATGTGACAGGTATTTTAAATTAGAAAATACAGTAGTTTGTGGCCAGAGTGCTACATGGTATAATAAACGTAGGTTCAATAAATAGGATACCTATCTTAATTATTACGCCATCGGGAAGGAAATTTCTCATAGCAAGCTATGTTTCTGTTTTTTTACTGATGTTTACGAACCTTGGTCGTCAATAGAGAAGTGCGCCATTCCGGAGCCCGCTACGATGTAGTACGCGAGCCGTGAGTCCCGGCCAAGCGGATCGGCGTCAGTGGCTGCGGCAGACAACGCGGCCGTCGCACGCGCCGCGTCCTCTGGCACGCGGCCCACCAACACCAGCCGGTCCGCGAACACAGGCGCGTGCTGGTTCTCATCCACGTCCAGCACTTCTACCACTAGCGATGCCTCCGCCCACATCGCTGGCTGCCCACCGTCTGTAGCACGCACCGTCACGCCGTATACCTGCAAACCAAGTATTTAGTAAGTATTCCAGACTTAAAAACTATAACCGTATAAAGCTTGTATATAAATTTACCTGACGCTCTTCGTAGTCTAAGCGCTTTGCTGTTCGTAAAGTCCCAGAAGTTCCATCGATAGTGAATACGACATCTTCGGGTGCTTGATCAGGTAATGAGTATGTGATGACACCACCGCTGCCGAGGTCGGGGTCGAAGGCTTCGAGCACGGCCACAAGCGTGCCGATAGGCACGTCTTCGCGCACGCGTGCACCGTATGCTTGCAGACCGAACCGTGGCGCGTTGTCATTGACGTCATCTACTGCTACGCGCACCAATGCTTCCGAATGCAGTCCGCCACCATCTGTGGCTCTAACTGTTAACTCGTAGAGGGCGCGCCGTTCTCGATCTAACGGAGCGCACACCGACACGACTCCCGTAGTAGCATCCACGCAGAACTCTCCTTCGCCGTCTCCCGAACCACTCAAACTGTATGTGATACGGGCAAATTCTCCAGCATCGCGATCGGTCGCATTAGCTCGAAATATCGCTGTGCCATTGATTGCATTCTCTGTGACACGGAAACTTGCAAGTGTCTTCTCAAACCGAGGTCGATTATCGTTCACATCTAGTACCGTGACAGGTAGCAGACGAGACGCGGAACGCTGCGGTGAACCGAGATCATAAACGGTAACGTTAAGGTAATATTCGCTTTCACGCTCGCGGTCAAGATAACCGATTACTTGAAGATCACCAGTATCTGGGTCGATTCTAAATGCGGAATCGGCATCTCCCCCAGATATACCGTACACCAGAAGTCCGTTGTAACCGAGATCTCTGTCTCGAGCACGCAGTTTTACTAGAGATGTACCAAGTGCAACAGATTCATTTACTTTTACCTCTACTGGAAAGTCGATGAAGTCAGGTGAATGGAGATTTTCGCCATATCGAGATGGAGCGAGTGGGAATTCATCAGCAAAATCTATAGGGGCGTTGCTTCGTTCCGCGGCAGCGAGAAGATCAGTAAGGCGCCGAGCGACACCGGTGTCCCGGCATTCAAGCGGGCTGGTATCGCCTCCTGTTCCTCCACCTACTAGGTGTAATGTGAGAGAGGTTGCGTCAGCAAAATGTGTACCGTCAGTCGCTGTCACATTTAGTACTTTGGTTTCTGAGCGAATGTCGTTAAGATCACACGTTAAACTCAATGTTCCTGTGCTGGAATCCACGGAGAAACAGTTGTCCTCGTTCCCACTCACGACTCTGTATGAGACGACGTCACCGGCATCAAAATCGATGGCCGAGAGTGTCACTATCTCGAAACCAATAGGAAGGCGTCGCGGTAAGTAACCCACGCAATCGACTCGTTCGAATTGAGGTCGGTTATCGTTAACATCTTTAACTCGTACAATGAGACGCATTTCGGCTTGGCGGCGATAGGGAAGACCCCAGTCACTGGCTCTTATTCGTAATGTATATTCTCTGCGCATACTTTCGTAATCAAGCACACGAGTCGTTCGCACAGCACCTGAAAAGTGGTCGACATCGAAGGGCACTGGCTGGAGGTTAGCGATACTGTATGATATGTAAGCGTTTTCGCCAGAATCAGCGTCTCGGGCGACAACTCGCGCCACTACGGCACCACTCGCACCATTCTCAGGGACACTCACTTCCATATTTTCTTGTTCAAATACGGGATTGTTATCGTTTGAATCAAGTACAGCTATTTTAACTTTAGCTGATGACTGTTTTCTCGTGCCGGCGTTTCCTTGATCTATTGCTGATACAGTCAAGGTGTAAAGGGATTTCTCTTCAGCATCTAATGCCATTGCAGTATACAAAACTCCTGTATCTGGATTGATAATAAATTCACCTCCTTCATTGCCACCGACAATTTCTATATAAACTCGAGCATTGCGTCCTTCATCTCTGTCGGTGACTTTAAGTCTAATTACTGGCGTATTAGGCGGAGCAGTTTCCGGAATACTCGCTTCGTATACTTCTCTACTAAATACAGGTGCGTTATCATTGGCATCTACAAGCATCACAGGTAAAGTCAAATAGGAAGACCTTGGTGGGTGACCTGCGTCCGTCGCACGAAGAGTTAGGTTGTATCCACGTGGAGATGTTTCTCGATCGAGCAAGGCATGGACCACTACATCATATTCTCCCGGTTGAACAGAAGGTCGCACTCTGAAATGACCATCAGGATCTCCATCGACTATTTCGAGGCCAGCAATACGTCCATGGTCACCCCCGTCTCGGTCGCTTACTTCGATAATGGCATAAATCTCAGCAGTAGAATTCTCAACTAATTCGGGAAGTTTTCGAACACGTAGTTCAGGAGAATGTAAATTGACTCGTTCAATGCGAACAACTACTGTGGCCCGTGCGGCGGGCGCATCCTCTCCGCGCGTCATAAGCGAAGCGCGATCTCGGGCCAGTACTACTACCTCATACCGGGTGCTCTCTGATGCAGACAGCGCGCGGGTGATCGTTATAACGCCAGAGGTAGTGTGTATGGCAAACCGGTCTGTGGCGTCAGCCAAGCTGTAGTAAATTTCTCCGTTGATGCCGATGTCGGCATCCTCAGCTGTCACACGTGCGATGCTTGAGTGAACTGGGGTATCTTCCGGCACCACTACTTCATACTCGGTCGGGTAGAAAAGTGGGCTCAGGTCGTTCTCGTCCTCAACTTCTATAGCAAGAACCGTGTCCGCCTCCAGATGCTGGTCCGGGGAGAGTTGGACAGTGGCACGGACCTCCAGCTTAAAAGAGTCACGGCGTTCACGGTTGAGGACGTCGGCGTGTCCTGCCCGCGTGCGTATGATGAGGAAACAGAAGTCACCGACGACTCGTTCCTCGGCCTTGAAAAATTTGTCTTTGTCGCCGTGCCGGATTCGGAAGCGGCAGCGCGCGTCGGGGGCGGGCAGGCGGACGCCGAGTGGGTCGTCGGCGGGCGGCTGCAGCGCGTGCGTGCGTGGCGCGCTGTTCTCGGGGATGGTGAGGTTGTAGAGTGCGCGCGTGAAGCGCAGCGCGGGCGGGCCGGGTCCCGCGCGCGCGCACCACGCCACCGCCGCCAGCACCAGCCACGCTCGCGCGCCCACCATCTTGCCCCCAGAGTGCTGCACAATACAACATTATTATAAGTTACGTCACATCAAAGGAGAAACTTAAATAACTCGCTAAATTCAAATCAGAACGAACTAGAAATACCTTCTTCGTTCTGATTAAAGAGTTATTTTGTAATTACTCTAGTTCTTTTAGTTATCCATTCTAGATTCTGTGTTTTTGAGTACAAAAAGAGTGAATCAACGTAAAAAAGCGTAGTAGTGTGGATAAAAATATAGGAATAGGATAGATTATATTTGGTACCTCATATATATAGGGGTATGCACGTGGGCGGGCGGCGGGCGGGGGGGCGCTTCGTTACCGCCGGTGGACCATCTCCGCTACTCTGTGGACAATAAACACAAGTTATGCAACGTCGGGGATACTGCTACATCACATTATAGATTTATAGATAGATTTAAATTTGCCGAATAGGTGGCTTGCCTATTGAAATACATACTACAAACAAAGTAACCACTACTCTTTAAGGCAATTGCCTGACCGAAAGTGGCGCCGTGGTGAATTTTATTTAATACTGTAATTCTAATCCACATTTTTAATAAAACTTCTCGTGGAATTTTCAGGGCCCTAAGTCTAGTATTTTTAGACGGTATCGTTACATTCCCTCATAGTCACTGCTAGGAGTAGATAGCAAAACTGCTCAAAGTGGCTGTTTTTTACACATTGCTATCTACTTCTATGAATGACTGCGAAGGAACGTAGTGATACCTTCTACAAATACTAGATTTTGAGCCCTAAAAATTCCACGAAAAGTTTTATTACAATCCGTTTCATTAATAACTTATTAAATAAAAACTTCTGAGTGCGCCTCTTTGGCAAGAGATTAGTAAAGATATTTACCAGATGATAACTTCTTTTAGTGATTATACTCGTACAGCGTTTAGGTACTAATATATTGTCAATAGCTTGCATATTAAGATCTAGTCAAGGCAACATTTAAAAAAGATATACTTAATTTCTTTCGAAACAATTTAAAAATTTGGTTCAAGTATCAAAGTAATCGATATTATTTAGGCAAAGAAAAATGCCGGTTTCAACTAAGCCTTTTCTCCACCACTAGCCACTAGCAAGGAACAGAAAAAAACTAAATATGATAAATTTTGAACGTATATTTATGAAATAAATGTTCAAAGCATTGCCAACATGAAAAATAAATGTTTAAAGCATCCTAGCTCTTCTCGGCAATAAAAAACCAAAGTCCTGGGCAATAGAAAATTCTGCTGGTAACACTGTAACAGAAATTAAGCTGATTGTTAAAGTGTGGGAGGATTATTGCAAGTCTTTGTTTCTGGATGACCATAGATCTAAAGGCCCTGAACCTGAGTACACAACGCCTACAGAACAAGAACCTACTATATTAAGATCAGAAGTAGAAGCCGCTCTTAAACACCTAAAGTGCGGCAAGGCAACAGGAGCTGACGTAATTCCCATAGAAGTATTCAAGATCATGGGGGATGTTGGTGTGGATATCTTGCACTCCATCTGTCGGCAAATATGGAATACGGGAAATGGCCTAAGGATTGGTCGCACTCCCTATTCATCCCACTCCATAAAAAAGGCTCGACTAAAAAGTGTAATAACTTTCGCCTAATATCTCTCATATCCCACGCTAGTAAGGTCCTCCTTCATATACTCAACACGAGGCTACAAGCATTTATAAGCCGCGAAATTGCTCAAGAACAAGCCGGCTTTGTCAAAGGAAAGGGAACACGAGAACAGATTCTCAACCTAAGACAAATCATAGAAAAAGCGCGAGAGTTCAATACCCCGCTGTTTATTTGTTTTGTGGATTTTCGTAAAGCTTTTGACACCGTTAAATGGTGTAAGCTGTGGGAAGTACTATCGACAATGGGTGTACCGCGACATCTAGTGTACCTCATTAAGAGACTTTACGAGGATGGTACAACTGCTGTTCGCGTGGATGGATTTGATTCTGGGGATTTCAATACTCAGGCTGGTGTTCGACAGGGATGTATCCTCTCCCCTCTATTATTTAACATCTATACCGAATACATAATGCGGATAGTTTTGGAAGACTGGGACAAGGGTGTATCAGTTGGCGGTCAGATGATATCAAACCTGAGATATGCTGACGATACTACTCTTCTTGCGACGTCACAAGCAGACATAGAACGGTTTCTTGCGCTTCTGGAAGCAACAGTGTTGATTTTGGTCTCACTATAAACCACGATAAAACCAAAATGATGGTGGTGGATCGTAATAATAACAATCGACCTGACTTACGTGTAATAGCTAATTGTGAAGTTGTCCAGAGTTACATCTACCTGGGATCCACAATCACAAACACTGGAAGTTGTGAGGAAGAGATCAGGAGACGGTGTGCCATCACACGATCAGCCGTGGAAAAGCTCACGAAGATATGGAAAGATCGCCGCATAACTAAAAACACCAAAGTTCGCTTAATGAGATGCTTAATATTTCCTATCTTCCTATATGGAGCTGAAACATGGACGATCCACCAAAAATACCGTAAGAAGATTGACGCCCTTGAGATGTGGTGCTGGAGGCGCTTACTGAGGATAAAGTGGACCGCTCACCGGACAAACGATTCCATCTTGAAAGAGCTTCGTATCAAACAAAGACTTTCGTCGATTGTGCAAGTACGAATCCTAAAGATGTTTGGGCATATTATCCGCAACGAAAGCTCATTAGAACGATTGATGGTACAAGGGAGAGTGGAAGGTCAACGTTCTCGCGGCCGATCACCCACAAGATGGACAGACATAATAAAAACAACCACAAAGTGTTCCCTCACTGAATGCACACGCAGTGCCACGAACAGAGAGAAATGGAGAAGTATCGCGAAAGCCGCAACCAACCCACCAGACACTCCGCCAGGAGTGTACGACTAAGAAGAAAGCTCTTCTCGTGTTACCTACAATGGTCAATAATATTCGAAAATCTCCGTTTCGTAAGTATTCCAACATCTATAATGAAAACCACAGACGTCACGGGAAATCGCTTCGATCATACGGCAAAGTCGAATTTACGATCTGTTCGTACCGTAAAATATCTCGTAGTCATTTCTCGTAGCGAGCGTGTGGTCTGCATTTAAAATTATATAACAAATACTTTTAAAATCCTTCCATTTAAGTATTACTAAATAACTGCAATAAAGCGCCTAAATTGTTGCCAAATTTTAGCAATTCCAAATAACGAGCTCGTAATACTCTGGGGGCGCCTAGCCGGACTACGGGGCGGGCGGCAGCCGTGGCTACTAAATCAAAAGAATTGTTCTCGTAGACAGCGGCTACGGGCTACGGCGTAGCCGTGGCGTCGTAGCAGCGCTACTAGTCGCCGTTTTGTCAAAGGTTATAATTATTGAACGACATAGTTCTAGCAAAGGTCATCGGAACTAATTCTCAACACAACGTTGCTACCGTCAACTGATATTACGTTATTAGAACCAACTTGCTTTACGTGTAAATTCTTGCGTCTGTTTTTAATTCGTATATTACTTTTAGTATTCGGGGTAAACCTCTTAGTATATTTAAATTATTTTCTGTTGATAATTTTTCCCAAAAAATGCATTAATATTAATGACAAATTGACAATATTTTTATAACAATTTACAAAATTAAATATTATTCGACGGCCAAGCCAACAATAAGCGTGTGGTTGTTATGGTATCATATCAATAATCTAAGGTCTATGGTTCTAATAGTCAGTTTTCTTAACGTAATCTAGTTCCGCTCACTGATCACAGATGGCGCTACTGGTACGAAAATTTCAAGTTAGGGGTTATTTTTTTTTTATTATTTATTTATTTATTATAAACAAAGAGGGTACAATATGGGGTTACACAATAGTCCCACAAAACCAACTAGTCGGTTTGACTGTGGGAATGTTTGGATGTTAAGGTACCGTGTCGTGTGTGTGTTACATAAACTGAACTAAGTTACATAATCCTACTATGATGATGATGATGATGTTGATGATATGATGTTTGGATGTTTAGATGTTTGTTCCTCAATCACGCAAAAACTTTTGAACGGATTTGGTTGAAATTTGGCACACAGATAGCCTAGATTAAAACATAGGATACTTTTTATCCCGATCTTCCCACGGGAACGGGAACCACGCAGGTGAAACCGCAGGCGGCCGCTAGTTATGTATATATAAGTAAGTTACATTGTTAAAGTTTCAAAAAAATAAATAACGTTTAGTGTAGCGTAAACTCTCTTTAGATAGGTAAGTGAGTTGCTGCTTTGAAAATATTATAAAAAACGTCGAACATCGACTACGACAGCTTTTATACGAAGTTGCTATACATTTTAGTAATTTTACGGGTTTAGATAATTTTAAATTAAAAAAAACTTATTTTGTTAAACTGTCGAAGTAACCGTAATTGGAAAAGAAACCCCGATAAATTGCATTTGGGCTGGTGTTGCTACATCACTCGTGAACCCCACCGAGTGGGTCGTTGTGGGTTAAATTGGAATGCAATCCAATTTATTTTTATACGAATGCTTCTAGAAGGGCCCCCTTATGAGATACGTTCATAATTCAATGGGGTGCGCCGGTTCCCTCTCAAGTGTATGGCTTTATTTTTGATCTCTTATCGTTGTGTTTTGTTACTACCCTAGAAAACGAGAAGTAATACAAATACGTACGTATGGGATTATTTACTGCTCAAATGAAAGTAGGAGTCACGGTTATGGTTTTCCATATAAACGAGCTAATTTCTGAAAGTTTTTTTTTAATACTTTAATCTGATTTAATTTGAATTTCATGTTATTATTTATTAAATTAAAGTTACAAAGACTCATTTTTGTTAGAAAAAAAGTTAAATGTTATAAAGTAAAATATTGTTCAAACGCTGTTATGGTCAACTTGCGGACTTCACTGTCGAATTTACTGTAATTGTATTACTTCTCCTATTCGCCTTGATTAAGTTAGAATTAGAGGAAATTGAAGTTTCATACAAAATACGCGAAAATCATTTTTCAATTCTAACTGACACTCGGCGAATAGGAGAAATTACATTTGTCAGTAAAGTTCGATACGAAGAATACCAAATTCAAATAAAATCAGACTGAATTTTAGTAATTAAAGGTTTTTTACCTTTCAGAAATTAACTTGTTTGTATGGAAAACCATATGGTGGCCCATATTTTCTTTTAAATAGTATAAGTTAGCTATTTCAATTCTTCGCCTATCAAATTAAATTGACTGAGCTTATATTTTGATTTTCTGTAGTAATTATGAAGATAAATTCAATTTTGAATTTGAGATTTTAGCATTTACAATGCCATTTTTATACAACACTAAATAATTGACCGAGCGAGCACGAAGTGCGAGCGAAGCGTCTCTGCTTCAGCTTGGGCAGAAAATCTTTCGTATGTCCGGCTGTCTGTTCCAACCTACAGGTCGCATTTCTCAACCGATTCTCATGAAATTTTGTGAATAGGTTCGAAAATTATAAATATTTTTTTTGGTGAGCCAGTTTTTTGTTATTTATCAAAATGGCGGAGATATGTTAAAAAAACAGATTTCAGTCCGACATCCCAGCTCTGCCTGTTCTCTTCTACAGGTCGCATTTCTCAACCGATTCTCATGAAATTTTGTAAGCAGATTTAAAAATGATGTGGAATTTTTTTGTCAAACTAATTTTTTTTAAATTTTTCAAAATAGCTGAGCTATGTTAAAAAATCTATTTTAGTCCGGTTTTCCAGCGCTGTATGTGCTCCTCTACAGGTCGCATTTCTCAACCGATTCTCGTGAAATTTCGTGGGCGGGTTAGAAAATAATATAGATTTTTTTGTCACGCCAGTTTTTCGAAATTTTTCAAAATAACGGAGAAATGTCAAAAAAACATATTTCAGTCCGGCTTTCCAGTGTTGTCTGTTTTCCTCTACAGGTCGCATTTCTCAACCGATTCTCGTGAAATTTTGTAAGCAGATTTGAAAATTGTATATATTTTTTTGTCAACCCAGTTTTTCAATTTTTTTTTAATGGCGGATATAATGTAAAGAAAACATATTTCAGTCCGGATTTCCGGCGCTGTCTGTTCTCCTCTACAGGTCGCATTTCTCAACCGATCCCGGTGAAATTTTGTGAGCAGGTTTGGTAAACATATAGAATTTTTTGTCGAGACAGTTTTTCGAAATTTATTAAGATGACGGAGATATGTAAAAAACATATTTCAGTCCAGCTTTTCGGCTGTTTGTTCTTCGATTCTGGGGAAATTTTGTGAGTAGGTTCGATAATCAATCATATATATCTGTTTAGTCAAAGCAATTTTCCCAAATAAAAAAAAATATTTACCCATTTTGAAAAATTATCAAAATTAGAAGCACTATCTAGCTACGAATACTCACGTACCTACTGTGTCCTTTGAAAACTTCATGGTGACATTTTATTTTATTTTATCGCGAGGTCTACAGCTCACGGAACCACTAGTATACTAGAAACAATACGTCTCGCACCAGATTAACGATGCCACTAGTGACTCGGTAGCTCAGCGGTCAGAGCATTGGACCAGACTTCAAAAGGACGCGGGTTCAATTGCCGTCCAATAATGGGGTTGGTAAACTTTTTCGAAGAGAATTGTTTTATATTTTTTTATAGCACAAGTTTAAAGAATAGAGAAAATTATATTATGATTTTTTTACCTTGTAAACCATTTTTTTTATATTATTATCGCGATAAAATATCGAACGAACGGCTGAACACGAAGTTCCCTTGCATTTACTGATTAAAAAACTGATTGACAGGTCAGATTTGACAGACAGTGACAAAGAGTAATCATAATCATTAATCACGACCTAATGTTATTGTTTGTTTATCAGCTTATTTATTGTGATTTTCTAGTGTTTTTCTGGTTCAGTTATGGGAAATGGATCAGCTTAAAGAAATCCATTATCCAGCTTATTACGCCGATGAAGTACCTACACTGCTTTGTTCCGTTTTGTTTGAAATATAGATGTGACCACGATGTGACCATCCGCAGAACAAATTTTTTACAATTCCCATACCTTTGAAAGACACGTGGTGCAGAGGATTAAACAGGAATTGCCCTCAGAGAGCTTTATACGTTTGTGATAATCACGTAAATATATGTATATCTACAAACTTACAAAAGAGTTATTTTATTTATTTTAGCTGACTGTGACTGACATGACAACTAGTTGACATTGCCAATACCAAACTTTTCATTTTTGTTTAGCAAAGACCCGTAATAGTGATTTATTATTCTATACTATAAATAATTATTTAAATTAAAATGAAGTATTATAAAAAATCCGCAATTGGTTATTCCTGACTCCAAAGCCAAAAGCTACCAGAAAATATATAATTCACAACAGTTTTGGAAAAGTTTACCAACCCAACTCAATTGTTCTGGTGCGAGTCGTATTTTTTCTAGTATATTATTTAGTATTGTATAAATTAAATTAATTGTAAAACAATCTCACCTAGTGATTAGTATTATTCTTTTCTATTTCCTTTTATTTCTTAGTCAATGTGAGTTTTCGCGAGCCTGGTCTTTCGTCACAGTGGCTTTCTCGTCAGACAGATGTAATACGAAAAAAGTTTGCTTTATAAATAACAGTGGAGAGGCGGCGAGTCCACATCGGCGATGAAGTGCGGCGGCCTTTGTCCGCAGATAAAGGCCGCCCATTAACCCGGCCCGCTGGCCTTTTTAATTGTCCGTGAAACGAGCCCCCGCCCGCCCCCGCGCCTCTCGGGCCCTCTCGCATCCCTTTTAAACTCTCAAGACAAAGTTACTCTCCGGAGTTCCCTGAGGTTACCCTCGTCCTACGCGTGTGCGTCAATGCATACGGAATTCCTACTGAACTTTGAAAATGTTGTTGAAAGAAAGTTCTATTATATAAATATCACGATAAACATGTTCTGTTTGAAATTAAAGGCTCTGGAATGTTTTAGAATAAAGCAATTCTTACTCAAACGAGTATGAGTAGAGCTTGCACAATAGTATGAAAAAAAATGGCGGTTCTTAGAGATACTGAATTATCATTTGGGCGCAAATCAAGACAAAAATTAGTTTTAGTAAAGATTTTTGTAAACCTACTTAATTGAAATCGTAAAGAGTTAAGATGGTGAAGGCAATTTTTTTATGTTTCACAACACAACAACGTATTTCACTAATAGTGCATTGCATATATTTCTAAATCTTGAAGCCCCACGAGTGCCCCTCATCTCATGTAATGTGATAAGGTTTCTCATCCAGATTTGGTTACGGTATCGATACCTGCCGAGTATTGTTTGAGAATAAAATGTTAGGCACGTATTTATTGTGTTTTTAGGAAAGGGTATGTAAGCTAATAAGAACACTGTTTTATATTATAACAAATTCACAACAGTTTTTGCTTATTTTTTTATAATTAAACCAAAAATTTAGTATTGAACCGAACATTTGTAGGTACACTTCTCCTTGTTTTTAACGTCTTGTGAGAGTAGTTTTTGTTATTTATTACCGTGTTAATTTGAAAATCCCTGGGAAACCTATGAACGGGATTAACAGTACAGTTCCCTATGTTTTAATCCACGCTACTGTGTGCCTGCCAAAACCGTTCAGTCATTTTTGCGAGATTGTGTAGCAAACATCAAGTCATCAAAATTTTCACATGTGTATAATATTAGAAGGATTTACAATAATAATTAAATATCATAGGTTGACTGGCACCTAAATGGCGTTATATTTACTATGTCATAGACCGCAGCACCGGCACGAAATTGACATGCCATGCCATACATACATTATATCGGCGTGGGTAACTGTGTAGGTGGGGATATTATTTTAGTTCATAATTAAGTCAAAATTCAAAATTAGCAACTGTTTCTGATGAGAGTTTTTTTTTATTATGACGTAATAATTTTAATTATCATTAAGAATTTTCATATTACAAAATTCCTAAATATTGAAAAGCTTTTAATTTAAGATCAAAACTTATGCGTACCTACCGCAACCAGGTTTACTCAGTAATCAAGCTCATTAAATAAAGATTAAAAAACCACTCACTTACCTAAGCTTTTATGCCAAAGTGTACCACTAATAACTTTAAAAGCGTAAGCACTACACAATCATTTCGCATTTCGTCAAGATAAATTATCTGTGATTGAACATTTCAAGTTTTGAGCGGAATATTATATTTCCTTGAAAGTAACTTGATAATGAGTTCACGTACTTCATCGATACCTGTAACTTGGAGGTCGGAACGACGACGAAGTTTGTGCAACTTACAGGTTTATTCACCCACAAATTGGTTACGGAACACGGCATACGGCAATCGGCACTTATAACACCTTATATCCGTAAATTTAGGAAAGATTTGAGGTGAAAATAAGTGCCTACAATTATCCTTGATCGTTTTAAATGGAAACAAAAAATATCGAATGGAAAACAGCGAAAGCATGTCATTACTTTTTAAATTATTAGAAAACGCTCTTTAAAATGATAATAAGTGACAATTCAGGTCAGAATGTATGATTTATAATAATAATAATAGTGATGAACATAGCGTGACATAATCAGACCAAAATGGCAAAATAATTGTGTAATTAATATGATTTATGATTATTTAATTCGAATAATATATTTAAGCTTAGTAAGTAATCAAAATGTGGTGTAAAAATGTAAAGTAATACATTACGAGTATGTAAATTAACGGAAGTGTATTTGGTTTTGCAACAAAGTTTATTTGTAAAATTTATACAGGTAATTAAGCTCATATATTGGCGTTATACTATTTCAATAATTCTTACTGTCCGTTTTAAAATGTGTTATGCATAGTTTCTTGAAAATTAATGATTTACAGTTGCTGTTTTAATAATTAAGATGTTATGTTGACTATAGGCAAGAATGGCGGGAAGCGGTTGCAATTCCCGCCATCAACGAATGTATAAAAGTGACATTGAAATAGGGTAACAGCCCAGTCTGATATTGTGCTTCGTCGAATTAAAAGATAAGTATTGTATAACTGTGCTAGTTATTTGGTTTATTGTAGAATAACGGTTTATAAATAAGGTCTAGGATGTTTTATCTTGTTTAGAATTGTGTGTTCATGTGATTAATATGTTTAAAATGTGTTGTTTTGGCAATTCATGCAATGTCGGTAAGAATCATTGTTCAGCATGAACAATGAGATCTGATGTGCTGTTTTATTAGTGTTACAGTTTAAAAATAATTTAAGTCACGTTTAATAATTTGTACATGATGATTAATGTGATGTTTTATTGGGAATTAATTGAACATCAGTTAGTATCATTGTACACTTTGAATAATAAGGTCTCATATGTTATTTCATAATAATACAGTTTAAAGTGTTAGTTATTACGAAAGTTACATTAAAATTTAGTGACTATCAAGGTTAATGATGTTGTTTCTTGTTTCATCTTCTAACTCATGCTTAGTGTTGGTTATCCAAATATATCCAGGTTTAAATAATGATGTAGTGTTTTTAATTATGTGAGCCTAACCCCTTTATCTTCAACAATAGATAAATATTTTTTTTCCCTAAAACCTAAGTACCTGTTCAAATTGTTTATTTGTCCTCACTACCTCAATTTAAACGGTTATGTTTAAGTGGTTTGAATATTTTCGCTTTTTACTGAACGTATTTTTCTATCGAACACTTGTCTACAAATAGACTTATTCATGGAAAATTACATTTCGTTCAGTTAAGTAACACAATTTAACCCCATATAAACGTGTTTGGGTACTATAGCTATGTATAGTAGGTACATAATTAGGTGTTTAAATATAATATTGACGACACATAAGAGCCAAATAACTTTGACAATTTTTAAACTTCATCAGTTCCATTACAAGTGTAGGTAGTAAAGTTCAAAGATTTTGCGTTCGCAGTGGTTAAATAAATTAAGAAAAAGTAATATGGAAAATGCAACTCCATACTTGTTCAAAAATTCCATATCTATGTTCAAAAATTCATAATAATAATTTAAAATGTTATATAATATTTAAAATTTTAATTATTATGTATAGTTGGGCTATTGTAATGAAGTTAAGTATTCAGGGATTTAAATATGAGAGACCATCACGTATGACTCGGTAAAGTTTAATTCCGCAGTTAATTTTCACGAGTTACACGATAATTTATGATGAAATTGATGACAATTGAGAGCAGCTAAGTTGAACAAAATTAGACTCATTCAATCATTTAGAATATTTTCAATAAGACATATTGGCTAATATTTAACTTCACAGTCGTAAATGCGTTGCCTTAGTACAATAATAACATTTCATAAAGCAATATAGTCAATCAATTTATTAATGTCTCATTTTCTGCGAAAATAGTGAAACTCCAATGAATATTAATGACAATATGGGTAAAAACGTAGTTTTCCACAATATGCCAGCTGAAATCCTCGCATATTTCGGCCACATTACGCGCGGAGTGCCGGATGACCTCAGACAGCTTGTAGTTGGCAAATCGAGGGGAAAGGTCAAGAGGCAGGGTGTGCGGTCACCACACCAAACAGAATAAGCTTTAGCACAGAATAGATATTAGTACGTAGCTATAGTATAAGTAACTGCTCGCTGCTTTGCTGAAGGCAGGTGTGGTGTTTGGTGTGGTGAAAGTCAAAAATGTTTAGTTTTAAAATCTAAACAATTTTGACTTCAATTTCAGTTCAGCGATACAAAATGAAAGAAAAACTATTGTATTTCATTGTAAAACAGTATTCTGTTGCAGAAACATGATACATTGACTTTAGACTGGTGAAAATTTCCCTACACTAAATAGATTGCGTCACTACACTAACCTAATCATACTCGTAATTTATTCTTCTTACATTTTCCAGAGCTTTTATGTAGGTGTTACGCTCGTAAGGATCGTATAAGCAAATAAGTGTGATTTACTACAGTTTTAGAGCTTTGATAGGTAGTGAAGAAAGGGTAAAGACGTCGGAAATCACTAAGCCCAATGAGCGCTGTTGTTACACTGATTTAATGCAATACCTACAATAATTATATGATAAATAAAGTAATAAAGTAGATCATGAATCTTACACTATTAATCCAACGCAGCAATATTGTGCCCTACTTAACATACAATGTTATTTGGCTCGTACTACAAGCATTTTACTAATGTTATACGTATGTTCAGATAAATATTCAAACGTACAGAGTTGATTGGCCAAATTAATCACAGACATCGCTCCTTGTGGCTGCTACCTCTGAGCATGTGGTTGCTGTTCTGAGTTTATAACCTCTGAGATGCACTGTCAGGTTTATGGCCACTAATGGCAAAATCCTGACTAATCACATAATGAAAATTGAGCATAGTAAGGTTATATCGTATTTACTTAGACTACTTTAAGAGTATACTAGCGGCCTTCGCGACTTCGTCTGCATGGCAAATTTTTTGCTATCCCTCGAGAACAATATTTTTTTTCGGGATGAAAGGTACCCTCCCTTCTATATCTGCTACTTTGTAATCCTGACATTGTGTGTACCTATGCAAAATTTCATGATGATCGGTTCCAGTAGTTAAGACGTGAAAGCGTAACAAACAAACAAGTGGACTTTCGCATTTATAATATTAAATAGGACAGAAAGAATTCGCACGGATTTTTGGCTACATATTTATTACTAAGGTACCTACCTTATGTACGGGGTGATTGGTAAGTAACCCCTAATTATTTTATCAACGTAACCTTCTTCAGGATGGAGTTAGTGCTTAGTGAACAAATCCTGCCCCAAGCGAAATAGTTCATAATTCTGGGTGTTTTTATTTTTTCGATGTTTTTAACTGTTTTTTATTCTTATTAATTCTTCCTTCAACTTTGCCCATCATTAATGTAATCTTATACAGGATTATCAAAGCTTTTTTAGATTTATCAAAGTGTGCCACTAACCGCATACATTTAACATCTTGCAGGTTTCTTGCGGCAGATTTGCGATTCAACGGCGCGGCGTAGTTATTCCACGTCCACGAGTAGTGACGTCACGTAATAGTAACGCTGCTATCTCACCGTGATCCCCGCCACTTTATATCCCTCATTAATCAATTGAGTAAGAAGCCATCTTGGCGCGAGTCTCCACTCCTAATGTGGCTGCGACCTCGGCCGCCATTACAATCAGGGGGAGCTCATTACAGTCTCCGCATTCGGCCGCAAAGACATCGGAATCAGGAAACTGAATTAAATCTTCATTTTTATGGATGAAGGTATGCTTGGTTTTAATTGGATTGAAAGTTGGGTTCTCAAAAAAAGTTTATTTAATCTTGTTATTACTATGGACACTTGAATAAGATTTTTGAATTCACAAAGTTAAATGGTATTCATTAACAAAGTTATTGATATCATTCTTATCAGACAGAAATATTAGCGATATTTTTGCATATTCTTCCTTTTGATTGATTTGAATGTGACAATCATTAATACTCTATTAGTTTCTTAAAAAAACATTGTTAACAAGTATATAGAATCTATCATTTTACACTTATTAGCTTTTTTCATGTAAACGCCTGTTACTTTATTTTGAGCAACGCTCAAAATATTTAACGGCCTTGTTCTTGGCGTTAACTATTTCAACTCGAGATCCTTATCTATGTTAAGGCTGGTTTACATTATCTTAGTATTTAGTAGAGTGCTTAGTAGCGTGCGAGTAGATTCGAATGCGAGTGATTTAGTAGTTTTGGTGCCTTTCCAGTGACCGTTTACACGCTTCCAGTAGAGTGTCATTTTCGCCATACCTAATACCTATTATTTAATTCAATTACACGTCACGCGTTCACCGGCAAATGCACTCTACTAAAGACGCTACTAAAATTAGGGATGCATCGATACGCCATTCTTCCGATACGATACCGATACCGATACACTTATAAAAATATCGGCGATACCGATACCGATACGCTTGGCGAATTTAAATGAAGGTAAAAAACGTACTAAAAAGTAAAGAAACAAAAGTCATTGCAGTCGGGGGACACTGTTCTGTGTAATACTTTAGAGTTTTTTGATAGGGCAGTCGTGATTTTAATTTTTTTTTATGTTGTTTATTTATAATTTATGCATTTTTAAAACTAGGCGAGACAATACACTGAGAAGTACGGGGTTTCCTCGAGCATTTTACATGCCTCGTTTGAAGCTCGTTTGCAATAAAATAGACGGAAAAACGCGCGCGTTTACATTATTTTTTAACGCGTTAAGTTTGAAAAGTATCGTTGTATCGGCACTAAAAATATCGCCGATGCCGATGTATCGGAAAACCCGAAGTATCGCCAATATATCGGTATCGGTATCGGTATCGGATGCACCCCTAACTAAAATGTCGATTTACATGCTTCCAGTGCGAGTGCGAGTAAAATATCGCGCGGGGGGTTAGCGGGCGCGCAGGGGGTGCTACTGGAAAGCGAGTAGAAAGGCTACTAGAACGTTACTCTCTTTAGTCATAAGACGACCGTTTACATGTTTCCACTAAAGCACTCTCCTAAAGCACTCTACTAAAGACTAAGATAATGTAAACCAGCCTTTACAAGTTATCTGTTATGTTTGTAGCAAACAATTAAATGTTGTAAGATTCATTTCCTGTTTATATTTTTGAATTAACACTATGTCTATGTACGAAAGTAGTAAAGTAGTTAATTCTAATGAATAAATTAGAAGTCTAATGTAATTCTATTAAAAAACCCACACCATATTGATTGAATAAAAAAGTACAATTAAAAATTATAAAAAAGCCACGTCGGTTAAAATAGTTTTTTTTTTATTGAAAAAGAGTTAAATATTTTTTACGAAAATTATTCTATTAAAAGTGATCTAGGTAACATAATTTATCCACTTATTCATAAATTACAAAAGCAAGAATAATCCGTCGAGGCTGCCGTTACCTGCCCCGAAATGAACTAATATTTTCCAGTTGTGATTATTTAAAATTTGTATTGGAAATGTACTTTTGGAGAACTGAGAGATGGCAATGGCACACTCCGACGGTTTTTTTGTTTTTAATTTATGAATATTTATTTATTTATTTAAAGATATTTCCAGCAAACAATTCTCAACAAATGAAGAAAAATGATAATGAATTGATGTCTTCGCAATGGAATTGTGGCTGATAAAATTATTTGTTACAGATGAAATCATGTTCAACATTTTCGTGTGATTGATTTTACTTCGAAACCGTGCGAGTTATTCGTATATCGTGTGTCATCAATATGACAATACAAGATTTAGAATACCACAGTCTAGCTGTGAATCTATATGTCATAATATTACTCAGTTTCTTTTCTACAAACAAGTAACTAAAGAGGGTGATTTGTTACGTGACAAAATTTCAGAAAGTCTTCAGTCCATGAACAACTTTCTCTGAACAAATTTTTAGATTATTCACAAATCAGTGTAATAACGTGATCGGTTTAGTTTGGGGTGGCCCAAAATCATTGACGTCTTTTGATTTTCACCATGTTCAGTTTCATGGACCAAAACACATCTTGAAAGTATGTCACTTCACTTGACTTTAGAACCACCCTTTATTATTTTATTACTACAAATTACTTTTTAGTAAAATATTTTGTAAGATGCAGGCTCAACATGGTATACGTGTTACAAAATAGCCCTTAAGCCTAATATGGTAGATAGGGACCATCAAACTGAACAACTTTTACTATGGGACTAACTCTGAAATCACGCAAAAAATCGGTTGTTACGAAAATATCAAAATGTCTTAAATAGGAGATTTTTTTCACGATTTCAGAGTTGGTCCCACGCATAGTAAAAGTTGTTCAGTTTGATGGTCCCTATCTTCCATATTCGGCATTAGGGGTTATTTTGTAACTTGTATCTAACATAGAGATGCGCAGGAGTGGGCGCCAATCCCTCGCGCATCTCGTCGGCATCGTCTCCTTATCGGTGCGTTATCGGCGCGCGGTCGCCGACCCTTCCCGGACGCCGCAAGACGTTAGATGTATGAATGGACGTTTTTTATCGACACAGACGTTTGTTTTTAATCTCTAAATATTAATTGAACTAATAACGAGGGCTGTTGTGACTGCAATGTGTTGAGTCACTTATGATTCAAGCTTCATCTTGCCTAATTTGGATAGGACATTAATATTGTAACCAGCATTATAACATTTCAGAGTCTGATTCATCTGAAAGAGATATTGTTATGTTAGCTTTTCAAACAAACTAATATAGGTCATTTCGATTAAATTCTCTACAAATTATTATAATTCATAGTCAGACCTATTAGTCATCGACAAATACTTCTTAATATACGAACGAATGTATTCATGTATTCATAGTAATCATGGATATGATTTTTTAAGAAAAGATTGCGTTTGAGCACCTTGAAATTATTTTGATTCTAGAATAAGCTCAACATAAAATCATCGTATTGTTGGACATTATTTTATGAAGCTCTTGAGGTAAAAGTGGGAGGAGTAGTACAGAATAAATATTAGATTCTAGATGTAGATTAGTGTTCTGTTCATACGATATGATGATGTAAATTATTGTTGTCTCAATGTCAGCTACCAAAGGACCAAATTAACAAGCGAGCATAGAGTAGCTAGCCAGTTTTAAGTTTTTTATTGACAAAAAATGGTGCTGTTTTAACTTACTTGCATTGTATATCGTCGGTCGGAATCATTACTGGTACAATTCAAATTATTCTGTTTTGAGAAAATGCAAGTTAAAGTTTTGAAATATTTTGAAACGCTGATTTTATCGACATATTGTTTACTTATTTTGAGGTTTGATTTGCCTACGTATCGTAAAAACGGTATAGTTTATTAAGAGGTTATCAATAACTATGCAAATTTTCTAGTTTTCTAGTATTTTGTATTTTTTTGAATTGTTCCAGTAGTAAACTAGAGAAAAATACTGAATTAAAAGATATAGTGGAATATTCTTGAATGTTCCAGTAATAAAATATGGAACACAATAAAATAAGATTTTTAAATATAGGTCTAGTGGAATATTTCTGATAAATTATTATTATAAAACAAAAAAACAATGTCGGTCAGTCGGGTAAAAAAACAACAGAGTTTCATTAAAAAATATATATTAATAAAAATTCAAAGGTATTTTAAAAATTAATCAGACTCGTGGGTTGCTTCAACAGTTTTGTCATCTGTAGCCTCCTAACTTTTGTAATATTCGCGGTATTACATTGGCATCACATTAAGAAAGTAATTTTTTTTAAGGTCGATATCTTTGGTCGGGTATTGTATTTTTTTTCAAGTTGTGGGTTCACATTTGCTGCATTCTTGCCCCTTATTTTGTGACGCACGTTCAAGCATTTCATCGAAGTATCTGGATCATAGGTATCTTTATAGAAAACTATGTATGGAGAAGATTCTTGCATAAAAATTTTTCGTATGTCATTCCATACTACTCGATCACCATCATTGGTAACAGTTTACAGTAAATAAAAACGAATGTCCTATGTCTAATGTTGCTGAAAGGAATCGTTTACATACTCGAATTTGCTTTAAATCTATTGTGAAGTGATAGGACACATTCAAGGATCGCTTACTTTTTTCATTGTGTAATGAATACTTTGGATAACAACGCCCATACAATTCTTGAGATAGTAGTGCTGTTTCCCGAGGTCATCGATATTCCAAAAATCGTTAAAAAGGTTTAATCTTCTTTCTTCATCTATTTTTTCTGTGCATTTTAGTCGACATTTAGTTGTACGCCGATACTCAAAGTCCTCCAGAAGCTCTTTAATTCCGTCATCGTCCAGGGCAGAACGCCAAAGACATGGAACATAAGTGATGTGAATCACTTATGTTCCATGTCTTTGTGAATCTTTAAAAAGAGGTGACAAGTCCCTCTTAAAGAACTATAGACCCATCTCGCTTCTGAGTCATGTCTATAAGTTGTTTTCGAGAGTCCTTACGAATCGTCTCGCTCGCAAGTTCGACGACTTCCAACCTCCCGAACAAGCCGGGTTCCGAAAAGGCTTTAGCACCATAGACCACATCCATACGCTGCGGCAGGTTATACAGAAGACTGAGGAGTATAATGAGCCACTTTGCTTGGCGTTCGAGGACTATGAGAAAGCATTTGATTCAATTGAAACCTGGGCGGTGCTGTGGACTATATAGGTATATCGAGGCGTTGAGGTACTTATACCAAAATGCCACCATGACGATCCGAGTACAGAACCAGAACACAAATCCTATCCAACTGCAGCGTGGTGTGAGACAGGGAGACGTTATTTCTCCGAAACTGTTCACAGCTGCGTTGGAGGACATCTTTAAGCTCTTGGACTGGAAAGGACTCTGCATCAACATTAATGGCCAGTACCTAACACACCTTCGTTTTGCCGATGATATAGTCCTTATGGCTGAGACCATGGAAGACCTGAACACAATGCTCGAAGATCTCCGTGGTGCTTCCCAAAGAGTGGGTCTTAGGATGAACATGGATTAGACGAAAATTATGTCAAGCGCCCATGTTGTACCCTCTCCAGTTCATATTGGGAACACTACACTTGAAGTTGTTGACCATTACGTATACCTAGGACAGGCAGTCCAGTTAGGTAGGTCCAACTTCGAGAAAGAGATCTCTCGTCGAATCCAACTCGGGTGGGCAGCATTCGGGAAGCTTCGAAAAATCTTCGCGTCCGACTTACCTCAGTGTCTCAAGACGAAAGTCTATGAACAGTGTGTGTTGCCAGTGATGACTTACAGCAGTGAAACGTGGTCGCTAACTATGGGTCTCATAAGGAGGCTCAAGGTCACCCAGCGTGCAATGGAGAGAGCCATGCTCAGCGTTTCCCTACGTGATCGAATCAGAAACGAGGAGATCCGCAGGAGAACTAAAGTAACCGACATCGCTCGAAGGATTGCTCAGCTGAAGTGGCAATGGGCAGGACACATAGCGAGAAAAACCGATGGCCGTTGGGGTGGAAAAGTTCTGGAATGGCGACCGCGCACCGGACGTCGCTCCGTGGGTAGGCCCCCGACAAGGTGGACCGACGATCTGGTGGAGGTCGCGGGAAGCCAGTGGATGCAGGCAGCGCAGGACCGATCGTCGTGGAGATCCTTAGGGGAGGCCTATACCCAGCAGTGGATGTCGTGCGGCTGATATGATTAGTTGTACATGGGAGTTTCAGATTCTTAGCTGGTATTGTGCGTCCTTTCACTGTTTTATAGGTTTTACCCGTATTCTTTAAACGTTTTTTCACATTTTTTGTCCACATTTCTGTGTTTCTCTTCCTCTTCTTAGATTTTTTAATAGCACTTGACTGTTCTACTTCTTGTAACGCTAAGTTCGTATCATTTTCCGTTATACTTGGTTGTATTTGATTGGATTTATCACCTGTAATTAGAAATTGTAATTCGACTATTCGTGTTCCGCGTTCAGAGTGCTACTGAAGTAAGTACGAAAAAAATATATTTATGACATAATTTTCAGAGCCATACTGGAACATTTCGAAATAAACTTTTATAACATATTTGCTCGTAAAGGGTCTCTTATTACGCCAATTTCAATATCGTATTGTATCTCATTACGAACTTGTGCGGTAATGTAAAGTAAAACGCACGGTTTATCAAGATGCTTCGTCTAAAACGAACGGTACTTTTTTAAATATTAGCAAAGAGTTTTTATATCAGAATCTTTTCTGATGCGTCATGTGCGATTGACTATTTTATGAATAAAATTTACTTTATAAATAATCTATTTTTTCGATAAAAAAATTTTTTTTTTTTTTCAATTTTTGAATATGGGTATCAAAATATGAAAGGCCTTGATGAGCACATTCCAAAATTAAATAATTTGTGACTAAAAATTTAAGAAAAAATTTTTTTTTTCGATTTTTGAATATGGGTATCAAATGAAAGGCTTTGATGAGCACATTCCAAAATAATATAATGTGTCACTAAAATTTAAGAAAAAATTTTTTTTTTCGATTTTTGAATATGGGTATCAAATGAAAGGCCTTGATGAGCACATTCCAAAATAATATAATTTGTCACTAAATTTAAGAAAAAAATTTTTTTTTCAATTTTTTAATATGGGTATCAAATGAAAGGGCCTTGATGAGCACATTCCAAAATGATAAAATTTGTCACCAAAATAAAAAAAAATGTTTTATTTCAATTTTTGTTTTTTTTACTTTATTGTTGTTTGATTTCCTCACAATCGAAGTGAAAGGCTGAAAAATCGACCGATAGAAACTTACAAGTGTATCAAAATTTCATCATTATGGAAAACAAGCAAAAATGCAAAGTCCGAGTTTTATTTATTTCCTCGCAAATATGTTATAAAACGTCGTATGACATACGTGCGCTTTGATAATTACAGCCTCTGCTTTCTTGTAGCCCTCGCCTACGGCTCGGGCTAGCAATATCGCCTCAGCTGTAATTTTCAACTTACCGCACTTATATCATAATGTACTATTAAGGACTTAGGCTACTATAATAATTCTCTGATGGTACAAGTCGTTTCTTCTAGTTAGATTAATGGGTATGACTTGATCCAGTAGTGATTCAGAAAGAGCTTTCAATTTTCTATCATTTTGCATACTTAGTCCAAAATACGTACCTAATTTTGGAAATATTCCAGTAATGACTCCGACCGACGATATTTTCGTTTAAAGTCATTTAAAGTGTATGAAAGTATGATGTTAGTAGAGTGAAGAGTAAAATCGATATTAATTTAAGTATAGGGGTGAGTGCTGACTGTGACGATAATTACCCGTATTTAAGAGTGCGCGAGGTCACTAGGGCGCTGCGCCTATTCAGGCGCGACAATTTTTTACCATTGAAAATGGTTATCAGATGCAAATCGCCTCAGACGTATTTTTGGCCATATCTCTGAGGATTTTGGGAAAATCGAAATGAAAATAGTACCAAAAGTTGAGAAATTTATCGAGACACGTGTGAACGTTTGAATTTTGAAAATCTACTGGTAACTTTTTTGGAATTTTGCGAAATTCCAAAAATTCCGGTATTTTTGGGGGATGTTTGTTTACTAAATTGTAAATATTTCGGAAAAAAACCGACTTAAGAAAAACTTAAAAAAAGCGTCCTAGGGTATTAGTTTGACTATCAAATGGCGAAATAATTTTGAAAATCGGTTAATAATTGTGACCTGTAGGTGGTCCCTTTAGATTTGGAATTTTAGAAAAACGGCTGTTTCCGTACATAAAAAGGGTTGTAGCTTCTATGATTATTGACCGATCGTCATGGTAATAGCACAGTACATATATAAGTTATATATGTACTGTGGTAATATGGTTAAAAGATGCAGAAGCAGACAAGAAGCGCATTCGTTGGAATTTTGAAAATTGGTTAATATTATTTCGGCTGCGTTGAAGCAGTCAGCGGGCGCTTTTGTGACACGAGGCGGAGCCGAGTGTCACAATCGTAAAAATAAATAGGTACTGCCTAGGTAACTTTAAAAATTTAATAGGACTTTGCATTTGATTTGATTTTGGTTTTTCGTAAATTTTTGTGTTCATTTTCAATGCTCCGATTCTTGCGGGGACTGTAAAATCTGTGATTTTTTTTTTAAACAAAAATCTAACGAGTTCATTCACGACAAAAACCTTATAACATACGATTATTATGAAAATTAGACTCAAAACTGTTTGTTTTATCAAATTTTACAATTTACAGCTTCTTCATTCTTGTGGAATGTCGATATTCGTGTTTTATTTTTATTTTAAGTCAAATTCAACTCTATATGAAAAGTTTAACTGTTCTCGCAACAATATAAGTGGCAGATAGAGTAGATTTTGCATTTTAAAACAACATAAATAGTATAAATAATAATAACTGTCACGTAGAGAACAAAGAACGTTTTAACAGAATCTACCTCTAAGAAATCTGAAGTAGTGTTTTTTATTTAAGGCGATATTCAGCGCAATGTGATGACCTAATCGCGACGACCGACGGCGACGCACGCCGCTGTTGGTCTCGTTCGTGACTACATAATTTTGTGTTTAGGAACTAGAATGCCGAGTTATTTGTTTTACAAGGACAGTCATGGCTTATAATCCTCAACAAAAATACTAACTATTATAAATAACGGAACGATATAAACAAAAACAATACCTAGGTAAAGTTCTCTTCTTTTGTTGGGTAATAATATTATTCCTATCCTAGTACATTATACAGAAGATTTATTACAGAAAACGTTTCTATTTTGATAAAATTTTAAATAATTTCTGTGTGCAGTTTTATAATAAGGAAGTTGACAGGAAACTAATTTGCATGCAGACACAGACGCGGGAAAAGCTGTAATAATTTTCTTTCCTTTAATTTATTGTTTTTCTTATCGCGGAAAATGTTTGTTTTGTAATATTGAATTAATTAAATCTTTATTCTTTTAGTAGGGGATTTTAAGCGTTGTCTTAAAAATCATTGATGGAAAAGATTATTTAAAAATTAATGCCGAGCGAGAGGCCTCGTGTACCTGAGTCGCAGGTAGCTGCCGCGGGCGAGGGAGGGATGAGGAAGGGGGAGGGGGAAGTAAAATGCGAGTTTGCCGGAAGGATCGGCGGAGGTCTGACCGACAATTCGCGTAACTGGTACGTAAGTACTACAAATGTACCGACATTTACAAGGTCCCCTAATAATAGGTGCTTGAAAAACTCTTTGTTTGGACTTCACACTACATAATAATCTCTACCTGCTACTACGTGAATAGTTGAGAGTTTGAGGTAAGTGGCTATGGTTTGAGACAAGTCGGTACTTGTCCTAACAAGAAGCAACGCTGATCGAGTTGAATGTTATCGCTTTAAAACTGTGTGGGAAGTTCACAGTTAATACTTCCTAGCATTTTGGGATGTCTAAGAACGTTATCTTTGTCCCTTGCGTCAATTAATAATTTGGTAAATTATGTTGGTTTTCCCCATGACATTGTAGGTACTTTTTTTATCTTCGATTTTTTTTTCTGTTACTTAGATAAAACAACTGGCAGCAGATGTGTTCAGGGTAACGGAAGAAAAGCCGGAAGTGGCTAAGAAACGCAACGTCGACGACGGTGTGTGGAAATAAATAACATTCGTGTTGCCTCTAAAATTATTACTATTATAATTTAAAATATGTAGGTATTTAAATTAATCTTCAATTTTGTGTAATCGTGAAAATTCTCATTACAAAACAAAAGGAACATTCATAAATACATACCTATCATGGAGATTTTATTGGATTAATTAATATGTATGAATTAAATATAATTATCTGAATTACCAGATAACACCAATTACTTATTTAAAACCAAATAAATTCAATTAATTAAGCAAAACTTGTTTAGTTGGATATGAAATAACTGACTTAATACAAATAGGAGTAGGATTTAAGGAGTCGAACAGGCTGCCTGCCGATGTGTTTCCCAATAATGATGACTTCGGCCTTTTCAAGACTAGAGCTTCATCTAAGTGATTACTTATTTCTAACACCGTGTGTGATTATGGACAAACACTTATTTTCAATAAAATAAAATAAAATTTATAAACATTAACACACAATCATGCGGCCCATGCGGGAACCAAACTCGCTAGCGCTACACAGCTAGCTACTGCTGTTGGGATTGCTAAGCGTAAGTATGCCCTATTTTGTCTTTAATGGATGTAGTGAAGTGAAACATACTGGTAACGCATGGTTGCATTGAAAATGTATTTATTGTGTGATGTAACCAGGGCAGTGTCACGGCGGGTGCGCGAGCGCCGGTGACGTCACGATGACTCACCGTCCCTCCCGCTCGCCACGCGCCGGCGCACACTGCGTGACCTATCGCTCCACATTGTATCGCTTCGCTTTGTTCTGTTCGCTGCTTTTCTCACGTATAAGATGAACTTAACGCCTATCTTCTGAACATTACGTGATTTCCAATCGATCACACATAATTTGTTAATCATATGTGTGTATGTGACTAATAATAGTAACATGTGAATAATTTTGGAGCTAATATAATTTAAGATCAAAGGATGACGCAGGATCAATTTAAAAAAGATAATAATACCATATTATTTTACGTGAATCACAAAAATTATGCTATACTAATTATAACTAAATGGGTAGGTACGGTAGGTAAGCTAAAACAAAATAATTAGCAGTTAAAAAAGTCACTTTTGGTGATTAAAATATTCCAAATCCTATCGAAGTAGATGTTAAAGGAAAATCCAATATAAATTGTGATTTGTACTTGTACTAGCAATAATAAATATATTATAAATATATAATATATAAATAAATAGCATTTGTACTCAAGTCATGGTGGATTCATGTCATGTGTGACATGAATCCACCATGTCTTGAGTACAAATGCTCGTGAGCACCGCATAAACACGCGCCCTTGAGGCAGGTCGATCGCAGCTACTCACAGCTTTTACACAAGTTGGACCAATTTATAACGAGCTCACGATTGCTCCACTACTAATGTTGTTTTTGCTCTCTCCTTCAACATGAACATCGACAATAGGGAATATGCATAATTTTTTTTTTTGTATCAAAATCAAAAGTAAATTTCGTTAGATAATCAACTGTAATATTAAAACTTTTCTCTTGCATTTTTTTCTCGTGATATAGCAGCAGCACCGAAAACGCTCTATACAAAACGGTCATGTTTTGTGACGTCACCGACCACGATTTCAGGCGCGTTTATTATGGAGTTGGCCAAGAATTTTCAATTATCTCCCTTTGCGTTTAAGTACATATGTGTCATACAAAATATTATTTCTATATTCCGTATTCGATTGATTACAGCTCAAGTTATATATTTTTTTTTCAAATTATTCGTCTCTTTTAATCACTATAAGCAGCTTCTACATTTGAATTTAAAATATTAAATAATTGATTTAAGACCATATAATATTTATATTATTTCAGAAATTCCTTGTTTTGTGGTTTTATTGAAATTAAATGTTTACATTCATAATTAGTTTATGTTCTAGTTTTGTGAGACTGGTTCATTGTCAGTCTTGCTTTAAGATTATAAAGCTCATTTTTCCATTCTCATCCATCTATAAAATTTAGTTTATCAATTTTTCTATTTAGATTATAGAGAACAAAGCAAGGTTTATTAATATTATTATTCTTCATTGCTTCGTTTTCAATATTTCGATTTAGTCATCGGGTGCTGTATGGTATCACTTAGCTGTATCTAATGAAGGACTTGAGACTTGAGTATGCCCGAGCCGAGCGGGTCGTCGCCCTAACGGCTAACCTCCGTCGAGATGTCGTCATCCATCGTTTAAAAGCAATAAAGCAGCCTTGTCTTCTACGACTGTCGTTACGCGGCGGAGACTTCACGGTCTTCACACATCTGCAATTAAATCTTCGCGTGTTGGAGTAGTTTCATGTCGTGCCGACAGTTTGAAAGAAAATCAGACCACGATATATCATCTCCTTAAAAATCTTAAACTCGTTTATAAGTTAGAAGTAAATAGCAAAGACTTGCATAGACGCATATCTGTTGTATAAATTTCAAGCATATTGAGCTCTATAATGAGCTCTATTTCATGAAATTATTTTCTTCTTTACTCCCACTTTAATCACTGAAAGATTTATTATTTATCATTTTCTTAAATTAACTTCATTATATTGCTTACTTGTTTGATCAAAAGTAATAAGTAGTAGGTGCCAATTATTATTGGCATTTGGCACAGACAACAAAATATGCTACGATTACGGTATTGGGCAGGTATTGGGTCATGGCTCTTCTTGGTTTTAGTAAGTTATCTCATTGCGTTCACCTAAAATCATCTAACTGTTTTGTACATGTCTTTATTAGCGCTTTGAATAGACATTTGGATATTTTTTCTCAAATTGATATTGATTTTGCATTTACTCGATCTCTTTTAATTAATCAACGCCCGGAAAACAATAGAAAATCTATTGTGTCTCGTTTTCCGGGCAACGTTGACGAGTTTCTGAGATGAAGCGTATTGCATAATATCTTTAATGGGTTGGGTTCTTCGTACTTGAAATAAATAGGTGTAAGAAGACATTCCAAAAGGTCGCCGGCAACGGGTAAATAAACCTGACGGACCGGGGTGCGGAGGGAGAGGCGAGAAGCGGCAGCTGCGTGCACGCACACGGCTGCACCAGACGCCAGGCGGTGGTAACGAGACGGCCTGGTGTGTGTTCGCATGTTCGTGTGTGCATTCCACACAATGAACTTACACACGGGCACCATGTTTGGGTTTGGTCGATGAGACCTCTTGCCGATTTAGGAAGATGTGACTAAACTGCTTTCGCTTAGAAGTCATACTGTCATCCTAATAAGACTTGATCTTCGAGATCAACTAAATCATTTTTATGGCTTTGGATCAAAGTCCCGTTTTATATTGTGCAAGAAGGGCTTTGCTTCATATTGAAATCTTAAATAGAAAACCTGCATCAAAATCAGTCCATTAATTTGGGAGCTAAGTTGCCTTAGACACGGAGTAAACATTAGCACTATGCTAACATTGCTAACCTATCAAGAGATGGATTCAATATTTCCAGTTACGACTGCTCGAGTTCTGTTTATAAGAGCTTTACTTTCTAATTTTCAAATGCATTTTTTTACATTTAGCGTTAATTCTCAAGATTAATCTACCTTTGTAATGTAATGTCATTGTTACCAGATATTTAAATCATTTTTTTCCTTAATGTGAAGGGATAAATCCGTCAATCTGTCATAAAAATAATGGTCTGCGCAGAGATCGTAAATAATAAGCAAAGTAAGTAAAGACTACGCCAGCTGGTCTGCAGGGCAAGAATTTCTGAAGCTAAAGCTGTTCTGAGTAATGTGCGTCGAGATGAATAATTCAGGTGTAGTATAATGAGAGGTCTGCGCGGCGTTCGGCGTTACATGCGCGGGCGCGGGTACGGGGTGGCGGGCGCGGCGCGGGAGGGGCGCGGGGCGGCCGGTACTTGACCGGCGTTTGTTTACGATTACCGCGTGCGCGGAAATACGAGATTCTATCAACGAAACTAGATAGTCATCGATTTATTGTTTTGTTGCATTTCGTTGTCGAATTCATATTTTTGAAATCGTCTGCATTTGTCATTCGCTTTATCTTGGTGATTTATCACTCTCAAATACTCTGATTACGTTATAAGATTCAAATGAAAGTAGTGCAGGTATAAAATTATACTTTCTTCTTTAGAATCGTGATTAATAGTCAACTTGGCAAAATGATCAGTTCTCATACTTTAGTATATGCGATTTCTGATAACACTTGAATATAAAATATGCTTTTTTACCTACTAAAACTTTCGATTTGACTTCATAAGTCAATCAATTCCAATCCAAAAAGACTTTTGTGTTTTTTTATTAACGTGATTGGGTACCTAATATAGTTTCAAAAACAATATCATGAATTTTATGTCGGACAGAAAGATTGAAATTGCAGATGCCTCAAATACCTACCTACTCAAAATTCTGTATTCTAATAAAATGAAAGCTTTTGCTCCACATCTCAACTATTTTCAAATGACTTGTATATTGCAGAAATACAAAATATTATTTATTCTGTGGTATAGCAAAAATTTCTAGTCTTCGACTAAAAACAGTTAAAATAAAATACAGATTTAAGGATTCCAGAAAGATTCCAGATAAAATACTCAACTGAAAAAAAATATATTCAAATAAACTTAGAAATTGTCTTTTCCTGCGGCTCATTCAAGACTTTTTTAGCTGACGAGAAGAATGGGCGCTAGAAACTTATCAGTTTTATCAGAAATCGGAAGTAACGATATTTACAAACACGTTATCATCATTACCTAAGTCATTTAAAACAAAACTAACAACATGATTAAAAACAAAACAGTAATTTGAATAAAGTTACTTATAACCGTACAATTAAGATAGTTATAAATTACATCCATGCATTGCAGTTGCAATCTTTTAAAATGAATCTCATACGTACTTTGTAATGAAATAACCTTTGCTCATGAGCGTCTTTTTAACATGTATTTCAAATTCATGCAAATGCAGTTTATTTACATTTTGTGGAACCTTATTAAAAAAGGCAATTCCTTTACCTATAAATAAGCTTCTAGTTTTTGCAAGTGTAAAACTTGGAACTGGGCTTTTATTACAACCAAAAAATAAAAACTAGTTCTAGTGAATACCTAACATAACATTGAGTAAAGGGATAATATTGGGAGAAGAAGGGCAAGTGCTTTCCCGTTGTGAAATAAAAACGAGATATAAAATCATAAAAAATTAGACTAGATAATAATGTATACGTGCATGATATAAGTTACTCTCGTTTCGCTGTACGATGTTTTTACTTTATCGACGAATCTGTTGATGTCTTTCCCAAAACGGATTTGGTAGCATTTCTTGGAATTGTTATTTAGACGCCCAGTCGTGATTCGTGATGCCGATTTTTTCTCAGAATGATTTTACTCTGAATCTCGTTATTGGCAATGAGTGCTGTAATCACGGTGTATTTTATTACTTTGACAACGATTTTACCAGCTGAATCAAAAACAAAATATTGATAGAAAATTTTATTTTTAAACCATGAATGAAAATTAGCATAAAATGTATAAATGACAATGTTGTTTACTTTCACATTTTTATGTTCATTCTCTGTATTGCTGATTGAATTTGTGTGTAGTTTAAAATGAAATCATAAATTTTTATTTTAAGAATGCGGCACTTAGACGGAGCTCTATTTTTAAATTGCAATAGGTTTGATAATAATTCCAAATAGATTTAAAAGTGAATTTTTTAATGCCGCTACTAACACCACAATATTAATAACAAAACACATATTTTTGTTAAATAAAACGTTTTCAGATATTGAATTGACGCATAAAAATGTACCTATAGTACCTAAAACAAAAACAGTTTCAGATTTCGCAACAACACACCTGATGGTAAACAAGTTAGGTAATTTAAAGTTTTGCTGCGAATGCTACGAGTTCAATATTACATCTCAAAATTTATGGCCAATGGTCGGCTCTACGCGAGTTATCTAGATAATGTTGTCTCAGTTGTATCCAAATTGTAAAATTCCAAAATGCCTCATATTAGTAAAAATTGAGTCTGATTTAGGTGTGAAAATCATCACACCTAAATCGGACTCAATTTTTTACAAAGTCAAGTGAATATTCCACACTTGATTCTATATTAAATAGATAATTTAATAGATTGTCATATGATTAAATTATCTATACCTACATAGAAATTTATTGAACAGATAAACCATGATACATCTAGGTCTTGGAAATAATCACAATCAGAATTTATGCTAATGAGCAATACCTACGATACAATACAAATAAACTATGCAACCTAATACATATTATTATTTTACTAAAGCTTTAATTACAGGTTTAAGTAGCTCTTGAATCTGTTCGGACTGAAGATTTTATATCTTTATTTCATTTAATTTAACTGTGTACCTAGACAAAGAATAACCAAAAAGTTATTTCTCTTTTGACAACTGAAGCAAATGCGACACTGTAAACAAGGAAAAGCAACTGATCTAAGAACTGTTTATTTTTTTTGGGATCCGTCTGTTTAGTTTCCTGTGTCCACGGGCTATTTATGTTATTGATACACGGGGCGAGGGACCAAATAACCCGACGAGACGAGCTTCCTGGTCAGATGATAGCATTTCTCAGAAAACGCACATCCAAATATGTAATATATACTGAATATTATTATTAGTTACTATATCAGTGTAAAAACATTTTAAACAGTTTTGTCTATGTATTACCTGTAATTTATAATACGATTCAACAGTATTTTTTGATATTTCCTAAAATGTAGATAATTTTGGTTCTTCTTCAGACGCTGGTAACGAGCTGGTAACAGTGTGTCTCAAGATTTGTTAAAAACTCAACAATTTACTATTTGGATCAGATATTCCTCTTTCAATTTTTAATTTGTCGATAACTTTCAAATTCAATTCATTTAGGAATTCATTCAAACTACTAAACAAATTGGTAGTCGTTTCGGATACGGGATTCAATAATAAGTTTTCTTTAGTTTGTTAAGAGTTAACTCAGACTTGTAAAACGCAATACAACAACAGGAATATATCATTTGTATGATGATGGCTAACGATGATTGACACTTCCACAGTGTCAACCATTAAGGTACCTACAGTAGGTACTGTAGGTACCTTAATGGTTGACACTGTGGAAGTTTATACCTAGGTAGGTATAAAGATTTGTGAAATCGTTAGAAATAACAGGAACACAGTTTATTAATGTCAGAAACAGACGAAAAATTTATCCGAACTAGCAGAAAACTGTAAATTCGTAGAAGCAAAACTATGCTCCAAACTTCATTAGTTAGGGACTAAAACTTATTGAAGGAAGCGGAATGCGCAAACTTGTAAAAACTACAAACTATTATGATTGTAACTTAACAAGGACGCAATCCTACGTAGACCCAGTTCGAGTCCATTAGCTAAAACTTGCTGGAGTCGAGCTGTTCGGAAAAGGGCAGGGACGCAATAAACAACAGATGGCGTAATGTACAGAGGATTAGTTTATTGTGAAGTTGGGAAGGTCGTCTTTATGGTTCACTCACAACACACAACTTGATAAGTTTCGTGCCCCCATAGCAACTCAACGCATGGGGATCATATTACAAAATGTCGGCGGCGAATTGTCTTGCTTCATGACGGCTTATCGGCTGGAACTGGAATTTCGTTGCGTAATATAAAATGAGATTTTACTAAAATAACAAACTTTAATCCTTCATCCCAAAAGCTGTAACTTTATATTTCGCGAGAGTTTAAATACTGACTTCATTATTCTTGACTTTGATTTCCTTTGTTTTGAGTTAATGGAGAAGAAAATTTTATTATTTCTCTACGATCGTGATCGGCTTTTGCCTTGTAAAATCCATTTACAAAATTTTGCTGACATTTATTTTAGCTGCTACAATCTACAATTTCATTTTTAGGGTTCCGTACTCAAAGGGTAAAAACGGGACCCTATTACTATGACTCCGCTGTCCGTCTGTCTGTCACCAGGCAGTATCTCATAAACCGTGATAGCTAGACAGATTAAATTTTCACAGATGATGTATTTCTGTTGCCGCTATAACAACAAATACTAAAAACAAAATAAAATAAATATTTAAGGGGGGCTACCATACAACAAACGTGACTTTTTTGCCGTGTTTTGCTCGCTATTAATAACGACTGCAGGTAGACAGTTGAAATTTTCACAGACGATGTATTTTTGTTGCTGCTATAACAACAAATACTAAAAACAGAAAAATAAATTTTTAAGTGGGGCTCCCATACAACAAACTGTTTTTTTTGGTACGGAACCCTTCGTGCGCAAGTCCGACTTGCACTTGGCCGGTTTTTCATTACTGATTTCATCGAGTTTTCCTTATTTACTGAAGAATAAATTATTAGATAAAGACTAATTATTGATGTCATTTACTGTATTATTATTACCTATTGTACGACTTTTAATAAAAACCCACAAAACTGTTATAATTAATTAATACACTGATCCAATGCATGAAGACCAGAGTCAAGATGACATGTTCCAATGATTCAGAATTTCAAAGCTTTGCAATTTCCAAGTAGAGTGACCGTCGTCTCTTTTTCGTTCGTTCCATGAAACTCTCAATTGCTAGACAAACGTAATTCCAGGCAATTGAGTCAATTGGTTTGCGTTGGGATACGTGACACTATGTGCTCACTTTAGATATGGTTTGCTTCATTTGTGCTAATATCACGTCTGCGATATTGACACGCGGCTCAAATCATCCGTGACCCCGATGATGCCTCGTCTTCGGCCTGTCACGGCTCATAAGATCTCGTTTACCGTAACCCGACGATATCAATGGAATCGTTGTGCAATTACTAGCAAACTCCTGTGGTTTGTTCTATATCTATGAACTACTTAGCAAGTGGCGTGCAAGTCGCATTGTAATTGGTTTTTTGTGGCCCTTACAATTACGAGCCAATTACTCAAGGCCAGGAGTCGGTGGGCGCTATTGATCTATTGACTCCAGCACATTCAGTAACCCCGTGTTCAGTTGCCTGGGTGGGTGTTAACCCAGATTGATTTCATTGCTTACTTTAGTTATTATTGATGGTTCTGTATAATGATGGATGGATATAAGTTCAAATACCGTGTTATAATTTCACGATTGTACCTATACATTAAGGAAGGAATTGGTTTGATATTCGATTCCTCTAGTATGAATGTAATCTACATTCATAGACCGTATTTTTTTAATGTTTTTATTTTATATAACAATTTTGAAACCCGAAAATAGTGGACATGTAACCGTTAGCTAAACCACCTAGGTATCTAGAAATAAGCGAAATTTTTCTACACGTGTATGTTGCATGGTCAAGGCTTTGATCTTCAGTGATTTTTCTTTAATTTCGTGTTAAGCTTTTTTGTCTTTAAATTTTGCTTCTCAAGCATTGACTTGCTTGTTAAAGTGAACTACAAAGTCATAGTTCAATTCCTCGTTGCTCATAATATGTATTTGTTTTTATTGCTTTTGGCTGAATCATCGATTGTAGTTAATTTTTTTAATTAGATATTTAAGACAATAATGTGTCATTCACGTTTACTTTTTTTGTCATTAGGTAGGCTGGCACTTTATTAGATTAGAGCTGGAATGGAATGAGTTAGTAAAGCTGAAGCTTAATTGTAAGGTTTCTTTTAGTACCATTCACTCCCAGCTCACCTGTTCGTATTCACAATCCTAATAACTCTGTTCTAAGGATCACGTAGCCAGCGAACAGTTATCGCTCGCTCGGGATTCGTTTAGAAAGCACAAGTTGGGGCACAAGCACAGAACCGGCCTCGCTCACGAGGTGAACCGGCTTTTACAACAAAGCACTTAATATTTACTTGCGCACAAAATTATTGCACTTTATCACTTAAAATCGTCGAATCTAACGACGAATTTGTTTGAAAAATCACCGATGAAGTATTCGATCGTCACACGCGACCCGATGTGTATGTCGAGCGAACGTAAGTTAAGGTAAACGGTACTATTATGACGAGCGATACAAGTTCCCCGTACCGCGGCCGCCGGCTGACTGGCTGGACTGCACCGCACCGCCGCGCCGCGCCGCCGGCCATAGGATAGGAAGACCGGTCGGCCGGGCGAGAGGGGGGGACCGGTGCGGGGGCGGGGGTGCTCTCTCCGCGACTTGCCCTATAAACTTGCTTTCTGCCTGCTCTCATATCGTGAGTAGGCTGGCAGGCTGGCCTGGCTTCGTGCAGTTTTGTGAAAGGCATTTGCATTGCTGCGATTTTACTACCTGTCTTTACAAAATACATACATGACTCTACCATCACCTTTACTTTGTATTAAACTTTCTTGAATGTCGATTACGGAAGATTCAGAGAGCTACTGTTTTATTTTGTGAAATAATTACAAATTATTTGAACATGAGCATTTGTATGAGCAAGTGCAAGTTTGACAGTGGGCGAAGGAACTTAACTCAATTGGCCATCGACCAGCTTTCCATTTAAACGTTCCAAAAAGCTCATTGCCCTTCGTTGCATGTGGGCAGTCGATGCTGTTACTTTTCGAAAAGTATCCCGCGTAGGATGGGTGGGAAAATGACGAAACAAGAGTTTCCAATCAATGCACTTAAACATCTAATTTCACGTGGAAGTTTGTCTGGTGCTTTGACCTTTGGAGAAGCTGTGAGTTACGAGTACATTACAGGTAATACGATGCATGAAATTATACTCGTACATCAAAGAGGATTTGAGTGTAACGAGTGGGAATGTTAGGCGCGAAGCATCGAGTGCAGTTCATAGTAGGGATAATTATTGCCAGGTGACGGTCAATCAATCTTCATCAAGCCAGGACGCGAGCGCCGCCGCCATCAGGCAGCAGGATGCTTTCACCCGAGCTCAAACTCCCGCTCACAAGCGCTGTGTGTGAGCTTACTTAATCGAATATCAAGGCAAGTTTTGTTGCTAATGTTTATACAACCTATACTGTGGGAATTCGGTTTTTCTCATCGTTGATAGAATAAACTTTGTCGGGATTTACACCATGTAGGTACCTGTTTATTTTTGAGACTCCGATATTTCGGCGCAGTTGCATCGCCATGATCCCGACATAGTTTATTCAATCAACGTCAATAACCATGGAAAATTAAAACAATATATTTTCTAATCGTATCTCCTTTATATTACAAATACATCCATCATCATCATATCAGCCACACGACACCCACTGCTGGGTATAGGCCTCCCCTAAGGATCTCCACGACGATCGGTCCTGCGCTGCCTGCATCCACTGGCTTTCCGCGACCTTCACCAGATCGTCGGTCCACCTTGTCGGGGGCCTACCCACGGAGCGTCGTCCGGTGCGCGGTCGCCATTCCAGAACCTTTCTGCCCCAACGGCCATCGGTTCTTCTCGCTATGTGTCCCGCCCATTGCCACTTCAGCTGAGCAATCCTTCGAGCGATGTCGGTTACTTTAGTTCTCCTGCGGATCTCCTCGTTTCTGATTTGATCACGTAGGGAAACGCCGAGCATGGCTCTCTCCATTGCACGCTGAGCGACCTTGAGCCTCCTTATGAGACCCATAGTTAGCGGCCACGTTTCACTGCCGTAAGTCATCACTGGCAACACACACTGTTCATAGACTTTCGTCTTGAGACACTGAGGTAAGTCGGACGCGAAGATTTTTCGAAGCTTCCCGAATGCTGCCCACCCGAGTTGGATTCGGCGAGAGATCTCTTTCTCGAAGTTGGACCTACCTAACTGGACTGCCTGTCCTAGGTATACGTAATGGTCAACAACTTCAAGTGTAGTGTTCCCAACATGAACTGGAGAGGGTACAACATGGGCATTTGACATAATTTTCGTCTTTTCCATGTTCATCCTAAGACCCACTCTTTGGGAAGCACTACGGAGATCTTCGAGCATTGTGTTCAGGTCTTCCATGGTCTCAGCCATAAGGACTATATCATCGGCAAAACGAAGGTGTGTTAGGTACTCGCCATTAATGTTGATGCCGAGTCCTTTCCAGTCCAAGAGCTTAAAGATGTCCTCCAACGCAGCTGTGAACAGTTTCGGAGAAATAACGTCTCCCTGTCTCACACCACGCTGCAGTTGGATAGGATTTGTGTTCTGGTTCTGTACTCGGATCGTCATGGTGGCATTTTGGTATAAGTACCTCAACACCTCGATATACCTATAGTCCACTTGGCACCTTTGGAGAGACTGCAGCACCGCCCAGGTTTCAATCGAATCAAAGGCTTTCTCATAGTCCACGAACGCCAAGCAAAGTGGCTCATTATACTCCTCGGTCTTCTGTATAACCTGCCGCAGCGTATGGATGTGGTCTATGGTGCTAAAGCCTTTTCGGAACCCGGCTTGTTCGGGAGGTTGGAAGTCGTCGAACTTGCGAGCGAGGCGATTCGTAAGGACTCTCGAAAACAACTTATAGACATGACTCAGAAGCGAGATGGGTCTATAGTTCTTTAAGAGGGACTTGTCACCCTTTTTAAAGAACAAGATCACCTCACTTATGTTCCATGTCTTTGGCGTTCTGCCCTGGACGATGACGGAATTAAAGAGCTTCTGGAGGACTTTGAGTATCGGCTTACCGCCCGCTCTCAGAAGTTCTGTAGTGATTCCATCGTCACCCGCCGCCTTGTTGTTTTTCAGCTGTTTGAGAGCCATACTAATCTCGTACAGGCTGACGTCCGGGATATCTTGAGTATAGTGTCGGGTAAGCTTGGCTCTGGGGTCTTTAGCCTTGCTTTCAACAGGTGTCTGCGTGGAATATAACTGCCCATAGAAGCTCTCGATCTCCCTCAGGATTTCAGGCTTTGATGAAATGATGCGTCCGTCGTCAGTTTTCAGCTTCGTCATCTGGCTTTGCCCAATAGACAGATCTCTCGCGAACACTTTGGAGCCTTTATTCCGCTCGATAGCCTCTTTAATACGATTCGTATTAAATTGGCGAAGGTCGCTCGTCAAAGACTTAGATATCTGTCTATTAAGCTGCCGATAACGATTAGCATCTACTGAACTCTGGAGCCTCATTTCACGTCTCTGATCCATGAGTAGGAGTGTGTGGTCGGAGAGTTTCTTTATCTTGGGACGGCGGGTCTTAAAGAGCTTGGACCCTACCGTACGGACAGTATCCACCACCATGTTGTTTAGATCGTCCACATCTATGCTGTTCTCAAGGGCTTCGAAGCGGTTTTGGAGTTCGAGTTGAAAGCTCTCGGGGTTTTGAATATGGGCCGGCAATGGTCGAATTGTTGATTTTATCAGTCGAGATCTTTCCAGCTTTGGGTTGATATTCAATGTGCCACGTACCAATCGGTGATCGCTCCCCGTCTTAACAGCGTTGATCACAGTGACATCATTGAATATTTGCTTTTTCGTCGACATGATAAAATCTATCTCATTTCTGACTTTACCGTCCGGACTGACCCAGGTCCACTTCCAAATAAATATATGTATATTATAAATACATATTGAATATATATCCAATATGTATTTAATCGGTAATCTATATTGAATGTGTATATGTCGGTAATCTCCGAAAATAGGTAGCTGTACTCTCATGCGATTTCAGAAATTTATTCAACATTAGAAAGCTACAGGCTGACTGAGTGACGTAGTAAGTAAGCATGCTACATTTTTATTTGCTAAATTTTCCACGGAAAGAGACGGGAAGTGGAATTTTACACGGTCGAAATCGCGGATGGACGGAAGCTAGTAGTTAAAGAAATTAAGTACCTACCTAATTGAAAGTTGACGACTACTTTTATGATAACAAATTCACATAAACTCACTTTCGTATGTTTGACGAGCAATCAAAGATATTATACATCGTATTTGTTGGAGTCTCATGAGCGAGCCCCTTCTGTTGTGCTTTAATTCCCCCTCTGTTGTGCTTTAATTTCTTAAAGGAGAGGCTGTTCATCACACGATTGAGCGGCGTAGGGGGCAGGGGCGCACTATTAGCGGGAGGGGCGCACGCAATGAGGCGATGGAAACGAAATTGAAATTCTTGACAGCACCATGAGACGATAGTGCTGCATGCTGGCAGACGAGCTGCTCAATTAGACAGATGGCGCCTCGGACGGACAAATTATAGGCCGGGCACCGCCGACTGAGACTCTCAATTGCTCTGCGGTTAAACGGAATTAGAATAAGTAGATCTGTTTCGCCATCTCTACATTCAAAACCACCAACATTGTTGTAAAAGAAAGTCAATATACAAAATTGAGGAAATCGAACAAACATAGGTGCGCTTCCGAGTAATCAATTAGTAATTTGTGAGTTACGCTGTGCTGTCGGCGATCGATTAGATATCGATTCGATTTTCGAGTGAAATGTAAACATACGAACTACCATATAATAATGACTATGAGGCGCCGACTGAGGAATTTATCGAGTTGATATCAAGTCTTGTGGCGTGATAAGATAACGGGCATGACACCAAAATTCTAATAATGCTACTAAGTGTTGAATTTCTTGAGAATATAAGTCAACTGTAATCTTCAACAAAGAACCGTAGTTTTTCTCACTATACAAGGTGCTGAAGTTAGTTCTACTAGTTCTAGCAAATCTGAATCTGGCCCCTGAATGTAATCAACCGAATTCTTTCCAAAGCGAGAATGAAAATGTTTGCATATTCACGTCCCGACACATAAAAAATTCAATATGAAAAATTGGAATCATAGTGAAGACTGCTAAAGATAAAATATGAGAGTGGAAATTTTCTTATGCAGTAAGTATTTTAGTTTAGACTTAGAAAATTTAAGCTAAGATTGCACTGAATTGATGTTCTCAATTATACGTGGTCAGAACGAAGAATGAAATATATAAATAGTTTGATCAGCTGCCTTCGTCAATTTAGCAGTGAGAAAAAAAAGTTCTTTGAACTTGGACGAAATTCGTCCAAGTCTTTGAACCATGACAAATAAAAGCGAAATAGTTTAATCAACGATATTCCAAAACTTAAAAGGTCCGACTGGCAAAGTGGTGCACCGTCGAGCTGAGTCACCGACGCGGACGGTGCGGAACATTTCGACTTCGTTTCGGGCAGCAAAAACTAATGAAACGTTTTATTTGGCCGCCATCCTTCACCGTGCCCTTAGCGTCGCGCCCGACGGCAAATGACAAAAACCACCATCTTCACTCGAAGGGTATATAAGCAACTCCTGACTCGCTTCTATTAGGTTTGATTGCGATCCATCTATCCCGTTTTATTGTCAATGGATGGACCACTATCAAAATGTTCCGATTATTTATCCAAGCATTTGGTAGTGAGAATTCGCCTCAAATTGTCCGGAAAATTTAGCCTAGTATATTCTAGTAGCACGAATAGCACGATTTACGCATTTGCCTTGTAAATATTCGACAGTAAATAGATGTAACGAGATGTCGCAAGTTACCGTCGAAGTAGCGCAGCCGTAAAATCTCCAAGTACACTTACCCGTGGTAATAGGACATCATTTTTCATTTTACGGATAGGTCCTCTTGTTCATGATAGAATTATCGAGGGCTGAGTCTAGTAGCAGTAATAGATTGAAGCAAGGGAGTCTCCAGATCAAACAGATTAGTTTACAGCCGTCTCGGCTCAAAAGGTCGCTCCGGAGGTGCTAGTAATGGACTCACCGCACACACCAGCCGCGCGAGAGCTCCCAATAGCCTGAGCCTTAGACCCCGCATTGAAAGACAACCTCATAACATAATGCTACCAATGCCAATACGATTGCTTTGACGTATCATAAATATAACATGGATGGGTATTGTACCACTCGATTAATGAGACGATGAAGTAGTTAATGAAAGTCCGCTTGACATTAATTCTGCAACAGGTTCACAAGTTTTGGAGAATATTGCAAGTTCGAGCAAACTTATCTTGATTTGATGCATGCGTAGGTTAATTGTTGTTCACTAGCTCTCCGCCATTTGCCACAGAGCAAAAACCGCACTACTACAGGCAGGCTTCAGGATACCATTCATCCATTTTCAAAAACGGTATTAGTTCGCAATCGCGAGTTCTATTATGTTAACGAGCGTTATTTATATCTACCAAATTAATAACGTTGTTTAACTTGATATTAAGATTCAGAGACTCCAAGGCTTAATGAATGTATTCATTATGAGGCTGGGAGCGGGTCTAATTGACGCGACTGATGTTGAACATATCCAGGTTGTCAACGCCACGCTTGTTGGATCGAATGTAGCTGTTGATGCGACGGACGCCTCTGATTAACGGATGGAAACTAATTTTAAGCTCTTGAAAGATTCTCATTTTAGACCGCGCCCGTCATGGATGGGGTTACAAGGTTCTGTAGACTTTGTCAATAGAGTCTCCAACTTTGAGAATTTCACTAATCAAGATATTTTTCTGAATCCTTTTTTTGACTTAGTGGTAAAGTGGTAGTTTCGTAAGCATTTGTTAAAAATCGCACTAGGTTAATTCCCAATCAACGTTTGTTTAGCTGAATCACCGGAAATATCTCATAGTTGTTTGTAATAGACATTAATTAAATCCTATTGTGCAAGCACGTTATTTAAATTGAAGTACAAGTACCTACTAGATACTGACTGTACAAATTGGATTGGGTGTTAAAATACGACGGATGTAGACGGACACTTTATAAATCTTAGGTAGACGAATAAGGTGAGGCTACAGAAGTAAATATTGTCGTTCGGTGTCAGGATAAGCCGTAATCGTTATCGGTAGCCGGTGACATCAAACAAGTCAACGACCCTCGGGTCGCGCGGCTAATCGCGCTGTTTACAAATAGCCCCGTGTTTGCTGACGGCCGTTAAATCTTCACCGATGACGCCGCGCGCCGCCGACGGAATTAAGGACAAATTTGTACCCGAGGAGCACCGTACCCTTCTAATTTTATTACTAATCAAATCTGACGACTCCAGCTCCCGACACATGCTACAAACACAAGTATAATGCATAAAGTTGGCTTTTTTATAGTTGTAGACGGAATTAATGAAGATAGTCTAAGTTTTAATGATCCATTAACTATCTCGGCCCGCCGTGGCGGCGTATTTCTCGCTAGCTGAACGTCCGTCTCCAGAGACAAAAGCTACGTTTGTTGTTTTTCGTTTTGAAGATTCAAATATTCATTAAGTTTTGGGGTTACGTAGACTTTTCGTTAGCGTAATATAATAATCCATATATTTCTGTAGTTACAAGTTAATTATCACAAGATGTTTAATATAAATTTATTTTGATCTTAATAGAAGATGCAACTATGCAGTCTGTAAAAAGTAATAAACTGATATTTTAAGTGGTATTCCAGTTTCTCTAGATTTTCCTTTGAACTCTACAAATTAACATAAATAAACGTTTTCTAGTACTTATCTGGAGCTTGCCCTTATGTAACATTTGATTTCACTCACGACTTGACATGCAATTTCCAAATCTCCAAATAAAAATAAAATAGTAATTTTAGATACGAGTCCCACAATAAGTTGTTTTTCTTGACTGGTTGTCAACTGTGTATGACAAGCTTTCATATTAACGACGATGTCGCGAGATTTGATGTGACCGGCGTGTCGGCGTCGAGCGGCATCATTATAGTTATTCGGAGTGGTTAATAAGTGCATCGCGGCAACACGAGGAGGGGAGGGAGGGAGGGAGCGTGTATTTAGGGAGTGCATCCGACGACGGAAATAGCTGAAGAGGTGTCGCACCGCCGTCGCCGTCCGACACTCGTGAATCATCAACTCCAGGAACTTGCATCAGACGCGATCTACCTGACACTTATATTGATGATCTTTTACTTCCAAGGTGTGTTGTATCGAGAATTTTTACATTCCATCCTTACGATAAATCTTAGGTTTAATAATTGATCGAGCTTTTTAAGCCAAAAAACGGGTAAATAACAACTCTTATTGTTGTTGCAAGACCACATCATTATTATTTATCTGGGACAAGAAATTATTTCTTCCCGCTTTCCCTTAATATAGCATACTGGATCTTTTTGTAATGATTTTCTAAGTCAGGTTCAGTCTTAATGGAATAAATCGTAGTACCAAATATTTCAAATGTCTTCCAACAATGTCGCAAATAATTTTTGTTATTAGTCATTCCCACTTTAATTCTTCTCATCAGAGACGCAAGCACCTCCATAATGGCTAGAAATTAAACATTTTATGTTAGGACCGTGAATTCATCTTTATGTATTCATATTATGATGAAGACTTGAAACCCTTTCCACTAAATTTTGTGGCGCTGGAGCATTATGCGAAATATAAAATATCTTCGGCCATAACCGATTTCACGAGTGAACTCTGAGGGTATTCAAGGTGCGACGGGTAATTGTACGAGAGGGAACCGGTGAGATAGGGCTGCCAACCAACTACTGGTATACCTTTAATCTTATTTTAGAAAAGAGATCGTATCTTCACTTATAATATTGGTTGCGCTTCGATAGTAAATTGAAGGTGTAAATGCACTACCTATCTATAGAGTAGAATTCCTGCTAAAAATAATTCAAAGAGCTCTCTTTCGAAGGGATGACTGCACAGAAATTTTAAAGCCCCGGGGCGTATTAGTGGAATAAGTCAGCCCTGCGATGGACGGCTTGGTAAACACGCCCGTAAATATGATTTCCTTTGAATCGACGCCTCAACCACGATCCCATTCCGCGCGCCGCGCTCCGTGCATCTGACACACACCAATCGACGGCACCACGAGAAACGTCTGAAAACGACGACGATTACTTTCAATAAGCGCTTCGGATTGACGCCTTAATTGTGGAGTTTATAATGCCGTAAACTTTAAGTGTGGTTCTAACATAAAATGTAGCGACAGTCAGCGGTCGTATCGTCGGCGGAATGGAGAGACGCGCAAACATTTCCTCTTTTGTACATTTGTAAGGAGTGCTCATGAGCAGTCGCGTTTGTTATTCTATAGAGCCTTTAGTTGTAGAATCATCGCCGCTATTGTGTGTACCACTGAAGTTTGTATTTATTGCGCTGCTTTACTTATGATACTCGTATTTTGACTAATTTATTTATTTGAAAATATCTGTTCGTTTAAGAACTATGTATGTTATTCGTTGATGCATAGCCTAGAGTCTCTAGAGAGAGTAACCATCCTAAGGAGTAAAATAATGCTAAGATTTACCAGCATGATTAAGGTCTATGAGGTTTCAGGTTCAGTCCCAAAGGGAATTAATGTCACCAAATTTTCAGTGAGTCCTGCGACCAGAGACAGAAGGGATTATGATGTCGCTCAAAATAGTATGTTTTTTATAAATTTATTTTTGATAGTATGTGACTACGACAACTAAATTCAGAGAGTTTTATTAAAAACCCTTGTCGCAATCGTATTTTGATGAACATAGTTGTATTGTTTCCATTCTTCGTTGTGGATCTGAACTCAATAGGAGTTCGGTATCATCAATTTGTAAAATCGATGGGAGCGTGGAAATAAATTGAAAATCACAAATCACTTGGGCACAATGCGTACGTTGATGAATGTGTACGTTAAGCTGTAGCGGGCCGTGGTTAAAAATAGGCGGGTTAACCGCGAGGGACGTTGTGATGTTGGGGTATTAGGCAACGGCGACGCATTTATGGCTCGCTTGAATATCATACCGGGATGAAAACATAATCATAATTAAGTCGTTACATGTTTCCTGGAAATAGGCGTGTCGGGATTATTGCTGCGTGTTTGGAATAGATCAGGTAACGATATTTATATGCCTTAACCTGTGAATCTACAGATACATCTTTGACTGGAAAATTTACTGGTTTATGCTAATTAACCTGCCAATATGAGTAAAGAAGTAATAAGATTTTACGCAAGAGAATTGCAGGGAACAATATACCCTTTAATTTAAATTTTACTTTAAAACTTGTCCGCCTGAACTAGGTTGCACCTGTATTTTACATGTTTATATATATAAACATATACAGCTCATAAACTTCCTTATTATAAAACCTATCAAATATTTGAAGTCAAATTGCGACTACTTCATTTTATCGGTTTCGTGTCTGGGCGTGGGCGTTCAGTGTCTCCCACTTCCAGTATCCGTCTATTTGTAGTCAAAGGCTTCCTGAGCCTTTTTTTGTTTATTCGTCCACTGCTAGCTAGGATAACTAACACTGCATCGAGTATTATTACTTGTGTCAACGAGCACTTTATTCTGTGTTGTCACGCGAACTGAACCGGTGCGCTCATTCACGTACAGATTATCAGCTGATAAAGATTGCTTTATTCGGAAACCTTAAGGTTCAGTTTTGCAATGTCGAGTTGAGTCAATGTGCGCACACGCAGCATCGAACCTTTCGCAATATTGACGCCGGCCATTTATTTCTGTGGGCGGATTGTCTCCGGTCCATAAGATATGTCGTAACGTAATAACTACCCAAATGAGAATTTTAGTCACGAAGTCGTTCATCCTGATGTCACAAGTTTAAATATTTGTCCCAAAACAAAGCAGAGAATTGTCGTAAATTGATAAGTCAATATTTTCAGTTAATTAAGAGACAGGAATCGAAGAAGTTCCGTCAAGGACACTAATAACGTAAAAAGGTTGGGCGCTCCTGACTCAGGGTCCGAATAGGAAGACAAACAAACTGAAGCACGTTCCGGCGCAAGCCGATTGTTCGGCGAAACAACGAATCGGACGGAATCAGCACAAATTAAGATTATTTCATTAGTGCTTATGTTAGCGAAAAGAATTAAATTGGATTGAATCGGAGAAAGATACACCATAAATAAATATAATTGATTCGAATTAAATAAAGTTCTACTCAAATAAATTATTACTTACGCTAAAGTTAATTTATTTTTAACAACGAATCTGCAAATTATGACGTAGCTTTCGTGTTATGTGTGCTTTCGTGACAGAGTACGTTCGGAAAAATGGTAGAGCTGATAAAGTTCGTCACAGAAATTAATTAGAATTATTATTAAAGCAGTTTGTGATTAAGGTACTTGCGTATACATATTACATCGTTCACAAAATTATTATTTATCTTGTTTATTTTGTCATAGAGCTTAAAATTATGAGTTTTGCTCTTCATACATTACCGATCAGCCTCAGCCTTAGTTTTCTTTTATTTTCATCTCTTTGGTTTATTTTATTCAAAATTCTAGTGTTTTTTATAGAACAACTATTGATTGTAAAAACATTTGTCAGTAAAACGCTCACCTGGTCGCGGGCGGTCTATTTTCATGAAGTGAGCGAGCACCAACATTTTAAAAATAAGTTTGCCAATATTTTAATTTATTTAATTATCTAAACTAGTAAAATATTTATTATCAAAGAGAAGACGATGCATGACTCATCGTTTGTCGTGATTGTTGTTTGTAGTGTCAGGATTGGTCGCAAGGGATCAGATGGGAATAACTCGTGCGACGACGCGACTTGCAGCCGGTCTGCGCCTGCGCATCTGTTTGCTGTCTGACATTCAATGTTTAGTGTCAGTGTCGAACGATGCCACTTGCATTCCTCGTTAACGGACTTGGAAACGCTTTTACCGTACTCGTAAATAATTTGATTCTCATGTGAACTCCAATGGAACAGAAAAACAGAAAGTATTGATATAAAATTGTTTTCTATTTTCTAAATTGAGTAAAAGGGTTAGTAAACGTAAAACCTTTACTATGATTCTATTGTAAATTATGACATTAACCAACAACCGCATTTGTCCCCAATATCGTAATGCGACAAAAGCTATTTTCTGGCTTATTTGTGTTGTCGGCGTAAGTATGTCACAATAATCGCTGTTTATGTATAATGCCGTCGAAAAATATCATGCAAACAAACTCGGCACCGATATTCATTATTATTATACCTTTCACATGCGCCAGTTATGAAAGCGTTATTGTTTCAAAACATTAGTGTAACACCGCCGTTCGTGATTCCGTGTCGATAATGCCCTTAAATAACATTAGCATTCATCGCCACGTGTCGCCTTCGGTCGTGTTATTGTAGTTCTTAAGTCGAGGGGTTAAGGACTGTGTTTCGGGAGAAGAAGAGCAGATAAACATCTGACAGGCGAAGGACGGCGCGTGTCAAAATTTCACTGATCTTTCGCGCACTTTCACCGATACTCCCGCGCACGTGCTCAAGGACTCGACAGTCGGCATGTTTAAAGCTAAAACTACTTTCTACATTGAAACATTGAATTCATGTTTTTTTAATACGCAACAAGAAATGCGAAGAGAATAATAATATTTGACCCATCATCATCATATCCGCCGTACGACACCCACTGCTGGGTATAGGCCTCCTCTAAGGATCTTCACGACCATCGGTCTTGCGCTGCCTGCATCCGGTGGCTTCCCGCAGCCTTCACTAGATCGTCGGTCCACCTTGTCGGGGGCCTACCCACGGAGCGTCGTCCGGTGCGCTGTCGCTATTCCAGAACCTTGGGGCGGAACCCAACAGCCATCGGTTCTTCTCACTATGTGTCTAGCCGATTGCCACTTCAGCTGATATTTGGCCTACCTCATGGTAATTAAACGATAGTCAAAAATACTAGTGATTCAAGACTCAGGAATTAAGTATCTCAGTTGACAACATGTCAATCATGGTGACGTGACTCCATAAGACACCTTTATTCTATTTTGATGTAGTTGTAGATTTTAGCACTTACACATTTATTCTGTACTTGCTTACCTACCCTACCAAAAGCTGTGATTCATGAACAGAAAATAACACAAAAAAGAGTAATTGGTCATAATGCTTTCTAAACAATTGAAAACTATTAGGCATACATACGCGTGAAATTTTAATCATTTGGTTCCCGGCGTGGGGTGGTTCCACTCATGATTACAAGCAACTTTTACTATGGGACCAACTCTCCTACTCGCAAAAAAAAAACAGCTGTTCCATACAAAAGTGCAGTACCTACTTGACCTTTATGTATGGAAACAGCTGATTTTTTTTAAGAGCAGCTGAGTTGGCCCCATAGAAAAAGTTGTTTGTAATCATGAGTGGAACCACCCCACGGCGGGAACCAAATGATTAAAATTTCAGCGTGTATAACAACACCCTGTAATAAAGTTTATATTTTTCAATGTTTTTCCCATTTCGATATTTAGTAGGTATTAAGTATTTTGCAATATTTCCATACAAGACAGTATTCTTTATTCGCTCCTCGGTGAAAGAACAATCACGAATCAATTTCAGCAATATTTTATCCTGTAACAGGAAAATCCTGGTGGCGGCCGAGGGTCGAGAATTTCCCTTTCATTACGGGCGGCGCCCGACTCCTGTCAGCCGCCCTTCATCAATTAGTTGCAACTTATGTTTCCCAACATATCCAGCGAAGTTATCGTTTTCTGTCTATCAAGACACGAGGGTACGGAATCGAACAGAGATAATGTGGATATTGTTTTAGGGGTAAATAAATCCACACAAGATGGATTCTTCAGCTATACTACATGATCCATGCTTGATAGGCTGGGATTGCAGTCAGGCGAAGGGGATATGCCGTGCGAGCTGATTTTTATGCAATAATATTTTAATTTTGGTTAAAAAATATATTTGCTTAAACAATGTATTTACTTGATAAATTAAGTATTCTAGTTGTAAGTAAAATATTATTAGTTTAGTCAAAGCGACCGTGTTGTAAAGGCACGATTTCAATTTTTTTTAACGATAATGTAAAAACATTGTAACAAATACTTGTGTATTTTGGTGGGCACAAAAAGGAGGCCAGTCGATTTTCATACAAACGAGTTAGTTTTGAAGCCGTGGTTTTCCGCCAGGGATTGACCGAGCTGTGATCTAATGATGGCCATCCAGGGAGAGAATGGAGGATATCCAGATCGCTATATACACTCAACTGATCTGATCAACATCCTAAGAAATGTAAGGATTATATTTAAAAAATAGCAAAGCATTTAAATGTATGTATTCTATATTCTGTATTGTGTATCCTGAAACTGAGAACTCTGATACTTGGAGTGCATAGCGGCTTAAAGGCAAAAATATATAAAAAAAACAAGGCTTCAAAGTTATCTCGTTTGTATGAAAATCGGCTGGCGGCCCACCACTAATGTATCTATCGTACATTTGCTCTCGTGGTAAATAGCATGAGTGTAGTCTGTGATCGATTATCTACTCATGTAATTGGGTTAACTAGCGGCTAACTATAGTAGTTTATTAACATGTGATCTAAAATGGTGCTGTTTCATAAAACTAAACATTGTATTGTTTAGATATTAGGCACCCATTCTAGTAACCGTAAAATACAAACTTGGGCTACCTACATATAACTTTTCAAAAAGAATCATACTGAACATACGAGTATATTGCAAAAAAACTATGATTTGAGACTAAAAAGCTTAACTTTTCAATCTCACTCAAAGAAAAGTATCAAAGATACAAGTTTGAGGAGCAAAAGGCACGTAATATGAGGTTCGTTGTGATTTATCTGGAGGCGAGTTCCAGAAATAATTCGAGCGAGTCTGCGTCGGTAAGGTCGAAGGTCGCGTGCAGTGTAGTGCGGCACGAATAATTTAGTGCGGCCGCGCGCCGAATCAATGGGGGAGCAGAAATAGGCGCGGCCCTGAACCCCTGTCGCTGCTGCAGCCAGTATGCCACGCACCTAGCATTTCGGTACTGAATACTTTCACTCTATTAATAATCAAAGCCTACCGAACGTTGTAAGTATGGCAGATGGCAGGACTTGGTAGGAAGCGGTGATTGTAGAGCTTAAACTCTAGTACGCTCCGATGATAGTCTTAATGAATTTTGCAAATTTGGTTAGGTCTAAGAATTTGTCTAACGCGTCTCAAACTGCCAGTTGAGTTGGTAAACTTTTTCGAAGAGAATTGTTTTACATTTTTATTGATACCACAAATTTGAAGAATAAAGAAAATTATATTATGATTTTTTTATTTCACCTTGTTAATCAAATATATTTTTTTATATAATAATCGCGATGAAATATCAAACGTACGGCTGAACTCGAAGTTCCCTTGCATTAACTGATAAAAAACTGATTGACAGGACAGATTTGACAGAAAGTGACAAAGAGTAATCCAATTATTTTACTCTTTGGTAATCATTAATCACGACCTAATGTTGTTGTTTGTTTTTCAGCTTATTTATTGTGATTTTCTAGTGTTTTTCTTGTTCAGTTATGGGAAATGGATCAGCTTGAAGAAATCCATTATCCAGCTTATTACGCCGATGAAGTACCTACACTGCTTTGTTCCGTTTTGTTTGAAATATAGATGTGACCATCCGCAGAACAAATTTTGTACAATTCCCATACCTTTGAAAGAGACGTGGTGCAAAGGATTAAACAGGAATTGCCTTCAGAGAGCTTTATACGTTTGTGATGATCACGTAAATATAATGTATATATACAAACTTACAAAAGAGTTATTTTACTTATTTTAGCTGACTGTGACTAACATGACAACTAGTTGACATTGCCAATGCCAAACTTTTAATTTTTTTTTATTTGAGCAAAAGCATTACGCATGTAGCCGTAATAGTGATTTATTGTACTATGTTGTAAATTTTAATTTTAAATTAACATTGCGTATTATAAAAATTCCGCAATTGGTTATTCCTGACTCCAAAGCCAAAAGCTACTAGAAAATATAATAATTCACAACAGTTTTGAAAAAGTTTACCAACCCAATTGATCAACCAAATACGTAATCAGGACGACACACTTGATACGAAAGTACTGGATTGACTGCAAGATGTCGGTAAACTCGTGTTTGCAAGCCAATAAAGTTGATTTTAGCTTGACAGCCGTGTACACCGGTAACCGAGCTTCGGTAGCGAGGTGTGCCCTCGAAGACTCCTCCGTAATATCCCGCGCGACGTTACATTAGCATTTGCGATTGTTTTACGTCAATTTGAATGTTATGTTACAGGTGGGTTACTAATTTGGGGCGAGAATGCTAATTAAAAGCCTTAATATCCTCCTCGTTACTAATGTTTGTCATTTTAGGCATATTGTTAGACGACAAGGAAATATTTTCACTGCTAATCTTCCTAATTTATGTGGCGTGAATGATTTAATTTTAGCAGTTTATACAATTTCAACACATGTGCCATAGCTGTGTCCACTGCTTATTGTGGACGGGTCTGTATTAACTCACCACTTAAGTAAACTCGTCACGTTTTGAAAAGTTCCATACATTGAAAGTAAATTCACCACTCAGTAAAAAAATATGTGTAAATTCGTCACAGGTTGCCTACATGTTATTGTAAACTTGCCACTATTTTCGATTCATATCATAGTTGCAAGAAATAGGTATCGTTAGCCAATTTACTTAGTTGGCCACTAATAAATATTTCGAAGTAATAAATTTGACCACGTCAAAATGGATGGATGCATCTACTGAGAAGGGTGTGGAGTGCGAGGAGCAGTGAAAGTTTTTCGCCTTATGACTCCCATGGGATCCCCAGTTTATGTGACCCTGTACTTTATTGGTAATTATATTGGGTAACTTTGATATTCCAATCACAACAGATCGGTCAGTAATGTATCGCGATTCACAGAGGTATTGAGATACCAGTCGACACAACTGCGCTATAATGATAGAGTCACGGCTCGAGTCGACAGCATGACATCACGCTCCCGTGTTTACAACTGCAACGATAGCAACAAAATAGTAATGTTGCTATCAATCGGGGTGCAAAACTATGCAAACGTTGTTGCCACAGTATATACACGGTATAAAAGGAGCCAATACCTAGAATAGAAACCAAGCCAAGTATAAAATGTACTCTTTACATGGGAGTCTCTCAAGCCCTGGACATAAATGGGCATGATCTCGGTGACCCACAGGCATCAAACGTTGGTAGGTACTCTAGTTTGAGACTCGGTCGTCACGAGTAATTTTTATAGGTACTTTATTCTTAACTGAAATTAGCCATTATAGTTAGTGAACCCTTTACTGTCGGCCACCTACAGAGCCATCAATGCCGCCCCCCGCGTCGACCAGTTAACTAGTTAGACCACAGTTTAACGAGGCAGCCTCTCAAAAGGGGATAGCACTCGCCACTTCTCCACACTCTGTTTTAAATTTAACCCAAAACACTCGGTGTTTATGATAAACACCGTAACTACCGCCCACTTTAAACGATTCATTAAAGAGAAAAGATACATGCTTCTCAATTAATTATTTTATAATTGAGAGGCCTGTTTTCTCGACTCGCCTAACCTGATCGATGCAATGTATAATCGATTCCACTCAGCCACTTATCGATGTAATCACTTTGTTTATGTTCTTGGAGTTTTCTTAGAATTGAAAAACGCGTGGAAGTTGATAATATCTGGTGAATTATTTGAATCATTGTTATCTTATCAAGAAAATTATTTTGATACCGGTTTGTAAGTCCATCAGCCATTTTTGATGTCCCCACTGCTGGGGCACAGGCCTTCCTAATGGGTGGTAAGGAGGTTAGGCCATAACCCACCACGCGGGCCCAATGCGGATTGGTGGGTGTTAACGACTGCAAATGCAGCCGGGACCAACGGCTTAACGTGCCTTCCAAAGCACGGAGGAGCTCGAGATAATAGTTTTTTGATCACCCATCCCATGACCGACCCTTGCGAACGTTGCTTAACTTCCGCAATCGCTGGGCCAGGCGCTAAGCCATTGCGCCACCGAGCTCGTCGGTTTGTAAGTATGAGCTAAGTATTTATGATGATAACTTGTTATACAATAGTGATAAGTATTTTTATTTTTCTAATTTCAGTAAATTGTATGAGAAATATTTAAGTGCGGTGGCTCAAAATAGTTTTTGATCGACACATCCGTTCATAATAGTTTCATTTCACAGTCTTTCAGTCAGGAACAGTCACGGCTTACTTTATTGACCTTTCTAAATACTTACTCGAAAAAGTAAATGTCAGAATTCTAACGTTATGTAGGCCTAAAGTTGTAAGTAGAAACATTGGAGGTCTTTTTTTAATATTTAACTATCAATAAAGACAGGCACTTTCGATAGCCAGTACAAGCTATAGAATCTTAGAATAAAAGGATTGTGACATTCTAATTTTCGTTACCTACATAGGGAAACTGTCAAATTTTCTTGGAAGTTATTCAAAATAATAAACCATGCCATACCATTTTAGATTAAAAAAAAATATTGACAAAATAAATGGAAGTTTAACAAAAAAGATTACTTAAATGGAAAATGATTTTTTTATTATTACTTTTTGCTAACTGGCCCTCAATCCCACTTGCATTTGCTCAATGCTTAGTAAATACTTGGAAAATATTAATTATATGATTTGACTAGCTTCTGCCCGCGACTTCGTCCGCATGGACATTCGGAAATAAAAAGAATCAATACCACAAGCTATAACTGTGTACTATTCCAAATCCGTCTAGCTGGTTTTACGTGATTCAGCAATAAACATCCAAACATTAATCTTTCACATTTTTTATATTATTAATTCCCGTTCCCGTTCTCCTTCTCACTCCTAATCCCGTTCCCGTATTATTTTTCCATAAAAAAATTGAATCCCCGTTTCAGTCCTTTAGGTGTTGAACAATGTCCTGTCCACCGTGTCGTGTTGGACCCTAAAATATTTGGACCCTAAACATTTTCGCAATCAACATCCTATAAATCTTTTTAACGATATCCATATCGATTTTTAGGTTTATTTACCCACGAACCCCTAAGGGGTTGGGGGTTAGTGGGTAAATAATCCTAAACATTTTCGGAAAATCACGAAGTTTCAATACGAAATGTCTTTGAATAAAAAAAATCCATACATAATAAGCCCCATTTCACCTCTTTAGGGGTTTAATCATGGCCACTATGTTGGACTTCAAAATAAATACCGTTTTCGTAATCAACATCCCATGAAACCTCAATAACGACATCCATGTCGATTTATGAAAAAAAAGTATTAGTACTTGTTAATTTTATTTTAAAAAAATGTTTGCTTGCTGTTAATAGGCAGATCTTTTAAAGACCTCCAGTGTACCCTTATTTACCCCATCTACCACCTAAAGGGTTAATTATCGTAAAATCACAAAATACGTGTTTGCTGTTGTTAGTTTTTAAAAGAAAGTACTCCTTCGAAGTTAAACGTCAAATTGTCTATTTTATATTATTTTTTCATTTTTTTTTTCATACATAAAAGACGTTTAGGGGTTGAAACAAAGCCACTATGTCGGACTTAAAAATAAATGCCATTTTCACAATCAACATCCCATAAAACCTCAATAACGACATCCATATCGAGTTTGGGCTTTTTACCCCATTTACCCCTTAAGGGGTTGATTTTCAGAAATTTACGAAATACATGTTTGATCACATTGTTTATAGAAGTACTCCTACGCAGTTTCAAATTGTAATGTCTATTTTTTTCCATACAAAGTTTAAACCCTATTTGACCCCTTTAGGGGTTGAATAATGTCCATCACTTAAAAATAAATGCCATTTTTGCAATCAACATCGCATTAAACCTCGATAACGACACCCATATCGATGTTGGGCTTTTTTTACCCCGTTTACCCCCTAAAGGGTTGAGTTTCGAAAAACCACGAAACACGTGTTTGCTTATTTGTTTTAAGAAGTACTCCTACGAAGTTTCAAGTTGAAATGTCTATTAAATTTTATTCTCCATACAAACTTTGTACCCCCATTTCAACCCTTTAGAGGTAGAATTTCCAAAAATCCCTTCTTAGTGGGTGTTTACACTGTATAAGGTATCTATGTACAAAATTTCAAGTCTTTAGGTTCAGTAGTTTGGGCTGGGCAATAGTCTGTCAGTCACCCCTTCACTTTTATATAAGAGATAATAACCTGTGTTTTTTAGTTTTTGTAAATATTTCTTATTACTTTTCTTGTTGTGTCTTGATATCGACACACATATTTAAATACCCTACTTACTACTTATACAGATATTCTCGTAACGCAAATATATTCGGTCGTTTGTTTCCAATGATGATGATCGTTTCTATTCCGAGAATCATGCGCAGAGCTAGGTGCACGCTCCTGATAACGTTTCGATTAATTTATTCTAGACTTATCTATGTGGGTTAAATACTCGGAGCTATCAAGGATAATGTTATTTAACGAGCCACCTTATATTTAGGTAGGTACTAGATAATAAACAAAGAACAAGTTGTTGTTTCTCGTTAGTCGAAGTATAGTAAAATATAAATCAGTTGCGCAGTGAGCTATAGACCTCGCGTTTGTGCGTTAAAAAGTAGCTCAAATTGTATGTTGTTTAAAATTTTATCTAATAGATGTCGCCAAGAGGTTTTAAAAGTAGTAATAAGTGCTGTTTGGGCTTCTACTTTTGAACAATATGTATTTGGAAAAACCTGTTCTTTTTAACGAAAGATTTCGAAAAACTAGTTCGACAGAAAAACTCTTTATAATATCGAACCTGTCACAAAATTACAAGAGAACTAGTCGGAAAATGCGAGTACAAACAGATATACCGCCTGAAACACAGGTTTTTTCCTAGTTCAGGGTGGTTCAGGCAAATGTTATTTTAATCTATTTTACTGTAAAATTTGTAAATTGTACTAAACTGCATTTTTGGAAAATAAATAATTATTCTATTCTATACCATGGTATGAACCACGGGATCCCTTGTTTTCGCATAATGGTTTTATACCTAATTTGATTTGGCATAATGGATTTTGCATAATTTTATTTGTCATAATAATACTTTGGCATAATTGTTTTTTGGCATACTATTTACATAAGCATAATAATCATTTACACTAATTTGTTTTCGCATAATGTTATTAGGCATATTGTATATTCGCCTAATATGATTTAGATATAAAAATAAAAAACAATAGGAATAAATATTTTACGTACTTATTTATTTTCTTGCAAAAGGGGTATGTATTAAAATGTTGAAAATTCATAACACATAATTAACGTATATACGACCGAAATATCGACGTATAAAACACCAATTTTCGAAATACCGAAAATCCTAAATTATCGATATCCGATAGACCGTAACTTAAAAGATCGATTATTAAATGACCGATAGTTTGAAATCCTGAAAGTTAAAACGCCGATAGTTCAAAATCCCGAAAGTCTGTTTAGGTCTTTTAGGTGTGACGACGAGCGAGTGTAGCGAGCGAGGAGGAGGTTAAGTTTCATTGCGACCTACAACGCACGAGCCGAGCGAGCAAAGCGAGCGTGCCGCGGCAGCGGTCGGCGAAGTGCCAGAACCGACCTGCTGGCATGTAACCCTCAATGAACCTTCAGTTTTTTTAGCATCGGGATAAAGTATTTTAGTTAAAATGTCCTTTCGTCGACTGTCGACCATTTATTTGATTTTCGGTGTTTCATCCATGGGTCTTGTAAAATTCGGTCTTTTCAACTTCGGCATTGTAAATACATACCCCTAGCCATGCATGTGACAAACATTATTATTCAAGTGTAAATTTTTAGCAATTGCTTTTAAATGTACAAGTTTCGAAGTGTATTAATTTTTTTTTGTGTAAAATATGCGTTAATAACATTATGCGTGTTTAAATTTATGCTAAAGAATATTATGCTTAAATATGATTATGCTTAAATTAGTTATGCCTAAAACAATTATGCATAAGCTGTTATAACTAAGTAATATTATGCGTAAACATCATGCGGCGAAATCATATTATGCTATGACATATTAAGCCTAAAAATTTTATGCAAATTCATGCCATGAACCACTCATGGTATGAATCGACGAAAACCCCCTATTTATTTGCTATTGTAGAAAAAAAGAAAAATCATAGCTTGATTGGCTGTACAATGTCAAATCATATTATTTGACGTTTGACGAATTTATGAACATGGGCACGTAACGCTCAATTAATGTCTTAGCTACTTGTGGCGTGGTAGTGTCGCCTATTGTTACCTCTAATTTCATTTGAACCACTCTATTTCGAGATCTACGAGACGAATTCATCATTTCATCTATGTTTTACGTTACAAAAACAAACTGAAAGAACATGCGTTTCAACTGATAAAGGAGTAAATAAACTTTTCTAAAGAAATCCAAAATTGTTAAACAAAATAACTTTTCTAAAACTAAACTTTTTAAAGAATGAAAGTGATTGATCTTTCCAAGCGTTTGTTTGATTGGTTTTACTAGAACAGTTTAACACCATATTGCATTATGTTATTGTATCGATTGTAGCGTCCGCTACCTTGTTTATAAACAAAGTAGGGCCTAGTTTGTTTATAAACAACGTGGATACGCTGGCGCCATGCCCGACGCTATCGACTGATGAAAAACGAATTATTTATGATTATACGTTCTATTCAAAAAAAAAGAGAGGAGCATGTGAACAACATAGGTAATTATGGTTCCTTCTGACGGGAAAATGGCATCCTAATTTTTGATGAAACGTCACTCGTTTTTTTTAGCAAGCACTTTTAGTAGTACCAACCAAGGTATTTAGGTGTTTTTCCGGTATTTAAAAGCTGCAAACTTGAACCCCAAACAATACCCCAAAAAAATCAGTAAATACAGTGCAATTTTTACGACTTCCGGTCTTTTGAACAATAATGACTGATAATAAATTAATAAAATTGTACGATATGGACGTAACTATGCTAATGTCTCAAGACCATAAACATCCCAGAATAAAAAAAAAAAACATAAACAAATAAGTAAAATATTCTCCGAATAATGCTAAAAAGAACTCTTCTTGTGGAGTGAGAGCATGTCAACGGTCACGACGAGCGTGTGTGGCATCGCAGAGTGTGACGTCACATGCGCGGGCGCACTGCGTTTGTTTACTACACGTGTTCCACATACGCTCATATGTAAATTTCACATGCGTTGGTTAATACGGCTATAACGTTAACCTATACCTACACCAAATAGGTACTTAGTGAAATCTGAGTCAGGAGTTTGGAAGATTAACTGGAAACATTTCACGTACATTTTATAGACAATTCGTGTCCTTTTACAAAGTTGATTTTTATAAACCTTTAAAAAATCGAAATTAGTTTTTAGAATAATTTGAAAATGGATTTCATGACAAAGAGTTTCATTTTCTGTACAGTACCGCGCTATATAAAAGCTGGTAGCATCAGTCTCAACAATGAGGTTGGCCACATTTATACAAAACCGTTATTGAACATGAATTTGTCTATTTTATATGCATTAGAAGTAAAGTTAATGAGAACTCTAAATGTGGAGATGACCCCTATAACATACATATTTACGGCCGTGGTGGGCGGAGATCATCCGTGGGTGGATAACTGCCTTCTCCCATAAAAATCGTTGATTGTCGCCAGTGAGACGAGATTATGTGTACAATAGTAAAATTACAAGAATCTAAAAGGGGTTAAATAAAACATCACCAGCAATTAAAAGTTACAGTTTTAATTGCATCAATGTATAATGGTTTTTTTGACGTTCAACAAGAATTCCACAGAATACAATTACTCGATATCATGGGAAAGTAGAACTATTACCAATTTAAACAGTATTGAAAAATAATACACTAATACCTGACCTTAAGCAGTGGTATCTCTCCAGCAGGAATAGCGTGTCACGACAAATTCATCAAAGTTTCCTGATATTACGACTTTACTTAACAACTTTATTGAAAACACTTATTCCACCGTTGAACCTTTCACTGTGACGACTTGAGCACGACTGCGCGCGCCTCTACCCCGTCACCGCATATTTAAACGTTATGCGTGGCGTGGTAGGGGCGAGCGTGGCGTGACTGGCGTGGTAGGGGCGACTGCAGTCACCTGATTACTATAACTACCGTTTAAGTACTTTTAATGGTATAAACACACAAATTTAGTTGTACTACATGGTTCATCACGAATAATAATTAAAGTAATTTATACAGTAACCTTACAGTCGGCCATCCTGCTAGAGCGAGTCCCATCGCGTAAAACAATCTCTTTGTGATTTTACTCTTATAATTCTGAGTACATCCAGTCAATTAGTCATAAAATATTATTAAATAAGAACATTATTTTATAAGAAGTAAAAAAATTGTAGCATTCCAACAAAATATTTCACATTTTTGCGAAGGTCAAAATTATTGTTTAATTACATTACAAATATTTATTATATGACACAAAACGTAATTACGTTTTCATTTATACATAAGTAGGTATTCAGAAAACATCCCAAAAGAGAAAGGGTAGGTATATAAAGTGACAATTATGATAATTAGTTATATAAACATAATTACATTACTTGACTTAATTTAGATTTAAATTATACAATTCAATACAATTCCGTTAGCATCAATAAAAATATATCCGTATGGCATTTCATCTGAGCACGTTATAAACACGAGCAGTAGCTTGTTTGACATCAAAATTCATTAATATAATAAAAGATACTTTAGAAATTATTTTAAAATTGATGTTTACCTTAAATATATTGCTAAGTAGTTAGTGCATTGCACCGAATTATAAAGGTTGCAAACTTAGAACTTATTTTATTTACTTAAGTCTCAGAATACTTAGTTACGTATAAGCATTTCAATATTTGTCTCCAATACAAACTTAGTTTAAGAAAATACCTACTAACAATCAACAAAAAGTCATCAAAACGCTATACATATATATTAAATTTAATATCTTTCTCATACCATTTGTTATGCTTGAAATACTTTTATAATTTTAATACCATAACAATAATAAAAAAAATTAATGAAGGAGTTGCTTTCGCAGCGGCGCGCGGCGGCGCTATGGCTATAGGCAGCATTAATTGCATGGAGTAGTCGTTTTAATAAAATTTGGCTTGAGATAACTTTGGGGTGCACCCAGTGATCCAATTAGTATAACACAGTGACAGAAAAAGCATATTTCAGTTATACATGTCATCAGTTATTATAGTATCCAATAATTGTAATCATCAATATGTAAAAGTTCTCTCTTTTTAGTAGTTTATAGTACATAATTATTGCACTATTATGTATTTTGTGACACAACTCAGAGTAAAATATGTTACTTCTTGAACTAATAAAAAATAAGTACCTATCCTACATTACAGCAAGCTAAAAGACCTTTTTTTTTACAAAGTATTCTGAAGGTCTTTTGAATTAGTAATGGTTTTAAATTTACCTTTACTAATTTAACTAGGTTAACCTTTTATTTAGTTATATGCATTAGCATACTTCCCTATACAATGGATATGTAAATGTTATATGTACTAAAGATGAGTTTAGATGTCGTAGAAGTGACTCCACTACACACACAGTACGTTATGTGGAGGTACCTTCCTTGAATATAACTGCACATTTTAAAAACTCAATCAGAATAAACACAAAGTAATAAAATGATTTTAGTAATCAGTATTTTGGAAATCTTACTTGCCATAGCGGGCACACAGAGTCACAGAGTCCAATCAATCAATGTACAAAAGTAATTTGCTATAATCCCACACAAGCACCACCCTTACTATCTTTCTGCTTTAAGTTTTCCCAGTACCTACGGTGCCCAATATAATGTGTTCTAAACGCAGATTGGATTGTCCTACTAAGTAAGTAAGTAGTTACTTCATTCTATCGCGACACTCAGTCACGGGGAACAAGAAAAATCATGATAAAAGGTTTTGTTTATTTATTATTATTTTAATGAGGAGCACCGACATCACCAGGGCCGTGCGTGAGTCTACAGAATTACTTAAATGTTTTGTGAAGAGTTTCACCCAGTTTATGGATCGCCTCGAATTTCTCAAATAGAAAAAGCAGGGTAAATTACCCAATTATTAGTATTTAGAGCAATAATCCGATACAAAAAACTTTTACCTATTGACTTTAGTAACACTATTTAGAATAAATATTGTGAGTGTTACACGCAATACACAATACAGATATTCTTTATTTTGTATTTTGTATGTATGTCGTTTTAAGCTATTACCAACATACATACACCATCATAATGTATAAATATATAGACCCATAGTCCATTCATTGGTACCCTTCAACCTATTATTGGCATGTACCGATCAAATTATTGGGTACACCTTACGCCAATAATTTAATAGGCTACAGTTAATAAAATTATAGGTATTATTCTCAGTACTTTTATTAAAATATTGGCACGCTTTCACCAATTACTTGTACAACTTATAAACTATTGGAAAGAGGCCATTTTTTTTGAAGCCATATACTTCATTATTTCCATTGTTTGATTTAAAAAAAAAACATTTAATGATCTTGAAAATCATGTTCTAAATTCGCATTAAATATTAAGATAGTATGCGTAAACATTATAATTGTGTTTTTTTTCATAAACTCGGTAACACAGTTTTTTATTTTGAATAATATTTTTGTTTTTTTTTATGTTAAGTTAAGAGCGCACATAAATAGGAGAGGTGTAATAAGAGGTCAAGTTACCCCTACATGATTGATGTGAGGAAATTATTATTTTTTGATTAATTTAAAATTGTAATAATGCGGTAGCGGAGATAAAGTGCAATGAAATGATAAAATTATTATTTAGTCTAGAAATTTTATCATTGATTACGAAATTTCATTTCATTTTTTTCATTTCAAAATTCTTTATTTCAAATTATAAACAATATTGTTACAAGTACATAGATAATACATGTACATTGATTAATTTAAAGATACTTTATTAGGCTAAACTTACGACCTATGAAAGCTTTAGATGTAATATGTAATTCTACTTAAATTTTATCACCTTGAAATATTAACACACAGTATTTAAATAGCACTATTCGCAGAAAAAAAATGATACAAAACATTTGTAGGTGATTTGCTTATTGCATATCAGATTACGAAATAAAAAGCACAATAGTTTTGTTTTTCAATATTATATTTGTAGGAATGTGAAGGAAGAGTTAGAATTAATATTAAGTATAGTAAAATTTCTGTTGTATTCATGTGTATATAGTTTTATTTTAAGATTTATTTGTAATTATTTCTTTTATTTATTGTTTGTTTGTTTATATTTTTATCAAATTGGATCAATTATTGTTAACTGAAATAAATGAATTTTATTATTTTTCTTTTATTACCGGTAAACTTCAGTAGAGTAGGTAATTGCTCATCATGGCCATTCAAAAATATATATGCTCAATAGACTATTATATCCAGCATCATATTCTATGACTTATTAATTACTCATTAAATGACTTGGCAACAGATGCATAAACTGATCATAGTGTAGTAAAATTAATAAGAATAATATTTAAATTTGAATTACTACTATATTAAAAAGAACGGTAGGTATAGCTATAATTGGCAATAATACATGGCCGGACTCTCGGACTCAACTGGTTGCAGTAAATATATTAAAAGAGGATTTACATTTAGCATACTTAATTATTTGATATTTATCGTACTCACAAAAGAGTTGCAGAGGAATAATTAATTAAATCATTGTAAGGAGAAGTGGATTTATCCATCAGATAGCTTTGACGCAGGTTCCAGCAACCCAGGACATGTTAGGGATTTTTCAAGTAAAGTAAGTATGGATAAGTTATAAATTGCAAATATCTAGAGTACCTACGTTACTATTGGTTTTATGGTACGTTTTTCGCATCAATGTCTATCATTTTAACTAAGAAAAATAACAAAACAAAACAGTAAACGTGACTTTGAAAGAATCTACTATAGACGTTCTCCTTTGTATGATAGGACACAGTAATTAACGAATAATCGTCGTCAAATAATACTTAATAAAGCATGATTGTTTAGTGATAGACTAAACAATAATGATGATAAAACAATCTGATGATTTAGATTTAATAGAAATGATAATAATATAATATTCAAGAAAACTTGTTAAAATGACCTTATGGCTTTTCGCAATAATTTTACTTGCTTGTAAAATAATAGACTTAAGAACAGTTTCAACAAAATTAAGATAACTTGCACGAGTCGCATGTTCAAAAACCGAATACTTAAACAGTTTTTTTTTCACGCTACATACTTAATGTAATAGTTTGATGATATGAAGTTATTTAGACTATGTCTATCTAACATAGTAAAATGTTTAAATAATACAAACAAGTAGGTAAGTAATTTAGATTAAGTTTAGTCGAATAGCGCATTTACTCGCAATAATATTATTTTCATAAAGATATATTTAAAGAATTTTTAAGATATAAAGAAAAGTTTCAGTCTACCTAAGGCTATTAAAATGTAAGGATGATTTCTTTATCCTCGAATTTATTATTATACTCTTACATATTCTTTTTAAGCAAATTATATACACTTTTGTTTTATTTAATAATTTATAAAACTAACTTAAATTAAGGTTATCAACTTTTAATCTCTTGCAATTATTTTCAAATAAGTACCTATATATTAATTGATGAAGTCTCTCTCAAGCGTATAAGTTTTGACTCTTGATATCGTATAAACCAGCATGAATGCTTGCGGCTTTGGCTGACTTTCAGGCGTCCGCTTCCTTACTTAAAATTTCGCCGTCTGAATATTTTACTAGTTGTTGACTACGGACGTCTTACGCTCTCACAGCTGCGTCTTAAATTATACATATTAATAACATACGAGCGCTTGTGGCTTTTCCCGTATCTGTTAGGGAATCACTTCCACTCCCTCGCTCGTGTCATTAGTAAGGGGCCGTACAACGTCAAATACATATTTAAAAAAAAGATTACACAGTATTACTTGATTTATCGATCCCAAAAGTTATGAAGAATTTAAATGTGATAAGCGATAATAGACATATAGTCTAGAAACTTAATTTAAAAAAACTTAGCTAGCTCTCTAGTTATTTTTTTAATACCAGTTTTCCAAATAAGAAATAGTTTATTCGTTATTAATTAAAAATGTGATAACCAATAATAGACCTTTAGTCTAGAAACTTAATTTAAAAAAACTTAGCTAGCTCTCAAGTATTTTTTATAAATAGTTTTCCAAAATAAGAAATAATTTATTCGTTATTAATTAAAAACGATAAAGTCAATAATTTCGAAAATTCTTACAATTAAAATTCCTTCCAGCGTTGTACGGCCTCTTAAGGATGATATCTTACGCTCTCACAGCGGCATCTTAAGACATATAAATATCATACATACGATATACTTGCAGCTTTGCCCGAATCTTCAGGCTCCCTTCTGCTTTCCCATTTATTATGAATCACCACAGTGGTCGCTCACCAGCATCAGTTGAAGTCAGCGTTTATACAATGAGTCTTGCACTCAACTTCCAATATCCGATCTGAATTTTTCATTTCTGAAACTTGCATAAAATTGTATATAATTAATCACTATTAGTCACTCAATAAATCCAGAACAGTCTTATCATATTTAATTAACTGAATCGTTATTATGATTGTACAGAATCCGTAATCTATCTTCTATAATATGAAAAAAAATGAATCGCTGAATGTCCTGCTAAGCGCGAATCTCGAAATCAGCTAAACCGATTTCGCTAATTCTTTCCTTGTTGCATTTGCTATTATCAGGAGAAGGTTCTTATGGAAGAAAAATAAAGATAATTGCGTGGAAAATATGAAAACTTAGCCACCATACAGAATTTAATTTGGAATTTTTTGAATGTAATCTTATGACGTTTGACTTGGAATAGACAGATTTCGGGCTGCCAAAAAAACTGAATGTCGTTTAAAATTCAAATTCAATATTCATAAATCATAACTAAGACAGGACAACGTCTGTCAGGTCAGCCAGTACTCAATAATTATATTTCAGTTCTTTACGTTCAACGACTTTTTTAAATAATATATTCAACAATGGTTTAATCATCCATCAATAACTTAAGGATTTATCAATGTAACGTGATACTATTTGTATTCAATGCAAAGAAACAGCAGGGATAAAAATTCTAAATTGATCTTAAAAGGACAGTTATTTTCCAACTTTAACTGTTATATTGGTAATATTAGTATCACAACAGTATCAACAAATCGGTTCATTTAAACTAAACCCGTATTGTATTTAAAAGACATCAAAAGAGTAACTATCTTAGAGAGAGAGAGAGAGTGAAAAAAAAATGTAACATAATCCGCCTCTGAGCACTAGGCGGAATAATTATAGATAATAAGCAAAAAAAAAACTTAAGAATTACTGAAATTAAAATCTTTAAAAATTAATGATTTCTATAAATAGTTTCTCCCTCTAGTTATCCTCACAGTATGCTAAGTGGAATTCTCTATTTTATTTATTCTGTGCGGGCAGGATAAGCGAGAATTCTAAGGAATCTACTCGTTTATCCCACTTCTGAAGTTAAAAGGGGTTAAATAAAACATCACCAGCAATTAAAAGTTACAGTTTTAATTGCATCAATGTATAATGGTTTTTTTTACGTTCAACAAGAATTCCACAGAATACAATTACTCGATATCATGGGAAAGTAGAACTATTACCAATTTAAACAGTATTGAAAAATAATACACTAATACCTGACCTTAAGCAGTGGTATCTCTCCAGCAGGAATAGCGTGTCACGACAAATTCATCAAAGTTTCCTGATATTACGACTTTACTTAACAACTTTATTGAAAACACTTATTCCACCGTTGAACCTTTCACTGTGACGACTTGAGCACGACTGCGCGCGCCTCTACCCCGTCACCGCATATTTAAACGTTATGCGTGGCGTGGTAGGGGCGAGCGTGGCGTGACTGGCGTGGTAGGGGCGACTGCAGTCACCTGATTACTATAACTACCGTTTAAGTACTTTTAATGGTATAAACACACAAATTTAGTTGTACTACATGGTTCATCACGAATAATAATTAAAGTAATTTATACAGTAACCTTACAAATCTGACAATAGTATTCTATACTAAGACTTCTAATCAAGGAACCATTAAATTTTGCAGTATAAGCAAATCTTAAGAACGCCCGACCAAGAACTAAGAACTACATAATTAGCCCCTAGACAATACCATCTCTTCAAATTCAAGATTCTATCGTATTAGTACAGAAGACTCAATTTGATGGGATCAACCAAATGGTCGCTGAACCATCATGACAATCAATCATCTTGACAACGATGACGTTAGTTGAACATTTCCAATATGAGCATATAAGTCCCTTTGTCAAATCACGTGATGATCAAGATGTCCTGAAAATGGATGAAGGTGGAATCATGCAGATAACATAGGTACTTGATGAAATTTAATGAAGAGGTCCTCCAAGTGGTGGGGAGCAGGGGGGCAAATCGTTCGCGGCTGCGCTGGCGGCGGCACGACGCGGCGGCACGATGCGGCGGCTGTGATGATGAGCAGGATATTGACAATTCCGCGCGGCGCGGCGGTAGTCGCCACTAGACAGCTCTGTCTGCTCGCGCTGGCAAGCGTATGACGCCTGCCTTGGGAACTAGGCCGCACACACACTAGTGAAAATAGGCACTGATTTAAGGCCTATTCCCTTTGTCCGCCACTGGTGGATATCGGTAAACAAAATATAGAAAAAAACATTTTTTCCTGATATCCCCCCGTGGTGGACAAAGGTGGGAGACAACGGAAATAGGCCGTTTTAAAACTAGCTATCAAATTAAGCATTGTCCTGGACAATGGATATTGTATTATGGTCTAGGATCCGTTAACCAGACCAAATAAATATTTTGCAGTTAACTTACCTACTAAATATACTACCATGTACTGCCTAAGAATTTTTAAAAACACTTGTTATAAGTATTCATGAAACGAAAATTGAAAAAATAACATTAAACAAAAAGAATGCACGTCTAAATTTAAAATAGGTAAGTAGTTAAATTCAAAGCTAATTCCAATTGCACGTAAATTATTTGTTGTTTGTTTTCAAGTTGAAGTCAAACGAAATGAAATGGTTTTAAAACACAGCATAAAGTAATTTTTATCATTTTTAGTTTTAGAAACATCCTTGGACAAAGGAGAAGCACAAGAATTTAGGTCACGTTTGAGAAATTAACCAACAATAACTCAGTTAACCGTACGAGAACTAATCTGAACTAGCACGATGTTTCAAGTTTCAACCGATCCACAATGCTTTTAGAAATGGAAATTATGTTATGAAAGGATTATTGTTTGCTACTGTTAATGTATCCGCTTTCCGGTAAGACATATTATAACGAAAAATCACGTTCATGCTAGAGAAAATCTTTAAATCTTACGAAAGGTCAGTAAAGTCCTGAAGATTTAAATAAGCAGTATACCAGTTGTGTATGGACCATCAATAACCGGCGTCCGATCGCACAGACGGATGCCGCAAATGGGATTTTAATCTGCGCCTTCACGACTGCAGCCAACATGTCGGCAAGCTGCGGGACACGGCTTTAGACTGCACCACGAATGCACATTTAGATTACGGCTTAACGCGATAAACACAGATGCGAAGAAACAATAGGACTTGCGATTTGTGGCGACAATTAACTTGAAACGCGTATAGAGTTTGAATGCTTATTCAGTTACTCATAAAAATACTTCATTTTAAGGAAAATCTGTTTGATAAACGGTTAACACCTTCGTATCTATAGACGAGTATGTAGCAACTTGAGTAAAACTTTCATGTGCTTCTAATATTATATTCACATGCAATTTATCAGTATAAATTATTTTATATGCACCAAAACTGTAAAACTGCATTAAAGAATAAATTATGCTATGAATTGCATGTGAATATAATATTAGAAGCATTTGAAATTGCAAGTTTTAGGTACTCAAGTCATTACTTACTCGTCTATATATACGAGGGTAAATATGAATTAATATAAAAAAATGCTAATCAAACTTATATAAAATATTTATGTTTCGATTTTGTAGAGTTACCTCAAATAAAATATTTGTATATTTATTACAGAAGTAACGTTGGCCGACAAAATGATGACTCAGGATTCAAAACAATGCAATTAGAAAAAAAATCTTTACCGAGCTTTTGATTCAAAATGGTACTTTAAAAAAGATTTTCGTACTTGGTCACAATCCCAGGTAAGGGATAAAGACGTTCCGGAAGTAGAATAAACACCGGAAAAGAGGCTTTTCCTGAAGGTGACAAAAACAGAGCAATTTGTATGGAAACTGTCCACGCAAGCGCCCATCAGCGGCAGGAAGGCAGCCATTAACACTTTCCCTTACACTGGATTGTGTAATCGGTTACGAGGTAGGTAATTTATATCTTATCAATTATCTTCGCTTGTTCTTGTCCCAGTAATAAAGGTTTCCATTTAAATTACATCAGTGTAACTGCCAAAAAATTGTTTAAGGATTTTAATATTACAAAAAAATATCTTAATAACAATTATTATGAAACCATTCATTTACAGTAACAGTTTAGTATGGTCATTTCACACCCGTCTTCTCGTGCCAAGTCAACCCGTGTAAATACCACATTAGTGATGGGATTATAAATCATGTTGGTTGTGTTATGATAACTTATGATGACAGAATTCAGATAGCCGAGATTTTAAAATATATAATATATTCGATTTTTTTAATTTAACATAAGTTTCCATTCTGTAAAGTATTATCTACAAAAGTCCAATTTGAGTTTTTATCTTCATTATTGACTCCTCAAGATTTGACTTTACTTGTAGGGAAACTTATCAAAACTAAGTTACTTGTTTCGTAAATGCTCAAGCAAACACGCCTATTAAAATGATTACCAGTAATCCAGTTCAATCGCATCGAAGTTCAGCGACAAAGCAATTGAAGATAAGACGATTTCGTTGCTCCAATTTGGACCAATTACCGCGCGTTGTTTACAAACAACTCGTGCGTCGGAATATTGCTCGGGAATGTTCGGGATTCGTTAACGAGCCTTTGTTCCGCGTTATGATGAGACGTGCAAGTGTGCCTCTTAATTCATGCTCAACGAATCTTTAGTACGTTTACATTAATATTAATTTACTTCTGTTTGAGCTATGAGATTTAGGGGCCAAATCGCGCTCTTTTTCAACGATAAAAACAAAGCTAAATCGTTACCGTTTCAGTTTCATAAAAACAGAAAAAATCTTGTATTCGTTTTGTCAAAATTGCTGAAAGCTATACCTAGAAAGCTTAAGATGCTAATCTTTGACAATTTAAATGAGAATTCTGAAGCTCAACCAAAGATTTTTAGTTAAATTTAACTTCAATGACAACGTTACGGTTTTGGTGTTTATCGTTCAGAATTATTGCGATTGGGCCCCAAACAACCCAGTGGGATAGCTAGAAAGTTTTGTATTTACGAAGATCTATGATAGAGATAGATAATAGACCATCGGCCCTGTTTTTACATCTAGTGATGTACATTAAAATAGTGTTGGGTAACATGAATTATCTGGCACATTTTTGTCAGATATGTTTATGAAAATAATAATATACTTTAATCACAAAATTAAAAATTTTCATCAGCTCAGATCTTTAATCTTAATTCTACATAAAATCACATTTATTTTTTTATTTTTAAAGAGTTTTTTTTTTTACTATAAAGAGCTTCGGATAATGTGAATCAAAGCAAACTTGCACAATATTTAAGTGATTTCAAAATTAAAATTATAGATCTGAGCAAAAATGAAAATGTAATAAAATGTAAACCTACTTAGTATAATTTTCATAAAATTATTTGATAATGTTTCAGATAATCCATGTTACCCAACACTATTTTTACTCTACATTACTGGATGTAAAAGCGCCTCCCGCTTTTTCCATTTCCGGTCACCGCGTGGAAAACGACTGTGTTCCTGTCAAGTCTTTATTCAAAAAAAAACTCTCATAATATTATTTTTACTATAATGTCAATAGCTTATGTTTTTCTTTGTATCTATGCTTACATCTTTCAACAATAATCCCGTGTCAGTATAATCAGTATTACCAGTGTTTTAACTATAATCTAATCTCAGTCCACCATAAATGTAAGTTCTAAGTATTATCAACGAAAATAAAAACTGGCAAAGTGTGTCAGACTTCGCACATTTTATGGTTACGTACCGAATAGGGCTAAAGGGCGGGCGGAGCGTCTCTGTGCTACGCATTAGACCATAAAATTAAGTTGGTTTACTTTTGTTTTCAAATATTTTTTTTTTCTTTGTATAGGTACATAACGAGCTCTGAACTCTTTTTATTTTTTTCATGTCCCATTTTTTTTTTCATACTTTACCTTGCTTTGCATCGACAAGACATATTTAGTGCAAAAATGAAGGCTATAGCTTCAACGGTTTAGCTGCTAGAGCTTTGTGATAAACGACGGACGGACAGGGACGACGCATTGTAACTCTTTTACCAAATAGCTCGAAGTATGAATTAAACGCCGCTCACACAGTACAAACTGCACTGTAGCCCTCAGTTGCGCGTGTACATAAACGTCATCTTACGTCATCTGTTTATTGTGGTCCCGGCAGGTGCGCGGGCGCGGGGCGCGGGGGCCGGGGCGGATGCGACAGATTGCCGGCGCTGATTTCCCCCGGGAGCCTGTTTAACGGCCATTACATCATTGTCTATGCACTGCACTCAGCTGCAGTGGGGATTTGACGCTCATCGATGACGCTTCGACCTGGAATGCTAAACAATACAAAAGTTTTTCACAAGTTCCACATTGCTGCGCTTCGCCATCCACTTTTCATCGAGACAATTTCTATAAATTAATTAATTATCTTTACCCACAATATACTCGTAATTAATATATTGAATATTTCTTGAAAAGAATATTCAGATAACGCGTCGCTTTGAAGTGAGGTCGAAAAAAAAGTCGGAAACCACTAAGAAAAATAATGCTAAAAAAATTCGTTCTGGTTTCCCGGAGCGTCGAGCGTATCAGTCAGCGATGGCGCTCATGTGCAAACGTTGAATTTTTCACGACCGTTCAACAATGCACCCCCCCCCCCCCCCCACGAGCTGTCGCCAATACACCAACGTTTCAGCCGCGAACCGGCAGGATTACGACAACGACCGGGTTTGCCGGATACTCGATATTCTCATTTTAAAAACATGCCGTGATCTCTTCTCAAATAATGCTGACTATTTTGCGACTTCACAGGAGTATTTTCCGCTATTTATTGAACTGTTATTTAGATTCTGTTATCACTTATCTTTATTTTAAATCTTACGGGGTTACTACATTGAAATGAAATATGTCTATTTTCAAGCTATTGTGGAATCTGTGGATAGTGCCACCCGTAGTTTTCCGTCGAATATTTGAAAGATAAATAGCTTTTACATTGTTGATTCTATTTGAAATATCTATTGATTTTTTCATGACTTCAAACTGACGTATAGGTTATCAGTGCAGTGAAAATTGTCCAGGCTTCCAACCGACACCAACCAATATCAGCAAATTAAAAAAAATGAAATTCAAAATAATTCATTCAGTCTAGGCTATTACAAGCATTTGTGAATGTCATAGAAGCTACGCCATCGGTTCGCAAACCCTAAGCGGAAGAACTGGGCAAGAAACTCGTCAAGGGCTGCTTTTTTCTCCCTGTATATTTCATACAGGGTCGTCACCATTAAAAAATTACCTCTTCATTTAAAGTGAGTACATTTTCCATCACAACAATTAACAAAAGTTTACAGGCAATGGGTAGGTTGAAATTAATTACCTACCATAATTATATCGGATAGGTAATTCATAGTGAGAGAAAATAATTTCAACTAGTTGAGAAATCACTTCTGTCTACTACTCGAAAGTGCACCTAAGTTTGAAATATTTACCAAAAAACACTTGATCTATATATATAAAATTCAAAGTCCTGACTGACTGACTGAGATATCAACGCACAGCCCAAACGGCTGGACCTAGAAACTGGAAATTTTGCATACAGATACCTTATACAGTGTAGGCATCCACTAAGGAAGGAATTTTGAAAATTCTATCCTTAAGGGGATGAAAGTTTGTATGAAAGTCCCTCAGTTTTGAAGCTAGGATCTTCAAATTTTTGATTAGGCTAATAAATGAAAATTGGTAAATACGTGTCTCAGCGTTCTTCAAAATTCAACCCCCAAATGGGTGAAAAGGGGCATAGTGTATAGAAGAAAATCCTTAATTTTCGAAGTAAAAAGCGCTAAATTTATAATTTAGGCTTATGGGCGGAAATATACCGCAACGTATATTGTTATTGGTAGTATTTTCACCCCTATGGGGATGAAATGGGATAGATAAACCTAATATAGATATGGATGTCGTTATTAGGGTTTTCTGGGATGACGATTGCGAAAATGACATTTATTTTGAAGTCCAACACGGTGGACATTATTTAACCCCTAAAGGGGTGAAAATGGGTTTTAAATTTGGTATGGAAAAATAATATAAAATAGACATTACAACTTTAAACTTCGTAGGAGCATGTCTAAAAATAAATAGGCAAACAAATAAATATATTTTGTAATTTTAAAAGTCAATCCCTTAGGAGGTAAATGGGGTAAGTAAATGAAAAAAAGACATAGTGAACGGGAACGGGAAGGAAAGAGCTCAAAAAAACATATTTTTGGTCATCCATACCATGACCGACTCTTGCGAAAGTTGCTTAACTATCACAATCACAGAGCGATGCGCGAACGCGATGTGCCATCGAGCTTATCAAACTCATCAGATACTGTAAAAGGAAAATGGGATATAGAATATGAGTCAGTGGATTGCACAATATGTTATGCTATCTGATCTGATTATGTATTACTCATTTTGCCCGTAACGTAGGAAGAGTGATAAATGATTTGCAACTCCTATAATGTGACTCGTTAGCTCAGCTGGTCAGAGCACCGAAATGAAAAACCAACATACGGCGGTCGGAGGTTCAAATCCTTCACGAGTCAACTTTTTTAAGTTGTAGCTTGGTTGTAACTTTCATAAACTATTTATTTTTGTTCAGTTAAGGCTGATTACAAGTTCTTATAAAAGACAGTAGCTACGTCATCATGAGTTTGAAACGGGAATTAATTGGGTGAATGGAAATAATTAAAGGCGACTGTTAATGGGATACTTAAATACTAAACTGGGCAGCAGTTTATTTTATGGGCGACAAAATAACTAAACGGGCGACTAACAGTAGATTACAAAAATACTCAAAACGGGCGAGTACATATGGGTGATAAATAATTTATGTTAGCAGTGAAAACTAATGGGGAGGAAAAGCGCAATTTTATCCCGATAGGTGGCGTCTGGTCTTTGGTACCCGGCCGCCTCAAAGAAAGTGTCAAAACATATGGGAATCTCTTGGAATATTGCACTTTTTAATTTTATACTGAGAAAATGCCGCATTGTTATGCATGTAACTTGTAAAATATTGGAGTTCATCGATTTCCCAGTAACAAAAAAAATAGTGGGCAAAAAAATATCAAAAAAAATATGCTTTTCCCTCGATTTTCTCCTTTGCTGAGCCTGAGAAACATTATAAATCAAAAGAAATGTTTCATGAATTTGATGAAGCTTCGCCAAATAAAACAACATTTGAATTATAACAGCTTTGTTCTTTAATATTTCAACCTCAGCAGTTTCGAACATATTTATAACTTGGATGAATTTGATAGGTATATCAAATATGGAATAAGCCCAATATTGGGGCCAAACAGAGAATTAATAGAATTTTATATGCCAGAGTCATTCAAGAAACTTAGAATAATAAAATAAATATGATGAAACGGTTCGTGTAATTTTGGATGGTACAGAAATTCCAGTACAGAAACCTGAAATTACTATTGCACAGAAGGCATCATGAGGCAACTATAAACACGGAAATTCACACTCAGTTGCTTTGTTAAAATTTAAATCATATGCTTCTAATCTGAAATAAAAAGATTACTTTTAAATCTTACACGAAATTTAAAGAAATGTAATGCTTGTTAGCAATTTTTTGTAAGTTGCTATAAACTTTCTTGCCTGTTGTTTTGGCTTTTCTTTTCCGTAATTCTTCTTTTATATGAGCTAAAGTTAGCATAGAATACATTGTTTGTCCGCAAAACCGAAAAAAATACAATCTAAGAAAGTAAAATCACGTAATACACAGTCAAGACAATATAAGCTCAAACTGACAATTGTTCCAAAGACTGAGCGCCATCTGTAATTCACTTTGCCTTCGCCTCCCCATTGGGTAACAAAATACTGAGTGGGCAACTATTAGCTCAAGTAGGTAAATATTCAAAACCCCGAGAGCTTTCAACTCGAACTCCAAAACCGCTTCGAAGCCCTTGAGAACAGCATAGATGTGGACGATCTAAACAACATGGTGGTGGATACTGTCCGTACGGTAGGGTCCAAGCTCTTTAAGACCCGCCGTCCCAAGATAAAGAAACTCTCCGACCACACACTCCTACTCATGGATCAGAGACGTGAAATGAGGCTCCAGAGTTCAGTAGATGCTAATCGTTATCGGCAGCTTAATAGACAGATATCTAAGTCTTTGACGAGCGACCTTCGCCAATTTAATACGAATCGTATTAAAGAGGCTATCGAGCGGAATAAAGGCTCCAAAGTGTTCGCGAGAGATCTGTCTATTGGGCAAAGCCAGATGACGAAGCTAAAAACTGACGACGGACGCATCATTTCATCAAAGCCTGAAATCCTGAGGGAGATCGAGAGCTTCTATGGGCAGTTATATTCCACGCAGACACCTGTTGAAAGCAAGGCTAAAGACCCCAGAGCCAAGCTTACCCGACACTATACTCAAGATATCCCGGACGTCAGCCTGTACGAGATTAGTATGGCTCTCAAACAGCTGAAAAACAACAAGGCGGCGGGTGACGATGGAATCACTACAGAACTTCTGAGAGCGGGCGGTAAGCCGATACTCAAAGTCCTCCAGAAGCTCTTTAATTCCGTCATCGTCCAGGGCAGAACGCCAAAGACATGGAACATAAGTGAGGTGATCTTGTTCTTGAAAAAGGGTGACAAGTCCCTCTTTTATTTATTTATTTATTTATTTTAGTAGGTACACCAGCAGAACACTTATCAAACAATTACAAAAATAAAAAAATGGTACAGACAAACATAGACTAATAAGTGCCCCATTATAGGTGACACAGCATTTTCGAAAAGTAAAGCAACAAAACAAGCATTTAGAAGGAACAAAAAATTACATAATTATTACTATATTAAAACTAAGAACTTATTATACAGATACTAATTAAGCAAATCAGGCTGCAGTAATTTGACTCATTCGGCTAGGCAGTATCTGACAAGTGTTCTCGTAAGATACGCCCAAAGGTCTCGTAGCTGTTGTGGAAGATGTCTAGACCCGGTAGATCTTTACATGTGAGATTGTAATAGCTGCACATTCGGTGAAGCGGTGCATGAGCACCGACATTTGTTCGGCAAGCTGAAGTACGTAGAAGATTTGTCAAAGGTTTTCTAGGCATGTTATATGGAACCGTTAATGAAATTTTTTCCAAGAGTCGGCTAAAGCCAGGGTGGCCGTGGAAGATCTTGTAAAGAATGTTGAGGTCATGGAGTCTACGCCTATCTCTTAGCGAAATCAGAGCAAAGTGTCGAAGCCGAAGATGATAGGGACATCGATGTGAGAAACCAGATGAAATGTAAGCGAGATGGCGAGTAAACGCTCTTTGCACATTCTCGATTCTTTGAGAATGAACTGTGTACGTTGGACTCCAAGCAGAAGACGCATACTCTAAGTGGCTACGTACAAGCATATTGAATAGGTGTATCTTTGTTTTAATTTGAAAGCCACGAGAGTTACGTTTAATAAAACCAAGCATTTTTGCGCCTTTTTTAATAATGTCATTGAAATGAGAGGTAAATTTTAGCTTGGAGTCTAATATTACACCCAGGTCCCGCACTTCAGCGACTTCCTGAATGGTTTGTCCACTTATGTTGTATGAGGTGGCATGGGGTGATGTTTTTCTTGTAAACTTAATGTGAAAACACTTTTTAGGGTTCATGGCCATACCGTTTTGATTGCACCACTTCAGAACTCTATTTAAGTCATCTTGTAAGAGAGCCGAGTCGCTAGAAGACTCGATACATTTAAAAAGTTTAAGATCGTCAGCGAAAAGTGAAAACTGGCAATGACGGATTATAGCTGAGATATCATTAATAAAAATGGAAAACAATAATGGTCCTAAATGAGAACCCTGGGGCACTCCAGATTCAGCAAAGTAGGTTCTAGATGAAAAACCATTAAGCGCGACAATTTGTGTTCTTCTCTCCAGGTATGATTTGAGCCATGTGAGCAAAGAGCCATGAATTCCACTGTCTTTCAACTTAGCAACCAGCAGTGAATGTGGTACCTTATCAAATGCACTAGAAAAGTCAGTGTAGATTGTGTCTACTTGACGTCTTTCGTCCACACAGCGAGATAAATAAGTAACAAACGACGTCAGATTAGTTTCGGTTGAATGGCCTTTTCTGAAACCATGTTGATGATCGCTGATACAACTTTCCACATGCTGAGACAGGGATGGATGGACCAAAGCTTCAAACAATTTTGAAAAACACGATAGAATGGAAATCGGGCGATAATTAGCAACATTAGCAATATCTTCTTTCTTGTGGACAGGTGTAACTCTTGCCTTTTTCCATTCCTCGGGAAATGTACCACTAGTCAACGAAGCATTGAATATCAAACATAGCGGATAAGACAGATATTCACCGCAGCGTTTCACAAAAACTGGCGGTATACCATCCTGCCCAGCACCCTTGGCCATGTCTAGTTGTTTAATTTTTTTGTAAATCTGTTTCTCAGTAATATGAATGCTACTGAGTAGAGATTCAGATGGCAAAACCCCAACAGTGTCGTTTGAAAGTGGAGTAGGACTACTATGAGAGAAGGTAGATGAAAAATGATCTGCAAAAAGATTCGCTACATCAGGACCAGACTTAGCAGTGACACCGTCTAGAAACATTTCAGAAGGCAGTTTAGATTCACCCTTTCGTTTGTCCTTTAAGAAACGCCAAAACGTTTTAGGGTCGTTAGATATATTGTCTTCGACATTTTGCCTGTATTCATTATAAGATTTATGAAGAAGTGCGTGATAATAAGACCGGATACGTTTATACTCTAATTGATCCCTAGGATTACCGTAAATACGTATCTTTCGCCTAAGTCTAATTTGATCATTTAAAAACCGGACAGCCACCCTGTTAAACCAAGGAGGATACTTATGAGATTTTGGCTTACGCTTTGGTACATGTCTATCAATGATTTCATATAGATACTTGTAAAACTTATTTACCATGGCATCAACATTATCACAAGTAGAAAATAGGGTATACCAGTCAGTCGCAGAGAGTTCGACTAAAATACTGGGATAGTCAGCCTTGAAATAATTATGGTCAGAGCGACTTTGTGGCTGTAGGAAAGCTTCACTTGTTAGTGGTAAATGTATGAGAAGACTAGGGTGTTTGGGGTCCAACTTAGTGATGACATCAGGAGCAGTAGTAACTGTTAAGTTATTAATTGAGCTTATCACTAGGTCGAGAACTCTGCCATCAACATTAACAGTGCTATTAAACTGCAGTAAATTGTTGCAGTTAAGAAAATCTACCAAGGTGTAGCTTAAGGGCGTATCATAATTCGCTGGTGTCATGAAACTACAGTCATTCTGGGTTGCCCAGCCGACTGAGCCAACATTAAAATCCCCAACTATGACGACATCATCAACAAGATCGGCAACACGCGAAGCATTGCCTAAAAAATTTTGTAAGCTATCTTTTTTGACAGGTGGTGGGAGATAAACAGCACCCAGGGCAACTTTCTTAAAGCTATTGTTATTGACCCGTAACTTCAACATAACCCATAAGTCCTCCGCATCAGTTTCCCAATTGTTAGCACGCACCGAATCAATGCGACGGGAAACTGCTATTAAAACTCCTCCACCATCTTGTTTAGTAGGTGACGTACGACGATCTCTACGGTAAACAGCATATCGGTCATCGATAAATTCTCTGGTATAAACATTAGAGTTCAACCAGGTCTCGGTAAACACGATAATATCATAATTACTGCTCATAATGTTTTGATAAACAATATTAGTTTTAGTTCTTATACCTCTAGTATTCTGATAATATATATCCATTAACAGAAAGATAGTAGCGTAACAGCATTACGGAATCTATATAAGTTCAAAAAGGAAGTTATAAAAAAGAGAAAAAAAATCTTAATTTGTAGTCTTTACAATTAATTTTAGACAGTCCATATTACGAATGTGTAGTGCTTGGCTATATTGATCTTTGCGCACATAGATCCTTCCGTTGCGAATCCATACAAATTTGTAGTCCTTATCTTTTGCTTGTTTACGTGTGGCAGCATGAAGAGACTTGTTAGATGGTGTAAGATGTTCGGATACGAAGACAGGTTTGCTCGGTCCCTCGATGCCTAAATGCGACGTACTTAATTTGTTTGTCGGATTCTTCTTATTGTAGTTGGCAACGGCGGCTAGAAGATTATCGCGTTGACGGGTAGTACGTAGTTTTACTATAATTGTTCGCGGCCTACTACTATCTTTGTCAAGCTTTGCCACGCGGGTGATATGTAAAATATCATTTTCAGCGACGGGATGGTTGACGGAGCTGGCCAGTCTATTCATGGTGTCGTACAAGTTTTCTGTCTTTCGTTCAGAGACACCGTTAATCTCTACGTTGCACTCGCGCATATACTGATCCATCTGGCTAACTTTGTTGTTCAAATCACGAATAATAGTCCCCATTCGTGTGTTTTCCTCTTCAAGTTTCTTAATAGTAGCGCCATTAGCCTGGATATCTTTGTTGATGTCTTCGTATCGTTCACTTAAAAACGACAATGACTCTCGAAAAGTGGCAATTTCTTGATTAATGCTTTTTAATTCATTCAACACCATATCCTTTATAATTGATTTAAACTGCGGTATAATTTCCTCATTTAAAATAGCGCGTAGACGGTCCTCGGTAATACTATCCCTTCCATCCTTTTTAGTTGATGAAGGCTGGGAGGGGGCACCCGAATTAGTTTTATTCCGTCGAGTTACGTTGTTTTCCGACATCTCAGTTATCATTAGCAAAAAAATATATTTTAGAGGTGAAAAAAAAAAAACTTTACAAAAAAAAGTTTTTTTTTTCGTGGATTTGAACCCCTTCTCGCAGAGTGGACGACTAGCAACCGTCGCCGATGTGCCAAGCGTGTTGATATTGTACGGTCCAAAATCCAGAACGCATGTGTAACCGACTGATGTTTACTTCACCGGCCGTCGGGTTGAAGCTAAAGTGTTTTTTTAACACTGCCCTCTCAATTTTCACACCAGCGTTGAAGATTAACTTTTGTTAAAATTAATCGTAATCCTTGTGTTTTATTCACAGATATGATAACACTTTTCGTTTACACTTTTAAACTGTTTAGTATGACTGTGATTTCTTAAACTTTTACACTGCCTTGGTTGACTTTAGAATCGAGGCGCACGTATTGAAGATTTTACTTTTGATGAAATTATTCGTAAATAATATGTTTTATTCACAGATAACACTTTCACTTTTCATTTAGACTATTTAATGTTAAGTATGACTATAACTACTTGAATTCGCATCACTTTTATAATTTAAATCTATATTTTTTACGGAGCTTGTTGTTACTTTTAGTAGGGTGGTAAATTTTAAAGAACTATAGACCCATCTCGCTTCTGAGTCATGTCTATAAGTTGTTTTCGAGAGTCCTTACGAATCGTCTCGCTCGCAAGTTCGACGACTTCCAACCTCCCGAACAAGCCGGGTTCCGAAAAGGCTTTAGCACCATAGACCACATCCATACGCTGCGGCAGGTTATACAGAAGACCGAGGAGTATAATGAGCCACTTTGCTTGGCATTCGTGGACTATGAGAAAGCCTTTGATTCGATTGAAACCTGGGCGGTGCTGCAGTCTCTCCAAAGGTGCCAAGTGGACTATAGGTATATCGAGGTGTTGAGGTACTTATACCAAAATGCCACCATGACGATCCGAGTACAGAACCAGAACACAAATCCTATCCAACTGCAGCGTGGTGTGAGACAGGGAGACGTTATTTCTCCGAAACTGTTCACAGCTGCGTTGGAGGACATCTTTAAGCTCTTGGACTGGAAAGGACTCGGCATCAACATTAATGGCGAGTACCTAACACACCTTCGTTTTGCCGATGATATAGTCCTTATGGCTGAGACCATGGAAGACCTGAACACAATGCTCGAAGATCTCCGTAGTGCTTCCCAAAGAGTGGGTCTTAGGATGAACATGGAAAAGACGAAAATTATGTCAAATGCCCATGTTGTACCCTCTCCAGTTCATGTTGGGAACACTACACTTGAAGTTGTTGACCATTACGTATACCTAGGACAGGCAGTCCAGTTAGGTAGGTCCAACTTCGAGAAAGAGATCTCTCGCCGAATCCAACTCGGGTGGGCAGCATTCGGGAAGCTTCGAAAAATCTTCGCGTCCGACTTACCTCAGTGTCTCAAGACGAAAGTCTATGAACAGTGTGTGTTGCCAGTGATGACTTACGGCAGTGAAACGTGGCCGCTAACTATGGGTCTCATAAGGAGGCTCAAGGTCGCTCAGCGTGCAATGGAGAGAGCCATGCTCGGCGTTTCCCTACGTGATCAAATCAGAAACGAGGAGATCCGCAGGAGAACTAAAGTAACCGACATCGCTCGAAGGATTGCTCAGCTGAAGTGGCAATGGGCGGGACACATAGCGAGAAGAACCGATGGCCGTTGGGGCAGAAAGGTTCTGGAATGGCGACCGCGCACCGGACGACGCTCCGTGGGTAGGCCCCCGACAAGGTGGACCGACGATCTGGTGAAGGTCGCGGAAAGCCAGTGGATGCAGGCAGCGCAGGACCGATCGTCGTGGAGATCCTTAGGGGAGGCCTATACCCAGCAGTGGGTGTCGTGTGGCTGATATGATGAGGTAAATATAATGTACTAGCTTCTGCCCGCGACTTCGTCCGCGTGGATATTAGACGAAATCCTTTTAAGGAACCTTCAACCAGGATTCGGCCAGCCATTTTTACGCGATTAGGCGAGTCCCCATCAAGCGCGCTGCCTCGCGAGGCAAGACATTTGCCGCGTGTGGCGGGCCTCGCACAAGGCTTCCAGTTCCCGTTCCCGTTCCCGCTCCCGTTCCCCGTTCCCGTTCCGTTCCCATCCCGTTTGCGTTTCCGTCCCGTAAACGTCCCGTAACCGTCCCGTACCCCTTCCGTTTCCGTTCCCATCCCGTTCCTGTCCCGTTCCCATCCTGTTCTCGTTCCCGTTCCCGTCCCGTTATATTCCCGTTCCGTTCCCGTTCTGTTCCCGTTCTGTTCCCGTTCCGTTCACGTTTCGTTCCCGTTCCCATTCCCGTTCCGTTCCCGCTGCGTTCCCGTCCCGTAAACGTCCCCTAACCGTCCCGTACGCCTTACGTTCCCGTTCTTGTTCCCGTTCCGTTCCCGTCCGGTTCTTGTTCCCGTTCCCGTTCCCGTTCTCGTTCCCGTTCCGTTCCCGTCAGGTTCTTGTTCCCGTTCCCGTTCCCGTTCCCGTTCCCGTTCCCGTTCCCGTTCCCGTTCCCGTTCCCGTTCCCGTTCCCGTTCCCGTTCCCGTTCCCGTTCCCGTTCCCGTTCCCGTTCCCGTTCCCGTTCCCGTTCCCGTTCCCGTTCCCGTTCCCGTTCCCGTTCCCGTTCCCGTTCCCGTTCCCGTTCCCGTTCCCGTTCCCGTTCCCGTTCCCGTTCCCGTTCCCGTTCCCGTTCCCGTTCCCGTCCTGTTCTATTCCCGTTCCGTTCCCGTTTCATTCCAGTTTCGTTCCTGTTACGTTCCCGTTCCGTTCCCGTTACGTTCCTGTTTCATTCCCGTTTCGTTCCGTTCCCGTCAGATCCCGTCCCGTACTCGTCCCGTACCCCTTCCGTTCCCGTTCCCGTACTCGTCCCGTTCTAGTTCCCGTTACCGTCTAGTTCCCGTTACCGTCTCGTTCCCGTTCCGTACCGTTCCGCTCCGCTCCGTTCCGTTCCGTTCCTTTCCGGTCCGGTCCGGTACGGTCCGGTCCGGTCCGGTCCGGTCCGGTCCGGTCCGGTCCGTTCCGTTCCGTTCCGTTCCGTTCCGTTCCGTTCCGTTCCGTTCCGTTCCGTTCCGTTCCGTTCCGTTCCGTTCCGTTCCGTTCCGTTCCGTTCCGTTCCGTTCCGTTCCGTTCCGTTCCGTTCCGTTCCGTTCTGTTCCGTTCCGTTCCGTTCCGTTCCGTTCCGTTCCGTTCCCGTTCCCGTGCCCGTGCCCGTTCCGGTTCCCGTTCCCGTTCCCTGGATGTGCATGTCCAGGTCCAGGTCCATATGTGTCATGTGCACCGCGTTGGACTTCAAAATAAATCTCATTTTCGCAATCACCATCCCATAAAACCTCAAGAACGACATCCATATCGATTTTTATGTTACTCACCCCACTTACCCTCTAAGGGGTTGATTTTCAAAATCCCAAAATATATATTTAGACGGGCTCCTACGAATTTTAAAGTTGTAATTCCGATTTTGTATTCTTTTTCCATACAAAATTTGAACCCCATTTTTACCCCTTTAGGGGTTAAATCATGTCCACCGTGTTGGACTTCAAAATAAATGTCATTTTTGCAATCGTCATCCCAGAAAACCCCAATAACGACATCTATATCGATTTTTATGTTTACTCACCCCATTTACCCCCTAAGGGGTTGATTTTCAAAATAACAAAATATATATTTTCCTATTTATTTTTAAATGTGCTCCTACGAAGTTTAAAGCTGTAATGACTATATTATATTATTTTTCCATACAAAATTTGGACCCTATTTTCACCCCTTTAGGGGTTAAATCATGTCCACCGTGGTTGGACTTCAAAATAAATGTCATTTTTGCAATCGTCATCCCACAAAACCCCGATAACGACATCCATATCTGTTTTTAGGTTTTTTTACCCTTTCACCCCCATTTCATCCCCTTTGGAGTTAAAATTCTAACTAAAACAATATACGTTGCTTTAGATTTCTATCCATAAGCCTAAATTATAAATTTAGCGATTTTTACTTCGAAAATGAAGGATTTTCTTTAATACACAACTTCATCCCCCTTTTGACCCCTTCGGGGGTAGAATTTTGAAAAACGCTGAGACCCGTATTTATTAATTTTCAATCGTCAGCCTAAATACAAAATTTGAAGATTCTAGCTTCAAAACTGAGGGACTTTCATACAAACTTTCATCCCTTATTTCATCCCCTTAGGGATGGAATTTTCAAAAATCCTTCCTTAGTGGATGCCTACACTGTATAAAGTATCTGTGTGCAAAATTTCAAGTCTCTAGGTCCAGCGGTTTGGGCTGTGCGTTGATAGATCAGTCAGTCAGTCAGTCAGTCAGTCAGTCAGTCAGTCAGTCAGTCATTCAGTTTACGATTTTATATATTAAGATAACTGATTTAAGCTGCCCAACATGGTATTTTTATCACGTTTTTAATAGGCGGCTTTCTCGTTTGTTTGTCTGTTTGTTTTTTAACCGACTTCAAAAAAAGGAGGAGGTTCTCAAGTCGACGGTTTTTTTTTTTTTTTTTTTTTTTTTTATGTATGTTTTAACATAACTTCGTCAGTTGTTACCCGATTTGTACAATTCTTTTTTTAACTCAAAGAACATAGTTCGTGTGTGGTTTTTTACAGAGATCTGGCCAGTAGTTTTTTCATAATCCTGAAAAATATCAATTATTTAGCTCGCCATCGCACGAGTTTTTATGGAATTTCGGACATAACTTCTTTGTTTATGAACCGATTTAGATGATTCTTTTTTTATTTGAAAGGGTATACTTCAAGAGTGGTCACAATTTAATTTCATTGTTATTGGATTTCGAACTTCGAAGATACATAAAGGAACTCTTCAAAATCAAATAGTATAAGTAAAGTGATTTAGGTTTTAGTAAGTTTATGGCAATCCAGAACAAACCAAATCATGGTTTGCAATGCAACGTTCTGGACTAGACTTGGACTACGATGACACAACGGAACTCCTCAAAAACAAACAGCGTAAATTTGGAAATTGAGTTCTGGGCATTTTACCATTGAAAATATTATAATATAAAGTAAAAAAATATTTACACGCTGCGCTTACATACCTACCACTAAAAAGTTGAAAATAAAAAAGCTTTTTAAAAAAAAAGAAAAACCGCCTTCAAAAAACTGAAAACAAAAACAGCTTAAAAATTAAATACCTCTAAAAAGCAAGAAATAATATTCGAATCATTCGTTACACATATCAATATTAATAAAACACGTCTAATGAAGTCGGGTGGGGCTTTAAGAAAAAAATGAAGTTGTCCTCCAGCCCCACCCGACTTCAATAGACGTGTTTTATTAATATTGATATGTGTAACGAATGATTCGAATATTATTTCTTGCTTTTTAGAGGTATTTAATTTTTAAGCTGTTTTTGTTTTCAGTTTTTTGAAGGCGGTTTTTCTTTTTTTGCCATCTCGATTAGGATATTAGTCATTTTTTTTAAATAAAATATATGCCAATTGTTTAATGCCTAAGGTTGTCGCCCAAATAGTAATTTGGTCGCCCGTTATGGATTACTAGTTACCCAATTTGTATTTTAAAGTTATCCATTTTCAATATCTGTAGTCGCCCTCGGTCCGTCGCTCACTTAGTATTTCAGTACGCTATATTCAGTATTTTTGATACCCAAAATGGGAATTTATTGTTACCCGATTGAATACTAGAATACTACCCGTTAGAAACAGTTTCGTATGCTGCCAAAGGGAAGCGATGCTCTAAAAAAACAAAACGTGAACGGGAACGGAAACGGGAACGCGAATGCGAATGAAAAGAAACGGGAACGGGATACTACTAATATCTCTGGACCCAATTCTGATCATTGTAATAAACTAGCTTCCGCCTGCAACTTCATCTGCGTGGGTATTAGAGAAAATCCTTAGGGAACCTTCAACTAGGATCCGACCAGCCGTTTCTACGCGATTAGGGAAAAAAAATCGATCGCACGAGGCTGCGCGCGGGTCCCCACCAAGAGCGCAGCCTCGTGCGAGGCCCGCCACTCGCGGCAACCGTTTTGCCTTGCGAGGCAACGCGCTTGGTGGGGACCCGCCTAATCGCGTAAAAATGGCTGGTCGGATCCTGGTTGAAAGTTCCCTAAGGATTTTCGGACGAAGTCGCGGGTGGAAGTTATAGATCGTAGAAAACAATTCTTACAATTCAGTATGCAATAAGATAGGTACTCAGAAGCAGACCCATTCCCACTGGCAGCACCCGTTTACGAGCATGACGCATGAATCAGCCATCTCTTCACTCAACCATATTTGAGGGAACGTAACGATGTAACAGGTATATTAAAAATAGTGTAAAGTAGTATTGTGCACATCTGAAGTTGGTAGTTAGTTGGTGGTGGCTCGTAAGCGCAATAAGGCTGGTGCTAATTGGCCAACTCCAGAGTGTTTCTCCAAGTTCTCGGCCGACAACAGCGCACAACTATGCGGTGAACTTCCTACGAATGAACGCCTAGCAGACTTTAAGAGATGTTAAATTCATTCGGCATTTTAATCCGAGTGCAAAAGAAGGCAAAAAGTCTGAATAACAAGACAAAAATACTGGAAAACGAAAGAGAAGATGTTTTGTGGTAAAATTACTTTTTCAAATAATATAATTTAATAAGATGGCGCATTTCTATGGTTTTAAATAGAAATGAACGGGCTGGCTCTATACATATTTTTATTTTTATTTATCTTTTATTGGGAAACAAACATTACACAATAATAGCTTAATTTATGCTAACTCATTTGCCAAAAAAGTTTCCACTTATAATATTATATACCACAATAATTTGTAATATTACTTTTGATGCCAAGTCGAGACATAATATAGCGAGACGTGCTAGGATGGGACTCCTAATTATAATATAATATAATATAATTTATTTATTCAAGTAATTAATATAACTCATTTGTTAGTAACAATATTTCTTATAAACTATGTTAGTATTTATGTTTAGGAATTGTTTATTAATTATGTTTTTGCCATGCCACTTGATATGGCACAGCAACGATTGATATACGAGCAGTCAAGTCTGCTCGCAATCATGTCCAGGATGCTGTTAGGACTCCCCCGCACCCTGCGCACCAGGGAAGCACATCTTTTGCGCATAGTTGCGTAGAAACAATCGACGTTGGCCTCTGCGAACATCCCAGATGCACTGCAGGAGCGACGGAACCCCAAAAGCATCCTGAACGCATTATTATATTGGACTCGGAGGGCGTGATAAGCGTTTTGTGTGTAGTTGGACCACAGGCTGCACGTGTAAAAGGATGTTGTACAAAAAGATCGAAACAACGTAATTTTAACTTTACGTGAACAGCGTGCAAACCTGCGGACCAACATGTTCGGTCTGACTGATAACGCCCTCCGCTCCCTTTCTATGTCATCGTTGTCCTTGAGGTCGGACGTCAACAAATGACCGAGGTATTTAAAAGAGTACGTTCTTTTGAGTTCGCACTTATTAAGTCGAACCGGTGGCATTCTGTCAATCCGTCGACTCCCAGCCTCAAAGACCATAAACCTGGCTCTTATTTACATTATAAGCCAGGCCATGCGACTCGGCGTATGATTCACAGATAGAAGCTAATTTTCTCAAGCCGCAGACAGACGCACTCAGATTATCCAACACTTCACCGCTATTTCTCACGTCAGGAGAATTAGGTAGTTGCGTTTTGTGTGTTAGTCAAATATCAGCTCAGTCATAAACTCACACCTTCAGCCTTAAACTGGCTAATAATAGGACTTTTCAAATAAATTACCCATACCTTTCAGTTTCTTAACTGCAAATTCCAACATGGATCAAGCAACTCTATAAAACTGATTAACGTTATCTAAAACTTTTTATATAACATTAACTAAAGTCAGAATTAAAGCCAGTCATGCAAGGGGCGAATAATCAGTACCGTGGTACAAACCCGCCACTATTTCAATGGCTATCAAACATTCATAAGGTCAGTGCACTCGTTAAGGCATTCCTCAGGGAGCACACGGCAGGCTACGAATTACTACGAAATTACAACACCCCTTAAAGCGAAAAGTCGTCCAGCCGAAAGGTGTAATTAAAATAATTTTAGTAGTAAACAGACGTAATGATGAAGTTTGTCAAAAAGTAGAGCATGTGAAAACATAAGTACTTTTATTCAAAAGAAAAACTTATTAAAATTGGCGAGCTTCAGTATTTTGCTATCTCGCTGGGATGGCACACTTTCCAACCAGGGAAGATTAGAAAGAAAATGCATTTCAGTCTAACGAAACACATTATTTCTGCTCCTTTTGTGTGGCGACGCAAGATCGCTGCCGGCGCCGCTAATCCAATAATGTGTGCAAATGTCGCTCGGCGTTATAAAGGAACGGTTATATTATTAATACCTGGGGATTTTCTCATATTGCAGACAGTATTACTGGACAGGGAATTGTCTTTCGTAAAACAATATTTTACTTGTGAACAACTAGAATTAGACCAAACATGATTAGAGAGATGGTATTTGCAGAGTTTGTTAAGGAAACATATTTTGGTTTGGTCCTTAGGTGAATAAAAATAATGTATAAGCACACCATAAATCAAGACTGGGTGTTTTTCAAGTAGGTACCTAAATTCTTATAGTCCATGATACAGAAAGAAAATAAATTATATTATGTTCGAGTACTAACTGTACTAACCAAAAACTAACCAAACCTTTATTAGTACATGTCTGAACTAGCAGATTGCTGACATTTTAGTTTTATCGTAAGGTACTTATTATGTTTTTAACTCATGTATCGGCTCATGTATTTAGCGCCTGTACTTTTATTTATTCCGTGTCTGAGAAAAAACAAAAAGTGCCTAAGCCTAATCGTCACACAACAGTGAAAGAATTACAGTTCCTATTTATTTATCAAATCTCAAGTGTAGGTATAATAATATGACGGGTATCAGCCAAAGATGAATTAGCGCTATTTCATGAAAAGAAAGGCCATTCACCATGGGGTGGCTAGACGTATGATTACGGACAAGTAAGTCTAGACAAGTACGAGTGTATCGTGATATCCAGATTATACCTCTCTTTAATGGTAACTCCAATTGAAATCAAGGTCGAGACAAATTAACTGACAAACATGAAAAAGAAACACTGAAAGAAAGTTTCTAAAAGTATCTCTTAGAAAAATATATCTCCAACTAATAAGGGCACAGACAGGGCTGTCAGCACGTGTATTCTGGCAAATCTTAAGAGAAGTTACAATTAATTAATATGCACGTTTATATAGAGCACTACGAAATTAATCACACGTCACCGAACGACCGACCGAAATAGATTAAAGCCGTACTCCAATTGTTAGTAATTGGTTATGCATAAATTTATTCCATGTGTGAGCAGTAATAATGGGATCCTTGGCGGCGGCGAGGAGGAGGGAGGGAGGGAGGAGGAGTGGCTGGGTCGCGTCGTCAACAACCAGGAATGTCATGTGGGGCAATAATGCGAACGGGAGCAATTAGCAGAGGGCGGGACCATCCTCATACTTTGCGGCGGCAGTTCTAGACTGGGGTATTTAAGATATTAAAATGGCATGACACATTCTGCGTTCCTTGCAATGTCAAATGCATAGTAGCATCACAGCTTTGAGGTGAATTGATGCTGACTTTAGTGGTGTTAATATTATGACCGATCAAGCAAAACACGATGTTAAAATGATCATCATCTTCATATCAGCTGCACGACACCCACTGCTGGGTATAGGCTCCCCAAGGATATCCACGACGATCGGTCCTGCGCTGCCCGCATCCAGCGGCTACTCGCGACCTTCACCGGATCGTCGCGCGTCCGTCGACCTTTTCGGGTGCCTACCCACGGTGCGTCGTCCGGTGCACGATCGCCATTCCAGAACCATCCCGCCCCGTTAAAATTATAATTTGTTTTTATATTATTTTATGTAACTGAACCGAATTCATTGGCAATTTGAATAATACCAGGAAACGTAGCGGAGGTCGAAACATTAATAGTCAGTCCGTTTACTTTTCTAATTTAAATTAATTGGCTTAGAGTTATTCCCTAGTTCACGAGGGTCCATTAAAATTATTCTCGAAGGTTGTTTAGTTAAAGCAATGTATAATGTGGAGTATCGTAAATCCGTAATGAGCTCGGTTATGGGGCAACGAGCCGCAGTTAGGGCTGTCACATTTGGTCTCATCGCTGGTTTATATTTCGTTAGAAATTCTTCTTGTCAGCTAAAAAGTCTCGAATGGGTGTTTGGAAAATATACTTAGACAATTCAAAAGCACTTATTAGAATAAATATTTTTTATTTCATTTCGTTACATATTGCTTTTCTTTTACATTCTTTTGGGTTATGTAACGTATTAGGATACATCAAAATAAATTAAATTATTTTCTTAAAATTAACTAACTGTCAAGTGGACATACTTTGTCTGGTTTGAATGGCAGTGAAGAAGAATGAAAATTTGATAAAACTGAACAAATAGATTTAACTAGGGACCATCGTGCGTATGGCAAGTAATTGATAATGTTATTATTGTTTTTTATTACTTGTATGTGTGTTTTATCGCACATTGGCATACTACATCATTTCATTTACTACTACATTAGACCCGAATATAACAAACTTGAAGCAAATTATATTATCATCTTGTATCTCAGCGATCAATCAAGATAGGTTAACCTTTGTCAAACAGTAACGAAGGGATTCTCAGCAGATATTTCGTAGACAGAGACAGGGATTACTGAATAAGTTTGTTCTGGTTGGTTATTAATTATAAGTACACCAAACAAGAAATTGGTGACTGATATAAATTAGAACATTCTGTGTTAATAAGTTAATTCTTGGGGGAAGGTTCAGGACACAACCAACGATATTCGATTCCTAAAGGATACACTACGCAATACAATAGCAAAGCTGAAATGTGGCACATGCCGTTTGACAAATCACACGACACTAAATGTCAAGTTGTATGACAAGTCTTGGGGGACTTTCATAGTAGGCTCCGTTTACGGGGAGTTAAAAGTGTCCCACAAATGCCATTGTCATGCAATACCCACAGTATAGATGATCGAAGGACACAACCCAAAATCAGCTATGCTGACTTATCAGAGTTGTGACGTGCTTAGCAACATCCGAGTCAATCCAGTCTAATTAAGTAATTGTCGATTTTATTCTTATTCTCCTTGATCCCCGGTAGCCATAGGCGTAGCGGGCAGGGAGGGGCAGCTGCCCCTTAGAAGAGCGGTCGTTCGCTGGTAAACTGTGATTCTGACAAGCTTCATAGCTTGCGACGCTTCTTATAAGACCTAAGAAACTAATAGGTTTGAAGGCTAACTTGTGAAATCCAACAATACGGGATATGATCAATATATAATCTAGTATTTTCTTTGTCTGCCCTCCTATAGGTACAATCCTGGCGACGCCCTTGCCGGTAGCCCTGGTGGTTGTGTAAGCGGCGTCAGGCGCAGCAGCGGGTGTAATGTGCTTCATTTGGCAGCGGGCGGCGGGCGCGCGCCGGCGGCGGCCTGCGCCTGCCAAGCTTCTCCGCCGATAATGTCGCACGCATTACCGCTAACCCAGCTTTAAGTACCGGCCGAACAATTCTGATTGCTTCAGTGAAAGAGTTTGGCCAAAATTTTTGAGTCGTAGGTACGTTGGGCAATTTAGAAGCTAAAACTTGGTTTACTTTCTGTACCGTCATATCCCCGAAGTTTACTAACTCATATTTTTGCTAACTACAGAGTATAAAAGTGAGGATGGTAGACAGGTTCCTCAAAGAGTGTGTTAGGTTTGAGTGCACCCACGCGGGTCGTTCGCTGCGAGTGTCGCCGTCCACGAAATAGCCGGTACAGTTACGAGCCAGCGCGCCACTAAATTAATTGTAATTCCGCGGGCACGAGTCATCGAATAGCCCACAATGGACGTTCTAATTTCCTAATTGTACTTATTTGGAATGACGGCACTGAATCGTTGCAATCGCAAGAAATAATAACAATTCCTTTCAAAGAAATACACGAGTTTGGGGAGCTGGTTGAAGTAATGTTTATTGAAACTGATGGCGTTATGTTTCCAAGAGTTCAAAACTAATTTATCGATGTGTGAGTTTCTCACTAAAACTTGTCGCTTTAAATGTTTTTTCTTAGTATGAATGTGTGTGGTAGAATGGTGAACGTGTTTATTCGTAGTTACGTGTGGTCGTGGACCAATAATCAGTAACAGCTGTCAAACGAGGGTCACATCGCTGATACCGTCAACACTTGTCCGGCATAATGTATGGAGATGTACACGTTGACGTATGAAACCTAAAGACACAGTTAAAACGAACTTTACGAACGTGATAATTTGTGAAAATGTTTAAGTGGTATAATTTTAAGAATGCGTGAAAATAAAGAAGTATGATGAACGTAACTTTAGTAACGTTAGAAAATCCTGTATCATCAGCTATCCCTCTAATCTAAAGGTGATGTGATATTAGTTTGGGACGTCCAAGAACATCCATTGCTCACTGGGAAGAGCCGTACAGGACAAAGAGGTGACCGTTTCCGTCGATGTTAAGTAATAGAATAAGGTTATTTTTATAAGAAAGGATTTTCAAAGTTTATTTTTTTTATTTTTTATTTAAACTTTATTGCTAAAATTACAGCAAATGGCGGACTTAATGCCATAAGGCATTCTCTAACAGTCAACCGGTAAGGGTGTTAGAACTATAAATGTGTCGGCAACAAAGCAAAGATCTAAGGTTGAAAATGCAAATAAATTACTTATTTAATTTAAGGATAAATAACAAACATTAATACACATATAAATAATTTTATATATAATATACATACATACATAAAAAAATTAAATATTAAAGTGTCATTTAAAAATAAGTAACTATTTTCCTCACTAGATGGCGTCGATGGACAAATGAACTCTCATATTTTTCCTAAGTTTTCTACAGTTGACAGCACAGAACAAAGAATTTTTTTTATGTTCTGTGGTTGACAGCACAGAACAAAGAATTTTTTACCATTGAAAATGGTTATCAGATGCAAATCGCCTGAGACGTATTTTTTGCCATATCTCCGAGGATTTTGGGAGGATCGAAATGAAAATAGTACCAAAAGTTGAGGAGTTTATTGAGACACGTGTGAACGTTTGAATTTTGAAAATATACTGGTAACTTTTTTTGAAATTTTGCGAAATTCCAAAAATTCCGGGTTTTTTGGGGGATGTTTGTTTACTAAATTGTAAATATTTCGGAAAAAAAAAACAAACTTAAGAAAAAATGAAAAAAGGGTCCTAGGGTATTAGTTTAGCCATCAAATTGCGATATAAGTTTTAAAATCTGTTTATAATTGTGACCTGTAGGTGGTCCCTTTAGATTTGGAATTGTAGAAAAACAGCTGTTTCCGTACATAAAAAGTGATGTAGGTTCTATGATTATTGATCGATCGTCATGGTAATAATGTTAAAAGATGCAGAAGCAGACGAGAAGTGCATTCGTTGAAATTTTGAAAATTGGTTAATATTATTTCGGCTGCGTCGAGGCAGTCAGCGGGCGCTTTTGTGACACGAGGCGGAGCCGAGTGTCACAATCGTAAAAATAAATAGGTACTACTTAGGTAACCTTAAAAATATAATAAGACTTTGCATTTGATTTTGGTTTTTCGTAAATTTTCGTGTTCATTTTCAATGCTCCGATTCTTGCGGGGACTGTAAAATCTGTGATTTTTTTCTGTGGATGACAGGCAAGTTTATCAACGCCCCATCTATTGAGCCTAGAGTTTTTTGTCATTTTGAAAATCGCTCTCAAGGTCGTCTTAAAAACGATAATCGAGATTGAGATAATTTGAAAAAAAAATTTGCCTTCAAGAGGAGCTCCAGCTACCAGACCCTAATAAATGTATTTATAGCCTCCTTGCGTAACAAAGCCATTTTAAAGTTAGCTCACATAACTGCGATTTGATGTTTCGCCCGTAGATAATGCGAATTACACTAAACATTTAGGTCTCGTGAAGAATAGACAGAATCGCTCCAATGCCTCCGGTCCACGCCCCGTCACGGCGGCGATCATCCGGCTCGATATTAGAAAGTGAATCGGAAAATTACTCATCCCGAACACTCGGAACAAATCTGTAAGAAATGATTAATGGATTTGTAACGAGGGCACTGAGACGTCGCCAGACTTCACGCCACTTCTTTCAATTGAAGCTATGAATCCTCCGGAGATTGTAATTAAAAGTTTATACAAATCTTTTTCCAGCAACTTCATAATTCCATATTAGGAAGTTTTTTAAATAGCTATAATAATCTGAGTTCTTTCCAATCTCATTTTCATTATAACATTCATAAATCATTTGAAGGGCCAAGTTTCAAAATGTGGAGTGAAAAATCATGTCGCAAGTTACTAGGCTCGTTAAATGCTTCGTAATATTCAGAAACGCTTATTTTACCATACCTACAGTTTTCATTCACTCGCATCCACACCACAGTACGGATGTTTAATTAAAAATTGATTATGCGAAAAGCAGATTGCGCGCTTAAATTATGTGAAATATTTTATTCATTTTACGAGCAATAAAATAAATAAAAATAGTTGCCGTGTAGTCCGAACTCGAACCAACACCGTCAGTTGGATTGTGGCCCAAAATGTGCAATAATGAAGCAGAAATGTAACTGCAAAATTTTGGATTCGTTGACTGTTGCAAATATTGACGTAAATATTTTCCGATGATGTGGACATTACGGGCAGCGTCAACATGCACCTTAATATTTAATGAACGTGAACAATATTCGAACGTTACGGCAAAATCGAAGGTTGTTTCCAGCGATGAACAGGTGTAGGTAGGTATACTAGGCATCCCAGGGCTGGAAATTTATTTCAGTGACGTTATTCTAAAAGCGGAACAAAAACAAATATTATATCAGACAACATCACGCTGCCCCGCGGTGTTTAACCTAAACGAATTGTTTTATTAGCTTTTGTAGAATCAGTTTTCTTTCATTAATGAGGCAGGATAATGGAATCTCCATTTTCTCATTTAATCATAATTAGGAAGGCCTATAAACAGAAAGGCCAATGATATCATCGGTATGGATGAAGACATAAGTTCCATGTCACGGGAGACAATATCGGGTGACGTCACACTGTGCCGGATGGCGGCGTCGGCGGCGTCGTGTGCAATCGATACCATCTCGCCGAAACAACGGCCACGCCGAATCGTGTGATCCCTCACATTAACCGGCCCTAGTTTGCTTTGTCCTCGCTGATTGGCCCGTTTAGTGACAACGTTGCCTCCGCAATCTGTCCTGTTGTTTGAACAGAATCAGATAACTGAAATTCCCCAGCATTCAAACCTTTTACAGAAATATGCGAACCGCTTAACGCAGAAATTTTGAGACCCTTCTTGCATACTTTCGCAATAAAAATAACTTTTCGCCAAAGAAATGTAACTGTTTTAATCTTATTGTTTGCTCTGTAGCCGTTTTCTCCCGCCCTCGTGCCGTTCTCACCGGATTAACCGAGTTAAACGCAGAATAATAGGCTTCTATTCTATCGGTTCCGGCGCCTCCAATTTATTCAAATTATAAAATATAATTTGTAGCTGCTTTTGCTTCTTGCATTTTTGATGGAATATTTTAGACACTTTTCAGTAACTGAATATTCCTTGTAACGCGTAATTACATCACGTAACGTGTACCCTGAAGCTATGTCATATAACTCTTGAAAGCTTGTTAATGTATATTTTGTGCCAGTAACAATAAAGTCGCAATTCGTTAAGGATGTTGCTGAGCCCATCGCCGTAGTCTTCTATCGTCAGAATGTTATAGGTGTTTCACCATTTCGATGTTTGAAATCGTGTAATGTAAATAAGTTAATAAATTCAGCTCGCACTGGAATCGAAATAGAAACCAGTACGCATTTTGATTTGCCGCCGGAGACTGCTCGACTCTGATTGTTCCAACAAGCACAATTGGTCGTACATTCGTTCAATTGGATACTCCAGGCAGCTGTCACTGTTCCAATGGTATCAGGTTTGTAATTTGAATAGGTGCATGAATAACCAAATTCATCTAGATAAGTGCTGTTTATTTTTTCTCCTATGAAGTATTATTTTTATATCATAATAATTACATTTTACCCAATAGTATTAAAAACTGGTGTATTATTTGTTAGTTCTCAAAATTCTGTATAAAATAGGTAGGTATTGTTTTTTTTGTTCTACTTTAACGTCCAAGTGATTGATTTACGTCTGATAACATTGTCATGGTGCCCCAGTAAGCCAAGCGTTCGCAAGCTGCGATGCTTAATTGCTTTGTCAACGTCTTCATGAATTTAAATGAATTCCCAAACACCCCTGCCCGCGCCCTCCCATACATATTTAATGCGCGCTGGCTGCCGTCGGGCGCCCGCCACGTGCTCGCACCACCGCACCAGTCAGCACTAAGCCTTTTAAGCCCACTTTGACTTCTTACTATCCTTTCCCACTTACGCCGGAAAGGTAATAAACCTTTGATCTCTTCAGGAAATAAATCTTACGAAAACCCAGAGCAAGAAAATTCCGCACGCCGCCTCCGACTTCTGAATTGTGGCGATCGTTCCAATTCCTTACGTTTGCGGCTCAAAATCCTAGCGAGTTCTGCAAAGAGAAACGTAAATATTTTAGAAATGCCACAATAAACTTCATAATAATTCAGACGGGGCGACGCGCAACGAGCTCGCATATTCACGCGGCATTATTCAGCTATAATATTTCACAATGCGAGGAGGGCCGGGCGTTTAGAGCGCGGCGACAACTCGCAGTAAAATTGTGCAGCGCAGTCGTTTGTCGCGCCGCTCCTACCCTCGGACGAAATGTGAATATTACGCAAGGGACTGCCCCATTCTTCCTTGTATTATCTGGAATTGATGAACGCCGCTGCCCCAGCGAATATTTTTTGATAATTTTTTCTTAGCAGAGCAACCCTCGAGAAATGCGATTACGATTCTTTCCAATATTAAAGGGAAAACCTGAATATAAAGTCGCGATGGGTAGGACGGCCGTTAAAAGAATTCGGTTTGCGATACAGGAAGGGAAAGGGAAACAATTTCGCAGGGTCAGAGCTAGGACGGGTGGTTAATAGGTCTGCGCAATAAGCGTTAATGATTAATGGCCACGAAGCGTATCGATCCTTCTCCGCGTTTCAATTAAACATCTTGACTTGACCTAAAACGTGAACTTTACTATTCTTAGATAAATATTTGTTTCCTTAATATATTTTTCATTTTAATCAAATTAAAGGACCAAAACCTTTGAAATAAATGTGGAAAAATTAAATAAATTTAAAAAATATTAAAAACACGACTGCCCTGCCAAAAACGAACTAAAAAGTTAAACAACAAGTGTCATTGCAGTCGGGGGACCTTATTATGGAACAATTTTTTATCAAAGAGGTCCCCCGACTGCAATGACACTTGTTGTTTAACTTTTTAGTTCGTTTTTGGCAGGGCAGTCGTGTTTTTAATATTTTTTAAATTTATTTAATTTTATTTCACACATTTTAGTGACATATTATATAGTTTTGGAATGTGCTCATCAAGGCCTTTCATTTAATGCCCATATTGTAATAGTAGAAGAAAAAAATTTTTTTTTCACATTTGAAAATGGCGTCGTACAATCGCCATATTGATTTTTTCTTAAAAAAATATAGCCAGTATCACTCGGAATGCTGTAAGGATTCTAACGATACCCCATTTATCCAAATCAGTTCAGGCATTTAGAAGTTATGGTGGAATAAAGAAACTCACATACCCACAAACATACATGAACCCTGAACACATAACACTCTTTTTGCTTTGGGCAGTCGTGTAAAAAGTGATTTACCACGTTTTTTTGTTCGTTTGCAAACGATTTTATCCTAGCTTCCCGATAAGTTAAAGACTTCAAACTTTGAAAATAGATCAATATTGTAAGTGTCATTGAACTGATTTGATGATGGAGCCTCCAAAAAGCCACAGGAATCCTTACTTAATATTATAAATGCGAAAGTCCGTTTGTTTGTATGTTACGACTTAACGTCTTAACTACTAAACCGTTCATCATGAAACTTTGCATAAACCTTCTCAGGGGTACAGAGAAGAACATATGGTACTTTTCACCCAGGAAAAACAGTACTGTTCCCGAGGGATACTAAAAAAACTTTCCACGCAGACGAAGTCGCGGGCGGCCACAATAAAACAACACAACCGTTGAGTTTGGGCTCATTTTATTCGTCAAGACTGACTCCATATCAGAAGGGACGACAAAATAAAAGAGGAGATTACGTACAACAGTTTATATTGATCAAAAAACACTTTACAATTATCGTAATAAAAAGAGCGCGGAACACGGCACGCGAATACGCGAATACCAAAGGCGAGGGTGCGGAGGTGACTGGTTGCAAAACGTTAGCTACGCACGAAATTGCTTACGCGCACTATTTACTGTGTCACCACATAGGTATTCTGATGGGAGATGGTGTCCATCCAGGGTCTGGTGAGGGAGTCGTAAAAAGGTAACAGGAAAAATACTAACTCAGTAATTTTAAAATTTCATATAGAGTCCAAACTATAGCTGCATAACGTTTTATTTAAGAGGGAGATTAAGTGATCAGTCTGGCATCAGTAAATTCCATTAGTATTATAGACTTTCAAAATTTTCCAGATCGAAGATCCAAAATTTGTACGAGACTGATGGAATGGACTGATGCCAGACTGATAATGTAACCTCCCTTTAAAATTCCAGGTGAGATGATAGATAAGGTAGTGAGCACGTAAACGGCGAACGCTGGTCTCATTAGAGGAACAGAGGCGGCGGCGTCGCCGCTAATTACCGCTGACACCATGCCGCGCCGCCACAGCTGCACATCCCTTTGCCACGGTAATGGTATATTATCATTACCGTACCTTTGCTCTGTGGACTGGACGCAAAAATTTTATGCAAATTGTGAGGCCTTGGTCTGTTATTTTATGTTATACGCAACGTCTGACGTCAGCGTAAACATTCAGTCCTATACATTTCATACGCCGACGTCGGCGTTTAAAAGAGACCACAACAGTATTCTATAGTAAGCATTGTGACGCCTATAAGCGTAAAAGTTATGTGTCAACGAAACACATTAACCAAAACAGTGGAGTTGTGGTATATGTCAGTCAACATCTTACCACCAGTACGTACGAACCAAATATACAAGATGCTGATTCCCTTATAATAAAAGTAGAAAACCTATGTGCAATATTAGCTATCTATAGATCTCCAGCCATAGTAAATGTAGATAATTTTCAAAATTCACTAAACAACACGTTAGACGAGTTAAAATGCTTTAAAAATGTCATTCTTTTAGGTGATCTTAATATAGATATAAAGCCTGAAAATAGTGATACAAGATCATCTGACTATATGAATCTACTATCGATGCACGGACTTCTTCCAAGTCATACTTTCCCAACACGCGGTCCAAATTGTCTGGATCACTGTTTTCTTCGTGTAGGTAGTAAGGCAGTGACAGTAATTTGTAATACGACCACTACAGATCATTCAACATTGGTAACATCATTACAGTTGGACATAACACATGTTACTAAAAACAAAATAATACAAAAAATTGACTATTCTAAAGCCATTGATGAACTGAGTAAAGTGGATTAGTCTGAAGTCACAAATTGTGTTGACATTGAGGAAGCAACTTGCAAATTTCTGAATATTTTAACATTAATTTTAAAAAAATGCTCGTGTAAACAGAAAATTACTAATAGAAAAATCATTATCAAGCCATGGATAACGCCCGGTTTAAGAAGGTGTATAAAATGGAGAGACAAATTACACCTAAAGTCTAAGAAAAATCCCAGTAACTTAATTCTACTTGTTACATATAAAAGATACAGGAACTATTGTAATAGGCTACTACATAACATAAAAACAAAATATGAAAAATCGGAATTGGAGAAACATAGAAACAACATAAAAAACACATGGCGAGTAATACGGCAAATCTGTAACTTGGACTCTCAAAAGCAACAGGCAATTGAATTACTTACAATTAAAGATACGCGATACGCCTCTATTAACAGTATAAATGAACACTTCGCTAACGTAGGAAAGACTCTTGCTGATAAAATACTATTAAATATTAGGAAAACTGAAGATCAATTGCTGCATGACGCTAGCAAGTCTCTTAGACCAATTGACTCTTTAATGCTACTTCCAACTGATGAATACGAAATAAAAAAAATCATTATGTCACTAAAAAGCACCTCAGCTACTGGCTGGGATAGTATATCATCAACCTTTTTAAAGATGGGTATTGATTACATAACAGGTCCCATTTGTTATATATGCAATTTGGCTTTTTCTACAGGAATTTTTCCTAGTCTACTAAAAATGTCAGTGGTTACACCAGTTTTTAAGTCTGGGGATAGAAGCAGTGTCAACAATTATCGTCCGATATCACTTTTGCCAACCCTTGCCAAAGTACTAGAGAAAGCCATTAACTCCAGGTTAATGAGTTTTCTTGAAAAAAACAACTTTCTTTCACCACAACAATTTGGTTTCAGGGAAAAAAGATCTACCGCTGATGCGGTCAATGAATTAATTGAACACGTTGTACTGAATCTTGACAAAGGTAATAAATCCCTAGCTATATTCTTGGACTTGGCAAAAGCTTTCGACACTGTTTCTATTCCCATACTTATACGAAAGCTGGAAAACGCTGGAGTACGTGGTATTCCACTTCAGTTATTTACATCCTACTTAACAGACAGGACACAGTGTGTAAAAATAGATGATGAGCTAAGTGAATACCTTAATATTAACTTTGGTGTTCCGCAAGGATCTGTCCTTGGACCAACCCTATTCCTAATTTATTTAAACGATGTAACACAAATGCAACTACCCAATACAAAAATTATATCATTTGCAGACGACACAGTACTTTTGTTTAATGCACCGACATGGGGGGAAGTTAAAAAAGTTAGCGAGGAGGGCTTTGGTAAAATTTTAAATTGGCTCAATGAAAATATTCTAACCCTAAATTTTGAAAAAACAAAATATATTACTTTTAGTATCAATAAAAATAATCAACCTATAGACCTAAGCATTCGTGCCCATACATGCAAGAAATCACCTACATGTAACTGCTATGTATTATCATCAGTCCCATCTTTGAAATATCTAGGAATCTATGTTGATCAAAATCTAAACTGGAAACATCAAATTGAAATACTTAGCGGAAGAATAAGAAAACTAATTTGCATTTTTAAGAGGCTAAGGAATGTAAGGGATAGTAAAATAAATGAATTAGTTTATTGTGCACTATGTCAATCTTTACTATCATATGGCATATCTGCATGGGGTGGTGCCAAAAAAACTCATCTCATGAAACTTGAACGAGCTCAACGGGCTATTATCAAAGTTCTTAATTTTAAAAATTTTCGATATCCAACAAAATTATTATATGAAGAATTTCCAGTATTAACGGTAAGGCAGTTATTTATAAAATCAATTATGCTTAGACAGCACCGTATCATACCACCTCCACTAATTCAGCTAGAAGGATTGCAACAGTTTATAGAATACCTGACTGTAAAACTAAATTTTATCGCAGCTTTGCCAATTATCAGGGTCCTCGTTTATATAACAAAATCAGCCAAAAAATCACGAGTCTTAAAGAAAAAACCTATTACACTTGTCAAAAATTAATTACAGGATACTTATTAACTTTAGATTACGCAGCTACAGAGGAATTGTTGGCATGAGGTACTATTTAATTTATAATCAAATTATAAAAATAATAATACTGTTTAAATATATAAAAAAATATATATAAAATAAATATATATTATTTATCATAAAATTATCTATTACAAAGTTATTACTATTATTTATGTTATTAAATTATTTAAGAAAGTGTAGTATGCCATATATTTAATTATTATAAGTACATAAATAGGCCACTTTATATTTGAATATTATTAATTTAAGCACTTTAAATGGGGTTGTTGTTGTAATTTTAGTTACGTAAAAAAGTTATTTTTATCTGTATGTTCTGCATATACTGTGAGTATTTATTTTGTGCGTGCATAGACGACCGTGTCGTCGGTCATCGCGAGCGCCATATCGCCCGACCCGACCGGTTTTATTCCATTGAACTATTCATGCACGATCGGTAACAAGTGGACGGGGACACAACTACTCTGCCGCAACACAGTTTTTAAACTAGTGTGGAGGGTAGGAGCCAACCTTTACTTTTTACTAGTGCTATTCTATGTATACCACCTTTACTAAAACAGCACATGGAATTTTTCTAAGTATTCTCATAAGGTTAATTTACTTTAAATAAGTTATTACCTAACTAGTATTAAGGAAAAACATTGTAAAATGTCAAAAAAAAATAAACTAATTTCATTTCAAGCGTCCGACAGCGTAAATAGGAAACCAAGGCCTATGTTTACAAGAATTTCTGACAAGGAATTGAAGTCTGAGGCCCTGTCCTAATTGGCATCGGTCGTGCGATTGTGCGTTGCGATTTCATCGTGCGATGAAACAAAACAATAGACGCATCGCATGATCGCGCGACCGTCAATTAGGACACTAGGTTTGATCGTACGGTCGCACGACCAGTTTCATCGGACGGACGCACCATCGCACGACCGATGGCTAATCAGGACAGGGCCTGAAGCTTCTTTAGTTGTGTGAACTGGGCGAATCTCAACAACCGTGATTTTTTGTCTAATTTTGGTGATAATTTTTGTTTTTAGCTTTTCGTCCAAATTTGTTTAATCATAAGCAAGAGTATTATTTACAGGTACATAAAATGTCAGTGACATTAAAAGAATTATAATATATTTTGAAATATTTGAAACACCGAAATTGGTCACCCACCAAAATTGTCATTACGCCACTAAAATTTGAATATCTGACAACAAAATTGATCAACTCCACCAAAATTAGAAATCCGTACTAATATTCATACTAAACGAATATTTAGCAAGCGTTATTAGTAACTAACCGTCTGTTTGGTTGTTAATGTAAATATTAAGAACCAGTGAGTAGTATTAGAGTGTCAGTGAGTGGTAGTAGAATGTCAGTGAGTGTTGTATGTGTCGGCCTAGAATAGCACTACCCTCTGCCGTCCCGTCGTCCCGTGGGTGTACTAAAAGGCGACTAAGGGACTACAGGCATCAGGAGACGGGCAGCAGCGTCTTCTAAAAACGTGGCAATTATGGCAAACCCCCTAAGATGTTGAGATGATAAGAATCCCCACAAGCTCTTATAGCAATGGCAAATTATAACACCTACACACTGAGAACTGATGCGAAGTTAACCAAGTCATGCGCACTGAGATGAGAACTGACGCACAGTTAACCAAGTTGGAAGAAGTTATTAGCAAATTTCATTGAGACATCATGGGGTTATCTGAAGTCCGAAGAAAGGGATAGGACTCGATAACCCTCAATTTCGGTAACTTGCTATACTACCAGGAGGGCTTCTAACAGACCCTAGGTGGTGCCTGGTTCATCGTTCTCAAGTCCCTTGTTAACAATGTGGTCACTTTCGTAAGTGTGTCGACCAGGGTAGCGTACCTGATACTCAGAACGATTTTCGTTGAATGTTGTACAGGTCTACGCTCCGACTTCGACGCACCAAGAGTGGTGGAGGTGGAGCCTATATACGAAGTGGAGGCTATATATAAGGAGATCTCTAAAGCCATGCATAGCTACAAAACCTTTGGATTAAAGTCTCCCATCACAAGGGGACTTCAATCCAAATTTGGGGAAACGATGCGGTAGTGAGTTGAGAGTTGGGCCATCTGGATTGGGCAACGGAATGCCAGAGGCTAGACGCTGGCCAACTTTATGGAGAGGTAGAACCTCTTTATGATGAACACCTTCTTCAGGACTTCAACCCGGAAAGCCGAAAGTGGACCTGGATCATTCTAGACGTTACAGTAAAATGAGATAAATTTTATCATGTCGCCGAAAAAGCAAAATGATATCACTGTGATCAACAAGACGGGAAGCGGTCACCGATTGGTACGTGGCACATTGAATTTTAACGTAAGGCTAGAAAGTTCTCGTTTGATAAAATCTACGCTCCGACCAATACCGGCCCACATTCAAAACCCCGAGCTTTCAATTTGAGCTCCAAAACTGCTTCGAATCCCTTGAGAACAGCATAGATGTGAATGATATAAACAACATGACAATGGATACTGTCCATACGGTAGGGTCTAAGTTCTCCGCCGTCCCAAGTTAAAGAAACTCTCCGACCACACACTCATGGATCAGAGACGGGAAATGACACTTCCGAACTCAGCGGATGCTCATCGTTATCGACAGATAAAAAGGCAAATATCTAAGTCTTTGACGAGCGACCTTCGTCAATTTAATACGAAGCGTATTAAAGAGGCTACCGAGTGGAATAAAGGCTCCAAAGTGTTCGTGAGAGATCTGTCTATTAGGCAAAACCAGATGACGAAGCTGAAAACTGACGACGGTCGCATCATTTTCATCGAAACCTGTAATCCTGAGGGAGTTCGAGAGTTTTTATACGCAGTTATATTCCATGCAGACAGCTGTTGCAAGCAAGACTAAAGACCCCAGTGCCAAGCTTACCCGACACTATACCGAAGATATCCCGAACGCCAGCCTTTACGCGATTGAGGAGTTTTGTTTGAGAGCTGTAGTATGGCTGTCAAACAGCTTAAAAACAACAAAGCAGCGGGTGATGACGGAACGGAATCACTACAGAACTTCTGAGAGCGGGCGGTAAGCCGATACTGAAAGTCTTCCAGAAGCTTTTCAATTCCGTTACCGCCGAGGGCAGAACGCCGAAGACATGGAACATAAGCGAGGCGATACTGTTCTTTAAAAACAAGGGTGACAAGACCCTTTTGAAGTACTACAGACCCATCTCTCTTTTGAGACATGTTTATAAGTTGTTTCCGAGAGTCCTTATGAATCGTCTCGTTTGCAGGTTCGACGATTTCCAACCTCCCGAACAAGCTGGGTTCCGAAAAGGCATTAGTACCATAGACCATCATCCATACGCTGCGGGAAGTTATACAGAAGACCGAGGAGTATAATCTGCCACTTCGCTTGGCGTTGGCGTTCGTGGAGTATGAGAAAGTCTTTGATTCGATAGAGACCTGGGCGGTTCTGCAGTCTCTTACTTCTACGAAGAAGCCATCATTTCAGTATGAGTACAGAACCAGAGCACAAATCCCATCCAACTGCAGCGAGGTGTGAGACAAGGAGACAACATTATTTCTCCGAAACTGTTCACATCTAGGTTGGAGGGTCATTTTTAAGCTTTTGGACTGGAAAGGACTCGGCATCAACATTAGTGTTCAGTACCTAACACACCTTCGTTTTGACGATGATGTAGTTCTTATGGCTGAGACCTTGGAAGACGAACACAATGCTCTAAAATCTTCGTAGCGCTTCCCAAAGAGGTCTTAGGATGAACTTGGATGTGTTGTACCCACTTTAGCTTATGTTGGGAATACTACACTCGAAGTTGTTGACTATTACGTATAACTAGGACAGGCAGCCCAGTTAAGTAAGTCCAACATCAAGAAAGAAATCTTTCGTCAAATGAACGACGAGAGAGTTCATATTTTAGTGTATGTTAAGCAATTTGGTACCAAAATACCACCAAAATCACCAAAATTGCACCACCTAAGTTGAAATCATGTAAAAAAAAAATACGGTTTAAACACTTACAGTTTAAAAAATGCAGACACCAAACATTCAAATACACTTAATTTAATAAGAAAAGGTACAATTCCTTACTACTTCCCACCCAAAAAAATATTAGAAAATCAAAATAATTCTACAGAACAGGAAAAAACAAAATGTTTTCGTTCCCAATAAAGAATCAAACTTTGTTATTTTTCATCAAAATATCCAAGGCCTTGTTTCAAAAAAGGAGCTTATAGAATTAACTATTTCAGACTTGAAAAGTGATTTTTCTCCAGACATTCTTTGTTTCACAGAAACATTTGTAAAGGGTGGAGAAGAAAAAAATATAAACATACAAAATTATGAACTTGCAGCCCATTTCTCAAGAAATAAAAAAAGGGGAGGGTCCTGCATCATGGTTAAAAAAGGAATTACTTATAAGAAACTTAGCTTATGTGATAATATAACGATTAATTTTCATTTTGAAGGTTGCTGCATAGTAGTTCCGATGTGTAACATAATAATTTTGTGTGTTAATCGTGCCTCAACGAGTCAACGGCTACAAAGAAAAGAAATTTTGAGTACTTTTTTGAAAAACTTGAACTTTTATTGCATAAATATATACATAAATATTTGAAGTATAGAATTGTTATCGTAGGAGACATCAATATTAACACTTTGCTTAATAATAACGTAAATAGGAATCTTATGGACATATTAAAAATTATAATTTAATGCAACACATAACTACACCCACTAGGGGTACATCCTGTATTGACCATATATTTAGTAATGTAAAAGGTGCAACTGGCTCAACTCTCCCGCTCTACTTGTCTGATCATGACACAGCTCAGGTACTTGTCTTTAAATTGAAAAATAAACCTAGAAATCCAAAAGTGATATATAATTATAAAAGATGCTACTCTACTGAAAATATCGTAAAGTTTAAAGCATATTTAGCAAAGCTCTCGTTTTCAGACGTATACAGTGATACAAATCCTAATAATTCATTTAATAAATTTTATGACTGGTTTTGCCTACTCTACAAACTGTGTTTTCCCGTTTGTAGAGTTAGACTAAATACACGACCTAAATTAAAATGGATTACAAAAGGTATTAGGAAAAGCTGTGCTAGTAATAGAATACTACGCCAAAATTACTACAAAAAACGAAGTATACATGCTAAAAATAAATACAAGACTTATTCTAAATTGTTAAAAAAAATTATACTGCGAGCTAAAAAACAAAGCAATGATAAATATGTACTTAGTAGCAAAAATACTTGCAAAGCTACATGGAGAGTAATACAAAATGAAGTAGATAGCAGTTCACAACAAAATTATTTTATAAATTCAATTGAATATCAAAATAAAATTATTGATAATCCTAGCGAAATTGCTTTGACATTTAATAACTACTTTATTGGACTAACAAATAAAATCAATAATAATAATTATAGTAATAATTCTGATAAATCCTCAAATGACATTTTATACAATTCTATTTTTTTAACCCCAATTGACGAACATTATGTGAAAAAAATTATTAGCTCTTTAAACAACACGAATGCAGAAGGATATGACAATATGCACAAAAGTTATCAAAGCATGTAGCGATGAAATAAGTCCTGTTTTAGCGTATTTGATTAACCTTTCAATGGTCTCTGGAGTCTTCCCCGAAAAGCTTAAATTTTCAATAGTCAAACCGTTGTTTAAAAAGGACGACAAATCAAAAATTGATAACTACCGACCGATTACGCTTTTATCCATTTTCTCAAAGATTTATGAAAAAGTTATGCATGATAAGCTTACTTCTTTCTTTGACAAATACCAGATATTAAAACACAACCAGTACGGCTTCCAAAGAAAGAAATCAACCACACATGCTGTTTTTGATTTAGTGAATGAGAGCATGTTAGCTCTGAATAATAATAAATATACAACTGCTCTCTTCTTTGATATGTCGAAAGCATTCGATTTTGTTTGTCATAATCAATTATTAGCTAAATTAGAACATTGTGGAATAAGGGGAGTTGCACTAAAATGGATCCAAACTTACTAACGGAACAGGAAACAATCAGTTGAAATCACAAAATTAGACAGCGATAATGTTGCACAAATGCATAGATCCGATTTCAAAGAGAACAGATATGGGGTTCCGCAAGGAAGTGTGTTGGGTCCACTTTTATTCTTGATTTACATCAATAATTTACCAAACGTAACTAACCATAGATGCATTCTATTTGCCGATGACATATCGGTGATAGTTACGACAGATAGTAAATTGACACTAGAGGAACATAAAATTTACATTAATAACACTATTATATCGATTATAAATTGGCTTGAAAACAATAATTTGGTTTTAATATTAATAAAACTAGTTTAATAAATTTTAATAATTCTAATAAGTGTCAGGTTCTAAATATTAACTATAATGGACAAATGCTTAATAATTCAAATACAACAAAATTCTTAGGTATAGAAATTGACCAAAAGTTTGATTGGAAAAGGCAAGTGGAAGTTGTGGCCAATAAAATTAATATATTTACGTTCGCTCTTTATAAACTGACCAAAATAGCAACAAGAAATACTGCTCTTACAGCCTACTTTGCGTACGTAGAATCAGTTATTAGGTATGGACTAATCATATGGGGAAATAGCTGCGATAGGGGCTGGAGGACAACTTCTTTTTTTTATTCTTAGCGCCCCACCCGACTTCATCAGACGTGTTTTATTACAGTGATATGCGTAGTAACTAGTTATTTGAAATTTATTTCTTGCTTTTAGAGGTTTTTAATTTTGAAGCTGTTTTTGTTTTTATTTTCGGGTTTTTTGAAGTCGGTTTTTTTGTTTTTAAAAAATTTTTATTTTATTTTTTTTAGTGTAATCGCGGCTGTACTATACAGATATTTGATTTTGAGGAGTTCCCTTATGTATCTTTGAAATACAAAGTCTAATAACAATGAAATGGTATCATCTCTAAAGTATCCTCTTTCAAACAAAAAAGAATCATTTAAATCGGTATATAAACAAAGAAGATATGGTCGATCATCCGTATAAGTTCACAAAATGGTAACGAAAACGACAGTATTTTCAGGTTTTCCTGAAAAGTACTGAACCGATTTCAAAATTTTAAAAAATGGGACCAACTTGGGATCAAACCTGGGGGTCAAGTCCGCTAATGTTTTCGTCAAAAACTTAGTTCAATGGTGTTTGAATGGTAATGGTTTTTGACACAGTTCTTGTTTCTTAAACCCAAAACTGACACACATTGGGTTTCTTAAACCCAAAACGGAAACATATTGTGTTTTGATTTTGGGTTTAAGAAACTAGAACTGTGTCAAAAAGCATTACCATTAGAACACCATTGAACTACGATTTTGACGAAAACATTAGCAGACTTGACCCCCTGACTAATAACGTTTGAATCATTTCAATCGGTTCAGCCGTCTTCGAGTAATCGGTGTACATACAAAAAACAAAAAAACTTACTTACTTACTTACTACGCTGGCTCAGCGACCCGAAGTGGATCTTGGCCTCCGACATTAAAGTACGCCATTTCTTCCTGTCTTGTGCCAAGTGAGACCAGTCGGGCACCTCCAGCTCTTTCAGGTCTTTGACAACTTCATCTTTCCAGCGGTATCTTGGACGACCCACTGGGCGTCGTCCAGATGGTTGGCCAAGATACGCTCTTTTAGCAGCTCGATCTTCACCCATTCTCTCTACGTGCCCCAGCCAGCGAAGTCGGGCAGCTTTTATTTCCCCAATGATGTTCGGCTCGGACACCAGCTGTTCTATCTCCCGGTTAAACCTTTGCCTCCACTCTCCGTCATCGCCTCTTGTTGGTCCCAGTATCTTTCGTAAGATTTTTCGTTCTGCGACTAAGAGTTGGTTTTCCTCCCTCAAGGTTAGCGTCCAAGTTTCACACCCGTACATTAAAATCGGTCTAATGATCGTTTTGTAGATCCGGATTTTTGTAGCTCTGTTTATCAACTTGGATACCAGTAGTTTGTGAAGGGCTGCAGTGCATCTTAGCGCATTGACTATACGGATGCTGATTTCTTCCTCCCTTTGGTTAGTGTCAGTGACCGTACATCCAAGATATTTAAATTTACTAACGCCTTTGTAAGTCGTGCCTTTTACAACAAGATCTTTTCTCTTTGCTTTGACATCTTTGTATCTTTTCATATGTAGGTATTCTGTCTTCTCACGACTGATTCTGAGACCAAGCTGTTTCCCTTCCTCTTCTAATACCGCTGCCATGTCGGTCACTTCTTTCTCGCACTGCCCCAGTATGGCAAGATCGTCAGCGTAACCAATGATTTTGTGCCTTCCGTTCAACTCTACTCCCCCATCTGTCATTAAAACTTTTTGGACAGTGTATTCGAGAGCGATGTTAAACAGTATAGGCGATAAGGCGTCTCCCTGCTTTAGTCCGGTCACTACTTCAAACTCCTCGGTTAGTTCTCCTCCGACTCTAACTCGCATTTTGCTGGTGCTCGTGGCGACTTTGATCATTCTGACGAGTTTTGCTGGTACTTGGAAAGATGATAGGATTCGATAGAGTGTCTCTCGGTCGATACTATCGTATGCCTTCGTGAAGTCCACGAAAAGACAGTGAACGCTTTGGGCGAACTCCCATCGTTTCTCCATAATTTGTTTCAGAAGAAACATTTGGTCTACTGTACTCCTGTTTCTGCGAAATCCGCACTGATAGTCACCGAGTATTTTATCTGCGTACGGCTCTAGACGGGCGAGGAGAACGTACGAGAGCACCTTGTATGCAGTCGGAAGCAGTGCAATCCCCCTGTAGTTAGCACACTTCTTCCTACACCCTTTCTTATGTAACGGACAGATAATCCCTGTGTTCCATCGCATTGGTTGTTGTTCTTTCGACCAGACTTTACAAATTATTTCAAACAGTCGAAATTGCAGTGCCTCTCCCCCATATTTCCACAGCTCTCCCGGTATGCTATCAATTCCTGGAGACTTATGGTTCTTAAGTCGCATGATGGCCTTGCACACTTCTTCAAAGGTAGGCGGTTTCTCATGTTCATTGTCTTGGCTGGTGCTCAGATTTGCGAGTATTTCATTGGTCACCGGTGGGCAGTTGAGTAGTTCCTGGAAGTACCGACACCACATAGCTTTTTGTTCCTCAGGGTCTGAGACAAGATTTCCGTCTCCATCTTCAAGGAGTTGAGTAGCGGGTTGGTAAGCTTTTCGAGCTGTTCGGATTTCTTGGTAGAACTTTCGTGATTCGTTGGCTCTTATCAACGTTTCCACATATCTAAGGATTCCATTCATATGATCCCTTTTTGCGGTTCTTACCAGTTTCCTAAATGTTTCTCTTGCTTCCTTGTAGATGTCATCCCATTCACTGTTCTGCTCGGCCAATATTTTAAGTTCCCTCTTTATGTCCATTGCCTCTTCACATTTCTCAGTCCACCATTTTCTTCTTTTATGACGTTTCTTTTTGCCCAGTAATCGGATTCCTACGTCTTTAACTATATGTTCCGTTTCCTCCCAAACTTTGTCTATATCTTCCAAATTTTCCAATATCGCGAATCTATTATTTAGTTCAAGGTTGAATGCAAGTAGAGTTGTTTCGTCTTTAAGAGCATCGGTATTTACGGACGGTTCTCTATGACATTTGTGTTTACTGTTTACCATCTTGATTTTTAACTTTATCTTAACGCCCACTAAGTAATGATCGCTGTCGCAATCGGCTCCACGATGTGATTTTACATCCTGAATCAAACTCTTGCGCCTTTCATCTATTAGCACGTGGTCAATTTGGTTCACCGTTCTTCCATCATGTGATTTCCAAGTCCCTTTATGGATATCTTTGTGCGGGAACATCGTGCTCTTAATCACCAACAGCTTGGAGGATGCAAATGATATTAGTCTTATCCCGTTATCATTCGAATTTTCGTGCTTACTGTGTGGCCCAATTGTTGGACGGTATGCTTCTTCACGTCCGACTTTGGCATTGAAATCTCCTAGCACTATTTTAGTGTCGTAGCTGGGGATTTGGTCGTATGCCGTCTCAAGGTCTTCATAGAAGCGATCCTTTACGTCGTCATCGGCCTTTTCTGTCGGGGCGTAAGCGTTTAGAATTGAAATATTATTGAATTTACTTTTAATTCGTAAGAGACATATTCTTTCCGATACTGGGGTAAATTTGAGAACGCTGCCTACTGCTTTTCTGTTTACAAGAAATCCAGTGCCGTGTTCGTGTCTTTCGTAGTCAGATCCACTATAAAAGAGTAGTGTCCTATTTTCCACAATACATTCTCCTTGACCTGGCCACCTGACTTCTTGCAAAGCTGCGATATGGATGTTGTACCGTTGCAGTTCTCTATTTACTTGGTACAGCGCTCCCGGCCTATACAAGCTAAGTACATTCCATGTTGCTAATCGAAGGTCCAGGTTTCTATGCCATAAGTCGTTGTTTATAGGATCTGATCGTTTACTTTTCTCTGTCGGTTTCGTAACAAAAAGTTTTTCCGTGGGAGGGCTGTTAACCCCCCGCACAACCCCCTAAATGCTGGAGGACCACACCCTACTTTGGTCAGCGAGTCCATCGGACTTAGCCAGATAGCATACTACGATTTTGACGAAAACATTAGCAGACTTGACCCCCTGACTAATAACGTTTGAATCATTTCAATCGGTTCAGCCGTCTTCGAGTAATCGGTGTACATACAAAAAACAAAAAAAAACGGGTCGAATTGAGTACCTCCCTCCTTTTGAAGTCGGTAAAAACAGTACGATTCTCAGCCCGGACGCATTAAAATTACGCTTGAGATATTCACCCAACTCGTGTGTCAGATTAAGAACTGAAATCATGATTGTAAATTATTTGATAACAATCTCGCATTTCCATTAAGACGTTGATTTATCTAAAATTCCCTTTGTCGTCAAAGAGATTCACAATTTCGCATAATTCAATTATTTAAATTTAATTAATTTGTATCAATTATTACGAAATTAATTACTGAATTACTATTGTTGAAGAACGAGTATGACAATGATTACGAAATGATTATGAAGTCTCAAATATTTTAATTTTACATTATGGTTTGTAGAGATTGTTGGTCTAATTTGTATGCCTTGTGAAATATTAACACTAATTATCGCATCGATATACTCGGCGGCATAACAAGTTGAAAGTTCCATGGGAAGCATTTTACGGATTTGTTGACTATCTGATGAGAGCTAATTACGTCACGGAACTAGCAACCTCCTTCCATAATGTAGCTCGTGATGAAACAAGCGAGTGGCTCTTAGTGGAGAGTACTCACAATGGATGAGGTACTGACAATTCGTAAAGCTAAGCGGAAGTGGCCGGTTCGGTTGCGGCTTGCGTCATCAATCGACAGGAAATGGGCAGGGAACTGCTAATGATGCACGCGAACGATTGTAATAGTACATTACAGCTGAGAACGGGAAATTAGCATTTACATTGTCGAGGATGGTGTGAATTATTTCATATTTAACCATTCGAGACAATGTAAATTGCTTTCCTTACAAGGCGTATTATGGTGGTTTCCTCGAGAAATGCGAGGAAATAAATTTTTCTTAGTAATAAATTATTTTTTAAAGTGGCTCGCGTGGTCTGTGAAACGACGAATCATGCAGCCTTAAAGTTTTATAAAAATCTAGCTGATGAGTTCTACCGTTTTGAAAATTGGAACCATTGCAGTTGGAAGTAGCCCACTTGTGCGGGAAGTAAGTATCAAACTAATATAATATACTGTGTTAGTAGTGAAATTTATTTCGGCACTGATATTCAAATTTAGAACGTGATGAACTAGACCCCTACCTACGTAAATCTGGAACCTCATATTTCAGAGCATAAGAGGTAAAGTTGTATGATGCAACTTGATGGAACAATAAGCTCCTGAGTGACCAAATATGATTCCTACTCTACTCATGAGGCACTTTTACAGTACCTACCTGAAAAAATGTGTCCAACTCTGAAATATTTATTACACCTTTTTCATGTTTATTTCAGTCACGATACAATAAATATGCAAGTCAGAAAAGTGATGTGTTATGCAAAGTCCCAGATTTTTTATTCCATGTTCCGGTTGAGTTATTTAAAAAACTGCTATGTTTTGTTGTTTTCCAGATTTAAATACGATGACAAACGATGCGAATTTCGAATGAAATAAGACTGCAGTTTTGGTGAAAAAGCGAGATGAAATGACAAATGTGGGAGTTTATGGGTCAGTATGTCGAAGTCGACAGCGTTTTGAGATTGAAGATCCTATCGTTCAAGGATAAGGTCCAGAGCCGTGTACACTCCTCACGACTAGTTTGGGTGAGTGTGTCTACGGATAAAGTTTCGCTCTCCGTAAGGAGAGGTTTATTTCCATTTGCAAACTTCGCGGACCGGCTTGCACTCTTAAAGAAAAGCTTACTTTTACAGTTCTCGATCCCGGCATATCAATAAAGTTTTGCGAATCACTACAAAGTTTGGCTCGTATTTGCTGACTTGCTTTTCTGTAAACTCAATGCAAGTGGAGCATGTAGATTAATTATTCATACTTCTGCTGCAAATAACTCTGGAAGGCAGATGACACGGTGGAAGCTCCCGTTTACCTTAAAAGAGAAACGAAATATTTAATAGCAGGGTATGGACTGTGGAGTGCCCGCATTGCGTTCATGAATCGTGAGAGTGTTATGAAAAATCCCGGTGCGCGGCGTGTGGCGGGGGTGGGGGAGGGCCGGGGAGGAGGAGGGGGTCACATCAATCCTGCAGCGTGGCGGCCGGCGCGCGATTTTATTAATACACTAACCGCAACCACGCTCGATTCTATTCACATACACATTGATCTAGCTTGTAAGGACAAGCCATTAAACATCTGACACTTGTCGAGACTCAAGAACTATGTGGATCGTTCAAAGAACACACGAAAATAAGTAAATGGATACCTCATATCTACTAATAATAGTTAGCCCTGTCTGGACAAAGGCACTTTACATAGAGAATTTGATGTTCTAATTTATAGCAAAAGTGAAAAGCAGCAAATTCTCGCTACGGTATCATCAGCTTTTTTAATGCTTTATTTTCTTTGCTGTCGAGAATCTGAAAAACATTAAAGAAACATTCGCAAAGTTTTTCATTGAATCAAACGTTAGTCCCTCATAAAGTCGGATGATCCGGAGAATTCCTAACGAGATCTTGTCTCGCCGTAATAGGCTTGTGTAAATAAACAATTTAAAATACATTCCATACATCCGGCGGAGTTGGAAGAATGTTGCTGGAATTAATTTGAACAAAGGCATTAACGGAGCGAGGGCGCGTGCGTCGAGGGATCCGATGCATACTTTATGAGCGCCTTCTTCTGCTGTCGGCGCGCCCTTCGTGAGGAACTGTTCGTTGGCTTCATTCCCTTCAACCTTAGTTAGTGTCAGACTTATCTCTGGAACTATGATACATAATTGTAATACTGAATCCTATGCTACGGTTAAATCCCGGCACAGCACTCTCAAAATATTGATGTATTTTTCGTCTCCTATTTAGACATACAAAAATATTGAATAACTAAGTAAAACCATAGACAATGTATAAAAGAATTTTCGGAGAAAGTATGTAAAAAATCTCGAAATAAGTATAGATATAAATTTGTCATATTTTATTATGGTACTTCTCACAACAACAACACAATATTTCCAGAAGAAATACCTCGTGGAAATATTGCAAACATTTAACTGTTTTCTCTTTCAAATTCTAACAAAATTCTCTTTGTGGTATTGAGAATTAGAGTATCAGGACCACCAAACTACGGTGATTGCAGCGGGTAGAACGTTATGTTAACGCACTGAATGCAACAATACCGTAACTGAAAACAAAGTAACATCACAGTTACTTTGTTGGCTTGTGAAGTGGTTAATTCGTCCAAGCTTATGAAATTCTGTGACGTTTAGAGGATAAAATAAATGGATCTATTACATGTCAAAAATAAAAGTAGTTTCGAATTAAACTTTTGAAAAATGAAACTGCCTTTCTATTGTCTAATTTCAAAATCTATCGCAATCGCTTTCAGGATGTAACACATTGATGCTTCCTTTTGGCACAAATAAAAACTTACCAAAGAAATGCAGCAATGTGTCACATCCATCTGTCAAACGAAAGCGATTGCGATAGATTTTTTAAATTAGACAATTATCCCCCTGGGGCCTATTGCATAACAAATTACAAGCTAATATTATTAGTGATTTTGGTTGTAACTTGTATTTTTGTGTTGCATAAGAAAATATAAGTCACAAATATACCAGTCGATAAGTACAAGCTAATAATATTAGTATTTTAACTGAAACTTAACTGTAACTTGTAGATTTCTGTTGCTTAATAAATTATGAGTAATAAACTACAAGTACCAATAATATAAGTCAAAATAACTATATAATTAGCTAATATTACAAGCTTCTGTTGCAATATCAATCCGAAAATACAAATTATTGGTAAAAACTTGTATTTATTTCTACTAACCTAAGGAGCACCGTATTTTCAAATTATTAGTTGGACTTATATGCGCTTATATTAGTGTGCTTAATCTAACAATATAGCGGAGATGTAATGTTATCCTACGAACTAACGTTAGTTAACTCTGGTACATTGTCAAATTAATTTCATTTGTCATTGACCTAGAATAATACAACACCGTTAACCATAACTTTAAAAAATATTTTATTATATTCATCAGATGATGAAAATGAAGGATTTAAAATAACGCGCAACCAAAAAGCATACAAAAACCGAACATTAAATTAAACTGAACGTTAATAAAATGTAGGTATATTCTACCCATGCCTAATATGAACAACTTTCACTATGGGATCAACGCTGAGATCGTGGAAAACAGAAATTTGCTACAGATTTTTATAGGTACATTGTATATTAGCTTTTTCTAAATATAAACATAACATATAGCCTATATACTACACAATAACTATATAATATAGGCACCGTGATTTAGTGTGATTGAATATATTATAATCATTAATTACCGCCAAAAGTATTTTTTTATACCAATGAAGAGGGATTAAAATTCAAATTTTCGCCAAAATTACTCTTTTTCATTGAAAAATCAAGACGGTTAAAGGTTTCACCTAGTCAGCTAAGGAAAGTTACTTGTAATTTATATATTTTGCTAATATTATTAGAGCCCTTATTACAAGTTCGGAAAAGCATTTTATGCAACATAATATACTAGTACTTGTAAAAATAGCTTGTAGATTTTATAATATTATTAGCGATTTATGCAACGCAATATTTTCATACTAATAATAAAAACGAAAATAATTATGCAACAGAAATTACAACAACTTGTAATTTTTTGACTTGTAACTAATATTATTTTCTAATATTATTAGTAATCTTATGCAATAGGGCCCTGGTTTGACCAGCTGTACCTACTATAATCTCCGATTGATCACTAGGTCAAGATTGCTCGCAGCGAAATCGGGTTATTCGCTTTTGTTTAAATAGATTCTCGTATTTAGCTGTTTTGCAGCTTAATCTACGACGCATTTATTACAACCTTTAGATGACATTTTCAAGTCGGTTGTCTGCCAACTGACCGCGGTACGAGAAATCTTGAACACTAATCAGATACTACTAACACCAATAAACACTCTTTTCTTGAATTTTAGATTTTAGGCATTCACAATGCTATTTTTATACGGGTAGGGTACGCTCTATTTTTAACCGACTTCAAAAAAAGGAGGAGGTTCTCAAGTCGACGGTATTTTTTTTTTTATTTTTTTTTTTTTTATGTATGTTTTAACATAGCTTCGTCAGTTGTTACCCGATTTGTACAATTCTTTTTTTATCTCAAAGAACATAGTTCGTGTGTGGTCCCATAAAATTTTTTCAGAGATCTGGCCAGTAGTTTTCTCATAATCCTGAAAAATATCAATTATTTAGCTCGCCATCGTACGAGTTTTTATGGAATTTCGGACATAACATCTTTGTTTATGAACCGATTTAGATGATTCTTTTTTTATTTGAAAGGGTATACTTCAAGAGTGGTCACAATTTAATTTCATCGTTATTGGACTTCGAACTTCGAAGATACACAAGGGAACTCCTCAAAGTCAAATAGTATATGTAAAGTGATTTAGGTTTTGGTAAGTTTATGGCAATCCAAAACAAACCAAATCATGGTTTGCGATGCAACGTTCTGGACTAGATTTGGACTACGAAAACACAACGGAACTCCTCAAAAACAAACAGCGTGAATTTGGAAATTGAGTTCTGGGCATTTTACCATTGAAAATGTTATAATATAAAGTTGAAAAATATTTACACGCTGCGCTTACATACCTACCACTAAAAAGTTGAAAATAAAAAAGCTTTTTTTAAAAAAAAAAACCGCCTTCAAAAAACCTGAAAACAAAAACAGCTTAAAAATTAAATACCTCTAAAAAGCAAGAAATAATATTCGAATCATTCGTTACACATATCAATATTAATAAAACACGTCTAATGAAGTCGGGTGGGGCTTTTAGAAAAAAATGAAGTTGTCCTCCAGCCCCACCCGACTTCAATAGACGTGTTTTATTAATATTGATATGTGTAACGAATGATTCGAATATTATTTCTTGCTTTTTAGAGGTATTTATTATAGGTACAATGGGAGAGTCGATTTTTTACCATTGAAAATGGTTATCAGATGCAAATCGCCTGAGACGTATTTTTGGCTATATCTCCGAGGATTTTGAGAGGATCGAGATGGAAATAGTACCAAAAGTTGAGGAATTTATCGAGACACGTATGAACGTTTGAATTTTGAAAATCTACTGGGAACTTTTTTTGAAATTTTGCAAAATTCCAAAAATTCCGGGTTTTTTGGGTGGTGTTTGTTTACTAAATGGTAAATATTTCGAAAAAAAAACTGACTTAAGAAAAAATGAAATAAAACAGTCCTAGGGTAATAGTAGTAGCTAGTTTAGCTACCAAATGGCGAAATAATTTTGAAAATCGGTAAATAATTGTGTGATAGGTGGTCCCTTTACATTTGGAATTCTAGAAAAATGGGTGTTTCCGTACATAAAAAGTTTTGTAGCTTTTATGATTATTGACCGATCCTCATGGTAATAGTGTTAAAAGATGCAGAAGCAGACGAGAAGTGCATTCGTTGGAATTTTAAAAATCGGTTAATAGTATTTCGGCTGTGTCGAGGCAGTCAGCGGGCGCTTTACAATCGTAAAAATAAATAGGTACTACATATCTAACTTTAAAAATATAATAGGTTTTTGCATTTGATTTGATTTTGGTTTTTCTTAAATTTTTGAATTCATTTTCAATGCTCCGATTCTTGCGGGGACTGCAAAATCTGTCAATTTTTTATAGGTATTTATAAGATAAATACCTATAAAATAAAGAATCGAATACTCTTTTAGTTCTAATCAAAATTTTGATGATTTTAAGATAGCTTAGTATTTTTTCAAGTTAGAAATACCATTGGACGTCATTGTCAGCAAAGCTGCAAATCACAGCTCCTGTCCAAGTTTTCGTATCGCAGAATCTGCCTCAGACTTTTGAATCAAGTGTAATCTTCAATAAAAACTTTCTGTAGCGCATTTAAATGAAAACGGATTTGAATGTTCCTTCTGAAGACACTCTGGAGCGCTGTAAGAGTAATCTTGTAGAGAGTTAACTTTGAATAGTGCTACCCAGTTTAGGATTATTTACTAGGTGTCTGCTAATTCACTGCAAGCTGGGTTTGGTTCACTAAAGGGGTTCGGGAACTCAATCTAAAGTTGATAAACAAGATTTGTAGGTGGTGTCAATAGCGGCAGTCGAAGTCACGCGCATGGCACGTGCCGCCGCCGCACGCCGTTGGGAACTGTTACGTAATGTTTAAATGCACCTACACTAATAAGGCATTATCCTGTACAATATTAGTGCCATGTAGTTTCCTTGTATCTGTCACAAGAACTGTGGCACACTTTTCCAGTTGATCAATCGAAAAATAACTTGAATAGATGGTTAATTATGATTGAATGATGGGGCGTTATTTATAGACGCAGCACTAACTACATTGCAGTTTGTTTGCGTGAACTCCCGATATTGTTGAACTAAAATTGATTGCTTCGTAATTTGATAGCGTTCCCCTTTTGAGGAGGTGGATATGCGGCAGTTATGTAGTTCGGGATTATATTTAACGGCTGATAGATTGATGGTGGCGTCGGCGATATAGGTGCGAGCACGCAATCACGCTGGTTAAGCTTTAACGTAACTTTAATTATAAATTCCCATGTTAACGGAATTTATTCATGGAAAAGTTTCGCTCTAATATATGAGGCATCGAAAATAAAATCGGTGGACATTACCTATAGCACGATAAAGTTATGTATTTATTATTGTAGAGTTGTGCACGTTTTACCAATAAAGATGATTCAGCAACAGCGGGTGATGGGGGAGCACGTCTCCACTCAACTACGAAACAACGCTAACGAGTTTCTTCAAAATTAAAACATCTTCAACACAACTGCAAGATTCCATTTTGTATCTGAGTCGTCGTAAAGAGCAATCTGTGTAATTAGAGAAGTTTGGCGCGTCGGTGCCCCAGATCGGCTACAGCTGTGCCAGTGTCACATTTGCATTTTAACTCAAATTGTATAAACAGATCTTTGTGCACGCGACCAACTTTCGTACAGAGTTGGCACTAACGACTGGTCTGTGGGCAAATCCTGCGAATTTCTATGTTAACTAGTTATGTAGTTGTCTGGTTACCTGTTTCGTCGAATCGCACGTCTAATGGCTTGCTATTGACCCGTTTGATTGGTGCAATGCAACCAATATGCATTCCAGTTCCATATTGCAGAGCCGATAGTGAGTGAACTGAAGGTAATTGTGGTTGGTCGTAAGCTTCGAAAATGTTTGAGCATTCTAGGAATATGAAATCAATTCAGTAAGATATTTATCAATCGGTGTAAGGACATCGATGTTTATTTAAGATACGTTCAAATATGTTTCTTTTGTCTACTAGTGTTAGATCAATATTGTGAAAAATGGCATCAAAACAAATCTTATATTTTAAAGTTAATTTGTTTAAGCTATTTTTTTAAATAACATAGAGTGTCATCCACTTGTATGATAGGTTTTTATTTAACGTGCGTTCTGTAGTCAAGGTTAATAACCTAGCTTTCATTTGTTTTACATAATATAATGACAGTCACAAACACGCACACTCTGTTAGTACCACGAATACGGGAGCAGTCACAGCAGTTAGAAAACAATGATCGAACATCCGCCTAAGTTTCTTAATGTCATTGTGACATCCAATAAATGGACCGTGGTGAAGCGCATAAGAGTTTATCATAATAATAAATAGGAGGAGATCATTAAGCGAGCAGGTCCGTTAGTAACCGACGGGCCCATTGTGGATGGGGAGGCGATTTATCACTGTGAAGCTTTCCTGAGTCTGAGATTATCTTCGGCTCTTTATTTGTCTCGCAGTCGGTTTGTGGAGTTGGAAACAATTAAAACTTTGCCTCGAATAGTCTCTGACTTTGATTTACTTCTCGTAATGATGAGTGTGTTGTTATTTTACAATGCGAATAGATTCGAAATTATTGTTTAATTGGCCGAGATACTACGTGCAAGTTTCCTTTAGAGACCGTTCGAGCGACTTATAAGGCGAACATTTTATCCATTGCGTCAATTAGAATGTAAAGCGTTCTTCTACAGTACCAGTGACATGTAAGTAAAGTCTCACTAATTGCTGCAAACTGCGATGTCGACAATTAAGTTGCCATATTCGGGTGTGCGACTAACAACATCCTACATAATTGCGATTGAAATAGAGATATGAGGAAACTATGCAATGTCAAGAGAATGTTCATTGCACGTAAGTATTTGTTGAAAGCTTAATTACTGTTTGAATTCTAATGTTCTCTCTAAAAGCTAAACTAATAATTCTGCAACTACTTATTTAGTGCTGATTGCTACATTGACAATTAATAAATAAAATCTATAATGCAAGCTGTTAACAAAAGCAAGAAATATGTTTATCCCTTCTCTAACGCTGCCAAAGTTTTATTGAACAAGTAATAAAATGTATGCCTAAATGATGCATGCATGCACGGTCTATGAGACCCAAGGGTCTAATTCATCCCAGAAACATCGGCGACCTCTAAGAGTCGGCCCTGCACGTTCAATTATGCCCCGACAACGTAACAAGAAGCCCTACACGGGGGATTAGCGCTGCATGCTGGAACTTTGGGGGTCGGGTGAAGGGTAATTTGCTCAGTTACAAGTGCCCTGAATAAATATTGTCCAAGCTTTTAACTTAAGCCGACCGACCTATTCAAATTTAAGGAGTTCTCATATCTAATTCTCCAGATTTTACGTAATATCTTTTGATTTTTCCAAAGTATGTTTGGGCTTTAACACTATATTATCTGACTTAAGATACTCGTATAAAATCCATTCAACCCAAAACTTATCTGCATCGGATTTCAATCGTTAAATGTTTTTACACTGAAAAGTCTACATAAATTGAATAACGTCAGACCCGAAGAGCTTTTTAAAGCTAGATATAAGATTCTGATATCTACTAAGCCCTACTATTTACGTTTATCTGTTCTTTAGAATTTACAATCTCGTTGAATATAATTGAAAATGCAGCCGATTTATGGTCATATGTGGTGACACATTGCATTTTATCTGTTAAGATTTATGGTAAGTATTAAAATTATCTTTACAGATTACAGCTGTTGTAGGCATAAGATTTTTGGAGAAAAAAACTGATACATAACTTGGCAGTTTGCAAATAGTATTAGTAACTCTGCGAGTCAAATAAGAATGGTACTGTCAAACGGTAATATTGACCTTTGACTATTACTTATTCTGTGCCTTTGTTCCTTTTTTTGCACATCCTACACCCTGAAGTGGAAGCGAAACGCAAACAAATATGGACGTTTTGATAGTACTATTCTTATTTGGAGTGATGATTTGGTTCGCATGGTAATTGTATTGATACAATCCACAAGTACCGTATCTCCAAGTGCGGAGTAAGTTGTAAAGTAGTAAGTAGTGCATAGTTTGATTTACTAGTTAGATTGAAAAGTATTTAATAATTAAGTTTATTTGAATAAAGCTTATTTGACTTATTTGACTTTGACTTTGGGTGCAGTAATTGCATTGTCCCTCTGGCGCCGCGGTCTCGTGGCGCCGCTAATGGATCATCGCTGCGGTATCGAGTTGTAAGTCGTCTCCTGGTCACTGAATTACCTAGGAAGTAGTTTCCAAGATAAGACAGCAGTGCACCTTTTATCATGTTTGAATTTGGAATCATCTGCAGATCTAGAAGTACAGTTTAGATCCTAAATATTTTCTGATTTAATGGGATGTTCTAACTTAATATTTTAAATGCGAAAGACAGTTTGAACATTGAAAAAATTTATGTTTTCGTGATCGAGTACCTACATATACGAGTAGTGCCCCATTTTATGAAATTGTGTGTTAACCGAGGAGCTCGGTGGCGCAGTGGTTTAGCGCCTGGCCCAGCGATTGCGGAAGTTAAGCAACGTTCGCAAGGGTCGGTCATGGGATGGGTGACCAAAAGTTTATTATCTCGAGCTCCTCCGTGCTTCGGAAGGCACGTTAAGCCGTTGGTCCCGGCTGCATTTGCAGTCGTTAACACCCACCAATCCGCATTGGGCCCGCGTGGTGGGTTATGGCCCATCCTCCTTACCACCCATAAGGAAGGCCTGTGCCCCAGCAGTGGGGACATCAAAATGGCTGATGGTGTGTTAATGCGCATCCTGGCCCAGAATGCGCCTTGATCATTTGCCTGCAATTTCGCAGATATGAGAGGTACGCGGATGGGCCATGTCAAATTGTGCGTCTGTCGGAGGGCTTCAAAGTGAAATTTGAATTACCAAAATCAGTTGATAACTTTTAGAAATTTTATAAAATTTGCAAAATTTCTAATTTTTTTCGCCGACTTGGATCGAGAATTTTCAAATAACTTTGTTTTGAGCTCGCTATTCAAGAAAGGCGGACGGACATAATCTGTAGGCTGTTGTAGCGGGTCCCTTATACGCGCAAGGTCAGTCTGCACTCTTCGTTGTATCGTCAGTACCTACGATAAAGAATGAATTCCTATTAACTATGTTTTGGCACTGATAACAGCGCCATCAATATAATTCCGCCACCAAATAAGGTGGCTTTACGAACAGATTTAGTACATTTCGTTGAATAAAATAAAGTCAAATTTTACTGTGTCCTTTATTTCTAAATTACGTTTTCAATGCCTTTGATAGTTGCGTGAAGTGTGAGATCTGTAGATTGTTTAAAATAAAATCGTTTGCAAATTTTGTGGACAAACAAAAAAACAAACGAGAAAGCAATCTTATAAAACGTGTTAAAAGGATAATATTTTGGAGGGTATGAGGCAGTTGACATTGTTATTATGACTTTAAGCGTAGCTAGCTGACACACGAATGCTTTAAGAGTTGGCAGCCGTAGGGGGGTTGAAGGTTGGCCCAAATTTATGGCGGTGCGATTTATTGGGATTTAGCTGACGGCCGCGGCTGTGCATCCGACCCGCCGTCATATCGCCGACACACCGACACGTACTACGCGCGACCTATATTGATGACGAAACCACCACCCTCCCATTTCCCTTCCATCTAATCTTTCGCACAATGTAAATACAGCCCTCTATAGACCACCCCTTCACTAAAGCGATTTATTAACAGTCTCAAAAATTTTTCGGAACTTAAAACAGCTGAAGATGAGCTCTTAGAATTGAGTGTTTTAATATTGAATGGCCCGACCTAGTGCCGCGGGTACAAAAAAGTTAATTACCTTTTCCTTTCTGCTCTCCTTTAGATTAGTACAGACCGCTTTCAATGTCAAGCGATATAAATGGAATCCTCGCTTGTGGCTTCAATGGCGGCGAAAATAGAGTTTGGTACTGTTCAGCCACATTTTGCTAAGTAACGTATTGATGACGGTAATCCTTACTTGACCTAAAATTGGGTTTGTAAAGACATGTCACATTATATATATATATATATATATATATATATATACCTAGTTGGTTACTAAGTTCTGTAACTATGGAAAACATGAATAATACTAAATTTACAAATAATGCTACAATGAATTATATACCAAATGAAAGCACAAATATTTAAGATTATCATGTATTAAAATTATTCGAAATGACCGCCTCTGGCATGAATACACGCCTTTAGACGACGAGGCCAGTCATCGATGGCAGCACGAACTACCACCATATCCAATTCTGCGACTGCCTTGAGAATAGCGCGCTTAAGAGAGTCGAGATTCATGTGGGGCTTAGCACATGCTTTCTCCTCAATAAGTTGCCATATGGCATAATCCAGAGGATTTAAGTCTGGGCTGGAGGATGGCCATTCTTCCTGCGCGATAAAATCAATTTTGTTAGCCCGAAACCATGCTTGTGTAGATTTTGCTTTGTGCGCAGGGGCAGAGTCCTGCTGGAAGACCCATGGCTGGTTTTGAAATAAAGTGTGGCTTAAGGGTTTGACAACAGGTTCCAGAACGGTATCTTGATAAACTCTAGCGCCCGTTTTCACACCTTTTTCACAGAAATGAACCTTACTTAGCCCTGAATAGGACACCCCCAGCCAAATCATCACTGATGAGGGGTGGTGACCTCGTTGGACCCTCGGAGCAATCATGCTGGCTTCTTTACTATTCTTAGCGTATACTCTATCATTTTGACGGTTAAAATTTTCTTCGACTGTGAAGATTTTTTCATCATTAAACAAGATTTTTCGATGGCCGTTTTGTGCGTACTGCTTTAGTAGAGCGCGACTTCATGCTAACCTCATAGCCTTCAATCGTGCGTTTAGCAGATGACCCTTTCGTCTACGGTAAGCGTGAAGCCCAAGGTCATCATTGATATTTTTTTTAAGGGAACTTCTCTTCACAGTCATCTGTATTGCCAATAACTTTTGCTTCCGGACGGGATTTCTCGTGATTCTCGCCTTCACTGCCTTGATCACAGCTGGTGTCCGAACGGTGCGTGGTCTTCCTGATCTTTTTCGGTCATCGACGGTCAAGGTATTACTGTACCTATGGATAGTGCGATAAATAAATTGCTTGTTGATTTTCAACTTTTGTAGCAACTTGAAAATCATATTCGGTGGCTGCCCACATTTGTGCAGAGCAATTACAGCGACACGATTCTCCTTCAACCCCCATTCCATGGTGAAATAAACAAAATATGATATACGTGTGGTATGGAATTATAGCTTATAAAACTGTCAATAATAGGTCATTTTTATTTTTTCTTTTCATTTGTTTTAATGGCCAGTAATCGATAAAGAAACTCAGTAACAGAACTTTTGACCAACCTGTGTATATATGGTGTTTAGAAGGATCATTAAATCAAGGATTCTTGCGTTTGTTTTTTACTTTCATAACATTGATTCAAATTCTTAAAATTTTTAGATACATTCTACAAGTAATATACCTAGTTGGTTACTAAGTTCTGTTACTATGGAAAACATGAATAATACTAAATTTACAAATAATGCTACAATGAATTATATACCAAATGAAAGCACAAATATTTAAGATTATCATGTATTAAAATTATTCGAAATGACCGCCTCTGGCATGAATACACGCCTTTAGACGACGAGGCCAGTCATCGATGGCAGCACGAACTACCACCATATCCAATTCTGCGACTGCCTTGAGAATAGCGCGCTTAAGAGAGTCGAGATTCATGTGGGGCTTAGCACATGCTTTCTCCTCAATAAGTTGCCATATGGCATAATCCAGAGGATTTAAGTCTGGGCTGGAGGATGGCCATTCTTCCTGCGCGATAAAATCAATTTTGTTAGCTCGAAACCATGCTTGTGTAGATTTTGCTTTGTGCGCAGGGGCAGAGTCCTGCTGGAAGACCCATGGCTGGTTTTGAAATAAAGTGTGGCTTAAGGGTTTGACAACAGGTTCCAGAACGGTATCTTGATAGACTCTAGCGCCAGTTTTCACACCTTTTTCACAGAAATGAACCTTACTTAGCCCTGAATAGGACACCCCCAGCCAAATCATCACTGATGAGGGGTGGTGACCTCGTTGGACCCTCGGAGCAATCATGCTGGCTTCTTTACTATTCTTAGCGTATACTCTATCATTTTGACGGTTAAAATTTTCTTCGACTGTGAAGATTTTTTCATCTGTAAACAAGATTTTTCGATGGCCGTTTTGTGCGTACTGCTTTAGTAGAGCGCGACTTCGTACTAACCTCATAGCCTTCAATCGTGCGTTTAGCAGATGGCCCTTTCGTCTACGGTAAGCGTGAAGCCCAAGGTCATCATTGATAATTTTTTTAAGGGAACTTCTCTTCACAGTCATCTGTATTGCCAATAACTTTTGCTTCCGGACGGGATTTCTCGTGATTCTCGCCTTCACTGCCTTGATCACAGCTGGAGTCCGAACGGTGCGTGGTCTTCCTGATCTTTTTCGGTCATCGACGGTCAAGGTATTACTGTACCTATGGATAGTGCGATAAATAAATTGCTTGTTGATTTTCAACTTTTGTAGCAACTTGAAAATCATATTCGGTGGCTGCCCACATTTGTGCAGAGCAATTACAGCGACACGATTCTCCTTCAACCCCCATTCCATGGTGAAATAAACAAAATATGATATACGTGTGGTATGGAATTATAGCTTATAAAACTGTCAATAATATGTCATTTTTATTTTTTCTTTTCATTTGTTTTAATGGCCAGTAATCGATAAAGAAACTCAGTAACAGAACTTTTGACCAACCTGTGTATTATGGTAGTACGAGTTTTTAAAGCATCCGATTCGATTAATTTAAAATTTTCCCTAATAGCTGCAATGATTTTGGCTTATCGCTCTTTACTACTTCAATACGAGTGTTTTCGTATTCGTTTTGTACCTTTCTGTAAAACCAAATATAATTAAACTGCTGTTCTTAAACTTTTCTCATTTTTAAAAGTTTACTCAAGACTAGACGTCTATAGAGAATCAGTTATCTCCATGGGGTGTCGGTAACAAGACAATTCTAAAGGCAATCCCCGGTGTTTTCGCGCGAGCGTCGGCGAGGGCGTCGGTGTTGACTGCGTCGAGTGTTTGCTCCGGGAACTACTTTGCCCTCGCACTTCACTCTCTTTTATTCACCGGACGCGGGAACTTTTTATGCGATAAGGAAGCCTTTTCGAACGACTTTCATTTGTTTTCTATTTCCATCCTCCCGATAATGGCCGCCCTTTGTGAGTAGTTTTGTCTATTGTCATGTTTTCTTCCTCGTGCATCAAACATTATTTTTAAAATCAGTTTTCTTAGAAAATAATAATTGGGGTTTCTCAGTATTTATGAAAGGTTTTTACTTTATATTTGAAGTCTTTTTGACCATTGAGAACTTTGTGAAAGATATATCTCTGAGTTGTTGTGTAACTGTCGTTGCTTCTGCGTTCCATTACATAATAATGAGCCAGAATAAAGAGAAAAAAATAAATTTCAATATGTGTTTGTTCTAAGTTCTAAAAATGGGGTCTGATCTTCTGCATGTATTGTATTCTTTATAACTAACAAAAAAACAGATAGGTGTACAGAGTTACTTTTTCGTTTGTAAGATATTATTATGTCAACTACAACCCGGGAAACTATCTAGGTTAGTTGCGTTATAAAGACGTTCCTTTTTAACTCGTACAGAATAAAATCTATTTTTTTTTAATGATAAGCCAGCGCTTGGCCAAGTCGTTCAGCACTGAACGATTTGGATTCTTGGAAGGCTTCCACGGAGATTTTGTTAATCAAACTGCAGTACGTCTTCCTGCTCTAACTGCATTCCAACCATTTTGGACATGGACTTTATCTAACCTTACACATTTGAGATTTTAGATTTTTCTTCTCGTTCAAAACCGTAGTGATGTCTTACGAAATATATTTAATTAGTATTCAAGTTAGAAAAGATTGTGTTTTAAACATAAAAAGTAAGTATTTAAAAATTGGATAAAATGGTATGGTTTATTAGTTTTAGCACAGAAAAAAATAGATATATTTTAAAATCTTCATTTACGAGTATAAATTAGGTTAAATTCAAACGATAGCTAACTAACCACAAAACTTTGGTGGCCGCGTAGTTTGTTGTGGCTCGGATACCGACACCAGGTGGCGCTTCGATGCACTTTATCTCGATACCCGTACCCGGGTGTCCGGGAGTCCGGGCAACAGTGTGTCTGGGTCAAGGCCGGCGCGTCCGGCGTTCAGGCTGATAAAAACTTTAGCACCTTCGTAACAGGAACGCGATGTGGAAGGTGCGATTTTCCTGATATTAGTATACTAAAATTATGTTACTTTATATTGTTAAAGGGTTCCAGGTAAAGTGTTTTGTATGAATTATTTTACTGTTTAAAACTACTACTACTACACGTATTATAAAGTAGACGATTATCTGAAAAATCTAAATGCGTGAAAATGATGTACTTAACACATAACTTGCTATAAGTACTTTGTTGCCAATAATCCTATTCTTCTTTCTTTCTTATCGAATGAGGAATCCTATTGTACTGTATTTGGTAACGATATAAACTTAAGTTTGTAAATATCGTTACTTACTATCCCCGTCAATTGGTAATGCGCCTGGCGGCCATGATTTTAACCTCAAAAACGAAAAACAATTGTATTTTTTTAAACACTTACCTAGACCCCATCTTATTGAAAATAATAATTCGATAATTCATATTAGATTACCTATTAGAATTTTCTAGTTTCGTGACATTTTTAGTTGCGGATCACGTCAACGTGGATGTTAATGTGACAAGGTTCCAGCGCATTACCAATTGACGGGGATAATATTGTTTCTTGCGCCCTTTTTCTTCTCATTGTCAGTTAAAAAAGTCTGTGTAGGAAAATATCTTAGAGCATTTAGTTGAATGCTCTAAGGAAAATTATAGACGATTCAAAAGTGCTTAATTATTAAGTTTATTTGAATAAAGCACTTTTGACTTTGTTTTGTAAAGATTTCTAAAAATTAGCCAAAATAACATAATTTGATCTCCACTTTCAAGTAGGTACACGAACATTAATTTTTGAAACCAAATATTACTTACTTTAATGGCAGGGTGCGTGGGTTTATTAGCCAGCTCAAGTTTATTTTTATACTCGACCTTTCATGTTGTTCGCTAATACTACGGTCAGTGAGGGAAGTTTGTCTCGGCTGGTAATATGCAGAACAACATCAGTATTTGGTCGGTTTTTGGAAGCGAATTGATTTGAATTGAACATTGTTAAACTTATCAATTTCATAATACTAGGGTGGTCCCATAATGACTTGGCCTGATATATTTCTAAATATGTTCAAACATTTTGGACTGCAGTATAGAAATCTTTCACTCTTTAATAATCTTAATATATAAAATCGTAAACTGAATGACTGACTGACTGACTGATCTATCAACGCACAGCCCAAACCGCTGGACCTAGAGACTTGAAATTTTGCACACAGATACTTTATATAATGTAGGCATCCACTAAGGAAGGATTTTTGAAAATTCCATCCCTAAGGGGATGAAATAAGGGATGAAAGTTTGTATGAAAGTCCCTCAGTTTTGAAGCTAGAATCTTCAAATTTTGTGTTTAGGCTGACGATTGAAAATTAATAAATACGGGTCTCAGCGTTTTTCAAAATTCTACCCCCGAAGGGGTGAAAAGGGGGATGAAGTTCTGTATTGAAGAAAATCCTTCATTTTCGAAATAAAAATCGCTAAATTTATAATTTAGGCTTATGGATAGAAATCTAAAGCAACGTAGGTATATTGTTTTTGTTAGGATTTCAACTCCAAAGGGGATGAAATGGGGGTGAAAAGGGTTAAAAAAACCTAAAAATAGATATGGATGTCGTTATCGGGGTTTTGTGGGATGACGATTGCAAAAATGACATTTATTTTGAAGTCCAACCACGGTGGTCATGATTTAACCCCTAAAGGGGTGAAAATGGGGTCCAAATTTTTTATGGAAAAATAATATAAAATAGACATTACAACTTTAAACTTCGTAGGAGCACATCTAAAAATAAATAGGCAAATATATATTTTGTTATTTTGAAAATCAACCCCTTAGGGGGTAAATGGGGTGAGTAAACATAAAATCGATATAGATGTCGTTATTGGGGTTTTCTGGGATGACGATTGCAAAAATTACATTTATTTTGAAGTCCAACACGGTGGACATGACACATATGGACCTGGTCATGCACATCCAGGGAACGGGAACGGGAACGGGAACGGGAACGGGAACGGGAACGGGAACGGGAACGGGAACGGGCACGGGCACGGGAACGGAACGGAACGGAACGGAACGGAACGGAACGGAACGGAACGGAACGGAACGGAACGGAACGGAACGGAACGGAACGGAACGGAACGGAACGGAACGGAACGGAACGGAACGGAACGGAACGGAACGGAACGGAACGGAACGGAACGGAACGGAACGGAACGGAACGGAACGGAACGGAACGGAACGGAACGGAACGGAGCGGAACGGAACGGAACGGAACGGAGCGGAAGGGACCGGACCGGACCGGAACGGAACGGAACGGAACGGAACGGAACGTAACGGAACGGAACGGAACGGAACGGAACGGAACGGAACGGAACGGAACGGAACGGAACGGAACGGAACGGAACGGAACGGAACTGAACGGAACGGAACGGAACGGACCGGAACGGACCGGAACGGAACGGAACGGAATGGGAACGAGAACGGGAACGAGACGGTAACGGGAACTAGAACGGGACGGGTACGGGAACGGGAACGGAAGGGGTACGGGACGAGTACGGGACGGGATCGGACGGGAACGGAACGAAACGGGAATGAAACAGGAACGTAACGGGAACGAAACAGGAACGAAATTGAAATGAAATGGGAACGGAACGGGAATAGAACAGGATGGGAACGGGAACGGGAAAAAGAACCGGACGGGAACGGAACGGGAACAAGAACGGGAACGTAAGGCGTACGGGACGGTTAGGGGACGAGAACGCAGCGGGAACGTAACGGGAATGGGAACGGGAACGAAACGTGAACGGAACGAGAACGAAACGGGAACGGAACGGGAATATAACGGGACGGGAACGGGAACGAGAACAGGAGGGGAACGGGACAGGAACGGGATGGGAACGGAAACGGAAACGGAAGGGGTACGGGACGGTTACGGGATGTTTACGGGACGGGAACGCAAACGGGACGGGAACGGAATGGGAATGGGGAACGGGAACGGGAGCGGGAGCGGGAGCGGGAGCGGGAGCGGGAGCGGGAGCGGGAGCGGGAGCGGGAGCGGGAGCGGGAGCGGGAGCGGGAGCGGGAGCGGGAACGGGAACTGGAAGCCTTGTGCGAGGCCCGCCACACGCGGCAAATGTCTTGCCTCGCCAGGCAGCGCGCTTGATGGGGACTCGCCTAATCGCGTAAAAATGGCTGGCCGGATCCTGGTTGAAGGTTCCTTAAAAGGATTTCGTCTAATATCCACGCGGACGAAGTCGCGGGCAGAAGCTAGTCTGCTATAAAACTAGTATCAACCTGCAATTGTTAGTTTGAACGCGACAGCCAATTAAAGAGGACGTGTAGATAGTTTTTGAAATTGTCGAAAATTGAGTACCGGAGTCCTTTATAAGGAAAGCCATTCCCCCGCTACAATCAAACAGCGTTTGGATGGTGTGTATGGCGAGCCTTCCCCTTCCTATAGCACTGTAAAAACTTCTTATTTGCGAATTGTAGAAAGACCTACAGGGAAGAAAATTTGCTAATGATGAAGTGTTGCAATCAGCTGTTTCAGGCCACATTGAAGGCAAAAATTCTGTCTACTTTTTTAAAGGTATTTAAATGTTGGTTCAGCGATTTAGTACGTGTGTTGTAAATTACGAATACTATATTAAAAAGTAATGCGGGTTTTATTTAATTTCTACTTCCACAATGCAGTTTGGCCAATTTATTATGAGACCCACGTACCTACTGAACATAAATGCAAGGTTTTACATAGATTATATATGTATATAGTTCGTTGGTATTGCAAAACCCCTCAATACTTATTAGATAATATGTAGACAGAAACGCTGTAACAGGCATCTGTTCAAGCCATCTCTACTAGTATTCCCGTTGAGAGTTGCGTGTTCGATCAATCGCAGGTGCGCGCGCGCCTATCAGATTCTGCGAGAACTCGCGCTGCATCGCGTCAAAGCGCCGCTGATGCCTGCACTATCACGCACTTATCGCAAACAACATAATAGCGCGGAATTATAGCGCGCCAGCTTATTTCGAATAGCTATGATAGACAATCGATAATCGACCTGCCCTAATATTAGCACAAATAACGTTACTTGTAGCGCGGTGACAAGTTTGATCAGGTAATTGATTGGTTGACACGAATAATTTGACTATAATAGTCGTGAAAGTTTATACAGGCTTGCCTGCTGATTCCGAGTCGATAAACACAAAGTTTTGCTTTAGAAACTACCAAGGACGAACTAGTTTATACCAGCTACTAAACGATGTTGGTTGGTTGTGTAATTCTTAAATAACTTCAAAAATTTTCAGTAGACTATGATCTCATTATTGACTGTCTGTATTCACCTCTAACAACACCCATGCCAGAACTAAGCTGCACAATTATTGTTTTAATTAAAATTTTAGTACAAACATTAAAACCATTGCTCATCTGTTTTACCAATAGGGAATATGCATCAATTTTTTTTTTAATCTTAATCAAAAGTATAATGCGTGAGAAAATTAACTGTAATATTAAAACTTTTCTCTTGCGTTTTTTTCTCGTGATATAGTTACTTGAAGTTAGCGCGCAGCAGCACCCGCCGAAAACGCTCCATACAAAATGGTGACGTCACACATCACGTTTCGGGTGTGTTTCGGCGCGTTTAATATGGAGTTAGCCAATAATCTTCAATTATCTCCCTAAATTTTGCGTTTAAGTACATACGTGTCATACAAAATATCATTTCTTATTCGATATTCTATCTAACTGTAAAGTGCATTATATCCGAAAATGAAAAAAAAAATCGTTATTTTCCCCTGATTTCATCGTGTGATAAAACTAAAATAATACATTTTTTTTATTTTTTTCCTGTTCCATGATGTTTTTATAAGTGTCCGCAGCGATCAAGCTCAACTTCATCAAAATCGGTGACTTATGCATATTCCCTATTGGTCGAAACGCACGCAATAATCAACTGCAGGGCTCGGAGTATAATTAAATTAAAATTGTTTTAATCACAATAAAACACGTTCCGAGCATGTTTTATGCAAATTAACTTAGACGGATTACTGGATTATAATCTAAATTGTAATTACTAAGCTGCAGACAGGCAGGTATAAATGAATGTAACAGTTATTATTAAGCATTTAAATTAAGCCTTTAATCTTATTTGCCGTCCTAATCTGTCCTACATTACGCGGTGTTTGCTTTGCTAACTTAGTTGTGTTCTAAGTTTCTGATGAGTCTGCTGTTGTGCACAGATGTTCTCTGCTTTTAGAATAACTTTGTTACAACAAAATTGTGGGTTTTAAAATCAGTCGGTTAATTTTACTCGATGTAGTTTTTGATGAACTAATTAAACAATTTGATACCATGGCATTATATATTCTGTACCATGGCGATGGATTCAACCACCTCTGTGGCACAGAATATATAATTCTGTGGTCTAATGGTTCGCCCACCCGTGTACAAGACGCAGAGGACCCGGGTTCGATTCCCAAGGGGGTACAATTTGTACTCAATTTGGTTGGTGGTAGGGCTTATTTCAAGTCTGCCTGACTAGCTTCCACCATCTTACCTAAGTGTGACGCCATAACAACAATTTAAAATTTGTTGTGCTCCGGCAGTTAGAGGTAAGATAGCAAGTTCCTCAGTGATGAGGATTCCGGGTGTATTGCGTTTCCACCTTTGGCCTTCATCACTTCACATCAGGTGAGGTAAAGGCCAAGCACTAGCCCGTTGTGTATAAATATATATATAAATATATTATACAGCAAACACAGATTCTTTCTAGGCAAGATAAAAATCGTATGAAATACTTGTATTAAAAAAGTTTTTTAAAAAAACAAAACCTCCTTCAAAAAAGCTTAAAAATAAATGGCTCTAAAAAGCAAGAAATAAATATTCAAATCTGCATTAATAACTAACTCGAAAGTTTGTACGCATATCTAATATTAAACAACGCCTTTTGAAGTCGGGTGGGAGGGTCGGGGACAGGGGAGGACGAAGGATGACGACGATCATGGGTTCAAACCCCACCCGACTTCATAAGACGTTGTTTAATATTAGATATGCGTACAAACTTTCGAGTTAATTATTAATGCAGATTTGAATATTTTATTTCTCGCTTTTTAGAGCCATTTATCTTTGAAGCTGTTTTTGTTAGGTTATTTTTAAGCTTTTTTGACGGAGGTTTTGTTTTTTAAAAAAACTTTTTTGATTTTAAACTTTTTTGTGGTAGGTATATTTAGTGACGATATTATCTAAGTTACAATTGCCTAATGTCAACGGCTCATCATCTTTTACAAAATACTGCTTTTCCCCACGCAGGGGCGTTAATAGGGAATATGCATCAATTTTTTTTTAAATCTTAATCAAAAGTATAATGCGTGAGAAAGTTAACTGTAATATTAAAACTTTTCTCTTGCGTTTTTTCTCGTGATATAGTTACTTGAAGTTAGCGCGCAGCAGCACCCGCCGAAAACGCTCCATACAAAACGGTGACGTCACACATCACGTTTCAGGTGTGTTTCGGCGCGTTTAATATGGAGTTAGCCAATAATCTTCAATTATCTCCCTAAATTTTGCGTTTAAGTACATATGTGTCATACAAAATATTGTTTCTTATTCGATATTCTATCTGACTGTAAAGTGTATTATATCCGAAAATGAAAAAAAAATATCGTTATTTTCCCCTGATTTCATCGTGTGATAAAACTAGGATTATACATTTCTTTTATTTTTTTTCCTGTTCCATCATGTTTTTATAAGTGTCCGCAGCGATCAAGCTCAAATTCATCAAAATCGGTGACTTATGCATATTCCCTATTGTTGAGGAGTTCTCCTGGTACTTCACTATCAGCTCCACTTCACCATATGTATTATGATGAGCATAAATGGCCTAGCAACCATATTAAAGTAATCGTATCGTACCAATGAAATAATTAGTATTGAATAGTTCCGATGATCATCCATGCTGGTCTTCATCATCAGTTCCACTTCACCAAAATGGTACTTTTCGAAAGCAAATGTACAAGTTACTTAAGAAAATACCAAAATCGCTATAGGTGTGCCTATAATATTTGAAGAGTTCCCTTGATTTCTCCAGGATCCCATCATTAGATCCTGACTTCATGATAATGGGACCAACTTAAAAGTATATACTTTCAAACAAAAAAAGAATTTTTCAAATCGGTCAAGCCGTCTTTGAGTAATCGAGTAACATACATAAAAAAAACAAAGATTCCGACGAACTGAGAACCTCCTCCTTTTTTTGAAGTCGGTTAAAAAGAGCTAATGAGGATCATTAACGATTTTTGTTTAGTAGCTTATCAAAAAGCTTATGCCACCACATGATTAACTGTGAAGAAATTTTTACGATATCTCTTAAACCTGAGAGGTTATACGAGCTAAAAAGTGCTAAAACACTGTTATTTTGGGGGGTCCTAATGACGTCATCGAGACGTACGCGAACCTTATGTCGTACGTGATAAAGCACATATTGCATTGAGCTTGGCATTTCCTTCAAAACCCTTATAAATCAACCATTTCTAAACAGATTTCAAAAAATCTTTTACCAAGTTTCATAGCTATATGAATATGTTTTTATATTATACCAATAAAACTTTAAGATTCAAACCTGTTACTGATCCTCATTATACACTTTTACTACAACTTCAAAGAAACTTACAATAAATTACCAATCTAAAACTCCGAATCACTAAAGCTCGATATTAGATTAATGAAACTTTTGACACATTTTTTTAAGCATGAAGGTAAGTTATATTAATTTTCCATTTGAAGAGATATTTTTATTCAAGTTTTGCAGAAATAGAGTAATTTCTAATACTTATTTCTGCGCTCGCAGAGCAACTGAACGGTATCAAGTTACTCTTACATAATTAACATACGAAACCACTGAACTAAACAATACATCAGCGTAAGAAACAGAGTTTAAAATTATTTTAAAGAGAGAAAATGTATCACGAAAACCGTAATATTACCAAATAACATAGAAAGCTTGTCTTGTTATGTATTGTGTTCTTGTTGCGACATGTGACGTCAATGGGGGGGCGTGGAGGTAACGAGCGGCAAACACGTGAGGGGGGTTACCTTTGACATGTAAATGGCGAGATACCGTCGCGAGAGGGCACCACCAACAGCACGCAGGACCGGGGTACCTGTGTGTGTACTCTTTGGACAACGAGCCTGATTGGATCAAAGGCCGACTACTTACAAAGAACACTTTCTACTTTGAGCTGAAACCTAGAGTCAGTTGTGCTAATTACTTTGAGATTTCGATTTATAATATTGTTCCTACATACTACAAGAATGTTTAACATTTAATAAAGTATTTACATCTTCCAATTCTTCGATTTACTTGACTTCAAAATTTTTAAGTAGACAAAATAATCATAGATTTTACAAGGAGTGTTCGAATTGTAGAGAAAATCCAAGCGCGTTGATATCAATTTTGTTTTCTTAAATAAGTAATACTTAACTGAAAGTACTTTCCTCGTGATTATCCCACCCTAAGCTCATATGCATGAAAGATTATGATATTATTGTAAGAAGATTAGATTAGCTATGACTCATGTGCTAATGTTCGCTGTTGGCAGAATGTGGATGTTACTTGCTTTAGCTGGAACCAAAATATAGAATAGAATAAACGAATCAAAAGCTTCTGTAGTTCATTGTTTTTTATCATTCATTATGACATTCATGACCCTACCTTATGAATTATTATCATAAACCATCTTGTGGTGAACGGAGGAAATGATTTAAATAATCATGAACTAAATAAAACAAATGCTGCAAAAATATTCGCACCAAAAACACACGGTAAAAAAATCTGCTAAAGTCTCTACAAGTTTCGTAAAACAGGGGATGTTAAGGAGCTCCGTAGCGTAACCGATCGGATATCCGAAATAAAAATCTATCCGTAACCGTAGCCGAATCCGATATAAAAGTTTCAGATAACTGTGGATATGGACGTAGTCTAGACGAAACACATTATGACAGGTTTTTCTGCCCGGATGAGCCGACAGACTGCGCGTTACTTACTTGCATGTTTGTTTATTATTTCTATTGCTTATAGTCATATCATAACTGTTTTACTTTCACAATTTCTTAAAAAATTAATATCCGTCCTTATAACCTAGTTCTAAACTATCCGAAACTAACGGATAATCCGAAATAATTTCATATCAGTCTGTAACCGTATCCGAAACCGGTATAATATTATTTCTGTATCCATATCTAGATCCGAAACCCATTACATACCTCCGTAAAAGAAATAAATTGAGCAATGAACTTTTGAGTGTCATGAAACGGACATTGGTCATAATATAAATGCATCGGTACGGTTTTAGAAAGATGATTAAATACAAAAGTTAAACATATGAAAAGAAATCTTTCTGGTGCAAAAACAAAATCTTTTTAAAGTTGCAGTGGTATCTGCAACCTGTAATCACAAAAACCATCTCGCGCAAAATTCTGTGATTCAGTTGCTGTAATGTGTCCTCAACTCGATCTTTATTGGGTACCTATCTCTCTATGAATCTGAACTTTTAGTAAGGGTAAAGTATTTAAATGGAAGATTTATCACACATGTTATCTTTACAAAATGCTTGTTACAAAATATCTATTGAAACGTTTAAATAATCAAAATTAAGAACTCCCCATAAATATCTGTAGGTCGGCTCGTGGAGATAATCAAAACGGCGTTATTAAAGGCATGAAATTGAGACGAAATTGGCGGAAACGAAGCGAAATGCTCCATTATTCAAAACGGAGTACGAGGTAATATTCCGGGTCGCGACTCGCACAAATCTTTTCCTCTGTATAGGTGCAGGTAGGAACATTGCTAGCTCATATTTTTGTGATTAAGAAAAGAATGGTAAAATACAAAATGTTAACATGGACTTGTGTCCATTTCGCTTATCTTTCATCTGGGCGCGAAAACATAGGTGATGTAAATGTGTAAGGTTTGTACTACTCGTACAGAAACTATAGGATGCTTAAACATTTTGTCCAGTACGCTGGACACCTGTCAATAAGCTTAATAACCAGCTTCATAGTGGATCAGTTAATTAAGGAGCTGGTCGCAGTGTAAGGCCGATTAATAGGCCAACACCTGCGGCTTCTAATAGTGCAGGAGACATCGAACGTCTACCACCCACTAGTTTATGCTGACCAGCAACCATCCCTTTGATGGGTGAGGTATAAATAGACCTATCTAGCTATTCAAAGTCAGTTTCATGAACAGGTCACAGGGACGTTTACGGTAAGTTTAGCAAGTTATTGATTGACACTCGATTGACTCGACTAGTCACAAGTATGTTAGAGGAATATTTAGGCAATACAATAATTATTCATCATACCGAAACTAAGCATTAATCTTAACCCACTCTTTGTAAACATTTCTAAATATACAAATCAAACAATAAAAAAATATACTAAGTAGTATTTATTTGCATGTCTAATACAACTCACAACAAAATTCGTTTCAACGATATTTAGTATTCAAATTCTGCGACCTTGGCTTGGAATACTAAACTAAATCTCCCGACTAAGCACTGGCCATTAATTACTTACTGAAGTAGTATTAACTAACAATACATAAACCGCTGTCCAGCTGTCGTTTATTATTTACAGAGTTATTCGGTAAGCTGTTCTCAATGAATCCCGGCCTTGTTGCTTCTTAATATTCTCGACCAACTGAAATTAAATCTAAACAATGGATTATAAATCACTCGCGAGGCGGGTTGGTTGTTTTTGTTCGCGCGATCGCACGAATCTTTGACCCGATAAACTTACTAAGATAAATATTCGGTACACAATATTTTGGCATGTCAACTACCACCCGCTGATTCTGTCGCGAGCAATATTCATGGGGATTGATCAAATCTTAAAGTTATAAATATTGTGGAAAAGTTGGCACGATGCAATATAAAGCTGCAATTTGTATTTTTTAGGTTAACCATCATGGAGATATGCAAACGAATGTATTTGTGTATGACGTTAGATTTAAGAACAATCACGATGATGGATGAAAATAATATTCCTACACATTTGAAACCTACTGTAAACTTTGATAAAAACAAACTGTAAATGATAGGTTATAGAAAGTATCACATCTATTTTCGTATGTATCCGACTTAGCGCGTCAGCAAAACATTTTGTATTAAAAATATTTTCTCAAAAGTAGATACTTAAAATAACCCTTCAACTCCCTGCTTGTAAAGCTTCGGTATCGGTATTGAAAGCCGATCGTTTGTCATTGATTCCGCTTCCTGCGGCAGGCTACATTGTGGCGGGAATCGACCCGGCGACCTCCGCCACCTGGCCCTTAATTCTGCTAAAGTTAACGCGATACTTATTGTGGCTCTCTGAATGGTCCTTCTACACTTACAGTATTGCTTTTGAGAGAGCTGTGTTTTTTTTCTGGTATACACGCTGAAATTTTAATCATTTGGTTACCGCAATGAGGTGGTTCCACTTATGATTACAAGCAACTTTTACTATAGGGCCAACTCTAATATCGTGAAAAACAATCAGCAGTTCCATACAAAAGTGACCTTACTGTATGGAACAGCTGATTTTTTTTTCACGTATCAGAGTTGGCCCCATAGTAAAGTTGCTTGTAATCATAAGTGGAACCATCCCATTGCGGAAACCGAATGATAAAAATTTCACGATGTATTATTTAGTATTGTCTAAAAATAGCATTGTAAATGCTAAAATCTCAAATAAAAAAAAAACATCTGTTGTTGTCACTAAGCCTAAAAACCAAACTATTGAAAGACCATTAAGACACGATTAAGTATTACGTTAACATCAGCAGAATTGACGCCCTCGAGCCGTCTCACCCCTGATTATTAATAATGGCCGCCATAACCCAATAGAAAGACAACGTTGCGTGTTTCCAATGGAAATTTAGAAATTACCCGCGGAGTTTGCTGGAATTGACACTTTGCTAATAAACGTTATTTATGACTTATAGGAGGCGGTAATCTTTGTTTGTGTTAAGTTTAATTTGTTTTTGTGATTTTTTTGTAAATGAGAATGAATTGCGATAGAAGAGGTTGGATAGGCGGAAAATTGTTAGCTGGACGTGCGACCGACAGACCAACAATTTGAGATACAAGCGAGAACAAGGAATTCTGAGCATTTTAAACGTTGGCGTCATGGTTGGTTGGTTTGTTTGCTACAGAGCGTTTCAATGTTTTGAATTTCCTTTTAGAAATGAAAAATATTCTTGTCGCTAGATTTCTTTAGGTTTATACCAAAATTAATTAACATTTTTTGTGACCCGCAAGATGTCTTCTCCAATTCTGATATGATAATAATATATTATTATATACTACTCTAGCTAGAGAAAATAGGGGTCATCCTATGATTTTCTATACAAACGAGTGTAATTTGATTTAGGGAAAAAAAAACTACGACTATACTCGTAGGTTGGCAATCCACGTGTTAATATAAATTCAATTTGAATTCATATTGCTGGAAAAATGTAATGGTCAGTTTGCAGAATTTACTGTCAAATTTACTGTATAATTTCTCCGATTCACTGAGTGTCAGATAGAATAGAAAAAAATGGAGTTTCATACAAAAATACGTGAAATTTAACATTTTTCAATTCTAACTGACACACAGAAAATAGGAGAAGTTATATAGTAAATTCGACAGCAAAGTCCGCAAGGTGACTTTTACAGCTTTCGAATGATATCAAATTGAAAATTATTGAATTTATATTTAAAAAAACCTTTTTATTTCATTGTAGATAATTAAACACTTCCCTAGATAGGTTTGTAGTTTTTATAAAGTTGATTCGTATTGATATCATCCCCATATTCCCAATTCTCAAAAGTAGGTACAACATGTTTCATGCATCTTCTGAGGGAGAGTATCTGAATGACAGTGAATTTTATTTAATATTGTAATTTTAATTAACAATTTTAATAATACTTCTCGTGGAATTTTTAGGGCCCATAGTCTAGTACCTATTTTTAGACGGTATCATTACATTCCCTCGTAGTTACTGCTAGAAGTAGATAGCAAAACTGCTAAAACCATTTTTGACATATTTGCTGTCTACTTCTACGAAAGATACCAATAACCTTCTAAAAGTAATTGGCTATTAGCCCTAAAAATTCCACGAAAAGTTTTATTAAAAACCTTTTCTTTTAACAACTTATTAAATAAAAACCTCTGAGGACGCAACTTTCGGTCAGGGAATCAACTAATATGGACCGGAAGAGATACTTATCAGATTCCGAGTTATTGCTATAGAGATAGGGAGTTCGTTAATTGAAACTAACCTCCCTAACGAGATCGGGCGCTCGTCTCATTACCATTCCGCTTCCGCCTCAGTATTTGTGCGTTTAATTAAATAACCACCGGCCCCAAATTAATTTACGTGCGATTTTAATAACCGATTGTATCGGAAATGTTAATAATACGCACTGGACTGGACGTTTCAAAATTAGCTTTTAGACCGTTTTAGTTAAAAGTGCAATCATTTTTTAAATACTTTTTCAATGAGGACTTTTTAAAATGACAAAAAACTGTAAGCTCGATAGATGGCGTTGATAAAAATGTATAAGTCAATGTGATTTTTTTTACTAAGCTTCGAAGAGTACTCAGGTAGGCAGGCAGATGTAACTGCCTCTTTGGTACAGGCCGTTTATTTTTAAAAGCCAATTTTGAGACTTCTTTTCTCTTTCCATCAACGCCATCTAGTGAGGCAAATAGTTACCATTTTTATTTTTAAATGTCTCTTTGAAAAGCCCTCGTTACCAAAAAAAAGCAAAGTTGTATTACTTAAATTAAATAAGAAAATATAAATATCTTTTTAAAGAAACAAAATTTTACCTGAATTGAATATTGAAAGCACTCGGCTTAAATTGACCTTTCGAAACTATTCTTAACAGTAAAAACATCGGCAGATTCCGTTCATTTAAAATATTTACGAGTATTTTAACGACTTATGGTTAAGTGCTGCCGAAAACTGAAAAGCATCTTCATCTCAAGTGATAGAACATGCTATGAATATTGTCGGAACAGGTTCATTGCTCTGTTTGGTTCGTCATTCATTTTTTTCTCGACATAACATTGAAATTACTGAAGAAAATAACAGCTTTTCTGATTATGAGAAATTAAGAAAATGATGAATGTAGTCAAAATGTCAGACTTTTCTTTAAATGCAATTTCTTCTTCCAGAAAACATTTTGAAATGAATATAATATGTGTATTATTATAATAATAGAGTGATTAAACATAAAGAAAACTGTCGTTGTGGAGCAATAATAGTCAAAACTCATGTAGAAGGGTCGTTAGATCGCTACTTGTCTGTCACAAGTCATAAGAATATCACTGAGACAGTAAGTTCCGCAAACAATAAGGACTCAAAATAAGGCACTAAAGGATTCAGACATTAAGAATAGACAATTAACAGCGAGGCTTTATGGCAGGCCCACCACAAAGTATTCCACCAGCCGTCTCCGGGACGACTCGGCCTGGTTGAGCGCGGCTTATCTCGGCCGAGACTGCTTAAACAAACCTCTTTTGTTTATTCACACGAAATTAAGCCAAACTCCTGCTATTTAATCTTTAAGCCTTTACTGGCAGCATTAATGCACTTTTGATTTATTTACCTATTCCTAGACTTCCTGGCTTTGCTTATAGCTCCGAATTTAGAAACTCGTAAACGGAATTTGTATTACAAAACTGTTTATCCTTTGGAGTCGCATTCCTCGTGGCGTGCGGCCCTCTGTTTACGTTACAGGGCTTTTCCTGCAATCACATGTGCAGAGGTCGATGAACTGTAACCGATTGTGCAAGATCGGTGGACCTATTATGAAGATCTTACAGAAATTAATTTAACGTTATAGAAAATAGCTTGAAAATGAGTACGCTTACATTCAAAATCTTTTGTGCTCTAGTTGATTTTTTCAATAGCGTTAGGCTTAGCACGTACGCGCGATTTAAACGCAAGCGGCTTAGGAACAGCTGAAAACGCGACACCGCATGCAAACATAATATGCACTGCGGTTTGCATTTTGCTTAATTTTATATCAGTACCATCATGGATTTTCGGCAAACACTGTGTGTTGTGGCTTGTCTCGCCTAGTCGAGGCTGAATAAAAACCGAATGCGGTTAAACGCTATGCGTACGCACACCATACTACATACTATACTATGGGACACAAAAAATCACCCGCTTACGAACCGCGGTCAAAACATAGCAAGTTACGTTTTTAAATCAGTCACTGAAAAGTCACAAATATGTGCGCTTGTATAGTAAATTGATGTGCTACATTTTTTGGCGGTTTCAGACGTGTGCATGTGTTTAATCGCAGTGCGTGCTAACCTTAGATGGAATAACTTCCTCTCCTCGAACGTTTTATCGAGTTAAGTTACTTTGAGAATAACCATGCCTATCAAAATGTAAGTCGCTCGTTTCATAGCGCGTCGGTACTCCGATTGGTGTTTACATAATAGCGCTGACTGCGAAACGGTTATGGCGCCCAACAACAAGCTCTTTCGGCGCAACGGCCAATTCTCGCAGAGCCGTTGTTTCAGCTGTTTGCTTATAAAGGTAACTTTATGATTGGAGGGAAAATTTTCTCCTGTTGGAGTTGTCATAATTTTCTTTGTATTATTTTATCGTTAACATTAATAGATGGAACTAAAACTTTGCTAAAACTTCGAGCAAAGTTATTATTGAATCGTATGATTGATTTGCTCTAAAAACTTCGTCATACTATTTGAAAAAGCTTGATAAAACCATTTACTTTTATTTCGTATAATTTGTGTGTCTTGTTCGAGTACTAATTTGGTTTCCAGTAGGTAGGATAAAAATATATTGTGACTGATTCGGCAAGCTTTTCCAAGTCCACGAAGCTCCGATAGCACTAAACACAATCAATTACAGTTACCACCACTAATTCAGCGCTGAAACCCAAGTACGCCCAATAATCACTGACTTCAGAACAGCTAAACTAATTACATTAATTCCCGCAGAATGGGTATAGTAAATAGACTCCAGTGGTATAACAGTGCACAGTGACTAAAGCCCGTTGGGCGCAAAAAGTTTATACAGTGGTCCGCTGCAAAAACGGCACGTTGCGGCTCGCGCGATGCTAATCTGTGAAGCCGTAGAGCAGTGTTTAGCGCAGATTACGGGCGGGACGGTGCGTGCCGTGCGCTTACCCGGGTCTGCGTGTAGAAAATATATTATATTCTACTTGTTAGACTATTTTATTTTCATGTTGTTGTTAATATCTACACTAATTTAGCCATATAGCGTCCGGCAGAGCAGAGGAGCACCAACACTTTACATAACATTAAAAAGTGTCGTAAAAAGCAACTAATGGTTTGGAGATAGTATGTACACTATCCATGCCTCCGCGGACCATCTGCACGCAACAGCCTTTTCAGATGAAAATGGTCTAACACTGGTAGTGTCCAACTTGTTTGCAAATCATGGAGATTATGGCAACAAAGCACCACAGAAGAGGACTACCATGCCTTGCACTACCATGCCCTGCACTTCAATGCCCTGCACTACAATGCCCTGCACTACCATGCCCTGCACGACCATGCTCTGCACTACCATGCCCTGCACTACCATGCCTTGCACTGCCTTGCCATTAGTAGGTAGGACAAACAGGGTAATCTCCAAAACACTCATCCAATTTAATACACTTTTTATCTTTAGAAGAATATGTTTGGTATGATACAGACCCATTTATAATGCTTATAATATTACCTCTCTAATAATTAATGCTTTTATTAGTTATTTAGTTCAGTTAAATAAAATTTCAATAAATTGATATCATTTTCATTCAAGAATCTCACTATTTTAAATTCTTTGCATGCCTTTGTTACAGGTCAAATATGAGAAACTTTTAATACCATTAGAACATCAAATGTACCATGTTTGTGGCAAAGAAATATTTTCTATTTCTATTTCTGTTAGTACCTTTACAATGGTTGATTTCATTGAAATAAAAAACGAATCTAAAAAAAAAAAAAAATTAAAAATATTAAAAACACGACTGCCCTGCCAAAAACGAACTAAAAAGTTAAACAACAAGTGTCATATTGCAGTCGGGGGACCTTATTATGGAACAATTTTTGATCAAAGAGGTCCCCCGACTGCAATATGACACTTGTTGTTTAACTTTTTAGTTCGTTTTTGGCAGGGCAGTCGTGTTTTTAATATTTTTTAATTTATTTATTTTTATTTCACACATTTTAGTGACATATTATATAGTTTTGGAATGTGCTCATCAAGGCCTTTCATTTGATGCCCATATTGTAATAATAGAAGAAAAAAAATTTTTTTTCACATTTGAAAATGGCGTCGTACAGTTGCCATATTGATTTTTTCTAAAAAAAATATAGCCAGTATCACTCGGAATGATGTAAGGATTCTAACATTACCCCATACATCAAAATCAGTTCAGGAATTTAGAAGTTATGTCGGAATAAAGAAACTCACATACCCACAAACATACATGAACCCTGAATACATATACACTCTTTTTGCTTTGGGCAGTCGTGTAAAAATAGAGATAACCGCAATCCTTGTTATTAATCTACCGAATAGAAAGGTTAGTCACTCGTCTAGACACTTTTAAGATACTTATTGAACATCAATAGTGATTGCAATCACAGCTCGAAGACTAGGTGATGAGATTATAGACGGTTAGGGTGAGTTCACATTGACAGATAGACAGGAGGAGGATCACATTATTGGCTATCAACAATGACCAGCTCAGCAATGCCTATTTTAAGTCGAGTTGTCAAAAGCTCTTAATGTGAATAAATAAATACCTATATTTGTTCGGTTCATGGCTTGCGCAAGCTATGAACCGCATTGGAATTATTAACAGCTGTTATATTTTAGTTGGTAGACCACTCATAATACTGCCGTCATTGTCATTGGTAAGGAGTTCACCTTAAACCGCATAAGTCGTGCTACATGTTGTGGCAGCTTGTAATAAAGACAACACTGTAGCATGCAAGTTTTTTGAATGTATCATTGCCTTGTCTTTGGTGTATGTTCTTGTTAGTTGTCCTTAAATAAATAAATAAATAGCTGTCAATGGGACCGCGCTCTTAAGCTAGGGTTTCCTAGGATGACGATGCCGTCATATTACGGCCGTAATTTAGCGGGGTAGAACGTTGTCTATGTAATCAATACGACGCGGTTTCTGACGTTCCGGTGTCGCCATCTTGTTTACATAGACAACATTCAACGTCGCTATATTACGGCCGCAATATGACGGCACCGCTATCCTAGGAAACCCTAGCTTTAGATACAGACTAGTGTGGCCATCACTACGCTAAGTACAAAGCGTTGCCACTGAAGGGTTGCTAGGATTATCAAAATCCCACAAATGGATTGAAGTCCCTAAAATACAAACATTTTTACTGACGCTTGACGACCTGAAAAAGGGTTAAAAAAAGTGTGGGTGGGACGAGTAGATGCGTAGGCGATGCGATGTTTGAAACGAAAATGTAAATAAAAGAAATGTGTTTATTTATCGACATCATTTGATGCGGTATAATCCAGACGGTTGTAGAAATGTACTCGTAATTCCCTTTCCAGTTAAGAGTGATCAGAATAAACAGACATGTCGGGTTATAAGGCATATTGATATTATGTTTTGCTCCGAATAATGAAAACCTTGAGAAATAGCAGCGTTGCAAGGTCAAATTGATTTTATTCAGTAGCAAAACTATGTTTTCCCTTTACAAATGTACTAGCCTGCCGCCCGCGGTTTCACCCACGTGGTTCCCGTTTCCGTGGGAATATCGGGATAAAAAGTATTCTATGTTTCAATCCAGGTTGTTTACTATCTGTGTGCCAAATTTCTACCAAATCCATTCAGTAGTTTTTGCGTGATTGAGGAACAAACATCCAAACCCACAAACTTTCACATTTATAATATGTATTAGTAGGATAGTCTCCGTCAGTGCGAGCCCTGCAACTCTCGAGGTGGGGATAAAGCGGCGTGGCTTGTTTGTGTTCATCTGACAACTCCTGTGGCGGTACTTCTACGTTGCCAGAGCTGCCAACGACCTAATGTTCATGTTCATTTAATCTCTCGTGCCAATAGTAGACTTTTGCATATAGACTTAACCTTGAATACAAGCCTCGGCATGTAATTTTAGGGGTCTCATTGGCGGGAAACGTGGTGCGGGGCTATTTCATTGGGTCTAAATTTTCCCTGTTGAAAGACCCTTGCTCGTTTGCTTTACATTTACTTGGTATATTCTTTATTTTTTAAAGGCAAACAGTATAGAAAAAATGTTTGTTTATTTTCCCATCACAAATAATAGAACTTAAGTCTAGAGACAACTTGGCAACTAAGCTAGAACATGGAAGGTTTTTATATTTGTGAGGGACTGGTGCCCGAAATAGGTTTCAGAGAAAGAAACCTGTGCTGTAGGGCGCCAGGCCCACCCACTGACAATAGTTTTACCTACACATTATGTATGCTTGATACACCTAGTATGTACAAGACGGTGAACTTAATATTTTATTAGGACTTTCTAGTTACTCTGGATCAAGACTCGGGCGGGGGTCGATATTATTTCTGGATTCATCATTTCAAAAATACATCCGGAGTAGATGTATTTTGTAATAGACAGTTGAACAATGTTTGTACAAACCAGTTACAGACACAGAGCTGCTTACATCCCTGCCGCGGCGTTTATTTAGAGCACGCGCGCCGACATGAACACGAGCTTTGTAAACTATCCCGATTCGATCCGCAGGTGTGAAAGTGATGCTGTTCGCGACCGGCCTTTCTCGCCATTTGTTCGATTTAATTTAGGACGGGCTCTTTAGATATCATCAGCATGTAAAGTGATTTATTTTGGTCTGCATTTGGTTCAATAGAGTTCAGTTAATTGCTGAATGCTGAGTGAGAATGTAAATATAAAGGAATAATATTTTATTCCTGTGGTGTGGACAACAATAAACAGTTAATGTTTCCTAAATATAGGGTGTTAGACACACCATTGTAATATGACATGTTAAGGTGACAAACTTTTCTTATTTCGTCCAGTTCTTCGATCAAAAAAGTTTCAGTTGGCAGCTTAATTGTTGCGATGAGGTACTACTAAGCGAAGCGACGAAGATTTCAACTGAAACAAAACACGCCTTAATAAGGCTAGATTAGAAATGAATCGCTTGCTTCATAAAATGTGATCGAATATTTGGAAACAATCAATTTCGTACGCCATAATAATAATATAACATCAATCGAGCAGAACAAAAGTTCTCTCAGGCATACTCGAGCAATCTTACTTTTTACGAACTTCTTTTATTATTCCCATGCATGTCAATGTCTCGGAAAGTATGAAAATATGTATTCACTAAAAAGTTTGCCAATAACTAGGAGGAAGTTGGCCGGGGTCGGGGCGAGGGGGTAGGGGAGGGGGCGCCAAACTTCGGACATTCCTTTACATTCCGATCACGAGGGGCGGAAGACTGCCGAAATTGGCGGACGAGCGTCCGCAATCATTTTTCTTTCGGAATAAGTCGGCGTATAGAGACATTTCACTTAGACGCGAGAAAATTGATACCCTTTCATATCGCGATGCCGATGCGAATTTCCCTTATCCGGTTTCCCGAATGAGGAATTTGTTTTGAAGTACGGGATGTGCTTACAAACGTTTTAATAACGGTCGGGAGGCCCGGGGCCCGGGCCGGCGTTAAATTGTGATTGGGCCGGGAGGAGCCGGGACGATGAAATTTTTCAAAAGACATACAGACGCCTTTTGATGGATTAGATACGTAGTAAAGGGATAGGCGAATGACTTTGTAAGAGTTATGTGAAGCTTGAAATTCTCGAGGATGATCATTTTATGTATAAGGAATTACGTTTCTGTCTGTTGTTCGATGACTCGAATGATCTTCTGTATAAAAAAATCCATTTCAATTTAGAAATAAAATTGTGTTTTTCAAAACAGACATGTTTTTCCTGCAGAAGCAGTAGGTATACTTAAAAGTCAGATGTGGTTATTGAAACATGTCCCCCTCCCTAACTAAGTCAACTTTGAGACAAAATATTTTTCTAGTTTCTTCACACATCCATCAGTTCTATACAAAGTAACTATTTAGCTAGATAGGAGGTGGCCACCATGTTACGGCTTAATATGGTGCTTGTGTCAGACACCGACTCCAAAACCACGGCACAATATCAATCTAGTAACATAAAGTGCCGCGATCAGGGTGACGTCATCAATAATAATGACGCGGTGACAGGTGCTGGTAATGGCGGCACTCGATCAATCCGTGACGTCACCAGGTCGCGCCCGTAATTAGGTGCGTCGTACTTAGCCGCCTGCGTAAGCAAATTTCCTCCACGACTCTACTTAGCGAGGTGTTTTTAGGGTTAGTACTGTCGAAGATTTAATGAATAAAGTGACGCTTAAAAATTTGTTTTATTTTGAACGTAGCTGTTCCGACGATGCATACACTTCAATTATTAGCACTCGGATTAGCAAAAGGTCACTTTAATAGCTAAAAAACAAAAAACCGACTTCAAAAAACTTGAAAATAAAAACAAAAACAGCTTCAATAATAATTTTCAAATCACTAGATACCTACGCATATCACTGTAATAAAACACGTCTATTGAAGTCGGGTGGGGCTGGAGGACAACTTCTTTTTTTTATTCTAAGAGCCCCACCCGACTTCATTAGACGTGTTTTATTACAGTGATATGCGTAGGTATCTAGTGATTTGAAAATTATTTCTTGCTTTTTAGAGGTATTTAATTTTTAAGCTGTTTTTGTTTTTATTTTCAAGTTTTTGAAGTCGGTTTTTTGTTTTTAAACAATTTTTATTTCATTCTTTTTAGTTTATAATCACTATACGGTTCCTATTTGATTTTGAGGAGTTTTCTTGTGTATCTTTGAAATCCAAGGTCCAATAACAATAAATAAAAATGGTATCATATCTATTCTCTTTAAAACAAAAAAAGAATCATCTAAATCGGTACATAAAAAAAGAAGATATGGTCGATCATCTGTATAAGTTCACAAAATGGTAACGAAAACGACAGTATTTTCAGGTTTTCTTGAAAAGTACTGAACCGATTTCAAAATTTATAAAAATGAGACCAACTTGGAAACAAACCTGATCTAATACCGTTTGAATCATTTCAATTGGTTCAGCCGTCTTCGAGTAATCGGTGTACATACAAAAAACAAAAAAAACTGGTCGAAATGAGTACCTCCCTCCTTTTGAAGTCGGTAAAAAGATTTTGAAAATGTTTTGCTAAAGCCGTCAGCGAAATAAAATCTATGGAAAAAGCATTCTGCTCAAAAAATGGCACCATACGAAAAGTACAACTAAGTGGATAGAGCTAAAAATGCTGGCATTTAATTATGCAGCACAAAGCGTCTAAACACTGATTGTTTATTAGCGACCATAATTTGTTACTTATAGATATTTTCTATAATTAAACGAAAAAAGAAGAGTCGTTTTTAACCGACTTCAAAAACTTTGAAAAGGAGGAGGTTATCTATTCGTCGCGTATATTTTTTTTTATATATGTATGTACACCGATTACTCAAAGACGGCTGAACCGATTCAAACGATTCAAACGTTATAACATGAGGTTTGTTCCCAAGTTGGTCCCATTTTTTGAAATTTTGAAATCAGTTTAGTAGTTTTCAAGTAATCTTGAAAATACTGCCGTTTTCGTTACCATTTTATATGAATTGAGACCGACTTTCAACCATTACTTTTTTGTTTATGAACCGATTTAGACAATTCTTTTTTTGTTTGAAAGAAGACACCTTAAGAATGATTCCATATTATTTTCATTGGTATTGGACTTTGGATTTTGAAGATACACGAGGGAACTCCTCAAAATCAAATAGGAACTGTACAGTGATTGAAATATTGGTAGGTTTATTATTGTCAAGGACATTCTGGACTAGATTTGAACTGCGAAGACCCAACGGAACACCTGTGGACATTGAGTTACTCGGGGTTTACCATTGAAAAATGTGAAACATTATACTTAACGTTTTATTTTATAAAATCATCGCTTACATACCTACCACAAAAAAGTTTAAAATAAAAAGCTTTTTAAAAAAAGTAAAACCTCCTTCAAAAACCTTAAAAAACAGCTCTATAAAAAGCAAGAAATAATGTTGAAATCGATTAATTAAAACACGTCTATTGAAGTCGGGTGGGGCTTTTAGAATATAAACCTCACAATAAGTAAAAAAAATACTTCCAGCTCCACCCGACTTCAATAGACGTGTTTTAATTAATCGATTTTAACATTATTTCTTGCTTTTTATAGAGCTGTTTTTTAAGGTTTTTGAAGGAGGTTTTACTTTTTTTAAAAAGCTTTTTCTGCATCTATTTACTGCCTTCTTTGCATCTTTTACACCATTTGACTATAAAGGACGTCATTTCTAATAAACTCTCTCTTTCTATCTTTTCTCTACAATACAAACTGCAATTTATTGAAAAGAACAATAACGTCAGACACCGGGTGCGTGTGCGTGGCTGGCCCGACTAAAGCTGAGCGGTTTGTACTTCCGGTGCCATTTTTTAAGAAATATTTGTTTACAATTACACTTCCATAGATTTTAGTTCGCTGCTTTCCGTACAAGTCGTTCCATTGAATAAGTATTTAAACAATAGAAGTAACATTAAGTTCGCTACATTAAGGTCGTTAGTTATAATTAATGTTAATTATAACTAGCGACGCGACTAGCGGTCGCTAGTTATAATTAATGTTAATGAATTAACATTAATTATAACTAGCGACCGCCCGCGACTTCGTCTGCGTGGACAGATTTTATCCCATTACTCGGGAACAGTTCTTTTTTTCGGGATGAAAGGTATGTTCTTTTCTGTGACCCTGAAAACGTGTTTGCAAAATTTCATGAAGATCGGTTGAGTAGTTAGATCGTGAAGGCGTAACAAACAAACAAATTGACTTTCGCGTCTACTAAAGTCGTCTGAAGTAAGGATATTGAAATAGAAAACTCCTCAGATTGTTAGTATTTTGTAAGATCTCTCCGAATTCACCCAGTTCCGAAAATGATATCGGAACATAACACTTTATTCTAACCGAGTAGCTCGTGCCCTCCAAATAGAATATAAATGAATTTCTTTGATCAATAAATTTCGTGGTTACAAATTCATTTAACGTTGTTGGAATCGATATGTTTGATTTGTTCGCAGGGTTATAAAAAAATAAGAAATGAAGTAACTTAAATTACATAAAACAGATAAAAAAAATGTTATAGTACATGACGTTATAGCAGATAATGGGATGATGATGTTAATACAATGGCGAATAATGATACTCAACGGCGAAGTGGTTTAGCGCCTGACCCGGCGATTGCGGAAGTTAAGCAACTTTAGCAAGGGTCGGTCATGGGATGGGTGACCAAAAAATTTATTATCTTGACCTCCTCCGTGCTTTGGAAGGCACGCTAAGCCGTTGTTGGTCTCACTCAGCAGCATTTGCAGTCGTTAACAACCAACAATCCGCATTGGGCCTGCGTGATGGCATAAGCCATCACGCAGGCCCAATGCGTATATATGGCTTATGATGGCCCATCCTCCCTATGTACCTATCCAGTGCCTCAGCAGTGGGGACATCAAAAATGGCTGATGGTCAAATACAATGGTAGGAGCAATCGACAGTAACTTTAACGAGCTATAGCTCCGTAGCGAGCGAGCGAGTATTGACCGACCGAGCGCAAAGCGCGAGCAAAGCTTCTCTGCTTCAGTTTGGGCAAAAATGCTTTCGTATATCTGTCCGCTGTCCGTTTGTTCTCCTCTACAGGTCGCATTTATCACCAATTCTAGTGAATTTTGTGAACACGTTCTCTAACTGTATAATTTTTTGTCAATTCAGTTTATCGATTTTTTTTTTAAACGGCGGAGATATGAAGAAAGCTTCGTAATGTTCAAAAATATCACAAAACGCGAGGTCTTCTGTTCAACGATCCAATAGTATTAAAATGTACAGAATTCATTGTACATAATATCCCTGCTACATCATAGCATAAGTACAATTTAAGAAATCAAGTGTTTTGCAAACGAATTTGCAACTTCTACATCAAAAACGAAAAAAATGAGAGGAAGTTTACAAAAACAGACTTTAACAGACTGAAATAAAATGGCTGAACAAATTTAGCAGAAAAACCATAAACCATAGACAATCAAGGCGAAACCCATGCGAATTAACAGATTTTCTCCAGACTTCACCGCCCCGAAATTCTAGATACGTACATGAAAACTCACAGACATTTTTTTATTTCAACCTAGGAATCCCCGTTGAATATTCAATTTTCCGTTTGTCAAACATTATGTTGTAACACACTCTATATGAGCAAATTGAATAAATAATGGATTTGTAACGCTTCGTTTGCAAACTCGATTCACATGAGAAAATGAAAAATGTAGAACGTTTACTTTGTAATGAAAAATAAATCTTTATCCTACTAATATTATAAATGTGAAAGTTTGTGGGTTTGGATGTTTGTTCACCAATCACGCAAAAACTACCGAACGGATTTATTTTAAATTTGGCTCATAGATAGTAGATAGCCTGGATTAAAACACAGAATACTTTTTATCCCGATATTCCCACGGGAACGGGAACCAAGCGCGTGAAACCGCGGGCGGCCGCTAGTTAAAGATAAAGCATGAATTCAATGTGCTGGAAGAATCATTTTCATAACAACATCTTTCTTTCTAACAATATTTGGTACATAATATCTATTTCTAAGGAAAATGATTTTCTTGTAAAAGACGCAATTCAAGGTTCATAAAGAGCGAACGATCACCCGTATTTCATAATTAACGAAGATGAGGCTATTATTTACAATTTCAATTTTCTTTTCAAGTTACAAAATCGTGCGGCCTCTGCGAATCCCCTGGTTAATTAAAAAATCTAATAAAAGATTGAAAATGTGGGAATTTTCCATTAAATAGTAATGAGTTTGCAGGACTCTCTGAAATAAAAAAAATGTAATACCTTATTTTAATTACTTACTTATTACTTATCTATTTTTGATTTCACTATTAGTTGCATTTCCTCACGACATAAAATTGCAATATACGGCGTTTGGTGATCGAGGGATATCCTTTGGCAGGGTGCACCTTCTGAACCCTTAGATCATTTTAAGAAGAGGAGCCATCTTGGATTTTTGTATGGGATGGAGATAAAATAGGTACAATCTTTTTTGTATGGAATTTGATTTTTTTTTTTTCAAAATTCATCGTGTGGGATATCGGATGAAAGGGATTTTTGAGCTGATTCCAAACATATACAATATTATACATTGCAGCTACTGGTTTAAAAAAAATGGAAAATAATTTTCCAAACATACTAAGTTTAGGCTATTCCAGGAAAAAAACCACTAAATGATTTTTTATGAAACATACGTCAAATAACTCGTACTATACTCTTATCTTACATCCTGAAAACATTTTTGAAAAAATTAACTGTAGTCCGGCTGAATGTTGAATTTTCTTGAAAGCTATTTGAAAGATTCAAATCTCTACTAAGGTCCAAAAAGCAAATAATATAACAAATAATTGTAGACGTATACATAGTATGCGTATTATGCAAAATAAATCGAAGTGTGTAACGTTCGTTTATTTTCTTTACACTAATCTTCACTCTTTCTCTCTAATCTCTAATCTAGACTACTAACAAAACAAATGTGAAATTAAAATTTATCAATATTAATTCCATAAACAAACGGACGGCGTAAAATGTTTCTTATATCGAACCGGTTCATGCGCTGAAGACGCTAGCGGGCGGCGCGCGGCAGGGGGGGTGCCCCCGACCGCGCGCGGGGACGCGAGCCGAGCTGCGCTCCTGCGACAGGCACGGTCCAAGCTGCTTGTCGAGCACACGAGTGCATAATAATATCATCTTGTGAAATTTTTAGTCGCTCCTGTTGACGATTCTGTTTAAGTTTCAATTCTATTTTGAAACGCGACGTTGTTCATAAGTCGTACGTTACTGAGTGTTGTGTGTTCCCGTACTGGGTAAGTTGTGCAAAGAGTTAACGGTTGGATTTGTTATTATGAGTAGCGATATAAGCGATGTTTGTCTTGATAATTATTGACTATAGTTTATTATTTATTCTGTGATAGTATCTAATGTAATAAAAGTGCATTCTTAAGATATGTTTATATTTAAATAGTAAAGTAACACAGTAACAGATCCAATGCTTTAGTCGTAGTATTGAGTTGTCTTTTTGTACGTTGTTTTAAAAGTGTTTTACCTAGTAATAGTGCCATCAGTTAGTTTTGTAACCGTTTTCTGCTTTCTCATATCATAACTGCCACTTCATCCCAGTATAATTTTAAATGCTCACCCGCATATAATAAAAACCATGCTAAATTAGCGCTTCGCCTGCACCGTAGTCGCTCGAATAAAACTAGTGGCAGTTCCAGGATTCGTCTGTCCTGTTACTAATTCGTACCATGTTGGCTTCTTCAGGAACTACGTCAGGGTTACTTAACCCATCCGCTGCTGCTAGCACCTACCTACGCTTCCGGAAGACTGAAAGAAAATCTACGGGTTGCAGCCCGGGTCGAAGAAGCCAGGGAAGTGCGGTTATATTGCACTCGCTAATGCGCCGGCCTCATACCTACCCACCCCCATTTTTTTATTAGTCTCGCTCATACCGCTTAGTGATTATACTGTCGTAGTTTAAGTAAATCTGGTAAATTCTTACTTGTCGTTATTATTTATACCTATCACAATAAATAAAACCCGACAATGGCGCCCACTCTTATAGTTTAAAGGTTTGAGGTCGGTAATGTAGCGGTCACAGTAGCAATTTTTTTTATCTGGTGATTGGTTGTGCGCATGTTAGTGTGTAAAACGATGTTAGTAAATTATTTAAATTGTGTGCTATAATATTTAATTGATATTACTGATTCTAACTAGCACTAACTAACACTTAGAGTTTCTGGTCCATATTTTCTAGTATTATCTTCATTTGTTTTAATATTATTTTTTATTTTAACTGCCAGTGTATATTATTATATAAAAAAAAAACTTTTTCTTGTAAAGCACACAATTTAACGGTGTTTAGTTTTGTTGTTTTTTTTTCTGTCTATTTAGTTTCTTCTATCCTTCCTAATTACTTCATCGTTCTCGATCAAAACTGATTGTTGTGACAGAACGGATAATTACAACTGCTTTGGCTTATTGTTTGGTTCTATTAGTTAGTTTTTTTTTCTTGTTATTTACTTTTGCACAACATACTCAGTTATAATTTTAATATTGTAAAATGTCTCGCGCTATTAAATTCTTACATCTGCAAAAAACAGAATTACAATATGAGGTAACTATTAGAGGAGAAGTTCCGGCTAGTACTGTTTTAGAGTTAAGACGTCAGGTTTGTAAATTGACTCAATTGTATCCTTCAGACGACATCGCCGACACTTGTCTAGATTTTTCGGAAGAATGTAAGGGAATCGCTGAATCACTAAAAAAAATTAAATCTAATTTGGATTCTCTCATGTCAGTGCCTGATGACGGACTCTGCAACCGTACACAATCTCTGTTGAACCATCTTTACCATAGAATCCGACGAGTGGAGCAACCCGAATCTCCTGAACAGCTTTCTGTTTGGAAAAACTTAAAGGGGCAGTTTGACGACTGTAACGCTCAGTTTGCTAAGGTATCTAAATCAGGAGGCGATACCAACCCTGATACTTTCTTTATGGCTGATGAGATGGCTAAGGCCACAACTGGCTTAGGAAATCTTAACGTAGCTGTGCATTGTGACCGTGGCCTTTCTTCGGATATATCTAAGCTTAAATATGACGGTAAAACTTGTGTCAGGTCATTTATACAGAAAGTAGAAGAATTCCGTAAGTCTAAAAATATTTCCGATGACAAGTTGTTGTCACTTGCTTTTGAAATTTTTACGGGGGATGCTCTTCACTGGTTTCGGGCGGTCTCAGAAGATGTTGCTTGCTGGGATGGTTTATTGGCTAAATTACGCGAAGATTTTGATATTGTTGATTACGACTATCAGATGATTACTGAGATTCGTAATCGCACTCAAGGAGAATCTGAAAACATTGTTGTTTACTTATCGATAATGAAAGGAATGTTTTCTCGACTCAGTACACCTTTTAGCGAAAAGGAGCAGCTAGATATATTACTGCACAATATTAGACCTATTTATGACAATGTATTGGCTAACTGTCCGGACATCAAATCCATACAACAACTTCAACAGCTGTGTAAGAATTTTGAACAAATAAAAGCTCGTTCCGCGAATTTCCGAGAACCTGTTGCTTCTTCCTCTAAGACTCTGGCACCTGAATTTGCTTATATTGCTCCGCATAAATCTACACCAAAGAGTGTCGATACTGGCTATAACTATAAGCCCTTTTTGCATAACGCTGTAAAACCTAGCGCCAACACTAATAGGGTTTACGCTGTGTCTAATGGTAAGTTTTGTTACCGCTGTCGTGTCGATTCCCATAGTATGAAAGAATGCCCTGCTACACGTGAGATTTTCTGTTTTAAATGCGGTAAGAAGGATGTGCGCTCTCCAGAATGCCCTGTCTGTAATAAGCCAAATGTTTCGGACAAAAAAAAAACGAATAAGTGAAAGTTGTAGCAAACCATCAGCCAATTATTTTGATAACTCGGATTGGAAAAATTGGTTGCTGACGGTAAAAAATTTCTTTTCATCTTATAAAACTGCTACAATTTTCCCTTCTGTTAAGCCGAGTAGTGACCCACGTCCTTATGCTAAGATTAATATAAAGAATAATGATAGCCTGTGTTTTTACGGTCTATTAGACTCTGGTTCGGTGGTCAGTATTTTGGGGAATAATTCCCACAAAGCTCTTATACGACTGGGTTTTCCTTTGGTCACTGATTCTCAAATTAACGTTCATGCTGCTGGGGGTCAAAATCTTAAATCTGAAGGCTATATGCTCTTGCCTTTGGTTTTTTATGACCAAGAGCATCTTATTAAAATGCATGTCATTCCAGAGGTTGAGTCTGCTTTAATTCTAGGCATAGACTTCTGGTGTAAATTCAATATTTTACCAAAACATTTGAATAATGTAACATATTTTGCTGTAGATGATCCGGGGTTGTTGAATGTCTCCCTGGAATCTCCGGAAGTATTGCTCAATTCTTATGAAAACCTAACTGATTCTGAAAGGTGTGTTGCTGACAGAGTTGTTAAAAGTTTCAAAACTATATCTTTTGAGGAAGTTGGTTTGGGTAGGACTGATGTTATAATTCATAGTATCGACACGGGTGACGCTGAACCTATTCGTCAGAGATATTACCGTATGTCACCTGAAAAACAGAAAATCATCACTGAGCAGGTTGATGAGATGTTGGCCTTGGATGTTATTGAACCATGCAAAAGTCCCTGGTCGTCCCCAGTGCTGGTGGTAGGAAAGAAGGATGGCAAACCACGCTTTTGTTTGGATTCTAGAAAGCTAAATTCGGTTACCAAGAAGGACGCTTACTGTATACCATATGTTTCTGAAATCCTGGATAATCTGAGGGACGCGCGATACTTATCTAGTATAGACTTATCCAAGGCCTTCTGGCAGATACCTATCAAAAAAGAGGACCGAGAGAAGACAGCATTTTATGTGCCTGGTCGCGGAACTTTACAATTTAAAGTTACCGCCTTTGGGCTGTCAAATGCACCAGCTACTCAGCAGCGTTTGGTGGATACACTCTTTGGTCCTGAGTTTGAATTGAAGGTATTTGCTTACTTGGATGACATCATAATTCTGAGTAGCTCATTCGAAGAACACGTATCCTTATTACAACGTGTCTTAGAGAAGCTGTGTAAAGCTAATCTAACAGTTAACCTCAGTAAATGTCACTTTTTTCGTAGCCAGTTGCGGTATCTAGGTTATTTAGTCGATGCACAGGGTCTGCGCACCGACCCAGAGAAGGTAGAGGCCATCCTTAACTATCCAACACCTAGCAGTCGCAAGGAGGTTAAACGTTTTCTCGGCACAGCCTCCTGGTACCGAAGGTTTATTCCGAATTTCAGTACAATAGCGGCACCTCTAAATAAATTAACGTCTACGAAGAAGAACTCACCACCTTTTCAGTGGTCAAGCGACGCTGACACTGCTTTTATTACTCTAAAATCGTTACTGGTTAACGCTCCGATTTTGGCTTGTCCCGATTTTAATCAGCCGTTTGAAGTTCACACGGATGCCAGCAATTTCGGTGTGGGAGCTATGTTATCTCAAACCGTTGACGGTGTTGAGCATCCAATTGCTTATATGAGTCGCTCTTTGACGGGCTCCGAAAGAAACTATGGTGTAACAGAGCGTGAAACTCTTGCCGTCTTAGTGGCTCTAGAGCACTGGCGTTGCTACCTAGAGAATGGGTTGTGGTTTACGGTATATACGGACCACGCAGCTCTTAAGTGGTTTCTATCACTCTCGAATCCAGTCGGTAGACTGGCCAGATGGGGTGTCCGCTTATCTGCTTTTGACTTTCATTTAAAACATCGGCGTGGTAAAGATAATGTTATTCCTGATTGTCTTTCTAGATTACCTACTCTCGCAGCTATCTCTGACTCTGCGTTGAATCCTGTCACTCAGGATACTTGGTACTTGAATATATTTCACGGGTCTAAAGATTCACCTAGTAGCTTTCCTAATTATCGTATCGAGAATGGGTCCTTATACCGATTTATGAAGAGTAACAACCCTCTCACTTCTGAATTTGCCTGGAAGTTGGTAGTCCCACAGGAACAGCGTTTGGATAGGATAAGAGAAAACCACGCAGAGCCCACTGCTGGTCACTTCGGAGTATTCAAAACTTATCGAAGACTCCTCCTACGCTACTATTGGCCGAAAATGCACGCTGATGTGGTAAAATTCGTTTCTGATTGCGATACATGTTCGGCTTATAAATTGCCAACTCATGGTACCTTGGGTACGATGGGAAGGCCCAAAGAGTGTAGTAGACCTTTCCAAACCCTTTCAATTGATTTAGTTGGACCCCTCCCCCCTTCGCGAAAACAACATTGTTATATATTCGTTATAACATGCTGTTTTTCTAAATATTGCATTATGCAAGGAAGTGGTATCTAAACATTTAGAGAACGATGTATTTTTGGTTCATGGCATCCCACAGACGATTATATTGGATAATGGAGTTCAGTTTACGAGTCGACATATTGATAGCCTATTCAAAAGGTATTCCATCCCTAATATTCATTATACGCCTCGCTATACACCTCAAATGAATACTGTTGAGAGATACAATAAAACCATTATTACGGCGATTTCCACATTTGTTAACGAGGATCACCGTACGTGGGATATGAATCTCTCAAAAATTCAATTTGCGATAAACAATTCGGTTAATGAAACTACCGGTTACACTCCAGCGTTCTTAGTCCATGGAAGGGAGTTGGTTTCAGATGGGTCTCATTATATTGATAATGATATCCCTAATGAGTTAGTTTTCTTACCGCGTGACGTTTACGCTGAAAACTTAGGGCAACTTAAGAGCATCTTTGATAAGGTTCAACTGGCATTGTGGAAGGCTCATGAGAAAAACACGCAACGCTACAATTTAAGGCGGAAGTTTGCGGAATTTAGTGTTGGTGATGTCGTTTGGAAGCGTTGTTATTTCCAAAGCGATAAAGACGCCCGTTTTACAAAGAAACTCGCCCCGCGTTATTCGAAGTGTCGTATAAAGCATAAAAAGTCCCCACTTGTATACATCCTGGAGGATTTGTCAGGCCGTGAGCTTGGCTCCTGGCATATAAAGGATCTCAAATTAGCAAGTAAATAAAAAGTTAGGTTTTAATATTTTACATGCTTCAGTTGCGGATTTTACAGGAGGTAAAATCCTTTTCTAAGAGGGGGGATACTGTAACGTTCGTTTATTTTCTTTACACTAATCTTCACTCTTTCTCTCTAATCTCTAATCTAGACTACTAACAAAACAAATGTGAAATTAAAATTTATCAATATTAATTCCATAAACAAACGGACGGCGTAAAATGTTTCTTATATCGAACCGGTTCATGCGCTGAAGACGCTAGCGGGCGGCGCGCGGCAGGGGGGGTGCCCCCGACCGCGCGCGGGGACGCGAGCCGAGCTGCGCTCCTGCGACAGGCACGGTCCAAGCTGCTTGTCGAGCACACGAGTGCATAATAATATCATCTTGTGAAATTTTTAGTCGCTCCTGTTGACGATTCTGTTTAAGTTTCAATTCTATTTTGAAACGCGACGTTGTTCATAAGTCGTACGTTACTGAGTGTTGTGTGTTCCCGTACTGGGTAAGTTGTGCAAAGAGTTAACGGTTGGATTTGTTATTATGAGTAGCGATATAAGCGATGTTTGTCTTGATAATTATTGACTATAGTTTATTATTTATTCTGTGATAGTATCTAATGTAATAAAAGTGCATTCTTAAGATATGTTTATATTTAAATAGTAAAGTAACACAGTAACAGATCCAATGCTTTAGTCGTAGTATTGAGTTGTCTTTTTGTACGTTGTTTTAAAAGTGTTTTACCTAGTAATAGTGCCATCAGTTAGTTTTGTAACCGTTTTCTGCTTTCTCATATCATAACTGCCACTTCATCCCAGTATAATTTTAAATGCTCACCCGCATATAATAAAAACCATGCTAAATGAGCGCTTCGCCTGCACCGTAGTCGCTCGAATAAAACTAGTGGCAGTTCCAGGATTCGTCTGTCCTGTTACTAATTCGTACCATGTTGGCTTCTTCAGGAACTACGTCAGGGTTACTTAACCCATCCGCTGCTGCTAGCACCTACCTACGCTTCCGGAAGACTGAAAGAAAATCTACGGGTTGCAGCCCGGGTCGAAGAAGCCAGGGAAGTGCGGTTATATTGCACTCGCTAATGCGCCGGCCTCATACCTACCCACCCCCATTTTTTTATTAGTCTCGCTCATACCGCTTAGTGATTATACTGTCGTAGTTTAAGTAAATCTGGTAAATTCTTACTTGTCGTTATTATTTATACCTATCACAATAAATAAAACCCGACAAGTGTTATGTTTTGTAGGTGTAGTCAGTTTATTCGAGTCTATGAACTACAATCATTATTTACTACATCGAGATAATAATAATATGTACTACGTAGTACATTTATTTCGATGATTTACTATGTTTTGTAGATAAAGTCAGTTTATTCGAGTCTATGAACTACAATTATTATTTACTAACTATGTTTTGTAGGGTATCCCTTGTTTTCGCATAATGCTTTTAAACCTAATTTGATTTGGCATAACGGATTTGGCATAATTTTTTTTGTCATAATAATACTTTGGCATAATTGTTTTTTGGCATACTATTTATGTAAGCATAATAATCATTTAAACTAATTTGTTTTCGCATAATGTATATTCGCCTAATATTATTTAGTCATAAAAATCAAAAACAATCAGAATAAATATTTTTACGTACTTATTTATTTTCTTGCATAAGGGGTGTGTATTAAAATGCCGAAAATTCATAACACATACGACTGAAATATCGACGCATAAAACACCTATTTTCAAAATTCCGAAGATCATAAATATCGATATCCGATAGACCGTAACTTAAAAGATCGATTATTAAATGACCGATAGTTCAAAATCCCGAAAGTTAAAATGCCGATAATTCAAAATCCCGAAAGTCTGTTTAGATCTGTTAGGTGCGACGACGAGCGAGCGTAGCGAGTGAGGAGGAGGTTAAGTTTCATTGAAACCTACAATGCACGAGCCGAGCGAGCAAAGCGAGCGTGCCGCGGCAGCGGCCGGCGAAGTGCCAGAACCAACCTGCTGGAATTTAACTCTCAATTAACCTTCAGTTTTTTAACCTTCGGGATTTAGTATTTTAGTCAAAATATCCTTTCGTGATTTTAAACGTATGGCCAAACAACCGTTCGACCATTTGATTTTCGGTGTTTCGTCCATGGGACTTGTAAAATTCGGTCTTTTCAACTTCGGCATTGTAAATACATACCCCTGTGCCATGCATGAGACAAACAATATTTATATTTATTTCAAGTGTAAAATTTTAGCAATAGCTTTTAAATGTGCACGTTTCGAAGTGTATTCATTTTTTTGTTTATAAAAATATGCATTAATAACATTATGCGTATTTAAATTTATGCTAAAGAATATTATGCTAAAACATGATTATGCCTAAATTAGTTATGCCTAAAAAAATTATGCATAAGCTGTTATGACTAAGTAATATTATGCGTAAACATCATTCGGCGAAATCATATTATGCTATGACATATTATGCCTAAAAATTTTATGCAAATACATAGGGAACCGTTTTGTAGGTATAGTCAGTTTATTCGAGTTAATGAACTACAATCATTATTTACTAATTATATAGAGAGCTCCTCGGCAATCGTGCCACAAAATAGAGACAGAAAAGTACTATGTGCGCTCGAGCAACGCACACATAGACACATGTCACTGACAGTCACCACACCGAGACGCGGAATTTCTGCTACACCACTATTATTTATTCTGTTGCTACACTCAAAACAGTTCGAGTGCGTAACGCAGTGTCGTCGGTCGGTAGGAGCTGTCTATGTGTAGTAGGTACTAAGCTTGCCTTCTGCCCTATCTCTATTTTGTGGTCGCGCTGACACTCATATAATGCGGTGCTAGTTTTTGCGCGACTCCATCTCATTATTTGTCACCGTATACAACTAGGGTTGTCCACCGCGCTTTTAATCCTCAACTTTACATGCTGGAAATATATTTTACTCTCATTATTCACCAAAAGGGATACTCCGTAAGACAAGGCAATTAGGTAGTAGCGTTATGAATATGATATTTAGGAATAATATTTTTACTTACCACTCTGCGATAAGTTATCAAATGCAATCCACAAGGTAAAGATTAAGGTAACTTGGGCATTTAATCTGGAAATCCAGTCCAGGATTCGCAAGCAAAGTACTGAAACATTTATTATTGTTAAAAAGCTCTTAGATATTAAGCATCTATTACTGTTTTGTATAGTCTAAATTAACTGTAACGGTCTTTCTCAACTGACGGTGGTTCTAAATCCGGCAGCCTTGCTCGCCGACAAATGGCGTAAGTTCTTTCCGCACGTAAATTAGCCCCAACTTTTACGAGCGATGCATGGACACTCATACATACTTCCTGCGGTAATGAGCGTCAGTTTTTGGTTTAAATATGTCCACGTCATTTCTTATAAGAGTTAGCGAGTATTTTTCATTATTCTTCCTTTTTAACACGTTTTTATTAGGTTGCTTTCTCGTTTGTGTGTTTGTTTGTTTGTTTGTTTTTTACTCCACAAAGTTTGCGAACGATTTTATATTAGCTTCCCGATGAGCTAGAGACTTGAAACTTTGAATATAGGTCAAAACTAGAAGGCAATTCAATATTATGGTGTCATTGAGCTGATCTGATGATGAAGCCGGAAGAAGGCCACAGGAACTCTATGATAAAACCATACAACCCCCTCGTGGTTGGACTCGTTAGAATCGTCTTGACGAGTACTCTAATAGGAGACGAGGTCCAGGGTCTGATGATGAAGCTGGAAGGCCATGCCATAGGAGTTCAATATTGGAACCATGCAATCCCATCAAATTTGGGCTCGTTTGAATCGTCTTGACGAGTTCTTTGTTAGAAAATAGTTTCCAGGGTCTGATGATGAAGCTGGAAGGCCATGCCATAGGAACTCAGAACCATGCAACCCCATCAAATTTGAGCTCCTTTGAATCGTCTTGACGAGTTCTTTGTTAGGAAATAGTTTCCAGGGTCTGATGATGGAGCCGGAAGAAGGACACTGGAACTCTTTAATAAAACAACGCTATCCCATCGAGATTGGGCTCGTTTGAATCATCTTGACGAGTACTTTCTTGGGAAATAGTTTTCGAGGATCTGATGATGGAGCCGGAGGAAGGCCATAGGAACTCTATAATAAAACCATGCAACTCCATCGAGTTTGGGCTCGTTTGAATCATCCGGACGAGTACTTTATTAGGAAATAGTTTCCAGGGTCTGATGATGGAGCCGGAAGAAGGCCACTGGGACTCTGTAATAAAACCATGCAACCCCATCGAGTTTAGGCTCGTTTGAATCGTCTTGACGAGTGCTCCGATAGGAGATGGTATATTTTTGGTCTTAGCTCGTTAACTAAAAAGCAGAAAATAAAAATTTACTGAAAAAAAAAAACTTTTTTAAAAACACGTTTTTAAAACGGACTAAATTATTACAACAAAAAATCGGACTAAAAAATTAAAACGGACTAGTTAAACAGACTAAAAGTTAAAAAATAAATTCTTCTGTAAATATTTATAACCCTATAATATTTATACCTACAGAAAATTTAAATCTAAAAACGTGGGGCGCATGCTAAAGACAATATGGATGATAAATCTTATAAAATGCGCCCCACGTTTTTAGGTTTAAATTTTCTGTAGGTATAAATATTATAGGGTTATAAATATTTACAGAAGAATTTATTTTTTACTTTTTAGTCTGTTTTACTAGTCCGTTTTATTTTTTTTAGTCCGATTTTTCATACTATTGTGTACCATATTCTTCTAACAGTAAACGTGTATTTTTCATTATTTTACCTTTTTAAGTGGTGACTATAAATTGGATCTCACACACTGCATCATAGGTGTACAATAAAATAATCTCTCAAAATGCTACGTTATTGGTAAAAAAACGACTGAAACTGACTGAAACGTTAAAAAACAATGCCGCAACTGTTAATTAAAATGCTCTTTTCATGCAAACCCAACATGGAGCGTCTTACATAAACAATATTAAGTGTACAAACATTATCCGGGTGTATCAAATATTCCTTGCGATGGCTGACGCGCAAACTTCGCCAAGTAATTTTGCGTCCGTAAAAGTTGGCCCATATCGTGACGTCGAAGACAGCTGCTTACTTAGCCCGGATTCATTGGTTTAGTTTTAAGTTTCACCATAAAGAAACCATCCTTCAAATATAACAAAAAGTCAGAAAAGAAAACCATTTTCATACCTCCAATTTATAGGTAATGACCGAAGCGCGAGCCAAGCGTGGAGACGCTGAAACGGAGGTTTCAGTTTGGGCAAAAACGCTTTCGTAGGTCCGGTTGTCCGGTCCTTCTATTTCTCAACCGATTCTCGCGAAGTTTGGTGAGCAGTTTCGATAATTATAACAGAATTTTAGTCAATTTAATTTTTGAAAAAAAAAAAAAACATATTTCAGCCATTTCGAAAAATCATCTATCAAATTCAGCCAGTTCAAAAATGACACAATGTGAGGTCTACAGCTCACAGAGTCACTAGAGCACTCCCCGGGCACTCCATACAACTGCGCCATTATAAACAGATGATGTCGGATGACGTTTTTGTACATGCGCAACTTTGTGTTGGGACCAAGGGGCAACAACAAGGGGCTACCGTGCAGTTGGTACTGTATGAGCGGCGTTCAATTCCTAATTAGATTTTTTTTGGTAAATAAAGTTACATGCGATGCATTGCTTTGAATATCAAAATAAGTTGACATTTGACAAACACGACTAAACGAGCATACGATTCGGCATACGAACTCGCGTGGTGGGGTGAGGTAATTGATTCTGGGGCGGGGCGGAGAGTGACCTTTCTATACGGTGCAGTGGCGAGGGGTGACATTATGGCGAAGGTAAGCCGCTCTACAAAAATCATGAAAAATTTTATGATCTGCATAGTGGATCATTGGGGTGGGATTTCCAAAGGTAAGCCGATGGGAATCAGCTTGTATGGACCCTTCGCCACTGATACGGTGGTACTTATCTATTCTGTGCCGCGGGTGTATTGTTAGAATAGACCATGGTGTGGATTTGTCCGGCGGCGCTGCGTCGGAAGCGCGGCGTTCTGGCGGCGGCGCACCGGATCGCCGGGCCGGCGCGTCGGCTTCCGGCACCTCCCGCTTTGTTTGTCGCATCTGCACTTGACTTCCATTATCTGCACTAATGAAAATAGCGTCTAATGCTGCAGCAGAGCGCTCATATTTCGCAGCGAACGACAATAAAGTTGGCTTTGTGTGCTTTGATGCATAATTTTCTTGTTCCTGCTTAAGTTACACGAGACGTGCCATTTCGATTTAAGTTCAGAATGTCGTATAATATAAGTTTGATTTTAATGATAGGTAAAGGTTCGAGCTCAGCTATCCAGTCAACTTTTCATTACAATAAACAGTGTTAGGTAAACCAGTTGTAATGCTGGGAAACTTTACGCGAGGTAAAGTAAAAGTAGCTGTACCAAATGCAAGAAGATCAAACTAACATCAAACTGTTTAGTTTTTAATGCTTTACGTATAGAGCATTAAATAATTATGTACCTAGGTTAGGTAAATATCCACTAAGTAGTTTTCTGTTTTACTCGGCAAGTGCTTGCGATTTGGGGATAACAAACTTCATTGAATTCGGTAATTTCGTACTAACCAAAAATATAATATGTTTTTTTTGTGTGACGTCCTGAATTAATTGGATCGTGTGGGTTACGTCAATATAATTACCATTTAATCTGTCGAGCCGTCCTAGCGTGACGATACGCGGAACTCGAGTGCGAATATATTTCAATTTTGAGCTTCATCGATCACACCCACGGTTTCGGAAAAAGCTTATTACTAAGCAGAAATGTGAATTTAAAATACATAAAAGTTAATAGAATAATATTGGTAAAATACCCACAAAGATTAAATATGAATTTTACTCGTTCGATTACTGGAGTTCGGAAGGAGATTTTACTTCCTGCTTAATACGACAAACCATACAAATTCACTTTTAAATAGCTTCATAAGTATATTTTGAAGTTTCAATTTGTGTGGCCCTGTTATAGAAACTGCAGTGACACAAAATAGCTCTATTTTAGGTTAATATAGAAAAGCAGGTTAGTAAAGAAAACTTCACAGTTTTATGCCAACTGAAGTGTATCTTAACTCCTACTTATTTCAACCATTTTCTAAATAAATTGTCTAAGTTATTATGAATCTTCTTCCAACATTTTTTACGTCAAGGATCAAATATTGAAGGTTCCTGTTAATTGTATTCCGCGATCAATCATCGGCGACGGCGGCGATTAAATTGTCATCAACTTCTAATTTGTGACGTCACGGGATTGTCCACTAATTAAGGCGTCTCATCGTCACCCTAGCGGTTGGCTCAGCTTTTTACGATGTCTTTTGCTCCTATTCTACATAGGGGTGCAACGAGTTAAAAAAAATAAAGCCTATCCATCTTATTCATAACAAACCTTAAAATAGAGTTATAGCACAGAATACATAATAATAGTTACAGTAAATTTTAGTAATAATGCTGATAAGGCTTCTTAAAAGTTGTATAACTTTAATTATTCATAAGCGTATTTTAAGAAAATGCTACTTTAGGCGTTGGTCTGCAACAAACGCCGGTAGTGACGCTAGATGCCGCGTCCGGCGTCTGGGACGCTGGACGCGGCTCACTCGGAACTGTTTTTAAGTTTCGCATACGCTCAATGTAATTGACGTGAGCGATTAAAATATGGGTGACCTGCATACCCACTTTAGGTACTTAACAATATGAAGATAGTCATTAATGTCAGTACGTACTTAAATATTAAGTAGATTTTTATCGCATAGTACCTACGCAAGGTAAATAAATACAAAACCTTAAAACAAAGTACCAGGTACCTACACAATACAAAAACAAAATAGGTAGGTACCTACGCAAGTGAATAAAACGGATTCTCACGTGGTTGACAATCAATCCAAGGTTATTTCTTCCCAACGTTTGTGTTTCAACACATTGTTTTTATTGCTGGCATCATAATAATATGAAACTATGTTTCATTTAACAATTCTATTAGTACTCCGTCTTGTTCCTACCTAAATTCCCTAAATTTCACCATTTTCAGAGTGACCGCGCGACAAAAACGCGGCGTCCGTGTATGCCAGAATGCTCCGAAATGACTGCGTAGGCGGCGTACGGTCTACGGACGCGGCGCACGGCACTCGTGCGCCGCGTCAGGCGTGTGAGAGAGACCACACTAGTACATTTCCATAGTAAACATTCGTATGCCGCGTACAGCGTTACGCCGGACGCGACCTACGGCGTTTGTTGCAGACCACCGCCTTAGCGTTATGATGTTGTCGTTCTGACGAATCCATAGACAAAACAGACAAATCCACTGGCTATTGCAAGCACACTAAGTAGGTGCTCACCATTTTAAAAGTAGGCCACTGGCACATAAAAACGACACCGGCTGATTGCAACCAACACACCTGACAATATTGCTAACTCAGCGAGACTTGCAACCAAGCGGGCCAAGCGGCTAATACCTACAGGGTGAAAAAAAAGACGGTAGTTGGGGGGAAAGTAAACTTTCCTTTATTAACACGTTTTTTTTTATTAGAAAAACTGCATTCATAGATTTATGAAAATAATAAGACGATTAAGTAGGTAGCTAATAGATGAACTTACATCAGTATTTTTTTACTAAACTTCCATATTTTAACTTTTTTAGGTCTGCCTATTATTAAGTACTAGCAGTCGCCCGCGACTTCGTCTGCGTGTGAAGTTTTTTGCTATCTCTCGGGAACAATACTTTTTTTCGGGATGAAACCCGATATCCTTCTCTATACCATTAACAACGTGTATGCAAAGCTTCATGATGATCGATTCAATAGTTAAGACGTGAAGTCGTAACACACAAACAAACAAATAAACGGACTTTCGCATTTATAATATTGTAAGGATGTTAAAAAGTAGATATTGACCTTTTTATAAAAAAAATATTGTTTACTTTGAGTAAAAGCCATCATCAATATTTAAGGTCTTTCCATACTACTACCGTCTTTTTTCCACCCTGTAGGTTGTAGGTATACCGAAAAGCAAAATATGCTCCTCGAAAATGAAAACGTGAATAAGACTTGTTTTCGATATTGTTCGCAACAATAAATGTGTTTACCACCTTCTTATTAGTACTCCTTTATGATATTCGATATGGTGTTTGTGTAACATAATATCGGCAAGTGGAACGTAGGGAATTGTTGGAACATAATTTACCTAGAGGCCTTGGGATGGCTATAAGAATCAAAGCAAGAAAGAAAAAAAAACATTAGTTAAGATTAGGAAAGTATAGAAACGAAGTGAAACTATAGCTATGTTGCCCAAGCTTGGGGGCAGAAGGATGTTGATTCCCATCATGTAAACTGTTCACATTCTTGCCCAGAAAAAGTATATAAAAACTCATTTTTTACGAAAGAAACAGTCCTAGAGAGAACACTCGAAAATATTAAGTTTAAGGATTTTCCATAATGGGAACACGAGATTGCAAAGTTTATACAATGGCATCATTACACAACCATAATATTGTTATAAAACGGTTTATCGTGTAAATATTGTTTGTAGTGCGACATAAAACGAAGGTTACGTTTCTGGGATACGTGATAAAACTGACAAACTGAAATAACAGTCTTTGTAAATGTGTTTGACCACACATGTAACCACAAATCTCTAGGGAAGCTTACAGACGAGCGAGAGTGAGATTTTCTCAGTTTCAGCTTGCCACGGTCAAAAATTACTAACCCTAAACTACTTATGACCGCATCAAAACGGATTCCATAGTTTGGGAGCTACGTTGCCTCAGACAGACGCACACGTAACACCCCTCTTTTTGCGTCGGGGGTTTAAATAAAAATGTTTTTATTTTAACACTTGAGGAAAATGAGAACATGGTCAAATTGTAGAGATATCCTGGTTAGTGTCTAATAAACACTTAAGACACTTAAAAGCATCTATATCTATTTTTTTATATAAAATACAATATAAAAAGGGCTCATCGTGTTTCCTGAAATTAGTACTTGAACCGAGAGCTCGTTAATATCTGATCGTACGTGGCCGGAATGTACTGTAAACGCTAAATTGTAGAAATTGATGGTGAGCAATTAATGCGCCCTCGGTACACAAAGCCTTTATCATTGAGGACTTAAATCGACTATTTGCTAACGCGCTAACAACAGCCGTCGCTTACACAAGTACACAACCAGTTTGTGATGCAAAATTAACTAACCGTGTAGAATCGTTTAATTTACTCGTTTGTGCTTCCAGCGCCGCGCCGGCGTGCTTACAATGTACGTTGTAAAATGTTAGCGCTTATGTTTAGTAAATATTGTACGATAACACATTTTTTTTCTGAGATGGTGATCAGACGTACAAAAATATAGATTACTAGTGACCGCCCGCGACTTCGTCTGCATGGTTATTTTTTCTCTATCCCTCGGGAGCTGTACTTTTTTCCGGGATATAAGGTACCCTATGTTCTTTTCTGTACACCTGACAACGTGTATGCAAAATTTCATGATGATCGGTTGAGTAGTTAAGACGTGAAGGCGTAACAATCAAACAAACAAACTGACTTTCGCATTTATAATATTAGTAATGATGAGGAAACTGATTCCGGAATTGAACCATCAATCAACCATTAATTATGTAATTTTTCATTTAAATGTCAGTGATGTATTTTAGTTGTGCATTTCCTGCAACAACGAACTAAGCGAGAGCTATTAACAAGTCAGCAAGCGCCTACAGGTGAGTCGCGCTCGCGTAGTGAAATTGAAAAAGTTGTTTTGTTTACAATTTACAGCGCGGGGGAGGGGGAGGGGGAGAGGGGCGGCGCAGGCGCCGGTTAACCCACAACTTTTTCAATTATATTCCCGATCCAGCCGCGGGCAGGTTCACCACCGTCGATGTTTGGGACCGCTAATGTTTCGCAAACAACTTTTGTTTAACTACCGGTGAGCAATCAATGTTCATTTCAAATTTCCTCTTGTTTTAAAACGATATCGTTATAGTTTTGCCCGAAAAATTCATTGACTATAGGTAACAACTAACACAACACGACTTTCGAAATCGAAAACAGTGGATGTATTCCAATTCCAATAATTGAAAAAAAATGTATTGTCATGAAAGCAAACTACTCACAATTATGCCAAATCATTTTTTATTTGCTGTTTGCATTGACATTGCAATGATTGTCTTGTTTACAATCACTTGAACCAATTCAACCAGCCAATCTAATATTTGTACATCCATATATTTGTAAAAATGACTATTAACTATCTCGTGAGCTTGTAACTCGTTGATTTCTATTGCATAAAGTCGTGTAGTGTGACAATGGAAAAGCGAACAATATGGAGTTGTGTATTTCCATTGCATGTGTTCACTATTCTTCTGAAGTGTTGGGAGGCAGCCAGTGTCGTATTGTGTTCATATCAAATATCTCGCCGTCGCATTTCTCTAAGACCCATTTTGCTTAGCCTTGTCTCCATTGCCTTCCACAGCACAATATAATTGCGAACATGAATAACTTGGTTTTGTTTTCTGTAAGGCTATAAACTTGTTTTCAATAAGTAGGTAAGGTACCCATAAACTTTTTTTATTTGTTGATTTGTTTGTGCAAATAGTCTACGGGTGCGTGACGAAAAACAAAGGAATAAATAGTATTTATTTCATATAGAACCTGTTGCACAGCTTCCGGTTAAGTTCATATTACTTGGCAGATAATTTCATAGAAAGTCATATTATATTTTTAAGTTAAACCAGAAGTTAGAATACTGTAGAGTCTCTAGTAAGATACTAATTTCTGGTTAACTTTAATCAACTTAAACCACTGTTTCAGAGTCTACGGCGTAGACAATGAAACGGGTACTTGGTTTTTCATCCGAAATGTACTTAGTACGACCTATTTTGTTACAATTACTGATATTTGTAACAATTATGGAAGAGAACTGCAAAGGAATTAGTTTCCCTAAACTTCTACTAGTGGTGGAGTAATAGTGCGTAGGTAGGTATATATGTGAATATTTATTGCAAAATCTTGAGATGCGATTTCCAGTCTTAGGACACGTTTTTACGTCTGCTCATTACACAAGTAAACAGTTAAAGAACTAACACTTCCTAAATGACTTCTAAATAAAATTTCCTATATTTCCCATTGCACCTTATAACACAAAAATGTCCTTAATTAACCAGCTATAATGGTCCCACTCCGTCCCATTTCTCAGCCGTGATCCGGCGGGCTAATATCTCCGCTCCACGCACGGTCGGTAAGTGGCCTATTATTTTTCCCGCTGATGGCCCAAGCCGGCTCATTATGCCCTGATTGTAATAATATTCCGCTGGTGTCCGCATTTCTGGTGGTAAGGGACTTACACCAAATCTTTTCAAGTGGAAGCTTCCCAGAAAAGGTCACATTGTAGACAGAAAAAAAATCACAGGTTTCTTGCTAAAATTTCATGTGCATTATGACTGAACTTTTATCTTATTCAGACGGTCTTATTAAACCTGGAATACGTATTATTTAATGGGCATTTTGGCGTCAATTACTTTGAGTATAAAATTCTAAATCCATTTTACTAAAAAGAAAGAAAAGCATATTGGCTTAGAGGCAGGCATGTCAAGACAAATTCTAAATCATTGATAGGCCAAAATTTACATTGACCGTAAAATCAGAGGGCCGCAAAACCTAACTTTAAAGAATATTAAAACTCATTGCATGGGTAAAGCGTTACTTTTTGAACTGAAATATTATTTAGACACGCTTGTCTGCACTTGTCGTCCTTAAGTCCACGGGAGCTTCGCGGTCCTTTCAATCGTGCTGCGTCGTGCGTCATCGTGCTTTCATCGTGCCTCATCGTATTTTATCGTTTGAGCCACAGACGTGAGTTCACGTCGTTTGTTTGCCAATTACGAGGGACGTGTTACGCGGGAACGTCACAATCACGAGTGCCACGTCACGCTTCCCTTCGGTTGATGTTGAGGCGGCATTTTTTGGCAAATATTTGCGAATTTTACGCATACAGAATAAAACAGAAGGACATTGTAGGTCATATTATAGAATTTAAAAAAAAATATTTTGTTCACAAAACATTGGTTTTCAAAACGGCAGGTTGGGACTGCCTAGTGAGTACCTATTACAATACTTGTGACAGATAGTGTCCGGACACGAAAGTAGCGGCGGCCGAGCGGTGGCGGGGCGGCGCGGCAGCGGAGCGGCGGCGGGGCGGGGCGATGAGAACGTGGGCACGAAACTTAGCGGTCGGTCAGCCGCGCTAGTAGTGTTGTGACAGATGGGCTAAATACCATTAAGGGCCCGTGGACCTACCGATTTGACCTACTGGTAGGACCACGGTATACCACTAAAGTAACTTCTTTTTTTTTTTTATTTCTATTGATGTGTCAAATGTGATGTTGCTATGGAAACAATTTCTTGTTAAATCAATACCGAAAAATATTCAAAGCACGAAATATATCCTATGTCTAAAAATTTTATTTAGTTCGAAAAAATGGTCTAAGTATAGACGTTAACTAGTTTCAAAACCGGATTCTTTGCTCATCTTGTGTTTTTTAAATGATGTCCAAGATGCCGACATCCATACTGAATAAATAGGTACTACCTAGTAATCAAACAGACACTATTATATTATTCAACACAACACTACTGTAATCGCGGGCTACCAAATCCAACTAGTTTGTTCATTTGTTTTCGTCGCTCTCCTCCCGCCCGTGCATCGCTCGTCGCCCCGCTCTGCCACCGCCCGTTTCGTGCGCGTCTCCATACTGTGCCATACTGTTGAATGCATCGCCGCCGCTCCGCTGTCGCGCCGCCCCGCTGCCGCTCCGCCGTCGCAGTTTTCGTGCCCGGACACAGCCCCGCTCCATCGTAACACTTACATCAAGAAGCTTATACCCACAATTGGAGGGAGGTATAAGCTTCTTGACTTACATACTATTTTATGAAATAATTTAGTTGTTATATAATAATAATAATAATTATTATTTATGTGTGTGTGAATGAGTGGGTGAGTATGTGTGTGTGTAGAATTACTGCCTATGTTTATCATATTTTAATTTTTTCCGCATTTTGAAATACCCTGAAAGATATAAAACTCCACTTGAAGTTACAGGTGTCCAATGTCCATAAAAAATTCTTTACCCCGTGTCCATAGATTAGACCATTTGTCATCATCATACGAGCTGCGTGGCGTATAAATCGTGTTCTTCATTATATAATGTGCAAAAAAATTTGTCAAGATTGATTACTTTTTAAAGTACACACAGACACTCGACTCGAAAACCATTCAAGTGTCCCACATTTGTCGGTAATGCGTGCAGAACTGCCGAGTCAGCGGGCGTCGCGTCGCGTGTCCCAATAAGTGATGCTTGAGATAGAAGCGGCCCTCGAGCGTGTGCTCAGAGCTGGCGACTGTGTGCTCAGATCGCGACGAACGCACGAGTGACGCCGTCATTAATAGGTTGCTATAGTAAGTATTACATAATGTGTTTGTAACTTTAACTTAATGATTTTAATATATAGATAGGTGTTCGAAAACTTTGCGCCACGAAGGAAAAGTACCTTAAATATTGAAGTTAGGAAATTGCCTGAAAGAAGACTTCATTTTGATTTTAAATAATTGGAACTGCATTCAAAGATTTTATCACCTGGAATCAAACCCACTAATTAAAAAAAAAAAAAATTTCTACGATACCGATCAAAGGGTTACTTTTTTTGAGTATCACAGCATATTAAATAACATGAAAACCATGAACATTCAAAATTTTATTAATACGTAGGTATTGCATAAATTTGTAAAATATCTTTGAATGAAGATCCAATTATTTTTAAACACAAAATAAAGTTTTCTTTTAGTAAAATTTAAACTCTCTTTTTCATAATAAGCATTTTTAAATCAAACTCACACCCTCTGATACACACAACAAATTGCAGAAGCAATAGTTATTATTTTGACTTTTATGCGGCGCTTTATTAGATGTGAGTAAATTAAATATGCCAACTGCTCTGGGGCCCTAGATTTGAATGTTTCGATTTTTCTTGCGTCCGTTCTTCTTGTCAGTTAAAAAAGTTCGACGATTTCGACGAAAGACGATTCAAAAGCGCTTAATTACTAAGTTTATTTTTTATTTTAAGGCATAACAAAATTCGTAATTTTGGATCGCTCTCTCTCTCTCTTTGGTCAGCGGTTTTGGAGAGAAACTTCATTCATCATTTTCATTTCATCAGAAGTGACAATAAGCGTGGAACGATTTCAAACGAATGATTCAAAAATAGCCCGTGGAAGTGTGACGTGAAGTCACATAATGGCGGACATAATATGGCGGAGTTTGTTTCTCTTCTTAAGACATGCAATCACACCCAGGAGGGCATAATACTTATTCCTAATAATTTGATGACAGAGCAAAGTACCAACGTTTTATTTTTAGCCTATTTTATAGGTCATCACTTCCATGGTCTTTAGAGCCCCCCCCCCCCCACAATGACTGTCAAAAGTAATTTGAGATGGCGCTTTACGCGATGTAAGTTCTATCTTTATAACAACATCACTTGAGGTTGCTATAGGAGCTCAGAGTACGGCCTCGGATCACTTAATTGTATCCGTTCCTTCTTCAGGTCACCGCAGATAAAAAATAAGTTCATTACGAGCTCACGCTGACATCGACCAAAACAAATACGAACTGTCGGTCGGGGGCAGCCAATGGGCACCTTCGTCCGCCACTAATTGAACCTAATGAAACCCTCGTTAAGGCTTTCGTCGACTTTTTCCGTTATTAAATCCCAAGTCTCGACACGGATACCTATCGCCGCCACCGCCTTTATTAATACTTCAACGACTGAAAAAGAACCATCCTGAATGGTCGGGTACAAGTTGTAATCAGTGTGGAGTTTGCTTTCAGCTCACATTTCACATAATCAAAAGGATTTAAATTGAAATTGACAGCAGTAAATTGCTAGTTTTCCAAAATGTTGTCGTATTCGTATGGCATCCGGCAGAGTAGGGTAGCACCAATATTGGACACTAAGGAGTATACCTAATTAAGTAATTTCATCAGAAAAGAAGACATTCGATAAAACAGTGACTTAATTTCATATTTCCCAAAAATAAGTTTTTCACCTCTCCAGCACGAAAAGGGCACTTTTGGCGCGTAAAAACTCGCAGCAAAATCTATTTTTGCTGCGAGCGTGAGGCAAAGTGCTTTTTTAATTTCTAACACCAACTTTTGAAATAACTAAGAAAAAAGAAATAGAGTGACAAGGATGAGACTTGTAAAATTGATATGTGAGAAAAGGATAGAAAGACTGCTTTATGTTGTCATACATGAGAATTAAAAAGTATAAAAAATAAAATGCACGGATCTACCAAGGAGTTTTAAATAAGGATTGTTGAAAAAGAAGTTTGATAATTCGAAATAAAGAGTATGGACGAAATGGGGTCGCATGTATGAAATAAATATTAAATAAGAAAAATCAATGAAATTTTTAAACAAGTTAGTGTTTTATAAATATAAATAAATCAATAAGATGGGATATATAAACTAGACATTAAAAACTATAGACCTGTAGCTTTGATTACAATTTTTGCCAAAATTTTCGAAAAAATATTTTACAAGTACTTATACAACTACTTTGAATCAAAAAATATATTTAACAAATCACAAAAAGGGTTTCGCAAGAATAAATCAATAGAATTGGCAATGTACGAATTCTTAGAAATAATTTATAATAGAATAGATAAAAGACAACCAGTTTATGCAATTTACCTAGATATGACAAAAGCATTTGATTTTGTAAATCATAGCATCCTATTGAACAAGTTAGAGTCATACGGTGTTAGAGGAATTCCATTGGCACTGCTTCGATCTTACCTTACTGATAGAATACAGATTACACATATTACTAAAATATGTAGTAAGACAAGACTTGAGAAAGTATTTGAATCATCTCAAAGAATAGTATCACAAGGCGTTCCCCAGGGCAGTGTCCTAGGTCCCCTATTATTTCTCATATATATTAACGACTTACCATGCTCAACGGAAAAACCAATGGTTCTATTTGCAGATGACTGCACCGTTGTTTGCCAAAGCAAAGATGAAATAGTACCCTGTCTAACATCAATAATTCAATGGCTCAAAGCCAATAATCTTGAAATTAATTTTAGAAAAACAAATATTATGAGTTTTGGGCAAAGATCTGTACAACCATTAGATAGCACTTATTGTGAAGGGAATCAAGTATGTGTTGCAACGGAAACAAAATTTTTGGGATTGCATATTGATACTAATATGAAATGGCAGTCGCATCTTGATTTTGTTCGTGCTAAGATCTTACAATTCTCTTATGCACTGCGAATGCTAAGGAAGGTAGTTAACCAAAATGCGGTTCTTGCAGCTTACCATGGGTTTGTAGTCTCGAGATTGCGCTATGGAATTATGTTTTGGGGCAATGCCATAAATATTGGTCGCTTGTTCATAGCACAAAAATATTGTATACGGGCTATGTTTAATTTAAAAAAAAACGGACAGCTGTAGACCCTTATTTAAGAAACACAAATTACTGACATTAACCTCTTTGTACATATTTGAAGCAGTATTATTTATGAGAAAGAACCCAAACCTGTTTCCTAAGATACGAAGCATACGACGATGTGATTGTCTCGCTAACAGACCAAATATTAAAACTAGTCTTTTTAGTAATAGTGTATTTGCTAATGATACCTAAAATTTATAACAGATTGCCACCTGACATTAGGAAATGTAATGATTTTTGGACATTTAAACGGAAATTATTTGACTATCTTACGGAGCAGACATTTTACACAATGACCGAATATTATAATAAACCAAATGACCTTAGTTGACCTTTTAAATATATTGTAAGTTTGTAATGTGACATTCTTGTAATAAATGACATATTTAAGTTAGATTTTATCAATTAATTGTTTAAATCAATGTTTTAAATTAACTTCAAAATCACTTTTATGTACCTACCATTTGCATGCTAACCATGGCAGGATGTACTGGGCCTATAACTTAATTTTGTCAACATTTATGTACCTACATTCATGCAAATAAAATTATTATGATTATGATTATGATTATGATTATTAATAAATTAGAGAAAAACACAACGTAATGTACCTAAATAAAACGACAGGAATATATTTTAATCTATGAATAAAAAATTTCAGCCTATGTTTGATCGAACTAATTTTGTGAAATAACAAAAAATGAGTACGCCCAGCGATGAAGATAGTTATCTAACTCCAAAAGAGTTGAGAGAACAAGTTTCTAATGCTGAATTTAGATTTTTACCAGGAAAGTCACGTAAATTTTTTCTTGCTGGTCGAGGTGAAAAGTTATATGTTTAACACGAGACCAAAGTTTTGTTCTGCCTCGTGCCTTTAAATCACTCACTGTGCTCAGTAGTCTATATTAGAATCACTCGCTACGCTCATGATTCAATTCTAGACTACTTCGCTAGTTCGTGATTTAAAGTCGGCACTCGCAGCACAAATCGACTTTGGTCACTTGTATAACAAATAACTATTTATTCTCTGGGACGGAGGTCGCATGGCCACGTTAGAAACTGAGCGTCGTGCTTCGGAGGGTTAAACCGTCGGTCGCGGCTGTTGTCACCTGATAACAGTCGTCAGGCCAAGTTAGAGCCCTTAAAGGCGGCTTGATAAACTCTAACACCAGAGGTGGCCACTAATCCTCATTCGATAATAATAATAATAATGCCAACATCCTTATAAGGAAGACATCTACATCCGATGATGAATCTTAAACAGTTCCAATTTACATTTGTTGCTTTCCCAGCAGCATCTAATAAAGTCAATGGACCCTTGTAGCGCCAATGGACTTCGACCGTCCGGGCGATCGGTTCCCAGATAATTCATTAATTAACAAACGACCTTAGTCGGGCAACGTGTCGTCACCGTTTTAAACGAAATAATCTCTCTGAAAAGTTGAACTGTGCTTGGTTTTTAATAGTCTAACAACCAATCATCATGGCATCAAGGCACCATCAATCTGTGGACTTCCCACGTTCCTAATTTATAATTAAGCTACTAACATAATATTATATGAATTTCTACGAGCTCATCGCACAGAGAACGCCAGTAACAAAAGCGATAAAATAAAATAAAATATTTTTTTTATTTACAACTAAACATTTTTTCAAATATAAACAGTAGTGATCGTAAACAGCTGCAGTAGTTGAAAAACTATGTCGCACTCTCTAGCACCTATCTCCAGAGTACACTGATTTGGTTGGTGCCTATAACTCGTTTAAAACGTCGAGTGTATGGGTCCTTAAGTGTATCATATCATATCGAATCTTAACGCACGTCTCACCGTCGCGGGTGATGGATGACTTGGCTGGCACCTTTACGCCATTTTTATTTTACTGAATAAGCAAAAGTGTTAATTTCTTTGTAAAGACCGTTTAAAACCGCCATGTCTTATTAAATAGTATTCTCTTTTAGTAATATGGACTGTGCAGTTCAAAACGATGCTTTAGGTATTATTAATACAGTGATTTATCTAGGTACACGTTCCACGAAATCGAACACTGTGATTGGTAGCAGAATTTCAAAAAGGAAGCAATTTATTCATCTGTTAATTTCGTAAAGATATCATATTAGGCAAGTTTTGTTTTATTTTACTTATATATTTTATTAATTTAAGAAATATCTTTACAAACTAAATGTTGGATTGAATACACGTAACCTTCCTTCGTTAGTTTCAGGTTAATGTGAAATTAATTAAAAATATTGAATGAAATTGCTGTTTGATGATTTTTGCTTGTAAAAATACAAGGTATGAAAGCCAAGTTGGACCACGTGGACAGGCGTGGGTGCTATTTCAGAACTTGCCGCGTGTAATTTAAAAGAAACCGGCTTTTTACCGTATAACTACAGTAATAACTACATTTTCAATGTAGTTATTGTTTCCAAAAACACAAATGACTGAATAATAAAATAAGATTTAAATTTATAATATAAAAATAAACAAGCAACATAATAGCGCCATCAAGATGTTGTCAACGATCTCGCTCGTAAGCAACCTACTTAGAAAAGAGATTAAAATAAAAATTTAATCAAATAAACAATGAAAATTTACTGGCGAAGTTGTAAAATAGCTCGTCAATCAAATCTATTGTCTGACAATGTTGCCAGATTTAAAGATAGAAAAGGCTTTTCGGGAAAGAATAACGCACGCCACTTTCTATTTGAATAAATGGCTGTTTGGAGTCTGGCAATTAGCTGTAATGGCGGCGAGTTAATGGTTGAGCACCTGCCATTTGTAAAGATTGCGGCGGGGCTGTTATTTCAGCCAATTATCGAGACGGCCGCTAGTTTATGTTTAATCACTGCTAAGGACAGTCACGCCTTTCAAATGAATGGAAAGCTCTCATTCAATTTTCTGAACTCGCTTTGACTGGGGTAATTAAGTTGCGTTGATTAAGTTTTAAGCCATTTTCCACCCACCTGGGGTAGTTGCCTCCACCTCGCAATAGACGTCAGGTAAATAACACAATAAGCTTCGAAAGCTCAATCAGGTTGAGGAACAGAGTCAGTAAGGGAAGAATGAACGAATTATTTACTGATACGCTTCGTGTCGTCGTTAAGGACATTAAATTTACACCTCTCCAGCAAAAAAGGCGCTGCTGTTGTGTAAAAACTCGCAGCAAAATCTCTTTTAGCTGCGTGCGTAAGTTTCGAATCACTTTTCTTACATTTTTGCTGCGTGTTTTCTTGCTGGCAGAGGTGAAAAGTTATATGTTTCACACCAGAGATTTTTTTTCACAGCAAAAAAAATGCTTTCTTGTTGAACAAATAACTTATCTACACGTTACTTAATAAATATTTTTTTGTCTTACTCTTCTCACAAAACAGTTTTTGTTAATTTCATTCTTCGGCAAGCCCCATTGTGCCCGAATTGCTAAGTAAAAATTTGTGCTTACAGGTTGTTACAAAAAGGCGTTGATTTTACACCAATAAACGGTCACACGGGGAAGTCAATTTACAAAACTGAGTCGACGCAATTCCTTGAACGGTTAGACCGGCCGGTCCATCGGTTCGAAAGCAAAAATAGCAGCGCGTTTATAACAGCTCTTATAGCGATGGCATAAGTGCGATTTTTCCACGACTCGATGTCGCTAAGACTGGAACTAGCGCTCTAATGAACCCCGCGTTATTTACGAGCCTCAATAGCCTTTTCAGGTGTCGACGGCTAAGTGTTTCTTTTAAAGAAGTTGCTTTCGCCTCCATTTATCAAACGGATGCGCGTTAGGTATCCGAAATTAGCTAGAAAACGTACTGGATTGTACGTTTTCTAGCTAATTTCGGAGACTGAACAATGGCGCTTTTCTCGACACAGATCTTTGTATACAGATTTAGTTTGAACTTTAGTTTCAGTTGATCCTAATTAAAACTTGTTATGCGACTGTTGGAAACGTCTTCGCTTCGTCTGAAATTAAATTTTAATAAGAACAGTGAATACAGAAGACATTTCATTGGATAGTATCTACTTCTACATCGTAAGAAGGAATTAAGTTTGTTTCTTCTCTTAAACTAAAGAAAAGCTTTTAATGCGAAACTAGACCGAGTGTAGCAGAAAATCGATCAACACAAGTTTTATAATAAGTATTTTCATGTTTATTTATTGATGCTGATTTTTCACAGTACAAGGTCTCGCGAGCCATTGACTTGGTAACCCAAACCCATCGAAAACATTTTGAAGCGGACCTTTAGGATCACTTGACCTATTCAGTACAATTTATACTGTAACTTAGCTAAACTCTTATTCCCTGAATATATATATAGGTACTAGACTAGCTTACGCCCGCGACTTCGTCCGCGTGGACATTCGGAAAATCCCTAGGGAACCTTTGACCGGGAGAAAGTATCCTATATTTCGATCCAGGCTATAAACTTCTGTGTGTCATATTTCATCCAAATCTGTTCAGCCGTTTTTGCGCGTTTGAGAAACAAACATCTATCAAAGCTACAAACTTTCACATTTACAATATTAGTAAGGATAAGGATAGAATATGTGCCTCATCAGTTATTAACATTATTTTTTCTAAAATTGGAACATTTTAGAAAAAAAAAATGTCAGCCAGTAAAATCTTATAAACAGCTGTTTTATTAAATCTTGCATTGCTATCTTCATTAAAAAAGAACTATACGATAAAAGGAATGAATTTTAGGTGTATTAATTTCCTAGGAGGAGAACGTGTTTTGAGTAACGTGTGATAAGCCGGCGGGCGCGGCGTGATCAAAGAGCGCGGCATCGCCTGGCCTACTTGCTGTTCATTGTGGGCTGCCGATCGATTCGACCCACTTCGACCGCCGTAAACACTGTGCTCATACCAACTACAAGGGTTATGAACAGCCTATTAAATTGTTTGAATAAATATATAAAAAAAATGTCGCAGTGGCTTAGGGCATTCGGTCTGCGATTGATTCAGCAATTATAACACTAAGGTCGATCACTGATTAAGTGACCAAAATGTATCATCTCTGTTAATTTTTGTTGCTGTTTTTGTTAGGTTATTAATTAAGTTCTGTTTTCTAAAAAACGATTATATTTTAATCTTTTTTGTGGTAGGTATATTTAGTGACGATATTATCTGAGTTACAATAGCCTTATGTCAACGGCTTATCACCTTTTACAAAATACTGCTTTTTCCGACGCAGGAGTGTTAATTGTTGAGGAGTTCATCTGGTACTTCACTATCTGCTCCACTTTACCATATACGTTATGATGAGCATAAAAAGCCTAGTAACCATATTAAAGTAATCGTATCGCACCAATGAAATACTTAGTATTGAATAGTTCCGATGATCATCTATGGGCTTCATCATCAGTTCCACTTCGCCATAATGGTCCATAAGCAAATACAAGTTACTTAAGAAAATACCAAAATCGCTATAGGTATGCTTATAATATTTGAAGAGTTAACTTGGTTTCTCTAGGATCCCATCATCAGATCCTAACTTTGTGACAATGGGACCAATCGAAAAGTATATGCTTTCAAACGAAAAATTATTTTTTCAAATCGGTCCAGCTGTCTTCGAGTAATCGAAACAAAAAAAAACAACAACAAAGATTCCGACGAACTGAGAACCTCCCCTTTTTTGAAGTCGGTTAAAATGTCTTTTGATCATGATAGTATCTAAAATAATGTAAACGTATAATAAGCAAGTACGTGAATCATGGTTTCCATGCCAAAGAAGTTATTAAGTTTTGCCAAATCCAGTTATAAATTTAAAATTTTATTTTTAATTCTTATAACGAATATAAATTGACGAAAAGTAAAATAATTGAATGTAAGTAACTCTTTTCTTAGATTTTCTTAATTGGGTTTCTTCTATTAATCAACGATTATACAACTCGAAGACACTTGGAAGACATTTGGAAAATTAATCATTCTTCTTAATTGTGAAACTTTTCTTTAATAGCTGCCGAATAAATTCTACAGATTGAAATTAAATTATTTTTACAAAATTTATTATCGCAGATCAAAAAGTACAAAATTTCCACATACTAGAAAATTGTATTTTCTAAAACAATCATTTAATTATTTCAAATTAAAGAACAAGTATTTTTTATGTACCACAATTTTTTTTATGATGACTGATCAGGATAAAGCCCTCCTATTGTAATTAATATGAAATTTTAATTATAAGAAATACAAAAATATGATATGAGCTACAAATATCCAGAAATCTATGTGTGGGTAAGGCATTCAAAGGTTAATTCAATCTTATCCCATGTTTGCCATCTCTTGAAAAATTATCCTTACTAATATTATAAATGCGAAAGTTCGTTTGTTTGTTTGTTTGTTACTTCTTCACGTCCTAACTACTGAACCGATCATCATGAAATTTTGCATACAAGTTGTCAGGGGTACAGAAAAGGACATAGGGTACTTTTTATCCAGAAAAAACGTATAGTTCTCGAGGGATAGCAAAAAAACTTTTCACGCAGACGAAGTCGCGGGCGGCCGCTAGTGTTATTATATAAAAAAAATATTACTTAGTAACTAAATTATGAAAAGTAATCTGATAATGAAAAACAAGAAAGTGATTTAATAAAAACGTATTATCCGAAACGAAAGGCCATTATGGCAATTTTTTAGATTGATTTGAAAAGCGGGAAATAGGTACTTACCCTGTTTGCATATATTTTGCTTTCATATATTGGTATGGAAATATGCGGGGGTAAACATGATTAATATTCTAATGTATTTATCATACCTTTACACACGTATCAATTTCAAATAAAAAATACAAATGATGAAAGCATTGGTGGTAAAAGAAACACCGTTCCACACCTGTTTCGCAAACACAATTTATACCAACAACAAAACAGTTACCGATATGAATTGAATGAGAATTTCTTCGCTCAAACTCATTTGGAAATAAAATGTGCGATCGGCGACACGACACGCGATCAATCATCGAAACAAACGGTAGCTTTATTTATGAGCAAATACCGCGGATGAGGTCGAAGAAAACGCTATATCGGGCCGCTCATATCGATTCCTATTTACATTTTATTTTACTTCTGACAGTAATATAATAAGTCTATGCTTCTGACAGTGCAAATTATTTTTGTCGCGGCTTATCTATATTATGACAGCTTTATTTACCTTTGCAAGCCTTTTGTTAAAATTATTTACAGGTAATATTGAAGATAATATTAAAGATTATCTGAAAGTTTATCTTGACCTTGACATTTCATTTATTTTATTTTTTATTATATTTCAATGGGGATGCCAAAGCAAAGCTAATGAGGGCTTTTTAAAATGACAAAAATAGATGGCGTTGATGAAAATGTATGTCTCAATCATAGACTTAGAAAATTTTTCGCTATGCTCAAGTAGACGGACAAAGGTGCGAGTGAGAAACCGATTCTTACGGCTTATGCGATGTGCGAGAAAGAGTAAAAAAAAACTGACAGCTGAACCTGGTTTGACTTCATTTATCATCGTTTATCACCTTGGTGAAAAGTGTCAACAAGATTATTTTGTAATTTTGATCGCGATCGGGTCGGTTTGGCTCTCAAAGCTATATAAATCAATAATGGTGTCGTGTTCTGTACTGGATTGTAATGTTACTTACGACAATAACCCAAATAAACACTCATTTCACAGGTAAATATGATTGAACTATTACCATTTTCATAATTCATATTTTAGTTGAATATATTCCCAAACACACTAAGTTATATTCTAATACTAGCGGCCGCCCGCGACTTCGTCTGCGTGGACAGTTGTTTCTCTATCCCTCGGGAACAGTATCTTTTTTTGGGATGAAAGGTACCCTATGTCCTTCTCTGTACCCTTGACAACGTGTATGCAAAATTTCATGATGATCGGTTGAGTAGTTAAGAAGTGAAGGCGTAACAAACAAACAAACAAATAAACAAACAAACGGACTTTCGCATTTATAATATTAGTAAGGATGATGCTATTAAACGCCTATTTCCTAAATAAAGGCTGATTTCTAAACATTATGTGTTAGATAAAAAGATATTATGTCCGTGAACTTGAGAAAATAAGGCGTAGATATTGATCAAAAATTATCGATATCGATACTCATGTCGATGATTTCCAATATAACTTTGTTTGTCTTTGTGAACACTGATAGTTTTATTTAAAGCTGCTTGTAACCGACAGTTTTCAAATGGTAAATTATACCTACTTAAGTACTAATTTAACAATTATTTCCAGGTTTTCTGTAAATCCAGTGATTAAATTAAACTGGATAAATGTCATAAATAAATAAGCAGGGAGCCGGAGTCAAAGGAGACCTTAAGAAATTATTTAAATAAAATTGTTCAAAACCTTGTTTGTGTTTTATTTATTAGAGCAATAATACATTATGGTTATCGACTACCTAAAATGGACTTCAGTGCATCTCTAAATTCACGCACACATTTACATATTTACAAACACTGGCTCATCTCACTTTTGGTTTTGCAGCCAAGTGAACTCTGTTCGTCTATTCCAGTGGATATTAAGTTTATGGTCTCAATGTAAATTTCAAATGTGATCTCAATGTATTTTTTTTACTAATCTTCGGAGAGTACTCAGGTAGGCAGGCAGATGTAACCCTATAATGTTACTCTTTGGGCAGATGTCAGCCAGCGAGCGCTTACTTTCCTCTTTGGTACAGGCCGTTTATTTTTACCATATTTTTACCCACGACGGACGGAACGGAACGGAGACGGTATATGCGTTTGGGGTTAGAGGTTGTGCGTTTGTTTGTTTGTTTGTGTGTTTGTCTGTTACCATTTTCCTCGGAAACTACTAAGCCGATTTCGATGCGGTTTTTTGCATTCAAAAGGTTTCATTTCAGAGCAGGTTCTTAGACATGTTTCATAGTGGTAGACCACCAGGGGGCTCTGCAGCAACCAGATAAGTCAAGTTTGTCTATTACCATTTTCCTTGCAAACTACTGGGCCGATTTCAATGCGGTTTTTTGCAATCAAAAGGTTTCATTTCAGAGCAGGTTCTTAGATATGTTACATAGTGGTAGACCACCAGGGGGCGCTGCAGCAACCAGATAAGTCGCGCTTGAGAAGTTCTCTAAAACTACTCAACTGATTTCGATGCGGTTTTCTGTAATGGATTTGTAGGTTATCGGCGATGGTTCTCAGATAGATGTTATGGTGTTTAACCGCTAGGGGGCGCTGCAGTTATCATTTTCTCATTTATTTCCAAAGCGGTTTGACTAATTTGGATGCGGTTTTCTGTAATAGTTTTGTAGTTTTTCGGTGATGGTTCTTGGTGTTATGGTGTTCAGCCGCTAGGGGGCGCTGTAGTAATCATTTTCCGAATGGTTTGACCGATTTAGATGCGGTTTTTAGAGTAGATAACGTATGAATTCTTTAAAAAGTTTAAAATAAAATGGCAAAATTAAAAATTTTGAAAATACCCACGACGGTTAAAATTGTAACTCTTTATTTAAAAAGACTAAAATAAGTTTTACAAAAATCCCTCGACTAAAAGTGATGAAGGTAATATAAATACTTTATATACCTATTCATAAAGTACAAACGCAAGAAAAATCCGTCGGGGGCTGCCATTGCCATTTCTCTAAAGTAAGTATAACTGAAAAATATTTGTTCATTTGGGGGCAGGTAATGGCAGCCCCAACGGATTTTTCTTGCGTTTGTAATTAAAAGCCAATTTTGACTCATCTCTTTCCATCAACGCCATCTAGTGTGGCAAATAGTTACTTTTTTTTTTTATTTCACTTTGAAAAGTCCTCGTTGTAGATGTCGCTGCGTACGCTTGTTCCTTAGACAGATGTCGTTCAGAGCAAGTTCATACGAAAATAGGTATTTATTTCATGGTATTTTTTTACCGAAAAAAACCCATTGACCCAAAATGGTTATAAAAGAATATTATACAATGCAAATGCTGAAATTGAAAGTCAAATTAAGGCGTTTTGCCGACATTTTTACAACTTTTGATACATAGTTTGGTCATACTTTAAAGCTATAAAATTATTTTTAAAGTAAGTCCTTGTTTTGACAGTTCTCGTGGAACAAGCGGACCTACTTGAAGCTGCCTTCCCCATTGCCGATTTCAAATGAATTGAAATGGGGCAAATGTAAGAGTGAACTACGTTTTTGTTTTATGTGTTATATTCATTATGAATAATAATATTCTTGGACTTTGTTTTAAAGACAATTATATTATTTTCAGCCATTTCAAAAAAGATAAAAATTCACAGATCTCGTGCCTTTCACGACCTTCTGGTACATTGAAAATGAATTTAATGAATTTAACAAAATATTTTATTATTCTTTTCTTATAGACATTAATATTTTATTGAAAGGAAACCTAAGTACTATGTATAACTAAAACATCTGAATTTCTAAATAAATTAACCCTAATAAAAAATAAATCAAAATCAAATGCAGCATGCGAGACTCTCGCGCTGACTTCATCATCACTCGAATGTGCGATAACAACCTTCATGTATACCTAGGCAATCATCATCACACTCCCATTCTCAGAGATCGTTGTAAAATTTGGAATCGCAGAGTCACTAAGAAAGACGTGACTGATCGAGTAATTTCAAAGCTCGAAATTGAAATAACAGCAACCCACGATATATAATATTTTGGATTTAGTAGAGGCCCTCGGCTTCGCCTCGGGCCTCAAACTAAAACCTCTCTTCTGTTCAACTTTCGCTCAAGATTCGTTTATCCGTTTCTCTACACACAAAAACTCACTTCGACGCCTAGCACGTGTACTGGAGATAATAGCGTCATCTCTTTTGCTCCTACAGTTATTGCTAACACTACTTTCTCTTTCGTTTTCACATAGTAAGCGACGTCACTTACTTGAATATGGACTTGTGGAGACATTTCAGTGCAGTCACACTATGGTACCGCCCCACGCCGCCGTATCTAACGATTTTTAAATCTTTGACTAGATCTGGAATCAGCTCTCGCTTCACGCTCTATTCACGTCATACCATCTGTTGACCTGCTAGCTAATCAATATCAATATTATGGTTTTAATATATATCTAAATACTTTTTTTTATGTATAAAAAATGTGGAAATAATGAAAAAATACAAAATATATAACACTATTACAAGCTTTGAAATATACAATGATTTAAAAACTTCAATCGTACCTACTACGTATTACCATTATCGAGCGCCGCGCACGTCGCCCGCGGTATCCCAACATTTCGCTTTACAAAGGATAAGCTACAGCCCAGACCGTAAGAGTCAGGGACATATACTAATTTCAGTAAGAAGCCTAACTCAATATCTCTAGGGGTGTTTTTTATTTTTTCGATATCGCTTTTCGTTTTTGAGAAATTGTCGATTTAGTGAGAAAAGACCCCGAGAAAGTGTGCCATTTTTCTACATTTATGCGATTTTTGAAAAAAGTTTTTGACTTTTTTAAATATTTTTTTCACCATATTGTAGACCTTGCTGAGACGCATCTTTTGACATTTAGTACATACACGTAGACCCAAAACTCGCGGGACCAGGGCAATGTCTTACTTTGGCTGAAATTGGGTACCTTATCGAAGCGATCGAAAAAACATTTTCAATGTTAAAAATGTCACAAAAGCAAGGTCTTCAGCTCCCAAATACACAGATTGCCAATAATCATACTGTACTTACTGTATTTGGAAACGATATATTTAAGTCTAGCCGCATGCGGCGGCCGGGCCAGCGTTCAAGAGTTGTAAATATCGCTACTTCTTTTAAAGCTCATAAAGTTTCTTGCGCCCGTTCTTCTTGTCAGTTAAAAAAGTTGGGAACGGGTGGTAAGAAAATAAAGACGATTCAAAAGTGCATTAAGTTAATTTGAATAATGACATTTTGATTTGAAAACAGAGCCACTAGTTTTAAACTTCAAGGGACTTAATACGTGCCTGACCCCAATCCTCAAAACTCCAGTCTCACTATATAGCCAGGTAACCCTATTCATTGACAGAAATAAACTTTTTAATGTTATTTGACAGAAGAGTAGTGTAACTGAAAGTTTCTAGTACAAGCGACGCCTAACACCTGCGTTAAGAATACTGTTGCCTACTCTTTAAAATACCTTTTTCAGTTTTCCTTTTAATTGTTTACCATACTCTTTTTGGATTTAACCCCCGATGCAAAAAGATAATTTATAGTATGTGTAACATGTGTATGTTTATGTCTGTCTGTGGCATCGTAGCTCCCAAACGAATGGATCGAATTCGATTCGGTTTTATTTTTAACCGACTTCAAAAAAAGGAGGAGGTTCTCAAGTCGACGGTTTTTTTTTATGTATGTTTTAACATAGCTTTGTCAGTTGTTACCCGATTTGTACAATTCTTTTTTTAACTCAAAGAACATAGTTCTTGTGTGGTCCAATAATTTTTTTACAGAGATCTGGCCAGTAGTTTTTTCATAATCCTGAAAAATATCAATTATTTAGCTCGCCATCGCACGAGTTTTTATGGAATTTCGGACATAACTTCTTTGTTTATGAACCGATTTAAATGATTCTTTTTTTATTTGAAAGGGTATACTTCAAGAGTGGTCACAATTTAATTTCATTGTTATTGGACTTCGAACTTCGAAGATACATAAAGGAACTCTTCAAAATCAAATAGTATAAGTAAAGTGATTTAGGTTTTGGTAAGTTTATGGCAATCCAAAACAAACCAAATCATGGTTTGCGATGCAACGTTCTGGACTAGACTTGGACTACGATGACACAACGGAACTCCTCAAAAACAAACAGCGTAAATTTGGAAATTGAGTTCTGGGCATTTTACCATTGAAAATATTATAATATAAAGTAAAAAAATATTTACACGCTGCGCTTACATACCTACCACTAAAAAGTTGAAAATAAAAAAGCTTTTTTAAAAAAAAAAACCACCTTCAAAAAACTAAAAACAAAAACAGCTTAAAAATTAAATACCTCTAAAAAGCAAGAAATAATATTCGAATCATTCGTTACACATATCAATATTAATAAAACACGTCTAATGAAGTCGGGTGGGGCCTTAAGAAAAAAATGAAGTTGTCCTCCAGCCCCACCCGACTTCAATAGACGTGTTTTATTAATATTGATATGTGAAACGAATGATTCGAATATTATTTCTTGCTTTTTAGAGGTATTTAATTTTTAAGCTGTTTTTGTTTTCAGTTTTTTTGTATCTAAATGTACTTACATCAAAATATAGTTTTGTTAAAAACACTTGACTGGACTGTCTCTTTAATTCTTGCTTTTCCTTATTTTTAGCTACTAATTCTGTACTTAGAACTTCAATATAATAGCGTAATGTCTCCTTCAACGTAAGTAAGGATCTAACGCTACAACTATTCGTCAAGTACTAAGCCTAAGTTCCCAATTTACTGAACGATAGTTACGAACGCGCGAAATGTTCGTGATACACAGAATAACGTATTAGAAGAATTGGACAAAAACGCTGGAAGTTTGGAGGAGTTCGCTAATCGGCTGTTTCACAGAGTAGTTGGCGTTAATGCCTTGTTCGCACTTGTCGAGTATTAAATAGTGAGAAGCAGTACATTGCTCGCTGATAAAGCGGACGCGAAAGATAATTTAAAATACTCAAACTAGTCCAGCAATGGACTCGCTACTTGGCTAAAATACCAGTGTAGTTTGAACAGCGCTTTAGTGCGTGCTCGGCGCGCGGCAAATGCTTGGCTCTAATGAATACTTTCTTACGCGATGCGAGTATCGTTGGAAGTAATTTGGGCAAAGTTTCCCTATTGCCATGAATAGGGGATTACTGGTTGGAAAAATTAATAGCTTTGGGTATTAATACAATATGGATGAGTTGAGTGTAGCGACGAGGGGATAGAATGGATAGCATGTGCCAAAAATAGGATATATATCGACGGTTGAAAAGCTAATTGGTCTAAGCGACATTTTTTGCGATATTGAGTTATATACATATTCGGAATTAGCAAATTTTTCTCCGTCGTTTGAGCCAGGTTTCGAATTTTTCTGACTACTTTTTTGGCGCTTAACACCCACAGCAAAACAGGCCTCATTTCTAAGCTCATTGATCTATACGACACAAAATTAGACCAATTTGAGGACTCGATGACTAAGGCTGTTTTGATCATTCGAACTTTTATAAAGTGTGTCGATTATGTCATTTGGCTTTTTTGCCATGTTTGTGGTTTTGTCGTTTGGCCTATTTTGCATTACACCAAAACGATAAGCTAATGTCGCTTGGACCATTTTGCAACAAATTATATTAATTGACTATGTCGCTTGACCCATTTAGCCTCAATTAAGGACAATGAGTAGTAGTAGTTGTAGTATAAAATTGTATGAAGTTATTATTGCATAACAGCCTCAAAATATTTTATGCATAATTTGAGTTATGCAACCTCAAAATTATGTTATGGACGTTGCTGAATAATGAAGACCTTAAGTATTAATATCTACTATAACCCTAGGGTGTCGACCAGGGTAGCGTACCTTATAGTCAGAATATCCTAACGGTATTCGTTGAATGTTAAGTTTACGCTCCGACCTCGACACATCAAGTTGACGAAGTGGAGGCTATGAATGAGAAGATCTCTAAAACCATGCATAGCTACAAAACCCACTACACCACCGTTGCGATGGGGGACTTCAACGCAAAGTTGGGGAAACGATGCGGTAATCAGCTGAGAGTGGGGCAATTAATAGTTGGGCAACGGAATGCCAGAGGCCAGACGCTGGTCGACTTTATGGAGAAGAAGGACCTCTTTTTAATGAACTCCTTCTTCAAGAAGCCGGAAAGCTGGAAGTGGACCTGGATCAGTCCGGATGGTATAGTCATTCAATGATGTCACTGTGATCAACCCCGTCAAGACGGGGAGCGATCACCGATTGGTACGTGGCACATTGTGTATCTACCTAAAGCTGGTAAGACCTCGACTGATAAAATCCATACTCCGACTATTACCGGCCTATATTCAAAACCCCGAAAGCTTTTAACTCGAACTCCAAAACCGCTTCGAAGCACTTGAAAACAGTATAGATGTGGACGATCTAAACAAGATGGTGGTGGATACTGTCCGTACGATAGGGTCCGAGTTCTTTAAGACCCGCCATCCCAAGCTTTAGAAACTCTCCGACCACACACTCCTACTTATGGATCAGAGACGTGAAATGAGGCTCCAGATTTCAGTGGATGCTCATCGTTATCGGTAGCTAAATAGATAGATATCTAAGTCTTTGACGAGCGACCTTCGCCAATTTAAGTATTAAAGAGGAGCGGAATAAAATTCGAAGGCAGAATGCATAAGGCATGGAACATAATAAGTGAGGTGATTTTGTTCTTCAAAAAGGGTGTCAAAGTCCCTCTTACAGAACTACAGACACATCTCACTTCTGAACCATGTCTATAAGTTGTTTTAGAGAGTCCTTATGAAACGTCTCGCTCGCAGGTTTGACGACTTCCAACCTCCCGAACAAGCCGGGTTCCGAAAAGGCTTTAGCACCACAGACCACATCCATACGCTGCGGCAGGTTATACAGAAGACCGAGGAGTATAATCTCCCACTTTACTTGGCGTTCGTATGAGAAAGCCTTTGATTCGATTGAAACCTGAGTGGTGCTGCAGTCTCTCCAAAGATGCTAAGTGGACTACAGGTATATCGAGGTGTTGAGGTACTTATACGAAAATGCCACCATGTCGTTCCAAGTATAGAACCAGAACACAAATCCTATTCAACTGTAGCGAGGAGTTCTCACTCCTCGCTGCAGTTGGATAGGATTTGTGACGGGGATATGTCATTTCTTCGAAACTATTTACAGATGCGTTGAAGGATATCTTTTAACTCTTAGACTGGAAAGGACTCGGCATCAACATTAATGGCCAGTACCTAACACACCTTCGTTTTGCCGATGATATAGTTCTTATGGCTGAGCTAAGGTCTCATCTTGGAAGACCTGAACACAATGCTCAAAGATCTCCGTAGTACTTCCCAAAGAGTGGGTCTCGGGATGAACATGGATATGACGAAAATCATGTCGAATGCCCATGTTGTGTCCGATCCAGTTCATGTTAGAAACACTACACTTGAAGTTTTTGACCATTACGTATACTTAGGACAGGCAGTCAAGTTAGGTAAGTGCAACTTCGAGAAAGAGATCTCTCGTCAAATCAAACTCGTATAAGGTAGCATTCGGGAAGCTTCGAAAAATCTTAGCGTCCGATTTATCTCAGTGTCTCAAGACGAAACTCTATGACCAGTGTATGTTGCCAGTAATGACTTACGGCAGTGAAACGTGCTATGGGTCTCATAAGGAGGCTCAAGGTCACCCAGCGTGCAATAGAGAGAGCCATAGCCATCAGCGTTTCCCTGCGTGAATGAATTAGAAATGAGGAGAACTAAAGCAACCGAAATCGCTCGATGGATTGCTCAGCTGAAGTGGCAGTGGGCTGAACACATAGCGAGAAGAACCAATGGCTGATGGGGCGGAAAGGTTCAGGAATAGCGACCGCGCACCGGATGACGCTTCGTGGGTAGGCCCCCGACAATCGATTGCGGGGCATAGGACTGTTCAGGCCATTCGCCCGGTCCTCAGGCAGTGGCGGGATAGGGAGCATGGCTCCCTGACATACAGGATGACACAGGTACTTACCGGGCACGGTTGCTTCGGTAAGTACCTGTGTCGAATACGGGGAGAGGCCGCTCCGGTGTGCCACGAATGCGGCGCACCGGTCGACACCACGGAGCACACTCTTGCAGAGTGTCCGACGTGGTCGTCACAGCGGAGAGATCTAATGGCGGTCATTGGAGGGGACCTCTCGCTTCCCAGCGTGGCAGTCGCCATGCTGGGTGGTGACAGGTCGTGGCAGGCGGTGGTCTCCTTTTGTGAGGAAGTGATGTCACAGAAGGAGGCCGCAGAGAGGGACCGAGAGGCGGATGCGGACGCAGACCCGCTCCGACGGAGACGGCCAGGAAGAAGGAGGAGGCGCTACGCGCACCTCATTCCTCCCTAGTCCTTGTCAGGGGACGAGTGCCAATAGGGAATATGCATAAGTCACCGATTTTGATGAATTTCAGCTTGATCGCTGCGGACACTTATAAAAACATGATGGAACAGGAAAAAAAATAAAAAAAATGTATAATCCTAGTTTTATCACACGATGAAATCAGGGGAAAATAAAGATTTCTTTTTTCATTTTCGGATATAATACACTTTACAGTCAGATAGAATATCGAATAAGAAACAATATTTTGTATGACACATATGTACTTAAACGCAAATTTTAGGGAAATAATTGAAGATTATTGGCTAACTCCATATTAAACGCGCCGAAACACATCTGAAACGTGATGTGTGACGTCACCGTTTTGTATGGAGCGTTTTCGGCGGGTGCTGCTGCGCGCTAACTTCAAGTAACTATATCACGAGAAAAAAACGCAAGAGAAAAGTTTTAATATTACAGTTAATTTTCTCACGCATTATACTTTTGATTAAGATTAAAAAAAAATTGATGCATATTCCCTATTGGTGCTCCTCCAAGTGCCGGGCTCGTTGGGGCGTCAACACCAGGACCACACGGTGTGTGATATCACGATCCCGTGGGTCCTGCGTGTTAGGTGGTGCGGGAAACAGTAGGGGGTTTAGTGGGTAGGGCCGGGGCGGCGAGTCCCACATATCTTCGGGATGCATAACCGCATTCCCCCTACTATAAAAAAAAGGCCCCCGACAATCGACGTGAGGGTGAAGGTCGCAGTGCACCGCTGGATGCGGGTAGCGCAGGACCGATCGTCGTGGAGATCCTTGGGGCCTATACCCAGCAGTGGGTGTCGAGCGACTGATATGATGATAACTCTACTAAATTTGAATTTTGTTTCATCCTGCAGTACTTCTAATGGGCATCTGCATTAAACAACTTCACTCTAGTGCAACACCAGCATGTTGCTTAGACTCATTGGGCAAATTCAACCGTCAGTTGACTTGGCGCTAAATTCATTTTCTCTCGTATTATTTTATTCTTAGTCAATGCTTGAGCCAGTTTACTTTCAGCTATTTTATTTACACAAAGCGTTTGAACCATTTTGCCTTTCTCTAAAAATAACTATATTTGGTGAATTTTGGGCCAACCGACATAAATTTTCTAAAATAATACACTTTTGTTAACAGTAATAGCTTAGAAAACTTCCTTACTTAGTTGGGGATATACTGTATTAAATAATTAAACGTCTATTCAATAGTTGCTTTTTTATGATTTTTTTTCCGAATAATAAAACTTTAATCGGTCCTCCTGAGAGTTTCACAAAATGTCGTTTAGATCAATTAGCCTTTCAACCGTCGATATTTTTTCTGTTTTAGAATTTAGATTAACAATTCTGACGACCACAGTTCCAAAACTTTTGCCAAGTCTGTAAAACTTTGTGTTAATAATTACTGTTAAAAATATAACAAAACAATAATTTATAAGTTTAGATCTATTTGTAATTAATGTTCAGCCATACATAAATTCGGCTTATTCAGCTGTTGCCCTTCAAACGCCCACACACAAGTATTTTTAAATAGCTTAACCTTTCCTAATGTTAAAGTTTCAGAAAAGGGAGTTCTGTTATTTTTTGGAAAAATCGTTTGTAAGTTTTCTTGGCCCATAATAATTATTTCATTGTCCAACAATTATCTAATGCTTCACTAAAAAATCAACTGAAAATTTTGCTATTAATTATGACGTTCAACTATTACCTATTAGTGTAAGTAGTTTGTTTCAGTTTCGTAAAGTTATATAGCAATCGAGTTGTTTTCAGATAACAATAATTGATCCATATTATATAACTTTGACGATTTAGTTTGAATACCTGCATTAAAATATCATACATTTGATATAATATTCTAATTATAATATTTATTTTATAATTTTTTAATTATAAAATAGAGCTTTAAAAATATTTAACTATTTCTTTGTGCATTAGAGTGTGTTGCGTTTTAGGCTTCAAACGTATACCCGCTTTCTTACTTACTGTGCTTTAATTAAACGATACGCTCATTAACTTTGAACTAGAAATCTGATTCAAAGGAGATTATTTTCCCGAAATTTTGAACTACAAAAGAATTTAGAAGCTAAGGTGTTTCATAACATTTCCATTAAGCCTTTTCAGAAAGCAATGGAAATCAGTGAGCAGCTATTAGATGGAAAGCAAAGGCACAACAACGCCAAGGTCGGCCATCTGTATGAAAAGTGAATCACGTTTACGCAATAGAATATTCGAGGTCCGTTCGGGTCGAGCACACGGCTGCGGCTTGGCGACGGCTGTGGCGTGAGATAAATATTTTAAAAACTTGCATGCTCTGAACTTTATTTTGTAATCCTTTGCATTATACAGAAAATATTTTATTATAACTTGTTTTCGTAGCAGCAGCTAAACCTTTTCTTCTAGATTCGATGGCGTAGTGGCATAGCACATTCGGTTAAGTGACTATCACCATAATCGGATAAAAGACGGGTGCTGGTACTGACCAACTTTTTAATATCTGGAGATCCTCTTTGTTTTGTGAGGTAAGTTAAGTAGTAAGTCCCAGCAGCATCTTCGGTCGTTAACATCCAACATTTTATATTGAGTCGGTGAGGCGAGTTGTGGCCCATCTTCCTTATTAATCAAGAAGGAAGGGTTGTGCCTTTTTTATTAGTAATTGGGCAGCGGTTTGACCACCATCTCGCTTCATAAACAGGATGTGGTCTAAGGTGTAGCATGCTTGCCCAGGAAATGTCTATTCACTCTTGCCTTGAAGAGACCAAGGTTGTGACTATTGGGGGAACTCATAAGCAGGCAGCGCATTCAATGAGCAGCCCTATCAGTGAGGACATTAAAATGGCTCATGACATAGCCCTTTTTACTGGTAGTTCAATTAATTAATAGCAAAATGATCTGATATTGACTAATGAAAGCACGTTAAGTCGTTGGTCCCGGCTGCATTTGAAGTCACTAACACACTCCAATCCACATTGGGCCCGTGTGTCCTCCTTATCCACTTGTAAGGCGTGAAAAACTCAGATGAGATGCAGCGGAGCTAAGGCGCAGGATACGGCGGCGATACGTGTATTCCCTTTGCCAAAAGCATCCGAAAGTCTCACATCTGCACCATATCGCCGCCGTATCCGAGCCGCGTCGCTTCTGTGTATTTCACGCTTAAGGAAAGCCTGTGCACCAGCAGGGACATTTAAGTGGCTGATGTCGATCTGACTTTATCGGTAAATATGTATCGCAATGTCGATAAGCATCGCGTCGGGTGTGGCGCGGCCGGCACGGCACCGGACCGGGCAACGGCACAGAAACAATCATTAATATTAATTTGCCACCGCTGTAACGACGCCGCCGGAATACCCGACTCAGTACTATTTACGGAGGGGGGAGGGACATTAGATTAAATTTTCTATTATTTTTATTCAACAGACGTTGGGCAAAATGCTCCGCAGGTGCTGCGAAATGGCTGAAATTCAATAAGCAGCGAATATTGGAAATGATTTGAGAATATTAATGTGGAGAAAGGAATTTATCTTTATTTAATTTAATTCGCTGTTCAGTGTAGTTATACACAAAAGCCTTCGCAGTAAAACTCACAAAACGAATCTCATAATACTTAACTTAGGGGTGATGACTCTCGACACACCGTACCCTGCGTCTATTTAAGACATGATACAATATTTTCCAAAAACACACGTAAATGTGTTGTGACACTTATAAAGTGGAAGCTCACAGAGCTTGTTAAAACGTAGGTATGCTTTCATGAACTAATTGAACGAAAAATGAATAGCAGTTTGAATCGATAAAAGTAGTTTGACGAGCTTTGATAGTCCCTCAAAACCAATACCACTATGAAAAGGTAGGCTGTCACAAATATATCAAGTTAGTTATCACACAAGTACGCTTTCTGATAGATTTTCCGTTGCTTATTGTTAGTAAAGCGTTTGAAATTTTACTAAAGCCAGGAAAATACAACTCGTGACTTGAATGTCTCAAACCACAGAATTCCCTGCGTTAACGTGATATTTGGTATTGCACTGCAAATTGTATAGTCATCACGGACTCCGCGATTGGTTTCGTAGATGGATCAATGGTTTGCCAATCATTACATGGATCGGGATGGGATCAACAGGACGGGCCAAGTTTGGGCGCATTTCCATTATACTGATGAAAAATTTGTTTCATGAAAATAGTAGTACGAGTAAGGTAGTAAGCGCATATTCAAATGTCAAAGTCAAATATAACAGCTTCTTGCTGAGGATTTTCTTGATATTTTTTTTTATTTGTTCTTATAATAATTACTATAATAATAGTAAAACATTTATTTGCAATAATATGGTGGCGGTGATTGTTACATTTAGTTTTGTTCTGACATTATTCTAAAAGAAAGTGTTGGGCCTTAGGGTAAGTATTTTAAGTAGGTAACTTTATAAGAATTGCAAACGTTAGTTTCAAAATATCGTTAATACTTTATTAAAAGTCACTTGCTATCAATTTTTGTATTACATCTTTAACGGCTTGTTGAGATAATCATTTTTTTTAGTCTAAATAAAATAATCGAGATGATAATAATTATTATAGTAAATTATAAATTATGAGTGTGATGGAAACAAACCTATATGGAACAAGTTGGGTCTTCATCCCAGAATGTATTTCGGTGCATACGGGCAACTGGCGGCAAACATTCGAGAAGTGCACCGTTCGATACTGGCGTGGAGTGTGCTCCGGTGCTATTCATGTGGATCTGAATGGGATTGCTATCGGGGTGTTTCACATATCTGTTTCAGAATTCAACAGTTTGATAGTTTTAAACGATTTTGAGGCACAGTGAGAGCTATTAATATTTTAGTATGTACCTAATTGCTGCTTTTGAGTATTTACTAGCATTTGGTGTTCGTGGATTGCGGTTAACACGCAAAACTCCGGTATAAGTGGATCCAATGGAATGTTCTTAAGAGCTCCAGTCCACATTAAGGCAACTAATATTATTTTTGGTAGAGTTGATGCTAAAATATTATTTTCTGTATTGTCTCTGGTCTGGTTTGTATCTCATAACTTATGCTTAACGCCTGCTTATCTTGGGATAACAGCAATATTTGTTATTACAATCTCTCTATTAATCATTTGAAGCGAGAATGTTCCCAAAAGTCAGTTAGTATTGCCAAAGTTGTCCTCGCTTGAAGACAATTATCCGTACACTCGGTTGAGCTGGTCTGAACAGTGCGGCGATTACGTGCTCATTGAGTGTTTTGTAAGAGTCCATCGCCTGCGCACACCTGCAGACCGGCGTCTCATTGTGTGTGCACAATAGCGCCCTAACAAAGCCCACAATTATCCTCCTCGCTATACCGTGCAAATATTGAAGCCTTTTCATTATTTGACGAAATCCTCCATGTCGCGAATTATTTGCTGCCGGCGCAAACAACTCGTCGAAACATTCTCTCCACTTGTTTCGGCGTACAGTCCTGGGTAATGTGGCTCTGTAATTGGCCTCCGCGGAGGCTTGTTCGCTCGCTGTAAATATTCTTTAAGCATTTTTTGTGCGGATTTCTACACATATTTCTATTGTTAATGGTTATCGTTCTTCTTTGTTACTTTGGTTTTATCTGTGATTAATGTTATTTGTGTTTTATGGATGGTTATAGTATCTCCGACCTTCGTTTTGCCACAGAATCCTAAATAACTTCACCTTTTGCGCACTATTACATCTGCTTGGCATTTAGTTTCTTGTTGCAAATTCGGGAATTAGTCTATCTTTTCTTCGTAGGTATATTATATCTCTAAAATGTTAAAGCAAGAAAGAGAACATATTAATAAAAGCAAAATCTTGCTAACTTTGTGTATGTAATTAACTTCAAGTAGTTACCTAGCTTTTGGATAAATTAAGGCTGACACCCACATGAAACTACACCCACAAGTTGTTTATCAAAGGATTACGCCGAAAAGGGGTGAAAACATACTCATTTATTTAAATTAAACTTATTTATGTATATGTATGGTAACCGCGAAGCTACTTACTAGAATGAGAACAGCTGTTTCAAAGAGCTAATTTACTAAAGTAGATATTAATACTTCGGTAAGTAATTATAACGTTTTTTGTTTATTCAAAAGTATTTACATCAACTTATGAATAATTTTGATAACTTTCAATCCACTTCTTTTCAATATCCAGGTCGCAAAGAAGTTTGTGTGAATAATTCCAATGTTTTATTCAAATATCCCAAATCTCAAAATATTTGTTGAAACTTATTAATAATAAAGTACTTAACTCATTTGAATCTCATCTGAAACCACAACGATATTTCGAGCCACTCACCAAAGTACCACTAATAAGGGTTTATTAGCAACCTTGCTTTCCCTACCTATCATCCCGCGCAACACAGAACAGATGCTCCATAACAAAATAATCTGATTATTCCCAACGTATCCCAAACTAGCCATTAATATGAGGTCCAAAACAAGCTCCGGAGGTATCGAGCACCCATTAGTGGTTTGATTGATGGACCAAATGGGCTTAGTCTCAGCGAGATGAGCCATAATATGTGCCTCGTTACTTATAGTTCCGAGTCAACTACACTCTTCATTAACGAATTCCCCGAACTGTTTGTCGGTTTGTCTGTTTATTTAATTATCCGCTGTATCACATGTTTACACTATTTTATGAAGTATTTAAAAAAAGTTGTTGTCATAGTAGCAGGAGCCGAAAAATATGAAATCCAGAGCCACTCAGTTTCATGACGTTAAAACATGGGTTGATTTTCTTTAATTATAAAAAATAACAACATCTACGAGTAATTATGTTGTTAATGTATACTGTATATTTGTGGGGAATGTTTTCTGCTATTTTTGATAAGTTACCTACACATAAGATATTTTGAGTATCATCTGAATATCAATTGGAGAGGTTAGACGACCTTTGAACATTTTCAACTGTGAGATAGGTATTTTACGTCTGAATTGAAAATAATAGTGTGATAATCTCGCGTAAATTAATATCAATTACGCAGCCGAATCCATTACAGCGCTGAACGATAATGAGAATCATGTAAAGTTAACGATGATTAATTAAAATAATAACAATCCGATATTATTACTCATTATCATGTTACTTGATTTAGATAAGTTGTGACAGTGATGATTAAGTATATAGTTTTAAGATTAAATGAATTCAAGTTTATCTTTTTAAAGCTTTACACTCCACTTATTATTTTGTTGTAAATTAATACTTTTTGATTTGATAAAGGATCATGCCGGATTCTGGGTCGTGATGCGCATTAACCATACATAATCTCATTGACTTTGACTTTGAAATGTCATATAATAGGAAAATGTCAAACAATTATAAATGTAAACAGCTCCTTGAGATTGAGATTTCTCTTTTCTCCCGCATTATATTTTAATGAAATTCTTCCCACGCAATCAGTATAAAATTACTTTAGTATATTGGTAATTTCATCAAGGCGCATCATGGCCTAGCTTGTAAAGAAAAGTCGGCATAATCATTTCCATTGAAGTCGTAAAGACCAATCAATTATTTTTGGGATGATCGTTATTGTTACTTATGTTCACCGTTGATCGTTTAACTCAGTAAATCCGATGCACCTAAGTGTCCGGACACGAAAGTGGCGGCGGCCGAGCGGTGGCGGGGCGGCGCGGCAGCGGAGCGGCGGCGGGGCGGGGCGATGAGAACGTGGGCACGAAACTTAGCGGCCGGTCAGCCGCGCTAGTAGTGTTGTGACAGATGGGCTAAATACCATTAAGGGCCCGTGGACCTACCAATTTGACCTACTGGTAGGACCACGGTATACCACTATGTGCTCGTGGTCCTACTGGACTAGGGCTTTTTAGAATATCGTAGTGACAAACCAAAATTGTATGTTAAAGAAACTTCTTTATTTTTTATTTTTATTGATGTTTTAAATGTGATGTTGCTATGGAAACAATTTCTTGTTAAATTAATACTGAAAAATATAAAATTTGATTAGATATATCACAGTGCTGAATTCTATAGGTTATTATGTTCCGTAGAATAACTGACCCTATTAGATATATTTATTGTAAAATGTAAAAAAATAAATAAATAATAATAAATAAGTACCCAGTAATCAAACATACACTGTTATATGTTTCAACACAACACTACTGTCATCGCGGGCGACCAAATCAAACTACTTTGTTCATTTGTTTTCGTCGCTCTCCTCCCGCCCGTGCATCGCTCGTCGCCCCGCTCCGCCACCGCCCGTTTCGTGCGCGTCTCCATACTGTGCCATACTGTTGAATGCATCGCCGCCGCTCCGCTGTCGCGCCGCCCCGCTGCCGCTCCGCCGCCGCCATTTTCGTGCCCGGACACATCTCTTAAATTAAGACCTTTGTTCATTTTATGCTTCAATGGCAGGATGTTCCATTGTATGCTTTTCCGAAGAGATAATTTTTAATTTTCAATTATTCACGCAACTGAACCCCTCCGCCACAGTAATAGCCGAAGTGTTTGAAGTATAGGTACCTAACATTGCATCGATTTAAACAATACTTTACAAAAAAGGAACAGGAGGAAATTAAAAGAAGAAAATAGGGAAAAGCTGTTTTCATTTTCTTCACCAACCCTAGCACACTATCCATGATTACCCGTTGTATTACCACTCATGCGCCGAAGAAAACTACAGTCAGTCCAATAAAGGGACGGCGCGGGACATTTTAGGAAATATCGTTGTCCAGACGCCGGCGGCTACGCGGGAAATGAAGAATTAAATTAAAAAAATTGCAGCGCTGTACACATATATTATTATTATACAGTACAAGATCAATAAAATATATACCTGACCATCAGGATTTTCAACGTCCCCGCTGCTGGGGCACAGGCCATCCTTATGGGTGGATAATGATGGATGAATACATAACCCACCACGCGGGCCCTATTCGGATTGGTGGGTGTTAACGACTGCAAATGCAGCCGGGACCAACGGTTTAACGTGCCTTCCGAAGCACGAAGGAGCACGAGATAATACATTTTTGGTCACCCATCCCATGACCGACCCATGTGAAAGTTGCTTAACCTCAGCAATCGCTGGGCCAGGCGCTATAAACCACTGTGCTATCGAGCTCCCTTAAAGTATACTTACTTTTATTTAATGACATATGCGTCAGTTATAATAAGTTGTGAAAATTATTCTGATGAAGAGTAAAATTTTAATAGTTTCAGCTTTTTTTTTAATTGATGATTCGATTCACTTTCAATATTCCTGTTTCATTTTTACATTCTCTTTGTTTTTCCACCTCTCTCGAGCAGCACCTGTGCTGTTCCCGTTATTCATATTTCGACGCGAAGAGAAAAATCTGCGCAATTAGTCTGTCCTAGATTCCAGTGGAGCATAGTCGGGCGAGACGAGGGTGCATGTTCGTCCAAATTCATTTCCATTTGTTGCCATTTTCGTTTGTGGAAAAGTTCAGTTGTTGCGGCGGCGGAGAGTTGAGAGCGAGCGCGGAAATTACGACCTGCGGCGTCCGCCCGGTGCGCCACTTTGTCCTGTCCATGTTGCTTTCCTGTCCCTCTAGCATGATCACCGAAACGCGTAGCTATTTACCACGTTTAACTGTCAAAAGACAATGGATTCTGACAGTTAAGTGTCGATAAAACGCTATATTACGGTGAACAGCATAACCGGTTATCTAGATATACACTGTGATTCGGTGGTCATGCTAGAGGGGCTGACGCCACTGACACTAAGCGTAAGCGTGCAGTATGAAGTGAGCAGTTTGAAGTGAAGAAGACGAGTGTATGAAGAATCGGCCGATACCAAATCGTTGTAGTGTGCGCACTTGCATACTTCTTCATACTGATTCCAACTATCGGCCGACAGTTTGGTCTGTAGTATGCGGGCAGGCTAAAGCGACAGAATTGGCAGTGATAAGTTTCAGAATAATTGTCCATTTCTAGCACCGCGTCAATCATACATTATCTAGTGGGGAGTGAATGCATCATGTAGCTGAAATGAATAATAAGTTATTTGAAGGCACACGGGAAGAAAGGGCTCATCGACATTTTTGATCAATTTGAACTAACAATATTGCATTCGGTAGCATTTGAACGGGTCTTTCAAATGTCATATTCAAAACCACCTAAAAGGAGCCTATTTCTCGTTAAAAAGTCTTAGTAAAAATAAAGTAGGGTAGTAACAAAAACAATTAAGAGCAATTTTCTTATATTTTGCTAATTGTTCAATTCAAACTAACAATTGCATTCGATGGCATCGACATACTCCAAACAAACAATGGTCCATTATTACATATACAAAACAAACTAAAAGAGGCCCATTTCTCTTTAAATCACCTGTAGTAAAATTAAACCATTCAACTTTAAACAGCCATTTTTTCTCAAATTTTGCTACCTTCATGAAATAAAAGACTTTTTAACGGATACTAGCGCGGTTTTATTGAAAGTACTTTGGTAATTAGTTGGTATTTGATTTGATTTTTGATTTTTGATTTTGCTACCTTCATTTTTCATCTTGAAGTTATTTCAAAATTCATTTAAAAGCACCTCGTCCTTTTCCTAAATAAATTAAATGAAGAAAAATATATTTTTAAATAAAACAAGTAAAAGATAATAGACAAACGATACCAAAGAAAACCACATACAATTTTAAGACATTCTATAAAATTGAGTTTTGAAATAAGATTGCAAATTCTAAATTGGATATTCTTTCTCTCTCAAGAGAAATAATCTTACTTCAAGATAAAGGCAAAATATACGATGCTTAAAAATATTGTTTGTTAGAAATAGTCATAGAAATAAAATAAATGCCAACTATATTCCAGCTAATACCAATTTATTCCTAAGCATTTGAACACCAATTTCCTTGTTCCGTAATACAATTAGATAGGCTTTGACTGAAACATGAAGGCTTTATTAGATTTTCACTGAATTATTAATCCCAAGATTTTCCATTCGGCAATGAATCGAATCACAAAATAAGCGAAAACAGTATTGAGCTTTAATTTCTCTCCTTCTTTGAATTTTGATTTTCGTGCGCCAGAAAAGCAAGGTTTTGCTTCCAGTTTAGCATTTTAGATTTCAGATTGAAACTTGGATCGTTTCAGATTTCGCTTTGAGATATTCCGAGCGCTTGCATTTTTGTCTCTCGAAATGAAAAAAAATCAGTATTGTTGCTATTTTTGAGCAAGGCGTTTTATGTATTTTTAACATTTTATTGAATGCATAGTTCTTGAAATCACAAGCACAGATTCGTGAGCATTTGAGCTTAAAAACTTATTCTCTTGTTAACTTGATATTGAATTTATCAACTTTTTATTTTAAATTTTAGACTTATTTTTGTGTAAGTATGTGTTTAATTAACGAATGATTAACATGTCAAAAATAAACTTATGGGATATACCTACTTGTACAAATTAAATAATGTAAATTTTCTAAATGCAAAGTCGCATCTCATTAGTCAAAGTAACGATGGAACTATAACGTATATATCGACTGTGGAAAGGTAAAAATGCTAAAACGCCAAAATGCTAGTTGTGGGAAATGAGGATTTAAGTTTCATTTTTTCGAAAAAAAATCATAACTTTTTTGTTATTAACGTGAGCAAATTCATGTATATGAAAGACCATATTATTTATTTTTTCCCCAAATTTAGGAAATACTCATTGGTTTCTAATTCTATTATATCGCGAAATACTTGTCGCTTAAGCAAAAATACTAAATTTTTTGAAAAAATCACTGTCAGGAAAAAAATACTTATGTCCACAATATTGTAAGAACCCAGTCAGTGAAAACTGCTTATAAGTCGCAATGATCTTTTTTAGGGCAATGACAAAATGCTTAGTGACCTTAAGTTTAACAGATGCAGTGAAGAAAAATTTACTAAATTACCCATGTTATAATAAAAAATTACTTTGAGGCGATGACTTACCCGAACCCTTTAAGGAAAATTGCTTAAATGCACCAATGCTGTAGAATAAATCCAAACAAGTATTTATTTAAATAAATAATATTTGAAATTTATTATAAAAATTGCTTAAGCGCCAACCGTTCTTACTTCATAAACAAATGATGTTTTGCTAAAGCGCCAAACCATTGCAGTCTATCATCATTATCATCATCAGCCTATCATCGTCCACTGCTGAACATTGGCCTCTCCGAGTGCACGCCACTGAGCACGATCTGCGGCTATACTCATCCAGTTTATGCCAGCCACCTTGCGAAGATCGTCGCTCTACCTTGTCTGAGGGTCCCACACTAAGTTTGCCCATTCGGGGTCTCCACTCAAGAACTCGTCTGCCCCAGCGGCCATTGGTTCTACGGCTAATATGGCCGGCCCACTGCCACTTCAGCTTGCTAATCCGGTGGGCTATGTCGATGACTTTAGTTCTCTGTCGGATCACCTCGTTTCGGATCCTATCTCTCAGAGAAACTCCGAGCCTAGCCGTCAGCATTGCAGTCTATAAAATGCTTAAATTACTAAATCACCATTACTTTTCAAATTTGAAAAAACGAAAATTGCTTAAGTGGTACAAATGAAATAAAGGTGGACCGGATAAAAATTCTTATGCTACATTTGTTACAAAAATAATAAAAATACGTCGCTTTAGTCGTATTGACAGCGTAGATTTGAGAAAAACATCGAATTTTAGAAATGCTAAAGCGCCAAAAAAGTGCTCCGATTGCTTTGAAACCTAGACAGATCGACGCAGAAAAAAAAGCCCTATCCAATGATATATATAACTCATAATGGCCAAAGTGGCGCTTTAGCATTTTTTCCTTTCCACAGTCGAATGCTTATTCAAAGCTTAGCTTAGAGAAACAAGCTTATTGTGAATTCATGAGCTATCTAAGTCGTGTTACAACAAGTTGCAATAGCGGTGAACAGCAACCACTAACACAATTTCAGGTGCACAAGCTATAAATAGAGAGATAGACAGATCTGTTCTAAATATTAAGGTTGCCCTGCATTTTATACTCTTCATGGCTCTATTTGCACACACACATAGTCACAGGCAAAAATAACTTTTAACAAGGTCGAAGTTTAAAACTTAAATAATTCTTCAACAAAAGCATATTGCATACCTACACAAGAATTTCAAGAGTAAGGTACTTTTCAGATGTTAATAGAAATAGTCACGTAAAAATAAAGATGTTGATAAATATAATGAAGAATGAATAATGACAGTTAAAATAAATAAGAAGAAAAAAAGATAAGTTTTATAAACACGGTCTCACGGTAGCGGTAGAAGAGACAGTTTCTAAGACTTCAGCTTGAATAATTGTACTATCTTAACTATCAGTTGAACAACAATCAGGGAAATCCTCAATACAGATTTGTGTTATGCAAACAGCAATAATAAGTTTCTAACCGCCATAAGTTCTAGGCGTCTAAATTATTCAGCAAGTTTGTAAGTTGCACAATTTGGCGGAATTAGGTTGAAAGTTGGCTATTAACATGGGATACAGTTGCTTCGATGGGATGATGTACCGGTGGGGGGTGACTTAACAACAGGACAGGTGTGCTTTACGGGGAGGGGGGCAGGCGGCTAATGTACGAGCTTAGCGGTGTAATATCAGACGGGGCTGAGTAGACCAAAAAAATATTATTTGTGTCGCATAGATACGGCGATCGTGATTGAAAGTTACAGACTAAGCTATGGCACCTAATTTGGTGTATGACATAATAATGTGATATTTACACGAATCGACTTGGCAGGCAACTTGCTGGTTGATTTAAGTAATTTAACCCTTTTCGACAATCGCTTGTAAAATTTATCGCAAACCCAGTTTAAATGAGGTGGTGATTCGATTTTACAAGCGAGTATCGATAGAAAAACCCTGTTCGACTAAAGTCGCCTAGCAAGTCATCCGGAAAATCGACCTGTCTAAATACCCCATAAAGTAATACAATAATAAAAGGCCGCAGTATTATAGAAAATCTCGACAGTCACTAAAACAATCTATACTAAAAACGAAATGATGCTGCAAAATATGAGATTTTTCTAAATTGTACGGGCATGAATCGTTCAATTTGTCAATTTGTTATCAGCAGCTAGCACGAACGAACCTGGATTTGACTGCGTAGAACTAGGAGAGTTTAATTATATTTCGAAAATAAAAAAAAATCTGAATGATTTTTTTGTCACCCACCCAATTTAACGCCCGGAAAATGAGACACAATAGATTTTCAAATGTTGTCCGAACGCCGGCGTCCGCGCGGGCACGGTTGAATAAAAAAAAACTTTTCAAATTTAATAAAGTCATATTTTTTATTTAAACTCTGTGTCGTATAATTTAACCACATTATCGTCTCGTCTGCAAGCCCGCGCCGCGTCTCGTCTCAGCTGTCACTCGGCAGCCGTGCGGCGTCGTACGGCTTCTTGCGGTAGACAATCTCACAATATGGAGCATTGATTCCCGACCCCGTCCGTTTCCTATGCAGTGTTGGTTACGGATGTGTGTACCTTTGACAGAAACCGAACAACTGCAAGTACCTATAATAAGGTCACTTATGCACTAACCTTTAAATATGACCATAATTATTATTATTGAATTATCGCTACATAGTAAAATAGTAGTAGCACAGGTTTAGTCAATGATTATTATGTTCAAGTACGAATATTTTTATTTATCACACGAACAAAGGTAGAGACATTTGAAGTAGCCATCATAGGTTTTGCAGATATAGTCACGACTTGTCTAGGGATTAAACAAAGCAATAATAATACTCGTCTGTCAGAAATAAAGATTTTGCTAAATAAAACAGTGTTAAACTTCACAAGCATAATCAACCAATTAATCATTACTAAACCAACAAACAAAAAAGTTTTGCAAACGAAACTCCAGAGTTCCACGATTTGTAACATGAGAATAATATTTTTTCCAGCGTATATACTGCGGATACTGTTAATAATAAGCCTGTATGAGTTTCAATTACATCGTCCCACGGAAAAGAAACTCGGAAGACGCGTAAGCCCCGATAAGGAAAATTGTTTTGTTTGTCGAAAGGTGATTGAAAAAAAACCGTATTAGGCCGATCCTATTGCGCCCGCTAATGAGGATCAGTAACAGGTTTGAATCCTATAGTTTTATTGATATAATAAAAACATATTGATAGCTATGAAACCTAGTGAAATATTTTTTGAAATCCGTTTAGAAATGGTTGAGTTAAAAGGGTTTGAAGGAAATGCCAAGCTAAATTCAATATGTGCTTTATCACGTACGACATAAGGTTCGCGTACGTCGCGATGACGTCATAAGGACCCCTAAAAAACCAGTGTTTTAGCTCTTATAACTTCTCAGGTTTAAGAGATATCGTAAAATTTTCAGTTAATCATGTGGTGGCATTAGCTTTCTAATTAGCCACTACACAAAAATCGTTACTGATCCTCATTAAGTAACCTCTTTTATAAGACACTGCCCCTGAAACACTGTCCATTGAAGATTTAGCTCTTATAACTATTTTAGATAATTGCAGATCAGCAGCGATGTATGACAATCGTGAAGTAAATTGATTAGTAGGGACCCTGTTTGTCGTAATCAATTACTGGTTACACGAATTAAGTTAAATTGTTAGTTAGTTTTGTAGATAAACTTTTTTTGTGTATTGTGAAATACGAGTAATAAAAAACAAGTTTTGCTGAAAACAAAAACAGTTTCACAGAACAGTGAAAAAAGTTATCTCTCATCTGTTTCTGCGAATGTATCGTTAATTGGAACAATTGATAAAATACGAAAATGTGGGAGATATTTCAGGTTTTTAATAAATGTAAGTCTCTGTATTGTACTCAAAAAGGATTGGAAAATTTAATTCAGTAGAATGTAGACACAAGAAAAAAGATAATTAAAGTATTCAAATCACAGAGAGAAGAAAACGATAGTATCAAATATTTCTGAAGCCCAAATGTGGCTGAATCGTGACGTGGGTAGACGTTACCTTGTTGCATTCTGTGGATGCATGTGCAGGTTTTATATGAGATAGGGCTTTTATTTTTGGCTTGGTAGTGGCCGCTACCGTGGCAAATGTCTGGGTTTTGACATAACAATTCAAAATCATTATTTTTCATGTATTTTTAACAACTACATACTGAGTTTATTATTGCTATCTGTGAAGCTTTTGGATTCCAATCTCGAACGGGCAAAGGTAAAATGAAAATTATACTGCACTTCCTGTCCTAATCTTGAGAACTACTATAACTGTTAGGTATGCAGTTAGAATCTGTTAGCCAATTCAGTTTCTAAGTGATAACATTTTTTTTTGTTTTACATAAATCTTCTTACTTCTTTTCAGAAAATTTCACCTAAAAATATAATCAAAAGTTGTGACAAACAAGTGAGTCACACGATGAGCGATGCGACGCGGCCAGCGATGAACCCAGCGTGCATATTTAACGCCTGCCCGCCTCGCCTCGCCTTGCCTCGCTGCGTGCGATGAAAATTTCACGATCACCCTTATCCTTTCTTAATAGGATCTCTGTCATGCTGTTTAAGGGTAATACAAACGAATACATTACGTTACCCCTCATCTGTGTTTATTCAGTTGACATTGGATTCAAATGAGCTCACGAGAAAATTACTCTGGAGGATTTGAAGAGTATTGTAAGTCTTCCATCATTAGATGCAAAGTAAATTTTATTAGATAATTATGCTAGAACTTATGTAGTTATCTACATATATCTCGTAATAAGACGTAGCAAGAAAGTAATAAAAGGAATTAGATTCCTCGTTTTATTCAATTAGAGCCAGCCCGAGTATCTTCTTAAAATTTTAGTAGACTTAGCAGTACTAGTTAAAATGGATATAGACAGTTCAACGATTAAAGGCAAGAGGTTAAGTAACCGCAACGAAACAAGATTACGGTCCGAAAGTTGGCAGAGGAGAGGAATGGCGCACTCAGGCCCAATTCAAATAGAATTACGTTGCAGTTTAGATCGAGCTGAGCCCTTCACACGGGCCACAGTCGCGACGGCAGACGCCTCTCACTGCTGAAAAAAATCGGAAGTGCTTCTGATTGGTCAGATTACCACACGAACACTGCTTTTGCCTAATATAATTGCTTAGCTCTAATAGAACAAAAATAAACTGACAGGCGAAGGCACAATCACAGTGTAAAAAGAGGTTTATTCCTGTGGCACAGTTGTATTTTTGCTGGATTATAACGTCTATCGTATTAATGGATTCAGTCATTGTCACAAAATATACACCTAATGTTAAATCTTGTTATTTTAGTCTACTCGTTAAAACACAGCTCTGAGAAAATAAAGTATTTCTCCTGACAAAATTGTTTTCATATTCTGTGAGGAAATAAAGTACCTAACTCTGTTGTCGTAGGTACCAGATGTTTTTGTGTGTCTCTCTATTTATACAACTACAATTTTTGTGTCTCTGTATCGTGGTCGCGCGTTTGTCCAGACGCTATGAGGCGACAACTTCGGCCACGGCCAATTCTGGCGATATTTGCTGTTCTTTTGAAACCACCGGCTTTGAAACGGCAGGGCCTCAGGATGTTTGCTAAAAGCGAGCAGTTGACATTTAATCAGCGAGAACTTGCAGATGGAATGGCTCGAGGCACACTCCGCAAAGGCAGTCATGCTGTGTGAATTTTGGCAGTAGACAATCATGCTTAGACGAAGAGAAACTAGTAACAACTGTATTCAAAAAGGTTCAGCTGGTAGTTCAAATCATGGGTACAAACGTTCTATAAGAAAACTGTGACGTCACTAGGCTAAATAAAATAAATTTTCGACTTGAGTTCTTTCAATATTACAAGTTGATTGTATTAACGCAGATTTAATAGTTTTCTCCATTTCATTGGGTATACGAAAATTGAATCCTGAAAATGTAAATTTTCAATTGAATGTTCAAAACTTAATTGAATAATTGGGTCGTGACCGAAAACTTTTCACGACTCGTGAATTTTAATTAATGTAGGTTCCTATTAATACCACGATTATTTAGATGAATAATACATTAGGTGAGTATAATAATGTATGCCTTAGTACTGTTACATTATAAAATTTTGCTAATACCTTTGTATATAACATTTAGCATTTTTATAATCATTATTTTTCCACTCCATTCGCTCAGCAAAGGTTATTTCAGGCTCTTTTAAATAGAAAGTCGCTAAAGTTGAGAAAAGGTAGCAAAGTTACTTTATTCTTGCGATGAACAAGCAGGTCATAAACAAATGAAAGTAAGTACAATAGCTTCCATTGAGCTTAGGCCGTGTTACGTCTAGCTCAGTGAGCGTAACTCCCCGTTACTTTGTGTACGTGCCGGCACGTGACCGAGCGCTCGCCGCGCTCGCTCGCGCCGCTCAACGATTATTAAATTTTCCACCCTGTTTGTTTGTCACCCCTTCAAGTTACAACTATTGGGGATTTTAAGGATACAGCTCTATTTCACTTGCTCTTCGCTTGGGAAATTAAACTCCCTTTGTTTAGTCGCAGTTGAAAATAATGATGCAGGAACCTTGGTGTCGTAAAAGTACAATAGTATATTGTACTTATCCTTATAGACGAGTACCACAGAACACGCATACTCGTATGCATTAATGTTTAATTCGTGATGGGGGCACTCTCCATAAGCCATTTTTTTAATGTCCCCACTGCTGGGGCACAGACCTTCCTTATGGTTGGATAAGGAGGACAGGCCATAACCCACCACGCGGTCCCAATGCGGAGGGAGTTAAGGGTGGGAGTTAACGATTGCAAATGCAACCGGGACCAACGGCTTAACGTGCCTTCCGGAGCACGGAGAAGCTCGAGATAATACATTTTTGGTCACCCATCCCATGCGAACGTTGCTTAACCTCCGTAATCCCAGGCGCTAAACCACTACGCCACCGAGCTCCTCCGAGAGGTGAGGGGCACGGTGACCTGTATTACGGATTTAAAAAACCTATATTGTAATGTGACCTTTGTGGGAAAAACAAATAAAGACGTCATTTTTATTATTTAAACACGTATAATCTATTTAATCGTATTGTACCTACAGATAAACAAAATTCACAGATTTCGCAGTTCCCGCAAGAATCGGAGTATGGGGTGTGCAATAGGAATGACTCCAAATAAAAATGTCCAACTTACGTGAAGCGGTATAATGTTCCAAGCACACACAATGCACATACAAAAAGTCAGAAGGAAGAAACGAAGATTGAAAGATAGAAATAAGCAAAGCGTTTAGTTTACACAGCACAGCACAGCACAGAAGAATAACAGTGATAACAGATAATATTTAGTGCGTTAAGCGTTTACAAAAGCGTGGGAAAATACAAGCGGGCGGAGCGCCGAGAGTACGGGCTTCGCGGACATGTACAGATCTCGACTGGCGACGCGGGCGCATCGCAGCTGTGCCTGCAAGTATTGCGAAACCGGTCGGACGGCTCGTAGTTTGCGCGTGTCCATAGCACCGCGACTAGTGAGTGTACCACATCGTCCGACAAATTATCGGTTGATTTTATTAATGTATGTTTATATGAATATTGTGTGTGATAATTAGTTTGTATTAGATATAATGTATAATTTATAAATAGACAGGTAGTATAATTTTGTATATTGTAATATAAATAATTTAAGATAGTTTTAAGTGTGTTTTGTATATAAATTAGATATAAGTAGTGTAATATAATTATGTAATAATTAAATATATAAATATTAAATTATAAATATGTATGTTACCTACATCACTCCCCTCCAGAGACCGTGTCTACGGGCGATAGAAATCAGTAAATTTTACCCTTCTCCCTGAACGAGTTGTTTTTAAACTGGGGGAAGTATTTTCGGGTTCCGTGTAATTTTTAGAAGGGATAATATTATCAGCTAATAAGTATACTGGTTTTAAGCGATTAATAGAAATATTGACATCCTTCCCTTTCACACGTATTTTAAATACTTTAGGACCTCTTTTTAAAACTTCGTAGGGACCTTTATAAGCATTTTGAAATGAACCCTTTATAGTGTCATCTCTAACGAAAACGTGAGATGAAGTGTTTAAATCTTTATAAACAAATATTTTATTCGAGCTAGTATGATGAGAAGTTGGAACTGGTTTTAAATTTTCAGCAAAAGAACGTAAACGGGCAGAAAAATCTCTAATATCGGTGGTGTGACATGTGGTCTTATGACCAAAAAATTCACCGGGCATCCGCAAGGTCTCTCCGTATAGAAGCTCAGAAGAGGAAGCTTGCAGATCGTCCTTGATCGCGTTACGAATGCCAAGCAAAACCAACGGTAAGGTTTCTGTCCAGTTTGTATCGTTATGACAGGTAATTGCTGTTTTCAATTGTCTGTGAAAACGCTCGACAAGTCCATTGCACTGAGGGTGGTAAGCGGTTGTTTTACGGTGTTTAAAACCAATGAGCTTAGCGAGTGATTGGAATAGGGCTGACTCGAATTGCTTTCCACGGTCGGTTACGATATCGGTGGGGCAACCAAATCGAGATACCCAGCCTGAGACAAAGGCTTTAGCAACGGCCTCCGCCGTAATTTCGGTTAGAGGGACAACTTCCGGCCATCGCGTGAAGCGATCGACGGCTGTCAAACAGTACCGATAACCGGCAGATGGAGGTAGAGGCCCAATGAGGTCTATTTGGACATATTTGAATCGTGCTTTCGGCAGATCGAGAGTACCTAAAGGTGACGATACATGCCGATTCACTTTGGCACTTTGACAAGGCAAACATGCCTTAGACCATTCGCGACAATCTCGTCGCATAGTAGGCCACACATATCGTTGAGCTACTAATTTAGCGCTAGCGTTGGCACCGGGGTGGCTGAAACAGTGCAGATGGTCGAAAACCTGCTTGCGAAACGGTTTAGTGACGAAAGGCCTGTGAGTTTTTGAACTGACGTCGCAGTATAAAAATGAACGACTCCCAGGGATATTCACTTTCTCCAAACGAAGAGAAGTTTCGCCTTGCAAGAGCTGTGCTAGCTCTGGGTCTTCGGATTGGGACTTAGCTAAGGCTTCTAAGTCGATTGGCATATGCAGTTCATCGACACGGGAAAGCGTATCGGCAACGACATTGTCTTTCCCAGCTATGTGTTTAATGTCGGTGGTGAACTGCGATATGAAATCTAAGTGCCTATATTGACGGGGTGAACAGTCGCGCTTTCGTTCATGAAAGGCGTAGCACAGTGGCTTGTGGTCAGTGAAGATGGTAAAGTGTTTTGCCTCTAGCATGTATCGGAAATATTTGATACTTTGGTAAATAGCAAGGAGCTCTCGATCGTATGGAGAATACTTCTGCTGGGATGGGCTCAACTTGCGTGAAAAGAATGCTAGAGGTTGCCAAGAACCGTCTTTATACTGCTGTAAAACAGCGCCTATGGCGACATCTGACGCGTCGGTAGTTAAGGCGAGTTTAGCGTCAGAATCGGGATGCGCTAGCAAAGCTGCATCGCAAAGACTTTTCTTACACTCCTCGAAAGCGGTTAACGAATCTCCGTTTATGACAACAGGCTGTGAGCCTTTGACGGAACCGGTCAACAAGGCGTTCAGAGGAGCTTGAACTTGGGCAGAATTTGGCAGAAAACGTCTGTAAAAATTAATCATGCCCAGGAATCTCCGAAGCTGTTTGACCGTCTTTGGGACAGGGAAGTCCTGTATCGCCTGGACCTTACTATTAAGCGGCTTAGCACCAGAAGAGGAGATGGTATAGCCTAGAAAGGGTAACTCTGGCAGACCGAAGTGACATTTAGCGGTATTTACCAGCACGCCGTACTCCTTCATTCTGGTGAACAGCTGGCGCAGGTGGTCCTCGTGCTCCGTCTCTGTTTTGGAGAATACTAAAAAATCATCCAAATACGGATAACAAAAATCGAGGCCACGAGTCATTTCATCAGCGAAACGCTGAAAGGTTTGTCCGGCATTCCGTAGGCCAAATGTCATAAACGGAAATTCGTATAAACCGAAGGGTGTAGTTATCGCGGTTTTGGGGATATCCTCTTTCGCGACGGGGATATGATTATAAGCCTTAACTAAGTCTACCGTCGAGAAGATCTTGCAACCAGATAAGTTATGGGCGAAATCGTGGATGTGGCGAATAGGGTATTTGTCCGGGATAGTCCTGGAATTAAGTTGTCTATAGTCACCACATGGACGCCAACTATTGTCTTTTTTGGGCGCAAGATGTAGTGGTGAAGCCCATGGACTGTCAGATGGACGAGCTGTACCGTTAGCTAGCATGGCATCGAAATTTAACTTCGCGATTTTAAGTTTGTCAGGGGCTAATCTACGAGGTTTACATGAAACTGGGGGGCCTGGAGTGGTGCGGATGTGGTGTACGGTATTGTGTCTTGTTTGGCGTGGTGCACCCGCTGGTCGAGTGATTTCAGGAAACTCACTGAGAATGCTACTGTACTTACCGACGCCAGTCAAGACCTTAACACTTGAAATAAGGCTGTCAGTAAAAGAAATAGCAGCTACAGTGGATACATTAGTTACACTATCTACTAAGCGTTGGTTTCTAATATCTACAGTTAAATTAAAAGAGGATAAAAAATCTACGCAAATAATGGCCTTGGTTACGTCGGCTATAACAAACTGCCATACAAAGTCACGACGAAGACCAAGATTTAAACTTAATTGCACAGTACCGTAAGTGTCTATAGTTGAACCATTTGCCGCACACAGCTGGTAGTTCACCTTGGCACGGCGTTCGCGGAACATCGATCGTGGAATGACGCAAAGATCACTTCCTGTGTCCACGAGGAATTGGACCTTAGATCTGCGGTCCGTCACGAACAGGCGACCAGTTTTGTTTGGGCAATCGTCAGCCGCCATTATCGACCGCCCTGCTTGTTTTCCGCCTTGAAGTCGCAGGGGCTGATGCACTTGTGGGCTCTGTTCGCAAATTTGGCGTGATACCAACAGAGAGGCTGTTTCTCGTAGCGGGAACTGGATCTCCGGGCAGATGATGAACGTCGACGAGAACGATAGGGGGATCGGTTACGGGATCTGGATCTTCCAGATCTACCCGACATGAGATCATCGACCTTTCTGGTGAGCGCGGCGATCTGTCGAACCATTTCGTCCATTGTACTTCCTGATAGGCCGGGAGCAGAAGTAAACGCAACCGCTGGAGCTGGAGGAGCAATATCCTGGATCCGGTCTGCAAGATCAGCTAGGGTCTCAAGTGGAGCAGTCTGAGAAGCTATAATCTGCTGCATGTTGTGAGGCAAGCGGCTGGACCAAATCGTCTTGACGAAGTCCTCAGGAACACCGGGTCCTGCCAGATTTTGAAGGTGGCGGAGGAACTGGGAGGGTTTTCTATCGCCAAGTTCCCCATGCATAAGGAGTTGCTTCACCTTCTTCTCCTTGGAAGCAGAGAGACGCTTAATAAGCTCGCTTTTCAGCTTCTGATATTTATTCGTCTCCGGAGGCGATACGATAATATCTTCGACCTCGGCTGCATACTGGTTGTCAAGTTGTGAAATGACATAATAAAATTTTGTCGAGTCCGCTGTGATATTTGAAATCGCAAATTGGCCCTCTAATTGTGCGAACCATATTGCAGGTTTGTCCGGCCAAAAAGGTGCGACAAGAACTCCCACACGAAAAGTTTCGGACGAGACAGTGGAAACGCGCACTTGTTCATTGCCGTCTTGGCGCGTCGAACTTTCTCGCACTGTTTTTGTTGAATCATCGCTGTCGTTCTCGCCCATCTTCGTAGCTTGCTCAGGAGGAAGTCACCAGTTATGGAGTGTGCAATAGGAATGACTCCAAATAAAAATGTCCAACTTACGTGAAGCGGTATAATGTTCCAAGCACACACAATGCACATACAAAAAGTCAGAAGGAAGAAACGAAGATTGAAAGATAGAAATAAGCAAAGCGTTTAGTTTACACAGCACAGCACAGCACAGAAGAATAACAGTGATAACAGATAATATTTAGTGCGTTAAGCGTTTACAAAAGCGTGGGAAAATACAAGCGGGCGGAGCGCCGAGAGTACGGGCTTCGCGGACATGTACAGATCTCGACTGGCGACGCGGGCGCATCGCAGCTGTGCCTGCAAGTATTGCGAAACCGGTCGGACGGCTCGTAGTTTGCGCGTGTCCATAGCACCGCGACTAGTGAGTGTACCACATCGTCCGACAAATTATCGGTTGATTTTATTAATGTATGTTTATATGAATATTGTGTGTGATAATTAGTTTGTATTAGATATAATGTATAATTTATAAATAGACAGGTAGTATAATTTTGTATATTGTAATATAAATAATTTAAGATAGTTTTAAGTGTGTTTTGTATATAAATTAGATATAAGTAGTGTAATATAATTATGTAATAATTAAATATATAAATATTAAATTATAAATATGTATGTTACCTACAGGAGCATTGAAAGTGAATACAAAAATTTACGAAAAAACTAAATCAAATCAAAAGCAAAATCCTATAATTTTTCTAAGATATACTAGGAACCTTTTTATTTTTACGATCGATCAAAAGTGCCCCTGACTGCTTCGACGCGGCTGAAACATTATTAACCGATTCACAAAAGTCAACTAATGCACTTCTCGTCTGCATCCGCATCTTTCAATACCGGTTACCTATCTTAAGACCGAATTTTGTGTTGGTCGAATTTCATTTTACCGACAACTTTTCGACTATTTACGTTTCGCCTTTTTTTACTTCGTCGAAATCACGTTTGCCACTGTATCAGTTGACCTAATATTAATTCGATTTTTTTCGTTACTCCGACGTCTCATTTGGCCGAAAAACTTTTAACCGAGGTAATGCTCGGTCGAAAGAACGTTTCGTCGAAGTATTATATTCCCGAGCATTCATTACACCACTGATTTATTTGCCATAATTTCAGTTCACCAGACCACAGAATAACTAATATAGTACAAGTAACAAACGCCTTAAAAACAAGCATATTATTTCTAATTCCTAGGACCCTATTTTTGAATCGCTCGGCTGGCGTCGAGCGCTCGTTTCTACTGATTTCCGTTCGACAGCTCATACATTTGAGTTGATTTGTCGAATGAAAATCGGTAGAAACGAGCGCTCGACGCCAGCCGATCGATTCAAAAATAGGGCCTCTAATCTTCGTAGCGAGTCGTCTTTTTTTTAGTATAATATTTAGTATTCTAATGTTATTAGTTAATTTCCAAAATCGTTTTAAACTGGAATCGGATATAGATGTTCTGAAAACCAATTATTTATTAAGTTAAATTATATTCTGTTTGATTCAATAAATATGCATTCAAAATGACTACCAATACTCGATTCTAGGTTAACTAATATTTTCCAAAATTTTATACGCATGCAACATGCAAGCAGTAGGAATGCAGCATGCTAGCAAGCATGCAGCATGCAAACAAGAATGCAGCATGCAAGCAAGCATGCAGCATGCAAGCAAGCATGCAGCATGCATGCAAGCATTTTGGAGCTCCGCTCGCTTCGCTCGCTCCGCTGCGAGTGGTCAAAACACTAACCTAACCTAACCTACTGGTAGGTGCATTAAAAGTTTATCTTTATAGCGGGGGGCCTCAGGCCCCCCGACCCCCCCGAGCAGGGGGGCCAGCCCCCCTGCACCCCCCGGCAAGCATTTTGCAAGCAAGCACCCAACATGCAAACAAGCAAGCATGCGTGCAAGCATGCATCAAAGCGAGCAAGCAAACAAGCAAACACGGAACATGCATGCAAGCATTATTAAGCTCCATCCGCTTCGCTCGCTCCGCTACGAGTGGTCAAAACGCTGAACTAACCTAAGCCACCAATGTCAAAGTCAAAGGTAAAGTCAAAGTAAAAAATATCTTTATTCAAATAAACTTGCGGCCAAATGATATTCGGTAAAATGTTGGTCTGGTGAAGTGAAAGTATGGCAAATAAGTTATCTGGCAAATGAAAAAAAGTCAAAACAGACTTCGGCCAATAGTAAAAAGTTATTTTGAAAATCGATGAAACGTAGTTTGGTAAAATGAGACATATGCCAAATGATATTTCGATGATTTAAAACTATGGCAAACAAAACATATAGCAACAAAGAAGTCGGTCAACAGTTTTCGGTCAATTGAAATTAGGACAAGTAAATTTCGGACTTGTGATCGGTTACCTTCAATACCTTTACCATGACGATCGGTCAATAATCACAGAAACTACATCACTTTTTATATACCGAAATACCCGTTTTTCTACAATTCCAAATCTAAAGGGACCACCTACAGGTCACAATTTTCAAACTTTCACACGTGTGATAAATTCCTCAACTTTTGGTACTATTCCCATCTCGATCCTCCTAAAATCCTCGGAACTATGACCAAAAATACGTCTCAGTCGATTTGCATTTGATAACCATTTTCAATGGTAAAATGATTAACATTATTGCAATGAGTAAAACGTTTCATTTGAAATTAATGAATCCTTTCATATTTTAAAAATATCTCGCTCACCTAGGTTAAGTCGTAAGGCATATTTATTAAACAGATACATTTATTATGAATATTTACGAACCGTACAATGTTGCGTCCAATTCAGCGTGCAATTGTATGTCGATTTGTTAACGTTCCGATAATTTTTCCGGTCGTAGCTCTAAAATTGATGACTTCATTCCATGAATAATAATTTTTGGCGTGTTATTCATATCGGAGCGACGAGATGGAAAGTCGTGCGGAAACAAATGCTTGCAGGCAACACGCGAGCCTGACACGGTGGACGACTTTTATACGGCGACAAAACAGGAGAGTCTTGTCACAAAGTGCGATAATATCGTAAAAGTTCGTTTGTAAATTTACCGTGGATTCTAAAATGTGTTTTATGCTGGAGTCATTAAGTGTGAAAGTAGCGTAAATGGTTTGGGGCACAATATAGAGAGAGTACAGTAGTTAAGCTTAGAACTTGCGCGCTCGAGCAACGCACTCATAGAAACCTCTCACCGACACTGTATAACCGGAAAAAAACAATCTGACGCAGCGGCGAGAGCTGTCTTTGTGTGTGTGCGATGCTCGAGCGCCCCTAGTACTAAGCTTAACTTCTGTTACTCTCTATTTTGTGTTTGGGCGTAGTGTCGAAACGGAGCGCACGCGAGCGTGGTGCGACAAGGTTAAACGGATTTCGCAGCGAAATGAACCCCAATGATAGGCGCTTGACACATTATGACGCGCGCCGGTCGCGTGTGTCGCGACTCGGAGATTGATGGCTTTCGGCTAGGTTAACGCCATCTCGACGTATAAATAAGCTTTTGAAGTCAGTTTCATCCTGTATTTTGTATACGCCATTTCTCAGGTAAAGGCATCTTTTTATATTTGAAGTAGGTACTGAGAAAAGAAGAGAGGAGATTAACTAGGATCAGTAGCAGACTTATAGCTATTCAGGCATATCACGGATACGTAGGTAGTTTCTTAAGATATCATATTCTCCTTTGAGGTAGGTAACTCATGCTCATGTCACACAAACCAAGCATTCATTGCACAAAAACAATGCATTCGAGCCATTTGCAACATTTGTACCCTAACATCCTGTAGGCCATTCTTCAAACACTTTAAGTTATTAACAGTACCATGCATGTACATTTACGAACTAAGTGTATTTGCCAAAACTAATCCTCACTTATTTACAAGGAAAAAGGAACACTGTAATTTAAATACTAGATACCCTAATAAATTTGTTCTTCCTGTAAAAACAACAGCTCTTTACAGCAAAAACGCATATTGTATGTCTATAAGCATATACAATAGGTTGCCTGATGATCTCAAGATTTTACCTTTAAATGCCTTCAAAAACAAACTGAAGAGTTGGTTGGTTGAGAACTGTTTTTATTCAATCGATGAATTTAATGACTTTTTTAACAGACGACGGTAATGACACACACTTATTTGTAATGTTTATATTGCTACTAAAGTAAATAATAATATATAATTAATTATATTTGCATGCCAGTATCTGGAAAAAAGAGTGCGGCTTCATATAATACATTTTAAAACCTTTTTTTATACTTACCACTTTTTAAGCAAATAAAGAAATATTCTATTCTATTCTAAAAGCTTATGTACCAAGAAACTTGGTCTTTCTTTCAGATTTTTTCTTTAGCCAAAGGCCCTTTTTGGGCGATTCTTATAAAATTGTAGCAATTTCTAATAAAATTTTGCTACATTTCAATATTGCAATATTTCGTTCAGTTGGGAGAAAGCGTGTAACTTTATGATTCCGACTAGGTAAGGTATGGATAATGAGTACTGAAATTAATATTCCATACGAATATTTAATATAATATAAAATCGTAAACTGAATGACTGACTGACTGACTGACTGACTGACTGACTGATCTATCAACGCACAGCCCAAACCGCTGGACCTAGAGACTTGAAATTTTGCACACAGATACCTTATATAGTGTAAGCATCCACTAAGGAAGGATTTTTGAAAATTCTAACCCTAAGGGGATGAAATAAGGGATGAAAGTTTGTATGAAAGTCCCTCAGTTTTGAAGCTAGGATCCTCAAATTTTGTGTTTAGGCTGACAATTGAAAATGAATAAATACGGGTCTCGGCGTTTTTCAAAATTCTACCCCCGAAGGGGTCAAAAGGGGGATGAAGTTGTGTATTAAAGAAAATACTTTATTTTCGAAGTAAAAATTGCTAAATATATTATTTAGGCTTATGGATGGAAATCTAACACAATGAATATTGTTATTGTTAGTATTTCAACCCCTACGGGGATGAAATGGGGGTGAAAAGGGGTAAAAAACCTAAAAATAGATATGGATGTCGTTATTGGGGTTTTCTGGGATGACGATTGCAAAAATGACATTTATTTTGAAGTCCAACACGGTGGACATGATTTAACCCCTCAAGATGTGAAAAATGGGGTTCAAATTTTGTATGGAAAAATAATATTAAATGGACATTACAACTTTGTACTTCGTAGGTGCACGTCTAAAAATAAATAAGCCAACATATATTTTGTGATTTTGAAAATCAACCCCTTAGGGGGTAAATGGGGTGAGTAAACCTAAAAATAGATATGGATGTCGTTATTGGGGTTTTCTGGGATGGCTATTGCAAAAATGACATTTATTTTGAAGTCCAACACGGTGGACATGATTTAACCCCTAAAGGGGTGTAAATGGGGTTTCAATTTCGTATGGAAAAATAATATAAAATAGACATTACAACTTTGAACTTCGTAGGATCACATCTAAAAATAAATAGGCAAACGTATATTTTGTGATTTTGAAAATCAACCCCTTAGGGGGTAAATGGGGTAAGTAAACATGAAAATCGATGTGGATGTCGTTCTTGAGGTTTCATGGAATGGTGATTGCGAAAATGAGACTTATTTTGAAGTCTGACACGGTCGACATGATTTAACCCCTTAAGGGGTGAAAATGGGGTTCCAATTTTGTATGGAAAAATAATATAAAATAGACATTACAACTTTAAAATTCGTAGGAGCATGTCTAAAAATAAATAGGCAAACACATATTTTGTTATTTTGAAAATCATCTCTTAGGGTGTAAATGGGGTAAGTAAACATGAAAATCGATGTGGATGTCGTTCTTGAGGTTTCATGGAATGGTGATTGGGAAAATGACATTTATTTTGAAGTCCAACACGGTGGACATGACACATCATGGACCTGGACCTGGACATGCTCATCCGGGGAACGGGAACGGGAACGGAATGGGAAGGGAACGGGAATAAAACGGGAACGGAATGGGTTCGGGAACGGAACGGGAATGAAACGGGAACGGAACGGGAATGGAACGGAAAAGAGAAAGGGACAGGAACGGGACGGGAACGGTACCGGGAATAGGAACGGAAGGAGTACGGGACGGGAAACAAACGTAAACGGGAACGAAACGGGAACGAAATGGGATGGAACGGAACGGGAACGAAACGGGAACAAAACGGGAACGAAACGGGAACGAAACAGGAACAGAACGGGAACGGGAACGAGAACGGGACGGGAATGGGAACGGAAGGGGTACGGGACGGGAACGGAATGGGACGGAATGGGAACGGAACGGGACCGGAATGGGAACGGAAACGGCACGGGAACGAGAAAGGGACAGGAACGGGAATGGGAACTGAAGGGGTACGGGACGGAATGGGAACGAAACGTGAACGGAATGGGAACGGGAACGGAACGGGAATGAAACGGGAACGGAACGGGACGAGAACTGTACGGGAACGAGAACGGGACGGTAACGGGACGGGAACGGGAATGGCAACGGAAGGGGTACGGGAACGGGACAGAAAAGGGACGGGAAGAGTAAAAATGACTGGTCAGATCCTGGTTGAAGGTTCTCTTAGGATTTTCTCTACATCCACGCGGACGAAGTCGCGGGCAGAAGCTAGTTTAATATAACACAAAACAGCAACACATTAACTGCTTTGTTCGCAAAATATTACATTCTCAAAATATCCTAAATACAGTCAAACACAATTTATGCAAACGTTTAATAAAAATATATCGATAGTTCCGTAGCACTGGTATGTAGTAACATAAATGAGATGTGTGTCGCGCCAGCAGGGCTCAGCCCAACTTCGCGACCGAACGTGGGTCTAATCAGTTATTAACTGATTAATGGAAACTATTCGGCTACCCAATCCTTTACGTGGGCGCGGCTGGGACGGTTGCGTGGTCAGCTCTTTTAATATTCACTGCGTTCATCCTACGAAGGGCAAAGGTAATGGGTTACTTGAAAGTCTATTTTTGTTGCAACTGCTTCGGGTTAAATTTGTGTTGTAAAAAAAAAGTGACAGTCTACTGTTTTCATTGCTATTTGATACTAATTTGCGATACCTATCACGTTTCGTTATAATTAACCCTACTAATAAAGGCAGAAAACGTATTTATACTGCTTAACTCAAAAGCAGCGTAGTAGGTAGCGAAATAAATCTCCCAAGCGGAAGCAAATTGGTGAATGCGATTCGTTTTAATTTCGGCTCCGACAAACGTTGTTTTTCTCCTCAACGAAGCGTTAATATTTAGCCGAGCCCTCAGTTGTGTCGCCATTTTATTTCCCCCATTTAACAAATCGCCCCCCTCTCAATCACAGCCTGTTTCGATCTATTGAATAATAAAAAGAGAATCCTATTAGGCAAATTACACAGTCCCAGAAAAGAAAAAAACTTATTTGGACAAACGAAGAACAGCAGAAAATAAGGTTTCCCATGAATTCTCATCGCGCTTATCTACCTCGCTGACATCAACACTGGCTTTTATACAGAATGGGAAAGAAAGCTTAATATATTTTTTAAATTTCCGAAACAGCTGCATTTTCCCGCCCGACGTTTCCGTAATGTAAAAACAGAGCAGACTTTCATTACGAAACAGCATATAAAAGTAATGACGATTACATTGCGTTGTCAAAGCAAAAACTATTTTTACAGAAAGAAGTCTTTTTTAATATCGCTTGAGCTCTGCGTCTCGATTCGATTTCGGACACGAAATAACGTTGTGCAACGAACCATATTTGAAAATGAGAATTTTAATCGATTGTATAGATACAAAGAAAGCAAAGTCTGGTCTCACCATTTTGTTGAAATATAAATATTTTACTGGTTTTTCATTAAAGCAGCTTGAGCAAGCTAGTACTTTTATATTTCCAATCATGATCACCATTTTAGATACTTCTTTAGAGTTTTTATATCAGAGATTTTCAATTGATATATCGAAAAATAAGTAAATTTTCAAAGCATGAGAAGTTATTTGATTTATTGAGGTATGACATAACTCATTTAAATAATCTTTAACATTCGCCAATTTTCGAACTCAACATCAACACAAAACAGTAAACAATATTTTGATTTTCTCAAACAATAAATCTTTTGCGCCTGAGCTAATCCTAGTGAAGAGTCGAGTGTTTTTCTAGTATATTATTTAGTTTTGTACAAAATAGCATGGTGAATACTAAAGAAAATAAATATTTTATAGATAAGTGTAGAACACGGCCACAATCGATCACGTGTTGATATATAACTTATAGTAACTTCATTATTTACTTATTTATAGGCTTGACATAAACTCTATTATTTTGAGCTCTTTCAAACATAGCCGCGCTGACAGATAGGTCCCCCGATGCAGGAGTATGTATGGAACGCGCGGTCTCATACGGCGATCGGTCGCCAGTTTCATCACGATTGATGTGGGAACTTGTTCCGCCGGGATTCGCCGGCTTATCACACTCTTCATCCTTTATTTTATTAAGTTATTGATTGTTTTGGAGAAACGATAGTGTGCAAAACGTTACGATAGGACGTTTTGATAGAGTTGAGAATTTTTATTTTAGTGTATACAGGTAAGTCATTTAACTTTGTCATCAGTAATTTTTTTTCAGATATTTATCCTGTAACACATAGTTGTTTTATTACACACTAACCCTGTTTCACAGATTCTGCTCATATCTTATAAATAGTGTGGATTGCACAGATGTTATAAAAAAATTTAAATCTAATATGATGAGAACTCTCAAATAAAGAAAATCCTTACTAATATTATAAATGCGAAAGTCCGTTTTACTAAATCAACGTTTGTTTATTTGTTTGTTTGTTTGTTACGCCTTCACGTCTAACTACTGAACCGATCATCATGAAATTTTGCATAGACGTTGTAAGGGGTACAGAAAAGGACATAGGGTACCTTTCATCTAGAAAAAAAGTCTAGTTTCCGAGAGATAGCAAAGAAACTGTCCACGCAGACGAAGTCGCGGGTGACCGCTAGTTATTAATAAAATAACCGGACTCCTTTCAATTCCCAGACTCACCCCGTTTTCATACTTTTCTATTTCACATTTTTACGTGAAATATGTTACATTATAACATGGAGATTAGAAAAAATGTGCTCATTCAAAAAGACATAAGGACTTTCATTTCCTTAAAGTTAAGCGAAAAGATATACGTTACAGTCTTATGTTTTTCAGTGTTTCTGCTGCACAATCTAGGTATAGGTATTCAGTTTTTTTACTTGATCTTGTTTTATAAAATTTGCTGAAAAATTTTCGCGAATCGTACCTATACTTTATAGATACTTAAAAGTTGATGCGGAAATGCATTAAAAATAGAGAATTAATTATTATTTATTCAAAATAGAGAATTAACTATTGTCTGACCAAGATTTGTAAGCTAATAGACTATTTTGTTATACATTTTTTTAAAGCACAGTCAACGCCTTAATTTTTTTTAATGTTCTTACTGGCTGCCCATCAGTGGGTGTAAACGACCGTGCTGCGACCAACGGGTTAAGGGGCCGTACAACTTCAACTATTCATTTAAAGCAATCAATCACTCAATCAATCACTGTTTTGTGTTTTAATTGACCGAGCGAGCACGAAGTGCGAGCGAAGCGTCTCTGCTTCAGCTTGGGCAAAAATTCTTTCGTATGTCTGTATGTTCTCTTCTACAGGTCGCATTTCTCAACCGATTCTCGAGAAAATTTGTGAGCAGGTTCGAAAATTACATAGAATTTTATTGTCGAGCCAGATTTTTTTAATTTTTCAAAATGGTGGAGATATGTTAAAAAACAGATTTTACGGCTTTCCAGCGCTGTCTGTTCTCCTCTACAGGTCGCATTTCTCAACCGATTCTCGTCAAATTTTGTGAGCAGGTTTGAAAATAATATAGATTTTTTTTGTCACGCCAATTTTTCGATTTTTTTCAAAATGCGCGCAGATATGTAAAAAATCAAATTGCAGTCCAGCTTCCCGGCTCTGTCTTTTCTCCTCTACAGGTCGCATTTCTCAACCGATTCTCGTGAAATTTTGTAAGCAGGTTTGAAAATAATATATATTTTTTTTGTCATGCCACTTTTTCTTTATATTTTTTTAAACAACATACAATTTGAGCTACTTTTTAACGCGAGGTCTACAGCTCACGGAGCCACTAGTTGTTAAGTTAAAGGAATATTTTTTTTTTATTTTTCTTTTAAAGCAACGATTTCACACTTTTAATATATAATATACCTATAATTATGATATTATTTAACATAATATAATATATAATTTATTGTATAATATATAAATTATTTTATCTAGTTACCAGTGGAATTAAACATATTATCAACTCATTGAAATTATATCTGACGTGAAAGGAATATACACCAGTGTCTTTTCCGCGAATTCAAAATAATAGGCAGGTATTTTGAATTCACAGAATGTAACTTAAATTAACGTACCAAAAATATAGCGTGTAAAATGTTGAATATGCCCGGAAAATATCTGTTATTTCTTTGTCTAGCAAAATTAGCACGTTCCCAGTATGCAGTATGAAACTCTCTTCGGCAATGCACAACAAAATATTTTAGCAACAGACCGTTCCGGTACAGTTCCGTCTGCTCACATATACTATTTTCATGCTGGATTTTTGAAAGTTTGGTAACTCTAGAATTGCTGAACATAGAATAACTTTCATAAAATAAATTAACCTATTAGAGGTTGCCTGCCGCCAACTTATGACTAAAGCGAGAATCTTATATTCATATTTTTTGGACTAAAGAGATTTTAATTCTGGTTTAATGTCCGCATTTACTTTAGATAAGTACCTTTTTTTATAAGTAGGGATATATTCAAAACTTATTTCACGATATTGAAATGACTCGAGCGAGGCATAAAACATATAAAATACTTAAGGATTGGATTTACTAAGGAGCTACTAAAAGCTTTATACTAAAGCTATAATTATTATATAAAAAATTACTCCACGATTCACAGTTATTGTTTTAGACCAGTATTAAATTTAGAACTTTAGTCACGGTATAACCACAGTATAATATTATTAGGTAGACAATAATTAATTAAATCATAATAATAAAGCTATCCACGGAAATCGTCATTACGTAGCTAGTCGAAATCTTGGCCCGGGGAAGTAAGAAATTAGGGAAATGAGGGACCAATCTCAATAATTTGGGAATTCAAATAATGAACGAATACATTTTCCTTGTCTCAAATTACCAACGTTTAAAGCTTAATTAAGTGTTGTTTTTAATCTCAATAAAAAATTTACAGTCTTCATAAATTATTTATGAACATGGCGCTTATTTGGATCTATATTATTTTGCTGCTCAAATTGACTTATAAAAACAGTTTCAAATGTCAATTTATTCTATAACCCAACTTATATGAGTGGTTTAATAGTTTGTTAGTAATAATTAAAAATTAGTAGAATATTAGTCACTTTTAATCAGTACGTGACTAATTATTACGATAATTTCATCATACTTCAAAGTTTAGAACATCATAATTGTCTATTTAACCCCGATCTATTAAATAACATCATTTTAGGGTTTCGTACCCAAAGGGTAATAACGAAACCCTATTACTAAGACTCTGCTGTCCATCTGTCTGACTGTCTGTCTGGCAGTCACTAGACTGTGTCTCATGAACCGTGACAGCTAGACAGTTGAAATTTTCACATATAATGTATTTCTGTTGCCACTATAACAAATACTAAAAACATGATAAAATATTTTTTTAAGCGGGGCTCCCATACAACAAATGTTTTATTTTGCCGCTCGGTTTTTTTTGGTACGGAACCCTTCGTGCGTGAGTCCGACTCGCACTTGGCCGGTTTTTATTTAATAAACAATACATACTTCATCATCATAAAACATACAAATTGGACATTCGAAGCTTCGTCTGAAACATGGTTCCTGGATATTTAGTGACCACTAACTGGGCAAACGCGTCCTGGGCGTTGCGCAGTCCACACATAAATCCAGTGACAGGCGCTACTCGCAAACATATCAACAAATTACTTCGTTCACCGCACAGACAGACTGGTAACACAATCCACTCGACAGTAGTACATTCGCCTTGCAATTAGAGTACAGAATAAATAATAGTACTAGCATTAGATAACAACATACTGCATTGAAGAGCTCGATAACCCAGTGGTTTAGCGCCTGGCCCAGCAAATGCGGTTAAGCAACTTTCGCAAGGGGCAGTCATGGGGTGGGTGACCAAAAATGTGTTATCTCGAGCTCCTCCATGCTTCGAAAGTCACGTTAAGCCTTCGGTCCTGAATGCATTTGCAGTCGTTAACACCCACCAATCGGCATTGGGCCCGCGTGGTGGGTTGTGGCCCATCCTTCTTATCCGCTCATAAGGAAGGCCTGTGCCCCAGCAGTGGGGACATTAAAAATAGCTAATAAAATAAAAATAAAATAAAAAAGGATTTATTCATCTCATACTAAGAGGTAATCGATTACATAATGTACATAATGCTTTATCTTAAGATTAGTATGAGATCTGGCGCACCGAAGAAAGTTTGAAAAAACCTGTGGTACGGGTCACCAGGTCTCACCCCAGGGAATGTATAATCTACAACAATTACAGAGAAAGTATGAAATATCTAAAATTATAATATTATATAAAAAATAAAAAAATAAAAAAACTTTTGTATAGTGTTAGTCCTCTCGGTGAGTAAGTGTGTAGATGTATGTGTGTGTGTGTAGAGAAGGTGTGAGTGAGTGTACAATTCATATGAGCATTTTTTAAATTAAAGAAGAAAAATATAAATATATATATATATAAATGATAAAATCTGGGAATTACTCGACAATGGACAACAGTAATTCAGTCTCATCATAGTTAAGCGAAAGCAGCCAAGTAGTAACCCTCCGTTTACATGCTGTTTTACACAAAGGATACATATTAAGTGATTTGTTGGCAATGTTATACAAAAATCCCCCCAAAAAGCAGAAAAATCGCTGTGTTGTATTTTTTTGACCCGAAATGATGGACAAACGTTGCGATTGCGTCTAGAGTTCGAGGCACTATTCGGATCGTACGTCAACGATGAGTGTTTTTTTAGGATGGTATGTAACACAAACAGCTGGCGCACAGTGAGAACTTCACACGATTTATACAGTAACTAGCTTCTGCCCGCGACTTCGTCCGCGTGGATATTAGAGAAAATCCTTAGGGAACCTTACGCGATTAGGCGGGTCTCCACCAAGCGCGATGCCACCCGTTCCCGTTCCCGTTCCCGTTCCCGTTCCCGTTCCCGTTCCCGTTCCCGTTCCCGTTCCCGTTCCCGTTCCCGTTCCCGTTCCCGTTCCCGTTCCCGTTCCCGTTCCCGTTCCCGTTCCCGTTCCCGTTCCCGTTCCCGTTCCCGTTCCCGTTCCCGTTCCCGTTCCCGTTCCCGTTCCCGTTCCCGTTCCCGTTCCCGTTCCCGTTCCCGTTCCCGTTCCCGTTCCCGTTCCCGTTCCCGTTCCCGTTCCCGTTCCCGTTCCCGTTCCCGTTCCCGTTCCCGTTCCCGTTCCCGTTCCCGTTCCCGTTCCCGTTCCCGTTCTCGTTCCCGTTCCCGTTCCCGTTCCCGTTCCCGTTCCCGTTCCCGTTCCCGTTCCCGTTCCCGTTCCCGTTCCCGTTCCCGTTCCCGTTCCCGTTCCCGTTCCCGTTCCCGTTCCCGTTCCCGTTCCCGTTCCCGTTCCCGTTCCCGTTCCCGTTCCCGTTCCCGTTCCCGTTCCCGTTCCCGTTCCCGTTCCCGTTCCCGTTCCCGTTCCCGTTCCCGTTCCCGTTCCCGTTCCCGTTCCCGTTCCCGTTCCCGTTCCCGTTCCCGTTCCCGTTCCCGTTCCCGTTCCCGTTCCCTTAGGGGTTCCTTACCCGTTCCCTTAGGGGTTCCTTAGGGGTTCCTTTAGGGGTTAAATCATGTCGACCGTGTCAGACTTCAAAATAAATCTCATTTTTGCAATCACCATCACATAAAACCTCAAGAACGACATCCACATCGATTTTTATGTTTACTCACCCCATTTACCCCCTCAGGGGTTGATTTTTAAAATCACAAAATATATGTTTGCCTACTTATTTTTAAATGTGCTCCTACGAAGTTCAAAGTTGTAATGTCTATTTTATATTGTTTTTCCATACAAAATTGTAACCCCATTTTTACCCCTTTAGGGGTTAAATCATGTCGACCCTGTCAGACTTCAAAATAAATCTAATTTTCGCAATCACCATCCCATAAAATCTCAAGAACGACATCCACATCGATTTTTATGTTTACTCACCCCATTACAAAAAAATACAAAATACAAAAATCTTTATTTACGATCCAAGCATTAACTTAACAATAAGTGGCTGGTGTCCCCTTTTAAACATATAAATGTCTGTATTAAGGGGCACCGCTCTTCCATAACATAAAAGGTTTGTAAAAACAGTGTTTAATAAAAATTAAAAATTAAAATATAAAATCTAAAATTAAAAATCTAAAAATCAGGAGCACAGTTATTAAATTAATTACAAGTGTTTGAGCTTTGTAGGCGTTGTAAATCAAAGAAGGACTTGGCACTGCACTTCGTTTATTTTCACATTTTCAAAACCACATGTACATAAAAACTGTTTTAATATTAATTCATGCAGAAAAAAGCGTGGAGCGCGAGTTACATTTTTCACAAGGGATCGATCACAGACTAAGAAAATCCAAAACGTCAAGTGTCAAACCACAGAGTAGGCAATTTAGTATGTAGATACTAAACATACTGGCCGCCTTATAAAGTGCAAAGTATCTTAACTAGAGTTAGTCATTTATTTCATTATACAAGATTATGTTTGTGAGAAACTCTACATTACAACGATATAAATAAAATAAATCAACTTGGTGGCAAACCAAGTGAAAGTTACTGTACTGATAGGTTGACACAATATTACATTAGTAATTTAAATATCATAACTTAAGGCTCCAATTTAGTTACAATGAAGTTTATCTGTTACATAAGAAATACACTATGAGTTACAGTTAAGTTTATCTGTTACATAAGGTAATAAAGAATACATTATTCAACTGTTGTGTATTTATTTTTATCCGAAGTTTAAAGTACAAACAGCATTAACTTTTAAAGAGTTAATTGTAGTTGCAAAGCAAATTTAAACATAGTGTAATTATATTTCTAATTTTAACACTTTTTAGTGTAAGTTAAGTACAATCTAAAACACATAAAAATAACATCTTTGCGACTACCTGTGAAGGGTCGACTTAAAGGTGTTCTCCTAAAGAACACATCTAACACCTCACAAAGGGTAGCTGACGAATTAGCGTACTCTGCTAAAAAAAAATTATCCGCCTCACAGACTCTACAGTACCTTTTCCGTCAACGCCACGGAAATGTGTCCATATAAAATAGCCATTAAGTTGCATAGTAATGCAATTTATAGTTTAAATAGTATGCAAACTAATTAAATCAAGTGAGGAGGTTAATTTGACACTAAGTTAATAATCAAAGCACTAAAAAATAAACACTTATTCATCACTAAATCTGATTTAAGTTCTTTCTTAATAAAATAAGTTTATGAATAGGTCTTACAAAATCTCCTTTGGCAGTACGAATAGTTACAGATCTTACTAAGTTATCATGTTTATTTCTATTCGTAGAAATTACTCTACCCAGGGGCCATACAGTGGGCGGGGTATTCTCACCTTTTACAATAATCATATCTCCCACATTTACATTGTCATGAATTTTATACCATTTATTTCTAGTTTGCAATTCTGATAAGTAGTTACAATAAAATTGCTTCCAAAATTTTTGTTTTAAAAGTATAATTTTTTGATACATATTTAGTCTTGACTCATTTAAGTCCAACAAGTTAGGTTCTGGTATATCAGTTAAAATGCTATTAATTAAAAAATGAGAAGGTGTAAGAACTGTTAAATCATCAGGAGTATCTTTAATTGGGTACAAAGGTCTAGAATTCAAAATTCCCTCAATTTGTACTAAAACTGTATATAACATTTCATATGTCAACTTCGTGTTACATAAGTACCTTTTCAGTAAATTTTTTGTAGACTTTATACCAGCCTCATATATTCCTCCCATGTGGCTAGCTAGAGGTACTGTAAATTTATATTCAATATTGTTAAGAGTACAATAGTCAATAATTTCACTGTAAGACTTATCATTTTTAAACATAAGGTACAGTTCATGCAAATCTGTTTTGGAACCTTTAAAATTAGTACCGTTGTCCGTGTACAAACAATTAGGAATACCTCTCCTGGAGACAAAACGCTTTAAAGCACAGATAAATGATTGAGAAGATAGGTCACAAACCAATTCTAAATGAATTGCCCTGGTGGCCAAACATACAAACAGACAAATGTATCCCTTGTAGTACTTACAATTTCTAGCCATAGAGCTGCGAATAGCAACAGAACCACTAAAATCGCTACCGACATGGGCAAATGCACGGGTTAGCCTTACTCGGGCTGCAGGAAGGTCAGACATTTGCTGTCCACAGACTTGTGCTCTAAACCTTATACATCTAGTACATGAATGAATTATTTTCTTTACTTCATTCCTACCGTTTACTGGCCAATATCTCAATCTCACATTGTACAAGGTTGTCTGAATACCCGAGTGAAGTAACTTATTATGGTAATGTGAAATAATTAAAGAGGTTATATGATCCTTCGCTGGTAGAATGATAGGATGTGCTTGGTTATGTGAAATTTTTGACTGTTGTATACGACCTCCAACACGCAGTAGGTTACACTCATCTACAAACGGATTCAGTTTCCTTATGGGACTAGATCTGGAGGGGAGAGCTTTATGTGCGGACTGTAATTCACTAATTTCTTTGCAAAATGATCTTTGTTGTACTATTTGAACAATAAAGTTATGAGCTCTATTTAATTCAGCTAAAGTTAAAAATGAAGTATTTTTATCTTTAGTTTTCTTCATGTTGTTAACAAACCTAAAGATATATGCGATGATTCTGTTCAACTTTGTAAAATTAGAATATTTGCAGAAAATATTGTAAAAATAATTATTGTCAAGTGAGTTATTAGTATCTGTAGTACTAACTAATATGGGTTTATTTACTGTACAGGTTAGAGTATCTGTTTCAGGGTGGGAGCGAATAGGCCAGGAGTTTAAGTCTTTAACTAACCATGAGGGCCCATGCCACCATAGCGAACATGACTGAAGATGTTGGGGCACAATGCCACGTGTGATTAAGTCTGCTGGGTTATGCTGGGTGTGTATGTGATGCCAGTTTGCAGAATCTGTGGACTCAATAATATGCATAAGCCGGTGTGTGACATAGGTATCATGCTTTAGATTATATGGGGATTTTATCCAACTCAAAACAATAGAGGAGTCTGTAAACAAGAAGGTAGAATCTATCTTTAATTTATCAAGAATTGTCTTTAAAAACTTACAAATAACTTGACATAGCAAATAAGCACCACACAATTCCAGGCGTGGAACAGATTGTTTTCTTTTGAACGGGGCAACTCTGGATTTAGCCATTACCAGTGTGCAAGTCGGGGGTTTTTCATTGTAAAAAGCTTTTATGTATAAGCAAGCACCATATGCTTTCTCTGAAGCATCACAAAAACCTATCAGTATTATATGAATTGGTGTATCTGAAAAATAACATCTTGGAATATTAATATTTTTTAAATAATGAAGTTGTTCACAAAACTGAGACCAATTTTGTTGTAGTTGGTCAGATATTAAGGAATCCCAGTTAGTTTCATCTTTCCAAATATCTTGCATAAGTAACTTGGCTAAAATTATAGATGGAGCCAAAATACCTATAGGGTCAAATATTTGGGCTATTTGTGAAAGAACATTTCTCTTTGTGAGATTAACTTTTTGTAAGTTAGGTAAATTAATTTCAAGTTGGTCATTGTCGGGTAACCATTTTAAACCCAACGTTTTAACTGTATCTGGGCTAGAAAATTTATAAGAATTATTATCGCTTTCAGGAATGGAGACAGAATTTTTACCAAATTCAGATTGGGAAATAACTTGCAAAATGCGTTTATCATTTGCTGACCATTTATGTAATTGAAATTGAGCTTTTCCCAATAGGTCAACTAATTCTTGACACAATTGTAAAGCATCTTCAATAGAATTAGCACCAGCTAAGTAGTCGTCTAAATAACCATTATATTGAATACAATCTGACGCTCGAGTATGAGTAAGCTTATGTTTTCCAGCTAAATCTAGCATAGTGCGACAAGCAAGGTAAGGTGCACATTTAGTTCCATAAATTACAGTGGATAATTCCAAGCATTTCAAGGGTTCACTTTTAGATTCACGCCATAACACTCTTTGTAAGCAGCGTTGTAAAGGGTTAATGAATATTCCTCGAAACATTTTAACAATATCACATGAGAAAGCAAATTTATATAAACGAAATCTGAGAATGACTTCAAGCAAATCATTATAAATGTAAGGACCTTCATGAAGAATATCATTCAATGAAATACCAGATGAACTTTTAGCGCTGGCATTGAATACTGCTCTTAGCTTAGTAGATGGGCTGTCAGGTTTTATCACTGGATGGTGTGGTAAGTAGTATACACCTTTATCAGATGGAGAGAATTTATCTACATAATGAGCATGGCCTAATGATATAAATTCATTAATGAAATCTTTATACTGATTAAACAAATTAGCATTCCTTTTAAATTGTGATTCAAGAGAAAGTAGACATCTATAAGCAGAATTGAAAGAATTGCCTAACTCACTTAATTTATCTTCCTGTAAAGGTAAGTTCACATAGTATCTACCGGAGTTATCTTGGTAGGTAGTACTATTATATAAGTTTTCACAATAAATATCCTGAGGGGACATTATGGGCTTGGAAAGTGAAAGTGAAAGTGAAAGTGAAAGTGAAAGTGAAAGTGAAAGTGAAATATATTTTATTTAAATAAGCTCACATAATAAGCATTTTTAAATCGTCAATTCTTTTACCCTGCCACCCATTATGACGTCTTTTAACTGACAAGAAAAATGGGCGCAAAAAACTTGTCAGCTTTATCAATCAGATGGAACGATATTTACAAATATGTATATCGTTTCCACTACTAGTTAGAAACTGTAAGTGGCTGTTGCCGTTGCTCAGTAACTGAGGGGTTACTGACCTGTAGATTCGGTTTATCTATATGTATGCTTGTATGATGTTTGCCGTGACAATGAGCACAACTGTATTTAGAGCACTTGTGGCTGTTATGGTATGGCTGTAAACAGTTAAAACACAATGATTTATTTTTAATCAGACTAATACGATCATTTACATTTAGCTTTAAATAGTTGGGACATTTATGTAAACTATGGGTACCATTTTGGCAGAGTAAACAATTGTATTTGTCATTAGTAGTAACATGAGTAGTTTTGGTACTAGTATTTTGTTTGACACGATCACAACTAATAAGTTCAAATGCAGTTCTACGGGCATTTAAAAATTCAAGCAGTTCAGACAGTGAGGGAATAGAGTTTTCTTTTCTATTCAATTCCCATGCACCTCTTAATGAGTTGTCTAACTTTTGACAGATTAGAAAAACTAATAACACGTCCCAGCTGTCTTCTGGCAGTTTTATAGCTTTTAATGAATCTAAACTTTGTTGTAAAATGACCAAAAAATCCTTTAAATTAAATTTAGTTATCTGAACAAATTCTGTAATAGCTTTTAGATGATAGTTAACAATAATAGTTTTGTTTTCATACCTTTTCTCTAGAATATCTAGGGCTTTAGAGTAATTTTCTTCGGTGATTAGTAGTGCCGATATGAGTCCGGCCGCTTCTCCAGTAAGGGCTGACTTGAGGTATTGCAACTTCGTGACCGTGGGCAGGTCTTCCATGGAGTCCACTGAAGCCATGAAAATGTTCTTGAATGCAGTCCATTGCTTGATGTCGCCGTCGAACCGTGGTAAATCAAGCTGTGGCAATTTCACCCGAAGTTTCCGGTGTTCAGCAGCAGGTACAAGACCAGCAAGCGAGTTCTGGAAAGTCAAACTGGACCTCTGGAGATGTGCAAATTCTTGCTCTGGCCTGGCTAACAAGCTTTCGAGTTTGGCCTTGGTATCATAGAATTTGTTTTCAAAGAGTTCACGTTCTTCTTCCTCCGTTTCGCCTTCTGTGCCATGTGCTTCGATACGGAGTAGTATGTCATCGAATTTTTGCAGCATGGTATTAAGTTCATGTAGTCTTACTTTGAGTTCTTGTTCTGTATTTCTGGCACTGTCGTATAGTTCTATAAAACGTTTTATTCTTGTGAGCCTTCCTTTTAGTGCGCTTCTCTGCAATTTTAGCGCATTTAGTTCTTCCGCCATTTTAGGTGTGGTACGGACACGGCTCCACAAAGTAAGAAATCTTGTCTGTCTGTTGACAAATGAGCGAAATATATAGTTCTCGTGACGAGGATATTGTTTCGCAAACGTTTGCGAGTACGCAATTGGAATAAAATCACTTATTTGGTGAGATTTGAAAGGATAACCTTTTCGCTGTTGCGAGGAAAGATTTGCTCTTGCTGATGAGCAGAAAGAAAAAGGGACGAACGAATGAATGGAATGTAGTGGTTGTATGGCTGTTGCCGGAAGTTGCGTTGTGTCTTGCGTGATCGTAAAACGCAATTTTGATGACACGTCGTAAAGAATGGATGACTGTTGTCTTCTTCTTTAGTTTTGCTGTTGCGCACTGACGATGTATTTGTATGAGTATGGAGTAATCCTGTGTATGGTAGTAGCCTTTGTTATCGCTGTTGCGTTTTGCAGTGTATGGTAGTAACCTCAGATTCTTGTATTGAATTTCGCTGTTGCGAACAGATAGGGTCTGGTAGTAACCGATTTCGTTTTTCACAACACAATTTTTGATCTAGTTGGATGATCGAATATAACTCCGCCGCCGCCGAATCAGTGCCGCGTTGTCCAAATCCAATTCCATTATTCCACACAATATGGCGCCTCGCTGGTTGCGTTGTTTTTCGCTCGAATCAGGACCAAAATGTTTGAGCTTTGTAGGCGTTGTAAATCAAAGAAGGACTTGGCACTGCACTTCGTTTATTTTCACATTTTCAAAACCACATGTACATAAAAACTGTTTTAATATTAATTCATGCAGAAAAAAGCGTGGAGCGCGAGTTACATTTTTCACAAGGGATCGATCACAGACTAAGAAAATCCAAAACTTCAAGTGTCAAACCACAGAGTAGGCAATTTAGTATGTAGATACTAAACAACAAGTAATACTTTTTTATTTAAGTATTTTTTTTTTATGTTTCATTCTACCCTAATTTCCTCATTATTTTAGAATATGTGTGTAAAATGTGTGTACAATGTATGTATATATATGACGGAGTCAGGAGTGGGGCGGGGTGTCGTCAGGATAAGGTTATTCACCGCCGAGCACGAAATAATAGTTTCTTTACAATACACAACCTCTATTCTTACAATCAACATCGAGTAAGCTCAAAATAACGGATGATCGAACAGATTCACACGGATTCAAGTCGGTAAACGCGGCAAGTTCGACACAGCGAGGTGAACTCAAATGAACGACCGTTCACTACCGCTGCCGGTAACAGAATGTACCACCGACTACCCCCCGATCGCGCTCTCCACATTTTCCCGCCTCCGGAAACGTCAAGGCTGTCGTCAACTGTCAAACTGACAAACATCAAACCTGTCAACTGTCACACGTCCTGCACAGATCACACACTCGCTGTATCGACCTTACCCAAGTGAGCCACTTGACGTTTCCGACTTGATAGTTACGACTAAACTCAATAGATGGCGCTAGGGGTTCCAATAATCTTGAGCAGCACGGTGCTCACGCTCCGACACGGCCATCCTGACATTTCACACGTCCTCGTGTGAGGTGGCTGGGGAAGGTCCTGCAAAGGGAGATAGTACCTGAACAGTAAAATGTTCAAACGCTCGGCCTTCCTGACCAAAAGGGTCAGGTCTTGTAATACCACAATTTGTATACCACAACTTTATTCAAAATTACAACATTGCTTACTCCATTGCTAATCCATAGGTACTCATGAAATAACAGTGATGAAAGTAAACAAATCAAAATAACTATTCACTAAAAATTCAAGAAAACTCATCAGACCAATATTTCAAAACTAAATAGATTGTGTAATCAGTGTAGTATGCAATACTCTACAATTCAGATGCTTCCATCTAGCACCCAATGACAACCTCTATCCGGTGATCATCCAAAACAAGGGCTACCTCCATCCGGTACCATTACACAACACAGCGCCTTTATCCGGCGATTCAACAACGATCGCTTACATCTTTGAGCTAAACGCACGCCACTCACAAGCGTGGCCGCAATGCGACGGGAAATCAGGCCCGATTTACACCTACGACTACGAATGCACGAAAAATGTAACCAATCTGAGCGACTAGCATACTATTGAATAAACAATCACAAAAATGAGTATTGTTTGAACTAATTAAACTAGTTGAAAGTCCAGCCCCTTCGTTTACTATCATCACTATCATCATCATCACCATCATCACCATTATCATCACCATCATCATCATCATATTCCCCATCATCACCATAATAACTAATGATAACTTTTTACAGAATTTACAGCCAAATATGCTGGAGGGCCAAGTACCCAATTGTTTTTTTTTTGAAATTCAATTTCAATTCAATTCAATCAAACAATTGAATTATCAATTTACTGTGTACCACTTTAGTCCGGCTATCCCTGTAGCTCATAAATTAAGTCATCCCTGTGACTTCTCAGAACCATCCCTGTGGCTCTTACACATTTGATCATCCCTGTGATCTCACACATAAGATCATCCCTGTGATCTTACACAACAAGATGACTTAAGAGGACACAATAAAATAATTAGTTAAGACTCAAAATTTTCAGAACACTCCGAATCGCTAATGTCATTAGGTACTTGTCCCTCAGGCATCTTTTTTTAACCTTTCATGTGCGTACTTGTAAGTACGCTTTGAGTTTAGGGCTTTAAAAACATAACGATCGTTATCAAGTATTTCCATGACTTTAAATGGCCCCCTGAACTTCGGGTCTAACTTTGTTAAATCAGGAAGTAATTTAATTTCATGATTATGAACAGTAGTTACTAAACTGAATTTACATTCCTACATAGCAACAGCTGCTTACTCAAATTCACCACACTATGACTAAAAGTGTACTGACAGTGTACAAACGGTGCACTAACAGTGAACTAGCAGTGTGCTAACAATGTACTAACAATGTACCAACAGTGTACTAACAGTGTACTAACAGTGTACTAACAGTGTACTAACAGTGTACTAACAGTGTACTAACAGTGTACTAACAGTGTACTAACAGTGTACTAACAGTGTACTAACAGTGTACTAACAGTGTACTAACAGTGTACTAACAGTGTACTAACAGTGTACTAACAGTGTACTAACAGTGTACTAACAGTGTACTAACAGTGTACTAACAGTGTACTTACAGTGTACTAACAGTGTACTAACAGTGTACTAACAGTGTACTAACAGTGTACTAACAGTGTACTAACAGTGTACTAACAGTGTACTAACAGTGTACTAACAGTGTACTAACAGTGTACTAACAGTGTACTAACAGTGTACTAACAGTGTACTAACAGTGTACTAACAGTGTACTAACAGTGTACTAACAGTGTACTAACAGTGTACTAACAGTGTACTAACAGTGTACTAACAGTGTACTAACAGTGTACTAACAGTGTACTAACAGTGTACTAACAGTGCACCAACAGTGAACTAACACTGTACTAAAACTGTACCAACTCTGCAGTAACACTGCACCAACAGTAAACATATTCAGAAACATTGATGCATCTACCAACTGTTAGCAGTGAATTCGAACAGAAAAGTGCTAACATTACATTACCACAGAATATGACATTACTAAGAAAGATTTCATTCTATTTCCTTATTTTTACACTAAATTTCAACAGCAATTTTTGTTGATTGAAGTCACCATTCACCAACAAAATATTACTAACCCCTTTAATTTTAGTTAAATTCACTGCCTTGAATAATTTTGAAACATAATGAGACTTCAATCTGTGCCGTTTTCATAATCGCAACCAAAAGGAATATTTAGTGACTTTTCGTTTAAAAATTAAATCACAATAAAATCGTTACGACTGACCTCTATAAAGTGACCTTGTAGATTCGCTATGCTGGCTGCGCCGAGTAACAGGATGCTCTCAGCTTGTAATGCTGCACTAGCACCCGCCACAGAGCATCGCCATTGCCATTGCATCGCTGTCGCCACTGCATCACCGCTTGCGCTGCTAGTTGCTTTGCTCAGCTCCAAAACTGTTGCCGCTGCCTGTTGCACCGCTGTTGTCTTGTGTTGTGAAACACCTGAAGCAGATAATCATAGGCGCATTTGGTTGTTGTTTGACATGAGAACAAGCACTAGAAAAAGTGGAACGATCACATGACCTGTTATCCTTGGAATCAGTCTGTACTGTGCGATGTACTGGAATGCTACACCTTAGCATGAACAGCTGCTTGAAATCACACCATGTCATCCATCACCATAGCTTCATTACGTCGTTATGATCCAGGCACGCACGTCAACATTTTTTTTCTCTCGGGGTCAGAGTCAGGAACGAACATTGGCACTCGAAGTAGGTACACGCATCGCTTGTAACAAAGCAATAATATTGCGATTCGGTCAATAGACGCCACTTTTCGTCGATCACATTGATTTTCCTTTGCACGTGCCTCATTATCACACCTCATATCGTTTGATTCACTTTTCTCACCACGTGGGACGTTTGGATTGCATCCCGCTTCTGATGACGGAGTCAGGAGTGGGGCGGGGTGTCGTCAGGATAAGGTTATTCACCGCCGAGCACGAAATAATAGTTTCTTTACAATACACAACCTCTATTCTTACAATCAACATCGAGTTAGCTCAAAATAACGGATGATCGAACAGATTCACACGGATTCAAGTCGGTAAACGCGGCAAGTTCGACACAGCGAGGTGAACTCAAATGAACGACCGTTCACTACCGCTGCCGGTAACAGAATGTACCACCGACTACCCCCCGATCGCGCTCTCCACATTTTCCCGCCTCCGGAAACGTCAAGGCTGTCGTCAACTGTCAAACTGACAAACATCAAACCTGTCAGCTGTCACACGTCCTGCACAGATCACACACTCGCTGTATCGACCTTACCCAAGTGAGCCACTTGACGTTTCCGACTTGATAGTTACGACTAAACTCAATAGATGGCGCTAGGGGTTCCAATAATCTTGAGCAGCACGGTGCTCACGCTCCGACATATATATATATATAGGTATGTAGTGTATGTATGTCACTGATGTTAATAGAAAGTTCATCCGTCTGGTACTAAAAATGATTCAGTTTCTTCAAAATTCAAAGTTTTTATCCATTTATTTATTTCTATTTTACATTCATGATATGTTTTAGAATAAATTTGTATTTCTTTGTTTACCTTGTTGTAAATATAAGCTGACTGTTTTTTGTATTGCATGCGTCCGAAAACAGTTTTTGTAGTAGGAACTTCTACGACATTATAATTTCTTCTCTTTTTATCTAAATTAGGGTCATATGTTAGTGTTTTATAAATGTTTAGTATTAAGTTAACCATATACAGTTTTATAATTGAGAGTAGGTTGCTGATTTGGTACAGTTCTTCAGTAGGAAACCGAGTTTTTTTGAAGTACATTACTTTGATCAACGCTCTTTGTGCTCTTTCGACTTCAAGGAAACGTGTTTTGTAGGCTCCACCCCATACAGTTATACAATACGTAATAATTGATTGCACTAAGGCGATGTATATCTCATTCAAAATATTTCTTGAAGTTTTATAATCATCACTAGTGTTCTTCGGTGCTACATATCTCAGCGTTTTGAACATCCATATAAATTTCCTAATCCTTGAAGATATTAGTTCTATTTGGGGGTACCAGGATAGGTTCTGGTCTATTATTATACCTAGATATTTCATCTGACCAACTTTTTTAATAAATAGACAGTCACAGATATCAGTTGATAAGCCATCACAGTTATGTATTTTCAAATTGAAGTCGTTTTTCGGTTGTGTACTTTTGTTTATACTAAAACTTATGTAATTAGTTTTAGCTGTATTTAAAGTAAGAAGATTGTATTTTAGCCAATCTGCGACCTGAGCCATTCCATGTTCGGCAGCAGTTTTACAAGCATCCCAGGTTGGGCCAGTAAAGACAAGTGCTGTATCATCTGCGTATGAGAATATTTTAGCGTTTATGATGTTCATATTACAGAGATCATTAACATAGATAGTAAATAAGGTAGGTCCAAGGACACTACCTTGTGGAACTCCGCTAGATACAGTAATGTCCTCACTGGTAACCTGTTCCAACCTAACCCTTTGTTTCCTATCACTAAGGTAATCTTTGAAAATAGATAACTGATTGCCTCTGATTCCAATTTTTTCCAGTTTTTGAGCAAGTATGGGGATAGAAACAGTATCAAATGCTTTTTTTATATCTAAAAAAATTGCCAAACATCTTTTGCCTTTGTCTAGTTGTTCAACTATAAGCGAGCTAAGTGATGTTACTGCATCCTCAGTTGAGACACCCTTTCGAAAACCAAACTGTGATGGTGATATTATATTGTAAGTTGTTAGGTAATTTAACAATCTGGCATTTAGTACTTTTTCCACTATTTTGGATAGTACGGGCAAGACAGAAATAGGCCTATAGTTGCCAATGTCATCCCGCTCCCCACCCTTATACACAGGAGTTATAATCGATTGTTTTAGTACGGAGGGGAAGGTGCCTGTCTTAAAGCAAACATTAATCAGATGTACCATAATAGGGATAATTTCGTTTTTGATAAGTTTGACGTATCTTGTGGTGATGTTATCCCATCCCGGGGCACTATCAGCTTTTAAATTCACTATAATAGAATTAATTTCTTCAGAGTCGACATCCAAAAGGACCATGGACTGAGGCTGAGTTGGTATACTGTCAAGATAATTTTTCTGACTGTTTTGATTTAAGGTGGAATTTATATTTTCAGCAAGCTCTTTTCCTATGTTAGCTAAGTAGCTGTTAATAAAATTTACAGAGTCCATAGGTGTCGGTTTGATGTTAATAAGTTCCAGATTGGGTTTTTTTAATTTATTTGTGTATGTCAAGTTTTTTATATTTTTCCAAAGTAATTTATTATTTTTAATTGAGTTCATAAGTAGTTCTCTTTCATATTTCCTTTTAATTTTTTTTATTAAATTGTTGCAGAAGTTTCTATATCGCTTATATGTAATTTTTAAAACTTCATTAAATGGGTCAGCACGAGCCTGTTTTTGGAGCTTATTGCGATTTCTAATACATTTTAGCAATCCAGGTGTAATCCAAGGTTTGATAATTCTTTTACTGTTTGGGATATTTGTAGTGGTGGTGTTATTTTTTATAGATTCAATTATTTTGTTTATTAGGCTTTCGACTATGAAGTTTGGATCTTCACTAAATAGCAAATCAGAGAGGTTTTGCTGCTGAAGATATTTAAATGCACTTTCAAAATCAATTTTGGTACTAGTTTTACATATATCTCGTCGACTTTTTATTTTAGGCATAGATAAAACCGTTGTGAAATGATCGGTGTTAGTAGTTGGTATAATGGCAATATATGCTGAGATCCTTTTTTTATTTATTTTCAACATGAAATGATCAAGACAATTTTCTTTTCGGGTTGGTAGACGATGACCAGGAAGTATACCGTGAAGTGATAACATATCAAGATATTTCGTTCTATTATTGTATTCATAATTTTGCTCGGTAGGCTTTGAGATTAAATTAATGTTAATATCTCCTGCTATGATAATATTATTTGCTTCTTTCAACGTATTCAAGTGAGTTTCCAAAGATGTGATAAAATTGCCTGCGTTTTTATTCGACGGTGAGCGGTAGATGCATAATACAGTATGGTTTAAGACATCTACCTGTAATCCTGATGCGTCTGAAAATGTGATTTCTTTTACAGTAGATTTAAGTGTGCTTTTTATGTAGACTACCACCCCATCATTTTTGTTCAGATGTTTAGTAGTTGAATACGAGTGGTAATTGTTTAATTTTGGAATGGGTTTATCAGAGTTGAGAAAGCATTCAGTTAAGACGATGATATCTGATTCGAAATTAAAGCTTGATAATGTTATTAGAAAATCATCAAAATTACAATGTATGCTACAAATATTTTGTGAAACAATCGTGAAATCATTCTTTTTTATATTACCATAATGATTAAGATGATCACTGTCACATGTGACAGCTGTGGCTATATTTAGGTTGTCTAATTCATTTAAATTTTGGAGTGTATTATCCATTTTTCTGAGTACTATAGTAACATTTCATCATCATCATTACCGTTATATGAAGCAAGATAATATACGCCAATAAGAGCACAGATCTCAGTACAAATATATCAATTAATATATGAAAGGAATGTGTTTGTTTTAGTTTACAGCATAATTTGTATGTTTTTTTTATGTATGTGGATAGCGATTGGACTGATGTACATCGTAAGATATCAATTTTTATGTATTTAATATGTTTTTTGTGCATGTATGTGTTTGAACAATATATATATATTTGGTGTTATTGTGTTTTACAGCCTTATATCCTAACGATATTACCAAAAAATTTACGTATGAGGAAAGAGTAAATTTAAATGTTAACAAAAATAAAAATATTTCATGAGGTATATTAAAAAAACCATGCAATTTAAAAGACCATAGACATATCAGAGTTGTTGACTTAACGGTCGAGTTGCTTTTTGGTAGTCATGCTTGAGGTCCTTGCTGCTGGCCGGTCAAGAGATAGTGTACTTGAGCTTCATTTTTAATCATAATGATTGGTGAGTGTTCGTTCTCTCTCACATAAACCTTTCCGTAAGCTGTCCAGCAAAACTTAAAGTTCTTCGACTTAGCTAGGTCACGTGCTAAGAAGTATAGTCGTGCACCTTTTGGTGTTAAATGTTCAGATAGGAATATCGGGGTGTCTTCCTGTGTTTTGAACCCTATGTGTTTGGCACAAAGTTTGGTTTTATGCTTGACATTAAATGATTTTGCTGATTTCAACAGCTCGTTTTTTAATAAGGTAGAGTTTGTTTCTACTACAATGGGTGAGTTTTTATTTTCGGACCTAGTTTTTACTCTATAAATGTCGTTTATATCAGTCTTAGAGATTTTGCAGTCCACGGTCATAGAAAGGTTAATCACCATATCAATTAAATCGTCTTTATTTTCGTTCAGTTTTTTGGGGACATTTTTGAGTTCAAAACTAGACTTTCGGCTGCCAATTTGTAATTCTTCAATTTTACTTTCCAAAATAGTTATATGGTTCCTATCTTGCTTGGCTTGCGTTTCTAGCTCTACTATTCTCTGCCTAAATTCCTCGTTTTGTGCAGCAAGAAAAGAAACCGAGTTCTCTATATTATAATTAGACTGTTGTATCTCTTTCAGGGCAGTGTTTAGTTGTTTCAGCTCGTCATTTTGTGAAGCAGAAAAAACGGTAATCAGCTTACGCATCTCATTTTTAAAATCATCGATTTGATTGGATATTGAATCTTCCATTTGATCCCTGGATCTTTTATTCCGCTGAGTAGTAAAGTTAGGCGGCGAAGTGCGCAATAGATCCGTATCAGAGGCTTTCATTTAAGTTACTCTCCACATGTACTAGCAAGTCAGACTTATGAGGAGGTGAATTCGCTGTCGCCATCGATGCGGTGCCAGAAGCAGTATTAGTATTATTATTCGTAGGCGTCCGCGGCGGTACCGGTATTTTTCCTTTACGCGGCATTGTATCGACGAGTACCAGGGTAACAGAGAGTATTAGGAAGTATTATTAGTTGTTGTTGCACTCACGCCCTCCTGCTCCGACGCACGCTCCTTGTAGTTGTAGTTGCTGTCGGCTAGCTCCGCCCACAATGATGCGTAATTGGTCAATCTTGGTCCCACCTCTTAGCGGCGACAGCAGTAAGTGGTGGGTGTTGCAGTTGGTGTTAATGACTCACGTTGCACGGCAAGGATGGCACCCGGCGCAGTCGGCGGCGGCGTAAAGATATCCTTTACGTTTATGCACTCCTAATATTTGAGAATATTTTTTAGCTTCAATTTAGATTTAATTTTATGAAATTAAAAGAAATACGGCCTAACACTTTAAACGTCTGATCTCCTCAGAGGTCCGGGGGGGAGAGGATTTTTTACCACCTAAGGGGTTGATTTTCAAAATCACAAAATATATGTTTGCTTTTTTATTTTTAGACGTGCTCCTACGAAGTTTAAAGTTGTTATGTCCATTTAATATTTTATTCCATACAAAATTTGAACCCCATTTTCACCCCTTGAGGGGTTAAATCATGTCTACCGTGTTGGACTTCAAAATAAATGTTATTTTTGCAATCGTCATCCCAGAAAACCCCAATAACGACATCCATATCTATTTTTAGGTTTACTCACCCCATTTACCCCCTAAGGGGTTGATTTTCAAAATCACAAAATTTTTGTTTGCTTATTTATTTTTAGACGTGCTCCTACGAAGTTTAAAGTTGTAATGTCCATTTAATATTATTTTTTCCATACAAAATTTGAACCCCATTTTCACCCCTTGAGGGGTTAAATCATGTCCACAGTGTTGGACTTCAAAATAAATGTTATTTTTGCAATCGTCATCCCAGAAAACCCCAATAACGACATCCATATCTATTTTTAGGTTTATTACCCCTTTTCACCCCCATTTCATCCCCGTAGGGGTTGAAATACTAACAGTTACAATATTCGTTGCGTTAGATTTCCATCCATAAGCCTAAATTATATATTTAGCAATTTTTACTTCGAAAATAAAGGATTTTCTTCAATACACAACTTCATCCCCCTTTTGGGGTAGAATTTTGAAAAATGCCGAGACCCGTATTTATTAATTTTCAATTGTCAGCCTAAACACAAAATTTGAAGATCCTAGCTTCAAAACTGAGGGACTTTCATACAAACTTTCATCCCTTATTTCATCCCCTTAGGGATAGAATTTTCAAAAATCCTTCCTTAGTGGATGCCTACACTGTATAAGGTATCTGTGTGCAAAATTTCAAGTCTCTAGGTCCAGCGGTTTGGGCTGTGCGTTGATAGATCAGTCAGTCAGTCAGTCAGTCATTCAGTTTACGATTTTATATATTAAGATTCAGTAGGATAGCGAAAAGGTCGAAAAGTGCAAACCTTCAGAACAGATCTTTGAACAATTTCGAGAGATTTTAATACTGTCTTAGAAGCTCCACCCCACGATACGATACAATAGCCAATGATCGACTGCACAAGAGCAAAATAGACCTCTTTTAGTGCCTTAAAATCAAGAACGTGCCTGAGCATCTTAAATACAAAGAGAAGTTTTCTAATACGCCCACGCACGTATTCAATATGATTCTTAAAACAGAGTCTATTGTCCACCAAAATACCCAAGTTCTTAAAAGTAGGCACAAGCTCAATTTCTTGGCACAAGCAATTTGGGAGCTCCTGACAGGTATGTGCCTTAATTGGAGCAAGTACTAAAGGATTATTGCACCACCGGTAAAAGAAAGTCATATATTTAGTTTTCTGTACATTGAGCGTGAGTATATTATTTTTAAGCCATTCGGACACTATATTTAAGCCCTCCTGAGCAAACGATCTTGCATTTTCCCAATTATCAGCGGAGAAAAGTAAAGCAGTGTCATCTGCATATGAGATGACTTTACCACTAGGAAGTGTCAGGTCGCAGAGATCATTGACATAGACAAGAAAGAGAGTTGGACCCAGGATGCTTCCCTGAGGTATGCCATAAGAGATGTCCCTCTCTTCACTTGTCAAGTCTTTAATTTTAGTACTCTGTAATCTATCACTTAAGTAGTCGGCAAAAAGTCGTAATTGGACATCTCTAATGCCCAGTCTTTCCAGCTTCGCCAGTAAATTTTGAGTCGAAACCGTGTCAAATGCTTTGGCGAGGTCAATAAAGATGCCAATTACCTTTCTGTCCTTATCGAGTTCTCTAACTATATACTCGGTGAGATCATGCACCGCATCATTGGTAGATCTTCCTCTTCTAAATCCAAATTGTGCATTCGATAAAAGGTTATTTTTTTCAAGATAATCCACTAAACGACTATTTATTATTTTTTCTAAAATTTTTGATAGGGAAGGGAGTATCGATATCGGTCTATAGTTATTAATTAGTCCTTTGGGTCCGCCTTTATGAATTGGGACGATCAGAGATCTCTTAATGGTCAAACATTTAAGAAAATTAACTCGGGTTTGAGAATTTTCTTTCAAATAATTTTGCATCCACTCTGCAGTAATACCAATTAAAAAAACGTAATATTATTGAATCTTAATTATTTGCGCAGATAAGCTTTATAATCAACAAGTAAGTATAGAACTCTTACCCTTTAAGCCCAGATAATATTCTGAAACAAACCAAAGTTAATTCATTAAACATACAAACAGCACACGCACATTTGACATGTAATGTGGCTAGATCCAATAACCGTTGTCAAAGCTAGTTACGGCATAAATTGGTGGTTGAATTAAATCAGTCCACAGTACAACACGTGGCGTGTACTGAGAGAGAAGTAAATCAGCACCACATTGCTAAAGTGCGAACGATGTAGAAAATTGTTCGCTGTACATGGTGGGCTGCTATATAAGTTGCCGTGGAAGCGGTTGGTCGGTCAGCAATGTTCGTGAAACAATGAGAAGTTTTGTTGGGTAGTTACGGCCAGTTTGGCCGACTGAGTATGTGACTGTAACGGCCTGCTTTGTCGGAATGTGGACGCACGCGTCATCCCGTCGCCAACTCTGTTAACAGCTTCATTGTTTGAGTTTGTTTTGATGCATTGCGTTGTTTCAGATCGAAATATCCTAAATGGAATATTTTCATTTTTATCTTTGGATAGAGCGTACTTTTCAAATCAAAGACTATTTTTTTGCCTGACACGTTCCTAGCACGTCCATGGTATGGTACGGTTAAGTGGACAGAGATGGACATGCTTAAATATTCAACACCAATTGACAATAAAATGTCTAGTTTCCATATCTATCTCTCTCTCTCTCTCTCTCTTATGCGCAATTATTCTTTCCACATGATGGTGGTGTCTGCCTTCCGTATATTTTCCCTCCAATTCACTCTATCTAGGGTGTCGCCCTGAGAGATGTTGTTTAGATAGTTTCCATACCTACCATTCAATTTAAAATCCATTCGCATTATAATTTGTGTGTCAATTCTCCTTATCTCTCAATGATATCGATCGCACTTCAGTGAGCCCTTGACCCTCCTTAAGGAGCTCCACTAAAATTACTTAATATTTCACCAAAGAAAGGGAGAGAACATAAAACAAAATATAGTAACGTTTTTCTAGAAGGAAGGGATGGTAAAGCGTAGCGAAAATTTTTCTAAGTCTATGGGTAACTTCAAAGGTGACATTATAAAGTATAGACAAGCGTTTTCTTATTAAATCTTTTTTATAATGCTTGTTATCCAAAGTTTGTTTTGGTATTCGCAATAAAAACGTTACGTCTAAAAATATACCCGGCGGGATATTACGTTGTGTACCAATATACGGAGAAAATTCCGATATTAAGGCCTTTGATTTATTTAAGGCGAGATCACACGGCCGCTGCCCTGCGCCTAATAAAAGGCATTTGTAAAATAAGCAATAAGGCCGATGTTGGCAATCCGGATAAAGATTTTTGAAAAAATATGAAGAGTATATTGTTAAAATTTGACTACAATAAAATATGAAAATTTTCATATTAACAAAAGAAGGTGACTAAAAATGTAGTACCTAAACATACAGCGTGTTTCATATTAACCAGTATTTTTTTCCTATGGAAAACTGCAAAGTTTACAACCCTAGACACAAATACACTATTATTTTCCATAATCAATTCCATTAATGGGAAAAAGCAAAACACAATTTATGTCCAAAAGTGTCATTATACAGTTTATCATGAATATTTTAAAGTTGCGGTTTTCAGGGTTTCTAATAATTTTCCGGGGTTATATGCATGGTATCCTATCTATCATATTAAGCATTGTAACACGTTGTGTAAAAATAAATATAATCTACCAACAAAACCATAGTTGTCAGATTGAGTTTTAGCCTAATCAAAGGTTTAGCCAAAAGGTTCAAAGAAATAAAGAATCTTGCTACGTGCTACGGCAAATTTCACTACTTGTAGACAGCCGTAGCACCGCAGCTCGTAGCGGCGTAGCATCAACACAAAACGTTATTGACAGATCGTAATAAAAGCTCAGAAAAAAAATCTCCTTTAACTCTGTAAGAATGTATTGATTAAACTAAATCTTAATTTAAACTAGTGGCTCCATGAGCTGTTCTTTATGACTGATTCTTTTCTATGTCCTTTTGGATTCCGGCTGTCCGTTTGTTCTCCTCTACAGATAGCATTTCTCAACCAATTCTTGTAAAAAAATTGTGAGCTGGTTCGATCATAACATCGAATTATACGTAATTTTTCAAAATTTGCCATTTGTAAAAAAGACATATTTCAGCCGTTTCCAAAAATATAACATCATTTTTTGTTAGCGATGCAAAGCACATTTTGTGTTTTATTTTTATTTTTAGAATACTGAAAAGTTCATCAATCAAAACATTTCTGGTAAATATTTGAAATTTAAAAATAAATACGGTTGTGACGGAACCTAGGACTGCGTATATTATTAGCACAGTTTAGATAATAATCTATTCTGTGGTGTTTTAAAAAAACATACAATTAGAGCTACTCTTTAACGCGAGGTCTATACAGCTCACGGAGCCACTAGTGATAAAACTAAATCCTTATTTGAATCAGAAACAAATAGGTTTTTCAGTAAATAAATCTATATTAACAATGGTTTTTAATTAATGATTATAAAAGGAATCATCAATGATGAAAAGTGATTAATTGTTCTCAAATTGTATTGGTATTGTGATTTCCCTTGATTCAAAAGCTTTGTCTCTAATTGTACTGACAAATAAATTCTTAAACTGAACCAATTCTATTTGAAGCATTAATTAAATATCAAAATGAATAAATGAATTTCACGTCCCCGGCGCAAATTAATTTGCCTCCATAAATAATCATGGAATCAGTAAACGCAGCCGAATAGCATTCATCAAAAATTATTCCAATTTCTAATGACAAATTTGCAAATTGACGAATCTACAATTTTCTTGTTAAATTATTGTCCGTTGTTGTGTTATTTATTAAAGCTTTGCTAAGAGCGATTCAAGAAAACTTAACCACGGAATAACAAAAATAGTCAAATATTTACCTGCCCATTGGACTTTTAGGCTTAACGCCCACGAGCGTTTTTTTTGTAGCTGCGATAATCGCGGCGATAATCACGGCGATAATCGCCCGCGAAATGACACGACATAGGTTTCTTAGTCAGCAACAAAAAAGCGCCGCGTTTATTGCAGCTACAAAAAGTAGCTCGTGGACGTTATCCCATTGAGTTCAAAAATGTATATGTTACGGCAAATACCCGAAGTGTGGCTAAACCTAGTTCTAGCCGGCTAAAACTAGGTGTAGCCGATAGCTGTTGGCTAAAACTAGGTGTAACCGATCTGCTTTACTCCTGTAGGTCCCGGGTTAGGTTAGAAATTTAAGGCTAGCGCGAAGCGCAGCGGAGCGTGAGTCTTAAATTTCGAGGTTATTTTTTTTAACAGACAGCAGAAAAAACTTTCTTTATATCCCATGCTGCACCTAGTTTTAGCCGGCTACACCTAGTATTAGCCACGAGCAAATCGGCTACACCTAGTTTTAGCCAACAGCTAGCGCCTACACCTAGTTTTAGCCGGCTAAAACTAGGTTTAGCCGCACTTCGGGTATTAGCCGTAACATATTTATCACTAATATTCTAAACAACACAGTCGATATTTCACGCCGTAATTTACTGAGACTGTTATTCTATGCAGTGAAATGAAATGAAATTAATGTATTGTTTTTTTTTTCTCACATAATAAGCATTTTTAAAGTTCCTATCTAATCACAATCAATCCCCAATATCCCATAGCTAACTATGGGTTTAACGGTTATTTTGAATGGTTAGTAATAAAGAAAGCTCACGGTATCAAGTTTGAATACTGCGATATATTACTCTCTCCACGAAAAGTACGTCCTTTAATAAGAATATTTTTTTCCTATTTATAAAACTTGAATATCAAACCATCAAACGGTCTCTTTAAATTTTACCTTTAGTTAAAAATCCAATTAGCCCTGAAAAGGTACGCAGTATCAAAAGGTCCAATAGAAACACATTCCACATCAAAGCAAACAACGCCGCGGTTGTAAACGAACCCCGTGCCTTTCTGTCAGGGTTGACCACCCATCTTGTAATAAATAATCCTTACTAATATTATAAACGCGAAAGTCCATTTGTTTGTATAATTGTTTGTTTGTTACTCCTTCAGGTCTTAACTATTCAACTGATAGTCATGAAATCCTTGAGGCGTTACTCAGCGAGGGTCGTTTCCTCCAGAAAAAAGTACAGTTCCCGAGGGATAGCAAAAAAACTTTCCACCCAGATGAAGTCGCGGGCGGCCGCTAGTAATGACATATTTATTAAATAAGGGCAATAAAATTTTAAGTTTCATTTATATTAATTATGAATTTTGATCATAGATATAGGTACCTACCCACTTCTTTCACTGATTTAGTCGTATCAGAATACTGAAATAATTGAAGAAACTTAAAAAGAAACTTAAGTTTTTAGATAGTTTTCAATTACAAAACTTGTCAGAATAATAATACATACTAAGCAATATTTGTGAAAAAAACACGACACGTTTTTACAATAGCTGTTAGCAGTATTTTGAAAATTTATTTTTATGTAATTTTGTGACCAACAGTGAGTGAATTTATTAATTGTAGTTTAATAACTTTGAAGTATCCTACGAATCTAACGGCTCCCGCCCACGAGCGATTTTGTGTAGCTGCGATAATCGTGGTGTTAATCACGGCAATAATCGCTCGCGAAATGACAGGACAAAGGTTTAGCCAGCGACAAAAAACGCCGTGATTGTCACCGCGATTATCGCAGCTATAAAAATTCGCTTGTGGGCGTTTACGTATTGATCTCTGTATGTTCTATTTGTGGCGACAAAAATCGCTCAGCAATTAATCGCTTGTGGGCGGGAAGCCTAATTCTTAAACTATAATATTTTGAGATGTAGCATCCCTATTCCGGGTTGTTATCTCGCGTCACAACCCGCCTTAATTAAAACAAAACACCCGCACAAAGAAGAACGCCCGTCCACAAAAGGAAAACGAACCGAAACTAATCTTAGCATACATGTTCCCTCGTTCATATTCCTCGACAAAAATGTATGCAACAAACTACGCCATGTGCCACAAACCGTGGTTTTGCTTGCGTAATTATTATACGGAGCTTTTGTTTGCTCTGAAAATTGGGGGACTGGGAAGTCGCAACTCGTTATTTGATTTAAAATTCATAGGGAAATATAATTTTGCACAATGTACCCTGTTCAGCTCCAATATTAATTGTATTCAATATTTGCGATTATTGTTTGTTTGTGTAATTGTTGAAACTATCCCAGCACTGCTATAGGAATGGAACTCAAAAATTAATATGCAAAGTGAACCTGAAAAAATGCAAAAACTGTAACGAATTTATTTCTATGACTATAAATTAAAAATCGGTCAAGACCGAATCTGACTCGCTCGCCGAGGGTTCCGTACCATCGTATTGTTTAAATTTACACACTACGGTGTGAAGATTATTGCACCTTTTGGTCAGTGCCATCTCTTGACCGACAGTAAAACTAATGTAATTTTTGTTGATGATTCCGAAAAAGTGTGTTATTTAGAGACATAATTTTATTTTTCCTGTAATCTTTACATAAACTACAATAATTTCAGATTTTTCTCTTTTCAAATTTTCAAGATAGTATTTATTGATCAAAATAATGTCGAAAACTATGAGAACAAAAAATTTTTTGAGAATGTACAAACAGCATTCTTTCACAATGCCCTAATAGCTCACTTAAAATTTTTAAGATCCCCTTTTAGTCCCCGTTGCAATTTATTTGCAAAATAGTTGGGCAAACGTCATCCAAAATAATTCCAAATTTGAAGTTGATAAGTTTTAGTCATAGACATAGAAAAATTTTCGCTGTGCTCAAGAAGACCAACAAAGCGTGGAAAAGAGAAGTTAACATCATACGGACACGGTCTATGTAAAAAAGAGACAAAGGATCAAGTGACATGTGCCAACATTTTTTACAGTAAGAGCCCCTAGCGTCCCGCCTAGCAAATGAGCAATCACAGTTTGTTTAAAATATTTTTTTAATTAGAATTTAAAATAAAGGTATCGTGGAGGTATGGTGTCCTATACTCTAAGTAATTGTGATGTGACAAAAAGAAACAATCCAAGTAATCACACTTTTCAAGGGTAAATAAGATATTGCCACACATTTCTCTAAAACCAAATTTCGCTACATTTATTCGTTTATCAACAAAGAAAACAGTATGGAACATAGTTTATTAATTTCCTTTGCCATAATATAGTCATATTTTATGAATCTAAGTCATATTTTACGTATCTCATATAAAATGTATTGATTAGTTTTCGGGTCACCTGTTTATTGACTTTGTTGTTCTTTGACATTCTATTTCTATGGTTTTAGTAGTTCTTGAGATATCTAGCTGTGACAGACAGACAGACCGAGTCGCACCAGGGTTCCTTTTTACCATTTTGGTACGGAACCCTAAAATAGCTATTTGCAAGGGCGGATTCAATTAAAGCCACATAACAGATAGGTTTTGTTAATGTTTCGTTTTAGTTCTGGCATTTCTTAAATTACTTTTTTGGTTTAATCATTTTCATTGAAACTTAATAGTATACTATGCAAACTTACGAGGGAATCAACTTTATTTTAATAACATGCATTATTTCCTTTGGTCGGTTACAGTAGTGTGTGAATTCCTGGCGCGGGCTGTTGGCGGAGATCCACCATCAGATTGACTCAAAGCCAACGGTATCTTGTGACGGAAATGCTACCTGAAGAATAACAGCCTTGAGGAAACAAAGCGATGTCACCTGGTTTCCTACTTTGTATACATTCCAAGATTTATTTTTTCATTCCTTAGCACGAAAAACGATTGAGTGCGAATTGAATTCGCATAGAGCAAAATATGTTAAAAATTGTATTGATAGTTTTCCGTGGTTAGATCATAAATTGATTTAGTGAATATAAATAACTTTTAATTATGAAGTAAAGATTATACTTACAAACTATAAAAGTTGCCATAGAAAGGGCAAGTTACATGGATTAGATATAATTGTATGTAGATGGAAAGTCTTAAAATACACGTATGAGATAAGAATTGCATGTAGAGAAATCCAGAAAATGATGTAAGTCAAAAAAATCTTGATAAACATTGTTTAAAATAATAATAAAGGTTGAATCGCAGGTAATGGCGTCGCTGTCGTCCATGTAGTTAATAGCGTAACCTAGGTAACAATATGTAATAAATAACGTAGTTCCAGTTTTGGTCGCCGGATCAGATAATTTTGTTCAGTCACCGGCCTAGGCCAAATTGCCATTTACATGGTCGATTTTTGCCGTGTGGCGAAAGTTGTGCGGCTTTAGTCGCCCATGTAAATACGTCATTAGTCATTCATTACACTATTTTGTACTCATATAACATTGGGTTTTTTATGCCTTTAAATAAATTATTATTATTATTATAAACTACAGGTGTATATTTCTTGAAAATATGCCCTGAATTACGTATGAGTCTACTCATGTTTTGTTTCATTTATAATTCAAACAACACATTTGTGAGTACTTACCGCCCCGTGTATAATAGGCTGCGTTATCAAATTTCATCCGCGGGTTTTTGCAACAAAAGGCAGCCAAGATTTCGCCCTCATGTTGTCTTAATTAAAATGACAAAAATATTTATAATTGAAATGCCAAAATATTTCAGGAGAACAAATAAAGGTGGATCAGTGTGGTGATAATACCTTTGTGTTGTTTTTGTGCCGTGTTGATAATAAACGAGTTGGGGTTTCGACATTCACGAATTTTCAGATGGTTTTTATTTATTCTTACAATGAAAACTTTGGAATTTGTAAAATGGATTTAGTCTATATTAAAGTATTCTATATATTTTAAAGTACTTTTAATTTTATTTGCTGCAAAAACACGTTCAAAACCAAAGACAATTTTAATTGAAATCATTGCCAAGCATCAAAAAGTAGGTACGTTATACAAATAGGAATTTACTTAGTTAATACAAGTCTTTTTGCACCCAAATTGTGTTAAAAACAATTATCAAAAGTCTGTGCTAAATAAAAAAAAATACTAACCCGATTAAAATAGCAGCTAGTAATATTTCTAGATACACTCGAACTGTCGTCTACATCATGCTATCGAGCGTATTCATTTTATGCTACTGCTCCGCCTGCGTCTTAACGCGTAGGCTAACACGTTACGCGTTACGCAGATGACGTGGTTAACACTTTAACATGTTAATTTACTAACGACAGAACTAAAAATATATAATGCCTTAGCTAACGCGTAGTTGGACATTAACGCAGATGGAGCCGTAGCATTAGACAATATTGTACACTATCACTTTGAGGTTGTTACAGAGCATTGTGTCTGCCCATAGCCTTCTATATCTTCCAAGCCCTGAAGTTAAGCAGAACGGCAACATCGCATGTGGTCAAGCACATAGTATAAAATTATTTTAAAAAATATTTATTATTTGTTTTTCCTATATTATCTATGTTTAAACTAGTTGTAAATTGTGTTGTAAGATTATTTCAATAAAGTTTTATATTTATTATTATTATTTATTTATTAGAACATAAGGTTTGAGTCAAATTATTTGAACTTTTCGGGGGTCCTTTAGTACGATGAGCCTTTTGATCTAAGCCTCCTCTAGCAATAAATCTTACATCATTGGAAAGGTATTTAAATTTGAAACACTTTATTGTAGTACTATGAACGTCAACTATTAGTACTTTGAGAGTTATAACGCTCTGAACTTGACCAATTTTTTAACATTAATGACCTAAAACTCCGAAATTACTAACAATCAATAGAAAGTATGTTTGCAGCAAATATTTGTCATATAAAAACCTTTCTTATAATATATCATTCATTTCTATAGGTGTGTTAGATCAACTCCCATTGACAATAAACCACTTTTATATTTTAATAACCTTTAACTCCAAAAATATTAACAATTGATATAAAGTATATTAACAGCAAATATTTGTCTTTAAAAGACCTTTCTAATGATATATCACTTATTGCTAGAGGGCGTGTTAATCAACTCCCTGCTGAAGAAAATCAACAAAAAAGATGACATCTTTGACAGACATTTTTTCCTGGTTAACATTGTTATTTTTCTTATTGTTTAATATACAAAGCATTTCAATAAAAGAACTAAATTATTTTCATATTTTAAACCTCACACGATTAATATGAAAAAAAATATCGACCTCTTAAAATTGAAATATTCCCATACATTTAGTATGGAGACTGGCGGACGACATGACCACGAACTGACAGTAACAGACGTTGCCAAACTTATGTTCACGGCTTGGAAATAAAGAAAGCTATGGTCTGCCCCATTCATTCTATCCCTTTCATTCATTCACTAAGACACAACTCCTAGGCTACTACATCGAGCCGGTATATCAGCGACCCCTGTCTCGCTCCGTCCACTTTCATGCGCGAGGGGTTTTTTTATTGTTTCCATGGTCGTTGGGTGTTGGTGGACGGTTGAGCTGGGTCTGATCGACCCGCGGTTCATCTCAACCACCGTAACGAGACGAACAGTAAGAAAATTATCTTGAAAATTTTTCAGATAGTTCATTTAATTGACATACAAAATGAAATCGGTTACAATCAAAGTAATGTATAAAAAGACGAAGCAATTTTTACAAAAGACGGGGCTATGAAAAATAGAGTGTTCGGTGGGAGGAGCAACGGTGGCGCAGTGGTTTAGTGCCTAGCTCTGCGATGGTGGAGGTTAAGCAACTTTCGCAAGGGTCGGCTATGGGATGGGTGACCGTTGGTCCTGGCTGCAATTGCAGTCGTTAACACATACCAATCCACATTGGGCCTGCGTGGTGGATTATGATGGCCTATACTCCTTATTTAAGATGTGCCGTTGCCGGGAATATTCCCAATATTGTTTTGGAATGTTCCCAAAAATTCCTGGAATATTCCCACCCGGCACATCTCTACTCCTTATCCACCCATAAGGAAGGCCTGTGCCTCAGCAGTGGGGACATTGAAAATAGCTAATGTCGAAAATATTGAAATAATGATTTATTTTATAATAACAATAACAAACAGAATGAGTCTAAAGATACAGCTTGATTTTATCACAAACAATATACATTTTAAACACGGTCAGGTCAATACATCGTATGGGACGAACAAATTGCTACCCGAGGGGCAAATGGAATGAAAACAGACGCGGTCAGTTGCGTGTACGACGTCAAATCAAAATAAACTCTATTTATGCCTACTAATGGTGGAGTTTAGATGCGAACCGTGTAAAATTTTTCTCCAATTTTCATAGTGAACTATTGACTAACTTGCTTCGACAATACTGTAATACGCCGATTGGGTTCCAAAAACAACTCTATGTTTTAATTAAATTATTTCCATTGGTTTATCATACATAATAAATCAAACAAATAACTTTATCGCGTTTATTCAATGCCAAAAACATATTTAAATACGTTGCAATTTTTATCGAGCTGGATTTTTTTACTTGTCCTTGTGTTTGTGTATCTTGGCGTTAAATTTCTTGTAGAACAAGTTTGCATAATAAAAATGTTAACTTATTACTAAGTTTTAAATCGTCAAAATCATTCTAGTTTTACGCTGCCACTAGTGACATAAGAATAAATAAAACTTACTAGAACGGACTCTGTCAGAATCCCAAATGCCGCCATTTATATAACTACTTCCCCCTTCACGTCGCTACGCCCCGCTGTCGTCCAAGCGTGTTGCCAGGGTTGCTTACTGTTAAATATTGCTTACGTTTAAAGGTCATATTATCGCTAAAATATTAGTTTTTCTTTTATTTGAAATCATTATTTTATTCTACAAAAATGAAATAATCACTTTTTCTGGGTAAGTAAGTACTTACCTACTCCTGAGTTTGTATAAATAAACTAAACCTAAACATTTAGTATGGAAATTAAATTAAATTTTGAACAAAAATGTACTTCTCATACATTTATTAGGTTTTGATCTGCTTACTGTTTCGTTGTGTTTCAACACGTAACGAAATCCAAACCCAAACCCAATAGGTAGGTATTTTTTTAATTCCCTTTATTTTATATTTTGGCACATAACTTGTGTGACGATGTTTTTTTTTCACAAAGTACATTTTTTTTGATAAATACTCAGGTCAGGTCCTTTTTATTATTAATTAGGTACCTACTACGAAAACGAAATAATATTTTGATAATATTAGGTACTTACCTCATAATATCATCTTTGGGCAAACTAAAAAAACTTAATTGTGGCATTGTTTTCGAATTGTTTGCACAACCAAACACAGCACAATAACTTGGCGCCATTGTAATACAATTTAATTCTAAGATCTTAAGCACAGAGAAACCATTACGGAACGCAAAAACAGGCAAACGCGCCTGCGGCGACGCCGGCCGTGACAGCCCGACTGAGTATTCTGTTTAACGGACAGGCTAATATCGTGACCTTGAGCCCGTTCGGAGCGGGAGTGTCCGTTCTAGTAGTTTTGTTTATTCTTATGCTAGTGACTCGGTAGCTCAGTTGGTAAGAGCATTAGACCGGACTTCCAAAGGTCGCGGGTTTTAATTCCCGCCTGAGACAATTCTGATGACGAGTAGAATTTTTTCTAGTATTTTATTTGGTATTAAAATTATTTCCATTTATTTTTCATATATATGACTGCTGCTTATTTAATGCTGAAAACATTTTATAGTATGTTGCAGTTTTTATCAAACTTTTTTTCATTCAAATCTGACTGCTTGTTTACCTTAAAACGTAAATAAATAACGAAATCAATCATTATTTTAAGTTCTTACAGAGCATGTTTGCAATTATTATTATTTTTATAACTAATTTGCAAGTTTTTAAGTCTGAACTAGATAATTATAACGGTGATTAATCATTATAATATTTGAACATGCTCTAACGTAGCGTCGCGACGCTTTTGAAGCGAATGAATACCTATATTAACAAAGGAATCACAACGAGCTATAGTTTCAAAGTAACATTACTTGATAGTACAATGACTGGTAATTGGTAATAGATGATGGTTTTATCAGTGGGCGTGGGTTGTCTAATTAGATAGGAAGTGTGGGGTTCAATAACGGCATAGTATAAATAAGAGCTAGTCGTATTCTATCGGCATACCTACATACAAACCAGCTGAAAGTGGAAATGACGTGGTAAAGATTATCGATATATTTCGGTACACAACACGGAAGACATGCGTGTGTGTGACTTTTCTAAGTAAATTATGACACGAAATTATTGACTGTATTGCTCAGTTATGGATGATAATGAAACTTTAAGATAATTAATATTCTTCTAGAAAAAATCGTCTCACCAGATGGGACTCGAATCACCACCCTTGGGATTCCGGCCCTGCAGTGAAAAATCTACCGAGTCGCAATTAGAACGGCGAAATTTTTTATTTCACTTACATGAATGTGAGGATATACCTCGAAATTCGCATGCAACATCTTTACAGATATCTGATAATCAAGATCAAATATCTATAGGTAATAATGATTGAATTTTTAGTTTTTAGGCATTTACAATGATATTTTTATTGATATGATAATTTATATACCTACTAGAAATATTATTTTCTTAGGTATTATTTCAAAGATACTGGGCGGGTTAAAGTACTGGTTTGCTATTATATTTATGGGGCCCAATTATCGCGCTCCTTAGCCACAGAAGGTGCACAGATGCTGCGAATCTTAGCGTTCTGCGGTTCTTGCTAATTTATCTAAACGCATCGTTTGTTCCTCCTAAAACAATAAAGACTATACAGTAAGCAAATTATATTTTATATTTTCGGGTTAGTAACAAACGTTATTGATTTGTTTTTCAAATTTTAGGGTGAAATTTTAATCACTTGGTTCCCGCAGTGGGGTGGTTTTACCACTCATGATTACAAGCAACTTTTACTGTGGGGTCATGTCACAGTGTTTTACTAAAAAGCACACTATAAACTAAGATGAATAAATAATGAAAAATATTAGAAAAAGTCGGCTCACCCGTAGCAACTTAGACGGGTGAGCCGATTTTTCTAATATTTTTCATTATTTATTCATCTTAATATAAAAATAGCATTGTGAATGCAAAAATCTAAAAGTTTAACACTATAAACTCTTCGTAAAATAATAACTTAAAAATAACTATATTAATATTTAAACTACTTTCAATCATCGAACTTCAATCAAATGGAGAATCGGAGAGAAAGATACAAAACATACTTACGTAATTTAAGATTCCGCTCTGTTTATCTAGTAATAGCTTGAATTATTACTTACTGAAACATTATTATTTCAAATATTATTTAATATCCTTGTTTCTTTGATGCTTTTTCATATTTAAACTTGACAGTTTGAATATGAAAACCCTGACGAGTTCAAACATCGCTTGGTGCAAATTAATATTAGAGTGATTAAGTCCACTCTTATATTTTGAATTCCTTAGAAATCTTTAAATAGATCTTTACTTATAAATAACTAGTGTGGAGGATTATAGCTTTTAGTTATATGGCATTTATATGTTTTTATATTTCTATCTTGTCTATATACTGTTATAGAACAACATTAGATTTTTGCTCAACAGTCGCCTTGTTTCTTATTTATTACAGTCCCTATACCTTACAACACTTAAAATACTCTTTTCATTTAATCATAACAAGCAGAATTCACAAAGATTCCTTTTAGAATCAATTCAACTTGATGCCAATATTTAGACGTGGAGGACCAAATCAAAAGCCGCAGCTCCAATAAGCACTGAAACGGACCGAAATATCGATCACTTTCGGGACGAGACGTCGTTATCGTTTTATGAGAAGATTCCCACTTGATCCCACCATCCAGCCTCATAATAGGACCCTTTTATGTCCCAAGAATCTTATCTCAAAAGACGACGCTAAATAAATTTTACTAATTCATAAAAAATAAATTCGGAGATCATTTTTTTAGACACAAGTCCCTTAGGTTCAGTTGAAAAGTTATGTAAGATACGGGGAGTATTTTAGATATTATGGATGATAAAAATTTAATATGCATAAGAGGCCACTCGTAGACTTAATGGGTGTGTTCGCTATCCCTCGTGTATTGAGTGAGTTACGAAAATATATCGCTTAGAGAGATATTTAGTAGAAGGTACTTATTTAAATATTATGTACATAATACCTAGTATGTATTGTATCATTCAAATGTGTGTCCTTATTTCAAAATAGTAATTTTTAAGCCTGGTGAGTGATTCCAGAGCAAAATTTGTAAATCATTACGTTCACAACAACACCAAATAAAATGATTTAGTTTCATGTAGTTTTTTTTACAAAATAACCAATAGTAATAATAAGAGAATTTAATGTTACTCACTTTTAACTGTACCATCGTCATGTGTGTAGCTTTCACTAACATTATGGTCACCCATCCAGAACTAAGCCAAAGCAAAAGTTGCTAAGCATTTACTATAAAGCCCGTTTCATTTGCGCACGGAACTAATATAGTAATGGAGTGTTCGATGCAGCCCGTATTTGACCACCTCTGTTGTGTGGCAAACAAACTTGCGGCGCTGAACACAATCAAATTATGGAAACTAAGCCCATAGATATGTGGGTTTTGTGCTAAAAATAAACCGATGATATTTGTTTCTCGATAATGTGAACGATTATTCGTTTATTTGCCATTGAAGTTTAACAAAACTCTTTTTATTATTTGTTCAAGTTAATAATAATAATGTACCTACCTAAGTTAAATTATCCAGAATGAATTTTTATTATTCTCTGTCAAATTATTATTATCTTTATATAAGCTTCTTGTTTATTACTATGTAATAAACAAGAAGCTTATACCCACAATGGAGATTGCACGCCTAGTATCATAGTGAAGATTGAAAAAAGACTCTTTAGTGACGTCACGGCGTATTGCTATCTCTTTCTTTTCGTTTTACAATACGTTTTCGTTTCTCACGAACGAACGAACAACGAACACGTATTGTAACACTAAAGAAAGAGGTTGCAATAAGCCGTCACGTCACTCAAGGACATTTTTTCTATCTTCACTATGACACTGGCCGTGCAATCTCCATTGGAGGGAGGTATAAGCTTCTTGGTAATAAAAGAAATACATTTGAATTCGAGTCAATTTCAATCAATCGTATGAGACTTATAAAGTGATGACGCCATGTAGATTTCGCACGTATCGCAGTTCATTCGAGCAATCGTTCATTGAGCATGCGTCTTTCGAAAGTAAGTTATTCGAAACAACGACTCCTCGACCAATAGTTTGTCGGTCAATAATTCAGTCGAGCAATCGTTCATCGAGCCTGCGTCTTTCGAAACTAAGTTGCAGACCCGTTCCACGGATGATATACAAAAATGTTCTCCATCAGCCATTTTAATTGTCCCCACTACTGGGGCACAGGCCTTCCTTATGGGTGGATAAGGAGGACGGGCCATAACCCACCACGCGGGCCCAATGCGGATTGGTGGGTGTTAACGACTGCAAATGCAGCCGGGACCAACGGCTTAACGTGCGTTCCGAAGCACGGAGGAGCTCGAGATAATAAATTTGTGGTCACCCATCCCATAACCGACCCTTGCAAACGTTGCTTAACTTCCGCAATCGCTGGGCCAGGCGCTAAACCACTGCGCCACCGAGCTCCTCAGGTCGAACAAAAATGTTCTAAAAGACAGTATTCCTGTGGCTGTTCGCTGCCTCTGCTGCCTTGGGCACTTCGTATGGCTGTACTAAGTTCGTGCCTTTTTCAAATAAAACGAATAAATAAATGTCCAACCTCTATATTAACACGTATGTCAGATCAATAGTCGTGTTTTCCATCCCGCAGCAGAATTACCGTCGATTGTCGCCCGTATTTGGCCAAGCATTGAGCGCTTATTTGCTTTCACAATTTGCTTACACTTAATTAAACACATTTGTAGCGTTTCTGGGTGATGAGAAAATGACAACACATTTATCAGGCTAACTAAGTTACATGAAATATGACTAAACAACTTATACATTTATGTTTTTAATGTATTTCAAATTTTAAAATAGTATTCTGCATAAGCCTGAGGGGAAATGTTGCCAGCCTTCTGGGCACCATGCCTCATGGTGATGCTCTGGAGGAATTGTATATTTGTAAATATTGTATTTCTGCATAAGCTAAAATGGTAACACTTTGAGAGTTGGTATCTATATTAAGAAGTTTAACTGCATATACTTCCTTAGTTACAATTGACTGACTTGACTTTACCCATTCAACACAATTCCTGTGTCGAAACACAGTCGCGACTCAGTGGTGTCATAATTCGCGCTATGACAAATGTATCCCCTATAGATAATATTAATCTTGGGAACTACGCCACTCCAGATTACCCCGGGGCTTATCCAGACGTTGACAAACGACTGCTAAATAAATACCTGGGGGGCTAAAAAGGTAACATTGTATATTATCATACAGTTCATAAATCATATTTTACTTCCAAAGTCTCAACATCATATCAGCTGCACGACACACACTTCCCCCCCCTCCCCCCCCAAGATGTCCAAAGAATCTTTTTAAAGTCTAATGAAACAGTGTATCAAAAAACTAGGACTAGGACGCACGCACTAATTGTCAAACCTAACAAAATCCAGATTTTTTTAAATTATAATATTGACATAATTTAAGCTGAAACTCCTAGTTTAATGAAAATATTAAAAGTACGATTCGGAACATATATATTTTTTGTTGTAGCAATATCGATTTCAATGTAAGTATTGTGATTCCAATATAATTATGAAATATTTTGCAGAATGTGTCAGATATAACTGTCACTATTTTAAAGTTTTAAGTGTTTCTGCAACAAACAAAGTAAAATGTATATTTACATAAAATTTAATGTTTCATCTAATATCTTACCTTTTTAGCCCTCCTCGAAGGGTCGCGCCACATTAATTTTGGCCAATGTTACCGAGCCGTTTCTTGTTACTTGCAATTAATACCTATTCAGTGTTCAGTCATTTTTCGAGAGGGAAATCCTTCATGTTTGTGTAGGGTAAAAGTAATATGGATGATAAACTCCGATTAATTGTAGGAGCCTGGAAATCATGACACACTGGTTATTATTTACCTAAAATATCGCAATGAAATGTGTAACATAGCGAAAAGTTTAATAAAAAGAAGTAACTTCTACTAACAGATCAATCGCCATAAGTACCTATTTTAATTGAAATTATGTAAGTATAAAAGACGCAATGCGCAAATGAAATAGGAAAAAGTGCCGGAATAAAAACTATTCTAAGAACAGCAATCGCATACAAACGAATTAGGAAGAGACTTGGCACAGAAAAAGACTATGATTACAGAAAGTATGTTATTTAATAATTCTGCAATATGTGCCAGACTTTGAAATTGTAACTTTATTTTAGAGACAAGCTTATGAAATTCCTAATAATCTGTGATAAAAATATTTAGTGGTCTGTGCTTTGTAAATTTTGATTGACAGATGACGTAAAAAATATGACGGGTGTCAGGTTTCAAGTGGTCTAAATTTTATTGTTGTTTTTGTTATTATAAACATTTTCGAGATGTTTGAAGAAGGATTGATTGCCTAGTGATAAAAAGCGTTCTTGTTCTTTATTAAGAACGATGATTCATTCATTTTGGTGTAATAGTGATGTTCTATGAAACTTAATCAAAATATTATCAAATATTTTTTTCGAAAATTTGGACAATTCTTTGATTGCGTTGAACTTATATAGTAAACATGTTATAATCTTTAATTGTTAGTATTAGAATATGGAAAATAAATCCATAAATAAAACACAATTTACATAATTTATAAATATATTGTAATTGCGAAGTAATCAGGTAAAATACGGGGAAGATTGAAAAAAAAAATCCATTTTTTCTTCTTCTTCTCTTTTCTCCTGCTAGGGGCGCGCTTAATTCTGTGTAGTTCTATAAGGAACCTTTATAGGTGTTCGGCGCTGAAGGGATAATAAAATATCAGGTATTTTAAAACAAAGACAATCTGGTCAAGTGTAATTTCAAATCTGCTTGCCAGAGGTATTTTTTACAAACGTTTCAGCTGTAACAGCTAAGAATACGACTCATATTTTTTTTTCCCTTATTGTTTGTATTGTCAAGGAGTGCCCTATAGAGAGAAAAAAAATAATTACAGAGAAATTAAATATTAATAATTGCTCAAATCGGTACGCTTTGACATGTTTTTTACTGGTATTTACAGATTCTAAAGTATTTTTTTTATTTTTCTTAGGAATAATGAGGTCTATTGTATTGCTTGTTGTGTATATGTTACGGCTAATACCCGAAGTGCGGCTAAACCTAGTTTTAGCCGGCTAAAACTAGGTGTAGCCGCTAGCTGTTGGCTAAAACTAGGTGTAGCCGATTTGCTCGCGGCTAATACTAGGTGTAGCCGGCTAAAACTAGGTGCAGCATGGGATATAAAGAAAGTTTTTTCTGTTGTCTGTTAAAAAAAATAACCTCAAAATTTAAGGCTCACGCTCCGCTGCGCTTCGCGCTCGCCTTAAATTTCTAACCTAACCCGGGACTTACAGGAGTAAAGCAGATCGGTTACACCTAGTTTTAGCCAACAGCTATCGGCTACACCTAGTTTTAGCCGGCTAGAACTATAGGTTTAGCCGCACTTCGGGTATTAGCCGTAACATATATACTTATATTTATTTAATAATTTAATAGTAATTTTCAAAATTCGCCCTCATTACGGCTCGCGCAGAGTTATCTGATCATATGAACATTTAAAAAAGGAACGTGATGCGCGTCTACACCCTTAATTTCTTTTAAAAGACACGAGAAATAATTTTGCCGCACAAAGTGTTATTATGGTTTTATAGACATATTTTCCAAGTAAGGCTCGTTGGGGCATTGGGGCATGATGTATCGCGGGTGTTATTGGTGGGCGCAGATTGTGTTTAAAGATGGCCGCCACTGCAGGCCATCAACATCGGCTTTGGGTGAGTTACGACCTTGTCTAACTACATGTTAGTGCCCGATTCTGCTTTATGACGCTTCGGAAATATTTATGAAATAGGTTTTTAGGATAGTTGGCATATTTTTATGTTTTTGAAAGGCTTTTTATTGTAGAGTTCCGTTGTAGGTGCTTAAATAAAAAAATATCATCAATAGATAAAAAAATAGCCCCACTACCTGTTGGGTGTTGGAGCAAAGACCTATCCCCATCATAATGATGTTGGGCCATACATAACCCACCCGCCACGCGCGCGGGCCCTTTTCGAATAAATTTCCATCCATTTAAATTAAAGTAAAATATACCTAAATGCGTGAAGTGTACAACGATACGAGTATGATAGGTACAACGTATAAAAAACGTAACGAAAACTCAAACACAGCGTTCAAATAGAACAAACAACTACAATAAAGTATCGCCAAAGTTGTTTTATTGCAACAAATTACTTCCCAATAAAACGTACGACGGTTTTTCGTTTCGATTCAACAAATTCTCGGAACAAACTCGGCGACACTATAAGTTGGCGCGAAGTTCGGTCGAATAAACGGTGCATTGTGGAACTTGCCGCAATTTTACTAACCGCGGCTTGTGCCTTGAATTTAATATAGGGAAGTAATTCCTAGATCGGACGATGCAGACCATAGACTTAGAAAAAAATATGATGAGAACCGTTTTAGCACGCTATTTCAATGAAATAAAATCTGTCAAACCCCAAATTAATATTATAAATGCGAAAGTTACTCTTTCTGTTACAGTTTCTCACCTAAACTACCGAACCGATTTTGATGAAATTTGGTACCTACAGAGATAGATAGGACCTTGGGGAAGGACATAGACAACTTTTTTTCCCACTATCGGGTACGGGTCTTAGTGCAGCAAAGGAAGGTAGTGGACCCCCACAGTAAATCCTCAGTAGATGAAACTTTACGGTTTGATAAAGTATCATAAATGAAACATATTTTTTAAATAATCCAAATCGTTTTTTTTTTGTTTTTTGGATATTTGTACATAGGTTTTGGTTCATACTATTATTACATATATTTGGGGTCTCCATACAAAAGATCACTTCATTTCCTACACTATCTCCACCCGCACGATATAACATAATGTAGTCGACGCGAAAGAAATTGATTTAGTGGAATGTACTTTCATTTCAAAATAAGCGTTTTCGCCAACTTTAACACCTTAAACGCAATAAAGAACAATTTTTATACAATTCATGAATGAAACACTAAAATAAATTAATAAAAAATTAAAAACGTTTGTAGAACATTTCAGATTTCATACACAATATCTAAAATAAACGTGGGGAATTTCCTATGGGGAAAAAAGAAAATTAAAAGTTAATTTTAAAATTGAGGTCACCGGTGACCTACGCCGCGTTTAACCTGTTAAAGAAAACTGAAGTGTCTCACTTGGCGATTTTTTTTTGAGAATTCATTCCTGAATCTTAGTCACTAAAGAAAGAGCGATCTGTAATTATAATTACGTTTATAGTGGCAGATATAGAGACTTTATGTTTGTCTGGTTTCTCTACTTTGTTCTCAACGTTTAGATTCTGAAATTAATGTTAGTTGAATAGAATTACAATGTAAAGGAATGACATAAGCTAACGCTTAGCTCATGTCAAATCCATACAATGTCATCCTATTTTACTAGCTTTTATTTCAGTAGAATGGCCGTTTGAAAACCCCCTTAGGGGCCCAATTCGATTGTTACCGTTTCAGTTTTGTTTATAGAAAAATACTTGTTTTAGTTTCCCGCCAATATTGGACAATTTAAACGAGAACCCTAAAGCTAAAAATTTTTAGGTAAATAATGACAACGTGACGGTTATGGCTTTTTCGCGATTGGGCTTCTGTTACAAGTAGGAATCTAATCATCCGCAAAAGTCGTTAACTATTTATTATGTCCTAGTTAGAGTTTACTCTAACTCATGAGGCCCTGGCTCCTGATGAGCGAAGCGAGCACTCAAAGCGAGCGGTCATCTACGTGGCAGAGTTCGTAAATATTTGCGCTACAGAAGCCGCGGGCCGAAAGGCGTACGGCATAGGCAGTAGCGAGATCAAAAACAATATTTACAGCATGTAATTTAACAAGGTGTAAATATGAAACAAAGGTACACGAAAAAAAATATCTAAAGGCAACTTCAAATGAAGTGATTTGATTATTCTGAAAAAGGTTATGTTTGCTACATCAATCAGTTTTCTAAACGTTTCTAACTACTTGAACTCCTTTTTTCAAGTAGTTAGAAACGTTTAGAAGAGTTTCTCAATTCGATTGTATTTAAGCAAAATCAATGACGATCTCAGTAGTCAAGTGGCTTGAACGTTTTTTGGTTTTCAAGGTCTCGCCATAATTTTTCTATATTGGCTCTGGTCTGTGTGTTTTATTGATTCTATTGACCTATTGACATATTACCACTGTTGTGTCTGATTTCCAGTGCTCTAATTACAGTGCCTTAGCAATTTATTTTGGAATCAGAGCAATGTTTCTTTACCTTCCTATTACCTTCCTACTTACTTAAGTTCTGCATCGGAATCTTTATTGAATTTAAACTTTATTATATTTAAATTTGCGAGCAGTTACTGGTGCCCGCGTTTCATCTGGATGACGACTGAAAATCGGTGTTTTGCTGAAAGGCAAAATTCACACCATCCAGGCTTGCCTTGATCCTTCTTGCTGCTGCACACAGATGCACGCATTCTTCCGATTCTCTTTTGTTATGTGTACCTAAATGCCAATTTTGTATATCCTTTTCTTGATAGTGTTATTTGTATGAATGTTAATGTGCTAAAAAGCAAATAAACTTTTTTTTATCTATCTATCTAAACGCTGTCTCCTATTCTTAACCGCCGCCGATGCGAGGTAGGTGACACGATCCTCTTCATAGGACTCATTTGAGCTTTGTGCTCCTCCATCCGTTACCGGCGCGCTCACTGCATTTGATTGGATACCACACACCTCAATATTTATGTATGACTTACTTTACAACGGATTCTATTAGATGCCACCTGTACTGTATTTAAATCAACGAAGTTGATAAATGTCCAGCTAACAAATAACTATGCCTTGCGTTAGACTTTAATTTGTATTGTGTTGTTTGTTTTCAGTATGACTTTTTAATATCATATACTGCTTATTTCTTTTTTTTTATTTGGAAACCCAACAGCTCATTTATACAAAACTTACACTAACACTTACTTCTAAGATCTTAAGCCAATTAAGTGGTTTCTGTAATTTTGATAATCAATATAACTCGAGTGCCAAATCAATTGCCTTTATGCACTATTTAAATATGTCACAGACTAAGCCTTCTGATGTAGGTATCTGGTAATCTAGTTGTAATATTACTAACGTCTTGTACTAAAGAAGCCTAAACTAAACCGACCTACTTACATGTATTAGAGTAGCTCACACGTCCTAAACAACTACAACTTTAGAACAACAAGCCCGACACTAAGTCCACAGTGGACTGACTTTACAATCCGCCCTACGCCCGCCCTAATCCGCAACCTAAGCATTTGCTTAATGAGGTTGTAATGGGGACCTTGCGACGCCCTTGTTGGCGAACAAACTAAATGGAACACCTTTTATTTTGCATTGCGATATTTTTTGTCTGTTCTCTGACAGTTACCATGACACTTTATCTAATTCGAACCGCCCTAATCCACAGGATAAGCATTTGTTTAATGAGATATAGCTATCTCATGACGCCGCCGCGCCTCCCTGAGGAATGAACAAACTGAAAGGTTAATGTTCACCTAAAAACTCTCTTATTATCTGTATTTTGATACTTTCGCTTTATTCTGTATCGATTGCAACGACTTCTTCTTTGTTTATTAGGTTTACTTGTTGTCAAAAATATGTTATGTACATTTTGGAATGGAATGGAAAAATCTATATATATAAAATTCAAAGTCCTGACTGAGTGAGATATCAACGCACAGCCCAAACCGCTGAACCTAGAGACTTGAAATTTTGCACACAGATACTTTATACAGTGTAGGCATCCACTAAGGAAGGATTTTTGAAAATTCCATCCCTAAGGGGATGAAATAAGGGATGAAAGTTTGTATGAAAGTCCCTCAGTTTTGAAGTTAGGATCTTCAAATTTTGTGTTTAGGCTGATGATTGAAAATAAATAAATACGTGTCTCAGCGTTTTTCAAAATTCTACCCCCAAAGGGGTGAAAAGGGGGATGAAGTTGTGTTTAGAAGATAATCCTTCATTTTTGAAGTAGAAATCGCTAGATTTGTAATTTAGGCTTATGGATGGAAATCTAACGCAACGCATATTGTATTGGTATAATTTCAACCCCCATGGTGATGAAATGGGGGTGCAATGGGGTAAATAAACCTAAAAATCGATATGGATGTCGTTATTGGGGTTTTCTGGGATGAAGATTGCGAAAATGACATTTATTTTGAAGTCCAACACGGTCGACATGATTTAACCCCTAAAGGGGTGAAAATTGGATTTAAATTTGGTATTGAAAACAATATAAAATAGACATTACAACTTAAAACTTCGTAGGAGCATGTCTTAAAATAAATAGGCAAACATATATTTTGTGGTTTTGAAAATCAACCCCTTAGGGGGTAAATGGGCTAAGTAAACGTAGAAATCGATATGGATGTCGTTCTTGAGGTTTTATGGGATGGTGATTGCGAAAATGACATTAATTTTGAAGTCCAATTTAACCGCTAAAGGGGTGAAAATGGGGTACAAATTATATATGGAAAAATAATATAAAATAGACATTACATAGTTTACAGCTTAAAAATTCGTAGGAGCATGTCTAAAAATAAATAGGCAAACACATATTTTCTTATTTTGAAAATCATCCGTTAGGGGGTGAATGGGGTAAGTAAACATGAAAGCCGATGTGGATGTCGTTCTTGAGGTTTTATGGGATGAGGAATGCGAAAATGACATTTGTTTTGAAGTCCAACACGGTGGACATGATTCAGCCCAAGGGGACGGGGACGGACACGGGAACAGGAACGGGAACGGGGGCGGGGACGGAAACGGGAAAGAGTAAAGAAACGGGAACGTGATACTCTTAATATCTCTGGACCTAATTCTGATTATTGTAATAAACTAGCTTCCGCCCGCGACTTCGTCCGCGTGGATATTAGAGAAAATCCTTAGGGAACCTTCAACCAGGATCCGACCAACCGTTTTATACGCGAGGCAAAACATTTGCGACGTGTGACAGGCCTCGCACGAGGCTGCGCGCTTGGTGGGGACCCGCCTAATCGCGTATAAAACGGTTGGTCGGATCCTGGTTGAAGGTTCCCTAAGGATTTTCTCTAATATCCACGCGGACGAAGTCGCGGGCGGAAGCTAGTAAAAAATAAAGTTTCTTATTCTAAGAATGGGCTAGGAATCGATGCGTAAAAGAGTGATTTTCTTACACATCGAAAATAGGAATTTATTCAAATATCAAACAAAGAACAGTTAGTTAATAAACGTAACAAAATCTAGCCCCTTAACATTCTACACTTTACATAAATTTCACAGTTTGTACGTAAGTGTACTCCATATTTGTGTTAGAATAGCGTGAAAAAGCATTTTACAGTGGCGAGCAAATTTTCGCGTCGAGTTAGCAGGTCGGCAACTAGTTTGGGTTTACGTTACGTTTACGTTGGGCAACGAACCGGGTTGTTTATTTTGGGTTGTGGGCAAACGAACATCTTCTTAGAGTTGTTGTTTAGATGTTCAGGAATTATGTCTCACTAAAGGCGAGACGGTTATCTCAACCCGACAAATTAATGATCTGTGCAGACAGCACAAAATACGGAGAATCTTCTTCAGCTAAGTGGTTAGGTGAATTTACTTAGTATACATTTTTATGCCCAACGAGATAGTGCTTGCCTTTCACCTCACCTGATGTTAAGTAACGATAGGCCGAAGGTGGAAGCGCACTACACCCGGAATCTTCATCACAGAGGAACTGGCTATCTTACCTCTAACTGCCGGAACACAACAATTTTTCAATTGTTATGGCGTCAGACTTAGGTAAGATGGTTGTAGCTATAGCCAGGCGTACACCAAACCGAGTATAAATTGTAACCCCCTGGGAATCGGACCTGGGACCCCTGGATCTTACACGAGTGCGCTACTCACTAGACGACAGAAACCGCAGACCACATAAGTGGCACAATGCATACGTTTCACAGTGGGGCCGGAGACCCTCATTTGTACCATTAAATCAACTAAACAGGTTAGACCTTCTAAAATGGATCGGGTGTTATCAAATACGTGTTTTTAGACATAAACTCAAATTTGGTGAAAAACATTTTTTTTTATGTTAACAAGGCACATCACATTATTATTTCAATAAAGTAATAATAATCTAAATAAATTCCTAAAACCTCCAAAGTTCGTCGATACAAACAATATTGGATTATTATTGATGAAGCGTTAATGCATCATCATTGTCATCATCTTCATCGTCATCCTCATCATCAGCACTTTCACTTAAAGATTTAGTTGGGGATGGAGCTTCAACATGAACGGTGCTTTTTTGAGGGATATTTTTAGAAGTGGCAAAAAGTGGCAAAATTTTAAAATTATTTGTAAAAGCCTATAAAGTACAGAATATTTTCATATAACAACCATAGCTTAATATTGCTTTGAACCAAAACAAAACATCAAATTTATGCAAAATTTCCCAGAATTTGACTTAGTCACTTTATTTGTCTCGGCTACAAGAAATTATTTAAGTAATGAAGAAAAAAAACAGTATAACATTGTTACATACCTGAGGTTGAAGGTTCCATGTCTAAATAACGCCAAAAATTGTTCAGTTCAATAAGAAATCGCTCTCAGTTGCACGTAAATTACTAGCACTAAATAGCTTATCAAAAAAATGATATGTTCACAACTCATTTATAAAAAACTGAGTACGCTATGACGCATTCCAATATTGTCAAATTATACCTTGGTTTATGTTCTAATTAAGTGATGAAATGAACGTCCCCTGAAATCACTTTGAGTTTTTGAATTTTCGGTACGTTTTGAGGGTTCGGCCCTCACATAGGAACGCACATAGGCGTTTGTCAAAAAAGTGAAATTGGGCGAGCAACTAGATAGGAAACAATTACACTTATCTTTGTTTCATACACAGATAAATTTCAAATACCTACGTACGTACTAATATTACATCATAAATGCCTACTTGTTCACCGAATGAAACTGTGTTTTCCAAATATGATTTTAAAGCGCGTACGACGCCCGCAGCGAGTGGAAGCAAACAGTAGAGGGCGCGAGACAATATTATCGCTCTTCCATTTCCGGTCGCGAGCGACATTTTCAACAGCCATTGTAAACAATACCTACACAGAACCCTGTGTTCCTATTGGTGTTAGATGTGTAGCAATCATGACATTATAGCACACCTCATTGTCAAAATTATTCGCGAGTTTATGCTGCCTATAAAATATTTTACATATTTAAAAAAAACTTTCTGATTCTTCTACTTAATGTACGGATCTTTTGCAATATACCTTTGAAAATAATTCTGAAAAGGCTGCCGTGTAGACACTGTAAGGCACACAAAGACGGTCTAACTCACGGCAATACTTTGAATGGGCACGAAAATGCTATGAATAAGGTAGTTAGTATAATATTTTGACACAATTATTTTCATACACAAATATAAATAACAATTTTGATCTGAATGCCAGTATGATTGAGGAAAACTTGTAACTAATCATACACATCAATGAATGTGATCTGATCAATGTTGGCATCATAACAATTTCATTAAGTCGACGAGGTAAAACACCTCATCACAGGTAATTCCTAAGAAACGTCGGATCCAGTGCTGGGTTTTGGCACAAAATAGATATAAGTACCCGTGTTTTGGTTAAATAAAAATGTTCAGAATATATTCAAAACTCATTCATTGTAATTTTCGAGGACAAACATTTTTATTCGCAAAAGGCAGCATTAAAACTTAACCTACGTCTGGCGAATCATCATCAACATACATCCATTTAACCAGCTCGACACGCTCATGTTCGAGGCATGCGACGGATGACGTAATGCCTGATATTTAGGTTGCGGAGGGCGGGAGGTAGACTCAAAACCTGCCAGCCCGAAACGAGGCAGTATATTACGTTGTTTTAGCCCTTTTTAGTTGGGAAAAGTGTTTTCTTTTTGGATATAAAGTGAGTTTGCCGCTTATGTACTTGTATACTGCTCTGTTTTGTGATTGGTAAATATTGAGAGATGAGCAACGATAGGTATCTGTTTATTAAAAAGGCCGTTTGCACTCGTATGCATAGCCGCAGGTATGTTGGGTTGCCCATGATGAAAATAATAATACAGGGGTGTTTTTTGTCAGTGGCGGTAATCAAAGTCGCAAAATGTAATGTAATAATCGCAAAATGTAAATAAGATCTCCGAAATAAACCAATTGATGTTCGATATGTTTATGAAGATCTTAGGAGATAAACAAGTTGCACCGTTACAGCCACTGAAAAATCCTCAAATGCATGGTTATTACATAAAAATTAAATGATACAAATCAAAAACAACACAAGAAAAATGGACAGCCGATTTTACGAGATTACGTATTCAATTATTTTGAAATGGAACACTTTAATTGGTTGTGGTTTGTGGTCGACATAATCAATAGTCAGATAATTATGTAGTAAGTACGTTTCTCTCTAAACTAGGGATACTCAATACATGCCGCAATAGTGTGTATACATTGGTTTCCGATTACGTGACGTACAACTATATACTCGGCTGATACGAGCACCACTTGACCTGTGACCGACGCTCCAGAGTTGTAATAAGAGTGTATAATAATGTTACCGGTAATGTGTATAATCCGGCATTGTATACAATGCCTAGGCATTGATCAGGCAATAAATAAAATGTTATTTTGTATATGTATGTCTCTGCCCCTCCTGTCCCCCCTATTTTGTGTCTACCCCTTTTATGTGATAACACTTTTTCGAGCCCACCCCAAGCCACCTAGGCCCCACTCCGAGCCCCCTTCGAGCTCACTCCGAGCCCCCTTCGAGCCCAACCGAGTCCCCTCGAGCCCACCCCAAGTCCCCTCAGGCCTAACCAGTGCCCCCTTAAAGGCCACCGAGCCTCCCTCGAGCTCACCCCAAGCCCCCTTGGGCCCACGCCGATCCCCCCTCAAGCCCACCCCCAGCCGCCCTTGAACCCACCCCGTACCCCCATCGATCCAACACCGAGCCCCCCTCGTACCCACCCCGAGCTCACCCTATGCCCCACTCGAGATCTTTTATGTATGCCCTCTAACCAACTAAGACCAACATCTACTTATTATACACATTGCAGGTGGACCAGCAGGTATTCTATACAATACCTAAATAATATTAATTCTATTTCATACATTGCCTAAAATGTCCAGGCAATGTATTTTTCATTCACAATACAATTTTCATGTACCTAAGTATTGTATTGTTTGCTAACTTATTACATAAGATTCGTATTTCTTAGATAGAAAAAAAGAGCGGCTGCAAGAAAATTAAAAGGTTTGAACGACCTTAATATTTTTATTTAAAAAGCATTTCTTCCCAACTAGCACACTAGTGAAAAATGCAGCTTTCCTTAAAGCTCCAATGTCTATAGGGGTGGCATAAGGGAAAAATGCAGCTTTCCTTACAGCTTCAATGTCTATAGGGGTGGCATAAGGGAGACAGAATTAGGCACAGGTTCGATAACAGCTAAAATCATAGCTCTGACCGCAGAAAAAACCTAAGGTATTTTTGTGACACCTTATGGCACCATTAACTGCACAATAGTTAGATTTTTAACTTTTTTGCCACTTTGACTCGCATAATGGTTCCGCATAGCATTTCAGACCACCATTGACTGCATTGTAGTTATAATTGCATATTTATTGACACTTTTAGTTGCATTACGGTCCCGCGTGGCATACTTCACCACCCTGTTCTGCATATTATAGGAAATTGTGACTAATTTACTTCTTACGGTTTCTGTTATGCATGTGAGGTAAAATTAGCTCCTAAGCTCGTAAAATTCCTTTTTATGGAACTATTATGGAGTCTGCAGTGCTTCATGATAGAAAATAATAGTTTGAGAAATATTTGTTTTTATCCGACTTCAAAAAACCCAGCCAAGTAAGTGTCGAGCCACGCCCAGTAGGGTTCTGTTTTTGGAAAATGTACTATTATATCTCGAAAACTCGTTACTATATCTCGTTCAAAACAATTTTCGTTGAAAGTGTTCATTAGGATCTATAGCAATATAGCATATATATTTTTTTTTTTTATTTTTCACTCTCTAATTTGAAAAGTTATGTTCTTTCAAAGGGTTGAGAAAAAATTGTCTAGAGAAACCTCGATGTCATTTTTGAAGACCTATCTATAGACACCGAACGCATTGATTTAACGAAAAAAATATAGTTTCAGTTCCATGTTTGAGGAGACCCCCTTAACTTTTTTATTGTTTTTATTTTTGTATTAAAATCGTAAAGCGGTTTACAGAATACATCTGCCTACCAAGTTTCAACTGTGTAGTCCTAATATTTTCGGTTATTGACTGTGACATACGGATGGACTGACAGACAGACAGACAGGCATGACGAATCTATAAGGGTTCCATTTTCGCCAATTAGGCTACGGAAACATAAAAAGAAGTTATTAGTTTTTATTTATATTTATGTCCAAGCATGTTAATTATGCTTTTTATCTTCGATTCGGAATTATGCCTTCTATCAAATTGAGCTTAAAAGGTGTTTAAAAAAACATAGAACCGACTTTAATAAAGTTGGAGCCCCCTTCAGTTAAGTCGGAGGCGTTCTATGCTTTTATTTAAACATTTTTTATTTTAAATATTTCTCGTCGTATTTTCTTGAAAATTAATATGAACAAACTTTTTTTTGACGATTAATTCTTAAATTTACAAACTATAGGTAGGTGCATTGCCCTCGAAGTTGATTTTTATAGATCATAAATAGTATAACAGAAGAATTTATTGGCATAATACCTACTAAATTTTTTTTATCAATCAAACAATTATTTAAGCAATGGTTTCCGGCATTGATTGCAGATCCCTAAATTATATTTATTATATGTGCTGCAGTGCAGGTGCGAACTTTATATCACATCAAATTCACACTCTAGGTAATAATATCCACTTTATTGGACATTATATGGAGGTATAAGTTCTAGAACAAAGAAATTTGCAGCTTAGTTGGATCTAGGAGTTTCTGAACAGTGATTTTTGTCACCAAAATCTGTAAAAGGGGGCTACAGTAGCGAAAACTAGAAACCAAGGCTGCAATAATATGACACCATTTTCTGAGACAATTTATTTCATCTGTTCATATATTTCTGTTTATTTAAACACACGGGTCACACGGCACAGTTAAGTATGATCGCAAACAACATGTTATCATTTAATATCCATAAATAAATATAATTCAGTGTGGTACTTATCAAAATTAAGATAAAATATTTTGACCCGCAGTTACAAATTAATTAGATTTTCGTAAAATCTTCAATAAATTGAGGGCCCATTAGTTTTATTCCAAAAACACCATACACGTTTCACAGTCAATTAAATTTGCCGATGTTTATCACCTAAACAAGCCACGTAACTCAAATATATTTACACTACAGTTCCACCATTTTATCATTTCACTACACTATGCCAGCCATAATTATATAAAAACATCTTACATGTTATAGAACTTAAATACATTAAAACCACGAAACTTCCCAAAGAAAGTCACAATTTTCACTCAAAGCTGTAATTTACGCTTCGGAGTGAATGAAATAAATGAGCAGATCTGACGTTCATTCATTCAATTGGTGCCAATAGGGTTGTTAAGGAGTGAAAATAGCGGTTGTAAGAAATTACATGCGCTATTATGAAACTCTACTGGATCTATTAAAATAAGTTCTAAAGTCGCCCCTTTAGATCTAAAGCAGCTGCAAAAGGGTTGCATAGCACGCTATGCAACTAACTCTTGCAGCTTATAACTGTTATTATATACGCTATATAGGTCTAAAGCAGACGTCTTGTGCTCGTTGGGTTGTGTCTACCTGGGTTATATTCCAGTAATCATTAACCCTTTAGAGTAGTCACATTCCTTACTATTATGATATAAAACGTGGATCAACATAATTTTCAAACGTTGGGTCGGTTTCAGCTGGTCATATCATGAAATAGCCACATCATGAATTAGTCATCGAATTCTAAGATCTAATCTATACAAAACAATAAGCAAGTTCATAAGCAAAATGAAGCCTCTATATAACCCTTATCTCATAAAGCAACATAAGTATTTTTTTCTCGTGAAGCCACCGACCGTAACGAGTGACTCCGCTAAACCACTTTATTAAGCCTTCGCAAAATATACGGCCATATGTCTGCCGTCTGAGGAGGTGAGTTCGGCACCTCCTCGCTATAAATCACGGTTGCGTAATAAACGTCACGATAAATGTATATTTGTCGCGCGTCAAACGAGGGAAATCGCGGGAAAAATATCCCCAACACTAACGCACTACGCGAATTGAATCTTAACGATGGGCGATAAAGTTCGTATTCGATAGGCGTGAGGAGATATCGGTGGTTGTTAGTGATTGTCGAATTCTTGTCCGAGATTAATATAAGGCTTTCCCTACAGAAAGTATGAGGGGTTCAGCCTTGGTATTATTTTCAGTCTGGCTGGGCTCTTTTATTTGGATAAAAAGAACATGATTATGCGTTTACTTGAAACTTCAAAGAACCAAAGTTGCCAGATGTATTTTTTATTATTGCTTATAGACATTCTTTTTGCAACCTACCGTACAAACACAATTGGTGCATCAATCAAAGATTAAAGTTGATGAACATCTTCATCAGCAACTAAAACTAATACAGCTAGCTGTTCCGACTACAAGAAATCGTGAACATTTTATGTAACTTGTCTCAAATTTCTAATTTCTGTAGATTCTGAAGCAGCTGAGCTGCACCAGAATCTGGCTTTAAAGCAGTTCGTTTTGTTAATGAATGATGCATGATGTAGACAGTTTGATTTGTGACAATTTTGATGCGCGTCGTATATAAGACCCAGTTAGCGATGTGTTCGAACAATGCAATTGCGCTCCATGTCAATACTCGTGGTAGTGATGATACCAGTACTAGGTCATGAGGAAATAAAGACTTCCTGCTGAAATTTAAACATAAGGTAGACACAAGCAGAAAGAAGATATTCTTGCTAATTGCTACTACGACAGTTTGATTTGTGACAATACATCCCGAGGCACTGCAGGATACCACCCATCCTTGGTTGATATATCTCTTCTGCGCACCAAACGCTACTCAACATCGTTTATAATGCGCACAGCTAAGGAATGGAATTCCCTACCGGAGCCTGTGTTTCCGAGTGCATACAACCTGACTCTTTTCAAGGCCTCTTTTCCTTTTTGAGTGAATAGAAAACTTCTGGGCAAGCTCACTCCATCGTAGACCGTCTTTTCCTTCAAGCGAGACTGGGGTCAAAAGCAAACCCATCAACAATAAAAAAAAAGTTTGACGCGCGTCGTGTGCGCGACCCAGTTAGCGATGTGTTCGAACAATGCAATTGTGCTACTGGTCAAGATTCGTGGTAGTGATGAGACCATTACTAGGTCATGAGGAAATAAAGACTTCCTGCTGGAAATTAAACATAAGCTAGACACGAGCATTCAGAAATTCTTATTGCCTGTTATATAGGCTAGGTACGGTAGTTTCTGCTTTAATTTTTATAAAATATGGTCTGTCAAATAAATTACATCATTAATTTGATAGACTTGAAACTCGCGAACTAGATTCAAGATGTTAGTTCTACTTAATTAATCAACTTCAGTGGCTTAGCTATGTTATTAGGAAATCTAACATAGATTCGAGGTAGGGAACTACTACCAAAACTAGGGGCTAGCTATAATTTGTGAAAATCACAACCCCAACCCTGGTTAAAGCATAATCAGTAAAAACCATATTCAATTATATTATAAGTTCTTTCTAATTAACCTACAGAGTACAAAAAGACCAACATAATGTGGCAAAAAAAAGTTCTAAATTATCAAAACCCACCCAGATTCATCGTGTGGTATGCGTGCAGCCAATAACCAGGGTCAAGGTGAACACGAGCGTTATATTATGTGACACATACCTACGCCCTGCCCCCGATTTACAATGTTCCCGAGCAATTGTAGGCTTTCACGCGATATGCAGATACCTGTGATTTGTTACTCTACATTTACTAACCTTGTTGTTAGACTTGGTAGCCTTTGGATATGACACCATTTGGTTATGTGAAATATTGCTTGTTAACTTTACTGTTGTCTTGTAGAATAGTTAATACCTAGTAGTCAGCACTTATTCCATAGACAATACAATGAGAAATGGAAAAACATTGAATTGATAAGAGACCCTTGATGCAATGATAAATAACATCTCTAGGTTCATATTCGGGTAAAATTTGAAACAGAAATGATTTTTTTTTATTTCTGATAAATATAAAAAGAGGTCTTTTAAGTTTGGACTAAAGATTCTGCAAAGCAAAAGAGCAATTTAAATAATATGCATGGTTTGATTATTTCAAAAAACAACATAATTTTAAAAAGAAAAGTAATTGCATGACCGATACGAAATAGAATCGAACCCAATTGACCACGAGATAGAATCTAAGCTCCATGCCCCAGGGATATGTCTTGGATATGTCAGTGTTTTTTATCTGCGACATTGTGTGGCAGTGACGTCGCGGCGACGTCCCGGCACAGTACATATTGAGCTTATTCAGTATCTCAAATGTTAATTTTGAGATACTGATTTAGCTCTATTTAAAGCAGCTTGTCCACCGCTGCCCACACAGGACGACGACGCGACCAAAGATTACGTGAATGTATGCTGTAGTGAGAGAGCGATAGATGTGACGATTTGGTGTGGAGCGAGAAATAAACACGTCTAATGCCATTTCTAATCCCATTATTTATCTGCGCTGTTGTAGTTGCGTTACTGCTTTTAGCTATATTTGTTCTGTGGTCCCTGTTCCGTCGCGGCCACGTGACGCTCCCGGGACTCGTTCGTAATTGTCTGTCTAGAACAGACTCCTAGAAATAACAGCAAACCATTGGATGCCTATCGATTTCTTATATAATCGGGATATCGTTATGGTGGTTTAAGTTAATATTATCTTTGCTTAAGTTGGATTCTATCCAATTTTAAAAGTTCTTGCTTCAAATTGTATGCTTCAGTAATTTTACGTACGCATTGGCGATCAGTGCTTCTTTGATGGTATCGAATTTGGCATGAAACTGCGTCATAACAATTAAAATGCCAAAATAAGTATAATAAAATAAGCTTATTTTGAATCTCTAACAAGCATTAATTGTAAGTATAATAATTAGTAGATTAAAAACCAAAGTAAATAAAAAACTAACATTTGATATTCCTGAACCATGTCATATAAAACTTTGTAGCTGTTATTTTTATTTCAATTGGGGTGTTTCAAAATGCCTTCAATTAATACGATGCTTTTGCGATACCGCGTGAAGGTGATAAGTGGAGTACCTAATTATCTGAAACGTCTCACCTTTGAAATAAATAAATGTTGATATACAGTTTCGGTTACGACGTGAATAATACGGCCTCGGACTGATTCATTGCTAGACCCTCCTAGGCTCCAATTTCCATAGCAGAAACACTGGAGTCATTTTAGATTGGGATCAAAATTACGTATGTATATGTGATGAATATATGAATGTTCCATGAGGCAGGTTGGGCGAGGCATATTTCATTGGCACTGAGAACAAACAAATGGAAATATTTCATCCAGCTACTTTATAAATAAACTACGATGAAAGAACCTTTGAGGGCCGAACGATATCCTATCGATTCATCATTCGCGTAGAGATTTATTCGACATCGTCACAAGTGCTCGGGAAAATAATTACTGATGCTTTGAGAACCGATGCCTCCTCCCGATCCCGAGTTTGATTGAAAACGAGCCAGACATTTTGAATTACGGCACAATAGTTACTTTTATATTGGGAATATTAATCGACATTGTCGCGAACTTTTCTTCAAAAAGAGTATTTTTAGACGCTTTCTTTTGTTCGTGTTTTATAAATAAAAAAGTTGGTAAACAGCCTACTCAATGATACTCATTCATTATTTTTATTTTAAGATTGAATACAAATGGCGACCAAAACACAAAAGATTGAAAGTTTATTCATATCAAGTTGAAGGATATTTATTCTAAAAATATTATAAGGAAAAAAGATTATTTTAGGTACTTTATGGAAGGTAAAATCAACAAAATAGTATGCAGTCTACGTTTTCTACTTTCCTCAGGGCCATGTGGTCATCTTCCCAAAGTCGTCATTTTCCCACGTGGCTCTGAAGGTTAACCCCTCAGGGCCACGTGCTCACATTCCTAAAGTTGTCTTCTTTCCAAAGTCATCACTTTCCCACGTGGCCCTGAGGGTTCAACCCTCAGGGCCACGTGGTCATCTTCCTAAAGTCGTTTTCTTCCCAAAGTCGCCGCTTTACTAAGTGGTCAGCATCTTTTGAAATCAAATCACCGATCCGACTACGACTCGACGTTTGCAGCTGTAACCACAGTAGAAATAACAGGTGGTAGGTACTAACATCTGTACTGTAACCAAGAAAATTGTTAGCGTTATTCAATTCTTTAGAGGCATGTGGACACTGACCGAATGGTTATGGCAGATGACCTGCTACAATTTGATTCACGCTATCTTACTAATTATTATATTGTTTACGACTCGCAACAACTAAGGCGCGGTAGTTTCACTACCTACAGCGCCTTAAATAAAAAAAAATATCCATGTTAGGTAACTACCTACTTAGTAGGTATCTACCTACCTTAGTAGTACCTACCTAACTACTTTTAGTTTTGAATAATCTTTTGGCGGTAGTTTATAAATTGAAATAACAACAAAAACTCTTCAATTATAAAGTATCCTTTTAAAACAGAACCTACTTTTTTCAAGATTATATTATGTAGGTCCTTTTCTTGACTTCTGCTACAATTTGATTCACGCTATCTTACTAATTATTATATTGTTTACGACTCGCAACAACTAAGGCGCGGTAGTTTCACTACCTACAGCGCCTTAAATAAAAAAAATATCCATGTTAGGTACCTACTTAGTAGGTATCTACCTACCTTAGTAGTACCTACCTAACTACTTTTAGTTTTGAATAATCTTTTGGCGGTAGTTTATAAATTGAAATAACAACAAAAACTCTTCAATTATAAAGTATCCTTTTGGAACAGAACCTACTTTTTTCAAGATTATATTATGTAGGTCCTTTTCTTGACTTCTGACAACCTTTAATTATGCAAAATTTTATATTAACTGGTTGGATAGAGCGTAATAAACAAACAAACTCACTTGCGTTATTTATACAATAGTAGTTAGGTAGCTTTTTTAACCGACTTCAAAAACTTTGAAAAGGAGGAGGTTATCTATTCGTCGCGTATATTTTTTTTTATATATGTATGTACACCGATTACTCGAAGACGGCTGAACCGATTGAAACGATTCAAACGTTATAACATGAGATTTGTTCCCAAGTTGGTCCTATTTTTTGAAATTTTGAAATCGGTTCAGTAGTTTTCAAGTAATCTTGAAAATACTGTCGTTTTCGTTGCCATTTTATATGAATTGAGACCGACTTTCAACTATTACTTTTTTGTTTATGAACCGATTTAGACAATTCTTTTTTTGTTTGAAAGAAGACATATTATTTTCATTGGTATTGGACTTTGGATTTTGAAGATACACGAGGGAACTCCTCAAAATCAAATAGGAACTGTACAGTGATTGAAATATTGGTAGGTATTATTGTCAAGGACATTCTGGACTAGATTTGAACTGAGAAGACCCAACAGAACACCTGTGGACATTAAGTTACTCGGGGTTTACCATTGAAAAATGTGAAACATTATACTTAACGTTTTATATTATGAAATCATCGCTTACATACCTACCACAAAAAAGTTTAAAATAAAAAGCTTTTAAAAAAAAGCAAAACCTCCTTCAAAAACCTTAAAAAACAGCTCTATAAAAAGCAAGAAATAATGTTCAAATCGATTAATTAAAACACGTCTATTGAAGTCGGGTGGGGCTTTTAGAATATAAACATCACAATAAGTAAAAAAAATACTTCCAGCTCCACCCGACTTCAATAGACGTGTTTTAATTAATCGATTTGAACATTATTTCTTGCTTTTTATAGAGCTGTTTTTTAAGGTTTTTGAAGGAGGTTTTGCTTTTTTTTTAAAGCTTTTTATAATTGCAAACATGCTAATATTGCTAAATAGATGGTAAATTCAGTGGCACAGTTTGTGTTACGTCCAAGTTCAAATTCCTTCAAAATAGCCATTATGATTCTAACCGGCCGGCGGCCATTTTGAGCCATATGGCGTACAAAACGCTGACGGGTCACGGGTGACCAACCTGAATGCGATATTATTTCTGCAAGAACGATTTATCGGTGACCGACGTCAGCACATCTGCTGTACATTTCGAGAATTGAGGGTGGTTTCACATAAAATTGAAAGGTACTTACTTACTCGTTATTATGACCTTGACAGATACAGTTTCGAATAAATGCCGCTTTATTATTAGCCAAAAGACATGTCCCACCGCGCCTATGTCATTTGCCCCACCATTCTCAAAAAATTAAAGTCTATCGCGTCTTAATCAAAGTAGTATGTCAGAGTAGGTATTTTACTCTAGAAACAGATTGATAATTATTTTCTGCATTAAAAAGTGGGATTTTTAAGTTAAAACGCTTTTAAATCACAATTTTTTATCATTAGAGTACTATTTACTTAAATTTTTTCACAAAATACTTCAGAAAACAACTTAATGTTTTTGCAATTGTTTTTATTTATTTATTTATTTATTTATTTAAACTTTATTGCATAAGAAAATACAATTGGCGGACTTAATGCCTTAAGGCATTCTCTAACAGTCGACCGGAAAGGGTGTTAAAGAAAGAAATCGTGGCGGCAAAAAAAAAAAAAAAAAGATAACTAAGTTACAAATTACAATATCCGTTAATCATAAATAAGGATCAATATAAACATACATAACAATACATACATAAATAATCCTAATTGCTATAATATTAATATATTATATGAATATTATATAATAATATACTTACATATATAATACATACACATAAGATAGTATAGCATAGGTCAGATTTGATGAACTTAAAGTATGGAACTCAGGTAGTGTTCACGAACCAGTCTTTTGAATACGAACTTACTTGGGGCACTTCGAATATTCAGGGGTAATGCGTTCCAGAGTCGTATAGCCGAAAGGGTGAAAGAGTCGGAGACGAAGCCAGAAGAATGGACAGGAGTAAGCAAGAGAAGGTTGCTACTAGAACGAAGGTCACGTAGATGAGAGTCACCCAGAAACTGAAATCTAGATTTCAAGTATTCCGGGGTATGTGGATCGAATAAGATGTTGAAAAGCGTACAAACAACTCTCAGGTTCCTACGCTCGCGAATAGGAAGCCATTTGAGTTGCTGACGATAGTGAGAGATATGGTCGTATTTACGTAGTCCATATATGAAACGAATGCAATTATTAAGAAGTCGATCCAACTTATTGAGAAGGTTTTCGTTGAGGTTAGAGCTGCAAACATCAGCGTAATCGATAATAGGTAAGACCAGAGCCTGTATGAGCGCAATCTTGGTGCTGGACGGGAGAAAGTACTTAAACCTGTAGAGAGACCTAAGCGCATTTGTAACTTTTAGGGAAACTTGATTGGTATGCTCTCTCCAAGAGAGACTAGCATCGATTGTGAGACCAAGGTCCTTCACCTGCTGCGAGTATGGAATAACATCGGTGTTATATTTTAATTGGGCAACATCATTAATGTTTAGACGCGACAACTGTCGAGAGCTGCCAACAATCATTGCTTGACATTTTCCAGAATTAACTGATATGCCATAATTAGACGACCACTGAGAAATGCTTTCGAGATCGCGGTTGAGTGATGCAATGGTTTCGTTTAGTCTGTCAGCAGTATTCAGAGCATATAGTTGCAAATCATCGGCATACAGATGGTAAGAAGAGGTTAAATTAGCAGTAAGGGAATTGATAAACAAAGAGAAGAGAAGGGGAGAGAGTATACCGCCTTGCGGGACACCAGCTAGCAAGTCGCACCAGTCGGACGTAGTCCGATCGACACGCACGGCTTGCTTGCGCCCGCGAAGATATGAGGAAATCCATGACTGAGCTGAAGAAGATAAGTATCGGGAGAGCATGGCAAGGAGAATTTCATGATCAACTGCGTTAAAAGCGTTAGAGAAATCAATTAAGACAAGCACAGTCAGTCGTGAGGCCTCAAAACCATACCGAATATCCTCTAATACTTTTATGAGAGCTGTAGTCGTGCTATGTCCAGGTCGGAATCCAGACTGGAAAGCATTAAGAAGATTATTGGAGAGGACATAGGAAGAAAGCTGTTTGTGAACGGCAGCTTCAAGGATTTTAGAGAGAAAAGGAAGAATGGAGATTGGGCGGTAGTGATTAAGGGAATTAGGATTAGAGGTCTTGGGTAAAGGAATAGCAATGGCTTTGCGCCATGAAGTAGGGAAGGTGCCAGAAGACAAGGAGTGATTGATAATGAAAGTTAAGATAGGCAAAAGGCAATCAAGCAGTAAGACAATCATAGTTCTGCTGACATCATCACATCCTACAGCATTTATCCCCGGTTTTAAGAAACAGTTGGAAGGCATTAAATCTAGTATGGGATTACTTTCAGAAAAATACGACGTTTTACTAAAGGAACATACACAAAGTAAGGAAAAAATTACCAAGCTGGAAAAAACTGTTATTAGTATTAATAACAAGTGCATTTTTCTAGAAAAGTATAATATTGCGCTAGAACAAAAAATGCACGAGTATGAGCAAGATTCACGCAAACAGAATATCGAGATCGCTGGTATCGAACAAAAACCTAACGAAAATGTGAAGGAAATAGTACTGAAAGTGGCAGAATTATTAAATGTAAGCGGCTCGGACATGGAATGGACTGGCCGACGCCGTCAGCCACGTCCGGCGGACAAACCCGGTGCGAAACCAGCTCCCATCGTGGTAAAATTCCAAGGAACGGGCTCAGCGGTGCGTGACTCCTGGCTGGCACAGCGACGTAAGTTAGCCAATATAACGAGCAGCGATATCACCAGTGGCTCATTAAAGAACAAAATTTATATCAACGAGGACCTATCTAAAACTACGCGGGATTTGTTATGGAATGCTAAGCGCCAACTACGTAATAAATACAACTACATTTGGGTTGTGAACGGCAAGATCTTAGTGAAAAAGACAGAAGGAGAAAAATCAACATGGGTCAAAACGGAACAAGACATAAAGGACTTGCTGAGTAAAGAATGAACGCGAAGTTTCCAGCCGCGCGGTTTGTGTACCTACCCACCCACCTATTTTGTTATTGCTATGTAAGTTAATTTAATTTCTTAAAAATTCGCATCTTTAAATGATTTAGATATAATATCAGATGTGTCAGTAACGGCGGACATCGCCGATAATATTGATAGTTGGATTTCCTCATGGAACATAAATAAAAAGTTTTGTTTACTTCATATAAATATCCGATCCTTAAAGAAACATTTTAATGAACTATTAGTTATGCTGAGCAATAATTTAAATAACATAGATATTTTAGTAATTACTGAAGCAAATATTAATTTCTCAATGTTAAATTTATATAAGATTAAAGATTTCGAAATGCATAGCTATACCCGCACTGGACGGAGCGGGGGAGGAGTAATAATTTATGCTCGTGAATCACAAGCGACAACTACGAGTATGTTGTGCCCGGAGCTGTCGTCGTCACTGCAGGTGGCAGAGTGCGTGTCCATTTCCCACGGTCACGATGGTGAATTGATTTATGTTATTGCAATATATAGACCACCCAAAATTAATAAAAAGAGTAAAGTAATTGAATTTTTGGACCAATTCCGTAATTTGTTAAATAAAATACCATATACTGCAAAGGTCATAATTTGTGGAGATATTAATATAAATTTATTAAATAGTCAAGACAAACACGTTATTTCTTATGAAAACCTTCTGTCCGAATATGGTTTCATTAAATGCATAAATGATGTCACTAGATCAGAAATTGTAAACGGCATAAAAACGGAATCATGTGTAGACCACATTTACATACGCGATCCAACGTCTACAATTAGTTCTGGCATAATACATAATAAAATATCCGATCACTACCCAGTGACCGTGGCAGTGGAATGGAGCCAAGCCCCATGTAGTGATGGCGACGACTCTGCGTGTGCATCGGGCAGCCGTGTCGCGGTCGACCGGCCACCGAGCGGCGGCGCCGCACGGACGGGTCGAGCGGCCGCAACGCGGCTGCGCGCCCCCACAGCATCTCGTAAAGTGCTCGATAACCGAGCGGTTCGTGAAAAATTGTTATGCACTAACTTTGATGAACTCCTGTCGATAGACTGTCCATTGCGGCTTTATGATGCTTTTCAAAAGATTTTTATAGATATATACAACAGTTGTTTTAAAAATGTAACCATATTTACCAATAAAAGAAATAATAACAACTGGATTACAAATGATTTAAAAAACATGCTAGTACAAAGAGACCACTTATTCAAAATTTGGAGTAATGAGCCGAAAAATATGATAAAACGTTTAGATTATACTAAGTATAGAAATAAATGTCACAAGTTAATTGTTAAAAAAAGAAACCAATACGATAGACAAAGTATAATAAACTGTAATAATAATATTAAAAAGTTGTGGGATAGATTACATTCATTATTAGGAAGTAAAAAGCAGAGTTTAGACAATTTAATTTTAAATAATATGAAACCTACAAATGTAAATCAGATCTGTGACAGTTTTGCAAATACATTTTTGGAGGAAATTAAAAGTATTAAACATGTTTGTAATGAAAAGTGGTTAAAAAGGGATACATATGCTCAAAAAAAGGACATGTGCATGAGGTGGCAGCCAGTCGACAGCACTTACGTTGAGCGAATTATTAAAAAAATGAATGCAAATAAATCACCTGGCAGTGACCTCGTACGTATGTCTGATCTAAAATTTATTGTAAGTAAAATAAGCCCAGTAATTGCAAAATTAGTGAACTTAAGTGTAAGTTGTTCTTCATTCCCAGACAAGTTAAAAGAAGCAATTGTACGACCTATTTTCAAAAAGGGTATTCGTAAAAATTATAGTAATTATAGACCTATAGCTATCTTATCAAGTATCGAGAAAATTATCGAAAAATGTATAGTAGATCAGTTAAGTAGCTATCTTAAAAAACATACTATTTTAAACGAGAACCAACATGGATTTCAAAAGGGTAAAAGCACCAACAGTTTATTATCAGAGTTCACGGATGAGATCAATGGGTATTTAAATGAAAAAAAGTTTGTAGTTGCTATATTTTTTGATTTCAAAAAAGCTTTTGAAACTCTAGAAACAGATACCTTGCTGCAGGCGATGGAGGAGTGCGGGGTGGGGCAGCCGCTGAACAGCTGGTTCCGCGACTATCTCTCGGCGCGCTCGTTCAGAGTTAAAGTAAGTGAACAGTACAGCAATAGGTGTGAAGTGAAGTGTGGTGTGCCGCAGGGCTCAGGGTGTGGTCCAGTGTGCTACCTGATGCACGTGAACAGCCTATGCAGCGCACTACACAATAATAATTGTTCAGCATATATGTACGCGGATGACCTATGTGCGTTACGCGCGGGCACCGATCTCGTAGAAACCTACCGTATGCTGCAAGACGATGTCAACACCGTAGTTAAATGGTCACATGATAACGGCATAGTGCTGAACTCGGATAAAACGAAGCTGTTGGTCTTGCATTCACCCTATTTGCAACCACCCGAAACACCTTTGACAGTCGTAGCACATAGTTTTTCATGCTTTCATAATAATAATACCGGATGCACTTGCCATCCGATAGAAAAGGTTAATTGTGTTACTTACCTGGGAATGAAAGTAGATGAAAACTTTTCATGGGCAGCTCATGTTGAATTTGTTTGTACAAAGCTCAGAACTTTATTAGCCAAATTTTATCATTTAAGTTTCAAAGTACCTTCTAGTACCCTAAAAATGTTATATCTGTCACTAGTAGAATCTATAGTTAGTTACGGTCTCGAGTCCTATGGGTTGACATTCAAAACAAACCTACAAAAGATTGAATCACTGCAAATAAGATTTTTAAAACTACTCGTTAACAAAAAAATTAAGCATAAGTACCAAGGAAATTACAGAATGTTATTTAAAGTGTGTAAAATACTACCGATAGATCTTAAACACAAATATTTACTGGCTGTCAACCATCATGGGAGTCGAGAGCGCCACTCACTTGTAGCACATAAATATGACACCAGATCAGTGTCGGCTGGTAAATATGTTGTACCGAAAGTCACTAACTACTACGGTGATAGGAAACTCAATAAGAGGATCCCATATTTGTTAAATAATTTGCCACACAACTTAAGATCGGAATGTAATAAAAACAAATTTTGTAACCTTCTAAAAAAACATTTATTAGACACAATGCTTTAATTTTATCTGAACACTAGAATAATCAAAATTTTATTATTTAAATTTAGAATACATAGACATAATTTAACATAAGAATTTTTCGAGACTCGTTCCCCCAGTCAAACTATCTTAAATAGTTTTGCGGGACTGATGTTGTAACATAATGTTGTATACCTTGTTTAGTAATAAATAAATAAAAAAAAAAAAAAAAATTGACTTGATTGAGAGGATGAATTTGCGTACCTCATCCTCAGACAAGGTAGAGAAGGAGAATTGAGGGACAGGAGGTGCAGGAGGAACAGAAGATACATCGGAAATAGTTGCAAGTCTAACACTGCTGGGGAGTGGGGTGACAGAAGAGAAATGCTGGTTGAGTTGGTTCAAGGTAAAAGAAGGTTTGTGAGAAAGTTGGGGTTTACCAACTCCAAGCGTGCGAAGAAACTTCCAGGTGTTAGCCGGAGTAGATTCTAGAACATTATTGTGGATGTAGCGGCGTTTAGCTCTTCTTACCATCTGATTGCATCTGTTTCTGGCAATTTTGAAAGACTCCCAGTGTTCGTCGGTCCGACATCTTCTGAAGATGCGGAAAGCACGGTCCCGTCGTCTCATAGCCATGCGCACACCAGGAGTTATCCAGGGAGCAGGCGGCCGTTTTAACTTAACATTTTTCATTGGTGCGTGTAAGTCATAAAGTTTAAGAATAGCGGTGTTAAAATAGGATACCATATCGTCCACTGAGGACGACTCCAGAATAGGGGACCAATCAATGGAACATGCATCGCTTGTTAATTTCTCCACATCCAGCCTAGCAAGGTTACGCATACAGACAACAGTTGGCTTCGGTTTAGGAGGTTTTACCTTGTAAGCTAGATATATAAGATCATGTCTTGAGAAAGAAGGAGCAGGCACTTGACCATGCTTAAGAATGTGAAAAGAGGAGGACGTTAAGATATGATCGATCAGAGTGTCGTCTGTGTTGAGGTTGTGGTGAGTGGGTTCAAGAGGTAGAATAGAGAGGTTTACAGACTTTATAATGGACCTGAATTTACGGGAGGAGAGTGAATCCTTGAGCAGGTCAGTATTGAAGTCACCCATGATAATGTGGTGGTTATAATCAGTGGAGAAGGTTTCTAAAAGTGATTCCAAATCAGAGTGAAAATCAATGGAAGGGGGGCAATATACAACTCCAAGAACGACTTTTGTACCCTTAAAATCAAGTTCAAGTATTAGGTGCTCCATACATCCAGAGCGAGACGAGGAAGATGTCAATGTTTTGAATGGAATATGACAGGCCAGGTAGATAGCCACACCCCCACCACCCTTTCCTACGCGGTCATTTCGAATTAGAGTGTAGCCGGGTAGGGAGTAAGACGCAGTGTTAAGACACGGCTTCAGCCAACTCTCGGAAACAAGAATAGCATGGGTGGTGTCTGACGAAAATGTAGCAAGGAGGTCTGTGTGGTGGCATGGAATGCTTTGAGCATTAATGTGACACACGTTAAAACTTCCAGGCAGGCCATCGAATTCACGTGCCAGGAATGCGTCCAATGAATCTTCAGATGTGGAATCTAGAGATAGGTATGAAGAACAACTACTGTCATCAGCGGAAAAGAAATCATCAGTATCTGACATTAGAAATATGCTATACAAATAATATTAAATAAAATAGAAATGAATCTAAACAAAATATATAAGTATATGAATAAATATATAATAAAAAAAATCAATTACTTACGGAAAACTGCACACCTTGCCGAGCGACATTATAAACAGAATAGGTAATTATTATAATAAAACAATATTAGAGGTACTGCTTGACCATAAAGAGTTGACAAAAATTGAGGGCGCCACTTTCTATGTAAACACGTCAAAATCACGAATAAATTGGCAACACTTACTAATTTTTGTACTGAAAAAATTTAGTTCCATTTTATTTAATTTCAACTCTTTATGGTCAAACTGTAATCTAGTAATCTAACTAACTTACTTCTAAGAGTTTATTTAAATTCAGCAACACCAACAACAGCACAACATGAAGTTATTAATTTAAAAACACAATGTAAAATTGTTCACTCTTTTTGCTTTGGGCAGTCGTGTAAAAAAAAAGCCAACGAAATAAACAAAAATCAGTAACTAAACGCAACTAGTTCGACAATAAACTCGACTACATAAAACGGAACGTTAAAAGAAAAAGAAAAAAGTCTGGCTGTCACTGTCATACAAAGTCTGTCTGTCATGTCAATGTCAATTAATAAATAACTAGATTTTTATATTTATAAAATTACATTCACCAACAGCAAAAAAAGGTTGTTAAATAAAAATAAAGTAACTAACTACCTTAGCCAGAAATAGCTAAAACGTTAGTGCTGCTAGGAGGTGTAGGAAGAACAAAGTATGAAGCAACTAACTTATTGAAGGAACAGAGCTCAACAAACAGAATGATAGTAATCTAAGGGTTACTTGAGATTGAAAGAAACTACTTAATAATTTTATAAAAAGAAACTAACTAACTACTCAATATACCTATTTAGTGTTTTTATTATGGGCACGCCGAGATCTTCCGGAGGCCGTCTTATTTGAAGTGGCGGTCGCAGCTTCTTTCTGTGATGTATCGGTGCCATCATCCACTGAAGGAATAGGGTGCTGACTGATGAGCAACTGAAGATCCTCAGAAGAGCTTATCCGCCGGCGGTTCCCATCAGGGGTTTTGATGTTAATGACCCCATCTGAGGTCCAAGTGTTTCTCACACCGAAGTGCTTGCGAGCTCCTTGAAATACTGACTGCCGAGCTTTGGTCAAAAACTCGGAGAGTACATAGGCAGAACCTTTGAGCTTGGACTTGTTCCTCCAGATGTTATAGCGTGTCTTCTGTTCCACAAAGCGAAGCACTATTGGACGAACGCGCCCCTCAACCGCTTGACCCAGTCTATTACAATTCTTAAGCGAAGTGGGAGCTAAGCCAGAGAGTCCAAGGTTATTATGGAAGATTGCAATAACTTTACTCGGCAAATCTTCGTTTTGTTCTTCGGGAACTCCACTCAGAATAAGGGATTTTTGACGGTGTCTCATCTCGATGCTATCAACTGTCAGCATGACCAGAGACACCTGCTGCTTAAGGAGAGTCAAAATATCACACACCTGACTTCTAAAGGCGTTGAACTCATCCTGAAGTTGAGACAGCTTGTCGCCTTTGTCACCTTTGTCTTTCCTCGGTGAGATGGACTTCAACTGAGCTTGGAATTCAGTCATTTTCGCCAGTAGGGTAGTCTCCAGTGATTTGTGAGAATCCAGTAGTGATGAAATAGTGGCCATTGTGAAAGATATCAGGTGAATACGAGCTTCAGTGGTTTAGTGTAGACAGGAAAAATTTCAGTTGGCAGGTTTGTGCAGTTTTCTATTTATTTACACATCAATGGGTATTTCCCACAATGTATATTGATAATTATACAATGTGCTACAAAATACACTAAAAAGTATGATTAAAACTGATGTTTTTAAATATTTAAATAAATTGAAATGAGAAGATGTGTTTACGATTTTATCGCCTACCGCCAAAAAAATAATAATAATATAAATATAAAAATTAAATATAAAACAATTTTTGATACCTAAATAAAATGTAAGGCAGCCATTACACGCTAGGTTTTGCTGTCAGTTTAACCACAGTCACGGGCTGTGACTGACGGTTAACCTACCGTGTAATGTAGTGACTGATGGTTGCATGATGTGATTTGTTCTTTTCATCAGTCAATCAGTCAAACGTAATTCATGACTGATGGAATTTGACTGACGCTTGCATGACCATGTAATGGCTGCCTAATTAGTATTTTTTAATATCGAAATTATATAAATAAAATGAAACTGGGGCAACGCTGGGACATCTCCTTTCACAATTTAACTGCCTCTGGACGATATAAAAAATACGAAGTCAATAACAATTATAAATAAGACAATTATTATCAAGAGCAGGACAGATAAAATATTATGAAATAATACCTCGTTATATAATGCTGAGAATTATTTTAAAACCCTTGACTGAAGTTTTCTTTTATTTTATTTTTTAGTTCTGTTCACACACAATTTTATACAGAAAAGAAATGGACAGATATTTTACATTGAAATTTCTTCCAGCAGGGCCCTAATAGGAAAAAACATTGAGAAGATTGTGTACCTACATCAGGAATATTAAATAGAATATAGGTATAAATAAATGTACATGCCAACATAAATACAATATAAGAAAAACATAATTATCTAGTTAGTGCACAATAATGATTGATTATATAATGAGGGCAACTGATTTATATTTAAACGAATGGCACAATGTTAAGGACAAGGAGTTAATGGTGCTCCTACATGCTTTTTGAAAAGAGATAATTTTAATTAACATTATTTTCTCTTATATGATTATTAAATTAATGTCTAATTCGAATCGTTTATTTCACCAATATTTTGAATATAATGTTTCATAATGTCACATAACATAGCGTTTATGTAAGGAATCCCTAAGTAATACCCGTCGTCCAAGACGCCTTGAGCAAACTTTACAAAGAAGGCGTCCCATCTTACAATATAAGTCCTCATTTTAAACCCAAACCACAAATTTAAACTTTAGACATAAGAAACAAGGTTTATTTTCGCTTAAATTTTCAGTAACGCTCGGGTGTTTACACGGCCGCCTGATGACTGGAGGATGACCTCAATAACCGCCGGATTTGAGCCGTGAGCCGGTGTCGTTTCTACGGTTTCGGTCATTTGTACAGTCTCCCCGTGAAATATCGCCTCCGTTCCGAAGGAAATGTATCGATTTGATTAGGGTGCTGCGGCCGAATGCCTACTCGATGAATTGAATGTAGCCGTAGACTCCGGAAGCCTATTCAATAGGAACGTTAAGTACTGCCAATAAAAGCTACTTGCTGAATGCGCTGTGTTCCTTTCTCAGTCATTACCGCTAAAGTATTGGAATTTGGGGCGATATTAGGTAGTTGATTTCGATTGCTGTAGTTACAGTTGTATTTTAGGAGCACCTTTGTCGATAGACTGCCTAGCCTGAGTTAATTTCAGTAAATATAGAAGGACTCTTGATTGTACTGTATGTTGTTTTGGTTAAGATCTCCTAATCCAGTAAAATCGTTTGGGGGCTCGACGAAAAAATACTTATACATAAATTTACCAGAGGATCGAAGGGAAAAAAATATCCCTCAATACAACGGTGGATCAAAAAGGAAAAAAAATATCCTTCGATCCACCGGTGGATCGAAGAAGAAAAAATATATCTTTCGATCCACCGGTGGAGCCTCGTAGGTGGATCGTAGAGGAATGAGGGGATATATGTATAGAATAAGTTAAAGTAGAACAAAATAAACAATTAAATTGGTAGGTTGTTGTAACTTAACCACAGGTAACGCAGTTGCACGATCTGATCATGATGTTTATGCTAATTATTATAAGGGTTTCCTACTATCTAGATCTAGACTCCAGAGAGATATTGAGCTTGTTTCACAGGTCATGGTCAAATTCCAACGGTCAAAAGGTTAATTTACTTAATACACATAATTTAAGTTGCGTAAAAAATAGTGCTTTCTGAAATCTATGAAACAGACAGTGACAAAATAATGTGTATAGTTGAAGTAACAGTTAGTAACTAGCCAGCACAAACTTTTGATCAACTTCCTAGACCGATAGCATAAACAGGTCCTAGTTAGCCGAAATCACCGAGCTAATCCCAGACGCCTGCAAGCGCTCGCCGGCTGCTGGCGCGCGGCCAACTGACGGTGCCATCTACGGGTACTTCTACGCTATAAGCTGTTTTGGAATGGATTCATTATTTACTCCTTTGACGCTTGAATCATTCACTAGAGAAGCACATACCGCTAGTTTGGAACTCCTTGCCTAAGTCTGTGTTTCCCGATCACTGACGTCCATTATACAAGTACGCTGGACTGGCGAACGTCACCAATCGTTCGTGCTGATTGAAAATCGCCATATTGGCGCTGCGAGCAGTTGATTCTACTATGGCAGTAGTGAGTGGACTTGGAACTAATTAGTTCCAAGTACACTCACTCCTCCTGAGAGCCGAATCTACTCCTCTCAGCGCCAATATGGCGATTTTTAAATCAGCACAAACGGTTGGTGACGTGACGTCATTTCATGACAATAGCCTGTCCAGCGTACTTTGTATAGGTACTAATAATGTTTACTTTTCTGGATTGTTTTTTCATATGGCTCTATAAAAGATCAAAATCGGAGATAAAATTGGGAAAAGCAGCAGCTTATTGTGAAATAAAAAATATTTCAATATTTTACTTTTTGGTTACCAATACCAACTTGAATGTTTTAGAACCTACATTCAAGTTGGTAAAAAAATAGGTATCAAAAATCTATATATAGGTATCTGTCGCCGCGACGATTGATCGAGGCTTCTGTTATTTATTTTTAATTGTTTCCAATTGATTGAACAAATTATGAGAACTTGATTTAAGAACACAAATTGTTATTTAGAAAATTAATTAAGTAATCTTTATTATTTTAATGGATTATTTTCATAAAAGATTAAGTGTGTTGATTAAGTAATAACTATAGTGTTTCCAAGTAAGTCACTTATTTTGTTTACTTGCTTATCTGGCTTTAATTTACATCAACAGAGCTTTGTTAAATCAAGAAATGAATAATAATAATAATAATAATAAAATACACTTTATTGCACACAAAAAGAAAAAGAATTACAGAAAGAAGGACAGTTACAGAGAAAAAGCATACAAGAGGCGGCCTTATTGCTAAGCAGCAATCTCTTCCAGGCAACCCTTGGGTGAAAGATAAATAAAGATAGGACTAAAAGGGGAGTGGGGTGCAATTATGAAAGGAATAGGTAGTGTATTAGAAAATGAATATATCTACAGATAAATACAAATAAAACTGAAGGAGAATTACATAAATAGTCAGTCAGAATAAGAAGAAAGGAAATAACTTCTAACTCTATCTCGGAAGGAACTAAGAGTCTGAGCTTTCCTGATAGGTTCTGGTAAGGAATTCCATAAGCGGACAGCATGGACAGTAAAGGAATAAGAAAAGAAATCGGTGGAGTGTTGAGGAAATGCAAGGGTAAGATTTGAAGAAGATCGTAGTTTACATTGCGAGGACGAAGAGAGATAGGAGAAACAGGCTTTAAGGTAAGGTGGTGAGGTTGGAAGGAAAAGTATGGAGTAAAGGAGCGTAAGAGTGTGTAAGTCCCTGCGCCGGCAAATAGGGAGCCAGTTCAATTTAGAACGGAAGTGAGAGACATGGTCAAATTTGCGAAGATTAAAAATGAACCTTATACAGACATTCTGTAGTCGCTCAAGTTTGTCAAGAAGTTGCTCTGAAAGATCAGTGTAACAGACATCAGCGTAGTCGATAATAGACAGCAGTAGAGATTGCGCCAGAGTAATTTTAGTGCTGGTTGGCAAGAAATTTCGAAGTCGGTTGAGCGATCCATAAGCAGCAAATACCTTTTTTCTTACTGACTCTATCTGTGGTCTCCATGACAGATGCTGGTCAAAGACAACACCAAGATTCTTAACAGATTCCGAGTACGGGATTGTAGTGCCATCAAAGGTGACCAAAGGAAGCTCATCAAAATCGATCCTCGAAACGTAGTAAGGATTGCCTATAATTATGCATTGAGTCTTAGCTGGATTAACAATTAAACCAAAGGATTTACTCCAGCTACTGATTAGTGCAAGATCCGAGTTGGTAACAGCTACTGCATGTGAAAGTTCTGATAAAGGTGCCTGTGTGTATATTTGCAAATCATCCGCATAGAGGTGATAGGAACTTGAAATAGAATCTGAGATTGAATTTATAAAAATTGAAAAAAGGAGTGGAGATAAGACGCCACCCTGAGGAACGCCGGCACAGATATCGCTCCACCCAGAGAAAGAATCTCCAATGCGGATGCGCTGCCGTCGCCCTAGCAGGTAACTTTGAAACCAATCAATTGCAGCTGGAGATATGTTCAGAGAACGTAACACACCAAGAAGGATGTCAAAATCCACGGAGTTAAATGCATTACTAAAATCTAATAATGTCAGTAGTGTGAGTTGTCGTTTATCCATCCCCTGGCGTATGTCGTACGCTATCTTAATTAACGCTGTAGAGGTGCTGTGGCCTTTGCGGAAACCAGACTGAAGAGGATTGAGGAGATGGTTTATATTGAGATAGTCCGTAAGCTGTTTGTGAATAAGTTTTTCCAGGACTTTGGAAAGGAAAGGAAGGATAGAAATTGGACGGAAATCAGCAAACAAGGTAGGTTTCGACTTTTTGGGAAGAGGAATAACATTCGTGTCCTTCCAGGAATCAGGAAAGGTACCAGTTGTAATTGAAGTATTAAGGATATGGGTTATAATAGGAGTAAGGATGTCAAGGATGGGAAGGATCATTTTACGGCTAATGTAATCAGCACCAACAGCAGAGGAACTAATGGACAGAATTGTTCTCTTTACATCACAGTCTGCAAATTGATTAAAAATAAAAGGAGCAGAATCTTGGGTTGGCAAGGTTGATAGATATTGCAAGGTATTGGCTTTTAAGTTGCCATCTATAGGAATCGTCGTGGTGAAATGACTGTTAAGTTGGTTGAGATCGATATTATTATCGGGATTGCTTGACTGAGATTTGCCAACACCAAGAGTTTTCAGAAACTTCCAAACTTTCGCAGGATCTTCTTCACCTTCAATGGATTTATGTATATGGCGTCTTATAGAGTCCCTAATCACAGTGTTACACCGATTTCTAGCGCGATGGTATCGTGACTCATTACCTTCCGAAGAATCGAGTTTGAATTTAGCTTTCGTACTGTTCTTTTTTGCCATTAGCGTCCGTATCTCATCTGTCAACCACGGTGCCGGAAGATGTTTAATTTTCACCGGACGGACAGGAGCGTGCACATCAAATAACTCAGTAAGAGATTTGTTAAAAAAATCAACTTGCTCGTCCACGGAATTGGATGAAAAAATTGGCGACCAGTCAATGTTGGCAGCATCTTCTTGTAAACGGTCTTGATCGATACTATTAAAGCTACGCTGAAGCTGCACGGTTGGTTTTTGTTTAGGAGGACGGAGCCGGTAGGACAGATACACCAGATCGTGGTAAGAGAATGCGTCAGCAGAGAGTTGACCGTGCTTAACAGCTAAAGAAGGCGACGAGACAATCATAAGGTCTAGAAGGGAGGGAGTGCAGTTGGGGAAGTGATGGGTTTCCTCCAAGGGTAAAATATGTAAATTAGAAGAATTCACTAAAGAATGTAACTTTTTGGCACGGATATCGTCTTTTCACGGCACGGATATATTATGAATTTAGAAATCACTTAGCAATGCTTGATAATAATAGGCCTTTCGGCGATTTATTGTAAATATGAGCAATTTGATTAAGTAGCAACTATGGTGTTTCCGATTAAGTTACTTCTTATGTTTATTTGTTTATTTGGCTTTAATTTACATAAAATAAGCTTTGTTAAATTAAGAAATGAATTAAGAATTCACTTAGTAATGCTTCATAATAGGCTTCCGCTGATTTATAATAAATAGGAGCAAAAGCAGCGCCATCTACGCGCGATAAAATAGTAGTTTGCATTGGCGGGAAAGATGGCGAGGCTTCTTGCTTGAGAAACGAATTTTTGATTCAGTTTGGTGTTGAATTTTGAGCTGTGCACACTTGTAAGTTGAACCTTTATAATTATAATAAAAGTTGATTAGTTTGTTAGACCTGCTTTTAATTTCTTTTCATAATAAGTTTATTTCACAGTATTTTAGAAACCAGTAACATTCAGGTGTTTTCTTTTAAAGAAGTTTAGATTTTTTTTCATCAGTCAGAGTTAATTATTCTTGTTGTAGAACTGATGATGACTATAGTGATAAACCAATGACTTTGCTTATTTTAAACAGTTAATTTATAGCCTTCCTTCGATAAGAGTTTGTTTTAAAGTATTTTAGGGACCAGATATTCAGGTGTAGCTTTTGAACGAAGTCTAGATTTTCTTCAGTCAGGATTAATTATTCTCGTTGTAGAACCGATGGCTATAATGATAAGCCAACGGTTCTGCTTATTTTTAAAAAAAAGTTAGTTTTTAGTTTTTCTTCGATATCAGAAGTGCGCGATCGCCTACTGTCCCGGTCAACTTAACATTTCCAGGTTCAGACATCCATAATGAGTGATCAGCAATCAAGTACGCCAGCTGTATCGACGCAGACGACGAGTGATGCAGAGGCTGCAGAAACACCCGCGGAATCTACGGCAGCGACGAGTGCACCTACGCCGCTTATGTCGCAGCTACGTCTACCACCAGATGTGACTCCACTACAGCAAGGGGGTAATGTACCACCTGATTTTTACTCTCACATGGTTACCATGATGCAATCTATGAGTGAACGGCTTTTAAGTCAGCCACATAGTGAGAAGATTAAAATAACAGATGTATTTTTGCCTTCTTATGACCCAGACGGCAATGTTGGAGTTCGTGAATGGTGTGATCATATTTCTGTTGCAAAGAATACTTACCAACTTAGTGATTATGATATTCGTATGAAAGTAACCAGCTTGCTTCGAGGTCGAGCTAAAATGTGGGCCGATAACTGGCTTGTAACTACTTCGTCATGGGAAGAGTTACGTCAAAATATTGTGACAACTTTTGAGCCCGAAAGTCGTTACTCGCGAGATGTGCTTAGATTTAGAGAACACTCATATGAACCTTCTAAAGATATTGCCGAGTTTCTTACCCGGTCTTGGATTCTGTGGAGACGCGTGACTAAAGATAAGTTAGATAGTTGCGATGCTGTGGAAGCGGTGATAGGAACTATTAGTGATGAGCGGCTTAGAATTGAGTTGATGAATGCCAGAGCCACTTCGGTGCCCGAATTAATTTCTGTCGCCTCTTCTATCCGAATAAAGCGCCCCAATCAACATAACCTTGATAGGCCACTGCAAAAGCGCGCTAGATATTCCCTTGATAATCGAAACGCCCCCCCGTATTGTAATTTTTGTAAGATAACTGGCCACTCTTTTAATAACTGTCGTAATAAAAATATTACCGATTCGAATGTCCTTTCGACTGAGAAACCTCCAGTAACGTCTACCACCCAATCTAATTCCAGACAAAGTACTAAAAGTTGTTCTTTCTGCTCTAAGTTGGGTCATACATACGAAACTTGTTATCGTCGTGAGAAACAGATAACATCTAATGTAAATTCAATATTTCAGAATAGATCTAGCTTAAATACCATGCCTGTGCGCGTCGGTACTATAATTCTTAATGCCGTGTTTGATAGTGGCGCCGAATGTTCCGTTATGCGGGAATCTATTGCTGATAAATTACCAGGGCGTAGGTCCCAAACAGTTAGTTATTTGCGTGGTATAGGTCCCTTTCCGGTTATTTCTATGTGCTCTTTAACTACCATTTGTGTCATTGATAATATCAACATCGAGATTAAATTTTACGTGTTACCTGACTATGAGATGACTTCAGATGTCTTGATAGGTTCGAATATTCTAAACGAAACTGGTTTAAGTGTTGTAGTAACTCAAGATAGCGCGGTGTTGTGTTCACTCCCACGGGTTATGCACGTGCGATCAAATGATCCCTTATTTGAGAATATTAATCATGACTTGAATGAAGATTCACAGTTTGATCAACTTTTAATTTTGCTCAATAAGTATTTAGATGTTTTTATTCGCGGTTTTGCAAAGTCACGGGTTAATACGGGCATGTTGGAGATTCGCTTGAAAAATAAAGATAAATTTGTCGAACGAAGGCCTTATAGACTTAGTCCAATCGAACGTGAAAAGGTTAAAAACATAGTAAAAGAACTTATTGATAATAATATTGTTCGCGAAAGTAAATCTCCCTATTCAAGCCCAATTATTCTGGTAAAAAAGAAAAACGGTGACGACCGTATGTGCGTCGATTATAGGGAGTTGAACGCTAACACCATCCGCGATCACTAACCCTTACCACTCATCGCCGATCAAATCGATCAATTGGCTGGAGGGAAATACTACACCTCCCTTGACATGGCATCGGGTTTTCACCAAATCCCGATCTCCGAAGACTCCATTGAGAAAACCGCGTTTGTAACCCCGGATGGCCTTTATGAGTACCTCACCATGCCGTTTGGTCTTTGTAATGCGCCTTCAGTGTACCAGAGGTGCATAAATAGGGCGCTAGGTTCTCTCTTAAACCCCGGTAGTGTTAGTGATGCTGGTGATGTTCATAACGATAGCGTTGCTCAGGTTTATATAGACGACGTCATTAGCAAATGTCGTGATTTTCAATCCGGACTTACAAACTTGGAGAGAGTTTTAGTTGCATTACGTCAATCAGGATTTTCAGTCAATATCGATAAGTGTCTATTCTTTAAGCGGTCGATAGAATATCTAGGCAATGTTATTGAAAATGGGCAAGTGCGTCCTAGTCCTAAAAAGGTAGAAGCCCTAGTAAAGGCTCCTGTTCCAAACACGGTTAAGCAAATTCGTCAATTTAACGGTTAAGCCGGCTACTTTCGCCGTTTCATTTCCGATTTTGCGCGAACTATGGCTCCCTTGTACGAATTAACTAAACAGGGTACGCGGTGGCAATGGACTCATGCTCATGAACAAGCGCGTCAAAAGATCATCCACTATTTGACCTCCACACCGGTTCTCACGATATTCCAAGAAGGACAACCAATAGAGTTGTTTACTGACGCCAGTAGCCTCGGCTTCGGAGCAATTCTTGTCCAGATCATAAATGGCAGACAGCACGTGGTAGCCTACTTCAGTATGAGAACAACTGACATAGAAAGTAGGTACCACTCTTACGAGCTGGAAACTCTGGCCGTTGTTAGGGCCATTAAACATTTTAGACACTTTCTATATGGTCGTAAGTTTAAAGTTATCACGGATTGTAATGCCTTGAAAGCCTCTAAACATAAGCAAGATTTGCTGCCCCGTATACATAGGTGGTGGGCATATTTGCAAAACTTTGAGTTTGAAATAGAGTATAGGAAGGGCGAGCGCATGCAACATGCTGACTTTTTAAGCCGAAATCCAGATCCTCTGACCGTCAACGTCACTACTAATAACATAGAGTGGATCAACGTGGAACAACGACGCGACGCTCAACTAAGACCTATCATAGACCGTCTACATAACGGAGATGAAGTCGCCGGTTATATACTCGAAGGTAATGTGTTAAAATTCGTAAAGACAGATGAAATAATAGGAGAAATTAAGCTAATAGTTGTGCCAAAAGCTTTTCAATGGAGCCTTATAAATACGTTCCATTCTGCACTCAAACATCCTGGCTGGGAAAAGACACTCCATAAAATCAGAGAAACCTATCACTTCGATAAAATGAGCAGCACTGTTCGAGATTTTGTCGACAACTGTATTGTGTGTAGGACGTCAAAACAAACGTCGGGTGCAACACAGGTACGTTTGCATCCCATCAACAAGCCGTCGGTGCCATTCGAGGTGATACATATGGACATAACTGGTAAGCTGGGCACCCGCAACGAACAAGAGTACGTCGTGGTTACGATCGATGCATTTACGAAGTACGTGCTACTACGTCACACGAACAACAAAAGCCAGCACAGCACACTTGCCGCTTTAAAACAGGTAATTCACCTTTTTGGAGCTCCTCGACAAATCATTGTTGATGGTGGGCGCGAATTCTTGGGCGAATACAAAGCCTACTGTGATAGATTTGGTATAGAGATACATAGCATATCACCAGGAGTCAGCAGAGCAAACGGCCAAGTGGAGCGCGTTATGGCAACACTAAAAAACGGTTTGATCATTATAAAAAACTACGAAACTCCAGATTGGCATACTGCGTTAGACAGCCTCCAGCTTGCCTTAAACTGCACCACACACCGAACAACTGGTACCTCGCCACTTACACTTCTGACTCGACGACCAAACTGCGTACCTCCCGAGCTGTTAAACCTGGTCAATCTCGACAATGCTTCAATCGATCCGGAGCTACTGGAACGGCATGTACAACGAAGGATGACCGAACAGTCGATAAAAGATAAACAGCGATTTGATAGAGGTCGAGCAAGGATACGTAATTTCCAGCGTGGAGACTTTGTTTTGATAAAAAACAATCCAAGGAACCAAACTTCTTTAGATTTAAAATTTAGTGCACCTTACGAAGTTCACAGGGTTCTACAGAACGACCGCTACCTAGTGAAGAAGGTGGTAGGCCACGGCCGGCCTCGCAAGGTCGCACACGACCAGCTCCGGCGAGCCCCACAACCAGGCGCTGGAGTCCAGGCTGTCGTGTCGCCCACAGATGATCCGCAACCAGGGCCATCCGGCCTGACGCCACCAACCCGTCGCCAACCGATGACACCACACAAATCTGAAACTGATTCTTCAGACTGAAAAAAAAAACCCGGTGAGAATCTTTCATTTTATTCACACACAACATAACACTAGAAAATATAAAAAAAAATGAAAGAAAAAAAAAATGAAAAAAAAAGAGTAAAAAAAAACCAATAGTGCTATGGCATGAGGGGCCTACTAATAGCAAACTGAGACATTTACTGTCGACACAGTTTAAAACCTTATCCAGAAAGAAAAATAGTCCCCTGTGTACCACGGCGTTCGAGACCGCCCAGAGCACAGCATCAACCTGTCCAACATTCCTTTAGAGCCTCTGTTATAACAGCATCGACCTTTCTCAACCCTTCCTTCCTTCTTTACTTCTAAGTTTATTATTATTATTATTGTATAGTGCATGAGCATATGCGCAGTACTTTACTTACTACGTTTGTTAATGTTGTACTGGGCGTAGAAAATATTTATCTCTACAATTTTCCGTGTCCACTTAGTGCATTGGCATATGCGCAGTACTTATAGAAACAAAGTGCTTATTTATTACTCTATACTGTTGTCACGTGGAGTGAACAGATTATGAATTTCGAATCGCTTACTAGTCTCATACTATAGGCTAGTGTGTACTGTGGAAGTGCCTAGCCTCAAAATATTTTATTTACATTTACAGATTATGATGCAGCCACAAGGAGCAACGCAGAGCACGCATTGCATATCAGAATGGCCGTGTCGCCGCGACGATTGATCGAGGCTTCTGTTATTTATTTTTAATTGTTTCCAATTGATTGAACAAATTATGAGAACTTGATTTAAGAACACAAATTGATATTTAGAAAATTAATTAAGTAATCTTTATTATTTTAATGGATTATTTTCATAAAAGATTAAGTGTGTTGATTAAGTAATAACTATAGTGTTTCCAAGTAAGTCACTTATTTTGTTTACTTGCTTATCTGGCTTTAATTTACATCAACAGAGCTTTGTTAAATCAAGAAATGAATTTAGAAATCACTTAGCAATGCTTGATAATAATAGGCCTTTCGGCGATTTATTGTAAATATGAGCAATTTGATTAAGTAGCAACTATGGTGTTTCCGATTAAGTTACTTCTTATGTTTATTTGTTTATTTGGCTTTAATTTACATAAAATAAGCTTTGTTAAATTAAGAAATGAATTAAGAATTCACTTAGTAATGCTTCATAATAGGCTTCCGCTGATTTATAATAAATAGGAGCAAAAGCAGCGCCATCTACGCGCGATAAAATAGTAGTTTGCATTGGCGGGAAAGATGGCGAGGCTTCTTGCTTGAGAAACGAATTTTTGATTCAGTTTGGTGTTGAATTTTGAGCTGTGCACACTTGTAAGTTGAACCTTTATAATTATAATAAAAGTTGATTAGTTTGTTAGACCTGCTTTTAATTTCTTTTCATAATAAGTTTATTTCACAGTATTTTAGAAACCAGTAACATTCAGGTGTTTTCTTTTAAAGAAGTTTAGATTTTTTTTCATCAGTCAGAGTTAATTATTCTTGTTGTAGAACTGATGATGACTATAGTGATAAACCAATGACTTTGCTTATTTTAAACAGTTAATTTATAGCCTTCCTTCGATAAGAGTTTGTTTTAAAGTATTTTAGGGACCAGATATTCAGGTGTAGCTTTTGAACGAAGTCTAGATTTTCTTTAGTCAGGATTAATTATTCTCGTTGTAGAACCGATGGCTATAATGATAAGCCAACGGTTCTGCTTATTTTTAAAAAAAAGTTAGTTTTTAGTTTTTCTTCGATATATCTAATCTAAAGTTTAGAGGAAGGAAATAGTGAGAGCTATAATTATCTGGCATCTCAGAATATATTTTTCAATACACATACTACAGTGAAGTGAAAAAGTTAAAAAAAAAATACTTACCTACAAAATAGTAACAAGTAATGTATTCACCAGAACTAGGTTAACCGAATACAAAAACCAATTACAAACAATAGCTGGAAAGTGGTGTGTTGTTTTATATTATAAAACCGGCATTGGACAGCGTTTCCGTTTCCTGTAAAAACATCCACAACGGAAAACATGCATAAAGTAACGATAACTTTGTATTTAACCTAAGGTCGGAACTCGGATATACGTTAGGGCAGTTTACGATGCGAGTAAAGTTTAGCCACAGAATAAATATAGGTAAAGGTTTAGCTATAACGGTAGCCTATTTAGGCTAAACTTGGAGGCTCGGACACCGGTCGAGGCATCCGTGGCAGCCAGCCCACGTCACGATTGAGTGATCACTCCGAAAGAACATCTCAGGCACAGCCATGACACACTCTGTACATGAGAGTTCGAGCGCCAGCGACCTTGAGCCAGAGCGTGTAAGCGCTAGGGTTGATACCGAAATGGAATTAAGACTTGTGGCAAAGGAAATTACATAGTAGGTATGTTAGGAAATAAACTTGTGCAAGGACATGTTAATGAAAGATAGGTTTGATTTATAATAAGTTTTTGTAATCTTTTAATTATATAAGGTAAGTACACATCATAAATTGCAACCTTTATACTTTATTTTCTGTTATTTATCATATAATCATTTTTTTAATCTCTTAACGTGTTAATGAAGGAAAGGTTTGATTTATAATCATTTTTATTAGGGTTCCGTACCCAAAGGGTAAAAAACGGGACCCTATTACTAAGACACCGCTGTCTGTCGGTCTGTCACCAGGCTGTATCTCATGAACCGTGTTAGCTGGACAGTTGAAATTTTAACAGATGATGTATTTCTGTTGCCGATAAAACAGCAAATACTAAAAACAGAATAAAATAAATATTTAAGGGGGGCTCCCATACAAGAAAAGTCCTTTTTTTTTTTTGCCGTTTTTTGGTACGGAACCCTTTGTGCGCGAGTCCGGCTCGCACTTGGCCGGTTTTTTTATTTATTGTCAATTTTACCTACTTGCGAGTTTACGAGGTTTAATCGTCTGAAATCCTTATTTTCAGAGCTTTTTGTTATAATTAAAGTCAGGTTAAAGGAACGGTAAGGGCATGACTAATATTTCGTATATTTTAACTTATAAAATAGTCGATAAATATTTATTTTATTAAAATTCAAAATATGGTAAAGTTGCAATAGTAGGTCCCATCAACTATGGCAACTTTGACATATTTTTGTTATTTTAAAATAAGATATAAATTTATCGCTTACTCTATAGGTACTTACTTTTCTGGATCACTGGGCAATACGAAGAAACTTTTATCAGGATTTTGTTTCTGGTTGTTGCCACAGCCATAAACACAACAATAACGCCCACCGCCGGGCATGATTAATTATCTAACAATTAAATAATGTAAATTAAACGCGTATCTAGTCAATCCGTGCGAAATGCGGTACAATACGGATTGCGGTGGGACAAGCGAGCGGCGAGCGAAAGTAGAAAGAACCCTTGCCCGAGTAAGTCGGCGACTAACAGCTGCACTCCCCGCGCGCCGCGCGCAGCCCCCGCGCGCCTCCAGACACGCACACATAGCCGCGAGCGATTTTACGAGCATACATGCGCGAGTGTCGTTTCTTTTCGCGTTAGAGTATATATTCTGTGTCTCAGGTGAAATACGATCGCAGCTTTGTGACGAAGATATTTTATGACCAGTAAAGGTGGTAAAAATAAAGCTGCATTACCCTGTTTAAGTTTTTAAGATCACCGTTTTCGGTCATAACTTTTTAATCGAATTTGTCCTTTTAGTAGAATTGGAGAAGAACTAATGATTGAATTATTCGTTATTTACAAACGGATTACTTGCTCTAAAAGCTGTTGATTTAATCTTATTATTGTTTATTCGTATCGAATCAAAATTTCACGCTAAACAGTGTGCTCAATCCCTGTCACAACTAATCAGGGCTCACGCCTTTCCCACCATCTGCTGAATAATACTGATGTATCTCATTATGTGGTGTCACTGTCGCGACAGTGTCATCGGGCTGATCATCTGTCCGCGCCATTTAATCTGTGACTGGCACTATGCCAGTACATACCTATTCTGTGGACCTTTTCACTGATAAACTTCCAACTTCCGCTACTTTGAAATTTTATGGTTCGCATCGAATGTAAATAAAACTGGAAACAGCTAGCCAGATTTTTAATTGTAATACTAGATTATGGGACAATAATTATGGCTTACTCTGACAATAAAACTTGATAACCTAACGTCTGTTCGTTTTTATCCATCAAATATTTTAGTTTTGTTAGGTGCTTTTTATAGTACAATAATAACTTTAGAAATAGTAACTGCCAATCAGATCCCCACAGATTTCCCCAATAACACAGAGACATTGTTGATACACATCGAACCGATGTAATTGTTATGTCGCGAGACGTCTGTGCTCGTGTTGACTACGCCGATAAACATGTAATCAACCGAACTAGACGCGTGTTACCATCAATTACACTAGAAGTGAATAGATTTTAAAATACAAACGTGAAAAATATTGAGATACGTGAAAGTAGGGAAAATTTAAGCATTTTTAAGTGGTTTCTTCCTTTTGGACATGCCAATTTATCGTAAAAAATACAAACATAGATTTCACGAAAAAAAATAAGAGTTATGAAAATAATTAATACAGTTAATATTATTAGGATAGAATAAGTATATTGACAAAGATCAATGGAGGATTTTGAAGCCACCAACCATCAACAGTCATACTGCATACTGTAGTTTAGTATAAACCTACTTGTTTTTATTGCTTAATAAATGAGGTTATGAAGTAATAAAAACAATTTCGTAATTACAGTAATATCTAGCTAGAAGATTAAACGATCAAGCTATCCAGTGATCAAGGCGACCCAGAAATCCAAAAATCGGATAGACTTTGGCACATTAAAGAGAGGCAAAATTAGCCGTGCCTTATCCGTGTTCCAGTGTTTTCATCCGTAGAATATTGTTTGAGTAAATTCGATATTAAAGGGAGTTATGACAGTTTTATTGGACCGCCCGCCCAAGCCCCGGGCCCCGGGCCCCGGGTGGCTACCGACATTAGCAGCCATTGAACTGCCCCCAACGGGCCCTGCCGACTCATGCTCCCCGGCCCGGAGGAATTTTACAACGTGTAAGTAATTTTAAATTAAAAGCTTTTTCATGAAATATTGAGAGAAGGTAGAATTTATTGAATGAACAAAAATAAACTTTGGGAACTGAAATAATATGCCAGAGATTATTGTGTTTTAAAAATGCTGTAATTACTTTGAACTTAGATTTACTATTAAAATTTACCTATGATGAGATTTGATTTAAAAGTTTTCCCTGTGTAAAAATTAATTTGAAATCGAAGACACTTTACGCGACCATCAAACTGAACAACATTTACTATAAGACCAACTCGCAGGCTGAAATCGCGGAAAGAAAATCAGCTACATTTCGATATTTTTGTTATTAATTTTTGTATGAAACAGCTGTTTTTTCCCCGATTTCAGAGTTGGTCCCATAGTAAAAGTCCACGTGAGCCCACGACAGTATTGCCTACGTCATAATAATATGACATCACGATGAAATGCATAGCACACGGTCGGAAAAGTTGTGCTGAGCGAGTATCAGAAGATTATCGCAAATAGAATTGGCCGGAAGCTTGAGAAAATCTTCCACTTCCGGTCAAAATTTTAAGATTATATTTACGTCATGACGTGACATCAGTAACGCGCTTTCGCTTGCGGGCTCACGGACTATAACACGTATTTTCACTGTCAAGCGAAAACTGATCACAATATTCTTTTGCTTGTAATAATAGCAAAACAACCTCTTTATTTCATTCTCAAAGAGGCAAAATTGAAATAAGCCTTATTTGGTATTCAAACAACGTTTCACTCACATTTCGTTAAGACGTAATAGAAAACAACGAGATATTATTACAGGGGCATCGCTTTTAAGCCTATTCCATTTTTTGTTCCTGAAAAGTGTAAAGATAATGAACGCGGGCGAGGTCGCCGCTTCGGCTCATTATCTGGTTTGTCTCAATTTTTCCCACCATTAGTCATCTTTGTCCGGACTTAACTGAAATCCCGCCCGCCCATCGTTTTTCGCCCTAAGTATCAGTGCAGACCCCTACTTAGTTATTAGCATGATATTTTAAATATATTTCAATGACAAAATCTCCTCTCATTATTCATAACTAGCGGCCACCCGCGACTTCATCTGCATCGACAGTTATTTCTCTATCCCTCGGGAACAGTATCTTTTTTCGGGATCGGTTGAGTAGTTAAGACGTGAAGGCGTAACAAACAAGCAAACAAACAGACTTTCGCATTTATAATATTAGTAAGGATATATTAAAAAAAACTTTTTGTTTCGATACGTTTTCTCATAGTCAAAAACAAAGTCAAAAATAGCTTTTTTCAAATAAACTTAATTACTAAGTACTTTTGAACCGTCTATATTTTCTTACCACCACACTTGTACTATTATGTATTCTGTGCCACCACCCGTTCCAGACTTTTTTAACTGACAAGAAGAACGAGCGCAAGTAACTTATCAGCTTTATAGGTAAGTAACTTACGAGGAGCTCGATGGCGCAGTGGTTTAGCGCCTGGCTCAGCTGGATTGCGGAGGTTAAACAACTTTCGCAAGGGTCGGTTATGGGAGAGGTGACCAAAAATGTTTTATCTCGAGCTCCTCTGTGCTTTGGTAGGCACGTTAAGCCGTTGGTCTCGGCTGCATTTGCGTCGTTAACACCCACCAATCCGCATTCGGCCCTTGTGGTGGGTTATGGCCCATCCTCCTTATCCACCTATAAGGAAGGCCTGTGCCCCAGCGTGGGGACGTTGAAATGGCTGATGGTCAAATTATTCTCTCCCAGTAAAATAATTGGACAAAATTCCATACAAAGTCCATGTGTGTAGTGTAGAAAAGTTTGAAACACGTGGGACATCCATCTGAAAACTCGCAGAAATAATCTATCACAGATGGTTGTACCAAAGCTAAAAGTAGTAAAACACTGCGTTAGGTATCAGGCAGCCTTCCAATAGGGAATATGCATAAGTCACCGATTTTGATGAAATTGAGCTTGATCGCTGCGGACACTTATAAAAACTTATTACACTTTACAGTCAGATAGAATATCGAATAAGAAATAATATTTTGTATGACACATATGTACTTAAACGCAAAATTTAGGGAGATAATTGAAGATTATTGGCTAACTCCATATTAAACGCGCCGAAACACACCTGAAACGTGATGTGTGACGTCACCATTTTGTATGGAGCGTTTTCGGCGGGTGCTGCTGCGCGCTAACTTCAAGTAACAATATCACGAGAAAAAAACGCAAGAGAAAAGTTTTAATATTACAGTTAATTTTCTCACGCATTATACTTTTGATTAAGATTAAAAAAAAAATTGATGCATATTCGTTATTACGCTAAAATCTATTGTTGACTATAAACTATTTCAAAGACAATTAAGAGACTTCTTGTTAAAGAAAATTGTTATTGTTTAAATGAATTTGTTGGACAAAAGTATTATTAATTTCGGAACGCATTTATTTTTTTATTTTATTCTCATTAACTAGTTATTTGACATTTCGTCGCGTTTCTGCGTTAACCTCGTAATTACAAAATATGAACTTTACAGGAACTAATAAAAATGATTAATTTTTAATTTATTATAAAATTTCCGGAAGACCTTACGTAAATACGTTTAAGGTAGAAATTTGAGTGGTTGAGTGTAGATACGAGGTAAAAGAATACAATTTAAATACCATAATGCATTATCTATTGCTGTTACAAGTTTTTGTCTCGGAACCGTCATAAATTGAAAAATCTTACCATGTAAAAAAAATGAAAAACCAAAAAAATGCACTTACGAGGTTAACGCAGAAACACGACGATTTATGAAATATTTTTTGACATGCCTTTTTACGTTTGCCGATTGATCAATTTAATTTTTTTGATGATTTTTGTATTTTTTTCCGACACAAATTATTTTGTTATGGAATAAATGAATTATGTAGTAGGTACTACCAAATTGTTACTTTCCTTAAACTAATTATTAAGTATCGTCTGAGTTCTTTTAAATTCTGCTTAAACTTAAAACTTTATTTAAACTTTATTTATCCTGTTACTCGTAGTATTTTTTCACATTTTTATTTCAACAAATCGTTAGCAAACAGCGCAGCAGTAATTCCTCCCGATGCAGCAGCAATTCTTCCTGATGCAGCTGAGCTATCGACACAATCAAATAAACAGCGTGTTGCGAGTAGCCGACGTGTAGTCACGTCTGACGTGCGGCGACGTGACGCTGGACGGCCGGAGATGTTCTATTTATTGTCACATATACTCGACAATGTTATTGAATTGAAATCTAGAACTGAGAACAACCTTTTATAAACTCCTCCATCCTCCATCGATATACGAAACATTTCTTTTACAGTTTAATTTTTGTTCTATAATGATAACAATGTACTCTTTTTAATAGTCAGTCAGTACCTAATTGAAGGATTAAACAAGGTTGTTTCGTGATTATTTTCTTCATTATCATCATCATATCAGCCGCACGACACCCACTGCTGGGTATAGGCCTCCCCCAAGGATCTACGACGATCGGTCCTGCGCTGCCCGCATCCAGTGGCTTCCCGCGACCGTTACCAGATCGTCGGTCCACCTTATTGGGGGCCTACCATGGAGCGTCGTCCGGTGTGCGATCGATAATTTTCTTAACTACAAGTATTCTAACATCAATCTTTATTTGTCGATCCAATATAAGATAGCAAATTAATACCAACTTACTCCAAGTCACGTGACGTCATCAGGGAGCAAGTTTGTCGATAGTTTGGGTGATAACGTCACTTTTTCCGCTCCTAATGATCCGAGCCAAGGAGCAACAAGTTATCTTGTTTCTTCACAAGTTATTGCACAGATATGCCTCGTATCTTCTAAATGTTATAAGGGATTTGCTGACAACAGTAATAACTGTTATACTTTCATAAGTGAACCTTTCTCGTATTCAAGATTAACGATAACTTTTTAGTTTTTATGGTTAGAACCAACAAGGTTACTACTCCATTGGTGGCAAGTGGAACCTTATTTTAAAGAGCCTTGTAATTGTAACACCAGTTGTGTGAGTCGAGGCTTCAGAAGTGTAACCCTATTCTGTGTAACACGTTTATAATGGTGTTAATGGAGACTAAGTAGTAGGGAAGTTTTTAGGAGAGCGCTACAATTCAAGTAGAAGGTGGGAGTTATACATAACATCCCTTGTATTTTATTGTATTAGGCCACGTACGCACCGATAGGTGGCTTGCTAGCGCCTAGCACCCATTTTGGGTATTAATTTTCCATTTTGGGTATTTTGGGTCCTGAAAATAGCGTAATGAAATACTAAGTGAGCGACGGATTGAGGGTGACTACAATCTTGTTTGCTCGTTTTACGTATTTTTAGTTATCTACAGTTAGTCGCCCGTTTGGTTATTGTGTCACCAACAAAATGAACCGCTGCCGGGTTTAGTATTTAAGTATCCAATTAACAGTCGCCTCTATTATTTTCCAGTCACCCAATCAAAAATACCCCTTTTGTGTATAGTCGTGAGGAACAGAAATGAGGAGATCTGCAGGCGAACTAAAGTAACCGACATCGCTCGAAGGATTGCTCAGCTAAAGTGGCAGTGGGCTGGACACATAGCGAGAAGAACCGATGGCCGTTGGGGCGGAAAGGTTCTTGAATGGCGACCGCGCACCGGACGGCGCTCCGTGGGTAGGCCCCCGACAAGGTGGACCGACGATCTGGTGAAGGTTGCCGGAAGCCACTGGATGTGGGAAGCACAAGACCGATCGTCGTGGAAATCCTTGGGGGAGGCCTATACCCAGCAGTGGGTGTCGTGCGGCTGATATGATGATGATGATGTGTATAGTCGTACATTTTACTAAAATTTAAAAGAAATATTATTTTAACTGTGTTCATGAACATCATTTCCATTTAAGTACTGGTTTCTCTGTTCTACTTTACCGTGCAATTAACAGATCTAATTGAGCATAATAAAGTTAAGAAAGTAAATTTTGGCCAAGGGTAGCAGGTTCGTTACCCGCGTTTATCGCGAGCAACAAATGACGCGGCCCCTGAATGACATAAAATTGACTGTCATTAAACATAATAAGGCTTCATCAGGCGACTGTTTGATGGAAAAAGTAATTTTGATGTTTGATGAGTTTCAAGAATTTTGAGATTTTGTTTACTGTGCGTTTATAATGAATAATGTTTTATTAGACCAAATTAAAGTATAAATTATAAAAAAAAATATTAGTAAGAACTAAAATTATGAAGAAAAATAAAGAAAACAGACAAAACACAACTACTCGTAAAGAACGATACTTACACGACCCTTGCGTATGCTAACGCACTGCCTTAAAATAGAGCGCTGTGATTGGTTCATTTGTTTTGACGTATAGTACGAAGTTAACATCTTGAAATTGGGTGGCGATTGCGTGAAACGCGTATTTTGGGTATGCGTAGCGGTGAGGTACGCGGGCGGGGCGGGAGAGAAGCGCGCGCTATTGGTTGCTCACAAGAGCACATGCGCGAAATCATCCCCATTCCGTCGAAAAAAATTCAAGATGTTTGCCTTGTACTGTATTGTGTGATTGGTGGTTGGTATCGGGAACAATTTTGTCTATTTGCCTTTTTCTTTACATATAAAGAGTAAGGAAAATAACTTCACTTCTGCACTTTTTCGATGTTTTTCGTTGCTTTCATCACTTTCATTTTCACAATTAATTTTCTTGAATAAAAGTAATTGAAGCAACTTCATAATATGTTAAAGTGTATTTTGATGTAGAATTCAATACGTTTCCGCTATTATTTACGCCAAAAATATGAGCCAAACAAGCGCTTTTGGTTTTTACAATCTGTGATGTTTATACGCAATTTAATATTTGTAGCAACTAGATAATCTCTTTAGCTTGTCATAATAGGGAATATGCATAAATTTTTTTTTTAATCTTAATCAAAAGTATAATGCGTGAGAAAGTTAACTGTAATATTAAAACTTTTCTCTTGCGTTTTTTTCTCGTGATATAGTTACTTGAAGTTAGCGCGCAGCAGCACCCGCCGAAAACGCTCCATACAAAATGATGACGTCACACATCACGTTTCAGGTGTGTTTCGGCGCGTTTAATATGGAGTTAGCCAAAAATCTTCAATTATCTCCCTAAATTTTGCGTTTAAGTACATATGTGTCATACAAAATATTGTTTCTTATACGATATTCTATCTGACTGTAAAGTGTATTATATCCGAAAATGAAAAAAAAATATCGTCATTTTCCCCTGATTTCATCGTGTGATAAAACTAGGATTATACATTTTTTTTATTTTTTTTCCTGTTCCATCATGTTTTTATAAGTGTCCGCAGCGATCAAGCTCAAATTCATCAAAATCGGTGACTTATGCATATTCCCTATTATGATTTAGGGCTTTGGGTAACTAACTATGGACATGTGGCGTCATCATTTTTATTAGCGGCCACTCTTGGAAGTTATTTTTTTATAAGAACAGTTCAATAGAAACAAATTTTAGTATAGAGCTCATATAGCTAAATGACATCGGAGCCAAGATATTAACCTGGTTGCTCACAAGAGCACATGCGCGAAATCATCATCAAAAAAAATCAACGATTTAAAGCATTTTCCTTACCAAACTAATTCCTAGAGCATATTTTCATAATCATCATCATCATATAAGCCGCATGACACCCAATGCTTGGTTTAGGCCTGCCCCGAGGATCTCCACAACGATCCAGCGATGCCCGCATCCACTCCGGTAATCATTCAAAGATCTTCGAGCATTGTGTTCAGGTTTTTCAACACGAAGATGATGAAACGAAGATGTGTTAGTCATCATCGTCATATCAGACGCACGACACCCACTGTTGGGTATAGGCCTTCCCCAAAAATCTCCACGACGATCGGTCCTGCGCTGCCCGCATCCAGCGACGCACCGCGACCTTCACCCTCACGTCGGTCCACCTTGTCGGGGGCCTACCCACGGAGCGTCGTCCGGTGCACGCGAGCCATTCAAGAACCTTTCCGCTCCAATGGCCATCTGTTCTTCTCGCTATGTTATGTGCCCAGCCCACTGCCACTTTAGCTGAGCAATCCTTCGAGCAATGAAAGTTACTTTTTTTCTCATGCGGATCTCCTCATTTCTGATTCGGTCACTCAGGGAAACGCCGAGCATGGCTCTCCATCGCACGCTGGGTGATCTTGAGCCTCCTTATGAGACCCATAGTATAGCGAACCACGTTTCACTGCCGTAAGTCATCACTGGCAACGCACACTGGTCATAGAATTTTATCTTGAGACACTGAGGTAAATCGGACGCGAAGATTTTTCGAAGCCTCTCGAATGCTGCCCATCCGAGTTGGATTTGACGAGAGATCTCTTTCTCGAAGTTAGACTTACCTAACTGGACTGTCTGTCCTAGGTATACGTAATGGTCAACAACTTCAAGTGTAATGTTTCGAACATAAACTGGAGCGGGTACTACATGGGCATTTGACATGATTTTTGTCTTATCCATATTCATCCTGAGACCCACTCTTTGGGAAGCATTACGGAGATCTTCGAGCATTGTGTTCAGGTCTTCCAAGGTCTCCCTGTCTCACACCTCGCTGCAGTTGGGTAAGATTTGTGCTCTGGTTCTGTACTCGGATCGACATGGTGGCATTTTCGTATAAATACCTCAACACCTCAATATACCTGTAGTCCACTTGGCGCCTCTGGAGAGACTGCAGCATCACCCAAGTTTCTATCGAATCAAAGGCTTTCTCATAGTCCACGAACGCCAAGCAAAGTGGCAGATTATACTTCTCAGTCTTCTTTATAACCTGCCGCAGCGTATGAATGTGGTCTATGGTGCTAAAGTCTTTTCGGAACCCGAATTGTTTCTGAGGTTAGAAGTCGAGCTGCGAGTGAGACGATTCGTAAGGACTCTCGAAATCAACTTATAGACATGGCTCAGAAGTGGGATGGGTCTGTAGTTCTTTAAGAGGGACTTGTCACCCTTTTTAGAGTTCCGTAGCCTTAATGGCAAGAAACGGAACCCTTATAGATTCACCATGTCTGTCTGTCTGTCTGTCCGTCCGTATGTCACAGCCACTTTATTCCGAAAGTATTAGGATTACACAGTTGAAACTTGGTAGGTAGATGTATTCTGTTAACCGCTTAACGAATTTAATACAAAAATAAAAAAAATATAAGATTAAGGGGGGGCTCCCCATACATGGAACTGAAACTGAAAAAAAAATTGTTGTTCAAACCAATACGTGTGGGGTATCTATAGATAGGTCTTTTAAAATGACATTGAGGTTCCTAAGACGATTTTTTTTCAAAGTCAACCGTTTGAAAGATAAACACCGCCAAAGTGGTAAAATATGTGTCCACCCCCCTCTAACTTTTGAAATAAGAAAGTGAAAAATCTAAAAAAAATATATGCTGTAAATCTTAATAAACACTTTCAACCAAAATTGGTTTGAACGAGATATAGTAATTAGTTTCCGAGATATATCATATTTTCCAAAACCGCAAATATAACTTTGTCATTCATACCAAAACAAAGTTATTTTTGCAGACGGAAAATAATAGTGGTATTAAATATCGTATGGTATAAGGTAACTACGGAACCCTACTGCGCGTGGCCCGACACGCACTTGACCGGTTTTTAAAGAACAAAATCACCTCATTTATGTTGATGACGGAATTAAAAAGCTTTTGGAGGACTTGTCGATGTCGTAGTTCATATGGCTGAGCATGAGATCTTGAAAGACCTGAACAAAATGCTCGAACATCTTTGTGATTCCCAGAGTCGATGCGGGTAGCGCTAGATCGTTGGAGATTCTCGAGGAAGGTCTAAACCCAGCATTGCATTTAGGCAGCTTATATGATGATGATGAGAATATGCTGTAAGAATTAGTTTCGTCAGGAAAATGCTTTAAATCGTTGATTTCCTTTGAAAAATACAACGGTTAATATCTCGGCTCCGATGTCATTTAGCCATATGAGCTCGATACTAAAACTTATTTCTTTTAAACTGTTCTTTCGAAATAAATAAATTCCAAGAGTGGCCGCAACATTTGAGAACGACGCCAACGTTACCCAAAGCCTTCTTATTATTATGAAATAAAACATTTTTTAACGGATACTAGCGCGGTTTTATTGAAAGTTCTTTAGTAATTAGTTGGTATTTGGTTTGATTTTTGGTTTTCCCGACGTCTCGGCACCTTTGCAGCTGCCGTGGTCACGGGGGACTGCTGCAAAAGTGCAAAGCTGCGGCAGCTGCAAAGGTGCCGAAACGTCGGGAAAACCAAAAATCAAACCAAATACCAACTAATTACCAAAGAACTTTCAATAAAACCGCGCTAGTATCCGTTAAAAATTGTTTTATTTCATGTCTAGTGAGCGCGTAAGCTTGAGAAGTGAATACTTCTTATTATTATATTAAAAAAATGAGCCCACCCCCTTCAACCATGTTTTCCTATTATAGACCCTTAATTAAGTTACTGAACCGTGATGCTGAATCGCAATCTCTTTTGTTGCTCTTTAAAAAAGGAAGGTATAAACAATGCAGTATATTATTGGAATCCCAATTTTTTTATGCCACCCGCCGTCTCAAAGTAATCCGACTATTTTCAGAAGCTATCAATATCAAAGTGATCATTTATCTATTTAATAAATCTATTTTTTACGTATTCTTGTAAGCATTCAGAAAATATTTAATTTTACCTTCGAAAAGTTTACAAGCGTAAGCGACAAATACTAAACTTTCAGTAAAGCAAAATGTAAATAGAAAATAAAATGGTGAAGCTTTATTTTCTCCTAACAAAGTACCTAGATAAAAGAAGTTGAAAATTTGATCCCCGAGCGCTGAGGACGGCAAACCGAGATAAATTGAAATAGATTGAGTCACAAACTTATTATTTTAGCAAAAATGAAGCGATGTCAAGCCCAACTACGAGGGCCTACAATTTTGCGCAAAAGAACAAAATCTGAGATTTTGCCCTAATGCGACTATTAGCAGATTATCACGTACATTTGCTGGCGAAATGAACAGCTTAAAAGAAGAAGACGCGCGAGTGATTTTAAACTTTATAACGGACTAGCTTCTGCCCGCGACTTCGTCCGCGTGGATATTAGACGAAATCCTTTTAAGGAACCTTTAACCAGGATCCGGCCAGCCATTTTAAAGCGATTAGGCGAGTCCCCATCAAGCGCGCTGCCTCGCGAGGCAAGAAATTTGCCGCGTGTGGCGGGCCTCGCACAAGGCTTCCAGTTCCCGTTTCCGTTCCCGCTCCCGTTCCCGTTCCCCGTTCCCGTTCCGTTCCCGTCCCGTTTGCGTTCCCGTCCCGTAAACGTCCCGTAACCGTCCCGTACCCCTTACGTTTCCGTTCCCGTTCCCATCCCGTTCCTGTCCCGTTCCCACCCTGTTCTCGTTCCCGTTCCCGTCCCTTTATATTCCCGTTCCGTTTCCGTTCCGTTCCCGTTCCGTTCACGTTTCTTTCCCGTTCCCATTCCCGTTCCGTTCCCGCTGCGTTCCCGTCCCGTAAACGTCCCCTAACCGTCCCGTACGCCTTACGTTCCCGTTCTTGTTCCCGTTCCGTTCCCGTCCGGTTCTTGTTCCCGTTCCCATCCTGTTCTATTCCCGTTCCGTTCCCGTTTCATTCCAGTTTCGTTCCTGTTTCGTTCCCGTTCCGTTCCTGTTTCATTCCCGTTTCGTTCCGTTCCTGTTCCGTTCCCGTCCGATCCCGTCCCGTACTCGTCCCGTACCCCTTCCGTTCCCATTCCCGTACCCTTCCCGTTCTAGTTCCCGTTACCGTCTCGTTCCCGTTCCGTTCCGTTCCGTTCCGCTCCGCTCTGTTTCGTTCCGTTCCGTTCCGTTCCATTCTGTTCCGTTCCGTTCCGTTCCGTTCCGTTCCGTTCTGTTCCGTTCCATTCCGTTCCGTTCCCGTGCCCGTGCCCGTTCTGGTTTCCGTTCCCATTCCCTGGATGTGCATGTCCAGGTCCAGGTCCATATGTGTCATGTCCACCGCGTTGGACTTCAAAATAAATCTAATTTTCGCAATCACCATCCCATAAAACCTCAAAAACGACATCCATATCGATTTTTATGTTACTCACCCCACTTACCCTCTAAGGGGTTGATTTTCAAAATCCCAAAATATATATTTAGACGTACTCCTACGAATTTTAAAGTTGTAATTTCGATTTTGTATTATTTATCCATACAAAATTTGAACCCCATTTTTACCCCTTTAGGGGTTAAATCATGTCCACCGTGTTGGACTTCAAAATAAATGTCATTTTTGCAATCGTCATCCCAGAAAACCCCAATAACGACATCTATATCGATTTTTATGTTTACTCACCCCATTTACCCCCTAAGGGGTTGATTTTCAAAATAACAAAATATATATTTGCCTATTTATTTTTAGATGTGCTCCTACGAAGTTTTAAGTTGTAATGTCTATTTTATATTATTTTTCCATACAAAATTTGGACCCCATTTTCACCCCTTTAGGGGTTAAATCATGTCCACCGTGTTGGACTTCAAAATAAATGTCATTTTTGCAATCGTCATCCCAGAAAACCCCAATAACGACATCAATATCGATTTTTATGTTTACTCACCCCATTTACCCCCTAAGGGGTTGATTTTCAAAATAACAAAATATATATTTGCCTATTTATTTTTAGATGTGCTCCTACGAAGTTTAAAGTTGTAATGTCTATTTTATATTATTTTTCCATACAAAATTTGGACCCCATTTTCACCCCTTTAGGGGTTAAATCATGTCCACCGTGGTTGGACTTCAAAATAAATGTCATTTTTGCAATCATCATCCCACAAAACCCCGATAACGACATCCATATCTATTTTTAGGTTTTTTTTAACCCTTTTCACCCCCATTTCATCCCCTTTGGAGTTGAAATCCTAACAAAAACAATCTACGTTGCTTTAGATTTCTATCCATAAGCCTAAATTATAAATTTAGCGATTTTTACTTCGAAAATGAAGGATTTTCTTTAATACATAACTTCATCCCCCTTTTGACCCCTTCAGAGGTAGAATTTTGAAAAACGCTGAGACCCGTATTTATTAATTTTCAATCGTCAGCCTAAACACAAAATTTGAAGATTCTAGCTTCAAAACTGAGGGACTTTCATACAAACTTTCATCCCTTACTTCATCCCCTTAGGGATGGAATTTTCAAAAATCCTTCCTTAGTGGATGCCTACACTGTATAAAGTATCTGTGTGCAAAATTTCAAGTCTCTAGGTCCAGCGGTTTGGGCTGTGCGTTGATAGATCAGTCAGTCAGTCAGTCAGTCAGTCATTCAGTTTACGATTTTATATATTAAGATTGGTTATGGGTGATAATGCTGTGTGGTTTTTATTGTATATTTTTTGTTGGTAATCAGGAGACGCTCACGTAGTTCTGGGGCCATGTTCGGGGTTGCCAGTTGTTTGTCTAATATCTGGGCGGATTGGGCGAAGGTTAGCGTGCGCTCATCCAATTACGAGAGGGCGCAAGAAGTTGATTACGACCAGAGATGATTTGGATTTGATTGCCGCAATATTGATTGGATAAATCGCTACAATATCCTCGTGTTTGACCACTTGTGTGTTCCAGCCGAGAAACCGGTAATTGTTTTTTTTTTCACCGAGCAAAGCGGAAATTCATATGTGGGGTGACGATATTATTGATATATTTTCAGATATATTTATTTAGCTTGGAAACTGGATATGTAAATAATAATACAATATTACTTTGTATACACCGTCATTTTGTAGTCGTTTTAATTAACTTAAGGGTGTGTTGTACCAATGAAAATAAACATTTCTGCCCAAGAAACATGGGTCGAAAAACGACAAAAAAAATTGGGTCTCCCATACTAAGTAGACAGCTAAAACATTTTATTAGTATGGGAAAGTCAATTTTTTTTGTCGTTTTTCGACCCATGTTTCTTTGACAAAAATGTTTAGTTCCATTAGTAGAACACTCCCTTAAGTTAATTAAAACGACTACAAAATGACGGTGTATAATCATAATTAAACCAGGTACCTAGTTGTTTTTACAGTATAGTAGGTATCAAACACGATTTTTTAGCAATCCATTATGGTTCAGCACTGTTTAAACATAAAACGGAAATACGCGGATTGTTAATTCTCCCAGCTTTCCGTGATTGAAATCGCTGTTAATTTACTCAGGGGTAATAAAAATGTTTTGGTCCTGCGACCCGGATACGAGGAGCTATTACGTTATCTGGACTATTAGGTTATCTGGGCTATTATTCCTGTGTTTTCCTCACGCCATCCCCTAATCAGTCGATAGATGGTATGGCGCAGATTGGTTCGACAAAAACCACAATTATTTACTATCATTGGTAATTTATTCGTATGGAAGTATGGTGGAAATTAAAGTTTGGAATTGTACAATAATTGAAATATTTCCATTTGTCTAGCAATGTTTAAATACGACAACATTTTGTTGGTAATGTAATTTTTTTCATTATTTATTCATCTTAATATAAAAATAGCATTGTGAATGCAAAAATCTAAAAGTTTAAAATTATATGACTGTTTCACCTTAATTGATTGTCTAGCACCTGTAATGGGGCTGCCGTCGAATGTCGAAGTAATTCTCTTCACATTGGTGAGATGGCGCTGATCTTCAGCGGAAACGTAAAAAGTATTAGAAAATTTCACCAAATTCATTAGTGGTTCGGTATCATAATTGGTAGTGCATTGGGCCGGATTCCTAAGGGTGCGGGTTCGAATCCCGTCTGAGTTGCTACGGGTGTGTCGATTTTTTCTAATATTTTTTCATTATTTATTCATCTTAATATAAAAATAGCATTGTGAATGCAAAAATCTAAAAGTTTAAAATCATATATAATATTTAGGTTGATTTTGATAAAGAAAAATCAAAACGAAAGCAATATTAATAATAATAATAATAAAAACACTTTATTGCACACTAAGACAGGACATATTACAAAGAAAAACAATAAACAGAGAAAGCACACAAAAGGCGGCCTTATTATTATAGCCCCAGTGCTTCTATTCACATCTTAATCCAAAAGCCGTACGTCATCATCATCAGCCATTTCAATGTCCCCACTTCCTTATAGGTGGATAAGGAGGATGATCTATAATCCACCACGCAGGCCCAAAGCGGATTGGTGAGTTCTAACGACTACAAATGTAGCCGGGACCAACGGCTTAACTTGCTTCTGAAACACGGAGGAGCTCGAGATAATACATTTTTGGTCACCCATCCCATGACCGACCCTTGCGAAAGTTGCTTAACCTCCGCAATCGCTGGGCCAGGCCCTATACAAGTACCACTGCGCCACCGAGCTGTACCTACCTATCGTTTTATCGAGTTAACTGATGGCGCTGTGTCGAGATTTGATTCGGTGTAATGTGTCAGAGTGGTCCAGTGACGAGTCCATCGAACGTCAACGTCCGGAATAGGCCTATCGAATGCCTAACGAAACATTCCAAGTTCCCAACAAAACAAATTGTTCAGAGTTTTTGTGTAGGGCTAGGGCTGTCACTTGTGTAAGATTGATTTATAATACCGTGGTAATCATTAAAAGTTAATTAAAGAGTTCACGAACTGGCTAGACAGTTTTTGCAGTGACACAAGAATGTTATCAAATGAAGAGCATTTAAATGAATAAGTATTAGACAACATCACAAACACTGCTGTGATTCCGAAGTACTTAAGCTAAATACTTGTTTTTCATATTATGAAACCGAGATTACGATGAAACTACAAATACCCAGACTTGAGCCAATACTTATAATATCATTTTCCAAATTTCCGGGATCGAACTCGGGAGCCCTCCCTGGCTATCAAAGTTTCAAAGTGGGTTTTACACCAACTTTCAAGATGTCACACTTTGGAAATTGGTGCAAAACCCACTCGACTACGGAGGTCATAAGCCAAAGAATGTAGTTAATGTTTTCTTAACTGTGAGAAATATCGTCGTAGGCAGAACTTAAAATTGAAATTGACAAAATCTTCTTTGGTAAAATAGTACGTACCAACTAAGTATAAGAATACTTTGATAGTAAACGGTCACCCTTTGAACACTTGCGACGCTAGAGTACCTATTACAAATAAGGGTAGAGAGGTGATAATGTAACTTTAAAGATAAAATATTTGTCAACCCTATGGAGTACGCAACACGCTACGTCAGTCAAGCCGCCCTCGATCATTTACGACAAAAAACGCGAAGCAACAAAACAGGGTTGCCACGATAAACAACGATCCACTAATTGTGTTAGGAGCCGACCATGCCGCCTACTGACGGCAATTCCTACTTAATTGAAACTCTTGTTTTCGCTTTTAAAAAGCTGTAACGGCGAAAACATGAGTGCAATTTACTCGGAGCGGCGCTAAAAATGTTCCCGTTGGTATAAATATTATTATAAATAGTCTTCCCTCTAGCTCCTATTCTCTACCTGGATTCCAACTGATTCGTAATGATCGTGTAAGTTCCTCACATGGAGGTGTGGCTATTTATCTTCGCTCTCATATCTCTTATTCTATCCTTAGTAGATCTCCTCAACCGCCACCTCCTAATAGCGCCGAGCACCTCTTTCTTGAAATTTCTTTGTCTCATACCAAACTTCTTTTAGGTGTCTTTTATAGCCCTTCACTTCGAGTTGACTATTTTGAGTCACTTGAACAGATCCTGGAAAATTTTGCCCCCTCTTATCCTCATACTATTATTATGGGCGATTTCAACACCTGTCTGGTTAAAGACGATTCACGTGCCAAAAAATTACTGTCGGTGGTTAGTTCATCTAACTTACACATTCTTCCTCTACAGGAAACTCACCACTTTCCCAACTGCACCCCTTCGTTACTTGATCTCATAATTGTCTCCTCTTTGACTCTAGCTGCTAAGCATGGTCAGCTATCTGCGGATGCCATTTCCTACCACGACTTGGTTTACTTGTCGTACCGCATTCGTCCTCCTAAGCTAAAACCGACCGTTAAGCTTCAGCGTAGTTTTGCCAAGATCGATCATGAGCGCCTTCTTGAAGACGCTGGGAACATAAACTGGAATTCGATTTTTGCCACTGACGATGTAGATGAGCAGGTAGCACTTTTAAATAACCACCTTACCGAATTGTATGATATTCATTGCAGCGTGGTTTTTTTTGCTGTTTTGTCGATTTCCCTTAAAGGGGAAGTTTTGTTGGTAGTTTGTTTCCATTAATGATAAAATTTATTTTTTGGCAGTATGCCTCATGTCCTTTTCCTTATTTCCGTAAAAAGTCCGTTCAAAATTCGCGGCATCGACTTATAAAAAAAAAAAAAAAAAAAAAAGAAAGATTAAGATCGTATTTCTTATGGTCGTCCTTCGCCCACTTCAGGGGCCTTTGCGATGAGCCCTTATCGCAAGGATTTTTATTCAATTGTTTACCTTTCATACTAGATCCCAAAGGTTAGTGTGAAAGCAGGCCTTAAGCAGTCGTGTTTAAGGCCTGCTTTTGAACTGAAATGGTATTTTTTTTGTCCGTAATGTCGTAGGTTGTTTGACCGTGTTTGCGGGAAGTCCGATCCGATTGAAGTCGCTTTCGGCGGCGCGATGTCAGTCCAGTCCACGCGCATCGACGAGTGATCAAGTGTAGGAAGTCGGAATGCGTCGTGATGGCGCGAGACTTGGAACGCAGCGAATATCAGCTGTGATTCATTCATATGATACAAAATTTTTCGGTTGGAAGGAATTTGATTTTATAACGCTGTTAAAGTTATTGGATTCGTAATTGTTCCTGATTTAAATAATATCTTGCAGCTATTCATTGTAATTTTCGTCGGCACAATAGAATTTCGCCAAGAGGGTTTTGGCTAATAAAAGCCGCCGAGAAGAGTTCTAATTCGTGTCGTGATATCCGATCGAAGGAGGAATACTGATTGACCGGATTCTAAACCATATAAAATATATTGTTATCAAGGAGCCGCAGGTGAAGAGTGGCGTACGTATCCAGCCACGAGACAACCACTGCTCTGTCGTCCATTCAAACCCAGTTAAGCGGAAAAAGTTGAAATAAACCGGACTTTGGTTTCTCACCCACGGCTCCGAGGCATAATTAATAGAAAGCAGCCATCGAAGCGTTTCTCTACTAAACAGACTCGCTGCGAGATATTCTAATAGGTACCAGTTAACTCTCAAATCTTTTTAACCCTTAAACTAACCGAAGTATAAGAATCCAGCTATCCGTACTTCGAGTACCAACCTACGAGCTAGATTTATGTTAGATTAATTACCACATTTCTGATATTCGAGGGCAGGCAATTCTTACCCACATAACGCTCTGCGAGTAGTTTTAAGTTTAACCTTTTAAAATAACCCCTTGGGAAAAAGATTAGATTCATAGCTTCGTTTTTCTTCGTGTCCAATCACCGAGTAAATTGGCAGATCTGCGATCACAACGTTTGATGTTTAGTATTGTATAGAATCAACCGTATTTCAATAAAACTGTAGTTTGCTGTAGACTGTACGTTAAGTGTTTATTTATTTCCCCTTGAGTTGTTATTAAGGTGAGTCATTCGCATGAGTTTATTTATTACTTACTGTTTCTTAAGCCAAAAGGCAATAAGAGAGAGAAAAAGACATAACAATTGGCGCCCGAACCTATGTAGACATAAGGATTGCCTGAAATAAATTATTTACTACAATTTTTGTGTTTCTGTTTTTTTTTGTTGGTCAAGTAACTTTATTAAGCTCAACAGGAAACCCGCGGATATCAGAGATGTGGAGTTATTTTAGTGGCATGATTATTACATTACCTATGTTTTTATATTGAGTTAAAATACTGAGATTTATTCATTCATTATATTTGTCCAAGACTGTATATGCATTTTCTACAAGAAGGATTGCCAAATTGTAATTTTGTTAGCTTGTGGGATATCAGATACATAAAAATCTTCTTTTTTTTTAACTAGAAAATCAGCTCTGTATTTTTAGGGTTGTCAGAGGATAGCCTGTGTTTAAAATAATTGATACATTGATTTAAAAGACAAGACTTTATTAATTCATTTTTTTTTACATTGAGAGTTGAGTATTGGTACCTTTTTAGGGTCACTTGCTTTACAGAATAATATTGGTAGTAAAGTAACAGCTTGTTAATATATAGGATTTCTTAAATATAGTAAAAAAGGGGTATTGTTTTGGCTGGAATTGCTTAACAATACACTTTTCAGATTTAGAAAGTAAATTAATTACTAGTTAATTGAAATTAAATATACCTACTTACTTTTTTCCACTAACTTAGTTTGACAATTTCAATTTTAAACATAGTTGGTGAATAGATAGTACATAGTTAGTAGGGACTTCAAGTGGGCTTGAATTGCACTAGTTTCTTGCCAGTTTCTTAAATATACCATATACCTATATTTACTTTCTTCTCTTCTCCTTCCTCATTACAAGATGGAGGAGGAGCGACCTATAAAGTTTCATTTATTACATAAAGATGAGTTGGAGTATGAAGCTAAAATTCGGGGCGTTGAGCCAGCGGGTAAGGTTACAGATCTTCGAGCCCAGTTAAGAAAACTAAGCAGAGAGCTTCCATCAGATGAAATAGCTGAAGTGGACCTTGATATTGTATCTGAATGTGCTATAATTATGGATAAATTAGCTTACTTAGACAATTTGATATTGGGGGCTGCCAAGCCGGGGTGCTCACTCAAATCTCTGAACCGGGTGGAAGCGGTAGCTCATCACCTGTTTCATAGGCTTAGTCGCTTAAATCCTACGGCTGAATCGACGGTCACATATGATCAACTGCATAGTATGCGGGAAAATTTAGACCGTATCTTGCATAAACTGGATAATATAATGTATAACTTCAAGAGTGGATTGTCGCAGAGACAGCCCTCTATACAACCAGCACAGGTATTGGATGAGCCCGCCGGTGATGTAAACCACTCGCCTCCTGGCAGCCCTATCAAAGCGATGAAAAGTAATGAGTCCGCTTCGGCTATACATAAACTTGGGATTAGTTTTAATGGTAATACATGTGTGAAGGCTTTTTTACAGAGATTAGATGAACTCTGTCGCTCCCGTAATATTTCTGAGAGCAGACTGTTCAATTCAGCCGCTGAACTTTTTACAGATGAAGCTCTTTGCTGGTACCGGGGCAATCATACCGAAGTAAATAATTGGGGCGAATTAAGGTCCCTGTTATTGGAAGAATATCTGCCTACAGATTATGACCATAGATTAATGCAGGAAATTAGGGCTCGCACTCAGGGATCTGATGAAAGCATAGTAAATTACCTTAGTATTATGCAAAATTATTTTATTCGTTTATCTAAACCACTATCGGAGGAAGATAAATTAAATATTGTCTTATATAACATTAGGCCTTGTTACACTTCTCAGCTAGCACTGTATCCAGCAGACTCTTGGGTTGATTTGAAACGCAAATGCAGGCTTATTGAGATGGCTAAAGATAGGACGAATAACTTTGCTGATCCTCCGAAATCAAGCACATCTTCTTTGGCTCCGGATCTCTGCTACAGATACAGCCGCCCGGCGCCAAAGGTAGCCGCAGTTCAGGCCCCGAATGCAGACTTCTGCGTGCGCTGTAGGGTGGCAGGGCATACGTTGAGGAGTTGCAAAGCGCCTTTCCGAGTCGTTTGTTATAAATGTGGCGAAAAAGATGTAACTGCGAGGACTTGTTTGAATTGTCGTAAGGCCACCGATAAGCTTGTATCTGCGCCAAAAAACGCGCAGGCGTGAGCCGGCGGCGGTGGGCGAAAACATCAGCGCAAGAGTGGACACATTGGCTGAAATTCCTGAAAGATTTTTATTATGAAAATGGGAAAAATAACACGTCAATGTCAGGTGCCATTTCCAAACGTCAGTGTCAATGTCACTCGTCGCCGACTCACGTATGTCAAAATAGGGATACCAGACCCTACTTAAAAATTACCATTTATGATATAAATTTTAGAGCTTTGCTGGATTCGGGATCTGAAATTTCTATAATTGGCGGAAACGCTATCAAATATTTTACTGATTTGGGCACTCTCCACAAATCTACCGATTTAGATATAATTAAAACCGCTAACGGTTCAGCTTCACCTGTTACTGGGTATATGTTTTTACCAGTCACAGTAGACGAGCGGACCGCTATTATAAAATTTTACGTAATTCCAGGAGTCTCCACTGAATTGTTGTTGGGTATAAATTTTTGGAAAGAATTTCAAATAGCGCCAGATGTTTTGTCACTGTTGAAGGATAGTGAGTTCTTACCGGGTAATCAGCATGTCAGTGCGATAACTACGACGGACAAAATTTTGATCGATTTCGAGTCACTGTCGGAGTTCGAACGCGAACAGGCAAATAAGGTTATTCGCGAGTTTGAAAGTATTTCAGATGAGAAAAAAGGGCTTGGTAGGACGCACTTAGTAACGCACAAAATAGACACAGGTGATCATCCGCCAATTAAACAGCGCTACTACCCGATGTCTCCGGATAGGTTGGCAGAACTGAACAAACATCTAGATCAAATGCTGGCGGAAGATGTGGTGGAACCTAGCAACAGTGCTTGGAATAATCCCGTCACTTTAGTGCGGAAGGCAGACGGAACGACTCGCTTTTGCTTGGATAGCCGAAAACTCAATGCCGTTTCTAAACACGATGCTTATCCTCTACCTTACGTGACTAATATACTAGACCAACTAAAGAACGCGAAATACATCTCGACAATAGATCTAAAATCGGCTTATTGGCAAATTCCGCTAGATGGCGTCGAGAGCCGTGAAAAGACCGCATTCACAGTGCCTTCACGCGGCCTGTATCATTTTAAAGTTATGTGCTTTGGGTTGACATCAGCACCGGCCACTCAGCAGCGATTGATGGACCGGATTTTGGGGCCTGAATTCGCGAATAATGTAAGCTGTTATTTGGACGACATTATATTAACTAGCTCAACTTTGACGGAACATCTGGAGTTATTGCGGAAAGTGTATAATAAATTGAAAGATGCAAACTTAACTATTAACCTAGGGAAATGCCAATTTTTTAGGAGGCAGCTAAAGTATCTTGGGCACGTGGTCGATGAATATGGCTTGCGCACCGACCCGGATAAGGTGAGGGCGATAGTAGATTTTCCCACCCCTACTTGCAGAAAGGACGTTAAACGCTTCCTAGGTACGGCATCCTACTACAGGCGGTTTATTAAAAATTTCAGTAACCGGGCGGGGCCGTTAAACGCGCTGACGTCAACACGTAAGGGTGCCCCTCCGTTCAGCTGGTCGCCGGAGGCAGAACGTGCATTCGCGGACCTCAAGTTAGCACTGACCAATGCTCCTGTCTTAACATGTCCAGATTTCACGAAAGAGTTTACCGTTCACTGTGACGCGTCCAATTACGGAATAGGAGGTACACTTACGCAGGTGATCGATGGCGAGGAGCACCCGGTTGCGTATTTTAGCCGTTCTCTTGCGCCCGCCGAACGCAATTACTCCGCGACCGAACGCGAGGCATTGGCGGTCGTATTAACTGTTGAACATTTCCGCCCGTATCTGGAAAGTGACAGGCCGTTCCGCATAATTACGGATCACGCAAGCTTGAAATGGTTTTTAAATCTTAAAAGTCCTGCCGGGCGGTTGGCAAGATGGGGTTGTAGGTTGTCTCCATATAATTTTACTATCGAACACCGCAGTGGTTCGCAAAATATTGTACCTGACGCCCTCTCGCGATCTATGCCTGTGGGGTCTATAGATATATCACAAATAGAAGACCCTTGGTATCTAAATATTATTAAACGTTGTACTGAAAAGCCGCGGGCTTGTCCTAATTTTCAGCTCGTAGATGGTAGGCTTTATCGTTTTACTAAATCCAACAACAAACTGAGTGGAGATTTCCAATGGAAGGAGGTAGTGCCCAAAGAACTGAGAGAAACTATTATCCAGGAAAATCATTCTAAACCTACCGCGGCACACCTAGGCGTCGCTAAAACCTATCAACGCTTAAAATTGAGATATTTTTGGCCTGGTATGTACCAGGATACAGCCGAATTCATTAAAAAGTGTTCTACTTGTAACGCTTATAAACATAGCTCGCAAGCAACGCCAGGCTTTATGGGAGAACCCAAAGTCTGCTGTCGCCCCTTTCAATGTTTGAGTATCGATTTATGTGGACCCTATCCGTTATCGAGGCAGCAAAACACGTATTTATTAGTGGTGGTTTGTTGTTTTTCAAAATATGTTATGTTGTTTCCGTTGCGAAGAGCGACAGGGAAGGTTATTGCGCAGCGTCTCGAAGATCACGTATTTTTAGTTCACGGCATTCCGCAAACCGTGATCTCAGATAACGGTTCACAATTTGTAAGTCATGAGTTGCAAGCGCTTTATACAAAATACAACATACCCCAGATACACCTGGGGCCAGTATACTGCCCTCAGGTAAATCCAGTCGAACGTTATAATCGTACCGTGATTACGGCGATCTCATCGTTTGTGGACAACGATCATAGGACGTGGGACGTTAATATACATAAAATCCAATTCGCAATGAACACCTCGATGAACGAATCCACATCTTATACGCCATTTATGCTAGTTCACGGTCGCGAAGCTATAGCCGACGGCAAAATTTATAATGATTTTAAAGATGTCAATGAGTTAGTCTGCGCGCCTAGAGATGCTTATGTCTCGAAATTAGGTTACCTCAAAGATATATATAAAACAGTCCAAGAATCACTTATTAAGGCTCACAGTCGTAACATTAAATATTATAATCGAAAACGTCGAGATGTGTCTTTCGACGTTGGCGATTACGTCTGGAAAAGAACTTATAAACAGAGCGCCGCGAATAAATACTTCGCTGCGAAACTGGCACCAAAATATGAGCGTTGCCGTGTAGTTAGGAAGCTTTCGCCCCTGGTATATGAGCTAGAGGACGAGAGGGGTAAATTTATAGGCAAATGGCACGTGAAAGACTTCAAATCCATAGACGCGGGGAGTGATTAGGGTTTCGTCAGGTTTCGTACGAACAGTGTTGCCAGTGTCGTGCGGTGCCTTATGATTTTAACGTGAAAGCGCTGCGCTACAAATTATATTATCATTTTTATTTTTATTTCTTTTTCTTTAGACACCGTGTGTGGGCGGTGCAAGAATACTCACACCGCAGTACTCCACTCTCTGCGTGTCGTAAGAGCCGACTTACAGGAGTAAAAGCGCCATTTACCATCTTGTCCGCGTATTACGTAGCCGGGGGCTACCTCTGTGGTGCGGATTTCAAACGGCCACAAAGGGCAGTTTACCTACATTACCTGCGTACTACATGGATTTCGGTCGCTGCATTATCATTAGTATTATTACGGTGCTACCCTGTGGTACGGATTTAAACGACCATTGGGCATTTATAGCGCCAACTACCATTTTACATAACATAAATACTATAGTACGATTTTTCTTCAATTTTACCTGATTAATAGGCTATGGTTTCATTACAGTGCTACCCTACGGCGCGGATTTCAAACGGTCGTGGGTGATGCTTGAATGATATACCATTTTACTTACGCCTTGCGCGGTCTATCTTGTAGTGCGGATTCAAACGACTACAAGGCAGCACTAGCGCCATCTACTCTATCTTACTACGTACTACGCGTATCTATTTGGTTGCTTTATTGTGTATGTGATCCGGGTGTTTGTGTTGGGGTTTCTCTAGTTTGATGTTTTTCTTTTATGTCAGTCTTACCTGGAGGCTTGAAGGGAATTAGACTGAGGTAATTTAAGAAAAAAAAATATAAAGATTGGCATATTTATCATATTCTATCTGTATCGTAAGGGTGCCGACACATTTTGTAGTCGGGTTGTTGATATTTTTTTGGCAATTTTACCATAGTCATGAATAGTAATGTTGGCATAGACAAATTAAGATACGTCTATTCCATCGATTGACAGTCTAAATTTTTAAAATTATTTTAAAGTAGTACAGGGAAGTCGAGCGTGTCTCGTTAGTCATGGCTTGTCAAGTATCACACGGTAAGATCATGGGCTTGTCCAACATCGCTCGCTTAAGAAGCAAGTGCCCATCAAGCATTTTTTCAGGACAATAAAATAGGACTGACAAGCCGATGCAATGTGAAAACTGACACGCGGGTTTGATTTATTTAAAAGGGGAGAGCTTTAGTAAAGAAATTACAGAAAAGAGTATAACATATGGTCAACCTCAACACGATCACATACATTTTTCTACTGGAATATTTTTTTTTTTTTTTAGTTAGTTTGATTGAGTATGTAACTGTAGAGTCAATTATTATATATTTTATATCAGTTTTTTTTTTAATTTGGCATTTGTATAACTCAACAGTCGAGTCAGTATAAGTTTTGGTTCTTTTAATTTTAAAATTGATGTCAGGGGTGACAAGCATTTACTTGGGCTTGTTATGAATTGCTTTTTACAAAGTAGGTTTGTTTTGGCGATGGAGCAGTGTGGTTTGGACGTGGGCGTCCAGAGAATTCCCTGCGTGAATTCTTGCGTGGCGGGGGACTACTGTAGCGTGGTTTTTTTTGCTGTTTTGTCGATTTCCCTTAAAGGGGAAGTTTTGTTGGTAGTTTGTTTCCATTAATGATAAAATTTATTTTTTGGCAGTATGCCTCATGTCCTTTTCCTTATTTCCGTAAAAAGTCCGTTCAAAATTCGCGGCATCGACTTATAAAAAAAAAAAAAAAAAAAAAAGAAAGATTAAGATCGTATTTCTTATGGTCGTCCTTCGCCCACTTCAGGGGCCTTTGCGATGAGCCCTTATCGCAAGGATTTTTATTCAATTGTTTACCTTTCATACTAGATCCCAAAGGTTAGTGTGAAAGCAGGCCTTAAGCAGTCGTGTTTAAGGCCTGCTTTTGAACTGAAATGGTATTTTTTTTTGTCCGTAATGTCGTAGGTTGTTTGACCGTGTTTGCGGGAAGTCCGATCCGATTGAAGTCGCTTTCGGCGGCGCGATGTCAGTCCAGTCCACGCGCATCGACGAGTGATCAAGTGTAGGAAGTCGGAATGCGTCGTGATGGCGCGAGACTTGGAACGCAGCGAATATCAGCTGTGATTCATTCATATGATACAAAATTTTTCGGTTGGAAGGAATTTGATTTTATAACGCTGTTAAAGTTATTGGATTCGTAATTGTTCCTGATTTAAATAATATCTTGCAGCTATTCATTGTAATTTTCGTCGGCACAATAGAATTTCGCCAAGAGGGTTTTGGCTAATAAAAGCCGCCGAGAAGAGTTCTAATTCGTGTCGTGATATCCGATCGAAGGAGGAATACTGATTGACCGGATTCTAAACCATATAAAATATATTGTTATCAAGGAGCCGCAGGTGAAGAGTGGCGTACGTATCCAGCCACGAGACAACCACTGCTCTGTCGTCCATTCAAACCCAGTTAAGCGGAAAAAGTTGAAATAAACCGGACTTTGGTTTCTCACCCACGGCTCCGAGGCATAATTAATAGAAAGCAGCCATCGAAGCGTTTCTCTACTAAACAGACTCGCTGCGAGATATTCTAATAGGTACCAGTTAACTCTCAAATCTTTTTAACCCTTAAACTAACCGAAGTATAAGAATCCAGCTATCCGTACTTCGAGTACCAACCTACGAGCTAGATTTATGTTAGATTAATTACCACATTTCTGATATTCGAGGGCAGGCAATTCTTACCCACATAACGCTCTGCGAGTAGTTTTAAGTTTAACCTTTTAAAATAACCCCTTGGGAAAAAGATTAGATTCATAGCTTCGTTTTTCTTCGTGTCCAATCACCGAGTAAATTGGCAGATCTGCGATTACAACGTTTGATGTTTAGTATTGTATAGAATCAACCGTATTTCAATAAAACTGTAGTTTGCTGTAGACTGTACGTTAAGTGTTTATTTATTTCCCCTTGAGTTGTCATTAAGGTGAGTCATTCGCATGAGTTTATTTATTACTTACTGTTTCTTAAGCCAAAAGGCAATAAGAGAGAGAAAAAGACATAACATCATGCTCCAATCAGACCGGTAAAAATCAAACACCTTCCCGCGCCATGGTTAACAGAAGACATACAAAAGTTAATGAATAGGAAAAACAGGGCCAAAGCAAAGTTTAAGGGCGATCCCTCGGATCAAAATGAGATTAAATATAATCGTGCTAGGAATCGCTGCAATACGGTGATAAGGGACGCTCAAAGACGCCACACTCACGACTCAATTGAAAACGAACCAGATCCTGCAAAGGTATGGAAATTTTTAAAAAGTCTTGGAGTTGGTAAATCTCGCAATGTCAACAATAGTAACAATATAGATTTAGATCAACTTAATCGTCATTTCTCCTCGTCTGTGCCTATTGATGGCAACCGTAAAGCCAAAACGTTATCTTATCTTTCAACTCTACCAACTCCAGATTCATCTTTTTCTCTTAATCCTTTTGCAGACCGTGATGTTAAGAGAACCATCCTGTCTATCAATTCCAATGCTGTAGGTGCTGATTCTATTAGTCGTAAAATGATCCTTCCTTTAATAGATATCCTTACTCCTATTAAAGCAAAAATCCTGAATACTTCCATTTTAACTGGTGTTTTTCCTACATCTTGGAAAGATGCAAATGTTATCCCTCTCCCAAAAAATCATAATCCTAATACTTTTTCTGAATACAGACCTATATCCATCCTTCCCTTCCTGTCCAAAGTCCTTGAAAAACTTGTATATGGCCAGTTGACTGCCTATCTCAACATAAACCACCTCTTTAATCCCTTTCAGTCTGGTTTCCGCTTGGGCCATAGCACATCTACAGCATTGGTTAAGATAACGGATGACATACGCCAAGGGATGGAAAATCGCCAGCTCACATTGTTGACCTTACTGGACTTCAGTAACGCTTTCAATTCAGTTGATTTCGATGTCCTCCTTGGTGTACTACAATCTCTGAACATATCTCCGGCTGCAATTGATTGGTTTCGAAGTTACCTGCTAGGACGACGGCAACGCATCCAACTTGGAGATTCCTCCTCTGCGTGGTGTGACATCAACGCTGGAGTTCCTCAGGGTGGCGTCTTATCTCCACTACTCTTCTCTATATTTATTAACTCAATAACAAATTCACTTTCAAGTTCCCATCACCTCTATGCTGATGATCTGCAGATCTACACTCAGGCACCATTATCAGAACTTTCAAGTGCAATAGCGGCTACCAACTCTGATCTTGCGCTTATTAGCGACTGGAGTAAATCATTTGGACTTACTGTTAACCCATCCAAGACCCAGACCATCATTATTGGTAGTCCTCATTACATTTCGAGGATCGACTTTGAGCAGCTTTCTCCTGTAAAGTTTGATGGCACTGTGGTTCCCTTCTCAAAAACTGTTAAAAACCTCGGCGTAATTTTTGATCAATGCTTCTCTTGGATCCCTCAGGTCGAAGCACTTAGAAAAAAAGTATTTGCTGCGTACTACTCGCTTAACCGATTAAGGAACTTTTTACCAACAAGTACTAAAGCTACTCTGGCTCAGTCTCTTCTGCTATCTATTTTGGACTACGCTGACGTCTGTTATACGGATCTGACGGAGGTAATGCTTAATAAGTTAGAGAGACTGCAGAATATGTGCATCAGATTCATCTTCAATATACGTAAATATGACCACGTATCCCACCTGCGTTCTAAGCTCAATTGGCTCCCTATTCGCCGGCGCAGGGACTTACATACTCTTACGCTTCTTTATTCCATCCTTTTCCATCCAGCGTCCCCAGCCTATCTCAAGAAATGTTTCTCCTTCCGCTCCTCATCCACACAGTGCACGTTGCGCTCCTCTTCCAATCTCACTCTAGAAATCCCACGCCACTCAACTGACTTCTTCTCATATTCTTTCTCTGTGCATGCCGTACGTCTGTGGAATTTACTCCCGGAGGGTATCAGGAAGGCTCGTTCTCAGAGCTCCTTTCGCGATCAAGTCAGAAGACATTTCCTCTCTTCTATCTAACGTACTTCCTTTCCTTTATCGCTTTTAATCTAGAAAACTTAATTTCTTTCTATATATTCTTGTATAATCTATATCTGTTCTCCTCCCCATATTTGCACCCACTCCCCACTGTCCTCTTCCTCTCTCACTCTATTACTCAAGGTTGCCTGGAAGAAATTGCTATTTTAGCAATAAGGCCGCCTTTTGTGTGCTTTCTCTGTTTATTGTTTTTCTTTGTAATATGTCCTGTCTTAGTGTGCAATAAAGTGTTTTTATTATTATTATTATTATTATTATTATTATTATTATTTTATTCCCAATCCGCGTGGGATTTATTTTTAAAGAGGGGTAGAGCACAGCTGATGTTTCCGCCCGAATTGGAGCCAATAGGGTAGTAACTTGACATTTCAAATCACTGCTGCAGTTATTGGTTTTTAGGGGTATTTTTTTCACTGAGTTTTTGGATGTAACTTCACATTAATACTATAAAACATGACCCAAGTAAAGCATTATAGTAATGTCAAGATACCTTAAAAAAACGCCCGCTATCCACATGTGACACTGATTTATGATTAATATGCAAAAATTCTTGAAACTCTATTTTTTGTCGATTATCTAAAATTATAGCTTCATTTTAATATCTAATAAGATTTAAAACACTTTTAGAAAATTGTTATGAAAATAAACTTAAAAAAAAATATTCATAATACTAACTTCACAGCCAAGTAGAGGGCATATTCCCGATGCTCCCCACTCTTGTCCACCCCAGGGGGGATATCGGGAAAAACTATACTTTTCTCCCGATATCCCCCAGTGGTACACAAACCATGTGGACAACGGAAATAGGCCACGAAGCTTTACAAATGATCTCTACAAAAAATATTTGTTTTCTCCCTTTTTAACGCGAAACGAAAAATTAAATCCTCTTTTGTGTTTATTTTAAAACCTTTTAGCACCATTTCCGACAGATGGCGCGTCTGCGAAGGTCAAACCGTTATAGGAAAGCCGATGAATTATGTTTTATAATGGGATTACTTTTACTTTTAATCTATCTTTATAGAACTTTAAGGCTGACTAATGCTTTTAGTTTTTATTTTCTATGGTTTGGTTTTTAGAATTTTACATTTGCCGACATTTCAGCACCTTTGATTGTAGTTGCAGATGCCGATACCGTAGTCAGGGGTTAAAATGCGGCTTTTAATCAAACAACAGTAAATAGTTTACATTAATGTACCAATTTTCTTACTTGAAACATAATTTAGAAATTACTGGAAACTAATCGTCTTCCATCTAGGTAGTTCAATCAGAGCTTGTGGATCTTTTCGAGTGATTGGAAATAAGTTTTTTTACAAGTTTTTATTTAACTTTCTAATGTATGGTTGCATGTATGTATGTAACTAAGTATGTTTCTTTGGGTAGAATCTTGCAACTCAATTTTGAAGCAGATATCTTCAACCGATTGAACTGAAATTTTGTATAAACATTTAGTTTGGATGACAATGCATTGTTAGCTGTGTGACGTCATTCTAAATCCAACATGGTGGAATACCCAAAATGGTGGACAAGTTATTAATAATGCACTTCTTCAATATGGGTATCAAATGAAAGGGCTTGCTGAGAATAACTCGAATAAAAAGTGACGTAACTCTAAATCCAATATATGGAACAAAAGAGCAGTTAAGTAGGCAATAGAAGCTTGTACCAAAATAAATTTTTTGACAGTAACTTATTTTTAAGTCTAACATAATTTCGTAGAAAATTATTTTCATTTTGAAATTAAACCAGAAGTTAGTGCTTAACGCTTAGGGCATTTATTCGTTTTTTAGTAAGGCCCTAACCTCAGACACTAGTGCACCAGAGTAATTAGTCAGCGTGGAGTGTCGCAGCCATATGTCATACTGATATACGTCGTAATGAGAAGGGGATTCCATAGCGAGGAGGAAGGTAATCCAGGTGATTTGTCTCCGAGACTGAACCACGCCACTGTAGAGTAGTTAGAGTACACAGAAGAACCGTTCAAAATCGAAGTTGTCTGTGCCCGCACACATAGACATTTTGTACAGGCAATCTTTGCCCAAACAAGACTATATCCAGTATTGTAGCAGTTACAATACCAAGAAAAGAAGCTCCTAGTGCACGCAACGAATGATGGTAGTGTTTTCGAATACGGTTCGGCACTTCTGTCTCACAAACTTTATAATTAGTCTGTGGTACAGGTGAGGTATACATTTTATCGTTAGCTTGAATGTATAAGTAGGTTTGAGAGCAAAACAATACGATTACAGACGAATAACAATATAACTTTCCAGTTAACTTCGTAATATTCAAGAAATCCACTTATTTACATCTGTCTTTAATGTTTTTGGTTAATTGGTCAACGTTCATGAAAGGATATGAAAAAAAATATATATTGAAGTAAAAGTACTAGTGGCTCCTGTATAGGGCTGCCATCTCTTAAAACCTGCCGCCCAGGACCGGAAGCGTAAAAACCCCGGACTTTGGAGGCTTGACCCCGTACATTTGATTTTTTTATATTCACTTTTAGCTTGGTTAAAAAATAAATTTTACCCTACTTGACTGAAAAAAAATGAATTTTAAGCCTTTTTTCGCACAAAATAGTGTGTTTTACTAGTTATGATGTAGAGCCGGGGTGTCCAACACAATTTTGTGGAGGGTCAGGGTCCAGGTTTAGTAGTTTTTCAATCGTAGCGGGCCAAAATAAATGCCCAAATAGCCAGGAGCGGCCCAAAAAAGCCGCGCAGCGCGATTTTTAGTCAGTTTTTCACTAACCTTGTAATCTTGCTTGTTTATAGATTTTTTGGGGGGTTCGCGGTGTTTGTTTATAGTAAAAAAAGGGCCGCTTAGCGCGATTATTTCGGGGTGCGCGGTGCTTGTTTATAGTAAAAAAAAACAATGGGCCGCGCAGCGTGATTTTTGCGGGGTGTGCTGTGCTTGTTTTTAGTAAAAAAATGCGCGATATTTTGCGGGGTGCGCGGTGCTTATTGTTGATAGTAAAACAAGCGGCCACCCGCGACTTCGACTGCGTGGAATGTTTTTTTGCTATCCCTCGGGAACGAAACATTTTTTCGGAATGAAAGGTACCCTATGTCCTTCTCTATTACCCCTGGCAACGTGTATGCATGATTATCGGTAGAGTGGTTAAGACGTGAAGGAGTAACAAACAAACATACGGAATTTCGCATTTATAATATTAAGTAAGGATATTAGTAAGGAAAAGAAATGGGCCGCGCAGCGCATTTTTTTGCGGGTTGCGCGGTGCGCCACGCGTAGTGAAGTGAGGCGCCCGGTAACGCGTGCGCTGAATGAATATAGTACTTTTTTGAGCGGAGTTTGATCCAAAACCAGTTAATTATAGTCCGGGTTTTACCCGGACTACAATTAGAACCCCGCCCGGATGCTCCCCGGACGCCCTCCAAACTAGGACAAATCCGGGGAAACCCGGACGGATGGCAGCCCTACTCCTGTAGACCTCATAAACGGTTGCGAACATTATAGAACATTCTAGGCGCTAAGCAAGCCACTTGTTGGCGCGTACGTGGCCTTAGAATTAGTATTCCTACAACATCTAAAATCCATTGGTGGCTAACAAGTTGATACAGCTTGTTCGCAACTAAAACAATGGCTCACGAACCAAGTTGTGTGTTTGTCCGTCTAAATCCGTGTGTAATCCACGGGCGTTTGAGTGGCGCAACCCTTCGGGACTCGACTATTCGCACGCGAAGTTATGATGAATGCCTACTGTTGCCATATCTCACTAGGACACCAGTGGCGGGCGGCGCAACTAGTCGAGTAATTTTAGCGTTCCCGCCAACGAGCGCTTCTTTATAGCTGCAATCATCGCGGCAATAATCGCGGCGTTTATCGCCCGCGAAATGACACGACAAAGCTTTTACTTAGCCAGCGACAAAAAAGCGCTGCGATTATGGCCGCGATTATCGCAGTTACAAAAAGTCGCTCGTGGGCGTTTACGTATTAACTCCATATGTTCTATTCTGGGCGATAAAAAATTGCTCAGCGATTAATCGCTCGTCAGCGGGAACGCTAAGGCTTCCCGCCCAGAAGCGAATTTTTGTAGCTGCGTTAATAGCGGCGATAATAACCCGCGAAATGACACGACAAAGATTTTACTTAGCCAACGACAAAAAACGCCGCGATTAACGCTACATAAAGTCACTCGTATGCGTTTACGTATTGAACTCTGTATGTTCTATTCTCGGCGACTAAAACTCGCTCAGCGATTAATCGGCGGAGCCGTTATGTATACTACGCTACCAAGGCCGTAGCCAGGAATTTACTTTGGAGGGGGTCAAGCTCTGGATCAGAGAAAATAAGTAACAACTTTAATTAAAAAAAATGAGCACAAGCTTATTGCTACGGCATTTGGCCCCCAAAATTCGGAAGGTTGTACTCGACCCCAGTAATTAGGAGCATGGTTCATGACGCTGTTCTGACAAAAATACTTGTTTACCAGAAGGGTAGTTGAAACAATAGTACTACATAATCATACTGGTAACCAGTACGATGGTTTACCAAAACGGCGTCAAAAACTTAGCTATAATGCGCCTAATGGTCGAGTAGTACCTACAGTACAGATGTATAGAGGGTACCTTACCTGGTGTCCGCTCGGTTGCACAACAAGCAAACTAGCCACCACTAACCACGGTGTCCTAGTGTGATAGGGCCCTTATTAGCTGCGAAGTTTGCGCACACACTTTGCGGTTAAATCTCGACCTCACTAAATGCTGGAATCTGACAAAGCGTTGATAATGTTAATTAAGACCACGCATTATACCTAATGACTAATATTAAACGATTATGTTTTAAGTATAATAACGTTAAGGTCTAGGGTTGTCATTTATTTGTACTTATAGAAAATGCAAAATGACAACCTTAACGTTATTATACACCGCCACGTGGCTGAGATTTTTTTAAACTTTTAAACTTTTAGATTTTTGGACGGAATCCCGTCTGAGTTGCTACGGGTGAGTCAATTTTTTCTAATATTTTTTCATTATTTATTCATCTTAATATAAAAATAGCATTGTGAATGCAAAAATCTAAAAGTTTAAAAGTTTAAAAAAATCTCAGCCACATGGCGGTATAATAATTTCCCGGGCTAGTATGCATGGTACCCTATCTACCATATTCGGCTTTATAAGGCTATTACCAAAACCCAATTTAGAGTACTAAGTATTCTTTTTGATTATCAATACACCTCGTATTGACAAAGTTTTACAGTGCCCACTTGTTAGAACAGAAGACGCACGTTGGAATTTTGGCGGTGGCAAATCTCAGCATTTTTCTTTAATGAACATTGAAAATATGCAATTAGCTTAATTATTAGTGTTTCAGGTAAAAAAAGGGTTCTGCATAAAGGCCGACAACAATAATATTCATTGTTGCTGACATTTTAAAACTTTTAACACACGAGACAGTTGCTATCTCTTGGCTTAACAATAAAAGCTCACATTTACGACATTTTAAATAATAACATAATAAAGAACATGTTGCGACAAAACAGAGAGCCTATTACAAAAAAAAGTATCGTGATTATCGGACGATGTTTGATTTAACCTGGTGACGACGTCACTGTTGGTGTATGAAATATGACTTCATTTAGTAAAAAATAACACTTACCTACACCCGTATTCAAAAACATTACTATGAGGTCTTACAGTTCCCGCGGACGAACAGCGTCCCAAGAACCAATCACACATAATACGTAAAACAAACGAACTAATCACACAGAGCTTTCTATAAACGCAGTGCGTTCGCGTTGTCAAAGGTCGTTTGAGTGTTGTTTGACCAGTGTTTGTAAATCGCTTTCAACATTGACAGCTATCTTGACACCATACTTGATGCTGATTCTTATAAGAACAGAAGTGCCATTCTCTAAACATACAGCTTCACTATCAGTCATCGTTTCGTCGCGTTTCTGACGCAGATGTCATAATACCCATTACTGAGTCACTAGGTAATACATTCTAAAGAGTTTGAACAGTAATGGGAATATGACACCTGTCAGACAACGCTGCCGCAACGGCGAAATCGACGCTGCTAACTTTAGAGAATAGCATAGCAATATCTCAAGATAGCTCTCAACGTTCAGATTGGTCTATAAACACGGGCCTAGGTAACAGTTTTGGCCACCACCGGGTCAAATAAGCACTGTATTTTGTGTGAACCTCATTACAATGAGTTAATAGTGTCACGTATTGAGACAAACATCGTTCGATTAACGGAATTCTTTCAAGTAATAGGCCCTTTATCTGTGACCCAAATGCCGACACTTTTAACGAAGTAATCCGCGGCTTGTCGGAAAAGCGCGCGTATTAATTTAGTCGGCCATTTTTGTACGCGTTTTAATCCCCTGTCAGCCACTACGACATAGTTATTTTGATCGAGTAATAATTAACTGTGGCTGCGGAGTGGAGATAGGGCGGCGTGATTTGAATTTTTATTTCTAAATAAAAATATCTGTTGGTTAACAAAATGGAACTTCTGATGAATTGTAAAGATTTAATAAGGTGGCGTAGTGGTTTAGTGCCTGGCCCTGCGATTGCGGAGGCTAAGCAACTTTCGGTAGGGTCAATCATGGGATGGGTGACCAAAAATCCGTGATTAGGAAGGCACGTTAAGCCGTCGGTCCCGTCTGCATTTGAATTCATTAACACCTACCTAATCGCTTTGGGCCCGTGTGGTGGGTTATTACCCATCATTCTTATCCTTTGTCCCAGTAGTACATTAAAACAATGGCTGATGTCGATTGTTAATACAGATCCTTTGTGAGTGTAATAAAAATAGAAGGTAGGTATAGTCGTTAAGGATTAATCTGTAGACTAACATATTTACAAGTCTTGTAAGCACCATTAGTATTTTGGTAAGCGTACTCGCAATCGTGTTGTAAAGCCTCCCAAATGAAATGCAAACAACATTAAAATTTCGCGATTCAGTTTGTTTTCTAACATTTCTGATGTCTCTTAAAGGATAATTCATAATAAAGCACTTCTACAAACGGTCGTATTTGAAGTATTTGAAGTTTTCGTCGCTTCATCTGGGAGGCAAGTTGTGATCAAAGAAACTCCTTATCTACCATATGAATAGGTTTGTAACTTTCCAATAAGTGGGTCTTGAAACTCCTGAATAAGCCGACATTATTTGCTCCGTCATATTTGGTGTAAGCCGTAAGGCAGATATCTCGAGTTAATATCAATATTTGCACAGGACAGTTAGAAAACATTATTTTTTCATCACAGATGTTTGCGTCCGCACACAATATCTGGACATATTGAGAGGTTTGTACAAGAACCGTCGAGGCGAAGGATCCGAAATGAGAAAGTCTGTCGTGGGTAAATAATAGCGAGGTTCGTGGATCCTGCGTATAGTTAAACTTACATCGATAAAAGACGAGATATAAAACTCGGCAGCGGCATTATTTAGTAGGGTTCGATATTTTGACTTTCCTTAGGATTACATAACGCTGCGCCATATTGTAAATTCTGCCGGCCCCTATTGCTTCCTCGTAGAACTGAAGTTAGGCATAGTAATCTGTTTTAATAATTGAATGCAAGTCGAATACCTATATACTCGCATGTCTTTGGACGGCAGCTTTGAACTGAGAACCATGCAAAACTGAAAGCCAAGAATTTTATACACTTCTCGCGCGTACAGTTGGAACGTCGGGAAATCACAATAAACAATAAATCAAAACCAAATAATTCTAAAATAACAACTGAATTAATTAATATTAATATATTAATTAATATTAATATATTAATTAATATTAATTAATTAAGATTTTTATTAAATGTAAATATGTGATTTTGTTTTGCAACTAAAGACCTCGCTATCGTTTTGTAAGAAAATATAAAACAAAATACCTATTTTAAACTTTTAGATTTTTTGCATTCACAATGCTATTTTTTATATTAAGATGAATAAATAATGAAAAATATTAGAAAAAATCGGCTCACCCGTAGCAACTTAGACGGATCCCGTCATTCCCGTCGGATCCCGTCGTATTTATTCATCTTAAAATACCTATTTCTTCCGCTCGATTCAACTAAGTATAAAGAATTAATGTCGTTGAGAAACACAACGCCATGACTGTTATAAACACATCCAACGATCGAAAGTAGACAATTTTAAATAAAACGATATTTTTAGCTGAAATTTCGACGCGAGACACGACCGCGGAAGTAGAGATTGCAAACCCGGGCCCGGTGCCCTTTTTGACACCCACCGGGCCCGGCCATTCTTACCGGGCCCGGTCACCGGACCCGGTAGGTATGAAAACCACGGCGCGGGAGCGCCAACTCGTAGAAAATGGTAACACTGACTGGTTTTAATAGCTAAACTTTAAGAAAACACTTGCTTTTGGCAAATAAGAAATTGTTTTATTTATACCAAAGCTACCAAAGTTTCTAATCTAAGTTGATAAGACGAGTGTAGTACTTTACTTTAAGCTGCGTTATTAGTTGCTTATTCTGATACTATGTTTTCAAATAGACTCTATAAGGAGTAAAGAGAAAGACCTGCTTGCTTAAACTAATAAAAAAAATTACTAATACTAACGTTTCTATTCCGTCCATAAGACAGTAAAAGTAATCAATTCTGTATTTAATACAGAACCAGTGATTTTGAGACTTTGAGTGAGACTGATTATGGTGTCTATATTTTTGTCGATTTACTAGTTTGAAATAAATATTAGTTCGTAGCCTTGAATCATTGTCTTTTTCCATTAAAATATAGCAAATTTTCATAAAGTACTTTAAAGGTTTCATCTCTTATATATCAACCCGGCCGGGTCCGCCGGGCCCGGGCCGGGTTGGCGACGAATGCTACCGGGCCCGGCCGGGTTGAGGAACATACCGGGTTGCAATCTCTACGCGGAAGTGAAAGGAGCGATATGTTTCAAAGTGTTCAACGGAATGCTTCCAGATCAAATATCTTGGTGTAAAATTTCGCGCTTTTACTATACAAAGCAGCGCAATAAATGTTTTACTTTGCAGAACTATATTTTCTAAATATATTATAAGTAATAGCTGTGTGTGTGATCAGGCATAACTAGTCGTCGCGTCCTAATTGGTTCGATGATACGTGCAAACGATGGGTTTTCGTCGCACGATGACACATTTCTATAGTCCAAAAGCTAGAGTTTCCTAGGATGACGGTGCCGTTATTTTACGGCCGTAATATAGCGGCGTAGAACGCTGAATATGTAAACAATCCGGCGCGGTTTCTGACGTTACGGTGTTGCCCTGTTGCCGTATTGTTTACATAGACAACATTCAACGCCGCTATATTATGGCCGTAATATAACGGCACCGCTACCCTAGTAAACCCCAACTTTCTGAAAGAAATGTATGTGTTAATTTAATCTAGTCGTGCGATGAAAACGCATCGCTTGCTCATACGATCGTAGCCAAATAAGACGAGGCGTATATGTTTGTTACGTAATAATTGACATCTAAAATATATCTTAATGGCGAAAAAATATTTTTATATACAGTTGCTCGAAAATGAGTGCTTTCAATGACAGTATAGCGTGTAATAATTTGATTTTACTGCAGGATGTGCGTTTTTGTTTGTTTTTTTTTTAATTTCGATTACAATTTCAGTAGTTTATAATGTTTTCTCGCAAATGTATTAAAAATCGTCGTATGGTACAGTTCAATGTGTATTTAATTTTATTTATAAAGCAACTAGCTTCCGCCCACGACTTCGTCCGCGTGGATATTCGGGAAATCCCAAGGGAAACTTTAACCGGGATAAAAAGTGTCCTTTGTTTTAATCCAGGCTATAAAGTATCGATGTGCCAAATTTCATCCAAATCCGTTCTGCCATTTTTGTGTGATTGAGGAACAAACATCCAAACACACAAACTTTCACATTTATATATTAGTACGAAGTAGGATACTTGCACTCAAAGTAATTAAATAAACATTCCCTTTTTCAGTGCACTTAACGGCTTAATTATTTTTCAGGCACAAACAAGTGAAACTGAAAGTTCGAAGTAAATAAATAGCTTTTAAAACTCGTGACTTACTTTTTACGCGACTTCGTTTAAGACCTCCTTACAGTAGTTTACCTCCTTACAATAGCATTTAACGTAAATGCATAGAAAGACATCGATATCGGGCATAATATCCGTGCCGTGGTGTGATTCCATAAACATGACATAATGGGAATATTTAGAGCTGAAGCTATTTGTCTTGAGGGTGTATCGGGGATTTATACTTTGGCCACCTACTTAGGGGTGGCACAGTCGAAATTCGTGATAATATCATTTATTTTTTTTATAAATAAATAAAATAATGAGATATTTTTGAAAGTAAATAATACTAGACGCATATCTTATTGATACTATACCTAAAAAAAATTAACACTTTTTTATTTTGTGTGTGAAATCTTTAATATATGGTTTTAATAGATTATATGAACAATTTTTAACCAGAGTTGGGCCAAAGATCTTTTCCACCCTTTCCGAGTGTGTGTTACTGTTTGCACGGCGGGCTGATTATCTAATTAAAAACCACCTAGCGACTGGTTGCAGTTCACAGATGATCGTGATCCATTGCTACTTCTTTTTGGGTTGAAAAAAAACATACCAAAAAAAAGTGGCAATGTATGTCAAATGCAACCGGTCGCTAAATAGTTTCTTTTTAGATAATCAGGGTGCCGGTGACCCATGCTGTATAAAAAACCGAAATAGCAAAACTCGCGGGTGTTGGGTTCATAAATCACCAGCTAGTTAACTCTGTAACCGCGACCATTACTCATTTGCCAAGTTGGCTACGTCTTCATCGATGCTGTTCCGACATTATTATTTCATCCTGGTGTTTCTGGTACAACTTGCAAGGAGGTTAGCATTATTATCATGTTGAAAATAACAACATAAGCCTGGCCACACACAACATATGGAATTCCGAATGATTCCGAACGCAATATAAATCTATGGACCTACCACATAGTTACATGCGTTATTTCCCATTCGGAATGTTCATGCACTATCAATATTCCGTTTCGGGATTCCGAATCAGATTCAGTTTGTTTGTGGCCAGTCTAAGGCAGTGACAGTTCTTTACCAGCATTTTTACAGAGCTTTCATTGATAAAGTAGCATTAAGTAGATTCCTTCTTTCTTATTGCTACGGAATATTTAAAATTATTTTGTATGTATGTAATATTTAATTTATTTATATATATACAATAAATCAAGCGCAAAACTTAAAGTTTCATCCTGCCATGTTTGATTTTAAAATTTAATGGATCTTTTGTGATAATCCAACACAACCCAACCATAAAAATGAAAAAGTAACTAGATTAATAGGTATTTTGTGAACACTTTACAACTGCATAGTTGAGTACTTTGGTATTGCGAAATTATTATTAAAAAATACGATTTATTTAAACGTTTTGTCTTTACACGTTCTCTAACACGAGCTTTTCGTGAAACCTCACCAAAGCAACATATTCGTAACTTCATTCATTACTCAAGTACAAAATTAATACAACTAAACCAACCTCTAATCTGTCATCGGTAATCACCTCACATGCTTCATAATCAGGGCTAAACATCGGACGGGAACACAATAGTGCAACACGAGAACTAAGTGGTGGCAGCCCTGCCATGCCATCAATCATGGCGCGGTAATGTGACGACTTTATTCCATAATCATCGTTAGAAATAGGTCAGGTGTTGATGTTTAGGATCATAATAATGGGAATGGGATTTTTATTTGATGCACGCTTTTAGTTTACGTCAAAGAATCGCGAAAATATAACGATTTTGATTGTTTGAAAACTCTAGTGGCCTTATTAATAAACGAAAACTAAGTTTAAACCCTAGCTAAACCAAAAATATTGCTTAGCATACTCTTTACGTTAGACGTCTCTAGGCGTCATATTCTGAAGCAAACATTTTGGTTTAACGAGGGTGTAAACTTATTCTTCGTTCATCAATGAGGCCGTGGGCTACTCTTAATTTATAAACTTTGTCTTAACTGTATTGAGGCTGAGTCGGTTTAATAAATGTTACGGCGCTAACAACGACAAGAAACTTATTTTATCGATGACCTATTTTATACACGTACGTTAAAATTTCTTAATTGAATTTTAACATGGTTCAATCGAATCAACCATTGAATTTACCCAAAAATCCGGAATTGCTCTGCATCATCATATCAGCCACACGACACCCACTGCTGGGCATAGGCCTCCCCTAAGGATCTCCACGACGATCGGTCCTGCGCTGCCTGCATCCACTGGCTTTCCGCGATCTCCACCAGATCGTCGGTCCACCTTGTCGGGGGCCTACCCACGGAGCGTCGTCCGGTGCGCGGTCGCCATTCCAGAACCTTTCTGCCCCAACGGCCATCGGTTCTTCTCGCTATGTGTCCCGCCCATTGCCACTTCAGCTGAGCAATCCTTCGAGCGATGTCGGTTACTTTAGTTCTCCTGCGGATCTCCTCGTTTCTGATTTGATCACGTAGAGAAACGCCGAGCATGGCTCTCTCCATTGCACGCTGAGTGACCTTGAGCCTCCTTATGAGACCCATAGTTAGCGGCCACGTTTCACTGCCGTAAGTCATCACTGGCAACACACACTGTTCATAGACTTTCGTCTTGAGACACTGAGGTAAGTCGGACGCGAAGATTTTTCGAAGCTTCCCGAATGCTGCCCACCCGAGTTGGATTCGACGAGAGATCTCTTTCTCGAAGTTGGACCTACCTAACTGGACTGCCTGTCCTAGGTATACGTAATGGTCAACAACTTCAAGTGTAGTGTTCCCAACATGAACTGGAGAGGGTACAACATGGGCATTTGACATAATTTTCGTCTTATCCATGTTCATCCTAAGACCCACTCTTTGGGAAGCACTACGGAGATCTTCGAGCATTGTGTTCAGGTCTTCGATGGTCTCAGCCATAAGGACTATATCATCGGCAAAACGAAGGTGTGTTAGGTACTCGCCATTAATGTTGATGCCGAGTCCTTTCCAGTCCAAGAGCTTAAAGATGTCCTCCAACGCAGCTGTAAACAGTTTCGGAGAAATAACGTCTCCCTGTCTCACACCACGCTGCAGTTGGATAGGATTTGTGTTCTGGTTCTGTACTCGGATCGTCATGGTGCATCGTCAATTGCTCTGCATGGTCCAAAAATAACGAGTATTGAGTTTCGTGGCCGTCCCGTTCCATCCTGTCAATCGCGCGCATTAGCCGGTTTATTTCATCAACGGGGATTTTTACATAAACGCCGCCATATTGGGTTTTAACCTGTCAGAACTGTCGCTAACTTAAACATTTACTTATATTAAATTAATGGGGAAAACGTTGATAACAGGAAATAGTAACTCCATTCAACTCGTACTAATAACTTGCTGACTAAGTTCTAATAATTCTTAATACTTAAACATCAGTCTAACATGAGTCTACTCTCGTACGTTTTCAACGTTCAAACGTTGTTATCGGATTTGAGAAGGTATAAGTATATTTTCATAGTATTGATATTGCGGTCTATCGTAATAATATAAATCTTAACTCAAACGCTCAAGACTCTGAATAGAATTCGAAAAACTTCAAAGTTCTACTCATTTATAGCAATAATACTAGTGCTTTTCAATAATCCATAAAACAGAATTGAAGGATAAAAAATATAGATTTCTTTCTCCAATCCGTCGTTCCATTTGACCGCTCTCGAGGAACTTTGCCCATAAATCCATTGCATTTTTTATAGAAATTGAAATATCTCCGAAGAGCTCTTGTAGTTACTAAAGTCGCGCTCGCGCAGCCGTGCGGGTCGGATCGTTTATGTGATGCACCGTACTGTATCAAACATGTCTACGAAAATAAAGTGCAATCAGTGTAACATAGTGATTGACGAAATGCTCAGTTTTGTTCAAAACAAGCTATCTGTGATGGATGACGATAGTTTAATGCGTATTTGTGTTTCCTCGTTTACAAGTGACGATATCAAGAAATCGAAGTCGTTACTTTTTGAATCAGTGACGACGAACAAAAGAAATATTTTACGTAAACAAAGGGGGAAGGAAAATCGTGACTTAGAAGATATTATATCCCTTTTGAAAGTGCTAGATCCTGATGTTACTCCAATATTTGTTGCGCGGCAGCTGGAAAAATTACCGCCGGTAACCTTTGACCATCTCGACGTTACCAAACTGTTAAAGGACTTAACCCTGCTTAAATCACAAGTGCAAGAGATCAGTGCAAACTATATTTCTCAAGAGCAATTTAGAGTCGAGTTAAATAATTTAAAATATGACTCAATACCGCAACAGATTGGGTATGATTTCGTTACAAATATAAATACGAGACGCGGCGGCACGGCCTGTCAGGATAGCGGCCCGATTGGATTGTCGTACGTGAGTGATTCTAACTCTCCTTTGCACAACATTAGCGTTGAAAAGCTGCATACTACGGTGCCAAACGAGGAAAATATTTTATTGAAAACTAGCGAAAAACACAGTGAAATCCAAGAGGGTAAACAGAAAACGCGCAACACAGTGCCGAACACATGCGACACAGTGTCACACCAAAGTAGCGGGAAAACGCCGACACCGGTCCCATCTCCGAATCCGAAATCCGGATCCGGTTCTGAAATACAAGGGTCGTCTCCTCATCGTTCTTCTAATGTGGATTCTTCGGCCCTCCTAAACAAAGATCTTAAGTCTCACCACACTAATGAACACCAAAATAGTGACGTAGCTGGTGAATGGATCACGGTCCAAAATAGGAAGGCGAAGCCAAAGTATAGGTACCTGGGCCAAATGGGTGTACATAACGAAGAAGGTGGAAAATTTAAGGCTGCTGAAAGGAAATGTCCTATTTTCATTACGAATATTCATAAGGATACTAACGAACAAGATATAGTAGCTCATATTTTTGAGAAAACGAAACAGAATGTTATTTTACAAAAAGTATTAATGAAAAGAGAGACTGACTACAATGCTTTTAAATTTTTTGTGCCAGTTTCCTCATTGGAATTATTTTTAAATGAGACGTTGTGGCCAAAAGGAATCATATTTAGACGCTTTGTACGTAAAAAGCCTTTAGGCCCAATACGAGGTAGCTACGAAAAAGACAATACAGAAAATAATGGATAAAACGGTTAAGATAGCGAGTTATAACTGCAAAAACGTCAAGCGATCCATTGACGATATTAAGGAGTTGTGTCAATCTTGCGATATTATCGCTCTCCAGGAGACGTGGTTGCTGCAGGAGGAGTTGCCATTCCTCCATAGTATAGACGGCGAGTTTGGCTGTACTGGCGTATCAGCGGTGGACAGCGGAGCCGGCACATTGCGCGGCCGGCCGTTCGGCGGCGTCGCGCTGCTCTGGCGGCGTAGCCTGCTGGCGAACGTCACAGTGGTGCCGTGCTACAACTCCCGTGTGTGTGCGATCAAAATAGTCGTGAGTGACCGCTCAGTGCTTGTGCTAAGTGTTTATATGCCCACGGATGTGTCTCAAAACCTACCGGAATTTACACACTGCCTCGGTGCGGTAAGCGCTATTATAGATTCTTGTGACGTTCAGGACGTTTTTGCTATAGGAGATTTTAATGCTCACCCGCATGAACTTTTTTATGACGAACTTATGAACTTTTGTGACGATAATGAATGGTTTTGTGTTGACATCAATAAGTTAGGCTTGACATCTGATACATTTACATTTATTAGTGACGCACATGGGACAACACGCTGGTTGGACCATTGTTTAGTAACGAAATCGGCATTTTGCTTGGTGGATAATGTTTATGTTAAATATGATACTCTCTACTCAGATCACTTTCCCTTAATATTAGAATGTAATCTCAGTCTTGTGCGACCTAAAAATCGTGATTACAGTAATATGGGTCAGGTCATTGAGAAAAATGTAATATGGGGTGAGAGAACCCCAAAACAGATTAATATCTATACTGAGGCGTGTCATTATCGATTGAGAAATATTGACTTCCCAATAGAGTTGAGAAAATGTTGTGACAATAAATGTAGTGATACGACGCATAGGAAAATTATTAATGACATGTACAACAATATTGTGACTATTTTGAGTGAAGCGGCGGCCGTAGGTCGGGAGACAGGGCGTGCGCGGCGTAACGCGAAATGCGTCATGGGTTGGAACAGGCATGTGAGCGACGCTCACAGGGAGGCCAGGTCAAAGTTTAATATATGGCTGTGGCACGGTAGACCCACGACTGGCTCTGTTTATAACGACATGCATCTCAGTCGGAAAGTATTTAAGTCTAAGTTAAGGTGGTGTCTAAATAACGAGGATCAAATTAAAATGAATATCTTAGCGGAACAACACTCCAAACGGGACTTTCGTGCGTTCTGGAAGAACACTAACAAACAAAACTTAAAGCCTGGCCTGCCTGTGTGCGTTGGAGGTGTGAGTGGCGAGAAAGAGATTGCTAATTTGTTTAAGCAAACATTTACCGTTGAGCCACTTGCCACCGAAACTATCACCACGTTGCACAATGCTGATACTGAGGGTGACCCGGTTGGCATAAGATTTACAGCGAAAGATGTTGCTAGCTACATTAAATCTGTATCGAGAGGCAAGTCTCCGGGCCACGATGGGCTCAGCATTGAGCATCTTCAGCATGCTGGGCCACACCTGCCGCGAGTTCTGGCGATGTTATACAGCTTATGCGTAGTTCATGCGTATTTACCAACGGAGTTGATGAGAACAGTCGTAGTGCCTATTATTAAAAATAAAACTGGTGATAGTGCAGACATAAGCAACTACAGACCTATCTCATTGGCTACCGTCATCGCCAAGGTTTTTGACGGTATGTTGAATGCCCACATTAATAGTTATTTTACACCTCACGACAACCAATTTGGTTTCCGCTCTAAACTATCTACGGAAAATGCTATTGTGTGCATGAAACATGCCGTCAGATACTACATCGATAGGAGTACACCTGTGTACGCCTGTTTTCTCGACCTGTCCAAGGCTTTTGACCTGGTTTCCTACGATGTCCTGTGGCACAAATTAAAGCAAGCCAAGCTACCTCCTGAGTTAATCAGCGTTCTAAGGTACTGGTATGGAAATCAGGTCAACTGTGTACGGTGGGCTGGCGCTCTGTCGGATCCGTATAGGTTGAGGTGTGGGGTGAGACAGGGGGGTTTAAGTTCACCATCGCTCTTCAACCTGTACGTAAACGACCTGATCGTTGCGCTCAGCAACACTCATGTCGGATGTCATGTGGACGATGTCTGTTTTAATAATATTAGTTATGCAGACGACATGGTTTTGCTGAGCGCATCGGTTGGTGGTCTAAGGGAGCTCATGGGTATCTGCGAAGCATATGCAAATGCCCATGGCCTAAAATACAATCCCAAAAAGAGCCAGCTCATGGTATTCAAGGCCGGATCTAAATACCCGATGGACGTGCCCCCCGTTAGCTTAGGCGGTGCCACTCTTAGCAAAATAAATAGTGTTAAGTACCTAGGTCACATTGTGACAGACGATTTAAAAGATGACGACGATATTGAGCGCGAACGGAGAGCGCTATCCGTGAGGTCGAATATGATAGCCCGCAGGTTCGCTAGGTGTTCAGTTCCAGTTAAAATAACACTATTTCGAGCCTACTGCACCTCGTTTTACACATGCAGCCTGTGGGTTAAACACACACGTCGAGCGCTAGAAACCCTTCGCGTTCAATATAATAACGCATTTAGGGCGTTGTTGCGGCTGCCTCGCTTCTGTAGCGCATCGGGGATGTTCGCCGAAGCGGGTGTAGATGGTTTTTTCGCCATCATGCGAAAAAGGGCGGCCTCGATGGCGCGGCGGACGCGCGACAGCAGCAACAGCCTCCTGGCCGTGGTCGCAGACCGCATGGATGGTCACTTTATGAGGCACTGGCTGTCCTTACATGGACCAGTGCCTCATATCCAAAGACAATTTTAAGTTCAGAATTTTATTTGTAATAATTTCTACCATTCTTTTTACTAACATAGGTTATATAAAATATACTAACACAATGTGAGCCCTTGGTCGCTTGAATAAATGAATTGATTATTATTATTGATTATTATTAAAGGCACTCGAGGCCCTCCGCGGGAGTCCTGACAAAAACTGCGAAACTATACAAACTGACTCGATATTAAAAAGTTGAGTACGGATCGGTCCTTTTATGGGCAAACTTTTTGAGAGGACGGTGGGTTTTTTTATAACCGCAATTTTATGGAAGATGCAGTAAGTGGAAGGTTTATTTGTACTGTAATAGTGGGTTAAGGATACGATATTCCGAAGGCGTTTGTTCCACTTTGTGACATTAATAGTTCAGGGTCTAATTTTTAGATGTCAAAAGACAAATGAAAACCTGTGAAATAGGTAAATCGGAACATTTAGGCGCATATTATCAGAAACGCAAAATATCTGATTCGCAAAAAATTTTTTTCATACCGAAAGTACAGTCGATGAAAGAGAAACTAATGGAACATTATTAAGTTGTTTTATTTTGTTGCATCGGCATTTCCGCGCCATAGAAATCCATACAAAGTGACATAATGCTGACGCTCCGTCCGCGCCATTACGCTTTGCAGGCTGATTATCTAATGATCTAATTGAAAACCACCTAGCGATAAGTTTTTCACCCCTATTTGGTTGACATTCCATGCATGCGCACGAAGCGTTTCTCATCTTTCTTTTTAATGCGCACAGCCAAGGAGTGGAATTCCCTGCCTGCGTCTGTATTCCCGCAAGCATAATTATAACCCAGCGATATTTAAAGCCCGAGTGAATAGGCTTCTTCTGGGCAAGCTCGCTTCATCTTCGGCCTCTTCTTAGCCTTATGGTTCTCGAATGTGGCCAAGAGTAAGCCCATTTAATGTAAAAAAAAAAAGTTTCAGCTCACAGATGAATGTAATACATTGCTACTTTTCCTTAGAATGTTTTTTTACCCCAAAAAGAAGTAGCAATGTATCACATTCATTTGTCAAATGAGACCGGTCGCTAGATGGTTTCTAATTAGATAATCAGCCTGCCGATTCCGATGCAGTAACTTTAAAGATGCTTCTTTCCGAGCAAGCTTTACCTTCTGCTGACTGTACTAAGTAATAACGTAGGTAACGAAAATGTTAAAGGTCATACTATCGATAACATAAATTCTCCAAAGAATCGGCCAGAGTTTTAACAGCCGTTAACTAGGAGTAAACTTGGTGAAATTCTCGTTAAAAGTTGTCCTTTACCTGCAGAAGAGATTTTGGTTCACGAATATTATTTTTCTATTTACGGTCATCTGCTTTTTACGGTCGAAATTGATTGAAAAAAGTTTGTCAAAGGCTTTACAATATTATATAATAGGACAAAATAAAGAAAATTTAATTATTTTTTCACCAGTTTATCTCCTCCTTTAATAATTTTCAGCCCATTAATAATTAAGAATTCAAAGCAAACTGGCTTTTTAACTTTCATGATTACAAAAAGACAAGTTAATTAAAATTGCCTTTATTGAGGTGCAGTGGGCGTTATTGTAGACGGCAAACATAGTTTATTTAGGTTTATTTTTAACTAAATCATGGCCGTTATTTATTATCAACCGTTGGTAAAAAACAAAGTGAGTCATTTATCTTAATTAAACAACAGAATTTGCATTAAGTAACAACTTGTCTTCGTTAAAAACTTAAAATAACTCGTTGAGTTGCTTTAATTTCTTCACGAAATCTGCGCGTGACATGACAAATTACCAAAATTCAGTGAAATTCCCGAAACAGAAGTTGCGATCACTAATTGCAGCTAATAATTACGCTGGCAACATCGCGCAAGCAATGTTGCCAGTATAAAGCAATCGTACGTTATAATTTTGTTGATTCAAAACTGTTGAATCGAGTTATTTCACTGTTAATGAAGTTGCCTATAATATAATAGTTAAGAATTTAATTCTGGATTAATAAATTTATGTAGATTTTTTTTTAAATAAATCTGTACTAAAATTCAGCCTGAACAAAATTGTTAGGACTGTGAAGATCAGTCAATATTCTGATAATATTCTTATTACTCAATAAATCGTGATACTCGTATCATTAAAATAACGTTACGTAATATACTAATATTACGTAACGTTATTTTAATGAACAATTTTGTTCAGGCTGAATTTTAAAATATTGTTCCTAAACTTTATTTGTGCAGTGTTGTTAATAAATAAGTCATATACTAAATTATTTGGTTTTTTATAATCTCGCACTCATTTTGACTACGGCAAATATGTATAATATGCTCCTGATATACCTGTATGTTGCTGATCGACTACTGGCAGTTAATTCCAGCTTTTCCATCAAATGGAATTCATTCAGCTTTTCGCGTTGAAGTTTCGATTCTAGGGATTGTTCCCTAATTTGGTATTATGTGTCAAAGGTTCCCCTAACGAGGAATAAGTGCCACCAACTTATGCCACTGATGGCACGGCCAGGAATTATATTTCCTAGCCATACTTGGTGCGGAAAACAATAGCAGTGAAGATTACTTTACTTTATTTTCTTTTAGTTTTCACTCTATATAACATTGTTGTCTTTAACAAAAGAACTTTCGTATTTTATGTTATTGAAACTTTATGGTCCCTGAAATAATGTAGTTCGAGGAATATTACAAAACTATTTTTCATTGAGTGAAAATAGTCCTAAACATTCTATTATGTGCTTTAGGATATATGTACACGTACCCTTCAATAATCTAAGCACGTACCTATCTGATATCTATGAAAAAAGTTTGTGATTATCGTCTCTAAAATCTATGTTGAAGCTCGGATGACCTCCCTTATTCCCAAGGAGCTGTGTATTTAATTTATCGCAGAGATCTACGGCAAATTGAATAGTAGCATGTCTATCTCTGAAAGGGTTCCAACGGTGTTCAATGGTTAATGTTGTCCGACGTCTATTGAAGCAACATTCCAGTCCTAATTTTGCCAGACCTTCGTCTAAAGGCTTACGAGATAAGTGCCTCTTATCAAACGCTACTCATTTCATCGGGTGATCCTAAATTTATGGAGATTGCTTTATAAATGGGAGATGTGATAACGGGGGATGCATTAGATCAACTGGTTAATAAATCAAAATCATCAGCAATGTTGAATGATCACTCTTAGGCCCTGTCCTAATTGGCCATCGATCGTACGATGGTGCGTCCGTACGATGAAACTGGTCGTGCGACCGTGCGATCAAACCTAGTGATATCTATTGAATGTCCTAATTGACGGTCGCGCGATCATGCAATGCGACCAAATTGTCTATTGTTCAGTTTCATCGCACGATGAAATCGCAACGCATGATCGCACGAGCACGACCGATGCTAATTAGGACAGGGCCTGACAGCTTAGTAATGAAAGTATGGAATATGAGCAATTGCATTAGCTGTATTTTTCTCCTCTTAAACTAATTAAAGTACAGCAACGGCAAATGAAAATAAAACACCCTTACTTTTAACGTAGTTTACTGTGAAGGCCGATCTCAGCCCGGAGCAGAAACAAACTTAATTCTAAAAGGGGATTATTTTAAAAGCCAATATTAAACGTTAAGGGATAGGCTCCGAGTCGTGTTCCAGAAACTCGGTACCTTCATTTGAATTCATGTTTCTTCCTATTTGCTTAGTACGGATTTTAAGATGTTCTAAATATTAAGTGGGTGCGGTTTTCTAAACGTTTAAGAGGAAATCTAATTAAGTTTCAGCTGTTCATGAAGTTAGAAAAGTTTTCAAACTTAAGTCTTTATTGCTTTAAAGAATTCCAAGTGAATCATTTGAAATTGTTCTTTCTCTCATTTCCACGAAACTTTAAACATCATTATTGTAATAAAATCAACAGCAGTTCAGTTAGAAGTTTGATGTTTCGTAGAAATAATTCTTGGGAAAATAGAAAAGCTCGACTTACTAATAATTTTATAAAATACTGAAGAGTAGATATTTCATTCAATGTGGATTGTATAGGTACCTGCCGCACGATTGCCTGAGGGTAATAGCATTTATACGGGTCGATTTTCCAGGCAAATTTCTAGGCGATTATAGTCAACAAGGGCTTTTTATCGTAAATAGCTTCTTAAATCGAATCGCAAACCTAATTTCAATGAGGTGGTGATTTGATTTTACAAGCGATTGTCGATAGCCTATTCGACTAACGTCACCTGGAAAATCAACCCGTGTAACTGCCCCACGAACTATTATCAAACATCCTATGTCTAATTTATATAGTGATGCAAACAGTAGAGTTTTTTCGGAAAAAGAACCTTCGTGGGCTTTGTGCTTGATTATCGTTTTTGTAATGTTGACGGCACTGTAATGTTTTAGTTCGACTGTAATATCTTGATATCTGTCAAGAAGTCAAGATAGTCACACCATAATTACGTAACAATGCCGTCAACATGACAAAAACGGCAATCAAGCACAAAGCCAACGACGGTCTTTTTGAACAGACTCTAATTCAGAGTAAAACAATAATATTTATTTTGTAAGACACCACTTCTGTATTCACCATATACAAAAGTCAACCTTTTTATTATTTGCGAAGCGTATGCCAGTCTCTTTGTAATCGCTACAAAGGACTATCGTTTCGGTACAAAAGTATTCATTGCATGAAACAATTTCGGCTTCTTTCGCAATATAAATTGCCGCTTTATCTTGAACCAAGAGGTTTTTTGTTGGTACTAGAGATAATATTAAGACAGTGAGCCACAGTGGAGATCAAGTGTTATACCTCTAGCTTGTATATTTATTTACAATGATGCAATTACAGAGATATTTGTTTATTTAAATTTATAAATCTACAAAGATTTAAATCTGTTATTATTATACTGCTTAAAAGAAAGTAGGGGCCACTCACAGACCATACACCAATAATGGGGCCACTATATTTCTCAAACAGATGATGATGATGATGAAGTGGTAATAGTCAACTTGCGGACTTAACCGTTGAATTTACTGCATAATTTCTTCTATTTGCCGTGCATGCTCGGTCTCAAAATTTAACATTGGAAATCGAGTTTTTTTTTTGAAACTCTAATTTATGTTTATTCTAACTGTGGCAAATACAAGAAATTATACAGTAAGGATAATAAAGTCGGCAAGTTGACTTTTACAGTGTTCGAACAATATTAAATTCGAAGAAAATCTGATTTAATTAAAATTATAAAATCTGACAGATTAGCTCGTTTGTATGGAAAACCATATAGTTGCCCCTATTTTCTTTTAAGCAGTATATAAAAGGAAAACGGGCTGACTGAAAAACATATTAGTGTACAGCCTTATGAATTTGAAATTTATAATATTACATAAGAATTGCGAGAACCAAGAAAGGTTTATTCAAAATGTCCTCGAGAAGCTAAATTCCACTCGCATAAAGTTGCGGGCAACCGCTAATAAATTTTTTTTCATACCACAATATCTCTTTCAATTTATTTTACAAGTATTGCTAAATAATTTGCTCACAGAATCAAGCCAGTTTTGAGTCTAAAGATGTCATGTGAATACGGTCAACTAAATTCAGTATCGAAGACGATTGGCTCACCCTTTTCCATTATCAATTGTAGTTGAATACTCAACATGATCTTTGGATCTATATACCAAGACTTAAAGGACCTTTTAGGTTTCACAATTCATACCTTTTTCCAGATAAAGTAGTAATTTTGCGAAAAAATAATAATGGAAAGGAGTCCCTTGCAGCGATGCCAGGATTGATAAGAGGTTTATTTTTGCGAGTTTTTATAAAGAGACGTTATAACAGTTTCGTCGCTAACGGGGTGATAAATGTTACGACGCTCGAATCTTGTTTCTTTTTATCAGCCAGAATTATGATATTGTCCTTTGGAACAGTAAGTCAGCGATATTGCGAGTAAACAGGACATTACAGCCGTTGTTTCTTGTCTATCAGTTGTTGGGCGGCGTTACTGTTATCTTATTTTTTTTTTAAATCATTCCCACTGTTTTTCTTGTTAAGAAAACAATGAATTTATCAATTTGTTGAAATAATTTCACTCTTTAGTGTGAATTTTTTACAGTGTATTAATTGAGAAACTGTTTTAGCTAACAATAAAGTAGGTACCTATCAATGGCATTCCGAATTGGACGTCACACCGAACAAATTCGAACACGCACGTATCTTTGCTGCGTTTCACTACGCGCGTAGCCACGCGCGTGACTACGCATTCAGTTGTATTTGTTTACAAATAGTACCGGTACTACCGGTAGTAAGTGGTGTTTTATTTTGTTTTTAAATAATGAATAACGATATTAAAGAAAAACATAATTGAACTAGTGCAAAAAAAATAGTCGATTTACTCAATCTTCGTCTGACGCGCACTAGAGTCGCAAACATAGCTGCCGCAGCGGCTGGGTACGCAAGGGACAGGTTGCGTTGCGTGCCGCGTAGACGTATGCGTAACGCGGTGTGTCAGGGGGTTACGTGCGTAACTACGCGTGCGTGACCACGCGCGTGTCTACGCAGCCGGTGTGCCCAGGCCTTAAAAGGACTATATTTTAAAATGATACTATGAATGTTTTTTAGCCAGTATAATTTCAGGCGTATTTGAAAATAAATTCAAATTTTATCAAAACGGAATTCCACGTAAATGGACTTGGAACAATTCATTCATTTTCCATTGTTTGTTTTGTTTGGCGTTAATTTGTTAATTTGCTCAAATAATTGGACTTGAAATGCAAACAGCGTGAACACGCTTTCAATGGGAGTTATTACGAACTGAATTTTAATAACTTTATTTTTCACAATTTGTTTTCAAAATTGGGCTAATATCATCGCTTAACACTATAGTGAATGTATTAACATTATTCACTACAGTGTTAAGTACTAACTTACAAACTTACACTGACTTGCACCACGTTAAATTGTTACCTGTATAGTTCTTGATAAATTTATTTTTCTATCCATTTCATTTAGAACACAGGCAAACCTATTTCAACCACAGAATAACTCATAATATGACTTAGATCTTTTATAATATTATTTTTCATTTGCTGTGGCTTTAATTTAAATGCTATTAAAGCTGCTATGCGCTATGCGATTAAATAACTCGGCTACAGTTAAGTTTTCAATAGAAATTGTTAGTTATGTTAGACAGTAAGGAAGACTTATTTTTACCGAACACAAACCAGAACAAAATAATAGAATCAATTCATAATTTTAATTCATAAAAGGTGTTGTTTAAAATGAAAAGTGCTGCATCATAAAGCAAATGGCTGCCTGCTGAATAATGAACTCCTGAAAACACGGAGGGAAATTTCAGCAGCTTAATTTGCAGCGCACGATATTTCTCGGCAGCGGGCAGTTATGTTAATTATTTCCTTCAGCGATCGAACACATTTTATTTGTATGAGGAACAGGTAATATTTTTCATTAGTTGCTTTCCGACGTTGGATAATTAAAGCTTTCTTTGGTTAAATTATTTTAATTACGAGTATCTCGATGGCACAGTTGTTTAGCGCAGTGCTACGAATCGGTCGCGGAATGAGTGACCAAAATGTATTTTTCACTCCTCTTGCTCAAAAAGTCCGTCATTGTAAGGTACAAGAGCCAGGATAAAATAGCATAATTACCCCTAGGGGATAAAGTTTTTTCTTTTTTAATGTTTGTCTATTACCAATGAGCCTACTAAAACGAAAAAGTCTTTATCTACACTCACAACGTAATGTTCCAAATATGAATTCAAAAAAGGTAATATAAATACGTACTTTATTTTCGTGGATAGGTAAAATTAAAAAATAAACTCATTACGATGCAGTCAACTGCATCATAAAATAACTTTTTTTCTCATTACGATACAGGGCAAATCCAAAAAGAAGGCAGTGCCGTAACATTAAAAAAAACAACGATATTTTCCCACATATTTTTCATGATTAAAATGTACTCTATGGTAATCGATGACTTTAGTGCGATTAGTTTGTTGAAATGCACTGATCAAATTTTTTTTTCTAATGGAATGCGCGCCAAGCATTTCCGATAAAGTTTTATTTAAAATTTTACATTTTGTTATACTTACTGAATTTTGTAGGTTTTTTTAGTCTTGCTTTAAAATGTGAAAAAAAAATTACTCTGCCCGATATTTTAGTTTAGATGCAGCTAAGGAATTGACTTATTACAATGTAGGTACCTTGCTAATACAAACAAAGTCTCTCTCTCTTTTCTAACGTTGATCTTTTATTTAGTAGGTTCAATCCCAAATGTGTGAGTGTAGATAAAGTAGTGTATGAAACTGCACATAACTAGGTATTAAAACACTCGTGTGATACTATTAAAAACCTCGCCTACGGCTCGGTTTTTAAACACACACTCGTGTTTTAATACCCCTCTTTATGTGTCAGTTTCATAAACTACTATTATTCATAGTCACGAATAAAGACTCGCTCGACTTAATACTGTTTCTCATTTTTATTTTTGAAAATGGAACTAAAAGCAGCGATCTCTTCGCTGGAATCATAGACTTATTTATACTCTGTGACTTTAAGTTTAAATCGTAGAATGCGTGCAAAATTAAAAAACCCGGCCAAGTGCGTGTCGGACCACGCGCCGTAGGGTTCCGTTGTTACCTTATACCATACGATATTTTCATACCACTATTATTATTTGTCTGCAAAAATAACTTTGTTTTTCACAGTGTTGGTATGAATGACAAAGTTATATTTGCGGTTTTGGAAAATGTGCTATATCTCAAAAACTAATTATTATATTTCGTTCAAACTAATTTTCGTTGAAAGTGTTTATTAAGATCTACAGCATATATTTTTTTCAGATTTTTCACTCTCTTATTTCAAAAGTTAGAGGAGGGGACACATATTTTACCACTTTGGCAGCGTTTATCTTTCAAACGGTTGACTTTGAAAAAAAAATCGTCTTAGGAACCTCAATGCCATTTTTAAAGACCTATCTATAGACATCCCACACGTACTGGTTTGAAGAAAAAAAAATTTTCGGTTTCAGTTCCATGTATGGGGAGCCCCCCCTTAATCTTATTTTTTTTTATTTTTATGTTAAATTCGTTAAGCAGTTAACAGAATACATCTACCTACCAAGTTTCAACTGTGTAATCCTGATACTTTCGGAATAAAGTGGCTGTGACATACGGACGGACAGACAGACAGACAGAGAGACAGACATGACGAATCTATAAGGGTTCCGTTTCTTGCCATTTAGGCTACGGAACCCTAAAAAGGCACTGGCGCGATATCATTAGAATTTTTCTCTAATTCCAATGTAAGTAAGTAATACTTAGGAACGAAATAATTTTAATCTTTTGCCGTAATACTGTATGAAAAGTTTATGAAGTGGAGGATAGAAAAACGAGTGGATTCGTTTACGGAAATATAAACTAGGTATTTAATATTGTATTTTATTTTCTCGCAATCGTAGTGAAAAGTAGAGTGTAACACACGACGCTAAAACCCATTGTAACTCGGTTTCTATTTATTCCCTCGCTAAAGCTCGGGAATAAAACTACCTCGTATGCAATGGGTCATTTTAGCGTCTTGTATAACAATCTACTATATAATCTCGAGCTCCTCTGTGCTTCGGAAGGAGGCGTCTTCATTTTACAGTCCACGCACCTTGCCCATTTCATTAGGTCCCAGTAGTGGGATATTATAAATGGTCGGTGATGATAAAGTTATTTTTGTCTGATTCGATATCAATTGCAGTAATTTAATTATCTTCTGCAAATGATTTTTTAATTGCATTCGTCTTTACACTGGTGTATGCAAAAAATAATGAGAATATTAATTAATATGTATGATTACTTGTAATTTAAAAAAAAATTATCTCATGTATTTTAATTTAACAACTTACAAATAATAATTCTGACAAAATTGATGCAATTATGTTAGAAACGCAAATGAATGAATAATGTTTGTAAAATATTACTTCAAAATAATTTAGGGTTTTGTCAATTTTCGTTTCCATATTACGTATAATGTACCTAACTTTGTAAATATTCGTTCACAGGCTTACTGACTACAGTTCAAAAACTTTTCAGAAGAAAAACTTCATAAAGGATATAATAAAAAGCTAAGAAATGTTTGCACACTGACCTTTCTTCGGATTACTTTTTCATCAAAGACATTCTCATTTCTTAGCCTCTAGCCTTATAAAGCCTAAGCTAACAAACTACCACCGAAATCTGTTTGGCTTTTTATTTATTCAGGGCTTTGTCCGTACACTAGAAATACAAAATATGGGGATGGGCAAGGGACACTTTACATGTACTTCTAGTTTCAATAACCTAGTTTCTTTATGTGACTACCTGAGGTTTCTATTCTCTGTGGAATTGAATAGAAATGACTGGGTATCATGAAATTCATTGTGTCTGTGAAAAGTAACTATCTCGCTTATTTAACAATAGTAAGAATACGTATGGATAAGATACGCCAGTTGTATGCTTTGTTAGAAGACATTGTAGACGGTTTAGATACCTACGCTTCTGTTTAAGTGTTAAGTTAGTGGACTAAGGAAAATGATAAAGGTATGTGAAACATATGCTGTAAATCATGGTCTTATATACAATGAGAAAAAAACCGAATTTATGTTATTCAAAAGGGCAAACAAAGAACCAAAACAGGTCCCACCTATTTTTCTAAATGGGTCACCTTTAAAACGTGTAACACAATTTAAATATTTAGGTCATATTGTAAATGAAAATCTTAAAGATGATTTGGACGTTGAGCGTGAGCGCAGGGCATTGGCCGTTCGTGGGAATATGTTGATCCATAGATTTTCACGTTGTTCACTTAGTGTAAAGATCACGCTTTTTAGAGCATATTGTCAAAACTTCTACACAAGTGGTCTATGGGTCAACTTCACACAGAGGCCGTGCAATGCGCTTAGAGTTCAATATAATAACATCTTTAGGGCGCTGGTGGGGCTGCCGCGCTATTGCAGCGCATCGGGCATGTTTGCGGATGCTGGTGTAGACGATTTTTATACCATCATGCGCAAAAAGACTGCCTCGGTGATGCTGCGGTTGCGCGGTAGCTCCAACAGTCTCCTAAAGATGATAGCAGAGAGGATGGACTCTGCGGTTCTCGGTAGGTTTACTGATTTGCACGTAATACGTGCATATCGGTGAACCTATCGATGAACAATTTTGGATACTTTTCTTAATAACAATATTAATAATTTCATATACATATACACATAACAATATAACAATAAGTACATTTGTTACTAACAAAAATGGACAAACATTGGTCTGAAATAAATGATTTTATTTTATTTTTATTTTTGTTTTTTATTTTAATTTTCATCTACTTGGAAAGGTATACCTACGACTTGTGTTTAACCCATCAGGTACTGGAAAATGAGACACAATAGATATTTCATTGTTAGGATTTAATGCATTAAAGTAGTACTGAATATTCCATACTGTACTGTACTATTCCAATAATCATACCTAATTATATCCTGAAAGTATTACATTAATCACTATGTACGTACATTTTATTTTATAGCTTAGCATACGGCTTCGACTGCGTAGAAGGGTTTAATTTATTAAAATCCTCTCTAGGTTTACGCCTGCTTTTATAAAAGGAATATATAATCTAGATTCTAAGTTCTAGTCTTACTTAATAAATGAGGCTATGCACTGATTTTCAGTCAGTTAGTTTCTCTTTTGAAAGTTGGGTGAAAGAAAATTTCCATTTCATCTCCTATCGACGATCATCCAGTGCTAGTAAGAAGGTATTTACATGGAGCGACTTGGCAGGCAACCTGTAAGACCGAACCGCCACCTCATTGAAATTAGGTTTGCGATTAGATTTTAGCCTTTATTCCCATCTGCCCCCTTCGAGCTTTGCCACCGGCCCGTTGATTACGTAAGTCTGTTGCTAACAATTCTCGATTGAAATCGATTGAAAGCGCAGTTACATTGCTGCTTTAAGTAAGATAGTTGTCATATTGGTTCTTAACTAAAGCATAAATGTAACTGCGATTTCTGTCAGAGTTGATTGCAACAAAGTTAGATAATCAACCCCCGGGGCGGTGGTTGGCACTAATAGGTGGCGTTTACCTCCCCGGTGGTCAATAACACCTTTTATTCCCATATGCCACCTTCGAACTTGCAATCGCGTGGCACTAATAGGTTGCGTTTACCACCCCGTTGAGTAAACGCCACCTAATTAGTGCCAACCACCACCCCGGTGGTAAAGCTCGAAGAGAACAGGTGGGAATAAAGGGATTTTACAAGTGACTGTCGATAAAAAGCGCTAATTGACTAAAGTCACCTGCCAAGTTGCCTACCAAGCCGCTCCGTGTAAATAGCCTATTAGCGAGCGATTTCCAGTCGATCACGTATCGTGTATATAAAGGAGGGCCGATAAACGCTGCGCTCGCATCTTCCAGAAGCGACTTCCTCGCAATTTCCGACGCCTCCCGTCGTCGACAACCGCTGCGTGTCGTTTGAAGCGTGGCATGGAGGATTTACGATGTGTTTGTTGTGGTTTGATGTGGTACTGCACGTCACTAACACTATGAACGAGTACCTACTACAAAAGTGAATTTCTTGACGAGGTAGATTATCGTTTATTCACAAGTCAAATCTAGACAAACTGAAATGTAGTTTGTTATTGCCTAGCATAAATACTGCAGGTTGTACTATAAACCGAATTCTTGATGAGATAGACTATCATTTGTTTGAATAATAGACTACCTCATCAAAATATTAGTTTCAAGTCAGTTCAGAAATAAATTGCTTTAAGTTTGACATGGCACAGCATAAACCCTGTGTTTGTAGTACGATGACGTATAAATGCTGTTCAGACGCAACTTATGAATAGATAATTGAGGTTAATTTCGTTGATTTATTTATTAAATAATACATTAGAGGTTAATACTACTAGATATTTAAAGTTCTGGCTCCTGGAATTAAAAAACAAAATTACTAACATACATTAAAGAAATAAGTTTTGTTTAATTAATTAGAATTATTAGTGCGTTCAAAAATAACAATAACTTATACACAACTTTCGCGTTATGATATAATGTTTCGTCAGAGTTGGATCTCGTAGCTAATTAAAACTTGGGGCTGTAACATGAACGGAGCTCATTATTGTTGTAGGCAGTTATAATTTTGTAGGCAGTTTATAATTCCTCTTCAGCGGCGCGCCACTTCTTTGAAGTTTGCCATTCAGCTGTTGAAATATTATGTGACGATGATAGCAAGAAAAGTAGCACGATCTTTGTCAATGTTTGTTTTGTTTTCATATAATTTGCAATATAATTTGAATAATATGTCTATATTTTTTGCTATAGAAATTATAGGCTCTATAAAGAAGGTACCTTGATTAAAATATCTTCTGAATTTTGATGTTATTGACGGACTGGACGATGGTATGATTGACTTCATCAATGAAAAATCAAATCAGAGAGATCATGAAATATTACTTTTTAACGGATACTAGCACGATTTTATTGAAAGTACTTTGGTAATTATTCGGTATATTTAGTATGATCTTTGATTTTCCCGACGTTACCAAAGTACTTTACCGCGCTAGTATCCGTTAAAAAGTGTCTAGTGAGCGCATAAGAAGTGAACAGAGAGATCATTGACCGACCAAGCACGAAGTGCGAGCGAAGCGTCTCTGCTTCAGCTTGGGCAAAAATTCTTTCGTATGTCTGTATGTTCTCTTCTACATGTCGCATTTCTCAACCGATTCTCGTGAAAAATTGTGAGCAGGTTTGAAAATTGTATATAACTTTTTTGTCGAGCCAGATTTTTTTAATTTTTCAAAATGGCGGAGATATGTTAAAAAACAGGTTTTACGGCTGTCCAGCGCTGTCTGTTCTCCTCTACAGGTCGCATTTCTCAACTGATTCTCGTGAAATTTTGTGAGCAGGTTTGAAAATAATATAGATTTTTTTTTGTCAAGCCAATTTTTAGATTTTTTTCAAAATGACGGAGATATGTAAAAAAACATATTGCAGTCCAGCTTTCCGGCTCTGTCTTTTCTCAGAAACAGCACGTGCAGTGTGGGAAAAAGGGGTGGCGACATCTTTTAGATTATTTTTAACAACATACAATTTTAGCTACTTTTTAACACGAGGTCTTATAGATCACGGAGCCACTAGTGTTATGATCAACTTCTTCAGTACCTATAACAGATCGAAAACACCTTTAAAGTTTTTAAGGTGAATAAAAAAAATCCAGTTAATATTGACAATGCTCGCAATAGCAGATGGTCTGAATACATAATTTGAATTTGATTCCTTTGATTCTAAATTGCAAATAAACCAGTTTGAAATAATTTTCTGGTTTAAACCCAATTTATTTGCATTGCAACTATATTCACATCAAATGAAGCGGTTGCTTTAGCCAACTTTCAGCGTGCTGAAACTGAAGCTCATCCACGCCGGGACGTAATGTAATTATTACAGGATTTATTCGTGCACAACGCCAAAACAATTTGCCGACCCACTAGCCCGTCACACGCGCGGAATCAAAGCGGCCATTTAACTTATTTAACGATAACCAAATGGATGCGGTGGTCTGTAATGTTAACTATATTAAACTGAATTTTCTATTTTTTTAATGATAACCGTAAATAGTACATTAAAAAAAATATATAAACTTCGCCTTCTCATGTCGTATTCATTGCTGAGAGTCGTGACATGACCTCCTGGATACATCTTCTTACTAAAATGATATTCATGAGGTTTTCTTGGGAAAAAATATAGTGGATAGCCCCCAAGTCCTTCCACAGCAGTCCTGTCTTTTAGGGGAGATTTAGTCACTGTAACCCATCGATGTGTAATCTAGACATGGATCTAAACGGGTGACTTATCCGCCAATCATCCTCGTAGTTTGGGTTAGTCTTTTCAATTCTAACACTCCTCCTTTTTTCTTCCGAGCTTTAGTACCAGCATTAACCAAAGATTATTGTCTAATATATTCAGTTACTATTTGGCAGAAAGCAGTTTCTATTTCACCGGGAATATGTTTTACCTCCAATCTATACACATAAAACTCTAAATTGATTGATTGTTGGGATAGGCGTGGAGCCCTAATGGCTGAAGGTAGAGACACTATTTTTGGAGGGTAGATACCTTTCATGGTGTAGATGAGCACTAAGAAAGGGTTTTGGAAAACTCCCGTTATACAGGGTGCTACAGGATGTTCCCGTTTGTATGGGAATTTGTATAGGGTTGAAGATAGAGACACAATTTTTGGAGGGTAGATACCTTTCATGGCACTAATGGTGAGCACTAAGAAAGCGTTTTGGAAAATTCCCGTTATACAGGGTGCTACAGGGCGTTCCCGTTTGTATGGGAATTTGTATAGGGTTGAAGATAGAGACACCATGTTTTGAGGGAGATACCTTTCACGGTGTAGGTGAGCACTAAGAAAGGGTTTTGGAAAATCCCTATATACAGGGTGCTACAGAGTGTTCCAGTTTGTGCATATTTTTTTTATGGGAAAATTTAAATATGTGAAATTAGGTCTACTGATAAATACCTAGGTCTATTGGTAATCCGTGACTTTCAAAATAAATGCACTTCTATCTTAATTACGCGAACGAAGTTGCGGGCAAAAGCTAGTACTCCATAAAATTCGCGCGGTACAAAGAGCCCATGCTTTTAGATCTGCGGTTACCGCTCCGTCCGACGGATTTAATGAAGCTTCTTTGAATACCGTCGATCGACAATAGACGACGTGCTCCGCTTATCAAAAGATTTAAGTTTTGATAAGCTTTCTGCTCTTTTGTAGGTCGATCGGCTTAATGACTTACGTGCGAAATAGGTAACTCTTTGCTGGAATGACGGTAGAAAATCTTTATATCGGTTATGATAACGAATAGTAATAAGCCGTACCTACACCATAACATAAAGTGTTTACGTTACGCAGTACCATAACACAAGTGCTTAAGCTACTTTGGAATCGAAGCTATGTATGTGATATTTAATTTTTAGATTTTTATTAGGGAAGTCAGCCCGTGACCACGGCCGATCCAACTCGGTCGAAATGTAAGGAAAAGGTAGTTGTAAATTTTATTTTAAATTCGTTTAACACCTTTGATTTTAATCAAACAATAAACATGATGTTGTCTCCTAATTATATGTTTATTCTACTGACTTAATAAAATTTGTTCAAAGTTAGTGTTAATATTATATCTATAATAGGTCACCAATCAACCGAAGACTTTATGTTCAAGTAAAGCGTTTGGCCCTTCTTACGAAGTTTACTGTACAGAGAATTCGTGAAAAGAACTAGACAGTATAATCGCTTTTCCAAGGTAGAAAATAGCAAAAGTTACGAAGTAGAGGTAGTAACACCTACTAAAGAGGCAGAACAAGCCCGAACTACATTATCAATTATGTTCTTGCAATCATTTTATGTCTTCCCAGACCTTGTTGAGAAGCTTTACAATAAGAATTTAAAAATAATAGCATTTATTTCAATGTTTATGATCGCAAAGAAAGTGTAACAATCATCGACTGCAATTACGTCTACTTTAAATGTAAAAAAAGATTCACCCATTTCGAAAAATGATCAAAATAAGAAGCACCATCTAGCTGTGAATACTCACGTACTGGTTGATTTGAAAACTTCATGGCGAAATTTATTTTTTTATCGCGAGGTCTACAGCTCACGGAGCCACTATTTATAGTTAGGGTATAGTGTCGCGAGTTTACTAATATGCCATACGCTTGATGATTATAATATAAGTGTGTGTGTGTGTGTATATAGCAAATTACTGATTTTATAATGTGAGCATACAAACAAATCAATACTATGACGTACGTTGTAGGCTGAAACTTTATAAGTGACTTAGCCAAAGTTCCTTACCTACCGAAAAAACGTTGGCACAAAGGTAGGCCTATTGTCATCTGACATTAGCAAAGTAACGACAAGGTTAAAGGCCACGAAATCCAATTCACAAGTTTTCGTGACAGCCAAGTTTGGAGGTAACGTCGCAGGAACCTCAAATTACGTTAACGTAGAAAGATTTTTTTACGATCCGTAATATTGTTGGAATTTCTGGCAAGTACAATATTTTGTTTTGAATTATATAAGAAGATCGAAAAGATCAATTTCATTGAATATTCAATTAAAATGACTGATCTCAACGAAAATCATCCATCAAATCGTGCCACTCAGTTAACTTACGTGATGAATATACTTACCAATTTATGTCAAACGTATAATAACCGAATTTTACGAGTTTCAACTGAAATTTGAAACTCAAGAGGCGGTATACTTACAAGCTCTCGACCCCAGATTTGTAAGAGGCCATTGAATGCGTTTCGGTCCAGAATGACTCACATTTTTTCACGCACGACAAAACCCAGCAAGAGTGGTAACAGCCTTCCAATTTATTAATGGTCGTCGGTCAAACTCTTCACAATTTCTTTTTAAAGCTTCGTCCTTTTAAAAACCGGCTTAATTTCTAATATGAAAACCTAAATGTTTGTCGCTAATCAAACGATGCAGGGATCTGGAAAAAGCACTTTACTGAAATTTCAGACATAATTTCCTAATAAACTACGTTGAACATAGAAGGGGAGGAAGACATAAATCTGTTTAGACTCTTTAAAAACCCAGTGACAGTTTAAAAACTGTTTACCTTACAGTAAGACGGGCTTTTGTACCAGAAAGAGTAGCCATACGAAGCATTCCCCTCTGCCGAAGTACCTACGAGCAAAATGACAAAAAAACTTAAATTTTAAGGTATTTCGGCCATTTCAGAACTGACAGTCTTATGTTTGCTCTCTCTACGATTGAAAACTAAATGATGCCACGGGTCTCGTACTGGTGTCACATGACGTAAATATAATCTTAAAATTGTAACCGGAAGTGGAAGATTTTCTGAAGCTTCCGGCCAATTTTATTTGCGGTAATTTTCTGATCCTCGCTCAGCACAACTTTTCCGATCGTGTGCCATGCATTTCATCGTGATGTCATATGACGTAGGCAATATTGTCGCGGGCTTACGGACTAAATAGAGTAATAATCGCTAAGGCTTTACCCACATGAGTCCCACGCCCCCGGATTTTGTAACTTTGTTGCAATCAACTCTGATAGAAATCACAGTTACATTGCTGATTTAATAATAACCAATGTGACAACTATGTTACTTAAAACAGCAATGTAACTGCAGTTTCTATCGAATACAACCGAGAATTGTCATAAGCGCAGTAGATTTTATTCGAAATTTGAATTCGGTGGGGCTTGCGAAATTTGAAACTGGGCGGCGCGGGTGTGCCGCCTAAGTTTAAAGTTTTTTTGTTTCTTTTTTTATAAAAACATTCTTTTTTATAAAACTAGGCTAAAGCGTTACATAAAAGGCTTATTTTTAATTAACTAAAGAACATGTTAATTCTGTGTAAAAATGAGCTAACAATATTTAAGGCAAGTTTCCCGGGAAGTTGTTCGCCTTTGCGGCTTCTAAACTCGGTCATAATGTGCTACACACGGCCGCTGAATAACTGACTGCGGAACACTTTCTATCTAATATTTATGAAACAGTATTAAATTCATAGTTTACTACATTTCTAGTTCATTTTGAGACTAACGGCCGAATATACTCAAATCTCTTATACACTTTTAAGACTTCATCCTTACTAATATTGTAAATTCGAAAGTCCGTTTGTTTGTTTGTTTATTTGTTACGTCTTCACGTCGTAAATACTGAACGATCATCATAAAATTTTGCACACACGTTGTCAGGGGTGAAGAAAAGGACATAGAGTACCATTCATCCAGAAAAAACGTACAGTTCCCGAGGGATAGCAAAAAAACTGTCCACGCAGACGAAGTCGCGGGCGGCCGCTAGTTAGAAATAAAACACTTTTTACGGATTACAGCGCGTATATTGGTTAGTTCAGAAGTTATTTTAGAATTATTTAGTTTTGATTTATTGTTTTTTTGGTTTCTCGACGTTTCGACACCTTTGCAGGGGCCCTAGAAAGGGTTAAAAAAATCTAAATCTCTTATTTCTTTTTTATTATTATTTATATAAATGATACCTTGCTAGGTTCTAACTAATGTCTAGACTATTCTTACGAAAAAAGGGAAACGTTTTCTAAAAAAAAATTAGTTTTATTTTGCTAATGTGGTAACTTCGATTCCTGAAAGAACAATGTTTCAGACCCCTACACTATTCGGCCACTAAAATTCCAAAAAAGGTAAGGTCCACTACTGACATCACATTCCGAGAATTTTGTTTATCTAGTATACTCCAAACCCAAGATATGAGGGTTCAAAAAAACGACGAAGCGCTTCGAGAAAAGGTGTGCTCTTGAGCTTACCGTGCCCCCAGATGTTTCAGACCCCTACACTATTCGGCCACTAAAATTCCAAAAAAGGTTAGATAAATCTACCAAGAATATCATCTATTTGGTTTTTACAACAACTGGGCCTGTATAAATAAATAATGCAATTGCTGTTCCGTGATCTCCCGTCTAATCCATTTATGATGACAACTCTTATAAATGCGGTATGCGACGAAACCTCCCGCAATCAAAAGGACAAAGCAAATAATCTCCAGCGTAGAAGAAGTTTTATCTGCGTGCTTGGACAGTTGCTCCAGCATCACATCGCTAGCTCCCGCATTTTGCGCGATAACCACCTCCTTACTTTCTTTGGAGTATTGTTTTCCCATTTTGAAATAAAAATTGTCGAGAGCACACTCGTATTAACACCAACACAGTTTGTAGGGAACTCATTGTCAATTTATTATGTTCGAATATTCGCGAGTTTACACTAACCGCACCATGTACGGAATCGCGCGCGCTCCCAGTCTCCAATGGCAAGGGTCGCCATATAGAGATGTGGGGTCGTTAGGAATAAGACAACCGACTAGGTTAACGTACTCATTTATTCTGTTCCTTGGTAAACTCATTTGATGATTATATATGAAGATTAGTATGGACTTGTATCTATATTACATAGACATAAATTTTCTTCAACGTTTATTTTCTTTTAATAAGCTTTCAGTTATTCTCATCAACCGGTGAACGTATATTTTAAGCTCACAGAGAGACATAAGACAATAACGGCACAAAGATATTATGGGCTATTTACAAGGGTCGATTTTTGCCACTTATCAAGTTGCTTGTAAAATTGAATTGCAGGACGGTGGCACTGTCTGTATGCAGTCGATAGCGTAACCTAGGTAAAAATATGTAATAACTCTTAGTTCCAGTTTTGGCCACCACACCAGATGTGATTTTTTTGAATTCGTGGCCGAATAGTCATTTACACAGTCAATTTTCGCCGTGCGGCAACAATAGTGCGGCTTTAGTCACCCGTGTAAATCCCGCATTATCTAGCGCGTTCGTCCCTCAACATCCAAAAACCCATTTGATTTCAATTTAGATACGGCCGCGTCGCGTCGTCGGCGCGCAAAGTATTTATTTTTCGTATTTTTTTTCAAGTATTCTCTCATCTATTTTGTTCTCATATTCGGAGCACGCAGTGCACGTTTTTAAATTAACTTATTCGCTCACCCACTGGGAAAAGCCGTCATAATGTTGCCACTGCAATGTATTCGAACTTACACCACAATACTGTAGGTGGGTGAATCTACGTTGTTCTTAACTTCCTGCGTCATTGTCTGAACTCGAAAATCCAATGCATCGCACAAAATAAATTAAAAATATGCAAATAAATGCAATGTTTTATTGTACTTTAATGTAAATGATGGCATATTTTTGATTTATGCCTTGTGATGCATTGGATTTTTTAAGATTTTCGAGTTTAGACAATGACGCAGGAAGTTAAGAACAATGTAGATTCACCCAGGTAGTGTTTTATGCAAATTGAAATTCCAATTATGTACAAGACGAGACTACTCAAAACTACCAGTAGATTCCAAAATAACAAACTAAAGAGAAGTAGTGCACAGTAGATTGTTTTCCCTCACATAACGGCACGTAATCAGAAAGCTCAGAAAACTCGCTACAAAAACCTCTATCGAGACGTTTGTGCTATCGTAAAAGTTATTTTACAATACTTCATCGTCAACATTTATGTGTGTGGTACAAACAATATAAAAATAATGACAAAGTTATTAGATTTACTTTCAGTTTACCTTTTAAGAAAATTATTTCCAAAAAGAAAATGGCTGGTTTACGATCGGGCTAACACCGGCTCCAATATATAGCTTGTTTATTTTACGAGGCTCGTAAAATAAAGCCATAAATAAATATTTTGATGGATGGACGCACCTCTAACGGCGGCGCGAGGGTGCACATAGTGAAATAAAATACAATGTTTACGGAAATAAATACAACTTTATAAAAAGTAAAAATTCGCTTAGAAAATTTAAACTTAGCAGTTCAGTGAAAAAGTTTGCTTTACTTTTTGAGTCAATGAAGTAGAAAATTGGACGAGATTCTAAGGAATCTTTATAAAAAGAGATTAGGCGTTGATTAAAAAAAACTCATGTTGTAGGTAGGTATTGGGAATTATGTTCTATCTCCAATGTTCACGTAGATGATGTTTCGGAAAACAGTTAAAAACTAAAAAGTAGAAACGTTAATTATCTATACTAATGGTTAATAAACTCAACAGAATTAAGTGATTGTCACATTTATTATATTTCTTTGTGAAAAATATAAAACGTATTCAGAACACTTATTTTACTGAATTGTGTTCTAAAGCATACACACATAAAATTGAGTAGGCGCGTCTGTTTGATCGATTACGTCCACGGGACACTTTATATTTACGGCTTATGGGGTCGCCTTGACTGCGTTTAGAGGCTGTACCTATTGGCACTTCTTATAGGAAAATAATAAATATCAATATACGGGTGTCAACGAACATACTAACAATAAACTATTTCACTGTTTTACATTTTTTGATTGTATCATTTCCAATGCTATTTTAAATAATATAGCTACTACTAGAAAAAATTCAACTCGTCACCAGATCATTTTCTCAGGCAGGAAACGAACCCGCGACCTTTGGAAGTCCAGTCCAATGCTCTTCCAACTAAGCTACCAAGCGAACGATTTCACTATGTTTTGCTGTTGAACGTGAAAAATACCTATTAATAAGACTCCACAGTCTGTCTGTCTGTCTGTCACCAGGCTGTATCTCATGAACCGTGATAGCTAGAAAGTTGAAATTTTCACAGATGATGTATTACTGTTGCCGCTATAACAACAAATACTAAAAACAGAATAAAATAAATATTTAAGAGGGGCTCCCATACAACAAACGTGATTTTTTTGCTGTTTTTTTGGTACGGAACCCTTTGTGCGCGAGTCCGACTCGCACTTGGCCGGTTTTTTTCCTTTTTTTTTGGTACGGAATCCTTCGTGTGCAAGTCCGACTCGCACTTGGCCGGTTTTCACTTCTATCCATTGTACTTGTGATATGTCTATCAACTTATTACACAGTTAAGAACTTGAGCTAATCTCCGTACCATTCAGCAGACGAAGCAATCAAGTGCGCCGGAGACGGCAACTCAAACAGTGGAGCAAATAGTCCGAGACTCCGAGTTCCCAGCTCCCGAGCTACCAGGCTCACGGCCTGCGTAAGGAGGTTAGTTCTACTAGTAAGTAATGAACTCGGCTCGAACAAATCAGACTTGGGCATTTGGCTTTCAAGTGATTTTGCGTTTGTTTGAAAACTTAAGTCTATTCTTCAACTTCTGATTGGTCGTTTTCATGCAAATGAGTTACAATTACCGTAATTTCAAGTACCTAATCAAAGTTTAATTGTAAATGCTTTTATATTACTGTCAGACACCGCACCTAGGCTTCCGAGCTACCAGGCTGCTTAGCTAAGCAGCTCACGCAGCTGCTTGAGGCGACCGCGTCTGTGGTCTAGAGTGGTTTTGCCCATATCCGTGTAAGACGCAGAGGTTCCTGGTTCGATTCCCAGGGGGGTTACAAATTGTACTCGGTTTGGTTGGTGATAGGGCTTATTACTAGTCCGCCTGGTTAGTTACCACCATCTTACCTAAGTCTGACGCCCTAACAACAATTTAAAAATTGTTGTGTTCCGGCAGTTAGAGGTGAGATAACCTTGGGGTCTTAATTGTCTAACTTCAAAATCTATCGCAATCGCTTTCATTTGACAGATGGATGTGACACATTTCTGCATTTCTTTGGTAAGTTTTTATTTGTGCCAAAAAGAAGCATCAATGTGTTACATCCTGAAAGCGATTGCGATAGATTTGAAATTAGACAATAGAAAGGCAGTTCCTCAGTGATGAGGATTCCGGGTGTAGTGCACTTCCACCTTTAGATTTATCGCCCCTAACTAAACTCAATTATGTATCTATCAGGATGTCAGCCCAAATGAGCAGATATTATAGTTCTGTAATGAACTCAACTGGAACACACTCAGACTTGGAATCGTAGAATTAAAGTGATTGCATCTATGTTTAAATTAAGTAACGTATAAAGTAACTAAACTATCTACGAATGGCAATAAGGGTGTGCATTGACACTATTGACTAATTTAACCATATCGCTCCGTTGAACCTATTAAAGCAAATCTCTGTTCAATACGGCTTAGATATGAGCAATAGAGTGGCTGATAAATAGCAGTAATTCAGATATTAGAATAGATATTTCAATTATATTAATTATATTATAATAGATTTCAGTAGAAACAGTCACTGTTAATATATTCCTATCTATGTGTACCTTACGAGTACACAGAGCGTAAGGAATAAGCTGGAATTATTTATACTTCTGAAGCCAGCAGGTCACAAAAAGATGAGTTGAAAAAATAAGATCTTCCGGTTCAGTTGGGAAAAGAGCCTGTCGTCTCGTAATAAAGTAGCGTTAAGCGGAACACGCGGGTCCCGCGGGACGCCGAATGTGATCCCGTAAGATATTCGCGGGGCGTGCCGGTAGCGAGACTCAGCGAGACTCAAACAGGAGCGTAGATAGATTAGAGCGACACTGCACTTGAATGGAAACAACCTTTGCTGTTAAGTAAAAGGATAAACAAACTTCAGTTATTGGACAGATTATTGAGTCTACAAGTAATCTATATATATAAAATTCAAAGTCCTGACTGACTGACTGACTGAGTGAGATATCAACGCACAGCCCAAACCGTTGAACCTAGAGACTTGAAATTTTGCACATAGATACCTTATATAGTGTAGGCATCTACTAAGAAACGATTTTTGAAAATTCCATTCTTAAGGGGATGAAATAAGGGATGAAAGTTTGTATGAAAGTCCCTCAGTTTTGAAGCTAGGATCTTTAAATTTTGTGTTTAGGCTGATGATCGAAAATTAATAAATACGTGTCTCAGCGTTTTCCAAAATTCTACCCCCGAAGGGGTGAAAAGGGGGATGAAGTTGTATATAGAAGAAAATCCTTAATTTTCGAAGTAAAAATCGCTAAATTTATAATTTAGACTTATGGATGGAAATATAACGCAGCGTATATTATTATTGGTAGTATTTCAACCCCCATGGGGATGAAATGGGGTAAATAAACCTAAAATAGATATGGATGTCGTTATTGGGGTTATCTGGGATGAAGATTGTGAAAATGACATTTATTTTAAAGTTCAGCACGGTCGACATGATTTAACCCCTAAAGGGGTGAAAATTGGATTTAAATTTGGTATTGAAAACAATATAAAATAGACATTACAACTTAAAACTTCGTAGGAGCATGTCTAAAACTAAAAAGGCAAACATATATTTTGTGGTTTTGAAAATCAACCCCTTAGGGGGTAAATGGGGTAAGTAAACATAGAAATCGATATGGATGTCGTTCTTGAGGTTTTATGGGATGGTGATTGCGTAAATGACATAAATTTTGAAGTCCAACACGGTGGACATGATTTAACCGCTAAAGGGGTGGAAATGGGGTACAAATTATGTATGGAAAAAGAATATAAAATAGACATTATATAGTTTACAGCTTTAAAATTCGTAGGAGCATGTCTAAAAATAAATAGGCAAACATATTTTGTTATTTTGAAAATCATCCGTTAGGGGGTAAATGGGGTAAGTAAACATGAAAACCGATGTGGATGTCGTTCTTGAGGTTTTATGGGATGAGGAATGCGAAAATGACATCCCAACTAGCATTTTGGTAATAAGAATTGGTGTTAAAAGAGTTATTTAAAAGTGATTTTGGCAAGCAAGAGTTATACAATGGTTTTAGCAATTGGTGTTAGAGCACGCTCTAACCCCTTACAACCTCTTATTTGGGCCCACGTCTTATAGCGCTATAAGTAATAGAATGGTTATAATGCTCACTCTTTTAACACTGAGAGTTACATTACAGTTATAGAGTGGCGTTAATGGCAAACAATTTTTCGTATCTATAATGGTGGTATAATATAAATCTTGCTACCTCAAGCACTTTAAAGTCTGTATTATGGTTATAACAAAAACTATAGGTGGTACACAAGTTGTAAAGTCTGCTGGTATAACTTTTATAGTAATATATTAGTTCTTTTTTAGGTTCATTTTTTTCTTGGAGTTACTTTATGTATCTTGATCAGTGTTGATTCGCAACTCAGAGATGTAGCGAGTTTTCTTCTTCTAATAGTTTTCATTATTTTAGTTCTTAAAGTGTTACTGATGATGTGTGATGTGTGATATCGTGTAAAAATAATGGCCAACTAAGGAAGTGTAATTAAGATTGTCAATAACTCCATCAGTCAAGTTTGATTTCTTCATCATATGGCTAACATTTATTGCGAGGGCTACTTTATTGAGATAATAATATAAGTTTTGCATCTCAATTTTGAAGGGCCTTGAAAATAAGTGATATTTGAATTAAAAATAATTTGTATTTTATCACGTGGGGCATACATTCAATTTACATTTAGATAAAAACAGGATATTGGCTCTGTCTTTTACAGTTATTGTGTATTGTAGTAATAATATTGTGTTTTAAAATGAGAAAATTATACAAAAATGCGTTTTAAACTAGTTTTTTTTCTGAATTATTTTTAGGTTATGTTTGATTTAGCATGGCGTCTATTCCTTATCACCCTAGGTTCCTATTATTACTATTAAAGAAAAAGAAGTGCTAGATGGCCTGTAATTAGAACTATTGATGCACTTGTAATACCAGAACAGGGTTTTAAAGGTAATAAGAGTACAAGTTTAAGGTGTTTGGTTTTACTATGGTTCGACTTGGATGTAAAGGTAAAGTGGTATTTTAGGGTTACGTTTCTGTTAACTGCTTGACTGACAATGACACTTTCGTTTTATCCACGAACTTATAGCGAAAATCACAAAATTCTGACTACTAGATCAGAAAAGATAAAATTTAGAGGTAAGAGACATTATACATAATAAGAGTAATATTTTATATGTTTTTTGATATCAAGTGAAAATAAGAGTTACAATGGTTAAATTGCATGTTAATATTTCTTAGTATAGCATAAAAGTAAACTTGAACCCCGCTGTAACAATTAGGGCTCTAAAAGTAACTCCATAATACCAATTGCTATCATATATAGGGGTTTCTAATTACTAAATTAAGTAGGTGTAAATAGTTAGCGATTGATACTTTTATATCAACTTAGGTGATAAAAAAAAAATATAAGAAACTATAATATTACTTTAAGTATTTTCTGATACTTGAATTTATAAAAGCAGGTGCTATGATGGTTCCGACTATACCGTTTATACCTCCTTAAGTAATATTACGTTTCCTAGTTTAGTTAAGTGGTATAAAACATTTACTAAGCACTCTTTAAGAACACTTGGAAATAGTGAGACTTACTAGAAACCTTACTATTACCTTAGGTACTTATTGTTACTTGAAGTTACAATACCTAGTGTTACTATGGTTCAGCTTTTCTCTTTTATACCTACCTAAGTCATATTATGTCTTCTTGCTGCTGTTACTCATCTTGATGAGTTATTTAGTTAAAGTCATGACCATTGAACAAACAAAAGTTTTACTGGACGCTTTTATACATCCATTAAACCAATACAAACGTTAAGAAAGGTGATAACTAGCGCCAAAATGTTGGTTGGGATTTGTTTTGAAGTCCAACACGGTGGACATGATTCAGCCCCAGGGGACGGGGACGGACACGGGAACAGGAACGGGGACGGGGACGGGGATGGGAACGGGAAAGAGTAAAGAAACGGGAACGTGATACTCTTAATATCTCTGGACCTAATTCTGATTATTGTAATAAACTAGCTTCCGCCCGCGACTTCGTCCGCGTGGATATTAGAGAAAATCCTTAGGGAACCTTCGACCAGGATCCGACCAACCGTTTTATACGCGATTTGGCGGGTCCCCACCAAGCGCGCAGCCTCGTGCGAGGCCTGTCACACATGGCAAACGTTTTGCCTCGCGAGGCAGCGCGCTTGGTGGGGACCCGCCTAATTGCGTAAAAACGACTGGTCGGATCCTGGTTGAATGTTCCCTAAGGATTTTCTCTAATATCCACGCGGACGAAGTCGCGGGCGGAAGCTAGTCAAAAAATATTGTAAAATAATTTGCTTTTCGAAGTTAAAAGTTAGCTTGGGTTGGGAGGCCAAGTAAATATCTTTTAGGTAGGCCTACAAATTCGTCAACTGAAGCGTAGAATGCTTAAGTTTTATTTATACGTTCTCCTGAATCGAATCCACATGCTAAGGTAATCGCAGATGACCGACCACTGTCAATGATTTTGATTGCTTAAAAATATGTCCGAAATGACATTTGACATTTGAAACAATCAATTAAACGATTTTAGGGCAGTCGCTTGTGGCATCATTAGTTCCTCAGTATTAATCCCCATTGGCAATGGAATAGAAAGGTAGATCCAGTATTGCGGTTAAGTATAATTAATTAGGTATAATGTGGGTAGCGATGTTTCAGTCGTGGAAAAATTCTTGGTGAGGCTTGTGCGCGTATGCATAAGTTGGCATATTATGGCTGATTGATTTTAAACACCATTTCATATCATTAAAATAGAATATACCTAATATAAAAAAGTAAAATACCTATTGGATATCTACAGTATTTGACTTTCACACAGAATCCAGTGACACAGTCGACGAACGCATGGAAGTACGGAAACGAGTTAAGTACGCCTTTATTTATCGCGGGAATTTCGACAAAGAGGAAGAAGTAACGGATGCCTTTACATTTTTCTAAGGGCTGTTCGCGTTATTTCGCCATTTCCTAGTGCTTGTGATAAATAACGCACGATTCTTGTAAAGTAATACTTACAGTCATGGGAAATTTTCTGTGTGGATTGGCCCTTTACTTAGCTAGAGTGCGTACGATAAGCAGCTCACGTGCTTTTTTTCATTTGGCAGAAAAATTCCTAGGCCGCATGTGACTGAACAAAATTATCAGGTCCGGTGGCCAAAACTAGAACTACGTTATTACATATTGTTACCTAGGTTACGCCATCGGCTACATAGACGACAGCGACGCCATCACCTGCAAATCAATTTTGGAAGCGACTTGCTAGGTGACTAAAATCGACCCATGTAAATAGCCCATTAGGAATGATAAAGCGGAAGTGTTGTGGATACTACGTAGGTATATAATGTTATTACTTCCATTTGGGTGTGAATAAAAGGCCTGCTAAATAATTTAGTCATGTCATTTGAATTACTGCATTCTTCTATAAGAATGCTATACTATGCAGAACTCTTCTGCAATACTATTAGAGTTTCTGAATAGTACTGAATAAACGCAATAGTTGGAGTAACATAGTACTGTCTTCAGCTACTTTTGACTGTACAAAGGTGAGCGGATGTATAAGCAGACTTTATCCAAATTGACTTCAAAAACATTTCAGCATCGTAAAAGGTAATCCAATCGCCCTTATTTCCAGGCCACAGGGTTTGAAACCGTGTCACTTGCAGCCGATAACGCTGGCACATTTAGGCGCCATTTCCGAGTAATGTAATTCTTTTTTCCCAGAGAGAAATGTTCCTTTTCCCACAATATATCAGAAACGCGAGACTTTATTGGAGATGCGAGCTCTTGTTTATTTCATCGGGAGTACTTTGCAAATGTCGAATTTAAACTTTTTATGGCCACGAATGTTAATAAAAGAGGTGATTATCTGGATGGTTCTGTACATGGAATTTAGTTTAACCTTTCCAGGAAAAATCCGCCCGGGTTTTAAATTGCGCAAGCCACGCAGAATTCAAATATCGTTTCTTGTAATAAACCGCGCTTATGTATGACAGAATATGCTGTCATCGAGACTCAAGTGGTCTTACCCATCACATAGTAAAATAATATGACTTACCCACTTAAACCCGATGAAAAGTTATCTTGTTGTATCAAGAAACCATGGCGCAGTGTGGGTCAGTGCATTGAACCATTTCGGCATTAAAGCAGTTATAATAACTGTCACAAGGTTAAGATGGGATAGGTGACGCATGGGGCCCGCGCAGCAATGGGTCCATCCTTTCTATCCACTCAGAAGAATGCCCGTGTCCCAAATAAATATCGCTGATAATGATGACATTGGGTTTAATTATGTATAAACAATCTTCAAACTTTTTATTGAAAAAAACTATTTAAAATAAAACTAATGGTTTTCAACACCATAGTTTACAAAAGAAATTACTTATTATTAGTGACAAAGACATAAAGAACGATTTTAATTTAAAAGATGTATGACAAACTGTCAAAATAGGACAAGTACTCTAGGCTTATTTACTCTCTCTACATTCATATTTGCCGTTCACTGTACCCGGTACAATTTATGTGAAATGGAAAAAGTTAAACGGTTGAGCTTTCTATATTTTTATTAAACCTATTACTGGGGAATAGCTGTACGAATAGCAAAACATTGCATTCTTATTTCCTTTCCTCTAGCAGCTAATTCAGAATAAAATGAATCGTGATAGGAACCAGATTTATAGCGATTTAGTAGAAGCTCTGCGTGCAATATCGCCATTAACCGCTCCCGTGATGAAATATGCAAAGCGAAATGAAAATCTTAACAAAACTGCATTGCATTTAACTATTATTCGTGCTTTAGTTATTGTTACTAAGAGGCCATTAGCTCGGTTTGTCACAAAACCATTATTTCCGGTCCGAGAAAATTAAATGGAAAATAAGTTTTCTACCATAATTTTATTCGGTTCTGTGCTATAATAATATTGGGCTAGGTTAGGATATAGGTTTTATTTGTGTATTGTTGTTGTTTCTGACTTTTAAGAAAGTTAATGGGGTATTTACATGGAACGCCTCGGCAGGTTACTTTAATCAATTTATCGACAATAGCTTATAAAATCTAATCGTGAACCGGATTCCAATGAGGTGGCGATTTGATTTTACAAGCGATTGTCGATAAAAAGCGCTAATTAACTATAGTTGCCTGTGTGTTATGTGTTTTGTGACATTTTGTTGTGAGAAACATAAAAAAATAAGAATTTTGATTTTTGTAAAAGTTTTATTGATCAAGATGAATAAATAATGAAAAATATTAGAAAAAATCGGCTCACCCGTAGCAACTTAGACGGGTCTATCCCGCCGATTTTTTCTAATATTTTTCATTATTTATTCATCTTAATATAAAAATAGCATTGTGAATGCAAAAATCTAAAAAGTTTTTATTGATCACTTAAGTTAAGATAATTATCATCAAAAGTCTGAAAGATTTAGCTGCCTTGCTGCCCGTATAATAATAGTAAAACATTTAAATATTAAGTAGCATACACACATTTATTTTTGCTCATAGTTTCGTCTGAAGTGTACAGCGAGGTTCATCAAATATTCCATCTCATTTACAAAACAGAGCTGGAGTGTTTCATCCGGAGTATTCCGGTGTCAACCCTCGTTGACAGCCCTGCCACCATCGCGGTGAGCTTGCCGCACCCCTGTTTTGTATCACACACTCCGTAAATATACTTTGATATAGGATTTTACGTGCTTTCTTGGACGAATTAACCACTGGACGCGAAATGACAGCCATATTCGCCTTTACCCCTTAGCCACTTACTGTGACCGATAGCCTCAGTAAACGATATTGCGTTGTCAGTGTGATGCTAGAGCTCGTGGCGAAACATTGGTACAAAAATGGGCAAAATGCTCCGTATTGTATAGCAAAAAAAATAGCGGGCAATCAAGAAATGATTCTTTTCACGCATAAGCACAATTTCAACCTATTATAGTAGCTATTTTTCGTAAAATAAATAATATTTGGTATGTAAACAAAGTAGGGTGCCTTAGCCGGTTTGCCGGCCCCCTTTGGTTTTCGGCCATTTCGGAAACATAACTAGGCCACCTTCACTTGCTCAAGGTCGCGCGGACAAGGACTTTAACAATGTATTGTGTTTAAAAATGTTGACCTCCTGTAAATCTATGCTACCCTGGTATTTTGGTAATGTAATTTAAAGAAGATAATTAAGTTCCTACGACACTTCTAGGCCGGTAGTATAGAAGAGAAAAAAAATACACACAACCACGACACTACCAGTGGTGCGCCTTGGACTACCAAGACAACGACATAAAATGAATGAATGATGAATAAAATAACGAAATACTAATAAAAATCTTAAACATATTAAACTTTTAGAGCAGCTTGTATACCTCTTGGTTTTATATCGGTACCTAATGAACCTACTACCTACCTAATGAAAATACTAACTACCTAATGAAAAAGGTACCTACTTACACTAAAAGTAAAAAAAATAAAAATTGTTTAAAAAAAAACAAAAAAACCTGCCTCTAAAAAGCAAGAAATAATATTCAAATCATTAGATACCTACGCATTATCATTGTTATAATAACAACACGTCTATTGAAGTCGGGTAGGGCTTTTAGAATAAAAAAGGAAGTTGTAGGTACTCCAGCCCCACCCGGTAGGTAGTATTTTGTTAGTTTTTCGCAATTTCCGAGTGCAATAACTAACAGCCGAACGTTATTTCATTTTTTTTTATTTCGTTTGATAATGTTTGTACCTACAGTCAACAGCACATCAGATTTAGACTATAGGTACTTGACCTTGTGACCGCCTTTATGCCGTACGTTATAAAAGCTGTTTTGCAGTTCAACTGTTTAACTTAACGTGCTTTCTTGTATACCCACATCAAAGAGTACTTTTGTAATATAGGAAATAAAGAATCTTACTGGCTTTTTCTGTTAACAAGAAAATTATAATCACTGATAATGTGTTTTTTTGTCTTTTTTGTAATATTCTTTATTTATAACAAAAATATAAATGAAAAAATAATAAATCGAAATGAAAAACACATTAAGTATCCGTAAATATTACTTATGTCAGATTAGTGATACAATAAAACATAATTAAGTATTGTTTATTAATTATCCAAGAAACTTGAAAATGCGCTCTATCAAGCTACCGCCCGCGACGTTCTTAGGAACCAAAGTCTGCTATATTTTAATCCAGGTAAAAAAAAAAACTATGTGTGCCTTTCATCCCAATCCATCCCATTTAGCATAGCCTGCCATTTTTATGGGTTTAAGAGAAAAAATATTTTAACATACACAATAAATAAATATGAATAGTAGGATAAACTAAAAAAATATACCACTTTAAAAAAAATATCGCTTGTATAAATCACTATTTTAATATTCTACATATTTAACGAAACATGAAGAAGGAATACTTTAACCACAAATGTAATTTTCTGAATTGTCTGTGTTCCACAGGCTTTTTACGGTGATATTATTAAATTTTTAGTCGAAAAACCCCGCGCGCACCAGAGCAAGCGATGCTCTGAAACACACAGGCTTTTTCTAACGTTATTAGTTAGAAAAACCCAGAGCGGTACAGAGCAGGTAGTGTCTGTACCCCACAAGCATTTCTAATATCGCGGCCGGGTAACTAAATCCATTTTTGGAAGGTCATTTGCTTATCGGCCGCCTGGCCGAGAACTAATGTATGAGTTTCACAATCCAATATTTGGCCGGCAATTATGGCCGGAAACCGGCTAAATCACCCTATGATATTGTCATTATTTGACAATGTAATCCCCCCTCACCCCGCAAAAATTGGTTGAACGTGATTTCATACATTTTTCTTACGTTACGTGTCCAGTGGTTAATTCGTCCAAGCGTGCTTTCAATTAAAACAATAGAACTTCTGAAAAGAAAATCATTTTTTTATCTAGCCTTATAAATGTGGGTTTAGTAGAAAAATATTTTGCACCGATCGTGACTATTAAGTATAACTTATGGGTCATGCTCATGCATGACTGATGAATAGTTACAGAACATTAAATTAGATATTAACGTACCAATAAACTAACATATTATACACGGTATTTCTGGACATGGCACACATTTTAATCCACACAAGAATACATTACTATTTTTAACGTGAGCTAAGTTTGCTTTTATCTTAAAACTAAGTTTCCTCATACAGAACTTAGTAATCGATTAAAGTTAGAGGTCCGGGGTGAACTTAGGGGTAGTTGGGGTCAGCAAATCCCTTACGGAGCGAGCTGATACATCATCGAGGAAGCTCGTAAATAATTCTGCCCTTGAAACTTTGCCATGGATAAGCTTTAGAAATCACTAATCCGGGGTTATTAGTAACACCCCGTGGGATTGTTAACATATTGAACCCTTCACTATGGGGCGTTTCTGTTCTTATACCAGTGATAAACTTTAAGAAGATTTTATAAAAAAAACATAAGAAAAAAATTGAAAAAAAATAGATGGTTAAAAATATATAATGAAGGTGGACGAAAACTACTCGTACCAGTAAATAGCTGCTGTATGGTTTCGTCTCAAATTCTGTAACAAAAAATGTTATCTTTAATTTTTGAACAAATAACATACGTAGGTATCATCGATAAATACCGTTAGATAAGAAAATTCCAAAAGAATCCATTGGAAAATATTGCTCACGTCGTGTGAAATGATTAATGAGTTTAAAAATGAAGATGTTCAGGAAACCAAGAGTTAATGGAGTTGGGTGTTTGAGTAGACGCGTCTAAATGAAGGAAAATCCTTTATAACAATTTTCTCTTCTTCCTGAATCAAACAAAATTGTAAGATAATAATATTGTTAACTCGTCAATGCCCGGAAAACAAGACATAATAGATTTTCTATTGTTGTCCAGTCGCCGGCGACCGCTCGGGCTTTAATGATTTTGTGATAATAAATAACATAAAAATAAAGTAATATGGTATGGGGTGAAATGAGACAACAGAGCAAGTACTAATTGCTCTGTTAATATTGTCTGGTTTAATTTATGGAATCACTAACCTCCGTCCGTGAATTTGTTTACATGGATATTCAAACAATCCCTATATAGGAAGCTTTTGACCAGAATTAAAAGTATCCTATGATTTAATCCAGGTATAGACTAGGTATCTGTACAATAAACGTCATACATTCAGCCGTTTTTGCGTGATTGAGTAACAAACATATAAGAGTATTTCTCAAAAATTTTGTACCATAACGAAAATGTTGTAACTAAAAAATGCAACGAAATGGTTACATGTAACGCAATGGTACAACGAAAATGTAAGCATGTAACGAAATTGTTATTGTTAAGCATGGTTTACATTTCCCTACTAAATTATTTTAATGTTATGTGTAATATGTATGCTTAAACATGTCATTCGCGATAGTACATACTTTTTTAAATGTTTAATACGATACATACAACTGACAAAGATTTCAATATATAAAAATTATTGCGAAATAAAACTACATTTTTCTGTACATTTGTATAGTGTACAACTAGCTTAATTTGAAATTTAACTAAACTGTGTATAAAACATTTTCGTAACATAACGAAACGTAACTATTTTTTTTAACAAAAATAGGCTCAAAATTAATTTGAGTAGTCAAAACGCATTTTATCGCAAGAAACCAAAATAATTATTAAAGCTTATTATTTTAACTACAACGTATTTTTAATAAAGGCGTATTACACCGTAATTACGCAACAATGCGTATGTATTGTACTTACCGAAGAAATGGTCATTTAGTCCAGTATAACTAAATTGTATCAACGGAGCTCAGAAACTTACGTCCAGAAAAAATGACAAATAAACTACGCTAGACAGTTTTGTAACAGCCAATCAGAGACTTCTCAGTGTTGCCAATAGTAAGTATTCTAGATGCGTTCCGAAACTCTTCTAAAATCGTGGTTGTCGTATAACGAACCTGCTCGTAACTAACTGCAATTTTTTGCGACAGAGAATAAAATAATTTTTCACCTCTCCAGCACGAAAAGGGCGCTTTTGTACCGTTAAAACTCGCAGCATAATCGATTTTTGCTGCGAGCGTGAGGCAAAGTGCTTTTTTAATTTCTAACACCAACTTTTAAAATAATAAAGAAAAAAGAAATAAAGTGACAAGGATGAGACTTGTAAAATTGATATGTGAGAAAAGGATAGATAGAGAGCTTTATGGTGTCATACATGTATTAAAATGTAAAAAAATAAAATGCACGGATATACCAAGGAGTTTTAAATAAGGATTGTTAAATAAGAAGGTTGATAATTCGAAATAAAGAGTATGGACGAAATGAGGTCGTATGTATCAAATAAATATAAAATAAGAAAATTTAATGAAATTTATTAACAAATTAGTGTTTTAACTAAGTAAATAAGATAAGATATTAATGAATACGAGAAAAGCACAACGTAATCAAATCAAATCAAATCAAATATATTTATTTCAACAGCTTAGGTGTAAGTTTACAATATATTGTGGCCGGAGTTTCCTTTTAAGCAAAAATAGCTTGCTTGTACTAGGAGACTCCGCTCTTCCTTAAAAATACGTAGGTAACCTATTTTTACATGAAATAAAGCTTGATAAGTGAATAAACCTATTTTACATTAAAACGATAATAAACGTGCGTGTGTGTGTGTGTGTGTGTGTGTGTGTGTGTGTGTGTGTGTGTCATTTACCAATCCATGTTACATTAATTAATAATACATTCGACGTCTTCGTAACTCAGTGTTTTTAGCCATTCTATCAAGGCAACTTTAGCTTTACACTGTGTCAGGGGATAGATATTTAAAGTTTTATTTACTTTATTGTAAAGGGAGGATGATATATTATTAAATTGACGTTTGGCAAATTTTGATTTAAGTTGTGGCAGTGGTGCAACATTGTGTTTCCGCCTTTTGGAAAGTATGCTTGGGTCATATGAAAGGGATTTATGTTTTCTCAAAACAACGTTCAACAAATACAGCTTCCTTACCGATAAGATATTACTCATCTTATATAGAGTATCAGTAGGGAATCTATATGGTTTAAAAAACATGGCTTTAAGTTACGCTCTGTGTGCCCTTTCCAAGTCTAAAAATCTCATTTTGGTGGCACTCCCCCACACCGATACACAGTACGCAAGAATCGATTGGACCAATGAACTGTATGTTTGATACAAAAGGCTTTTAGTAGCCACGTGACGCAGCGTTTTAAATGTCCACATTAATTTTCTTATCCTGCCGATCGTAAGGTCGATGTGGTAGTGCCAGGATAAGCGCTGGTCTATAATGACGCCTAGATATCTTGCGTGCGCTACTTTTTTTAGTTTAGTTCAGTTCAACAGCTGGTGGTGACGCGTTTATCACAGTTATGTAGTACAATTTTATAGTTTTCTAGAGGCTGTGAATTATTATATTTGCTAAAGCATATATAGTTACTCTTTGATACATTTAAGGTTAATTTATTTGCGTTCAGCCAAGATGCAATTCTTAAAAGACCGGCCTCGGCGTAATTTTTCAATTGTTCTCAATTGTTTGCCGAAAAAACAATTCCAGTATCATCTGCATATGAAAATATTTCCCCACCACCATCGAGTTGCATATCGCAGAGGCTATTAATATACGTTAAAAAGAGCGTAGGACCAATGTAAAACAAAATGGCGGGAATCTACTTCATGAATAAAAATTTTCAGCATAGGTTTGATCGAATTATTTTTGTGATAAATTACAAAAAATGAGTGCGTCCAGCGATGAAGATAGTTGTGTAACTCCAAAAGAGTTGAGTGAACAAGTTTCTAATGTTGCATTTAGCTTTTTACCAGGAAACTCACGTAAAAAAATTCTCGCTGGTAGAGGTGAAAAGTTGTATGTTTTACACGAGACCAAAATTTTGTTCTGCCTCGTGCCTTTAAATCACTCACTGTGCTCAGTAGTCTATATTAGAATCACGAGAGTATTGATTTTGGTCACTTGTATAACAAATAACTATTGTTTTATTTTTTTTATATGGAGAGATATGTAATTAAAATATATTTTAAATAAAAGAAGAAATCTTGAACAGTATAAGTCGAACATGATAGAAAATACTTTACTTTTGAAAATTTTATACTTGATTCAAATATTCTTGAGTACTTGCGACATTGTAATTTTTCTATGGAGAACACAAAACATAGTTTGGTATTTCACAAAAAAAATATATTTTAAATACAACGTGCGTAGTTCGAGATAGTTTATCAAGAAGAATTATATTTTAGTCTATGCAAAATGCAATTTTTTGTAAAGATATGACAAACATTTATTGAGTTACAATTATTTTTCAGTTTGAGACATGATTTTTTGAAATGAAATACTCATAAACTTCTTTCACATTCGTAATATTAGTAAGAAGGATTCAGGTTATCGTTTTTTACGATCCAATTTTTAATACCACAAAAAAAATTCATCATCCCTGACATCGCCTCACATCAAGCGGTCGGGACCTTCGATGGAAGGGTCACTTAAGTTATAAAAACAAAGTTACTTTGAACAATAATATTCCGTATTTGCTAACAAGCATCAAGTCTGCAAACTTATAATATATGCGCGACGCCAAAGAAGTACCATAAAGGAAGATTTCCTGTCCCATAAAGGGAAATTTCCTGTCCTAACATCATAATGTAAATGGGCCATAACAGATATCGTAATTTCCAATATAAGATCAGTAACTACCGATTTCTTAGAAATCTCGGGAAACAGCGATCCCGTGGGATTAAGTATGGATGAACGGGGATGTTATCGAGGGGGATCGACCCACTCATTAGGGGATCGGGGATTCCTCGTTAAGTTGCGACGTTCCCAATTTTTGGGCCATTTGTTTCGACAATAACGTATCGTTGCGAGTTAAAGCTCCCCAAATTGGTTCTGTTAACGAGGGTTTTGCGACGCTTTTATTTAACTCGCTTTTAAAATTTTTATTTTAGGAGCTTTGTGAATAAACTCGGATTTATTTAAAAAACCAATCTACTTCATTCTAATTGGGAATAAATTCTACTAACCTACATTACGAAATACAACTAGTCACCTTTTAACTCAATTATTTTCACTATTGAATTGTCACTAATGAACCCTAAGATATCGCAACTTCACCGGAAAAACGATTCAAAAGACAAATTATTGAATTTGGAACTCCTATCATAGAAATCAAAATAGAAGTCAGTTCCCTGTGTAATAAAAACATTTCACAAAAATTCTTATGAACACAACTAGCACAATAGGTACTCCATAAAGCCTTTTCACCACTTTTCCATCTAATGGCATAAGTATAACACTAAGCACCATTATCTAGTTTACTAAGTTCCCTTGTCCGAGTGGCGTCGCGTGCCGGCCGCTGGCTCGGCGCCAGTCGATATTTCTTACGAGACCGATTGCAGATGATATCTGAAAGCCCATTAATGGTATAAGGATCAGTTCTACAACTTCTATAAGTGCGATTGTAATTGCCGCTTCAGCTTTCGTTAATGCGGGCTTTAGTAGCTAATATCATTTTTGACTTCTATAATTTATGGAACGTTAAAAGTTCGTTAATAACTTTTTTAAATGTTAGCTAATGGGCTATTTATATTAGTCGATTTTAGTCGCCTGTGACGGTCGACTTTAGTCACTTCCAAATCTGAATCGCAGGTGCTGGCGTTGCTGTCGCCTATGTAGTTGATGGCGTAACCTAGGTAACAATATGTAATAACGTAGTTCCAGTTTTGGCCACCGGATCAGATAATTTTGTTCAGTGACCTGCGGCCTTGTGGCAAAAATTGTGCATCCATATAAATACCCCATTAATAAATACAAATCAAGTGAATGTATATGGCGGCGGTTTTAATATTTGTTTATAAATCTATCATAGTAATTAACTAAAAACGAGCAATTTACGTGCTATAGAATTACCATCTACTAGATGCTAAGCCTTCAAGAGACGGGCAGCAGCGTCTCCAAAAAACCTCGGCCTACTGCGATCGCCAACCCGCCTGCCAAGCGTGGCGATTATGGCAACCCCCCCCCCCCTCATGCACAATGGATCAAAAAATTGGCCCCCAGTCCCCGGCAGCCCCGCTATTCCTAGCTACGGTAGCGGCTACGGTAACGGCGGGGCAGGGGGTGCTAAGAATCCCCGGGTGCGGCTCGGCTACCAAAAACGACGACAACTGCACCTGGCAACCTATAACACGCGCACACTAAGGACCGACGCGAAGTTAACCGAGTCGGAAGAAGTTATCAGCAAGGTACACTGGGACATTATCGGGTTATCTGAAGTCCGAAGAGCGGGAGAGGACTCGATAATCCTCAAATCCGGTAACTTGCTTTACTACCGGGAGGGCGACCAACAGTCCTAAGGTGGTGTCGGGTTCATCGTCCACAAGTCCCTTGTCAACAACGTGATTACCATCGGAAGTGTGTCGACCAGGGTGGCGTACCTTATACTCAAAATATCCAAACGGTGTTCGCTGAATGTTATACAGGTTTACGCACCGACCTCGACACACCAAGATGACGAAGTGGAGGCTATGTATGAGGGATCTCTAAAGCCATGCATAGCTACAAAACCCACTACACTGTTGTGATGGGGGACTTCAATGCAAAGTTGGGGAAACGATGCGGTGATGAGCTGATAGTGGGGCAATTTGGAGTTGGGCAACGGAATGACAGAGGCCAGATGCTGGCTGACTTTATGGAGAAGGAGAACCTCTTTATGATGAACTCCTTATTCAGAAAACCGGAAAGCCGGAAGTGGACCTGGGTCAGTCCGGACGGTAAAGTCAGAAATGAGATAGATTTTATCATGTCGACGAAAAAGCAAATATTCAATGATGTCACTGTGATCAACGCTGTTAAGACGGGGAACGATCACCGATTGGTACGTGGCACATTGAATATCAACCCAAAGCTGGAAAGATCTCGACTGATAAAATCAACAATTCGACCATTGCCGGCCCATATTCAAAACCCCGAGAGCTTTCAACTCGAACTCCAAAACCGCTTCGAAGCCCTTGAGAACAGCATAGATGTGGACGATCTGAACAACATGGTGGTGGATACTGTCCGTACGGTAGGGTCCAAGCTCTTTAAGACCCGCCGTCCCAAGATAAAGAAACTCTCCGACCACACACTCCTACTCATGGATCAGAGACGTAAAATGAGGCTCCAGAGTTCAGTAGATGCTAATCGTTATCGGCAGCTTAATAGACAGATATCTAAGTCTTTGACGAGCGACCTTCGCCAATTTAATACGAATCGTATTAAAGAGGCCATCGGGCGGAATAAAGGCTCCAAAGTGTTCGCAAGAGATCTGTCTATTGGGCAAAGCCAGATGACGAAGCTGAAAACTGACGACGGATGCATCATTTCATCAAAGCCTGAAATCCTGAGGGAGATCGAGAGCTTCTATGGGCAGTTATATTCCACGCAGACACCTGTTGAAAGCAAGGCTAAAGACCCCAGAGCCAAGCTTACCCGACACTATACCGAAGATATCCCGGACGTCAGCCTGTTCGAGATTAGTATGGCTCTCAAACAGCTGAAAAACAACAAGGCGGCGGGTGACGATGGAATCACTACAGAACTTCTGAAAGCGGGCGGTAAGCCGATACTCAAAGTCCTCCAGAAGCTCTTTAATTCCGTCATCGTCCAGGGCAGAACGCAAAAGACATGGAACATAAGTGAGGTGATCTTGTTATTTAAAAAGGGTGACAAGTCCCTCTTAAAGAACTATAGACCCATCTCGCTTCTGAGTCATGTCTATAAGTTGTTTTCGAGAGTCCTTACGAATCGTCTCGCTCGCAAGTTCGACGACTTCCAACCTCCCGAACAAGCCGGGTTCCGAAAAGGCTTTAGCACCATAGACTACATCCATACGCTGCGGCAGGTTATACAGAAGACTGAGGAGTATAATGAGCCACCTTGCTTGGCGTTCGTGAACTATGAGAAAGCCTTTGATTCGATTGAAACCTGGGCGGTGCTGCAGTCTCTCCAAAGGTGCCAAGTGGACTATAGGTATATCGAGGTGTTGAGGTACTTATACCAAAATGCCACCATGACGATCCGAGTACAGAACCAGAACACAAATCCTATCCAACTGCAGCGTGGTGTGAGACAGGGAGACGTTATTTCTCCGAAACTGTTCACAGCTGCGTTGGAGGACATCTTTAAGCTCTTGGACTGGAAAGGACTCGGCATCAACATTAATGGCGAGTACCTAACACACCTTCGTTTTGCCGATGATATAGTCTTTATGGCTGAGACCATGGAAGACCTGAACACAATGCTCGAAGATCTCCGTAGTGCTTCCCAAAGAGTGGGTCTTAGGATGAACATGGATAAGACGAAAATTATGTCAAATGCCCATGTTGTACCCTCTCCAGTTCATGTTAGGAACACTACACTTGAAGTTGTTGACCACTACGTATACCTAGGACAGGCAGTCCAGTTAGGTAGGTCCAACTTCGAGAAAGAGATCTCTCGTCGAATCCAACTCGGGTGGGCAGCATTCGGGAAGCTTCGAAAAATCTTCGCGTCCGACTTACCTCAGTGTCTCAAGACGAAAGTCTATGACCAGTGTGTGTTGCCAGTGATGACTTACGGCAGTGAAACGTGGCCGCTAACTATGGGTCTCATAAGGAGGCTCAAGGTCACTCAGCGTGCAATGGAGAGAGCCATGCTCGGCGTTTCCCTACGTGATCAAATCAGAAACGAGGAGATCCGCAGGAGAACTAAAGTAACCGACATCGCTCGAAGGATTGCTCAGCTGAAGTGGCAATGGGCGGGACACATAGCGAGAAGAACCGATGGCCGTTGGGGCAGAAAGGTTCTGGAATGGCGACCGCGCACCGGACGACGCTCCGTGGGTAGGCCCCCGACAAGGTGGACCGACGATCTGGTGGAGGTCGCGGAAAGCCAGTGGATGCAGGTAGCGCAGGACCGATCGTCGTGGAGATCCTTAGGGGAGGCCTATACCCAGCAGTGGGTGTCGTGTGGCTGATATGATGATGATGATGATGAGATGCTAAGTAAAAAATTTGATACCACAATAAAACTCAGAAGCAGCCTTAAACATTTTTAATATAATTTTACTAATAAAGATAATACATTTAAGGTAATCACGAAAAATTTGTTGTTTTTATCTGCAAAAATTTATCGTGTTTATTTTAAGATAAAAGCAGGATGTGATGTTATCATTGGTTCAATTATTACGGGATCAATCGACGGCTCTCTTTGATGTTCTGAACCGGGCCTTATAAAACATCTCTTAATATTTACCAATTCAAATAAAAAAGCCTGAATTGAAGCAATATCGGTGGAAAATACGTGGATCCATAACATTACGTTTATTATTTATTTTATAACCCCTAGGGAAGCGAAAGTAATACAACGGATCGAATTCTACATGGGAAAATATTTCTTTTGTCAATTCTTTTATCACAATATCATTACCTATCTGACCCAATACGTCCAAAATCATCCTTCTCAAAATTATAAATGCGAAAGTCCGTTTGTTTGTTTGTTTGTTGCGATTTCACGTCTTAACTGCTTAAACCGATCGTCATGAAATTTTGCATACACGCTGTCAGGGGTACAGAGAAGGACATAGAGTACTTTTCATACTTTTCAAAACAGTATTGTTCCCGAGGGATAGCAAAAATCTTTCCACGCAGACGAAGTCGCGGGCGGCCGATAGTTTGAAATAAATGCCTTTTTGATTTCTAAACCTACGTCAATATCTAAGTTTCGAAGAATCAATGTATTACAAATAGTTTCTTGAAAACTTTTTCAATTTATTTCCAAGAAATTTTACAAAACAAAGGTAGTTTAACTTTTAATACATAAGGTTAAACACATAGCTAGTCTGAGTACTTTTGAAATTGGTTTTGTAAGTACACAAACTTTGTACAACACTCCATCCCCTCCCTATCGCCAACAACAATGGAGTCGCATCCTTTTGCTGGTAATCAGCCGCCGATCTGTAGTGTGTAGTTGAGTTTCCTTTGACCTGTGTCACAGTATACCTAAATAGAAACCAATTTTCTTTGAAAGTGTTTAATAAGATCTACAGCATTCATATTTTTTAAAATTTTTCACCCTTTTAATTTTAAAGTTAGAGGGTGGATCACATTTTACCACTTTGGAAGTCTCTTCCAAACGATTGACTTTGAGAAAAAATAGTTTTAAAATAGGAATGTTATTTAAAAAAAAAACCTGAAAATAAAAACCAAATTAGCTTCAAAATTAAATACCCCTAAAAAGCAAGAAATAATTTTCAAATCATTAGATACGCATATCATTGTAATTAATCACGTATAATGAAGTCGGGTGGGGCTTCTAGAATAAAAAAAGAAGTTGTTCTCCAGCCCCACCCGACTTCATTATACGTGTTTAATTACAATGATATGCGTATCTAATGATTTGAAAATTATTTCTTGCTTTTTAGGGGTATTTAATTTTGAAGCTAATTTGGTTTTTATTTTCAGGTTTTTTGAAGTCGGTTTTTTTGTTTTTAAACAATTTTTATTTTTTTCTTTTCAGTGTAAGTACCTTCTGTATTAGGTAGTTTTACCTTTTACCCAAAGTATGTATAGGTATTATGTAAATGTAAGCGATGATGTTATGTATTTTTTTTTTATATTTCACACTTTTGCGTGGTGTAATACCACTAAAAACTCAATTTCCACTGTTCGTGCTGTTTGTTGTTAAGGAGTTCCGTAGTTCCTTCACAGTTCAAGTCTAGTCCAAAACGTCCTTGACCATAGTTAGATACCTAATTTGTTTAAGATTGTCATAATCCTAGTAATATTTCAATCACTACACAGTTTTTGTTTGATTTTGAAGAGTTCCCTTGTGTATCTTTAAAATCCAAGGTCCAATAACAATGAAATCAAAATGATATCATTACTAAAGTGTCTTCTTTCAAACAAAAAAAGAATCATCTAAATCGGTACATAAACAAAGAAGATATGGTCGATCATCCGTATAAATTCATAAAATGGTAACGAAAACGACAGTATTTTCAAGTTTTCCTGAAAAATACTGATTTCAAAATTTCAAAAAATGGGACCAACTTGGGAACAAACCTGATCTAATAACGTTTGAATTATTTCAATCGGTTCAGCCGTCTTCGAGTAATCGGTGGACATACATAAAAAAAAAAACATACATACAGCCGAACAGAGAACCTCCTCCTTTTTGGAAGTCGGTTAAAAACGTATTCATAGACCCCGGATGTAAATAGGTTTTATGATTTTTTTCAGTTTCCGTTCCATGTATTCAGTGACATACCAATGAACAGACAGGCATGACGATTCTATAAGGGTTCCGGTTTTTTCTTATTAGGCTACGGAACCTTAAAACTGAAAAATTTAACACGCAAAAACTGAAACTTGATAATCAAAAATCCCGAACACCTTGTGATTTTAGATTTTCAAGTTTCAGTTTTTACTTTCACTGCTCCATTCAATAAAATCTCGTGTACGGAACAAAAACGTTACGTAGCATAAAGATGCGGAGGGTGTACGAAAATACAACGCTCCCAATTTTATTCACCTATAATGTCCCTTAATTAAATAAGGCACAAAATTATATTTTTCAAGTATGAATGTTTGAAGTCATCATGTGAAAACCAGCGCTTGTATTTTAAAACTTGAAAGAGGCAGCCCTAGTAGTGCCTAAACGCTACCTAGTGAGTGTTTCGTAACCAGCAATAGTAGGTAATTATTTCAAGTACACTGAAGAAATATTATACTGTTACTTAATTATTTATGTCTATCGTCCTGAAATACTAAGTGGGCGACGGACTGAGGGCAAGTACAAATATTGAAAATGGGTGACTTTAAAATACAAATTAAGTAACTAGTTATTATATTAAAAACAAACGTAAAAAAACCCGCCTGCATAAAAAGACAAGTCAACTGAAAAGATGGAAACAAGATTACATAAAGGCAACATAATAACATGCAGTCGGAGGCATATAATTCAAATCATTCATAATAGTCACTTTCTTTATGCATGCCTCTTCTTTTTCTTATTTTTTTAATTTATTTTTTAATTTAATATCTTTTTAGTTATTATATGAGTGTCACATGGTTAATGTTGCATACTGTACAAATTTTGCATAAAAATATTGTTAGGTATGTTATTATATTATATATTATGTTATTATATGAAATATTACAGTCATGATATAACTTTTTGAAATCCTTATAATAAGCCCTTTAATTTGACACCCATATAGCAGTATTAAAAAAATATTTCCACTACTTATAATAGCACCGTACAGCCGCTATGATGGTTTTTTTATAACGCCACCTTCCTAAGAACACTTGGGCTGACAAGACAAATCTAACGATATATTCACAAAACAAAGAATTTTTTTTTCCCCCAGTAGAAGTCGCATGTGGGCGGCACCCGTGTACCATCATATCTGCGAAGCTCCGCACATCTTAGAATTTTGCTCCGTCAGTCGTCTTCAAAAATAATATAAAAATGCCAAGGTGCATTATATAAAAGAGCAAAATCGATATCCACATATATCAATTAGCAAACGGGTGCATAAAATATCGGAGGCGAGCTTTATTTAATTAATTTTGATTTTAATAAAAAAATCAACTGATATTTTCCTTTTAAAATTCATTACAATAAATATCCACCTTTATGCGGTATACACTTATGATCCATATTCCAACGCACAATTTGACATATTCTTGAACTTTCATCATCATCATCATCATCATTAGCCTCATTGGGTCCATTTCTGGACATAGGCCTCTCCCAAATTTTTCCACTGTATCCGGTTTTGCGCCTCCGTCATCCAGTTGTGTCCCGCTTGTCCTCTGATATCGTCAACCCATCGTTTTGGAGGGCGGCCTCTATAGTCCTATATTTTGGCGACAACCTTAGAGCACATAAAACATTTAAAAATTTTGTCACTCATTTAGAATTTTCACTGTTAGCTTAAATTATTTATCTTCCACATGTAGTTGCTCGTTTTAAGTATTTTGTTATTCCACAGTTTGTCAACCGTTAAGTTATTTTGTCGCTATAAAATAAACCGCTGCTGGGTTTAGTATTTAAGTATTCCATTAAGAGTCGCCTTTATTATTTTCAGTCACCCAATTAAAAATATCCCTTTATTTATTCTATGACTTGTCTCGGCCATGTTTTGATTACACTATCTGTTTGCCTTCCGACAATAGCTATTGTGTTTGTTTTAATATTTCGGGTTCTGACTGAGGTCGATTCAATTATCATTTGTGTATTCTAATATTATTCCGAGTTGGAACGATGGTTTTGTTTCGGATGAAATTGATTTTCTATATCGGGATATGAATTTATTTGATGACATTATAGGTATTAATTGAAAAGCGAACATTAATAATAGGAATTAAATGGCATTGCATGTGTACTAAACAATGGTTTTTTGTATACGATTTTCATAAAGAGAAAAACTTATTAGACTTTGCTACAAAATCGAAATGTTATGTAAATTTTAAATAGGTACCCGTAGCGAAGGATCCATACAAGCAAATTCCCATTGGCTTACTTTTTTAGAAATCCCATCCCACCAATCTAGTATACACGCTGAAATTTTAATCATTTGGTTCCCGCAGTGGGGTGGCTCTACTCGTGATTACAAGCAACTTTTACTATGGGGCCAACTCTCATATCGAGGAAAAAAATCAGCTGTTGCATACAAAAGCGCAATACATATTCGACTTTAAAGTATGAAACAGCAGTTTTTTGTTCGCGAATTCAGAGTTGGCCCATAGTAAAAGTTGCTTGTAATCATGAGTGGAACCACCCCATTGCGGGAACCAAATGATAAAAAATTCACGCTGTGTGCATCATCATAACATTTTTGTAGATCTTGCTATTATTTCATCCCTCGCCACTGATAGGTACTTACCAGTGGCCAGGGGTGAAATTATGGCGAAGGTAAGCCGTTCTAAAAAAAATATGTTAAGATCTGCATAGTGGATCCCACCGATACACTATGCAGGCTTTCTAAAAGGTAAGCCGATAGGAATCGGCTTGTATGGACCCTTCGCCACTGGTACTTACCTACAAACATAATATTTCATAACCGTTTTTGTTTAAAATAGCTCTCAAAGCTACCTACCTAAAAATATGACATACCACATCCTACTACGTACAAAGGCATCCGTTTACACACCCATCTTCGGTCGGGTGTGTGTTTTATAAAATCAGTCGTTTTACGATCGGATCCCGGTGGTGATAAAACGTTAATTGTACCTTTTGTAGAACAGCTGACGGATCGTAAAAATTTGTGGCCCTTTGTATGAGTTATAATGGAACACATTCTGGCCATCTTTGAGGTGCCGATAAACTGGCAACAATGGTGAATGTGGTTGAGTACAGTTGGTTTCAGGCTTACGAGATCAAGTGCAGGAAATGGCTGTCAAATTCGGCCCTTTTGATGAGAAATCTGATTTAAAGAATTATATTAATCTAAATCACTCATCAGCGGCGCTTGACAGACTGATCGTACTCGATCACGTTTGAGCAACGATCGGTTCAGCCAGGTGTCGGATGGGTGACCATGTTAAGTGGCATTACAACTGAGCGCTTCCGTGCTTCGCAGGGCAATCCCGATTGTTGTCATCTGATAACAGTCGTTATAGGTAAGGAGCCACCAATCCTGAAAGCTCCGTGACACGGATTCTAATATTTTTAATAAAAAATAAAAGTTAACGTTTAGACGAACAAGATTTGCTTGGTCGGCGTGGATTTGATTAGCCGGATATATTTTATTTAAATTATTTATTATTAAATTTCCATATTTTTTTCCGTCATCACGGATTTTGATCAATCTTATATAGAATTTTGTGTGAAATATTATGTTCAACAAGAAAAAATCCGGCCGACCAATTATTTTTAGCCGGAAAAGTCACGCATACCTATTTGAATGGTGTGATAAGGGGTAAAATTTATCCATTATCACGGAAACCTTTTTAGTTTTTTTTTAATTTACGCGTTTTAATGTCACATTTTTAATTATCTTGGTATGCGTGCTTACAAACTGCCGAAAGTAACGCGCATACCAAATTTTAACTGTTCGCTTTTTAACGGTTTCTATATTTCTGTAAAAAGTGGTATGCGCGATACTTTCGGCAGTTTGTAAGCACGCATACCTAGATAACTATAAATGTGACATTAAAACGCGTGAATTAAAAAAAACAAAAAAGGTTTCCGTGATAATGGATAAATTTTACCCCTTATCACACCATTCAAATAGGTATGCGTGATAATGGATAAATTTTACCCCTTATCACACCATTCAAATAGGTATGCGTGACCTTTCCGGCTAAAAATCTTTGGTTAACCGGTTTTTTCTTGTTGATCATAATATTTCACACAAAATTCTATATAAGATTGATCAAAATCCGTGATAACCTAAAAAATTATGGAAATTTAATAATAAATAATTTAATTAAAATATTTCCGGCTAATCAAATCCATGCCGATCAAGCAAATCTTGTTCGTCTAAACATTAACTTTTATTTTTTATTAAAAATATTAGAATCCGTGTCACGGAGCTTTCAGGATTGGTGGCTCCTGGGCTATTACGTTATTCGTCTTCGTTTATTCATAGCGGCTTGATAAACTAACACCAGAAATGGCCACTAATCCTCATATGATAAGAAAGAGAGAAGATTAATCGTAAATGATAGTGTGAAATTTTGATAATAAGAAATCGGACTCTAGATATGTAATAATACTAATAATAATATATTTTTTTATTGACACAAAATTTACAAAAACACTTGAAAACAATTTTGATTAAACGTTAAGAATTTACAATATTTAAAAACATCTGCACCCAAACTAGGAAACCTGTATCTCAGGTGCAGTGCTCTTTCTCTATACCATGGGTCTCCAAACTTTTTGGCCTAAGGGCCGGACTGACTCTTCTACGAAGTCGCACGGGCCAAAAAAAAAGGATATACTATACTTAGAGGGTTGCCAGTTCGGAAGTCCAAAATATCTGGAAAAAAAAATTAAAATGTCGGGATTTCGCGGTGGTTGTCGGGAGAAATAAATGTTTAAAATAAATATGTAATTTAAACGCCGATTTTTAGTCAGTTTTATCCACTAATCTTGTAAGTTGTGATCTTGCCTGTCTATTGTAATAAAAACAGCCGCGCAGCGCGATTTTTTGTTAGTTTCATCCACTAATCTTATACTATTGCTTGTCTTTTGCAAAAAAACGGCCGCGCAGAGCGATTTTTAGTTAGTTTCTTCCACTAAACTTGTACTCTTGCCTAGACAGCATAGAAATAGTAAAATAAAACATAGTACTTATATAAATAGTAGTTATAGACATGGAAAAATAAAACGGCCGCGCAGCGCGATTTTTAGTCAGTTTCATCCACTAATCTTGTATTCCGGGAGAATCCAGGCGAATCACATTGATTGACCTTAACTTAATTGAGCTTAACTATAACGCTTAATTCCTTTCTTTTTTATGTTTAACTTACCTAATTGCTCGTTATATAAAAATACCTTTGATAACAAGTAATTATTTATCATACATTATTCCTTTCGCTAAACTTTAAAAGGTTGCATGGAAAAAGCATTGATTTTTTAGCAATAAGGCCGCCTGTTTTGTTATTTTGTTAATATAACTTTTTATAGTGCAATAATTAAGTAACTAAAAATGAATAAAAAAATATATTTTACATGACCAAAGAGTCTTAATTTGCTTTGCATTGCTTTGTTTAGCAATAAAACCGCCTGTTTTGTTATTTTGTTAATAATTTTGTTAATATATCTTTTTATAGTGCAATAAATAAAGTTAGTAAAAATAAATAAAACATATTATTTAACATGACCAAAGAGTCTTAATTTACTACCCATCACTTATTTACTTACATTTTAAATGTTACAATATATTTAAAACAGTTTATGGCGGGCCAGATATCAAGTAATCCCGGCCCGCTTCCGCGGGCCGGACCTGGGGCCCTGTTTTGAATCCCTCGGCTGGCGTCGACCGCTCGTTTCTACAGATTTTCGTTCGACAAATCAACTCAAATGTATGAGCTGTCGAACGAAAATCAGAAGAAATGAGCGCTCGACGCCAGCCGAGCGATTCAAAAATAGGGCCCCTGGCCCTATATAAACTGTGAAATATGCCATATGCCAATAAAACTAAACTAGTGTAGTGTAGAAATTAACCTCTCTTGGTGAGTAGAGTGTAAGTGAGTGAGTGTGTGTGGAGAGGGTGTGTGGTACTTAAAATATAATAAAAAAAGTAGTAGAAAGATTAAATACACATATACACAAACTCTTGATTACCCGAGCATACTCGAATTGCAAACAAATGCATCTAATACAACTTTGTTACTTTAGAAACACAATCACCAATCGCTTACAGCAAAAATTAACTTTATGTTTTTTCTACATTTCTGTACTTAAAGTATTTTACTAGAAGAGTTTTAACTACGACGTGCTACGACAGAGGCGCTAAAATTGAGTCAGGCAATTATTCTGCAATGAAAAGAGACACACTTTTAGGTAAGTGCTAGCCTAACCAATTTATTGAGTAGGTAGGTAGCTAGGTGTTCTAGAAATTGGTTTTTAAGTGAGTTTGGTGCTGTCACTTTAAACTTTACATTAAAAAGAAACTTCATTAGTAATTCAAGTTTAGTAACACTTCTCAACATAAAAGTAGATGGATAGTTTTAATATTCCATTAATGCGTAATATCTATTAATCTTATTGAGACTAATGTTTTAATGATTCATTCGTTTATGATATTTTTTCAATAATAACTTTTCTTAATTGGAGAGATTCACTTTACAGAAAATTAATTAATTATTTGATTGCTATTTTAATTGAAATTATAGTTTTGGAACAAAGCCCTGCGTAATCATTTTACTAGAAAAGCAATTATTTAATTTACAACTGTGGCTCTCTGTGAGCTGCAGACCTCGCGATATGTTTTTTCATATCTTCGCCATTCAGTTAATAGTTTTTTTCGTCAAAAAAATTCCATGCTCACAAAACTTCACGAGAATCGGTTGAGATACGACCTATAGAGCATACAAAAATATTTTTGCCTAAGCGGAAACAGAGACGCTTTACTCGCACTTCTTGCTCGCTTTTATACTGCAACAATAATATAAAATAAATATTGGAATTCTAAGACTTACGCAGCCATCACTGAAAACATAATTATTGAGCATGATATCTTTCGAAAAAAGAAACAGGTAGATACTAACCGATATTTATTTAAAGAGCCACAACGCTAGTTTTTTTACATTCTCTTTGGAGCCACACAATATTTTTTTACATTCTGTTTGGCGCCACATATCAAAACTAGCTACCTAGGTATACTTACATCGGGGGGCACGGCAGTGCCCCCGCTAAGTCGAGCTGATGTTTATGACTAGGAACTTATTTTGACTTTCTTCACATAAACCTATAGTAGCACGAGGTAAAAAACATGTTGGTGGTATAATATAAATTAAAACAGATTAATACATTGATGTGATAATTATTTTGCTCCCTTATTTTACCTGTATTAATAGTGTAAGTAATCCATGGTGAGTGATAAAGAGCATGTAACTACTTACTTAGTACTTACTTTAGTGCCATTTTCATACTAAAATTCGGAAATCAGTAGTAGTACTACTACCACCAGTAGTAGTTCTACGGGTATTTAGTAGCCGTTTCCAATAAATCAATATGAGTAATATGAGTTCTGTAAGAAAATCCCTCGTGTAGTTTCTAAAATTAATATAAAGGAACAGACAGTTTGGTAAGGGACTATATGTAATACAGATAGGTACACTTCAAGACCTAAATTCTTTCCTGTAAATGATATTTTCCTAAATTGAGAGAGGCGTATACCCTAAAAGGATCCACAACAAAGACGAGCCTCGTAAGAAAATTGTTACTCAAATGAATAACCGGGACTTCTTTTTGGAATTCAATCAAACGTAACGTGAATCTGTTTTATTCCCTGAGGCGTTTTACAAGAGAATCTCATTTGGAGGATGTAATAGGATTAGATAGCGGGCCGGGCAATTCTTTTTACATTGAACGGTACCTACGGCTGATTCGGGGTTCTTTTTTAGCTATTAAATCTGTATGTAACGCGGGCATTTATCAGGCTTTATGTGGATTTTAAGAAAAGGGAGAGACGCAACGCAGGAACAAGGTTGCTTAAAAATTACACTTCTTTTTTACGTTAGTAGGAAGCACTTCTTAAATCATGTACGGGCTAAGGTACCTTGAAGGTTTTTAGTTTCAAAGACATTTCATGTTTTGTGAGTATGATACCAAACTATGATTTTTAATGCTTATTATTACATGATGATGACATGATGATTGTATCCTCTATTTTTATATTTTCATTTCATGTACATACCTAAGTTATTAGTTCAAAACAACAACGATTTTAAGGTTTTCGTGTCCTTTAACAAAAAAAAATGCCTTTTCCTAAAAGTGCACAATTTTGATCAACCTTTTTAACCGACTTCACAAAAAGGAGGAGGTTCTCAATTCGATTGTATGTTTTTTTTTTTTTTATCGTTGTTCGCGCATATCTTCGTCATTTATGAACCGATTTTGATGATTCTTTTTTTGTTCGAATGAGTTTTTTTGCGAGATGGTCCCATTTAATTTTTTTTCAAATCGGTTCAGTAGTTTTCGAGAAATCCTGAAAATACTATGATTTTCATCAACTCACATGACGACTTTGTTATTTATGAACCGAATTAGATGTTTCTTTTTGTTGGGAAAGGGGTACTTTTAGTGTAGTCTTTTTAACCGACTTCAAAAAAAAAGGTTCTCCCTCAGTTTAACCTGTATGGATGTATGTTTCTCCGCGAATATCTCACGTTTGGCTGAGCCGATTTTTCTAACCAATAATATACCTATAATAATATACCTAATATAGAAGGTACTTACACTAAAAATAATAAAAAAAAATTTGTTTTAAAAAACAAAAAACCGACTTCAAAAACCTGCCTCTAAAAAGCAAGAAATAATATTCAAATCATTAGATACGCATTATCATTGTTATAACAACACGTCTATTGAAGTCGGGTGGGGCTTTTAGAATAAAAAAAGGAAGTTGTACTCCAGCCCCACCCGACTTCAATAGACGTGTTGTTATAACAATGATAATGCGTATCTAATGATTTGAATATTATTTCTTGCTTTTTAGAGGCAGGTTTTTGAAGTCGGTTTTTTTTTTAAATTGATATCTCCGTAAGCACACATCTTACGAGAATAATATTTCTTGATCTGAATAGCATATTAGTTAAAGATTACAGAAATATTTGTAACTCAATATACTGATCATGCCGTGTAAGTTTTAGGCATTCGGCTATTTAGGTCAATTTCTTTTTAAACTTTCTGCATCTTAGAGAATAACAATTTTAGGCATTTTGCTTTTAAGCCAAATTGCTTGTTAGACATTGATTTTAGACATTTTGCTACTTGGACAATTTGCTTTTTAGACGTTGCGCTAAGAAAGGTTAAAAAAATATAAGGCAAGCTTGAGTCAAAGAAACTGATTTTGTTTGTTACCGACAAATGTTGTTAAGGTAGCAGCGAAAGTGGCGCGGCGGTGAATTTTTATTTAATATTATAATTCAAATACACAATTTTAATAATGTTTTACGTGGAATTTTTAGGACCCACAGTCTAGTATTTATAGACGGTATCTTTACATTCCCTTGTAGTCACTGCTAGAAGTAAATAGCAAAACTGCTAAAAGTGGCCGTTTTTGACACATTAGCTATCTACTTCTACGAATGACTACGAGGGCATGTAGACCTTCTAAAAATACTAGACCATAGGCCCTAAAAACTCCACGTAAAACGTTATTAAAATCTTTTTCTATTAATAACTTGAATAAATAATGAAAAATATTAGAAAAAATCGGCTCACCCGTAGCAACTTAGACGGGATACGGGTGAGCCGATTTTTTCTAATATTTTTCATTATTTATTCATCTTAATATAAAAATAGCATTGTGAATGCAAAAATCTAAAAGTTTATTAATAACTTATTAAATAAAAACCTCTGAGGGTGCCACTTTCGGTCATATAACCACCTTAAACCAAAATGTGCTGGTATCAAAACTGGATAATCTTAAAATAGTGCCGACTGTCAACTCATTTTTTTACATTGTTTTGTTTTTATTGGCATTATAATGCAAATATATTTTTATTTGATAAAAATATGAAAAGAAAGGATGGTAAAATATAGTTAAAGTAGAACCGACCAGCGTCCTGAGTCTGATCATTTGCAATGCAAGTGTTCTGAAATCCCAGTTTCCAACAGAAATTGTGATTATTTATGCTAAAATTCAAAGAAGTAAATGTATATTTTCGTGAAAGCCCTTACAGCTAGCGGCAGAGATTAGCATAAAGTAAAATAACAGAAACTGAAACAATAGGTACCTTGTTATACTAAAGTCTTTTCTAGATATTATTAGCCATAAATTCAAATTAACCTATTTTGGGAATAAATTATTTAAATTCTCTGGGTAATATAGGTATATAATACATTTTTACGCACTACGGCATAGTGCTTGGTCTTCGCTCTTCATTCACCTAATGTTTAGTGACGATAAGGCCGAAGGTGGAAGCGCACTACTCCCGGAATCCTCGTCACTAAAGAACTGGCTATCTTACCCCTAACTGCCGGAACACAACTACTTTTAAAATTGTTGTTATGGCGTCAGACGTAGGTAAGATGGTGGTAGCTAGCCAGGCGGACTTGAAATAATGGGTCGGGTTACCAAACTGAGTACAAATTGTAATTACCCCCCTGAAAATTGAACCTGGGACCCCTGCGTCTTATAATAGACCACTGAAGCAGTTAATACAAGAAAAATCCCAGAAAAAAAGGTGTACAAATTGATTTATTCACAGTGGTTTAGGTCTCTACAGGTTTCGCAATAGACGATAAACCATTTTTAACCGACTTCAAAAAAAGGAGGAGGTTCTCAGTTCGGCTGAATTTTTTTTTTACTATTTTTTTTTATGTTTGTTACCTCATAACTTTGTCAATCATAAACCGATTTTAAAAATTCTTTTTTCGTTTTAAAGTATATTATTACAGATTGGTCCCATTGTCATAAGATCACGATCTGATGATGGGATCCTGGAGAAATCAAGGGAACTCTTCAAATATTATAGGCACACAATAGACGTATTTTATTACAATGATAAATGCGTATCTAGTGATTTTAATATTATTTCTTGCTTTTAGAGGTATTTAATTTTGAAGATTTTTTGTTTTTATTTTGAGGTTCTTGAAGTCGGTTTTAATACTGCTATTTATGATTTGATAAGGAATAATTCCACTACTTGGACCTTCACCAAGTAGAATGTTCCACGTGGCATATCATTGAGACGCAAGGACACTCGACAGTCTCCGACACTCCGACAGGACTCAGTTATAACGACCATCGCCACTCGCCTGTACTGCGATAACGAGATAAATTGTCACTCAGACGGATCGAGGCTTTATCTTCTTACATGTCACCTTTCAGCACTTTATTATAGTTTTGTTATGTTATTATTCTCATAAAATAAGAGCTTATATTTTTGTCTGTGAGCAAAATATACTATGCGCGAAAATTAAAAAAATATTGGCGTAGGTATAACTTTCCACAAGTTTTTCCATTTGAATCGATGATCAGGACGTCATTTTTATAGCTTATGCTAACGTTAAACATGCTGTTGTCTAGGTTATAAATCGTACATAAACTAAACATAGTCCCAAACAAGGTGAACAAGACAATGCTAGGTAATTTTAGCGAAGGGGGAGCACAGGACTAAGTTAGTGAATTATAATAATTAGCAGCGCTGCATTGTTGGGCGAGGCTGTTTGTCCTACTGTGCGAACTACTGCGGGCTGACTTCGTTTGTTTTATGTAGGTGCTAGCGATTGAGGAGCAATGTAGAGTGCGAATTTGATGATTATCATTCATTATTATTTAAGGTTGTTATTGACCGAGCGAGCACGAAGTGCGAGCGAAGCGTCTCTGCTTCAGCTTGGGCAAAAATTCTTTCGTATGTCCGGCTGTCTGTTCCAACCTACAGGTCGCATTTCTCAACCGATTCTCATGAAATTTTTTGAATAGATTTGAAAATTATAAAGAATTTTTTTGTCAAGCCAGTTTTTTGATATTTTTCAAAATAGCTGAGATATGTTAAAAAAATCTATTTTAGTCCGGTTTTCCAGCGCTGTATGTTCTCATCTACAGGTCGCATTTCTCAACCGATTCTCGTGAAATTTTGTGGGCGGGTTAGAAAATAATATAGAATTTTATTGTCACGCCAGTTTTTTTAAATTTTAAAAATAACGAAGAAATGATAAAAAAACATATTTCAGTCCGGCTTTCCAGTGTTGTCTGTTTTCCTCTACAGGTCGCATTTCTCAACCGATTCTCGTGAAATTTTGTAAGCAGATTTGAAAATTGTATATTTTTTTTGTCAAGCCAGTTTTTATTTTATTTTAAATGGCGGAGATAATGTAAAAAAAAACATATTTCAGTCCGGATTTCCGGCGCTGTCTGTTCTCCTCTACAGGTCGCATTTCTCAACCGATCCCGGTGAAATTTTGTGAGCAGGTTTGGTAAACATTAGTTTTTTTTGTCAAGACAGTTTTTTGAAATTTATTAAGATGACGGAGATATGTAAAAAAACATATTTCAGTCCAGCTTGTCGGCTGTTTGTTCTCCGATTCTGGTGAAAGTTTGTGAGTAGTGTAACACTTTTTTTACGTAATCTAAGTAATTCCTGAAAACAATTTATAATTTGTTTACTTTTAATGGTTAAGTTCAATGACATTAGTTGAAAGGTCAATCTGTCACTTCATTTTGACGTTTTGCCCGCTCCGTTCCACGAACGCTTTAAGATGTTTTGATGAAATCTTAGTAATCCAAACATTATTTCTTAATTAACAACTTTCGTTTATTCGTTTTCTTATAAAAGAATATAAAATTAAACAAGTAAATTAAACTACATTAGTTCTGCAGTATCTTTCTTCTAAAAAACATGAAACGGAACAAAGCACCGTGTCACAGATAAATTTCTGATCATAACCCTTCTAATAGATTAATCGATTAGTAATCGATGACAATCGATTAGTAATCGCTTTTAGAGTTTTAACTACAAAATTATGATTTTTGGATAAAAATGTTAAATTGAATAGTTTTATCGCATGCAACTAACTTATAAATAAAATCTTTCACGATATTAGTCTCGTTCTGGTATTTTCAGCGTTTTACTTTGAGATTTGGCAAATCGCTAGGTGTCCGAAGCTGTTATTTTTTTTTATCGTCTGACATGACATGATCATGCACTTTTCTCTTGTTCTTTTTTGGCTCCAAACCATGAAGTGAAGGAAGCAAAATTATCCTTTTTGAGTCTTAATTTGTAGGGCTGCGGCCCATTTTTATAATTTAAAATATCTTTGGGGCCCATGCAGTAAACATGGTAAGAAATCCTTTTGGAAATAATATCATTTCATGAATTGCGAACATAGATCCGCACTGTGCTAAACCGCCTGTTCTTTTGTTCCAGGGTTCTTTTTTTTTGTTCTTATGTCTGTACATAAGTTTTAACACTGTTTAACAGTGCCTCTTTAGTTTTCTGGTCCAATCCTTAGTATCAGCCTCATTTTGGATGTAATCAAACCTTGAATTACACTCAACTTATCATGATGGAGATTGTCTCATATCTTCCATCGCCAATATGAAGTGGTGACCAACGCTTCATACTTCAAGCATCCTGTACTGTTCCGTACCTACTCAAGATGGGAAGTTGTATTTACTGATCAACGGCCTTGACACCAAGAGAGGGACGAAAACCTCTCCGATGACATCCTTGGAAAGCTCTCAAATGGTGGAGATTCAGCAGTAATCAACCATTCTACTGTATGTATGGTAACTTTAAATGTATTTCTTAACTAAGTGATAAGTTTAACAAGTTAATCTTTTGACTGTAAGCAGGATATATGTAATAAATGATAAACTGTTCTGAGAAATAAATGTAATTCTTTAAATTCAATCTTTCTCTTTATTTATCTCTGAAATCGCTTGCTGCAGCGTATAAGGCGCCCTTATCTTCTATAAATTCTAATACGCTACAGCGTAATATGGAGTACACTCCAGGTGCGGAAGAGCCAACTCCCTGAACATGTTCCAGCCTAACTGAGTAAGCCGCATTTCACTTGAGCTTAAACTATAACACCGAACGCTCACCCTTTAACTCTCAATAGTCGCCCTGTGGGAGAAAACCGTTACAGTAGGTTCGATAATCAATCATATATAACTGTTTAGTTAAGCCAATTTTTCCAAAATAAAAAAAAATATTCACCCATTTTGAAAAATTATCAAAATTAGAAGCACTATCTAGCTGCTAATACTCACGTACCTACTGTGTCCTTTAAAAACTTCATGGCGACATATTATTTTATTTTATCGCGAGGTCTACAGCTCACGGAGCCACTAGTTTATTTCTCGTCGTACCATTAACTTGATTCTCCTGTGGCATGAGAAGATAATTTCGGTGTTTGAAAAGGCTTATGTTTAAATAATCACCATACTAACCTAACCTTTTTTTTTGTATGCCGAAGGAAACAGCATTTACGTGCATCCCCTCCCGCAGGTGAGCGAGAGGGGGGCATGTAGGACTCGCCAGGAGGGGACCGCAACTTCGGCGTTGCAGCTCCCTCCACGACTGCCTCCCGTGATCCCACCCAACCCATTGGTTCGATGGGATCATAGGAGGAGGGAATACCAACTAAAAACCTCCGGCACCTGCCCACTCGCTGCCAAAGCCGCCAGCCATTACGCTGTATGGGGGCCCAGGGTGGCATTCACCCCAACGGCATGCGGCCTGCCTGCATCCGGGCCTCCTCCGACGGGGAATGGCCGGGCAAGTTTGGCCATTCCCCCCTCTCATCAGGGCCGTGCAAGGCGAGCAGTGGTTCACCTCCCACTGCCCGCTTGGCCCTGACCGGGACACATGGTATGTCCCCCACCAACGTCTCTCGCACCCTTCTCCTCACAGAGAAGCACCTGGAGACCATCGACCTGGAGATGCCAGCTCACTCGGACATCCCCTCCGTCGCCCCACTAACAGGACGTTCCTCTGCCGGCGGGCTGGCAACCTGACTCCCGGGGCTTCTGCCCTTCACCAACGGGGGGTTGCACAACCGACTGCCCATCAGGTGGTTGGCCGACTTCCCGTGCGCGGAGCACACCAAGCACCTGGATATACTAACCTAACCTAACCCAGAAAATAGTAAATATTTTCAAAAGCTTTTAAAATAAATAATTTAAATTTATATAAATTTGTACCTATTATGTAATACTAATAACACATTAGTTAGTACCTAGAAATTGCAAAATCACACTCGTACTTTTCACATTTATAAGTATGAGGTAAGATTGCCTAGTTTGTTTCCTACCTCTCTGCACAATAAACTTGTTCATTCAGTAAACAAATGTAAATCTAGCGAGGTGACAGCGTCGTGTTGTCTTAATTAAACGGCGCTGGCAACCCTACTCGACTTGATTCACGCGCGCGGAACTGGCCCACTTCACCTGAGACGAGATGTAGGGTTTACATTTCTAAGAAACTAGTTAAGTTTTATAGACTTGGGAGGGGGTAATTTGAGATTTAGAACCGTTGATGATGGTGAGCGACTTGCAAAGAGGAATACAACTTTGAAATAAGATTTATTTACTGCAATTAAAAGTTTATGTGGGGGCGAATATTATAGCATGTTGTCGCTGTTCTGATCCGTGTGCAAAGTGGACCGACGACACAGAATACATAAAACTATTGCCGAAGATCTGGTGAAGGTAACGGAAAGCCGCTGGGTGCGGGCAAAGCAGGACTAATGATCGTAGAGACCCTTGGAATGGTTATACCTACAGTGGATGTCGATATGATTATGATGACGGTAATGATGAAAAGTAAATGAATGTTTGAATTAAGGAATGTGATAATTCATTTGTTTGGGATTTACATTGCAGTATTTTTATTGGACTAGAAAGTTTTCTTTAGCAATGAACAAACTAACATTACAAAGAGGTGGACAGGTACAACCTCTTAAACTGCCACCAAACTCAAATATCCTAACTTCACACTGACTTTGACCCCAATACATTTCCCTGAAGGAACGCACCAATTCAACATGTCAACCTCCATAGTGACACAACTCTTCAGACAGACACACGACGAAACCACAGTACATTTAGCTATAACAGTATCTCAACTAAGCCCTTTTCTCGTTGCTTATAAGATTGCAGACAGTGCGAGCCGGAACCAGCGTGTCATAGGCATAGCACTGACTAGTGACTGATACGGCACTTGCAGTTGGCTGCACTGTGAACCTCTGAGCCCTGTAGCGACATGTCTGTTGGGCGTTTTTACGTAGTTGCTTTACTGTTTCAACTATATTTATTCTGTGACACACAATATCCACATGACATCGCAGTGAATGCCACTCGAGGAGGCTTCAGCAAACTATTTCCCGAACGCTCTCATGTCCATCACGGTTGGGGCATTATCAGTCTCTTGCGACCCTTTTAGGCCACAAGGGCCCTCTAAGGGGTCCAAGCAAACAAACTGAAATTGTCTTGAAGTTTTTCGGCCCCTGAATATTGGACGCAAAGCCTTTTACGGAGGCGATGCAATAGTTTTTGCGGTAGTTTTATCGATTTGACGATGTTGTGTAGATGAAAGTTTACTTTCATGTTGTATATTAAATGGCTTAAAATGAATTCATTTAAGGCGCTTGACCTGACCAAGTGGTGCCGCGGTGAATTTATTTAATATTATAATTCTAATACAAAATTTTAATAATACTTCTCGTGGAATTTATAGGGCCCACAGTTTAGTATTTTTAGACGGTATCATTACATTCCCTCGTAGTCACTGCTAGAAGTAGATAGCATAACTGTTAAAAGTGGCCGTTTTTGACACATCTGCTATTTATTTTTACGAATGGCTGCGAAGGAATGTAGTGATATCTTCTAAAAATACTAATTATAAGCCATTAAGCCATAAAAATACCACGAAAAGTTTTATTAAAATCCTTTTCTATTAACAACTTATTAAATAAAAACCTGGGAGGACTCCACTTTCGGTCAGGGAAACGCCTTAAATGGCTGCTCAGATAGTTGAAGAATTGAATTGCAAATTTTAATTTACACAGTATTAGGACAATAATGTAGTGAACTGCGTAATTAGATGATTTATTTTCATCCATTTTTTGGTACATATAATAAAGTAAACTCAAATAGTTAATTATATTCAAACTAAGTATATTTATAATATTAAACTGAATTACAATCTTACTTACTTATCTTTCCTAATGTGATTTGAGATTAAAATATTATTCTAGATTGGAATAAAGGTAATTAACCTGAGTTGTTAGAAATTTATTTCAAAAAGCTTGATTACTTTGTTAACTTCAGTAAATACGATTACCGGCTTCAATCTTGAATCAAAAACGAACGTTAGCTTTCGTAGCGAGAAAACTAGATTTTATAAATAGAAAAGAGGACTAATAACTTTTTAAATTTACTCTTTCAAATTATCTTTATTTCAAACTCTCGAAAAACTAAAATGACTTCCAAACATTTCCCAAGCAAAAGGGGCTGCAGTAAGCGAGAGTTTTCGTTTAAACTGGCCAAAAAGGGGTAAAGAATGCTGAGACAAATGGCCACGAATTTGCAGCGTCCCGTATAAATATTTCAGGAGGTGGAGCTTCGATGCAATGTTCGTTCACGTCTGCTAAATAGTCGCCAACAAATTGGGCTTTAACGGATGGCGGATCAGGGGGATACCAATCACACAGTATACCAGCTCAATGTGCTATATTTTACAGTGCTTTCATGCTTATTTTTTTCTTTACGTATTTTGAACCCTTGGGGGGCTGATAAATTTATAATTAACTCTTACATAATGGTGCGTTTTGAATGACACGATTTATGTCTTTAAGGCAAAAGCCTAAGATGCTCCGCTCATTGCGAAGATTATGTTTTGAGAAAAGACTCCTAACATATTATTATATCACTGATTAACTCATGTAGCTACATCTTATTTGCGATGCCTGAATAAGATAGATAAGAAAATTGCTGTAATTAACATTTTTTCGAAATTGAGGTTTCTCTGTGCGCGGTGCGCCAATACCTTTTCTTTTGGTTGAATTTCATTTTAAACTACTTTGGTTGAATTTAAATAATAAGGTAGAAATTTGGAGGGATTTTTTTGGCTTGGCCCTTACTTGCCCCCTACTCAAATTACCAACATTATATACGTTTATACGCTACGCTTAGGTATTATTAATTATTAATTACCTGAAGTATTAAAGCTTAAATATGAGCAATAGTCGTAAATCACACGTTGCAAACTTCTAACGTCACAGACTTTGATGTATGTAAAATGTCTAATATTCCAAATATAAATATAATGAAGTATAGAATTTACTTATGCCTTTTTCTCATTTAGGTACCTAATTAATTAGGTTAAATAATTGCGTGTTAACTTCTGTGCCTCAACCGCACGTCACCATAGCCGCGCCTGATTCGGTAGCCGGTGTCAGTCACTGATTCAGTAGCCGGCGAATAAAATCTACAAATTGAGTTTGAAATAAATGTTTTTCTAGCGCTTCGACGGCCGCTGCAGCGGCACGCTCGCTTCACTCGCTCTGCTCGCGCGCTGGGTTCATGTCAACCTAACATGCTCGTCGCTACGCTTCTCGTACCTATCTCGTGACCTACGGACTATTATGTATTCTGTGCCTACGGTCTACGGTTTCTAAGTCCCAGTAGACTAGTTTAAAATAAACTAATGAGTCTAATCCGGAAATGTCCGGTAGCTAAATCCTTACTAATATTATAATTGCGAAAGTCCGTTTGTTTGTTTGTTACGCCTTCACATCTTAACTACTAAACCGATCATCGTGAAATTTTGCATACACATTGTCAGGGGTACAGAAAAGGACACAGAGTACCTTTCATCCCGAAAAAAGGAACTGTTCCCGAGGAGAGACAAAACATTAAACACGCGGACGAAGTCGCGGGCGGTCGCTAGTTTGCTATAAAGCATTTCAGGCGAAGCCCAAAGACACCTTCACAGACTCAATTAACCTCAAAGAAGTCGATTCGTTTTAAGATCCAACCCAATTCAAATAAATCATTGTGAACTTAAACTTAATGACCATTGATATTTAACTGGTCAAGTATTTGATACGTTTGATACTTTGAATTTTGCTATTTTGAAGTTATAATAATGATTTTCGACATTTTAAACAATTTGAATTTTTGACATTTTGAACTTTGCCATTTTAAGTTTAGACATTCTAACTTTAGACATTCTGATACGTACCCATATAAAATAATGTAAGTTTTATAACGATTCACCTACCCTCTCTCCATTTCCCTAATCGCCATCTGCACCGCGCTGGCACTGCATAATCTTAGCTGAATGGCGGCTAATGAGGCGGAGTCTTGGGACACCATTGTCCCGATCGATCCGTCCCACTCATTAGGACATTACCGACGACCACTCTGGGACATTCAGTGAAAGGGTTTTTGTTCTATACACTGAATGAGGTGATTTAAATTCTATAATGCTTGAAATCAATGCGCAGTCGTTAGGAAATTGCAAAGATTAGTGGATAACAAATTGTTCAAAAATGTCATTTTGATGTTTGTGCACAATAATAAATAGGTATCGTTTAATTTTCCAAAATATACATAAGGTACTTATTTCTGTCAAAGGTGTCAGATGCCACTTTGCTTCTGTCAATTTAATCGTTGTTGGTATTATTTTGCCGAAACCAATGCTAGAAATCAACATTTCTTAGTACGCATTCTTATCCTTACTAATATTATAAATGCGAATGTCCATTTGTTTGTTTGTTACGCCTTCACGTCTAAACTACTTAACCAATCAGCATGAAATTTTACATTAACATTCATTCAGAGGTATAGAAAAGGACATAAGGTACCTTTTATCTTGAAAAAAAAGAACTGTTCTCGTGGGATAGAGAAAACTCTTTCCACGCAAACGAAGTCGCGCGCGGTCGCTAGATATCATATAATAAACAATATAGTAGCCATTTCATTCCTCACATTTCTCACTCCCTCGAAATCTAGGTATATGACAGAAACACGTCTCCATTTTATATGGCGAACAAAAGGATTTTAGTACTTACACGACATTGTGTCTCGAGCGCTTCGTCGTGTATACAACCACAAACTTATAGGTACGCTACATTCGTCGTCTCATCACGTTAAGTCAAGGATGCCATATTTTTAGGGTTTGTTGGGTATGTAACAGTATGTAAGTAAACAGATTTATTTCATTTATTGCATCTATAAGTAGGTTCTTATAACTATAACTTATCTCACTTGCACTGAAATGTTATCATTCCATTTGAAAAAGGAATGCGGGGCGTTCCACATTTCCGTGGGTCTAAATCACATTTTGAATTTGAAATTCAGTGCGGAAACGAAACTCAATACTTACGGAAGTAGAATTCAAAACGGTAGAGCTAGCATTATTTTTATAAAACTTTTTGGTTACATGACTGGGTGCCTACGGTCATTTAACATGGTCACCGAACTAATTAAAAAATCTCATTTATACTAAGAAAAATTTTTCCTCGCATTTCTTGAGAAAAGTATTATACTCAATGAAAAATGTGTCTTGTTATATTTCTTTTCAACGTGATTTCAGGCTTATTTTATTATTTCCTAAAGACGCCGCGTGTTTGAGATGTGTAAACATGGGTGTATGCGATACACGTCTTATTTTCGTAAGCTGAGACTAATTTTGCTCTCTTTATAAGGACAATGGGCAAGATACGGCAGGAAGATGGAAGACATTCTTCGCGCCATTGTGACCAGGATATAAGGATAATTGTTTGTCCGGCGGCTGCGGGCCACAGATGAAATACCTGAATACCTTTTCTTCAACATAATCTCAAACCAATCTCAACCCTATAAGTAAAGCAACACAGCCCAATCTTCCTCAAAAGTCTCCAGGCAGCGCAAGGTAGACCCATGTAATGACGGTAGAATGATTCCATTTATCTTTTGTGTTTTATTATTTTTGCGACGCATGCACGATTATAAAGCTTCTCGTCTGTAACATAAAGGCTAATTTTCTAAAGCTTCAACGCTTGATTTGACAAAGTATTTTCAGCTTAATATGAGCTTTGAGCCAAAGCTGTAGTAACAATAATGAATGAATTAATTGCCTTGAATCATGGCCACGAGTCGTAAAGTTCCGTCCGTGAAATGTGACTGTGTTATTTTAGTACTAGACAGTACTTTACCTTTATGATCAACGTAAAAGGAGGTTTGTGATAGAAAATTTATTACTATGAGAAGTTTCAGAAACATGTTTCATAATGTGCGATGCTAAAGGCTTTGTGAGTAGATTCATATTCGTTTTCAGTCAAATGTCAGAACGAAAAGTCGAAATTATGTGACACGAAAAGGTCAAACCTCTTGAATACCGTAGAGTGGAGCAACTGTCAAAGAAAATGTTTGTTACGCCTCATGTGATATGTAAAGATTGCTTTTATTATGGAAACTAGGAACGTTTTCGGGTTGAAGAAGAAATTTACTTTTATGACGACTCAATATATCAGAAATATACAAAATGTGGATTTGCTTTTTACCTTTTCACATTTTATACGAGTGCCTGAAATATGAAAACATATTATCCACGACCTGCCTTCACAGTAAAAACAATAATATTAGCAATTTTATTTACTAGAGAAGCATAGAGAACTCCTTAGAAAGAGCAACCGGATTTTTATTATCTTTCGAGCGTATTTCCATTATCCATATAAAAAAAGTAGAAACACTAGTTGCTCTAGATTTGTTTCAATTTCTAACAAGAATAATACTCACTATGGGCAATAAAGAATGTTTAAAGCATGTCTTTCTGCGGCGAATTCGTTTTATTCGCCATTCGCCATTGTTTATGGCGGCCGCCTAATATAAATTAATTATCTGCGACGGCGCGGCCCCGTTACGTTTTTTATGGAATCTCACAAACTCCCAAAATCCCAGCTAGTAGCATCACAGTTTATGTAAGAGCAGTAGTATAATTTGTAATATTCTAAAATGTTTTACCGTGTGGCGTTTGGTAGTTAAAACAGCACCAATTAAAAATTGTAAAAAGATATTAAAATACCATACACCGCCACCGTAGACCATGTGAAGTCGATTAAACATAGGAAGCAGCGACTGACGATAAAAACGATCTCTGATTGCTATAACGACGTATTAAATTGAATTGATTATGATGATAAGATTAATAAACATGAGAAAAAAAAAGTTTACTAATGAAGATGAAATAACAATTTCATAACAACTGAAAAAGGTTCTCAAGCTGAAAGAAAGAAGATTCGATTTCGTACACTATAAATTAAATCTAATTTTGAGTATAGTTCAACTCACAGGCGAAGCTCTTAAGTTTCCAATCCAGTCCTCGGACATCGTAGCAGTCCATCGAGTACCACACGCTGATCAGAAGAACCCTAGGCCAAAGAATGTGATTGTCAAGTTCTCAAGCAGAATCATTCGTGATAACGTTTTGTCGTCATACCGCATGAATAAAGGACTGGACTCTAGTAAGCTATCTATTACGGGTACCAAGCAAATTATTTATCTTAATGAACATTTAACATTGAATAATAAAATTTTATTTCGTCAATGCAGAGATGCCGCTAAGAAATATGAATATAAAGGACATGTCCTAATTTGGGCCACGTCTATGTACACCACCCTCAAAGATGGAGAAAAATATGCTGATTCTGAGAAAAATACAAATAATTTTATAGAATGCATGGTTAAATGGTTATTAATAAAAACAGATCAATATTTTTTACTTGAAATAAAGCGTCAAATATGGCAACTCTCCGTTAAAAAGCCGTCAGTGGGCGCATTCTGCCAGACAAATCGTGGAGTCATCGATTGCCATTTTTAACCATGGAAAGTATAGCGATAGTGAGTGTTTCTACACGGTGCAAGTAGCCCGCGCAACTTGAGCACTTGCGCAAGTTACATGCCCCGCGTGGAGACACGTAAAGCGGGTCTAGCTCCATAGCATTGTACCATGGGCAACAGCGTCGCTTAACCACTGCTAAGGTTAAAATCGCTTGCACGCCGCGCCCGCTGTCACATACGTTTAGTTCGTGTAGGGGCGATACGCGCGCACACGAATTTTGTTGCAAACTGGTTAAGCGACGCTGTTGCCCATAGTACACCCGCGCAAGTAACCCGTGCCTCAACGTGCGCAAGATACATGCACCGTGCAGCACTCTTATCGCGCGACCGACGAGCGAGTGTAGGAGGCCTGCGGCTTAATTGCTTTGTCTATTTTTTGGTTTATGACGTCAGTGCACTGTCCATTCTTGTCATCGTGTTATGATATGACAAGGACGGATAGAGCATTGCTTTCGCTTTGAGATAGGCGGTCTAGCTGCCGGTATTGTTCAATATTTTACTATCCATGGTTAAAATGTACTCTCTATGGCGATCGATGACTCAAAGATTTGTCTGGCAGAATGCGCCCATTGTCACTGTCATTGAGTTCTACCTACTCTGTGCTGTGGGTTGTTGTTAACACAGACGTATAAGAAGTTGTTAACATCTTCCGCCATGATGCTTTTTTATGCGTTTTTGCATTTTGTTTTATGTTCCTTCCAGAAAACAAAGCGATTTTAAAGAAATTGAACAATTAGAAACTGTTTATCGTGTCTTTATCTATTTTTTGGTATACTGTACAAAGACGTGGCCCAGACCTCATACATTTTTGGACATCACCTTTGTTTGGGTTAAACACGGCGTTATTTTGGTTCGTAAATCTGAAATTACAGCTATTTTTGCAATTCGTTCGTCAAAAGACGTTGCGAAAATTAAATAATGTAATTAATTATATTTTTGTTAGTAAATCTCAATTGCATGTATTATTTTTTTGTATTGTTTTGTTTGGTGTTCCTAACCAAACCCTGTATATCTGCATGGTCACTGAAACGATAATATCAAATTGCCTGTCAAAAATACATTTTCATATAATGTGTAATAGCAATTATTATAAAACATGTATTCTCCTAAAATGTCTTATATTTTTATTTAAATCTAAGCCATAAACTCTTAAATGACGTGTCATGCTTATCAATTTCATACAATACAAAAATATCATTATGTGATTTACAAAAGCGTGGGACATGTGAATTGATTGTCTAATAGCTTATTCTTAAGCTTTAAGTTAGCAAACGGATAAAATTTAAATTTAAAACATATATGTACCTATTCAGTAAATGTTGTGTATACCTATTATTGGCATGCATGTAAGAACTATACCCCTAGCCTTCGAGCAACAAAAGGCTTCGTTCTGTAGAAGCCCGTCTTACTCTAAGCCCCTAGCTAATAATCTAATACAAGAAAGTATGTACATGTTATACTGTTGGTGTACCTTAATAAATAAATTAAAAAAAACAGCATTTTGAGTAGAGGCAGTTGTTTGTGAGTGATACTTTTGATATTATGAGTTGAGTGCATCTTATATTCACTTACCATCAGCAATGCCCTACTGCTGCGTGCCGCTCATCTGAAAAGAAGAATTTAAAATTTCAAATTTTTAAGTAGCCACTGGCAGTTGGCAGCAAGCATTAGCAATTTTGATGTAGCTACTTACAGAACTGTGTACCTACTGCACATTTTTGTCGACTACTACCTTAGTGTGGTGTAGCTGCCGCATTTAAAACGGCCGACGAAACGTTTTGAATTCACACCCGAGCTATTATTCCGGATAACTCCCACCTATCAAATGAGACTATAAACTTCCACTGCCATGGACTTTTGTGTGGACTTTGCCTACCATGTCAACCATAAAAAAATTAATATTTTTGTAAACCATAAAATGTTTACTACAAAAATTGTTTAAAAACAAAAAAACCGACTTCAAAAAACCTGCCTATAAAAACCAAGAAATAATATTCAAATTTAGATAGCATTATCATTGTTATAATAAAAACACGTCTGTTGAAGTAGGGTGGGGCTGGAGTACAACTTCCTTTTTTTATTTTAAAAGCCCCACCCGACTTCAATAGACGTGTTTTTATTATAACAATGATAATGCATATCTAAATTTGAATATTATATCTTGCTTATTATAGGCAGGTTTTTTGAAGTCGGTATTTTTTTTGTTTTTAATCAATTTTTTATTTTATTTATTTTTAGTGTAAGTACCTTCTGTATTATTTAGTGTAGATTGGGTATATTCTTAGAATAATAAAGCCAAGAATGATAGTATCCTAAAAGGCGGTCTGTCAAAAGTGAGGCAAAAATGAAATTTATGTGTGCGTAAGGTGCTTGTGTTTACGCTCGACGAAACGCACACAGCAAAAAAATAATGTTACCAGTACATGAAATTTTCCCTTAATAGTAGGGAAATTGAAACCATCGTCGTACTTAGAGTTGCGATTGTTTAGATTTCACCATTTACATGTAACTAGAGTTTGCTTGTCAAAACTAGAGATGGGCTAGGGTTTAAACCGAAAGTCTATATATTATATATATTTTTTAAATAAGATGTCGACTGTGCAATGCTAAAAATGACAAAATTGAAGATGGTGCGAACTTTTTTGTTTATGAACCGATTTTGATGAAACTCGATTTGGGGCACTATTTTGACAAGAAAACAGCAACGCAATGTTAAAAATATAAAATTCAAAATGGCGGACAACTTTTTTGTTTGAGAGCCGATTTCGATAAAACTCGGTTCGGGGTATTATTTTAACAAAAAAACAGCAACGCAATGTTAAAAATGTAAAACATCCAAGATAGCGGCCAACTTTTTTGTTTGTGGGCTGATTTTGATGAAACTCGGTTCGGGGTACTATTTTCGCAAAAAAACAGCAACGCAATGTTAAATATATAAAAAAAATCAAGATGGCGGCCAACTTTTTTGTTTGTGGGTCGATTTCGATGAAACTCGGTTCAGGGCACTATTTTCACAAAAAAACAGAAACGCAATGTTAAATATATAAAAAATTCAAGATGGCGGCCAACTTTTTTCTTTGTGGGCCGATTTCAATGAAACTCGATTCGAGATATTATTTTAATAAGATAACAGCAACGCAATGTTAAAAATATAAAACATCCAAGATGGCGGCCAACTTTTTTGTTTGTGGGCTGATTTCGATGAAACTCGGTTCAGGGCACTATTTTCACAAAAAAACAGCAATGCAATATTAAATATATAAAAAATTCAAGATGGCGGCCAACTTTTTTGTTTGTGGGCCGAATTCGATAAAACTCGCTTCGAGGTACTATTTTAGCAATATAACAGCAACACGGTGTTAAAAATAAAAAAAACAAAGATGGCGGCCTACTTTTTTGTTTTTGGGCCGATTTCGATGAAACTCGATTTGGGGCACTATTTTAACAAAAAAACAGCTATGCAATGTTAAAAATATAAAAAATCTAAGATGACGGCCAATCTTTGTTTGTGGGCTGATTTCGATGAAACTCGGTTCAGGGCACTATTATCACAAAAAAAACAGCAACGCAATGTTACATATATAAAAATCCAAGAACGTGGCCAACTTTTTTGTTTGTGGGCCGATTTCAATGAAACTCGATTCGAGGTACTATTTTAATAAGATAACAGCAACGCAATGTTAAAAATATAAAACATCCAAGATGGCGGCCTACTTTTTTGTTTGTGGGCTGATTTTGATGAAATTTGGTTCGGGGTACTATTTTAACAAAAAAACAGCAACGCAATATTAAATATATAAAAAATCCAAGATTGCGGCCAACTTTTTTGTTTGTGGGCCGATTTCGATGAAACTCGGTTCAGGGCACTATTTTAACAAAAAAACAGCAACGCAATGTTAAATATATAAAAAATTCAAGATGGCGGCCAACTTTTTTGTTTGTGGGCCGATTTCGATAAAACTCGCTTCGAGGTACTATTTTAGCAAGATAACAGCAACGCGATGTTAAAAATAAAAAAAAACAAAGATGGCGGCCAACTTTTGTGTTTGTGGGCCGATTTCGATGAAACTCGGTTCGAGGTACTATTTTAATAAGATAACAGCAACGCAATGTTAAAAATATAAAACATCCAAGATGGCGGCTAACTTTTTTGTTTGTCGGCTGATTTTGATGAAACTCGATTTGGGGCACTATTTTAACAAAAAAACAGCAACGCAATATTAAATATATAAAAAAACAAAGATGGCGGCCTACTTTTTTGTTTTTGGGCCGATTTCGATGAAACTCGATTTGGGGCACTATTTTAACAAAAAAACAGCTATGCAATGTTAAAAATATAAAAAATCTAAGGTGACGGCCAATCTTTGTTTGTGGGCTGATTTCGATGAAACTCGGTTCAGGGCACTATTTTCACAAAAAAAAACAGCAACGCAATGTTACATATATAAAAATCCAAGAACGTGGCAAACTTTTTTGTTTGTGGGCCGATTTCAATGAAACTCGATTCGAGGTACTATTTTAATAAGATAACAGCAACGCAATGTTAAAAATATAAAACATCCAAGATGGCGGCCTACTTTTTTGTTTGTGGGCTGATTTTGATGAAACTTGGTTCGGGGTACTATTTTAACAAAAAAACAGCAACGCAATATTTAATATATAAAAAATCCAAGATTGCGGCCAACTTTTTTGTTTGTGGGCCGATTTTGATGAAACTCGGTTCAGGGCACTATTTTAACAAAAAAACAGCAACGCAATGTTAAATATATAAAAAATTCAAGATGGCGGCCAACTTTTTTGTTTCTGGGCCGATTTCGATAAAACTCGCTTCGAGGTACTATTTTAGCAAGATAACAGCAACGCGATGTTAAAAATAAAAAAAAACAAAGATGGCGGCCAACTTTTGTGTTTGTGGGCCGATTTCGATGAAACTCGGTTCGAGGTACTATTTTAATAAGATAATAGCAACGCAATGAAAAAAATATAAAACATCCAAGATGGCGGCTAACTTTTTTGTTTGTGGGCTGATTTTGATGAAACTTGGTTCGGGGTACTATTTGAACAAAAAAACAGCAACGCAATGTTAAATATATAAAAAATTCAAGATGGCGGCCAACTTTTTTGTTTGTGGGCCGATTTCGATAAAACTCGCTTCGAGGTACTATTTTAGCAAGATAACAGCAACGCGATGTTAAAAATAAAAAAAAAAAACAAAGTTGGTGGCCAACTTTTGTGTTTGTGGGCCGATTTCGATGAAACTCGGTTCGAGGTACTATTTTAATAAGATAACAGCAACGCAATGTTAAAAATATAAAACATCCAAGATGGTGGCTAACTTTTTATTTGTGGGCTGATTTTGATGAAACTTGGTTCGGGGTACTATTTTAACAAAAAAACAGCAACGCAATATTAAATATATAAAAAATCCAAGATGGCGGCCAACTTTTTTGTTTGTGGGCCGATTTCGATGAAACTCGGTTCAGGGCACTATTTTCACAAAAAAACAGCAACGCAATGTTAAAAATATAAAAAATCCAAGATGGCGGCTTACTTTTTTGTTTGTGGGCTGATTTTGATAAAACTCGGTTAAGAGTACTATTTTAACAACAAAATAGCAACGAAATGTTAAAAAAAAATCCACGATGGCATCTAAATTTTTGTTTGTGCCTGATATCGATGAAACCCGGTTTCGGGTATTATTTTTAAAAGAAAACAGCAACGCAAAGTAAAATACCGGCCAAGTGCAAGTCGGACTCGCGCACGAAGGGTTCCGTACTAAATCAGCAAATAATCACTTTTGTGTTATGGGAGCCTTCAATCACGTTTGTTGTATGAGAACCCTCTTTAATATTTTTTTCTGTTTTTAGTATTTGTTGTTATAGTGGCAACAGAAATACAACATCTGTGAAAATTTCTCCTGTCTTTCTATCACGGTTCATGAGATACTGATCCTGATGACAGACAGATAGACAGACGGACAGCGGAGTCTTAGTAATAGGGTTCCGTTTTTACCCTTTGGGTACAGAACCTGGTGGCTAACTTTCTTATTTGTTTTTCTTTTTTTTCAACCGAGTTACATCGAAATAAACCCAAAAACATAGTTCACCGCTATCAACCCTTTGTCATTTTTAGGGTTCCGTACCCAAAGGGTAAAAACGGAACCCTATTAGTAAGACTCCGCTGTCCGTCTGTCTGTCTGTCACAAGGCTGTATCTCATGATCCGTGATAGCTAGACAGTTGATTTTTTTACAGATAATGTATTTCTGTTGCTGCTACAAGAAAAAATACTAAAAAAAGAATAAAATATATGTTTAAGGGCTGCTCCCATACAGAAAACAGTATTTTTTACTGTTTTTGGTACAAAACCCTTCATGCGCGAGTCCGACTCGTACTTGGCCGATTTTTTACATTTTTATTAATATTGATATTGCTGTTTTCTTATCAAAATAGTATCCTGAACCAAGTTTAATCAAAATCGGCCCACAAACAAAAAGTAAGATTTTATCTTGGATTTTTTTATGTTTTTAACATTGGGTTGCTGTTTTCTTATCAAAATAGTACCCCGAACCGAGTTTCAGCGAAAGCGGCCCACAAACGAAAAAGTTGGCTGCCATCTAGGATATTTTTGTTTTTAGCATTGCGTTGCTCTTTTCTTGTTAAAATAGTACTCCGAACCGAGTTTCATCGAAATCGGCCCACAACCAAAAAAGTTGGCTGCCATCTTGGATTTTTTATATTTTTAACATTGCGTTGCTATTTTCTTATCAAAATAGTACCCCGAACCGAGTTTCATCGAAATCGACTGACAAACAACAACGTAGGCCACCATCTTAGATTTTTTATATTTTTAACATTGCGTTGCTGTTTTGTTGTCAAAATAGTACGCCAAACCAAGTTTCATCGAAATCGGCCCTCAAACAACAAAGTTGGCCGCCATGTTGGATTTTTTATATTTTTAACACTGCGTTGCTGTTTCCTTGTTAAAATAATATTCCGAACCGAGTTTCATCGAAATCGGCCCACAAACAAAAAAGTTGGACGCCATCTTGGATTCTTTTATATTTTTAACATTGCGTTGCTGTTTTCTTGTCAAAATAGTACCCCGAACCGAGTTTCATCGAAATCGGCCTACAAACAACAAAGTTGGCCGCCATCTTGGATTTTTTATATTTTTAACATTGCGATGCTGTTTTGTTGTCAAAATAGTTCCCCGAACCCAGTTTCATAGAAATCGGCCCTCAAACAAAAAAGTTGGCCGCCAACTTGGATTTTTTTATATTTTTAACATTGCGTTGCTGTTTTTTTGTCAAAATAGTACCCCGAACCGAGTTTCATTGAAATCGGCCCTCAAACAACAAAATTGGCCGCCATCTTAGATTTTTATATTTTTAACATTGCGTTGCTGTTTCCTTGTTAAAATACTACTCCGAACCGAGTTTCATCGAAATCGGCCCACAACCAAAAAAGTTGGCTGCCATCTTGGATTTTTTATATTTTTAACATTGCGTTGCTATTTTCTTATCAAAATAGTACCCCGAACCGAGTTTCATCGAAATCGACCGACAAACAACAAAGTAGGACGCCATCTTGGATTTTTTTATATTTTTAACATTGCGTTGCTGTTTTCTTGTCAAAATAGTACCCCGAACCGAGTTTCATCGAAATCGGCCCACAAACAAAAAAGTAGGACGCCATCTTTGATTTTTATATTTTTAACATTGCGTTGCTGTTTTCTTGTCAAAATAGTACCCCGAACCGAGTTTCATCGAAATTGACCCACAAACAACAAAGTTGGCCGCCATCTTGGATTTTTTATATTTTTAACATTGCGTTGCTGTTTTGTTGTCAAAATAGTACCCCGAACCCAGTTTCATCGAAATCGGCCCTCAAACAACAAAGTTGGCCGCCATCTTGGATTTTTTTATATTTTTAACATTGCGTTGCTGTTTTTTTGTCAAAATAGTATCCCGAACCCAGTTTCATTGAAATCGGCCCTCAAACAACAAAGTTGGCCGCCATCTTAGATTTTTATATTTTTAACATTGCGTTGCTGTTACCTTGTTAAATTACTACTCCGAACCGAGTTTCATCGAAATCGGCCCACAAACAAAAAAGTTGGCGCCATCTTTGATTTTTATATTTTTAACATTGCGTTGCTGTTTTCTTGTCAAAATAGTAACCCGAACCGAGTTTCATCGAAATCGGCCCACAAACAAAAAAATTTGGCCACCATCTTATATTTTTTATCATATAATTTTTTTCAAATGAGAACATTGCATTTTTTCAATGCTAGCAACCATTTTAGTAGATAAGTAGTTGTCGAATTGAGATGTGTTTAACTTTTAATTGATCAACTAAGTAAATGCGAGGGAAATTTTTTCCCCGTACTGGCAACATTTTCATAAAATATGAAGTGACAAATATAGTTATTTTTGATGAATGATTTACGTAAAAATGTAAGTGAAAACACGTTAATAAGTCGTGAAATGTTATCTACAATCTTTCTAGTGTTTTTTCGATGTAATGTGACCTGATTGTGACATCCGTTCATTGCGCAAACCCTCATTTTTATTGAAATTTTCGGGAGTTGTGTTCGACACGAATATCACTTGAGAAATGGCGGGCCGAATAGTCATACTTAGCCATTCTGGCTCAGTTTGAGTTGCCTCACCATACGGACGCGGACTAGGTATCTGGGTCTTATTAATCTAAGGGTATATTATTTAGGTAGAAAAATAGGCTCAGCCAATCGTGAGATAATCGCGGAGAAACATAAGGGTTAAAACTGAGAATCTCCTTTTTTTGAAGTCGGTTAAAAAGACTACACTAAAGTATCCCTTTTCCATCAAAAAAAATATCTTATTCGGTTCATAAATAATAAAGTCGTCAAGATAGTTGATGCAAAATCATAGTATTTTTAGGATTACTTGAAAACTACTCGACTGATTAGAAAAAAAAGGGACCGTCTCGCAAGTAAACTCAATCGAACAAAAAAAGAATCATCAAAATCGGTTCATAAATGTCGAAGACACGCGCGAACAACGATAAAAAAAACATACAATCGAATTGAGAACCTCCTCCTTTTAATGAAGTCGATTAAAAAGTAAAAAATTACAAAAAAAAATCATGATTCGGGAAACAAGATATCCTACTATAAATTTGTGAAAGTTTGTGGGTTTGGAAGTTTGTTCCTCAATCACGCAAAAACTAGTGAACAGATTTAGTTGGAATGGGACACAGATAGTGTAGATTAATACATAAGACTTTTTATCCCGATATCCCACGGGAACGGGAACCACACGGGCGGCCGCTAGTAAAAATATATAGACGTAAAAGATAGGACTCATTTCATTATTTAAGTAAATAATGTATACAGAGTATTTAATACAACCTTGATGAATGAGCTGTAGCTGATAACCTTTATTTCATATTACGAATATTACTCGTAAGTTCAGTTACAATCTGAGTTAATAAAAATAAAAGTCGCTTTTTTTCGTGGAGCTTTTAGTATGAATTCTGGATATGAATTATTAAATATACTTCACCAGTCTTTTTAGGCTCAAAGCTAAGTAATATTTACTTTTCCCAAAAGGTGTCACCAGATCCTCGTTGGCATAAAAGGGAATAAAAGCCAAAATGTTTCACTTCAACATCTTAGTATTCCTTACAATGGTAGTAATTTGGAAAGGGTTTTTCTTTTCAGCGGGTAATCGTTCCCGGCTTTGGCCCTACAGGGATCGGGTGTACTGTTGGCTAAACTAACAAAAACGGGTCTCTACGACCCGATCCTTAGACCCACAGTTATCTGTTTGCGCTCGCTTTTATTTCCAATTCTTGAGATGATAGCAAGTGGAGGAACTTATTGGCTTCGTCGAAGTACGAATTGGTAACTGTTTTATTGTTACACAATGTGTATTTGTAACCACTCTCCAAGTTTTAAGGATGTGATCAGTCCATGAAACTCAACAACTTTCTCCATGAAACATGTGTCGAAATACGCCAAAAAAATTTGGTCATCCTATACTAAACTGATCACGTGATGTCTTTGATTTGTATGAAAAGTCAATTTTTTTACATATTTGTCCCTATGTTTCTTAAAGAAAGTTGTTCACTTTCATGGACTTAACACATCCTTGAAATTTGGAGAGTGGTTACAAATACACCTTGTAGTTTATTCCGACGAAGTATTGTTATGGTAGAAATTATCGCAATTGTTGTGTGTAAGAATTTTATTGTTCTTAAATGGTTTTGTAATCGAAAAGAAAACTTAAAAAATAACGCACGTTTTTTAAAAGCACCAAGAAAACTTAGCCGATCTTATTGAATAAATAAAAGCTACTTATCTTTTTCACACGCAAAAATACCGATTCCGCCATTGAAATAGACAAGCTGTTATAACAATAGCAAAAAGTTAGCAATGAAAAACAGAAACATACAATTTTCCTTAGTGACAAATTATGTAAAGGAAAGGTTTTTGGACGTAATATTTTATCAGATAGAGTGTGTTGCGCAAATGACGCGAAAAGAATTGTCAAAGTGTGAACAAAGCGCGTCGTGCCGACTCCAAGTTTTCTCATCACTGCAATGTAGTGGCGGCCCTGCGTTGCTAGGGCTGTCGGCAAAGGGATTTATTTTAAAGTGACAACTTTAAACAGAGCTTTATCTACTCTTGGCTATAATTTGCTACTACGTAAAAGTACTTTATTAATTATCAAGTCAGTTGTACATGAGACTCCTGCTTTTGTCACATTTCGTTGCTGACACCATTACAGTCAGTTAGGTAGTAGGCATATTTTTTAAGAGTCTAATAAAAATGTGGAGAATGTATTTCGCATCTTAATTCTAACGAATTTTGCATAACAAGGTCTCCACAAATCTTCAATCAACGAAGCCACTAAATCTTTTCTTTATTAACCAACTCTATGTCGGTCGGTTTTGGTGCGTACAATTAAGCAGCAATATTGCTTTTTGCTGCGGGCGTAAGTTTCAAATCACTTTTCCTCATGATCAGCGAGGTGGTAGAGGTGAAAACTTGTATGTTTCACACGAGATTATTTTTATTAGATTTGGAACACAGGTTTTAACGCGATTTTAACTAAAACATAGGTGTTGAGCACCTACCTTTTCCCGACGTTTCGACCGAGTTGCATCGGCCGTGGTCACGGGCTGACTGGAGCTGCGGTGTTACGCCTCCTCCTCTGCATCGGTGGAATCTTCATCCACCGTCGAACAGTTTTTCCAACTACCGCCACACACAATACTAACGGTGTCCCTATTCTGTATCATAGGCGTATTCTGATAGTTAGCCGACCGCGAACAAAGAGGTAGTGCGTTTGTAATGACTGGATTCCACACTGCAGATAATTTGTGTCCATCTTCCCGATTGAAGTTGTAAGGATGTTTTTTAATTTCAATCGCTTCACGTACGACTCGTGAATAAAAATGACGATCAGTGGAAAGAACCTGCGTGCGATGAAATTCAATCCAGTGGTTTGTGACACTTTCCAGCAAATGTTCTGCAATCGCTGATTTATTAGTTTGGCGGTTTTTTACAGCTGTGATGTGTTCACAGACTCTTTCGGTGATAGTTCGTTTCGTCTGACCAATATAGCAACTACCACAGCTGCAGTCTATCTTGTACACGCCAGGTGTTTGTAATGGTATGACATCCTTCGGCGTACCCAATATGTTGTTGACCTTTATGCCAGGAGTGTAAACTGTCGGTACAGAGTATTCACGTAAAACGTGGCCGATCTTATCTGTTACTCCTTTGATATAAGGCATGTAGGCTGGTTGTCTACTAACCTCGGGATGCCTACACTTTTTCCTCGGCAGTTTATGTCGTCCGTGCACTTGATATCCGTTTGTCTTAAGTACCTCCTGAACATGGATCAGCTCATGCTCTAAATGTTTAGGGTCACATAGGTCATAGGTTCAGGGTCGCTATGTGACCCTGAACATTTGCTGGAAAGTGGCACAAACCACTGGATTGAATTTCATCGCACGCAGGTTCTTTCCACTGATCGTCATTTTTATTCACGAGTCGTACGTGAAGCGATTGAAATTAAAAAACATCCTAACAACTTCAATCGGGAAGATGGACACAAATTATCTGCAGTGTGGAATCCAGTCATTACAAACGCACTACCTCTTTGTTCGCGGTCGGCTAACTATCAGAATACGCCTATGATACAGAATAGGGACACCGTTAGTATTGTGTGTGGCGGTAGTTGGAAAAACTGTTCGACGGTGGATGAAGATTCCACCGATGCAGAGGAGGAGGCGTAACACCGCAGCTCCAGTCAGCCCGTGACCACGGCCGATGCAACTCGGTCGAAACGTCGGGAAAAGGTAGGTGCTCAACACCTATGTTTTAGTTAAAATCGCGTTAAAACCTGTGTTCCAAATCTAATAAAATGCAACGCGAAAGTTTAAAAGTGTATAGAGATTATTTTTTTAATCACTATGCTGAGTAGTCGCAACTAAAAATATATTTGCTCATTTGTCGAACAAATAACTATTGTTTCCACTTTATTAATAATTTGGAGTAGTTTATTTACAGACTTTGCACATCCCTCAAGGCGCCTTCCATTACTCACCCCCAGCATTGTGAGACACGACTTCATTTTGTTTATTGCGTCTTGCGGCCGACGCGGCGTACACAACGACGATGTAGAGTTAATTAACAACAGAAAAACTAAAAAAAATTGTAGGCTTTTCAGTCCTGCCCCCCTAGCATGACCGGTGGTCATATACGACCACGTGAAACACGATATACACCGTCTGAATCTAAACATTTTTGTCAATGAAACGAGCCGAAAAAACGACAAAGAAAATACTTTCCCATACTAGTAGGATGTTTTAGCTGTCTAGTTAGTATGGGAGTTCTAACATTTTTAGTAGTTCATCGACCCATGTTTCTTCGGCAAAAATGTTTAGTTTCATCGATACAATCGATCCCTTAAGTTAACTACATAAAAATTACGGTGTATATATCGCGAGATCTATCATTTTATCGACACTCAACTGTCAAAAGCCTTTGTTTTTTGACAGGTGTACGTGATAAATTGGTTATATTACCTATGTAGTATTTTTGTTAGTGTATCGTAGTATTTATGTTATTTTGTAATGCAGTCAAATACAAGAGCTAATACAGATTATCGTACGAGGAAATAAATGATTAAAATACCATAGTTTAAGTATTGTTAATAAGTATCGGTTAGCTAATATCATTAATGAAAAATATTTTGATTGATAGGAAACTGCTAGTGGGATTATTTTTCACTGTAGTGGGATTTAATCACAAAAAAATACTTGTTTTACTATTGAAAGGGTTTATTTAAGTACAATTAGTAGATCAGCTCTTCATAATTTTACAATAAATGAAAATGTCTCCGATTTTTGCTGTTTCAAGTCTATGGCAACAAGACAGAAACTGCGTCTGTAGGTCTTCAACACACTAATAAGTCACAAACAGCCTCAGAAACTTAGAAACTCCTGAAGAAAGTGAAGTCAACTGTCATAAATTGTAATTAAATGTGATTGATGTCGCTGTCACGCTGCGCTGCAAGTGTGGGGTTAATTTGATGATAGAGCTTATGTTCACAACTTAGGTAGTAATCTTACTTAGAAGCGTGTTAAACTTTGAAACAAATTAAAACTTTGATATTTGCAAATGATGTTAGTCTACACGAAATTATTACGAAATTGTTGTCTTTCTCCTTACAAAGACTAATCTACTGTATATCTACTGTTAGTAATTAAGGTTTTGTAAATCAATTGTTTTTCAATCCTAATATTTATCGGCTGTTTTCTTGTTGAGTGTCACATGTCAACTTGACAGTGTATTAGTGTTGCCATAGTCCATGCAGTTGTCGGTAAGCACTCACAGACAAAACATCCTTCTGACGTTTAATGCTAGTCTGTGAATCGTGTAGCAAAGACTGACAGATTGATTGACGTGCCGTGGCGCGACGCGGCACGGCACAGTGGTGTGTTTCCGGCTTAAGTCTATGCTCCACGTGCGTTTATGCTTGACAGTTGCAAGTCTATGGACAATTCTATGATAGTTATGGTAAAGCGTATAAAAGCGTTGGTTTTTGTAAATTGTACTCACTTTTGCTCGATCTGTCGTCTGAACTGGTCGTGAAATAAAATATTACTTCTGTTAACATGGTGTATGATTTATAATCAACTCTAACAATTCAGAAGTGCGCGTTTTTTTTTTACCACGTGTCACGTTGAACAATCGACGCATACGGCATCCTACTTCGAGAGACGATGAAGAAGAACCGAAGAGAGCTCCGAGGCGACTGATAATAATACCGACCGAATTATGCGGCTGGCCCCATTGCTGGAACAAATTATCAGACTACAGCCACAGCAACATCCAGCGCCCCAAGTCTCCAATGAGGAATGTATTATGCCAGGTACGTCCACTGATATTAATAATTTTACCAATCAATGTTTCCGCCTTAAAACCACAACCTTCTGTTGAAATTAACGTGCCTGCCGTGCAAAATCAGCAAATTTAAGTGGGTCTACCTCCTACCCACCTTATTCTATCACTGATCAATTAATCTCACCCAGTTAATACCAGTGCAAGTCACAACCCTGTTGTGAGACAAACAGATTTCAAGGCTCAGTTATGCGGAAACATTTGTCTCTATCTTTTTCTTTACATATGAACAGTATGGAAAATAACCTCACTCTACACTTTTTTATATGCTTCCTTTTTTTTATCATTAGCACAATTATCTTTCTTGAAGAAAAAAGTTATTTGAGCAAATTCACAGTACGTTAAAGTGTATTTTGATGTAGAGTTCAATACATTTACGCCAAAATATGATGCGTTTTCCATGATATTCTGATTTTTTTTCTTCTCATACAATCATCTGTTATGGTTATATGCAATGTACGGTTCAAATACACTAAATCAGTTATCGGCCGAACTATGCCCGTGCCTCATCGGTCAGACTCATCCAATCGAATCAAATCTATGTAACATAAAGCGAGCGCGTACACCACTACAACCGCCATCGGCCGATAAAATCGGTTTTGGTTTACGCCTACCGTTATACTTGTAGCTACTAGATAAACTCTTTAACTTTTCGCATTTATGTTTTTTTTTTGTAGACAACTTTACGTTTTCTATATAAAAAAATATGGTCCGCGCAAACCATGTTTTCCTATCATGGTCCCTTAAATACATCTTTGTTACATAATTTGAGAAATAATATAAGTAATTTATGATTTATCACAAAACCTGAACACGTGCCTGAATTCGTAGGAAATTCTAATGCTATTGTCTGTTTACACATGTTTGCATCAATTGGAGTCATTGGCGAAGATCTACGGCTGGGATGAGAAAACACCCACCTACCACCACGACCTGGAAGGCAACGCGTTCGTGGTTTGGACACCAACAAGACATCAGACCTGACGTGGGACGAGTGGAAGAAACGTCTTCAAGACTATTCCATTCGTGTCTCCTACGTAACTGCGTACCGTTCTGAGTGGGTAATAGACTTTTATTGTAAGAAGCTGGTGGTGGCGCTAGGTTAATCTGGTGTGCTTAATGATAATTGTGTTTTTATAATTTATCCATTGGTTGAGGCAGGGGTTCGTGGTCTCAAAAAACCCCCAAATAAACTAGTGAACCCTAAAAATTTATAATATTTGATTGTAAATGAAATTGATTCATCGAAAATAGAGTACAGTCAACGGCACATCAGCTTATGGTGCTGTCGTGTGTACAATTCAGTTGTTACATTCATAGTCCATCTATTTTTCAATATAGGACATGTGAATCGAAAAATAAAATCAATTTAATAATTAGTGTTGTCAAAATTAATATTAGTTAATATTAGATGTACAATTAGAGAAACAACTTACACATCATGTCATTATCATTTGATTCTGTTAGGTTAATTTTACAAGTAAAATATTTCTCAAATTGAAAAATGTTTAGTTTTAGGTCATTCAAACAGTTTTTGTCTAGATATGGTCAGGTCATATGAAAGTTCAGTTAAGGGATGTGGCAATTTATTAATGATCCTAACACATCTTATGTAACAGTTCCTCTTGTAGAGGACGGTCCGCATTCTGGGTAATAATAGTTTTTTTTAATGATGCCTAATACTTCTCATCATATAAAATGTATCCCTATGCACAATTAAATATGGATGGCTTTTGACGAATATGCAGCACTCAAAGATAATATATAATGTAGGAAGAGTTAATAGGTTTAGGTTTGCTTACAAGACGAGGTGGAACGTTACATATTGCTCTGAACATTGTAATTGGATATAAATGTTTTGTTTTAGTTATAAGACTCCAAAATAGTAAAGTAAACGGTATTTAAGATTTGAAGCTTATTTGAAGCTACGTTGCCTTGATATGCCATCAAAGAGGACTTTTGGTTGGGCAACTAGCGACATTGTTTCTAACAAATGATATTTTACTGGAACTTATTTCTTATTTTAATTGATGTGATTAATTTCAATACATTGAAAACGATTATGAAGGATTTTTGTGGCCGTTTTAGCGATTTCTCACAATTTATCATGTGAGACAAAGTCAAAAGCTTTGTTAATATCGAAAAATATACATTATTGTATAAATATTCTTGAAAGTGTTCTCAATAATATTTTTGTTAAATAAAAAGCTGCTAAGAAAGCTGACTTGCTTTCCCAAGAGCAATTTTGTTCTTTAGACAGTAGATTAAATTTTTCTAGAAATTTATAAATAATGTTATGCGTTGCCTTTTCAAAAATTGCCAGTACTGAAATTATAGCAATGGGTCTGTAATAGTCCATCTCATTCATTTAATTATTGATATTTAAGGGCTTCCGAGAATATGGCTTTAGTCATTGATAGGTTGACTAATGTCAGATTGAGTAAGTGAACAATACTTAATAAATAATTTTTGTGGGTATTTTATCAACCCGACCGATGTGGTGTTATTGAGTGATCTTATAATTTTAAGTATTTCGTCGGCCGGATCTAAAAAGATACAAGCTTACGTCCAACATGGTTTTAAATTATTGTCAGATTTTAAATTATTCTGATATGACTGTCATGTTAGCATTAGATTAATAATTTGTAATATTAGACTAAAAAAGAATTGCAAATGTCAATGGGATCTGTAATAATTTTACTATCTTTATTTTTATGCAATTATTATTCTAATCTGGTTGCTCATATGATTTGATTCCATGGCGTTTAACAAACATTTTTACTCTATTGTAAACGTGCTTCATTGTCAAGATTAATTAAGATGATTATCAAGATGCATCCTTTAAGAACAGAAGAATAATTACGATATTTAGTTTTTACTGGACTGATTTGACGATAATAGTTATTATAATATTCCTAAAAAGTTGATAATTTGTAATTCCAAAGTCAGCTTGCTGCAGAGTCACTAAGATTATATCAACACCACATTAAAAAGTACTACACAAAAACTAAGCTTCAGACTAGTTTATAGATTTAAATCTAGATTTTGACATTAACCCAGTAACCAACAAATGCACTTCATTTCCTTGAATAACGAGCCCAAGCCTAAAATAAGAAAGATACTAAAATATTTAAAATATGAAATAGACTACCGGAACTACCACACGTTAGTTTTAATTAATTTGCCAATAAAATTAAAAAGATTATACTAGTGATACAACTGATTTTGTAAGAAATAAACATTTTAAATTTTTAATTTAGTGAGTAGACACTCTAAAGGCATGTATATTTTTTTAAATCAAAACCAAAACAACCATACTGTTTATTAACAAAATTCTGGTAATTATCTCAATATTATCTTAACTCAATATTATGGTATGATACAATTATAAAAAAGAAAATTATAAATTACAGGAATATACTGATAAGTAATCTAATGATTAACAATAAAACTAAACACAATAGTTAATTTAAAAAAAAAAAAGTTCAGTGTGATACTTAATTGTAACAATATAAAAGAAAATCTGGATACTTAGCTGAATTAGATTGATTCTAAAATATTATCATAAATTGTTGTTTTTATTAAGAATATAATATTTTATCACAGGAATATAAGACTTATTCGCGGATTATCTATTTGATATAAATAAGAGTAATGCAATATCACAATATATACATGAATGCTTTGTACATTATACTAAACACTAGTTAATAAAAACTTACAGTTATTATAATATTAAAAGCATTATTGCTGATTTTGCCTCTTATGAGTACTGCTTTGGTGTGTCTAGTAGCTTCAATCCACCCTGGTGTGTCCGGTGGTTAAATATGGTTATAAATGCGTTAACTGCTTTGGTGTGTCCAGCAGTATAACAAAAAAAAAACAAGCTGCTTTGGTGTGTCCAGTAGCTTCAATCCACCCTGGTGTGTCCGATGGTTAAATATGGTTATAAATGCGTTAACTGCTTTGGTGTGTCCAGCAGTATTACAAAAAAAAATAAGCTGCTTTGGTGTGTCCAGTAGCTTCAATACACCCTGGTGTGTCCGGTGGTTAAATATGGTTATAAATGCGTTAACTGCTTTGTTGTGTCCAGCAGTATAAATAATAGAGGTCTGAGCGAGTTTTTCACATATTTGTAATCACCTTGGTACCTATGTTCGGTGAAATAAAAACGTTGATCGCCGTCTTACTTAATAAGACAATAACTAATCTATAATATAAAAATGAATCGCTGAATGTCTTGCTAAGCACAAATCTCGAGATCAGCTAAACCGATTCGGCAAATTTTTTTTTTGTTGTGTTTGTTATTGTCAGAAGGTTCTTATGAAAAAAATAAAGAAAATTGCGCGAAAAATAAGAAAATTTAAGAATACTTAACCACTATATAAAATTTAATTTGGACTATAAACTTTTTTTTAATATAACCTTATGACGTTTGACGTAGAATTGACAGAATGCGGGCTGCAAAAAAAAAATTAATTTCGTTTAAAATTCCAATTAAATATTCATAAATCATAACTGAGACAGGACAACGTCTGTCAGGTCAGCTAGTAATTATTAAAAATATATGAATAATTAATTCCCTACAAAAGATCAATACTTCGTTCTTGTAATATTGTATTTCAGTTTTTCTACATAAATGCTATGAAAATTACGAGGGCGTAATTGTTTAATCAGGACGGCCGAATCTATGACATACAATGACACAGTGGCGGATACAGAGGGGGGGCGCAGGGGGCGCGCGCCCCCCCCATGCGTGCCCCGCGTCACTCACATGATATAAATGATGAAAATAAAAATAATTTATTTCCGGCTAGTACACTTAACTAACCAGTCTAAAACAGTAAAAAAACAGAAAACAATAATGCGGGACGCGGGTGGCGGGCCACTAACCATCAGAACAATAAAACAAAACAATAGATAAAGAATTTGCCAGCAATCCTTGTTGATAATAAAAGTTGGGGATTTTTGTACAACATCGCATCTGTGGAACATCTGTTTCATTTGATCTTTGATTTTTTTTTATTTCATCTGTTTACGAAAAAGCAGCATTTCTTTGTAGAATGTTGTTAGTCCTCGAAAAATAAAAAATAATACAATGGTATTCTTTTTTTTTCCTATGAAATTGCCCATATTGTTTCACAAACAGAGAACCACCTAGCTTCTTTGATTTAAAATATTCATCTATTTTATTAAATAATGGCCATGATGCAACTATCAGTAATAAAAAAAATCTAATTTTAGTTTTCTTAACATTAAAAAAAATTGCTAATCGACTCCATTTTTGTTAGCAAAAATCAACAAAAAAAGGGCTGTAGGTAATTTGTTACTTTTAGGCTTTTAGTGTTGTTTTCTCAAGTAGGTATTGTAATTTTTTAACCGACTTCAAAAAAGGATGAGGTTCTCAGTTCGTCGGAATGATTGTTTTTATTCTAAAAGCCGCACCCGACTTCATTGGACGTTTTTAATTTATTGATTGGAAAATTATTTCTCGCTTTTTCAGAGCTGTTTTTTTAGGTTTTTGATGGAGGTTTTGTTTTTTACAAACTTTATTATTTTCAACTTTTTTGTGGTAGGTAATTATAATACGTAAGCGATGATATTATAAATAAAACGTTTTAATATTTCACATTTTTCAATGGTATACCTACCTTAATTACCTAGCTCTAGTAGGTAACTTGACTTCCACATTCCGCGCTGTTTGTTGTTATGGAGTTCCGTTGGGCTTTCGCAGTTCAATTCAAGTCTAATAGTCCAGAACGTTCTTGACAATAGACATTTTGTAAAATTGTCTTTAGCATGCGCCCCTCGTTTTTAGGTTTAATATTTCAGTACAATAGGGTTATTTTTTTATAATATGAATATTTACTGAAGACTTTATTTTTTACTTTTAGTCCGTTTTAAAAACGTGCTTTTAAATAAGTTTTTTTTAATAAATTATTATTTTCTGCTTTTTAGTTAACCAGCTTAGATTAAAAATATACCATCTCCTCTCGGAGCACTCGTCAAGACGAAGGAGCCCTGATTCAAACGAGCCCAAACTCGATGGGGTTGCATTTGCATGGTTTTATTATAGAGTTCTAGTGGCCTTCTTCTGGCTCCTTCATCAGACTTCAGACTCTGGAAACTATTTCCTAACAAAGGACTTGTCAAGATGATTCAAACGAGCCCAAACTCGATAGGGTTGCATGATTTTATTACAGAGTTCCAGTGACCTTCTTCCAGCTCCATCATCAGACCCTGGAAACGATTTCCCAACAAAGTACCTACTCGTCCAGACGATTCAAATGAGCCCAAACTCGATGGGGTAGCGTGGTTTTAATTAAAAGTTCCTGTACCCTTCTTCCATCTCCATCATCAGACCATGGAAACTATTTAACAACAAAATACTTGTCAAGACGATTCAAACGAGCCCAAACTCGATGGGGTTGCATTGTTTTTTACAGAGTTCCAGTGGCTTTCTTCCTGCTCCATCATCAGACCCTGGAAACTATTTCCCAACAAAGTACTCGTCCAGACGATTCAAACGAGCCCAAACTCGATAGGGCACGTGGTTTAATTACAGAGTTCCTATGTCCTTCATCCAGCTCCATCATCAGACCCTGAAAACTGTTTCCCAACAAAGTACTCGTCAAGACGATTCAAACTCGATGGGGTTGCACGGTTCCAATATTGAGTTCCTACGGCGTGGTCTACCAGCTTCATCATCTGACCCTGGACCTCGTCTCCCATTAGAGAACTCGTCAAGACCATTCTAACGAGCCCAAAACACGATAGGGTTGTATGGTGGTATGGTTTCATCATAGAGTTCCTGTGGCCTTGTTCCGGCTCCTTCATCAGATCAGCTCAATGGCACCATATAATTGCATTATTTTCCAGTTCTGACTTATGTTCGAAGTTTCAAGTATCTAGCTCATCGGGAAGCTCGTATAAAATCGTTCGCAAACTTTGTGGACAAACAAACGAGAAAGCAACCTAATAAAAACGTCTTAAAAAATCATTTCAATCGGTTCAGCCGTCTTCGAGTAATCGGTGTAATATTTATTACACCGATTACTCGAAGACGTAGAATAATATTTTATTTACATGTAGGTATGTATTTATATACCTACATGTAAAAAAAATATTACAATACGCGACGAATAGATACCCTATTTTTCAAATTTTTGAAGTCGGTTAAAAATTTTTACTTCTCATAGATCCCCCCCCCCCACACCCCGCCTACCTTGCGCCCCCCCTTTGAATTTTTTCTGTATCCGCCACTGCAATGACAGAGATTCGATCGTGAATAATAATTGTGATGTAAAGAAAAATGTCTTACCTTTAACTTAAATGAGTTTATTTTTGTTTTTTTTTTATCATTTCAATATCATTAATGCATGGAATTTATAAACGTCTGATATTACGAGGACGTAACAATAATTTGTCAGGAAAGGCCGAATGTTAGTAATTAAGGTTTTGTAAATCAATTGTTTTTCAATCCTAATATTTATCGGCTGTTTTCTTGTTGAGTGTCACATGTCAACTTGACAGTGTATTAGTGTTGCCATAGTCCATGCAGTTGTCGGTAAGCACTCACAGACAAAACATCCTTCTGACGTTTAATGCTAGTCTGTGAATCGTGGAGCAAAGACTGACAGATTGATTGACGTGCTGTGGCGCGACGCGGCACGGCACAGTGGTGTGTTTCCGGCTTAAGTCTATGCTCCACGTGCGTTTATGCTTGACAGTTGCAAGTCTATGGACAATTCTATGATAGTTATGGTAAAGCGTATAAAAGCGTTGGTTTTTGTAAATTGTACTCACTTTTGCTCGATCTGTCGTCTGAACTGGTCGTGAAATAAAATATTACTTCTGTTAACATGGTGTATGATTTATAATCAACTCTAACACTACCCATTTCAAAATTTTGTTATAAATATTACTTGTTATGGCGAGGGGTGAAAATTATGGCCAAGGTAAGCCGATAGGAATACACTTGTATGGACTTTCCGTTAGGTATATTTTATTTCGTTAGGTGAATTTATTATTATGCTGTGTAAACGACAAATAATGCTTATATATGCGGAAAAACTGTGTTTTTTATGTAACTGTGTTAATTTATATCATTTGTTTGAAAATGTAGCAAAATTAATCACTGTACCATTGAGTTGTAAAAAAATACCAATAAACTCGAGACACAAATTCTCTTAAAACATTGTAAAGGCTCGAATTATTTTTAAGTTTCTGAATAATAACATTTTTAGTTCTTTTGAAATTAATACAGTTAGCAATTAGTGACGACTTGCTATTACGGCAGGTTAATATTGTTTTGCCCAAAATAAGTTTATTGGTGTTGTCAACTGCCAAACTGAGACGTTTTATTTTTTCACTATAGAAAAACAGTCAAGTCTATAAATTATGTACACACAGGTGGGGCATCACAAATTTATACTCAAGATAGAAGTTAGAAATATGAACACAATTAACGCATTAAATATTTGTAAACTCTTAGCACTTATAAAAATTATAACACAGAATGCTTCAATATGCTTCAATAACATGTATCCAGTCTAAGCTCTCAAATATAAGTACACATTGAACGAACCAATAAAAAAACGGACTAAATTATTACAAAAAAAATCGGACTAAAACATTAAAGCGGACTAGTAAAAACAGACTAAAAAGTATCAAATAAAATTTTCTGTAAATATTTATAACCCTATACCTACAGAAATTGTAAACCTAAAAACGTGGGGCGCATTTTGTAAAATTTATCATCCATATTGTCTTTAGCATGCGCCCCACGTTTTTAGGTTTAAAATTTCTGTAGGTATAGGGTTATAAATATTTACAAAAAAATATATTTGATACTTTTTAGTCTGTTTTTACTAGTCCGTTTTAATGTTTTAGTCCGATTTTTTTTGTAATAATTTAGTCCGTTTTAAAAACGTGTTTTTAAAAAAGGTTTTTTTTCAGTAAATTTTTATTTTCTGCTTTTTTAGTTAACGAGCTAAGACTAAAAATATACCATCTCCTATCGGAGTACTCATCAAGACGATTCAAACGAGCCCAAACTCGATGGGGTTGCATGGTTTTATTACAGAGTCCCAGTGGCCTTCTTCCGGCTCCATCATCAGACCCTGGAAACTATTTCCCAACAAAGTACTCATCAAGACGATTCAAACGAGCTCAAACTCGATGGGGTTGCATGGTTTTAGTATAGAGTTTCTATGGCCTTCCTCCGGCTCCTTCATCAGATCCTCGGACACTATTTCCCATTAAAGTACTCGTCAAGACGATTCAAACGAGTCCAATCTCGATGGGGTAGCGTGGTTTTATTAAAGAGTTCCTGTGTCCTTCCTTCGGCTCCATCATCAGACCCTGGAAACTATTTCCCAACAAAGAACTTGTCAAAGCGATTCAAACGAGCCCAAATTTGATGGGGTTGCACGGTTTCAATATTGAGTTCCTATGGCATGGTCTTTTGGCTTCATCATCAGACCCTGGACCTATTCCTGTGGCCTTCTTAAGGCTTCATCAGATCAGCTCAATTACACCATAATATTGCATTGCCTTCTAGTTCTGACCTATGTTCAAAGTTTCAAGTATCTAGCTCATCGGGAAGCTAGGGTAAAACATAAAGTTAATATTACCTAGCGGAATAGAGTAACAAAGGGCTGAGCAAGCGAGATGTCACTAATCAGCAACAATGTGTGATAAAAAGAGATGCGTGATTATGACGTGCAGAACTCTTTTTCGCAACTGATTGACAGTTTGTCAGCACTTATCAGCCCGCTGAGAATTTGAGTTCTGAAAATATTTCCGATTTTTCTTGAAATCGTGGACATTTTTGCGAAATAATGCTTCGGAAACATGGTGCCCTGTTCAGTGATTGATTGTAGTACAACACATCGAAATAACCCAGAAAAATGTTCATTTCACAGGTAAATTATTCCAAATCGACCCCGCCTAACTTTGTGTTTATTTTTGCCAATACGTTTCGAAATTTTTGCACTGAGAGTGATTATTCTCTTCTGTAAACACTCATTTTTGTAAGAAGCAAAGATCGGCTAGACAAAATGCAAAATTAACGAATATTTTGTGTAAAGAAATAATTTTCATTTTACAGTAGGGGTGCATAAAGTTATCGATATTTTTTGTCGATTGTCTATCACGCCGCATCACGCGGTAAACGAATATGTTTCACTGTTGTAAAAGTACTTATATGATGTTTAGTTAATAATCATCTTGGAATGTAATCCCATTTAAGATACTTAAGCCGATCCATAGGTATCAGTTTCTGACTATTAGAATACCATAATAAGTAATTTAACTATATTGTTTTAAATTTCCATGGTTATTGACGTTAATAGAATAAACTATGTCGGGATTTACACCATGTACCTGTTTATTTTTGAGACTCCGATATTTCGGCGCAGTTGCGGCAAAATAATCGTATGGACGCTTTTCACCAAGATGATAAATGAAGTCAAACTAGGTTCTGCTGTCTTTTTTTTTCAACTCTTTCTCGCACATCGCATAAGCCGTAAGAAACGGTTTCTCACTCGCACCATTGTCCGTCTACTTGAGCGTTCTAAATCTTTGGATATTATCTCAATCAACTTCTAACTGTAACGAACTGAAAACATTCTTCTTATCTTTTTTATGTTAAATAAATGATTTTAAATATCTCCTGAACTTTTTCTAATAGTCATAATTCATATCAGAATCGTAATTTTAGGACACCCGTGCAAAATTCTATCCCATTTATTTTGAATCTATGGCTGACGAACTGAAAACATTCTTCTTATCTTTTTTATGTTAAATAAATGATTTTAAATATCTCCTGAACTTTTTCTAATAGTCATAATTCATATTAGAATCGTAATTTTAGGACACCCGTGCAAAATTCTATCCCATTTATTTTGAATCTATGGCTGTTAATTAATACTATCGATATCGATATTTATATCAATAGTGACAAGATTACATCACTGAGACTAATACATAAAAAAAATACACACACAAATGTAAATCAATTTCGGTTTCGATTGACAGCTCATGTTTGTTCCTCTATTCCGTAGGTATATTAACTTTATGGGGTAAAATCGTTCGCAAACTTTGTGGAGAAACACACAAACAAACAAACAAACAAATAAACAAACGCGAAAGAAACCTAAAAAAAACGTGTTAAAATGGACCCCTACAGTAGCACACCTCCACCGCGGAACCGTACCAGCGGCACCGCGGTAGTTCCGCCATAGTTCCGCTATGAGTTGTCTTCTATCGACGCCGATATATGAGAATCACATCTACGTAGCGGTTTCGCGTCATTATTTTCACATGTGTCAACGGTCGGAGAGCCGATCGGGTGGAATTGCTTGTCCAACTCATGGCGAAACCTACTGCGGTATTTCGCGGCGGGAGATGTGCTACAGGCGGGATATTTACTTGAAGTCAATAAACAGGTACTTTGATGAAATAACATATTACTGGTGGTGCGCCAAAATATGTATCCAATGAAGCCTAATACACTCGGCGTCAGAAAAACCGCACCTTTTCTTCAAAGTTTAATCCCATATAATTTAATGATAAGTGTTATTATATACTTCTTCCCCTTCGGACATAGCACACAGTCTTTAGAAACCGTTTGAATACTCGTTGAACGGAATCAATTACTGAGATTGAGTTTCCGAGCACATTACATTGCCTATTTTTTTTGCAATATTTGAGTAACTTCATGGGCAATAGTATCCATCTTGGGTATTCCTTTTTTTAATTGAACTGTTGAAGTGTGTTTTCTCCATCATCTCGATAGCGAATTTACCCGCATTTCCTGAATTGACCCCTTTTATTTCCCTTTTTTTGTGGCGCTAGCAATAACGCTTTAATCGTTTAATTATGGTAACTGTTATGTTAACTAAATCAAACAATTATCAAAAGAAAGCTCATTAAATGTTTTTTCAATAGATATCAACATTTACACAATAAAACGTTAGCTAGCAATAGCAGATGGCCAAGTCTAAACTTAGTGTCGAAGAGGTGCGGTTTTTCTGACGTCGAGTGTATATGTAGCCCTCTATGTACCCCCCGTGTGTACCACAACTGAAGTGAACATAACATTTGTACATAAGACGCGAACTTAAGCGGAAGTTCCCTAGTTTGCATTCATGCATTCAAGACCAACAGGAGACTACATATTAGTTCTAATCTTCCCCGTGAGTAATTAGCCAGCACTGGTACTTGGTCTGGCTGAAATTTACTTCTATTTCGGTGTCCAGTACGAGGATAAAATTATATTAATCAAAATTTTGTATTGTAGCGGCGCGATCATACCGCTGCATAAGCAATCGACGAATGACGAAGAAATGCAGGATCAGTGAAAAGTACATTTGTAAAACGCAGACGTGAAGTCACACTACGTTAGCTAACATCGAGGCAAAAAAATTTGGAGACCTGACTCACGATGTCGAAGTTTTTTAGGCGCTTCGCATGAATACAAATTCCAACATCCAACAGTTGGAACGCGGTCCCCGAGCATAGACCTAGACCTAGCTAGACCATATACCAAGCTCGGCGGAAGTACTTTCCTTTTCTCTGAATATTATCGAACAGTTCCTGCCTCAACATATATTAATAATAAATTATGTATGTATTATCTAATGTCATCAACATCATCTTTATAGCAGCCCAATGTCGTCCAATATCCTATTAGAAGATGTTTCCTTAATCTTGGTTTGAGATCTAGGTGGGTGACCGTTATCACTTAGATTCGCTGTCGCCCATTTTTGAGTCACAGAGGTCAGTGTATCTATCAGGTACGTACTAGCTCGGGTAGCTTTGTCCCCCAGAGTAGCCCTAGTGCCCCCTGGAGAAAAACCTATAGGCGGGCGATCACAAAGTAGCGTCGGGGGGCTCACTCTGCTCCCCCAAACCTCTTTATTGCCACCCTGGAGAAATTTGGATTTATGCTCCATTGCTTCCGAGGCAGTTTAAATATTTTCGTTTTATTTCTTGTATTCCCTACTGACCCATATAAATAGATTCCGCATTGCACCGAAACATACCTAATTAAATTTATTTTTTACCATCGCCACTCCAAAAAGTACGTTTAATTCAACGATAAGAGTGAATAATAAGCGATTTTATTCACCGAGTGAATAAAAATAATTTGAATTTGGAACAAGCGCGCATCATGAATTAGTACAAAAAAGTACCTATACTACTGGCTGTTATGGAGCTATTCCATAGAGCCATAGTTACACAATAAAATTAAAGAAAAAAAAATATCCAGCCAAATTTCATTAGGTTCTTTTTAGTGTCTTATCTTTGGGTTCTTTTCTATCTATTAGAGGGAGATTGAATATTCAGTCTTGCATCAGTCCATTCCATCAGTCTGGTACGATTTTCAGTCTGCAAAAATACAAAGTCTATACAGACTGATGAAATGGACTGATGCCAGACTGATCATGTAATCTCTCTCTTAGGGTGGTTGTTTTATGTCATTGGAAAACTTCTAATTACACGCATGGGTCGGTCATGGGATGGGTGACCAAAAATGTATTATCTCGAGCTCCTCCGTACCTCGGAAGGCACGTTAAGCCGTTGGTCCCGGCTGCATTTGCAGTTGTTAACACCCATCAATCCGCATTAGGCCCGCGTGGTGGGTTATGGCCCATCCTCCCACCCATGAGGAAGGCCTGTGCCCCAGCAGTGGGGACATTAAAAATGGCTGATGGTCATCTATAAATACTAAGTATAAAGTACTGCTAGATAGGTACCTACCTATTTTTTTCTCGCAGTCAATGGTAAAAAGTAGAGTACACAACTCGTGTATAAAAAATTTCATCTCGGTCCTTTGTATCCCTCGCTACGCTCGGGATCCAACTTAGTCCCTCGAACTAAATTCCCTTTTTATTCACTTGTCGTATAATCTACTATTTTCTCCATCGATCATCGCCTCGAAATCCTACTAATATTATAAATGTAAAAGTTTGTGGGTTTCAATGTTTGTTCCTCGACCACGCAAAAACAGCTGAACAGATTTGGATGCAATTTGACACACAGGATTAAAACATAGGATACTTTTTTTCCTAGGGATTTTCCGTATGTCCACGCGGATAAAGTCGCGGGCGGAAGCTAGTAATTTATTAAAAGGAATTTTTAGTTTACTAGACTCATTATAAAGATATTTAGAGAAACGGATTTCTCGAATTCGAGAGGTATAATGGAAAACAAAACAAAAAGACTATTAGCACGTGTACAAATCGGAGTTCCGAAAGAGAACCGTTTCCGGCAGCTGCTCGCCGGTCCGGCGGCACGTGACGAACCGGCCGTAGATATTTTATGGGAGCCGCCGTCCGGACAACTTGTACAGATTTGATGCTATTCGACAGCACGCGGTTTGCATAATAATATTCAAGCTCAAAAGTGTTTTTGGGCTCGGTGGATCCCTTTTTACTACGTTTTTAGGGTTCCGTAGCCAAAATGGCAAAAAACGGAACCCTTATAGATTCGTCATGTCTGTCTGTCTGTCTGTCTGTCCGTCCATATGTCACAGCCACTTTATTCAGAAACTATTAAGTTTACATAGTTGAAACTTAGTAGGTAGATGTATTCTGTGAACCGCTTCACGATTTTGACATAAAATAAAAAAAATAAAAGATTAAGGGGGGATACATGGAACTGAAACTAAATTTTTTTTTTCATCCAACCTAATTGTGGGGTGTCTATAGATAGGTCTTCAAAAATGACATTGAGGTTTCTCAAACGATTTTTTCTCAAAGTCAACCGTTTGAAAGATAGACACTTCCAACGTGGTAAAACGTGTGTCCCCCCCCCCCCGTTTAACTTTTGAAATAAAAGAGTGAAAAATCAAAAAAAAAGTATGCTGTAGATCCTAATATATACTTTCAACAAAAATTGGTTTGAACGAGATATATTGATAACTTTTAGAGATATAGCACATTTTCCAAAAACGCAAATATAACTTTGTCATTCATACAAACACTATGAAAAACAAAGTTATTTTTGACGACGAAAAATTAATGTGGTATTCAATATGGTATGGTATAAGGTAACTACGGAACCCTACTGCGCGTGGCCCGACATGCACTTGGCTGGTTTTTTGATACCTTTAAGTAATACATGTACGTAGGAGAGTCCCGATTGTTTGCTCATTATCTCGTAAGGTTAGTATCATAATTTAATGAAGAAATATAAAAATAGAAGTAACTATTTTCTACTAAAACGAACGAAGGGAAACTGCTTTCGAAACTATTTGAAAGTTATAAAATCCATCCATAATAATGCATTTGGAACATTGTATTAAAACAAAAAAATATATTGACAAGTTGAGAAAAGTTACGAATTGCGTATGTGACGAGTTGCGTATGTGACGAGTAGCGTGTGTGGCGATTTGCGTGTGTGACGAGTTGATTATCCATTTTGAAAAGTGACGAGTTTCGTATGTGATGACCTGCGTGTGATCCAGTTGATGGATTTATATTTTTTCTTTTGACATTTGGTGCATGGGCATAGTTTATTTAAATGAGATCAATTCAGGAGTAAAGTAGTTTTTTTTCAAATATTTTCTTTTTATTTCCATGGTTAATAACATTATTAGAAAAAACTATATCTGGATTTACACCATGTACCTGTTTATTTTTGAGACTCCGATATTTCGGCGCAGTTGCATGCTGTTGCATATTGCATGGAAGAACTTCTACTGCGATCATGGCGCATGCAACTGCGCCGAAATATCGGAGTCTCAAAAATAAACAGGTACATGGTGTAAATCCAGATATAGTTTATTCTAATAATATTTTTTAAATCGATGTACAATTACTGTCAATGATTTCGGTCGCAGATACAAAAATAAAAACAGTGAAACACATATGGCATTCCTCTTTTTTTAAACTTGGTAAAATAAAAATTAAGCAAAATTCACAATATGCGCAACGATACAATTCAAAACAAAGTTATTATTCCATGCACGAGCAGGATTATTATTTATCTCGAAATTAAAACATAAAAATGTCCAAATTAAAAAATGACATTTGCAAAGCCTAATGTATCAAAACGGAAGTCTTTTTGGGCACTTGGGTATTCAGGGAAGCGAATAAAATTATGATTTGCTTTGAATACCAAAATGTTAACGTACCACGTATGTTTCTTTACTGTGATTACTACTTCAATTTTGTATGAGGTAGGTACACTTGTGTATTGGTGAATAGATTGGAGCTGACCGGAAATCGAACCAAGCTTTCAGAGGTCACTAAATGTATAAGCGTTCCAGACGACAAAAAAGTGAACTGTTTTCGTTAGCTAAGCATTTTTGTATGGCCTGTTTCAAAATCAATGTTAGAATATAAATAAAAAAAGACTCATCAATGCTTATGATAAACTTAAACTTTTTAGGGTTCCGTACCTCAAAAGAAATAAACGGAACCCTGATAGGATCACTTTTTTGTCCATCTGTCCGTTCGTCTGTCTGTCAAGACTGCTTATTTCAGGAACAGTCCCTTGAAGCTGTAAAAAATCAAACTCCTACTTAGAAATAAAATCCAGTGTTCCTAAGTAATATCTATTACTGTAACACATTTCTGATCTTCCACCTTGTGAGGTAAGGTTTCATGCAATGGGCTATGAGCTCGATCTATTATGATTACGTAATACCTACAGACTATATTTATTATGATTTAATTACATATGTATGGTTTTCAGAATTTACCCTGTTCTGTACTAAATTCCATAGTTCTAGGTCAACGGAGAGTAATCTTTAATTCATTTATTCATTCGATTCCCTTGAGAGTATCGACATATGTGTTTTTTTCGGCATAAACGGCCGTATTTTTTTACGTTAACCTAGAAGTTTGATTTTTTTCACAGGTCCAAGGGAATGTTCCCGAAATAAAGGGTCTTGCTTGACAGACAGACAGATGAACGGACAGATAGACAGACGGACAACAAAGTGATTAGATCAGTTGATAATGATCTGTGTGTATCGCCCACCATCTGGTAACTACCCTCAATTTGAGTCCGCTATGGAGGACGCTCTAAAATTAGTCATCAAAAAGAATAAAAAAATTGTGGTGTGCGGTGATTTTAACGTAGACATCTTAAAGCCGTCCTCAATGGCAAGTAGGTTTCTGAATTTGTTTAAGTCCTTCGATTTAGCAAACACTTTTTGTGAACCTACAAGAATCACTGCTACATCTAAAACTTGCCTAGACAATATTTTTAGCAACTGTAATGTACTTGATAAAGAAATAATAAATTGTATTTGTTCTGACCATAGCGGACAAATAGCTTCCCTTGAGCACCATCATGTTCCTCATCAGTGTAATATAATTTGCAGACCTCTAACTAAAAATAAATTAGAAAATTTTCATAATAATGTCACTGCCAAAACTCTTTGCTTACCTAGTAATGATAATCCCAATACTCATTATGATGATTTATTTAATTTAATTAAAGTAGAATTTGATAAAACATTTAAGCAAAGATCTATTAAATCCAAAGACTTTAAAAAGAAATTTAGTGATTGGGCAACACCAGGCATATATGTTAGCAGAAATAAGTTGTTTGAATTATATGGTCAGAAAACAATTTCAAATGATCCCGAATTTCATGAATATGTAAGAAACTATTCAAAAATGTTTAATAAAGTATGTACTTTAGCAAAAGCAAAATGTATATCTACAATAATTCATCAGTCAGATAATAAAATAAGAGCCACTTGGAATATTATAAATAAAGAGACTGGGAAAACTAAAAATAATGACCGTGAATACTCATTAGTATCAGACAATAAAATTATTGAGTCAGATGAAGGTGTGGCAACAATTTTTCAAGATTTCTTTTCTAAAATACCTATTGCAACTACCAGTAATTTAAATTCATCTCCAAAAATTTCGGTCTCCCTCTTGGAATCATGTGTTGATAAGTGCAATAATATATTTAAATTTAGACATATCAATAGTGATACCATTCTTAAAACATTTAATTCAATAAATATAAAAAAGACTGAAGATCTCTGGGGCATTTCAACTCACATAATTAAGTCTATAATAACTACCATTGCTCCCCATCTTGCTTTTATTTTCAATAAGTGTGTTGATGAAGGGATATTTCCAGACTTAATGAAATATAGTAAAATCATCCCTCTTTTTAAATCTGGGGACAAAAGCGATCCCGCTAACTTTAGACCCATTTCCATTTTGCCAGCACTAAGCAAAATTTTTGAAAAGATCATTTATGATCAATTATTAGCACATTTTCTTATCAACAAACTACTTCACGAGAAACAATTTGGTTTTACTCGTGGTAGATGCACAACTGATGCTGGAATTGCACTTCTCAAACACGTCTTTGAAGCATGGGAGAGTAAACAAGATGCAATTGGTATATTTTGTGATCTCTCTAAAGCATTTGATTGTGTCAGTCACAGTACTTTATTAGATAAATTGGAACATTATGGTGTATCAAAAAATGCAGTAAGCCTTATGCAATCGTATCTGTCGGCGAGAACCCAAAAAGTTGTTGTAAATAAAACAGAATCTTATGAAGCACCCATTACCATGGGCGTGCCGCAGGGATCGATATTGGGTCCATTACTTTTTCTTATTTATATTAATGACCTTCCTTACTATACCAAAAACTTATGTGAAATAGTACTGTTTGCTGATGATACTTCTTTAATTTTTAAAGTTGATAGAGGATGTAACTGCAGTGACGATGTAAACAGCACTCTTTCCAAGGTGATGCATTGGTTTACTATTAATAATCTGAAGCTTAACTCTAGTAAAACTAAATGTGTCAAATTTTCACTTCCTAATGTGAGGCAGGTTCATATGACTATACATGTAAATGGCGAAGCAGTCGAATTTGTTGACTCAACAAAATTTTTAGGTATTACTATAGACTCGCGGTTGCAATGGGACCCTCATATCGATATCCTGTCAAGCAGACTTAGCTCTGCTGCCTTTGCAGTTAAGAAAATAAGGCTTCTGACCGACATTGAAACAGCAAGATTGGTTTACTTCAGTTATTTTCATAGTATTATGACCTACGGTTTGTTGTTGTGGGGCTCAGCTGCTAATATTAATAACATATTCATCTTACAAAAAAGGGCAGTGCGCGCTATATACAACTTACGGTCTAGAGATACTCTTCGTGACCTATTTAAAGAAATTAAAATATTAACGGTTGCTTCCCAATACATCTATGAAAATATAATGCATGTAAAGAAAAATTTAGATAGCTTTGTAAAAAATAGTAATGTTCATAAACTCAATACAAGAAACAAGTACAAACTTGCTGTTCCAAGGCGCAGACTGCATAAAACCGGAAGCTCTTTTTTGTGTAGATGTATTACCTTTTATAATAAGATACCACAACAAGTCACAGAACTGCCCTTGGAAAAATTTAAAAATACTGTTAAATCCAATCTAATGAGTAAAGGTTATTACACTGTTGACGATTATTTGAAGGATAAAAAGGCATGGGCATAGCTTTTGTATTGTTAATTATTACTCTAATACCTCAGTATTGATTAGAAAAAGTCAGGGGTTCTTTCATAGGTCTAGATAAAAGTCCTTTAATAAAACTCGAATCGTGATTTTCTTTTCTAAGTATAAAATTGTGAGAAGTATCCTACCTACTTAAAAACGTACTACTGGCCTCTTGACTCGACGACTTAATATGGGTAGCTTTAGTATGTCATGCTCACTTCAAACATTTCTGCGGTGGTGTCGTGTGAGGCGGGTCGTTACGTTCCCTCAAATATGGTTGAGCGAAGCGATGGCTGGTTCATGCGTCATGCTCGTGAACGGGTGCTGCCAGTGGGAATGGGTCTGCTTCTGTCTGCTTGTATTAAGGGCGTCGTATAACTCGTATATAAAAGATCTGTTTTATATTGTCTGTATGTATGGCACTTCTTACTCAAAAAATATAATTCTTAATAGCTTACCTTGTTTTGATTTATTTAATTGCAATATTTTTACTTTCTATAGTCAGTAGTTTAGTAAAAGACCTATGAAAAGCTTTTGGATATAAATTTTCAATTCGATGCCTTAACATGGGTAGTCTTAGTATGTCATACTCTCTTTAATCATTTCTGCGGTGGTGTCGTATGAGGCGGGTCGTTACGTTCCCTCAAATATGGTTGAGCGAAGAGATGGCTGGTTCATGCGTCATGCCATGCTCGTGAACTGGTGCTGCCAGTGGGAATGGGTCTGCTTCTGACTACCTATCTTAACGCATATTGTATTGTATATTTTTCTTTTATTTTTATTTATTGTAACAACCTAGACTGAATAACAAGTTCAAACTTTGAATTTAGCTTAAAATCTGTAAATTGATTAAGAAATTTGAAATTCATTAAGAAATGAGCTAATTCAATAATGTTATTTATTTGTTAATCTTTGTTAATATAAAGTCTGGAAACGATATACATATTTGTAAATATCGTTCCATCTGATAAAGCTGACAAGTTTTTTGCGCCCATTTTTCTTGTCAGTTAAAAGACGTCATAATGGGTGGTAGGGTAAAAGAATTGACGATTTAAAAATGCTTATTATGTGAGCTTATTTAAATAAAATATATTTCATTTCATTTCATTTCATTTCATTTCATTTCATTTCATTTCATTTCATTCTGTAATGGTTCCATTTGAGGTATGAAACCCTAAAAATCAAATAAAAAAGTTTCAACACAAAATGTTAAAACTTTTTTTAATGCGTGTTGTGGTAATGGCCGTTGGTGGCTAAGGTTTCATTCTGCTGTTACTATATTCGCAACCAAAAATTCTGATTTTTTTTTTCATTTACTAAAGGAGCTTCTACCTATTAAAGAGTATTCAGCCAATTTGATTTTTTTTCAAACGTTCCCCATTGTTACGCTCGCTTTCGAGTTTAGTAAGCGTAAACTCATAATACGCCTCCTGGCAGTTCAGAGAGCGCAGTCTGCACACTAGCATCGCTATTGAAAAAAAAATACAAAATACAAAAATATTTATTCAAAAACCAGAAAATTACATAAACACTGCCATTTTTGAGGCCCTCTTTTAGATATAAAAATAGCTGTGCCAAAAGACCTCGAAAATTGTGCTTAAATAAAGACGAAATTATTAATTATCTCTCTGTAGTGCACTCCGAACAAGCATTGTCGTACTTTTTGTCACTTAAACAATATTTTCTAGACTTTTGTTTAGTTTAATGGACATTCATTGCGAAAAGTAGCCACTTTTAGCAAGTCCATGCCCTAGTGTGCAGAATAAGCCCACTTAACGGGTCCGTTTAACGTAAAGTATTATCCCATTGATCATCACTTGAAAGGAGATGTCCCAGCGTTGCCCCAGTTTCATTTTATTTAATTACATTCATAATAAAAAATGCTAATTACATTTTATTTAGATATAAAGTTTTTTTTTTTATATGTAGAAAAACAATTACAAAAACATTAAATAGTTTTCTAAAGTATTTTGTGAAAAAATGTAAGTAAATAGTACTCTAATGATAAATAATTATTATTTAAAAGCGTTTTAACTTAAAAATCCCACTTTTTAATGCAGAAAATAAATATCAATCTGATTCTAGAGTAAAATACCTACTCTGACATACTGCTTTGATTAAGACGCGATAGACTTTCGTTTTTTGAGAATGGTGGGGCAAATGACATAGGCGCGATGGGACATGTCTTTTACGCACAGGACCCCAAAACGGGTGGAGCCTACACACCGCTACAAGTATTTATTTGCCGATTCTAATTGGATAAGTGTACTTTGTTCGAAACGTTGCGAACATTCGAGTTGCGAGCTAATAAGGGTTTCAATCTTCGCCGGAATTCACAAACACCCCTTTGTTCTAATGTTTGTTTTAGACATGTTTTGTATTATACGTAAATTATGATCAAGATCGCGTTCGGAATATTGGTTTAATTTATACCTTTCATATTTGTTACTGTGTATTTGTTCGATTTAACGAGGAGCTCGTTGGCGCAGTGGTTAAGCGCCTGTCCCTGCCATTGCAGATGTTAAGCAACTTTCGCAAGGGCCGGTCATGGGATGGGTGACCAAAATTTTACTATCGCGAGATCCTCCGTGCTTCAGAACGCACGCTAAGCCGTTGCTCTAGGCAGTATTTGCAGTCGTTAACACCCACCAATCTGCATTGGGCCTGCGTGGTGGATTATGGCCTCCTTATCCACCCATAAGGAGTTCGCTTACAGATATGCATAGCATAGGGCGCCTACGATGTCAATCTTAGAATTTTAAAGCTAAACCAAAGATTTTTGAGAACTTAATGGTTATTGTTTTATCGTTTAGAATTGGCACGACTGTGATCCCCAATTGACCAAGACAAGTGGAAAACGCTTGGCTATTCGATTATTCGAATAGAATAAAAGTGACATTTTGTGTAAGAAATTTACATTTCAAAACGCCGTTATTGTCTATGGTCAGCGACATCTTACATCAACAACATACTAACTTCTTTTCTATTCAAATTATAGAAAGCCACTTTAATATAACGGGATCTACTGCATCGATACGCCACCTCACAACGATTTATAAGGACCTTTTCCTCCCTTTGATGTAGTATGTTAATAAAATATATCTTTATTTAAAGGCATTTTCTTTTCGCTTATGTACGTGTTCGGAAAAGAACTTTGCAAAATATATCGACAATATTTTGAAATAAAATATCATTTTATCTTTAGGGAATAGCAATTTTTCCGTTTGGATTGTGCCGTGTATTGTAAAGCAAGTCTTCTACTGTAAATATATAATTGGCCATCAAATCATTCTTAGGTATAATAAGTAGAAATATAAACGAATGGATACATAACAGTGCAGAGAAGTGACTCCTTAACAATAACCACCCTACCATTAAAAATATCGTCTCGTTGAGGTTTTTAGACCAACACAAACATTACGACTCTACAGTAAAGAAGTGAATGAAAGAAATGAGAAGACAAGAACCAATATTCATACGGATTACTGTAAGCTTCATAATGTTTTTTGAATAAAACGTAAACGAAATAATCACATTCACCCCATTTCTACAGAGTCGGAGCAAGGGCCCTTGATGAAGCTCGCAACGACATACAGCCTTATTCGAATCCCCTATATCTCCTTATTTGAATATTCGTATGTTTTTATATTTCAATAAGAATTCTTCGGGAATTTCTCAGCTATTCACCGAGCCGTTACCCGGGGAAAGATTACGACGGCCAATTTACTAAAGTAAATGGAAATAAAGCCCTAAAAAGAGTTCGCTCGTAGAATTTATTGTGTTATTCTTTATCAACTGTCACGATGATTTTATTTCGAAGTCAGTCAAAATATTACTCAAGAATATTGTCTTATTTATTCAATATCATTTCAGATTACGCTATGATAAAATAATATAAATACAGGGTATCCGAAAACTTTGCCACACTTAGGGAAAGTATCTTAAATTATTGAAGATAGAAGAGATATTCTTCTATCTTCAATAATTTGAGGTACTCATTTGGTTTTTAAAAATAATTGGAACTGCATTCAGACATTAATAAAAAGCATAACATGATATGTTTTTGTAAAGTACATAGCTTGGAATAGAGCAATTTATTTTTAAAATATTTTTATCATATTAGCATTAGGTGACATCATTATAGAACCAACTCAACATACCCAACTATACGCCCCTGTAAATTATAAATTAATGTTTTCTAAATCTTGTAAATGTACTGATGTATATTTTTGTCTTTCAAAACATTTTTGTTTAAGAAATGCTCATTAGAAAAGTTTTCATAGTTTTCAGTCACATCTAAACAAATCAGTATTGCCATTTAAAATATTTTATTATTGCAAGATGTCACAGGGATGATTTATGAACCGTAGTATTAGCTCGTTTACTCTATCGCAAGTATTTACTATGCGATAGATCAATTATTACAGTAACTAAGTGATGCGGGACGAGCTATTGAAATTGCACAGCCAGCTTCAGAAGTAACTGGTCAGTTTAGTACTTTGTCACACCATCTAACTCTTGTTCTATAATATGCGATCCCACTCGATGAGTGCAATAGTTGGTGCTACATAGTACTATAATGATTAGTTACTTGAAGCTCACTGTGCGATTTTGATGCATTATTAATCCAATAGTTTGATGAATAGACCATGACTCCATATGCAATAAATATGTAAGCCAATGTAGACTGATATTAAGTTATTTAACTCATTTATCATGATGGTTAATATAACTTTAATTTAATGTGGTACGGTAAATAACTCTCTAGAAATAGAATAAGTAGGTACATACCTAACTGAGAAAAAAGCAACCGATGGAAAACCACAAAATTTTGATGAATTCTATTCTAATTATTATGCAATTCTTACACAAATACATGATTCATATATTTATGGCCGCTCCTAAGGACATTGTGTTACAAAAAACTAAAGATTGAAAAATTGGTATCTAATCTAAATTCTAAACAATAACAAAACAAATTCTATATAAATTTACATAATTCATGTGATGCGTACTGAAACCCGTGGGCGTTTCTAAAAAAACATGCAACAGGAATTTATTCAGGGGCTGTGAACTACGTGGGAGAATCGCAAACTTTCAGTAAGTACTTATTATTCAACGTGAATATTTGTTATTTGAACTTGTGCGTGTGAATCTGATAGTTTTTATAATAATTCAATAAAAAACCAACTACGAAAGTATACGTTACAATTATTTTATCAGTTTAAAATATTCACTGGTAGATTTTGCATGGAAGCAACTTGTAACGTGTAATTAAATTGTTCGTATTACGAGAAAATTACTATCAGTAACCGTACATTGTCATAACTGCTAAATGTTGTAAGGTTTTTTTAAAGCCCGTTAGTTGAAAGCTCTTGATTATTTAAAATTGACATTAGGAAGCTTTCAATATTCATCAAACATGTAAAAAAAATACCTGCGGTATATCGCAATACTGCGGTTTTAGTACCAACTCATTTCTTTTTGAATTTTCACGCTACATTGTTTTAGTTTTCCTGAATCATTGTAATCATGATTATTACTTATTGTCTTATTCAAAACCAATGCAACAAATTTAATTAACCCTAATTTTATAGTACTTGTAAAAGTCTAAAGACAGACGACGTTTCTCAAATGTGAAGCAAAACAACTTGTACTTAGATGAGCCTGTAAGAAATTCAGCAAAGATTTTTTCCCCGTTTTGTTTCATACAGAAAGCACTTTTGGCCCCGACGGAGGCTGCATTACAATCTAGTCACACCACCTTTACTTAAACTAGTATTCTTTATTTCTGTCTTATTATAACTGTACACTACTACAAAACAACTGAATTAAAAAATAACGTTATAGTTGGTAGGTAAACATTAGTTTTTTAACTAAGTAATATTTGTTACACGAATAATAGACTTGTAAGAACATCTACATACCTACTAGGGACGATTGACCGAGTAGTAAGTACTTTCGTTCTCGGATAGGATTCCGCTCGCTCGAATATGCTCGGAATTTTTCATAAGCTGCGATTACCATTCAAGCGATAAGCGCCAAGCTGCACGAACGTGACCACCATACGTGACTTTTGGGACGGATTGTCCATATTTAGGAACTAGTATTCTCTGTCTATTATGTATTTGTGGACTTGTTAGTTCGGAAGATTGAGAAATAAAATGACCTATTTATTTTACAAACTTTGTTGGAGGATGCGGGGACTGGCTGGATACTGACCAGCAAGTGTCACGCATGTAATATGCCACATTGGCTGATGTCACTACTTGTTAAATGCGAGATTGATAAAAATGTATGACTAATCATCTGTTTTTAGATAGTATTTTTGTGAACACACTCTGGTATAAGTGAATTTACATCAAATTCAACGTCAATAGGCCAGCCGTAAACTGACCTCGATATTGAAAATGAATAAAGTTAAAGAAATTATGTAAATATTGTAGCAACGAAATGATCTCAGCTTATCCATAATTATCTTGAAAATAAAATTAGGTATTTAGAATATCCTTAAATCACAATGGCAGTAATCAAACAACCCGGATTTATAACAGAGACGGGTTAAATTGCCACCTGTGCAAACCTTAAGATAAAAATTATTTTGAATAAAAAAAACTTAGGTAATTTATACGAATGAATGATACTATTTATTCAAAAACATCCAAGTCTTTGAAAGTTACATCTCAGCAAATTTAAAATTAAGAAGTGTTACAACACCTATCTTTATTCATTCGAAGTTTTTGGAAGCGGCGCGGCGGCGGACCACATGCCTAAAATATTCGTAATCTAAAAACACAAAAATTTGCAAGTATGATGGCCAACCAGAATTATGAAGCTATGAAAAAGTTTCAAGATCTTTTTTTCAAAGAAGGTTTTATAGAGTTTTCATTAAAAATCCGTACCTTTTTGAATAACGCATCTCGGAGGAAAGTGAAGTTTTAATAATGAGTCAGTCATGCTGCTGAGTTTATATCGCAATTTATGATCCTAACACGTGTTGCTAGTTTAAAAATAACCGATATTGCTTTGGAAATCAGTTTTGTTAAGTATTTAACTTAGAACAAAACCTATTGTTTAAAGCTGGCTGGTAACCGATGTTGTTTATCTTGCTTTAACTAAAGTGTGGCACGTGTTTAAAATTTGTTTTCAAAATCTATGAATGCTACTTTAAGAAATATGAATCATGGATCAATCCTTTTTGTTTGTACAGCATATTAAATTGCGTTAGTAGCGACAAACTGCACTTCACATAAATTTTAACATTATCCAAGTTTCTATGGTTCATGTCTTTGTAGGAGTAATAATAAATCATACTAAAAAATATTTTGTAAAATGACCCCACTGGAGACCGAACTCGGGTCTTCAGTGATGGCGATGCCATAAAAATCGGTGTACAAGTCACTGAACCACGGCGACGACGCAAGAGATGTTTCGAGTCACCACCACCATCAGCCATTTTTAATGTCCCCACTGCTGGGGCACACAGGCCTTCCTTATGGGTGATAAGAAGGACGGGCCATAACCTACCACGCGCGCCCAATGTGTATTGGTGGTTGTTAACGATTGCAAATGCACCCGGGACCGATGACTTAAAGTGCCTTCCGAAGCACGAAGGAGCTCGAGATAATAAATCGTTGATCACCCATCCCATGACTGACCCTTGCGAAAGTTGCTTAACCTCTGCAATCGCTGGGCCAGGCGTTAAACCACTGCGCCATCGAGCTCCTCAATGTTTCGAGTGAACTACCGGTACTGTCATATCCTTTTCTCTCTCTTATTGCCTTTTGGCTTAAGAAACAGTAAGTAATAAATAAACTCATGCGAATGACTCACCTTAAGGACAACTCAAGGGAAAAATAAATAAACACTTAATGTACAGTCAACAACAAACTATAGTTTTATTTAAATATGGTTGATTCTATACAATAATAAACATCAAACGTTGTAATCGCAGATCTGCCAATTTACACGGTGATTTGACACGAAGAAGACGAAGCTATGAATCTAATATTTTTCCCAAGGGATTATTTTAAAAGGTTAAACTTAAAACTACTCGCAGAGCGTTATGTGGGTAAGGATTGCCTGCCCTAGGATATCAGAGGGTGTGGTAATTATCTAACATAAATCGAGCTTGTAGGGTGTTACTCGGAGGCCTAAGTACGGATAGCTGGATTCTTCTACTTCGGTTAGTTTAGTGGTTAAAAAGATTTGAGAGTTAACTGGTACCTATTAGACTAACTCGCAGCAAGTCGATTTAGTAGAGAACGCTTCGACGGCGGCTTCCTATTACTTATTTCTTGGAGCCGTGGGTGAGAAATCAAGGTCCTCTTTATTTCGGCCTTTTCTCCGCTCGCTTTGGGCATGAATGGGCGACAGAGCAGTGGTTGGACTCGTGACGTACGTTCTCTTCACCTGGAATGGTGTGCATAAAAACCATAATTTAACAATGTCGGCCTTAAATGGACTACAACTTTTTACTACTCAATTCCTCGGACCCAATCCCGAGTGATATTCCATGACGGGGGGACCCTGCAGCGTATGGTAGAACTGAGAAAAATCTATTCTTGTATGTTCATTCTGACAATAAATATTACTGATCCCTGACTTTTCTGTTAAACTATCCCCTTCACAGCAGACTAATGTACAGAATTGAGATGTAGAAACATACCGTAGCTCTCAACTTACAAAGTCTCTTTTCGCATGAAAAGAACTGAAATTGAAAGTAATAAATATATAGACACCCCTTGAAGTAAATACTAGATAATGGATAGCAATAAATTTTGATATACCTGCGGCTCCTTGTTAACAATATATTTTATATGGTTTAGAATCCGGTCAATCAGTATTCCTCCTTCGATCGGATATCACGACACGAATTAGAACTCTTCTCGGCGGCTATTATTAGCCAAAACCCTCTGTAAATAACGAATATGATGATAAAAATAAATTTCAAATTCTCACACTGCCAACAGCTGAATGTCTAGGAAATCACAAATAGGTACCTTGGCGAAATTCTATTGTGCCGACGAAAATTACAATGAATAGCTGCAAGATATTATTTAAATCAGGAACAATTACGAATTCAATAACTTTAACAGCGATATAAAATCAAATTCTTTCCAACCGAAAAATTTTGTATCATATGATTCACAGCTGATATTCGCAATTCATCCATCCCCGGTGCGTTCCAAGTGTCAACCATCACGACGCATTCCGACTTCCTACACACAGGGCCAGCGATAGCTCATCGATGAGCGTGGACTGGACTGACATCGCGCCGCCGAAAGCGACATCAATAGGATCGGGCTTCCCGAAAACACGGTCAAACAACCTACGACATTACGGACAAAAAAAAATACCATTTCAGTTCAAAAGCAGGCCTTAAACAGGACTGCTTAAGGCCTGCTTTCACACTAACCTTTGAGATCTAGTATGAAAGGTAAACAATTGAATAAAAATCCTTGCGATAAGGGCTCATCGCAAAGGCCCCTGAAGTGGGCGAAGGACGACCATAAGAAATACGATTTTAATCTTTCTTTTTTTTTATATTAGTCGATGCCGCGAAATTTCAAAACGGACTTTTTACGGAAATAAGGAAAAGGACATGAGGCATACTGCCAAAAAATACATTTTATCATTAATGGAAACAAACTACCAAAAAAACTTCCCCTTTAAGGGAAATCGACAAAACAACAAAAAAACCACGCTACAGTACTTATTCTAAAAAACTTTTTTTTAGTAGGTAATAAAGTTAGTTCGAGTAATGTGAGGGTCTTACCACAAATTACTAGTTATCAAGGTATCTACTGAAGTTTTCGGCATATGTGTTTTGAATAACAAAACATAATAAACCTGTGAAATCCACTATTCATCGAAAGAAGTATGACATTATGAATACTTAGCTTAGTTATGGAAAAAGGAATTATGAAAGTTTTTAATGTAAACTGCTTTTGCTAAGCTTTAAAATGAAAAAAACAAATAAAAACAAAGGGCCATGATTGAAATTAAAGCCTCGCTAGAGAATGAAACGGTGGTTATGAGCGACGACTTCGCGGGATGTCGGCGGAGGTGATTAACAAGCCTTGCAAATTGATATAAATCGCCGGTAATATTAGCTAGGAGGAAAGCTTGTTTCAATGCTGTAGATAATTTAATTAAACGTATAACTGACTTTTATTTTTAAACATACTTTACTATTGTACTAGTACAAAGGAAATGTGTAAATTTTAATAAAAAAAAATCTCACCAAGTATCTAAACAATGTCAAACCAATTACAAGGAATCATGTCGATATCAATGTTTTTTGTATAAGTAATAAAAATTAGGAGAACTAAAGTAACCGACATCGCTCGAAGGATTGCTCAGCTGAAGTGGCAAAATGGGCGGGACACATAGCGAGAAGAACCGATGGCCGTTGCGGCCGAAAGGTTCTGGAATGGCAACCGCGCACCGGACGACGCACCGTGGGTAGGCCCCCGACAAGGTGGACTGACGATCTGGTGAAGGTCGTGGGAAGCCAGTGGATGCAGGCAGCGCAGGACCGATCGTCGTGGAGATCCTTAGGGGAGGCCTACACCCAGCAGTGGATGTCGTGCGGCTGATATGATGATGATGAATAAAAAATTAAATATACTTTTTTCCACTAATTTTATATCAAAACCAGTCGTTGCTTTAACACCCAGAGCATTTTTATATTTCGTCTTTACGTAAAACAAAACAAAACAAAACTTTAGTTATTTCGAAGTTTTCCAACTATAGTGTAAAAGTTGTGTGTAAATTTTGTACAAATGTTTGTTATGCTCATTGACTGCTAAATAATTTTGCGTACAAACTTAATTTATTCGCTCGCAAATCACAAAACTTTGAATGCAAACTTATAACTTTACACAAAGGTGCAATCCTCAACTCGGTGAAATGTTCTCAACTGTTTGATAGTTGTAGTTGTCTGACAGAGCGCAGATGTAACTGCTTTGTCTTAATTAATATTTATTGTGATCTCAAAAACGATAAAACCATTTCGCACTAACTTCTTAGTCATTTAAAGTAGTAATAGACATGTGCAAAAGACTAAGCCTACTCTTTGTAGCGTTTTATTTAAAAAAATATTGCCAATACTTTGAACAAATTAGCTAGGTACATCTCCATAATCCAGACAAGTTTACAAAACCATCTACTCATTCAATGGTGGAGAAAACGTGTAAGAACTTAGAACAATAAGTACAAAAACAAGCTGTTTAACTTTTAAAACAAAATGCAGCTTTTTAGTCAGAAACCCTTTCTCAAAAGGGCCAAACAAGTTTGTAACTTAGACTTCTTCAAAAGGAACTCCGTACTTTAGGCTCTGTGCAGACAGGAGTGCGTGAGTAGTTCAGCCTTCAACTCGCGTTCATTCGGTCAGAAAAGGAGTTCCTAAAGCATACAGGAAAAGTCAGTTAAAGTGCGTTTCATTTTAGCACCCAAAGTTACAACTTTGGAAACATATTAGACCTTGAAAGTTCAATTTACGAAGACGAGGCGTACTTATGGTGTCTAAAAGAGTCAATTAAAAAATAAAATATTGCAGTGTATCCAAATTAACACTGAGCGAGATAAAACAAGGGAACTAAGGTGTTATTTTTCTTTATTTTTACGATTTTCATATTTTTCATGTTTTGTTTTTCTTATAATCTTTGTCAGCAAGGTTAAGTAAACTGGTTATTGCCTCGCTAACTCAACTTCCGTAATACTGGAAGCAATCTTTTAGCGAGACAACGCTTTTTTGTTTTTCTGGACACAGTCCTTCAGCGCATCCCGACCGCCTGCGCTGTCTGCGCGGTGGCGCTATAAACTTACAAATGTTCCAAAAAACGCAGAACTCGAACGGCTGAACTCTTTCAGTCTACGCGGGGCCTTAAGTTGAGCAATTTGCTCACAAGTTGATCCTGGTGATCCTATCTAAACTACTTAAACAAACGAAGTGGCATAATAGATATTACACTCCTTTGAGGCGCTCCGCTTCCCGTTACAGCTCATGCTAACTTCAGTAAATTAACGTAAACTTTTACCTACTTACCGAGGTAGGCTTTTGTGTTTGTACAATTTAAGTTAAACAACAAATTGGGAGGATGTGGTACAGGACTAATAATAAATAAGGGGAAAAGTTTTTGATACGTCGTGTGTAGCGTTGTTTTTAAGTTCTCTCGTGAGTTTTTATGGACGTTAGAGTAGTACGCGCCTGAATGTAAATATAAAAGAGAAATAAAATATATTCTAACTTTTTTCAATCCTTCTACCAAAAGTACTTATAATAGTTATAACAATATTTGCTACTTTTGTAAGTTCATTCAGAAAAGTAAGTTAATAAAATCGTAAGAACTTTTTTAAAGAGATCTGTGAATTCGCGACAGACGTCGCAGGATTTAGTCACGAAGGTCACAACTTAATTCCGCTAATATGACCAGATTAGAAGCGTAAATTAAAATGCAAAAGAAATACATCACAAAACGTGACAAAACTATGAATTAATGGGCAAAAGAAATTATTCTTCTAAATTTTTATTCACAGGAGAATCTTCCAGACGTCAGCTATAAAATCGTTGTGTGAATCCTGGACAGATGGCGCAGGCATTAGTCAGGAAGGCTCACAGCTTAATTCCGCTAATGGGACCAGATTGGGAGCGTAAATCAAGCGCAGACAGGTACACCTGCTCGGAGGAGGTGAGGCTTGATCTATGCCCATCGACAGGTAAGTTCACACACGAAAGTGTGCGCTCTTGTAACTTTTATCGCGAGATATTACCGTGGATGTCAGTGTTAGCACACTCTGATTTTGAGTTCCCCCGGACTTCTTGTAAAATTTCTTTAAGTAAGGAACTTTTCAAAATGTTTTCCCCTAAGCATTCATTCTAAGAATAAAACACAAATTGAAGTGAATTTTTAACATACTAGCGGCCGCCCGCGACTTCATCTGCGTGGAAAGTTTTTTATCTCTCTGGAACAATACTTTTTTCTGGATGATTGGTTCAGTAGAACCGATCATCATTAAAATTTTACCATTCATTCAGAACTTAACTACTGTTGAAGGTCGGTTATGCGGAAACATTTGTCTCTGTCTTTTTCGATGTTTTTCCATCATTATCTTTATCACAATTATCTTTCTTGAATAAAAGTTATTGGAGCTACTACACAGTACGTTAAAGTGTATTTTGATGTAGAATCCAATACGTTTCCGCTATTATATACGCCAAAAATATGACGCTACAAGCAAGCGCTTTTGGTGATCTTCTGATTTTTTTACAATCATCTGTGAGGTTTATGTAGGTATACGCAATTTAATACTTAGAGAATCTCTTTAGCTTGTCGTATGTTTTTTGTGGCTAGAATTTTACGTTTTCTATATAAAAATATGACCCCCGCAAACCATGATTTCCTATCACGGACCCTTAAGACGTGAAGGCGTAACAAACAAACATGGTTGTAATTTAAATGACAGATTAGATACCACCTTAAATACCGAATTTCGTTTAATAAGAATAACAATATTTCACAATAAAACCACCTTCCAATAGGTATTATAACACTGAATATGTGTAAATTGCTAGACTACCTCTTAATTAATTTAGCCCTTATTGGTAAAAAAAGAAATTTAATTCAAAACCTACCTACCTACGATCACCATTAACGCCCAGCCAGACCAAGAAATATGTCTTTCATTACAGGGGGCCTACAACGAGCTCTTATAGCAATGTCTTTTAGGTCTTACATTGACTTTTCGTACCACGACGTCCTATAAAGAAGGTTGTTTCTACCTCAAATTTCTTAGCAATTTTGTTGCGATCATCTTTAACTTGTTCACTCTTTGTCAAAAAATATCTAAGGTTGCCAACTTAACGCAAGTTTAAGTAAGTTACTATTTTTTACAAGTTCTATAACATTTTTTTCTGGAAGAAACTAAGTTGTCATAAGAATGTCAACTTATAGTCGATACCAAGTATAGTAAGGATAAACTCACAAATCATATTTTCTTTGTTCTGCATACAGGTAGTAATTACTCAAGTAAATAATAACACTTCGCCGCACAGTTCCGGTTAAGAATAGGACTGTCCCATCTCATCCCGTGGATATCGTAGAAGGCGATAGAGGGAAGTAAATTGGGATAAGGACAGGAGAATGATGACACAACCGGGATTTGACCGGCTATCCTAATACATAAGAATAAGTTTTATTTATTCTTATGCCTGATATCCGAATGGCTGGTCATTTTGAAGTCCCTTTATTTTGTTTCAAAGTTTAGCAATTATTTGACTGTAGGTAAATCGTAAATGGTAGCAAATAGGGAGCAACTTTTGGTCTCCAGCCTGACGTGAATCGATACAGACAACCAGCCATTCTAACGCTCACAGAAATCCGTCCCATTCTTATACCTAACATTAACATTCTTCCCATAATCGTAAGCGTTAATACGTCTAAGTAAGTCTATCTAAGTATAAAGTATTTTCGATACTTATTTTGTAACTACCCATGAAAAAGAAAAATAACATAGTAGATTCTTGTTAGCAACCCTAAGCATACATTTTAATACGTCAAATCTAGCGATCCTTTGGCGATCATAAAAGTGACAGGCAGGATGGAATCAAAATTATTAAGGCGTGTAGACACGAACGAACAAGAGCATGATGAACACGAACATTTACGAATATTTATTTGGTTCGCACAGTCACCATCAGAACTTGTAAAGGTAACTTGTAGTGCATGGAACTTATTGACATTTTAAACTGATCAGAAGTATTTGGTCACCTTGTCTGCTATGATATACTGATGGCAACTGTCCGTGTAAACATAAATCTCAGACTCCCAAGTCCTTTAGAGATAGAGTTAGAAGGCATTTCCTTTCCTCTTCTTCTGATTGACCATTTATTTATTTTCTCCTTTATTTTAATTGTATTTATCTTTAGGTATAACTATTGTTTGTATTCATACAACACACTTGTTCTTCCCTTTTTTATCATTGCACCACTCCCCTATATTTCATTTTTTCTATTTATTTTACACCCAATGGTTGCCTGGAAGAGATTGTTGATTGGCAATAAGACCGCCTCTTCTATACTTTCTTCTTTGTATTATTGTCCCCTTTTCTGTAATATTTTTACTTGTGTGCAATAAAGCGTAATTTATTATTATTTTTAAATAAATTATCAGAGTGAACACGAACACTATAAATACAACACTTTCACACTGAACAACAAAAATACATTTCGATGATATTTTAGAAGATTTTTGACGCACACTGTGGAGGCCGTTCGTTTGTATAACAAAGACTTACCTGTGCTCGTGATGAGGAAGTCTTGATGATGAAAATTATTAATGCAAAATGTAATGTGTTATAATGACAAAGCAATAACAGCTTGTTTAAACCAGCCTTTTTCAAAACGATCTTTTTTCCAGCGATGTTGATATGAGCTCTACATAGATTCGTACCATGACATTTCTGTCAAACAAACTATGATAATATAATAACCTTATATTATTCCCGCAAAGTACTGGGAAAGAACGAATAATTTTACTAATAATTTGTCTATACCTTGCTTAGATATAGGAAAAAATACGCTATGTTGTGATTATTTATTCTGTGGTTTCAACAATAGGCATGAACAAAGAGGTACCTACCTACTTATGTCATGCGTAGCGTAAATATGTCACTCGTCTCGTGATCAAAAAAATATTTACTTAAACACTAAACAGCTTTAATCCTTCGATTGATATAATTTATAACCACGTATTAATAATTTATTGATAAATCAACCACACACATGATATCTTAAAAGTGGACAATTTAATACTTTTGCAGTAAACAGGATAGGATTCTACTCCAAAGAGCTGAATATCGTCACAACGTCTTTTAAGTTCATGTAAGTAAATTGGAGTATTATATTTATTGTTTTATGGTCTTAAAAGCAAGTACCTAGTGTAAATAAGTCGTTTTATACTGAAATGCTCGTAACAGCTTGATTGAATTATGTTAGAGTATCTAATAACCTACTTACATTATTTTTGGTTATTTGCAGGTTTGCCAGGGAATCATACGGTGATAAACCCATAAACGCCATAAGCTTCCGACTTAAACAGGATAATTTTGTACAACAATACTGTGACAATTTTATTAGATACTTATAGAAAAGATGTTTAATTTTGAAAAGTGAATATTATAAATAAATACCCATATCAAGTAATAAAGTAATCATTTTCTTTGCTCTTATTTATTTTGTACCATTGCGCTAGCTATAGCTAGGCTTAGCAAAAGGGCCGTGACTTTATTTCTATAAATTAGTTTTGAAAAATTTGTAGTTTGGTTTTGTGCATGTTCTACGACAAAAAATCTAGGGTACCTACCTAAACATAGCTTAGCACTATCATAGGTGGGCGTGCTGTAATTAATGTTGATTTTGTTTATTTAGTAGGGACAACTTGTCTTAGTAATATGTTCCCATTAGAAGATGATTAATAAAAAGGCAATAATACAATACATGTACTGTTTTATTTTAAAAGGAAGTTGTGTAGATTTATAAGAGCACAAGCTCACTCACAGAATGAAAACTCACGAACAAAATACCAGTAGAATTTGAGATTTTTCATCACAAGCCTCCAATTGTCGCACAGGTTATGAACAAGCTGGTTCTGCTACAAATGAAATCACCCGATGAACAAATAATCATCAAGTTTAAAAAAATCACATTCTGGGCGTAGTTAAATACGACGCCTTTTTCTTCACAGTAAATCTTCGTGATTTCGTACCATTCTTTTGTCATCTAAAAATAATTGTAAAAGATAACTTATTTATAAGTCATATTTTAAAGAAAGTTCACTCAATATGCCTAGAAATATGAGTAAATTATGCACATTGTGAACTATGAACAATCTACTTTTGGAACATTTTACTTTAAATCATGTTGATTGTGTCGCACAAAAACACCCTTTTTAAGATCGCTGAAAGATCGCTAGATTTGACATAATTGACGTAAAACAAGATTGCTAGTTGTCAAAAAGGCAGCTCATGGTACGGATTTATGGTACGGATTGAGTGAACGAGTTATGAATGATGACATGAAAAAGGGAATTAATTAAATGGGTAACTGGAAATAATTAAAGGCGACTGTAAATGAGATACTTAAATACTAAACTGGACAGCAGTTTATTTTTTGGGCGACAAAATAACTAAACGGGCGACTAACTTACAAAAATACTCAAAACCGGCGACTACATATGGGTGATAAATAATTTAAGTTAGCAGAGAAAACTCTAAATGGGTGACAAAAATACTGAGTGGGCAACTATTATACCAAGTAGGTAACTATTATAACTGATTTAAGCTGCCCAACATGGTATTTTTAACACGTTTTTATTAGGCTGCTTTCTCGTTTGTTTGTTTTTTGTCATATCGGTTAGGATAGTAGTCATCTTTTTTAAATAAAATAAATGCCAAATTTTTTACATTTTGTGTGCCCTAAGGTTGTCGTCCAAATAGTAATTTGGTCGCCCGTTACCCAATTTGTATTTTAAAGTCACCCATTTTCAATATCTGTAGTCGCCCTCGGTCCTTCACCCACTTAGTATTTCAGTACGCTATGTTCAGTATTTTTGATACCCAAAATGGGAATTTATTGTCGCCCAAAAAGACGAGAAGGGGGATGGGAGAGGGAGATTGAGAGTGAGAGGGAGAGGAGACATAAATGTGGATTCAAGGATTGGGAACGGGAACGAGCACAAAGGGGAACTGCACTGCACCTAACGGGGACGGGTCCAAACGGGAACGGGAAAGGGTAAAGAAACGGGAACGGGATATTTATATCTCTCGACCCATTTTCTGTTTATTGTAATAAACTAACTTCCGCCCGCGACTTCGTCCGCGTAGATATTAGAGAAAATCATTTGGGAACCTTCAACCAGGACCCGACCAGCCATTTTAACGTGGTTAGGAACCCCACCAAGCCACAGAATAACCAATACCAAGCGAGTAGCTTCGTGCGAGGTCTGCCAAACGCGGCAAACGTCTTGCCTCATGAGGCAGTGCGCTTGGTGTGGACCCGCCTAATCGCGTAAAAACGGCTGGTCTGATCCTGGTTGAAGGTTCCCAAATGATTTTCTCTAATATCCACGCGGACGAAGTCGCGGGCGGAAACTAGTTATACATAAAGTTTTATTCTAGGTACATATATTTCTTATAAAATGGTTTACTATTTACAAAGCATAATTTCTTTGCTTTTTCCAAGCAATATATGTGTTATCATTCGTTCATTCCCAGCACAAAACAAGATTGTTATTTGATGTCGTGGTACGAATTTGAGTGATATCATTTAGAGCTTGTAACAAGCTTGCTGGATATAAGCTTACTTATAAAAAAGGTGGGAGTAGGCCCCCAGAAGTACAAAGTTCCAACTATTCACAATTTCGTGATATTTATTACACACGGATTTTGTTACTGCTGCGTTATTGTACAACTCGGTCTCACTATTTCACGTTTCTGAAATAAAATGTTACATAGAAATTCACTTAGAAAAGTTATAATTTTAAGCAAGTTTGTAATATTTCAACTGGTAAACTGGCCTATATTCCTAAAATACAAAAATGTTAAATCTTGCGTATTTTTGCATGAAACTCCAATTTCTATTTATTCTAACTGATATATGGCGAATAGGAGAAATCATACATTAAAGTCCTCAAGTTGATAATTACAGTTTTCGAACAGTATCAAATTCAAATAAATTAGATAGAATTTATATGAAAAAAACCTTTCGGAAATTAGCTCCATATAGAGGTCCTTATTTTATTTTGAGCAGTACCTATAGGTACACTAGCATACGAACTAATAACAATACATGTTACATAATAATAAAAACGAATAAGTTAGCGTAGAATTGATCACGAATTATTTACTATCCAAATAACCGAATCTACCGCACAACACAAATAAATCCAAATAAATACATTTCTCCCTGATTCTATTAAATACAAAAATTATCCCATAAAAACACTTCAAAGAATCTTAAATTCCATCTAACAACCAGCGTTTAAGAAGGATTTCAGAAGCATCGGCTTAAAAGCATTCCCTGATCCAATACTGCAAACAATAAATTTAAAATCGAAGTGGGGGCAAAGAATGTTAATAATAATCTATTCATAACTCGTGCTCAGTCTTGACACAGAACAGAGAGACTACAGAAGTTAACCTTAGTACTACGCGTGCTCGAGCAACGCACACACAGACACCTCTCACCGACACGGAATAACCAGGATAGTGGTTCGCCCACCCCTGTAAGACACAGGGGTCCCGGGCTCAATTTCCAGAGGTTTACAGTTGGTTTGGTTGGTGGTGGCTTATTTTAATTCCGCCTGGCTAGCTACCACCTCATCTATCTAAGTCTGACGCCAGAACAACAATTTAAAAAAACTTTTTTAAAAACACGTTTTTATCACAAAAAAGTTGGACTAAAAACATTAAAACAGACTAGTAAAAACAGACTAAAAAGTATAAAATATTTTTTTCTTTAAATATTTATTACCCTACAGAAATTTTAAACCTAAAAACGTGGGGCGCATTTTGTAAAATTTATCATCCATATTGTCTTTAGCATGCGCCCCACGTTTTAAGGTTTCAAATTTCTATAGGGTAATAATTAAAAAAAAATTAATACTTTTTGGTCTGCTTTTACTAGTCCGTTTAATGTTTTTAGTCCAACTTTTTTGAAATAAAAACGTGTTATTAAAAAAGTTTTTTTTTAGTATTTTTTTATTTTCTGATTTTTAGTTAACGAGCTAAGACTAAAAATAAAAATATAACATCTCCTATCGGAGCACTCGTCAAGACGATTCAAACGAGCCCAAACTCGATGGGGTTGCATGGTTTTATTATAGAGTTTCTATGGCCTTCCTCCTGCTCCATCATCAGATCCTCAGACACTATTTCCCATTAAAGTACTTGTCAAGATGATTCAAACGAGCCCAAACTCGATAGGATTGCATGGTTTTATTACCGAGTTCCAGTGGCCTTCTTCCGGCTCCATCATCAGACCCTGGACACTATTTCCCAACAAAGTACTCGTCAAGGCGATTCAAACGAGCCTAATCTCGATGGGGTAGCGTGGTTTTATTAAAGAGTTCCTGTGTCCTTCCTCCTGCTCCATCATCAGACCCTGGAAATTATTTCCCAACAAAGAACTCGTCAAGACGATTCAAGCGAGCTCGAATTTGATGGGGTTGCACGGTTTCAATATTGAGTTCCAATGGCATGGCCTTTCGGCTTCATCATCAAACCCTAAACCACGTCTCCTATTGGAGTACTCGTCAAGATGATTCTAACGAGCCCAAACACGATGAGGTGATGGCCTTCTTCCTGCTTCATCATCAGATCAGCTCAATGACTCCATAATATTGCATTGCCTTCCAGTTCTGGCGTATGTTCAAAGTTTCAAGTCTCTAGCTCATCGGGAAGTTAGGATAAAATCGTTCGCAAACTTTGTGGAGAAACACACAAACAAACAAACAGTCAAACAAACGTGAAAACAACCTAATAAAAACGTGTTAAAAAATGGTTGTGTTCCGGCAGTTAGAGGTAATATAGGCAGTTCCTCAGTGATGAGGATTCCAGGTGTAGTGCGCTTCTACCTTCGGCCTTATTTTCACTTAACATCAGGTGAGGTGAAGGCCAAGCACTATCCCTTAACTTAGTGCATAAAAAAATCTCAAACAAGTTCGAGTGCGTGACGCATAGTCCTACTCGTACGCAAAAAAAAATCTCAAACAAGTTCGAGTGCGTGACGCATAGTCCTACTCGTACGCAAAAAAAAATCTCAAACAAGTTCGAGTGCGTGACGCATAGTCCTACTCGTACGCAAAAAAAAATCTCAAACAAGTTCGAGTGCGTGACGCATAGTCCTACTCGTACGCAAAAAAAAATCTCAAACAAGTTCGAGTGCGTGACGCATAGTCCTACTCGTACGCAAAAAAAAACCGCAAATCGATGTACAGCAAAGCCGTTTGGTACACGTATACTTGAGGTAAAAACAAAATTTTGGACCCGCAGTTCTTAAAAATTCTTCCCTTAGGAGAGGAGTTGTGGTGTCATCTTTTTTTAGTATGGGTTTTTTTTTCTAAAACATGGTGCATGGTATTGAATGAAAGGGCTTGCTGAGCCGGTTCTAAAAATATATCACATCATTATATTTCAGCCACTTCTCTTAAATTAAACCCAAAAACATTTTCAAAACATACCATGTTTGGGCTCCTTCAGATCCGATGTGGTTAAATTATTTTGTGTAAAATATACCTTAAGAGTTACATAATATCCTCATATCAAATCACAAGAAAGTAATTTTGAAAATATCTAAATTTAGTAATTTTTTCTAATTTTTTCCCAAACTTACGTTTGTATGGGATTTTTGGAAATTGATTTTTGGTTTAATTTAAAACAAGTGCTCAAATGTAATAATGTGATATATTTTTAGAAACAGCTCAGAAAGCCCTTTCATTCGATATCACACACGATAGGTTTTAGAACAAAATTTTTTTTTATTATATAAAATCACTTTGTAAAAAAAGCTTTGCAATAATGAAAAATTTAAAAAAAATACTGAATATCAATATTTTCAAAATTGCTTTCTTGAGATTAGATATGATAATATTACATATCATTTGAAGTATATCTTATGAAAAATAATTCAACCATATCGTATCTGTAGGAGCCCAAACTTGGTATGTTTTGAAAATGTTTATTGGTTTAATTTAAAACAAGTGGCTGAAATATAACGATGTGATATATTTTTAGAACCGGCTCAGCAAGTCCTTTCATTCAATACCATACACGATAGGTTTTAGAACAAAAAAAATTTTTTTCCCATACAAAAAAAAGATGACACCATAGCTCCGCTCCTAAGGGAAGAATTTTTAAGAATTGCGGGTCCAAAATTTTGTTTTCACCTCAAGTATACGTGTACCAAACGGCTATACTGTACATCGATTTGCGGTATTCCATTGATTTTGAGCTCGTAGAACCCCCACTAGCAGTGTCGTCAGTCGGTGAGAGCTGTCTTGCGTTGCTAGCGCGCGTAGTACTAAGCTTAACTTCTGTAGTCTCTCTAATTTGTGGTCTTGGCAATAGAGCCCCGCACCCCTGTGCGAACGCTTCCCTGATTTCACGATTTTATTACTTTGCCCGAAGTTTTGCGTCTTTTCAAGAACAAGACCGGAGACAACCGTGCCGAGAAGTGTGTTTTGAATAGGATTGTCGAGAATACGGAAAATGGCAAAGGATATTTTGGCGAAAAGAATTGGACAGCCTTTAAAAACTAGATAAAGCTGGTTCGGGTGACACTGTAGCTAGCCAATCTCACAAGCTTTATCATTTTCATGAAATATTCTTTGAATACTTTTTGCACTTATTATAACTTTTCAAAAATGTTGCCTACCATTAGCATTAGCAGATATAATCCTTTGCCCGATGATTGAAATCTTTGCTGTTGAGAGCATGGGTGTTGACCCATAATAATAATGTTAAATTGACGGTATCCTAAGCAATATCTGTCAGAAATTAAAAGTTGCGAACCCAAAAGCCAACGCAATAACGTCACATAACAAATGAAAAATGGAGTTTCCCGAAAGGTCACTAATGTGCATGACATGGGCATAACGCGTCGCTGGCCGCGCATTTGTTGGATGATATTGCGAAAAAGTGTTTCGCAGAAATTGTGGGCGATCACCGAAATTTCCGGCGATCAGAGCTCTCGTCAACAGAAAATATGGAATTGAATATCGTATGTGTCCAGATTGCAAACAATATAACTTATCTTTTTGTGTTTTAATACCTAATTATGTACAGTTGCATATGTCGTGGGCCAATTGCTGAACTGGGCCGATCGAGATCTGCCTGCCTGCCTAACATGATCGATTTATATCGCGTGATATAGCATTTTATCGACACTCAACTGTCAAATTCCTTTGCCACGATACGTCAAGACTTTATCTACTTTCATCATCATATCAGCCACACGACACCCACTGCTGGGTATAGGCCTCCCCTAAGGATCTCCACGACGATCGGTCCTGCGCTGCCTGCATCCACTGGCTTTCCGCGACCTTCACCAGATCGTCGGTCCACCTTGTCGGGGGCCTACCCACGGAGCGTCGTCCGGTGCGCGGTCGCCATTCCAGAACCTTTCTGCCCCAACGGCCATCGGTTCTTCTCGCTATGTGTCCCGCCCATTGCCACTTCAGCTGAGCAATCCTTCGAGCGATGTCGGTTACTTTAGTTCTCCTGCGGATCTCCTCGTTTCTGATTTGATCACGTAGGGAAACTATTTATTATATATTATCTACTTTATCTACACCCATTTTTTTTATTTGGGAGACAAACAATATTTTAATACATATAGATTAAAAACACCTATGATATTTATCTACACTCATAATAATTGTATCCTCTATGAAGGGTTTTGACTTTGACCTTGACTTTGACTTTTATTGCATTCTTAGTATAATTTAATTATAAAAACATGCTAAGAATATTATAATGCAATGCCATCATGAATAATTTCAATTGCTGTTGTAGATATTTCGCTAACATAACAATTCTACCGTTTAACTTTTCAGAACTTAATAAATTTCTAACAATCTTTCGCTGCCAAAGTTTCTATTAAATGGAGCCGTCGATTGCTTTGACATTTAAATTATTAAAGGCGTACCTAATCCCTAACCCTTTATAAAAGTCACGTTCCGCGCTCTACACTTACTTTCCTACTATTCAATAAAGTCAAAAACAAACCACGCAAACACACTTACAATATCGCGAATAAATTGAAATTCTTAAGTGACAGATTGTATATAATCCCTATAATATAAATATATGTATAATAGTGATATAAAGGAAAAACAAAGTGAAGATGTGTCTTGTGAGCCCTAGCGCGAATAGTTCAAAACCACTGGAACCGGGATGGTGAGCAATTTTCGGAACCGCTTTAATTTTATAGGTAGACATGTGAATAATACGAATAAAAATAAAATACTTTGCTGTTCGTGTTGTAATTCATAATATAACAATTTCCATTCATAAAATAACTTTGAAGTTTGTTTTTGCTAGTCCGGTCCCCGAGACCTACAAAACATAGATGTAAGAACGCCATGGTTGTCGCGTGGCATATATTTGCTGGCAGTAAACTTGGTTCTAGTGTTTGGAGACGCTTTCACCAGCTCCGGATCAGAAACTGCAACGCCAGTATTTGTTGTCAACCTTAGATTAATAAGACCTCACCATACGGACGCGGACTAGGTATCTGGGTCCGTATGGTGAGGCAACTCAAACTGAGCCAGAATGGCTAAGTATGACTATTCGGCCCGCCATTTCTCAAGTGATATTCGTGTCGAACACAACTCCCGAAAATTTCAATAAAAATGAGGGTTTGCGCAATGAACGGATGTCACAATCAGGTCACATTACATCGAGAAAACACTAGAAAGATTGTAGATAACATTTTACGTCTAATTAACGTGTTTTCACTTACATTTTTACGTAAATCATTCATCAAAAATAACTATTTTTGTCACTTCATATTTTATGAAAATGTTGCCAGTACGGGGAAAAAATATCCCCCGCATTTACTTAGTTGATCAATTAAAAGTTAAACACATCTCAATTACATAATTAAGATTCCACGCAATTCGACAACTACTTATCTACTAAAAGGGTTGCTAGCATTGAAAAAATGCAATGTTCTCATTTGAAAAAAATTATATGATAAAAAATATAAGATGGTGGCCAACTTTTTTGTTTGTGGGCCGATTTCGATGAAACTCGGTTCGGGGTACTATTTTGACAAGAAAACAGCAACGCAATGTTAAAAATATAAAAATCCAAGATGGCGGCCAACTTTTTTGTTTGTGGGCCGATTTCGATGAAACTCGGTTCGGAGTAGTATTTGAACAAGGAAACAGCAACGCAATGTTAAAAATATAAAAATCTAAGATGGCAGCCAACTTTGTTGTTTGAGGGCCGATTTCAATGAAACTCGGTTCGGAGTACTATTTTGACAAAAAAACAGCAACGCAATGTTAAAAATATAAAAAAATCCAAGATGGCGGCCAACTTTTTTGTTTGAGGGCCAATTTCGATGAAACTGGGTTCGGGGTACTATTTTGACAACAAAATAGCAACGCAATGTTAAAAATATAAAAATCCAAGATGGCGGCCAACTTTTTTGTTTGTGGGCCGATTTCGATGAAACTCGGTTCGGAGTAGTATTTGAACAAGGAAACAGCAACGCAATGTTAAAAATATAAAAATCTAAGATGGCAGCCAACTTTGTTGTTTGAGGGCCGATTTCAATGAAACTCGGTTCGGAGTACTATTTTGACAAAAAAACAGCAACGCAATGTTAAAAATATAAAAAAATCCAAGATGGCGGCCAACTTTTTTGTTTGAGGGCCGATTTCGATGAAACTGGGTTCGGGGTACTATTTTGACAACAAAATAGCAAGGTAATGTTAAAAATATAAAAAATCCAAGATGGCGGCCAACTTTGTTGATTGTGGGCCGATTTCGATGAAACTCGGTTCGGGGTACTATTTTGACAAGAAAACAGCAACGCAATGTTAAAAATATAAAAAATCTAAGATGGCGTCCAACTTTTTTGTTTGTGAGCCGATTTCGATGAAACTCGGTTCGGAATATTATTTTAACAAGGAAACAGCAACGCAATGTTAAAAATATAAAAAATCCAAGATGGCGGCCAACTTCGTTGTTTGAGGGCCGATTTCGATGAAACTTGGTTCGGCGTACTATTTTGACAACAAAACAGCAACGCAATGTTAAAAATATAAAAATTCCAAGATGGTGGCCTACTTTGTTGTTTGTCGGTCGATTTCGATGAAACTCGGTTCGGGGTACTATTTTGATAAGAAAATAGCAACGCAATGTTAAAAATATAAAAAATCCAAGATGGCGGCCAACTTTTTTGTTTGTGGGCCGCTTTCGCTGAAACTCGGTTCGGGATACTATTTTGATAAGAAAACAGCAACCCAATGTTAAAAATATAAAAAAATCCAAGATAACATCTTACTATTTGTTTGTGGGCCGATTTTGATAAAACTTGGTTCAGGGTACTATTTTGATAAGAAAACAGCAATATCAATATAAATAAAAATGTTAAAAGTCGGCCAAGTACGAGTCGGACTCGCGAATGAAGGGTTTTGTACCAAAAACAGCAAAAAATACTGTTTGCTGTATGGGAGCAGCCCTTAAACATATATTTTATTCTTTTTTTAGTATTTGTTCTTGTAGCAGCAACAGAAATACATTATCTGTAAAAAATTCAACTGTCTAGCTATCACGGATCATGAGAAACAGCCTTGTGACAAACAGACGGACAGCGGAGTCTTACTAATAGGGTTCCGTTTTTACCCTTTGGGTACGGAACCCTATAAATGACAAAGGGTTGGTAGCGGTGAACTATGTTTTTGGGTTTATTTCGATGTAACTCGGTTGAAAAAAAAGAAAAACAAATAAGAAAGTTAGCCACCAGGTTCTGTACCCAAAGGGTAAAAACGGAACCCTATTACTAAGATTCCGCTGTACATCTGTCTATCTGTCTGTCATCAGGATCAGTATCTCATGAACCGTGATAGAAAGACAGGAGAAATTTTCACAGATGTTGTATTTCTGTTGCCGCTATAACAACAAATACTAAAAACAGAAAAAAATATTAAAGAGGGTTCTCATACAACAAACGTGATTGAAGGCTCCCATACCACAAAAGTGACTATTTAGACCGAGTTTCATCAAAATCAGCTCAAAAACAAAATAGTTGGCCGCCATATTGGATGTTTTATATTTTTAACATTGCGTTGCTGTTATATTATTAAAATAGAATCTCGAACCGAGTTTCATCAAAATCGGCCCACAAACAAAAAAGTTGACCACCATCTTGGATTTTTATATATTTTTAACATTGCATAGCTGTTTTTTGTTAAAACATTGCCCCAAATCGAGTTTCATAGAATTCGGCCTAAAAACAAAAAAGTTGGCCGCCATCTTGGATTTTTTATATTTTTAACATTGAGTTGCTGTTATCTTGCTAAAATAGTACCTCGAACCGAGTTCCATCGAAATCGGCCCACAAACAAAAAATTTAGCCGCCATCTTGAATTTTGTATATATTTAACATTGCGTTGCTGTTTTTTTGTGAAAATAGTGCCCTGAACCGAGTTTCATCGAAATCGGCCCACAAACAAAAAAGTTGGCCGCCATCTTGGATTTTTTATATATTTAATATTGCGTTGCTGTTTTTTGTTAAAATAGTACCCCGAACCAAGTTTCATCAAAATCAGCCCACAAACAAAAAAGTTAGCCGCCATCTTGGATGTTTTATATTTTTAACATTGCGTTGCTGTTATCTTATTAAAATAGTACCTCAAACCGAGTTTCATCGAAATCGGCCCACAAACACAAAAGTTGGCCGCCATTTTGAATTTTTTATATATTTAACATTGCGTTGCTGTTTTTTTGTGAAAATAGTGCCCTGAACCGAGTTTCATCGAAATCGGCCCACAAACAAAAAAGTTGGCCGCCATCTTGGATTTTTCATATATTTACATTGCGTTGCTGTTTTTTTGTGAAAATAGTGCCCTGAACCGAGTTTCATCGAAATCGACCCACAAACAAAAAAGTTGGCCGCCATCTTGATTTTTTTTATATATTTAAGATTGCGTTGCTGTTTTTTTGTGAAAATAGTGCCCTGAACCGAGTTTCATCGAAATCGACCCACAAACAAAAAAGTTGGCCGCCATCTTGATTTTTTTTATATATTTAACATTGCGTTGCTGTTTTTTTGCGAAAATAGTACCCCGAACCGAGTTTCATCAAAATCAGCCCACAAACAAAAAAGTTGGTCGCTATCTTGGATGTTTTACATTTTTAACATAGTGTTGCTGTTATATTGCTAAAATAGTACCTCGAACCGAGTTCCATCGAAATCGGCCCACAAACAAAAAATTTAGCCGCCATCTTGAATTTTGTATACAGGGTGGCCCAAACGGTGACACTAAAAATTTTTTTTTTGATTCCTCACATCTAGTTGTACCCGGAAATACCCTATGTATGTTCAGCGATTTTTTGTAGTTTTCGAGCTATGATTTTTTTTTTAAATTTTGAGATTTTTTTACTTGACAGACTAAAATATTTTTTTTACCGGAAATTATACATCTTTTTTTTATTTTTTTTTTGTTACATAGACCTCATGACTTGTTCTTTAACACATAAAATACCCAGCTTCCTATCATCAAAATAAGTTCCAAAAATATTGACCGACAATAAAAAATTGAGGTAAAAGCAAGTCATAGTTAAAATTTCAACTTTGAATTAAAAATTAAAAAAAAGGTTCCATGACTTTTTAGTAATTTTAAAAACTTAACAAGACCCTAAGCTTTAATTCTAATTAAAAAAAAGTGGTGCTTAATAGGCTTTTTTTAGCCGAAATCTGCCTTCAAATGTACAAAGGTAATTTATTTTAAAAGCACTCATTGTTATTATCTAAGGTTAATTAGGTTTGATATAACATAATAATTGACATTTAGTATAGTTTATAAATTTAGAGTTCTAAATTAGTTTAGTGGTAGTTAGTATGTTGTCACTTCAACAGCACAAGTTGGTCTTTGTACAAAGAAAATGGTCTTTACCTCCAACCGGTTTATCTTTAGCGACATCATAAATAACAATAGTTCTGGCAGACACTAGAATCACAAACAATAGACTTCCCGCGCGCCGAACAAAAGAAGGGGGACCAACACAGCGTCGTCTATAAGCACGTCCTCTCTTTCTCATCTAGGCCGTCTTGCTCTATCTATCTTGCTGTCTTGCTCTATCTATCTTGCTATCTTGCTCTATTCATCTCATGTCGGTCGCATTCCTCCCTCCTTCACCTCAGTTGTTCACAGCTTTCGCTCGTGTTACTACTACTCCTGGTTTTGTTTTCAATTCTGATACAACTACTCTCGCTTGCTAACTGGACTCTGATTCTTCCTGTGACTGATTTACCTGTGCTTGTGTTTCGGACTTTGATTACCTACCTTGTGATTTGGACCTTTGTGCTGCAACATGAGCTATTCTTTGCGTGAATACGCAGAGATGCACTATTTTTACGGTGTTGCCCAAGGAAATGCTAGTTTGGCAGCAAGGCTTTATCGAGAGCAATTGGAACGGCGAGGAGAACAACGGGAGCATTACCCGAATTACAGAGTATTTCAAAATACTCACCATACATTTATGGAGGGACGAATTCCTGGACGTTCATCTCAGGAAGGAATACCCAGAATGGATCCAGATATTATGGATCAAGTCGTGGAACAAGTGGAAAGGGATTCATCGACTAGCACCAGAGCAATCGCAAGAAGGACTGGTGTACCACGAACCTCAGTTATGAGGATACTGAAGTCAGGTGGGTTAATTTCATCTTGTCTTTAAACCTCATAATTACGCACCCATTAGCTCGCCCACTATGCCCACGTGCTATTTTTTTTAGCTGTAATTATTGTGACTTAAAAAAAATAGCACGCACGTGCTTTATGAGCGACTTTTTGTAGCACGTGGTCTTTTTAAGTATTGAACTCTGACTGAATGTGTATTTGGCAACAAAATAATCACTCGCTAGTGGGCGAGAAAGCGTGGTACATACCAGTGATTATCACTAGCCTACTATTTGGTGAAACTGAAAAAAGACTATCTTACCTATGCTTTGAATTTACAATTTCGGTGTTTTTTTTTTTCAGAGGGATACCACGCTTTTCATATCCAACGCGTGCAACAATTGCAACCTGCAGATTATCCAAGACGAGTGACTTTCTGTGAAACAATGCTTCAAAAAACTCAAGACGATCCTGATTTCTTCGACAAAATTTTGTGGACAGACGAATCACGCTTTGAAAGAACCGGAGTTTTCAATATTCATAATTATCACAGTTGGGCCATTGAAAACCCACACAAGGCAAGACCATCCAATTTTCAAACAAGGTTTAGTGTAAATTTGTGGTCAGGAATTGTCAATGGGGAATTTATAGGACCATTTGAATTGCCGGCTAGGTTGAACGGAGCGCAATATTTGGATTTTCTACGAAATAGCTTGAACGGTTTATTAGAGGATGTGAATCTACTAACAAGAAGAAGAATGATATTTCAAAACGATGGTGCTCCGTGCCACTATGCTAGAGAAGTACGAGAGCACCTTAACCAGACTTTTCCGAGACGGTGGATTGGGCGTGGCGGCCCGATTCCTTGGCCTGCGCGTTCACCAGACTTAAACCCCATAGATTTTTTTCTGTGGGGCTATTACAAAGAGATGGTTTACGCAAACGAAACAAACACTGAAGCAGAGCTGCGTCAAAAACTAAGAGAAGCAGAAATAAAAATCAAAGAAAATACTAATGCTTTCCGAAATTTAAAACAAAATTTTTTAAGGCGATGTAGGTTGTGCATTGAAGCGGGAGGGAGACATTTTGAAAACTTATTGTGAAATAAATTTAATTGTTGAATTTGTAGTAATTGTTTTATTTAATATGATTTATCCTTAAAATAACCAAAATAACTATAACTAAATGACATCGATGTTACCGCTTCGTAATAACATACTTTTAAAGGTTGTTTTTAATTCTTTATTCAATAAACAGTACCATTTTAAACTTTATTTTGGTAAGAATCATTTTGTGAATGACAAAATAGCCAATAAAAAATCTTAGAAAATTTCACCTTTGTGCATTTGAAGGCAGATTTCGGCTAAAAAAACCTTATTAAGCACATTTTTTTTTAAATTAGAATTAAAGCTTAGGGTCTTGTGAAGTTTTTAAAATTACTCAGAAGTCATGGAACCTTTTTTTTAATTTTTAATTCAAAGTTGAAAATTTAACTATGATTTGATTTTACGTCAATTTTTCACTGTCGGTCAATATTTTTGTAACTTATTTTGATGACAGGAAGCTGGGTATTTTATGTGTTAAAGTTCAAGTCATGAGGTCTATGTAACAAAAAAATAATTCAAAAAAAGATGTATAATTTCCGAAAGAAAAATATTTTAGTCTGTCAAGTCAAAAATTCTCAAAATTTAAAAAAATAATTCATAGCTCGAAAACTACAAAAAATCGCTGAACATACATAGGGTATTTCCGGGTACAACGAGATGTGAGGAAACAAAAAAAAAATTTTTAGCGTCACCGTTTGGGCCACCCTGTATATTAAACATTGCGTTGCTGTTTTTTTGTGAAAATAGTGCCCTGAACCGAGTTTCATCGAAATCGGCCCACAAACAAAAAAGTTGGCCGCCATCTTGGATGTTTTAAATTTTTAACATTGCGTTGCTGTTATCTTATTAAAATAGTACCTCAAACCGAGTTTCATCGAAATCGGCCCACAAACACAAAAGTTGGCCGCCATCTTGAATTTTTTATATATTTAACATTGCGTTGCTGTTTTTTTGTGATAATAGTGCCCTGAACCGAGTTTCATCGAAATCGGCCCACAAACAAAAAAGTTGGCCGCCATCTTGGATTTTTCATATATTTAAAATTGCGTTGCTGTTTTTTTGTGAAAATAGTGCCCTGAACCGAGTTTCATCGAAATCGACCCACAAACAAAAAAGTTGGCCGCCATCTTGAATTTTTTATATATTTAACATAGCGTTGCTGTTTTTTTGTGAAAATAGTGCCCTGAACCGAGTTTCATCGAAATCGACCCACAAACAAAAAAGTTGGCCGCCATCTTGATTTTTTTTATATATTTAACATTGCGTTGCTGTTTTTTTGCGAAAATAGTACCCCGAACCGAGTTTCATCAAAATCAGCCCACAAACAAAATAGTTGGCCGCTATCTTGGATCTTTTACATTTTTAACATAGCGTTGCTGTTATCTTGTTAAAATAATACCCCGAACCGAGTTTCATCAAAATCGGCTCTCAAACAAAAAAATTGTCCGCCATTTTGGATTTTTATATTTTTAACATTGCGTTGCTGTTTTCTTGTCAAAATAATGCCCCAAATCGAGTTTCATCAAAATCGGTTCATAAACAAAAAAGTTCGCACCATCTTTAATTTTGTCATTTTTAGCATTGCACAGTCGACATCTTATTTAAAAAATATATAATATATAAAATTTCGGTTTAAACCCTAGCCCGTCTCTAGTTATGACAAGCAAACTCTAGTTACATGTAAATGGTGAAATCTACACAATCGCAACTCTAAGTACGACGATGGTTTCAATTTCCCTACTTTTAAGGGAAAATTTCATGTACTGGTAACATTAGTTTTTTGCTGTGTGCGTTTCGTCGAGCGTAAACACAAGCACCTCACGCACACATAAATTTCATTTTTGCCTCACTTTTGACAGACCGCCTTTTAGGATACTATCATTCTTGGCTTTATTATTCTAAGTTGTCAACAAACACTACATCTTTATTAAAGCGTTTAAGTTGCTGAAAGATGGTTAGCTTAGCGGGAAATAATTTAACACACGTAGTGCCAAAAATAATTTGTAAGAATACGAAATCACAATACAAGGTTTCTCCATTCAATATTATGCATTCAATATTTAGCTCCTTGTTTACATTGTAACAGTAACAATGTATTGTGAGCTATATTGTTCTGCTATGAATTATGTAAAATGTTATAAACTATTATAATAGAGCACAATCTGAAATACTTTTTACAAGATATAAAAATGATTGCCAAAATACCATTTCCAGTAATCTTTGCTACCCACATCGCGTTATTATTATTTTCGTTGAAGTAACAAAATAAGAATAAATTTTCTTCTGCCAAATATAAAGACGGACTAAGACGACTCCTTATCAAAGTTTTCACGGACTTACCATTTGTAAGAATAATATTATTTTCTGTTTCTTAAGACGCTGGGATTAGCCGGATTGAGAGGTGATTTTGAAATTTTCATAGGAATTTTCTTTATCACAAAAAATCTTTTGGAACTTTTCTCAATAATAATTTGTAAGTGGTTTAATAAACTTCGTTATCGTAATTCCCCATAGATAGGATTATCTAGTTTGGGGAAAGAAAAAAGATAGAAAAACCATTTATTGACCGTAACAACAGGATAAAATAAAAAGGTAGGATTGTTATCCTGTTGTTTTAAGCAAGATACAATAAAATAACAATTTACGTAAGTACTTAAATTTTTTATGCGCGGCCAACTAGGCCCCATCCTCAATCAACCAATAAAAATACAGAAAAAACAATTAACAAAAGAACTATAGTAACCAGGGACTACAGTACATATGAATACAGCAACCAATGATTCCTGTAAATAATGATAAGTTAAATAAAGATATTATATTTTTTTAATTCCCTATTTCCTACGACTTCTGTAGTCGGGTGGTTTATACAGCAGTATTCAAGTTGTCACCATCTCTGAGGTAAGGTTCCGGGTTCGATCATCGGCTGGGTAAATCTAAAAAAACCGGCCAAGTGCGAGTCGGACTCGCGCACGAAGGGTTCCGTACCAAAAACCGGAAAAAACACGTTTGTTGTATGGGAGCCCCCTTTAAATAAATATTTTAAATTGTTTTTAGTATTTATTATTTTAGCGGCAACAGAAATACATCATCTGTGAAAATTTCAGCTGTCTACCTGTTGTCGTTATTAATTTCGAGCAAAAAACGGCAAAAAAAATCACGTTTGTTGTATGGGAGCCCCCCTTAAATATTTATTTTATTCTGCTTTTAGTATTTGTTGTTATAGCGGCAACAGAAATACATCATCTGTGAAAATTTCAACGGTCTAGCTATCAGGGTTCATGAGATACAGCCTGGTGACAGACAGACAGACAGACGGACAGCGGAGTCTTAGTAATAGGGTCCCGTTTTTACCCTTTGGGTACGGAACCCTAAAAACGAACTCTTCTATATTGGCTCAGGTGTTGGTGTTTGTAGTTCCACCGTTGTCTCTGATTTCTATAACTGAAGTTCTCTTTCATTTCATCGGTATTTTAAATAAATTCTTAGAAAACAATACCGAATTATGAATTATTAATTTAGCAAAACAAATAAGATACATTGAAAGAACTGGGGGTTTGCAACTAAGCAATTTACGAGGTTTACAGCAAACCTATTAAAGAAACGTCTAGTTGATTTCCTTGATTTGAAGAATTGTCTTCAAAATTAAACGAAGCTTGGTTGGTCTTTTTAAAGAAAGGGGTACCCCAACCCCTCAATTATCTCCGGAGGCTTTTGTTGATACGTTTTCAAGAGGGTAATGCGATGCTGTTTTGTTTGTTATGGGAAATGAAAACCTTGTTTTTTTCATGAGTCTACCCTTTACTGATCTTGCTCAAAATGTATTGTGCTATGGAATGGAACCACAATCTAATAGCGATGTAATAACAAGTGCTGTGATTTAGTTAACTTTATTAATTCTAAACATCTATATAAATTCAGAGTAGGCTCACGAGCCAGCTTCAGTTCCCCGTGACCACAGCAGCTGTAAAGGTGCCGAAACGACGGGAAAAATAAAACCAAATACCAAATAATTACCAAAGTACTTTCAATAAAACCGCGCTAAGTAGTATCCGTTTAAAAGTGATTTATTTCGTGTTTAGTGAGCGCGTAAGAGGTGAATATTCTTATCATTACTCTTCAGAGCATTTGTTGTTCAAAGTGATAAAAAACTACCTACTTTTTGCGGGCTTCTTTATGCTGCAAAATAAAACCTAGAAAAATTAATATCTTAAAAAAAACACACCAAATACAAACTAATTTTACCAAATAAAACTTTCAATTAAACCGCGCTAGTATCCGTTAAAAAGTCTTTTATTTCATGTCTAGTGAGCGAACGCGTAAGCTTGAGAAGTGAATAATATCTTAAAGTTACAAAATGATCTCCGTCCGCAGGAAAAATCTGAATTTAATATGACTTTGTACAATAATCCGGACCGTCTAGTGCACATAAGCTTTAGTAAGATGAAACCCCACTTTTCCTCAGTGGGAGGGATACATGCGGTTACACAACACAGCCTTCTTGTAGAACTTCATAGAAATGTCTTTATCCGTTTTTTACTGCGGAGCACTAGACTGTCGCGTACACGCCGTAAAACGCGGGAAAACAACTTAATAACTGTACGCTGTATGTGAGTACTGCTCTTTATTTTAACCTCAAATGTTTTTATTTGAATGAATTAATGAATGATATATTTATTTGCATTAATTTTGAGTACAAGATTTAGTGTTCTTAAATAATAGAGTCCGTCAAAATCTACTTATAATTTGGTAAATGTTCGTTTGATGGAAAACATTGCTTGTTGCGGCGTTTCTAGTTGGATTCAGTAGTTCAGTAGTTTACAGTGAATTACTTGATGATGGAAAGAATGAAGCATGAAAAAATAAAAATAAAATGCTGCCTAATATAATAATAGCCTTTAATAAATAAGTTGTTTTTGGACACTACGGCCCCAGATAAACCTCTTGGTTCAGATCAGCCCGTCTCAATCCCGGCGATTTGTTTAAAGTCTTTACCGAGAATGTCTACATTTTGTCTGTCGTTGCGTCACCATTACTGGGCATTAAGGCGATGACTCGGCTTGATGAGCCCGCCCGCGCCACCCCTTAACACCCAGCTTCATTAAGCCACTTGTTTTTGTGAACGTCTACGTAGTTATTTTGAACAATAATCACAGCTGTTATTGTGTTTTAGTTTTCAAAGCATATTTATTGGCTTGGAAGTTTTGACTGAAAACGCCCGAAATAGCTGCGAATGTTGCTGACTATATAATAAAAAAGGAAACAATAATATTATGATACTTTAATTTACATAAACCAAGAGCCAATTTACATGCCTGGAAGAATTATTCCATCCATTCACAAGATAAAATCGGAATGTGAATCAATGAATAATGAATCTTAACCTATCACGAATTATATAGAAACACAATATGAATTCATAAACACTAATGTTTAATGTAACCTTCTTAATAGGAATTAAGAAATCGTAGCTTTGGGTACCCCAGTTAAGAAACTGAAAACAAAACTACGAAAAATTTACATAAGTACTGAAATTATTTTTATAAAGCATTGCGGATACATTCACAATTACATCGCATGTCACTGGCATAGTTTATTATGCAAATGACACTTTTTCAATCTGAATGCAAATCGGTGCAGACGCCTTAACAAATGGCTGAACTTTGCTCGTGAATTCGGCGGCGAAAGCTTCGATGATTTTTTACAATGCAAACGTCATAAACCGAAATATTAAATTCATCGTAAACAATCATCGCTTTCATATCGCATTGCGGATAATTCACAATTACGTCACGTGCCATCCGCATAGTTTATTATGATAATGGTTCTTTTTCAATCTGAATGTAAATAGGCGCAGACGCGTCGGCCGGTGGTGGATGCGGCAAAATGGCAGAACTTTGCTCGTGAATTCGGTGAAAGCTTCGGTGATTTAACGGTGTCACCTCAGAGTGGGGTTGCCTTTTATAGGAGTTTAATGATCATAAATTTTGGTGCCTTTACCACCTTGATAGCTTTGTGTATCGCTATGAGGAAGGAACTTTAAGTTATATGGTGCAGTTGCTAATAATTGTTTATATAAGTTTCACTCACAAAAGCTTTATATAAGTTTCACTCACAATTTTACTTAGTTTAAAAGGACAGAATCCATAAATAGGATCACCTGCGTCTGTCTATCAGTTTATTAAAAATTGTCTTTATTGACTCACGTCATCATCGGCGCGGCGGTATTAATTACATTACATAATATATTACGGTAAACAATGTACTTAACTTAGTAAAAAACTATTTGTTAAAAAAAACTCTCAAAATGATGATCGAGAACTTCGAGATTATTATGATTTTGATGGATTTTATTTAATATAATAATATTGCTAACTACTTATGTAGGTATTGTCACATAACATAACCTAAAATTGTGTTTTAGTTCTTTTTTGTGATTGATGATAGAGGCCAAGGTAACTATTGTAATAAAATTTTCGTTTTCATCTTCCAATTTAAATCTAGAATTTGTATATTGTATATTACAACCAAACAAAGTCAACTTTGTGAGCAGAATTACGTAAGAGTATTCTCTTTGATTCCGTAGTTTCGTCTAGAGAGGTTACCTTATTTGCTTCTGTATTATAAGGAACAGTGTTCGAATCAAATTGGGTCGAGAAATACAAAGCATTGCATACAGTCCGTTGTTAACTGCCCTCCTCACTGCACTAATTTGTTTCCTTTCTCGTGATAGGCGAGTGTATTTCACCGTGGAATTATCTAGAATATTCCAGTTAGGTTCGCTAATACCGGAGGCAGCACGAAAGGTAGCTCGATGAATTTAAACTAGTCCATAAACGGCCCAAGTTTCTTTACTGGGTCTTAATTCAGCTGCCCTGTGGAAGCTATTACTCGCTAAGTTACACTCCGATATGCAAATTACCTCCTCAGTAACCTAGAATGTTTGGGATTGTTAAAAATGATTAGATTTTGCTTTTCGCTAAAACTTATGCTACGGCTGCTTCGTTCGTTGGGGAGGCATCTGCATTTAGACTTTTAAGTTTAGAGCCTTGGATAGGCAGCCTGAGTTGGTTTGCGTCGTGACCTTAAAACTGTTCACCCACATTAAGCAATCCAGAACCGATTTGAAGGATACAAATAGAACATTTACGCATCCTTAATACAAACGCACACATACTACGAAAAGTAGTTATCCAAAGGCGTAGCGAGTTAGTCCGATAACTAGACCTACAATATTCAAGTTGGCAGGCGCAGTATTTTTTGTCAAGGAATGAATTAACTGAATCGGATAGACTGATAGACAAACAATAATTAAGCACCACACAGAGTAATTTGTGAATTACTTATTTAAGTTTTTCTTCACTCCATGAGTAGCATTCCAATCTGAAGTAAATGCAAGCTGATTTAAAGTATCCATACGATACGTAAATGTTGTAATCTTCTAAGGAACAATGATATTAAGAAGATAAATTCAATAAAAGATATAATCAATAAACTATTTCATGTACTAAATAAACTGAAATTATATTTGAAATCGAATCTAGAAAGTGAATTACATGACAGTAGATACGCCGACGATCTCATATTTCACTCGCTGCGAACGAAATTGCTTCCTAATTCGTTTCTTTACAAGCTCGCGAGAGAAAAAGCTCTGGAGAAAGTTAGTTCATAAATAATACCTGGGAATCTCGCCTCTTGCGCGATATGAGTGCGTATAAATTACGGGGAGATTTGTAAGACCGTAATCATTCAAAGCTCGAGTTGCGTGCTTCTTGTTTCTTTGATTTCTTATTAAGGAAACGTGTTTCTTCTCCTTTATTTAGGAGGCTTTTAGAATTGCTGCAAGCGAGCTTTTAGAAATAAGGTCGTTATTTGAATTTGATTTTGTAAAGAAACGTAATCTATTCAGTTTCAAGCTGACTCTGAATCTCATTAGGTAAGAGATAGGTGCTGTAAAATTATAAATAAATTCTTGAAAGAGATCGCTGAATATAAATAAAATACCTATTAGATTCTTGGAAATTCTCTGAATAACACACAGTTAAATGACAAACATGATTTTGGTCTTATGGGACGAATTTAGTTTTTTTAATCCCCGATACAAAAAGAGAGGTGGTTAAAGTTTAACGTGTGTGAGTGTCTGTCTGTAAGTAATCTGAGGCAACGTAGCTCCCGAACTAATGGACCGATTTTGATGCGGTTTATTTTTTATTGATATAGTCTGATTGCTCATTTGACCTCACTAACAAGTGAAAAAAAGGACGAAGATGGAGCACTAACTTCATCCCTTACTCATGAAACAATATTTAAAGCATGCAATTTACAACATTTCAAAATTTTCGTCCTGTGTTTTATTTGGTATTTAGAAATTACTTGTGAAAATAAGACAGGTATTTTATTCTCTTCCAAAATTTTTATAAAATTAATTTATTACAAAACAATTAAAACTTATTCATCCGGAAAGAGCGTAAGTGCAGTTAGAAGGAATATTCAGGCGAACATACCTTTCCCTACATGGATAAAAAATACACTTTGACGTCAACCTGTCAACCTAATCTAGCAATCAAGCAAAAGCGAAAAATATTTTGACACTTGACATCACAGCGACAGTTTCTTTTTGTTTTTTTTTAAAGATAAAATCACACAACTTGTATTACGCAAAGGAATGTAATTTATTATTACTTCCTCTCGATAATACAGGGTTTTTTTTACATAATATTTCGTTAAATAGTTGATGAAAAACCCCGAAAAAATATGTACGGTGTTAGAAATAGAAAAACCTCGAAATGGTTTTCGATTTAAGGTACCTTGTGAAAAATGTAAACGTGTCAATTACATAATTATTTTGCACTTTGTAATGTGATGTGATCTATGGACCATGCTAACTAAGTCACTGGGACACATTGGGACCACTTACCGACTCTAAGCGAAAAAACTATTTCCTCTTCGCGTTTTCCAATACAATTTTGAACTACAAAACGTGTACTCAACATTTTTAAAGTTAAATGTTTACCAACTACCATAGTGCAGCATATTATTGTTGAATAATAATAATAATATGTAAATGGCTGTTTTCATAAGGCAGCTCCTGAAATGAGCAATTACTGCATATTCAAAAGGCGTCCCTTCCATTATTTGGCGGCATTATCCTTGGGTCAGTGGTCGCGGCCATCGGACATTTTTCCTTTAAAGCGCTTTCTTGACCCAGTGTCCCCGTTGAATTTTATTTAATACTAGCGGCCGCCCGCGACTTCTTCTGCGTGGAAAGTTTTTTTCTATCCCTCGGGAACAATTCATTTTTTCGGGATAAAAGGTAACCTTTGTCCTTCTCTGTACCCCTGGCAACGTGTATGTAAAATTTCATGATGATCGTTCAGTAGGTACGACGTGAGATGTAACAAACAAACGAACTAACGGACTTTCGCATTTAAAATACTAGTGGCCGCCCACGACTTCGTCTGCGTGGAATGTTTTTTTGCTATCCCTCGAGAACAATACTTTTTTTCAGGATAAAAGGTACCCTATGTCCTTTTCTGTACCCCTGACAAGGTGTATGCAAAATTTCATGATGATCGGTTCAGTAGTTAAGACGTGAAGGCGTAACAAACAAACAAACGGACTTTCGCATTTATAGAGTTACCAGCGGCCGCCCGCGACTTCGTCTGCGTGGAAAGTTTTTTTGCTATCCCTCGGGAACAATACTTTTTGTCGGGATGAAAGGTACCCTTTGTCCTTCTCTGGACCCCTGACAACATGCATGCAAAATTTCATGATGATCGGTTCAGTAGTTAAGACGTGAAAGCGTAACAAACAAACAAACAAACGGACTTTTGCATTTATAAAGTTAGGTAAGGATTGTAATTCTAATACACAATTTTAACAAAACTTTAAACGGAATTTTTGGAGCCCATAGTCTACGTATCATTAAATGGTATCATTACATTCCCTCGTAGTCATTGATAGAAGTAAATAGCAGAACTGCTAAAAGTAACCATTTTTGACACATTTCGTATCTACATGCTAGACCATGGGCCCTAAGAATTCCACGAATTTTTTTATTAAAATCATTTTCTATTAACAACTTGTTAAATAAAAAACTCTGAGGCCCCACTTTTGGTCAGGGAATTGCCTTAAGCCTCGAGTTTTGAAGTTAATGATCTGTCCTACGGTGCAGTGGACTTTCGACGGAGAGGAATCGTTTTTCTTTGATTTTTAAAGGGAAATCTTATTTGATTTTTTTTTATATATTTGAAACATTTTTAAAAGTTTCAGGTTATGTAATGGAAATTAAAGAGAATGTACCCAGAGACATGTACCCAGAGAATGATCATCAGCTATTTTAATGTTCTCACTGCTAGGGACATGCCTTCCTTATGGGTGGAGAAGGAGGAGGATGGGCCTTAACCCACCACGCGGGCCCAATGCGGATTAATGGGTGTTGACGACTGCAAATGCACCCGTGACCGTGACCAACGGCTTAACGTGCTTTCCGAAGCACGGAGGAGCTCGAGATAATATTTTTTTGGTCACCCATCCCATGACGGACCCTTGCGAAAGTTGTTTAACCTCCGCAATAACTGGGCCAGATGCTAAACCACTGCACCACCGAGCTCCTCTATCCTACAGAATAATAAAGTGTTGTTTCTTAATTATTATAAACTCTTTAATGTAGAATTCTCTGAACTGCAAATAACGCCTAGATTTGGTAACATTTTACCTTTTTACGAGTATAAGACACAACTCAACATAATACTTTGCAATTATTACCTCGTATAGAAGACTGCTTCCTTACTTATTACTTTCTTTATAATAACAATGCAAAACAATTCGCCATCTTCACTAACTAGTGAAAAGCTCTCTTTGAGTTGCAGAACTTAAGACATTTTGCATCTAATAACAAAGGAAGTTATCAAAGAAACCACCAAACGGCTTGCAGCGAAATATACCCGTTCTTGTTTACGGTCCGGAACGTTCAGAACTGAAAACTGTAACAAAACTGACCGGAAACTTCGTGTACAAGGAAAATACCGCAGAATAACTAAAAGGTAACATGCCTTTGATCCAAACAAAAAAATATCACCCACTGTTTTTTAAATATTATCATAAAAAATCCATGTTACTTTTCTTTTTTTCTGGGAAAAAGTTATTCGACTTTACAGACTTTTATGTATAGTCTGCATCAGTAAATAATTAAACAATACCTATTTTTGGAACAAGTACTTACAACAATTGAATCGAATAAGTACACACAATACCTATATGTTTTCCCAAATGTTTTACAAAACAGCAAAAAAATAAGGGATAAAATGTGGAACAAAGGCCGACTCTAAAAGGGCTTAACGTTCCTAACCAAAACACTGGCAATACCCTTTTTCCAAAAAGGCAGCGTTTCAACTAACGTTTTATTTTTCATTCGTGTAACTTTCGATTGTTTCAAATACTCATCGGTATCACTTGTATCAAAATAAATATACAGAGTATACCTAAAATAGCTTTACATTTAGGTCAGACCATGGTTGAATTCTGTATTAATGTTGTATTAAAATCTTATGTTGCTTCGATTCTATAGTAAGTTAACTTAGCTTTTGAGTGAAAGCAGGCAGTGGCAGAAAAAACACCATGAAAACTGGTGGACAGGCCACTATTTCATTTTGATAGCCTCTTTTAGATTCCCATAAAGACAATGTAGAAAAATGATAGAAATCTGAGAAAGTTGAAAATTAAAGATAATCAAAGCATTCAATTCCTTGTATCGTGTTCGTGTTGACTGATTTTTAATGAAAATCACAAGGTAAAGTGTTGCAGTTCATTCTTAGTCCTCTAATGAGGTTAACTACCAGTATTTACTGATTTAAAACGCAAACAAAAACGTTTGCAAACGCCATTACGTTTCAAATAGAGGCTGTCACGCCATTCCCCGATATCCATTAGGATACAATTGCTTAATTCCCAGTACTTACCCCAAATGAGGGCTGAGTGTTTGATTTGCCTTTTGAAAGCATTCTGAATTCAGTTGTGACCGTTTTGGCCTGCGGGCTACCGTAGGTCACATTACTATTGTAACACTGTTTTTTTCACCTATCCTTACGTTAGCAAGCACTTAATTTTAAAGTACTTTTTATAGCGAAATTCTCGCTATAGTCTTGTAGGTTGGACAAGGAACATTAGGTATTAGATGTAGGTAAGAGTTTAGATAGGTTTTACAAAACACACATAGTGTTTTCATATAGCTTTTGATATGGTTTGTGTAGGATAAATGCATGAATATTTCTACCTTTGTTTGGGTCAATTTCCAGTAGTTTAACGAATGTCGGTGATTGTACCACACACTTCGGCATTCGGGCATTCACTTGAATTCACTTTAAAACCTCATTCATAAAGAGTTTTAGCACTTTTCAATAATTAAAGCAAATAAACTTTCTTGTTTACATATCTCACAGCTGTCTTTTCAATTGACAAGTGACAACTGTCAGATGTGACGTTTAGCGTTCCGATTCCCGCTAACTGAATGTTTCGGACCAATTAATTTACACTTTGGTGATAAAATCAAATAAATAAATATCACCTATTTGTTATTTTAATTAAATAAAGTAAATGTTAATGTCTCGCATGCTAGTTAAACGTTGTAATATTAATATTCAGACAAAAGGTAAGTAAGTTCAGGGAGTGCGATTGTCTATGGTGTGTCTTTTGTCGATGGTACTCATTCGAGAGAATTCTAGCAAACTCGGTGGATTTCCGCCATAACACTTTTACGCCTGTGTCGTGTAGATGCAGGAATTGAATAATATGTGAGCCACGGCTTTTGGCGATTTATAGTGGTTTCGCTATTGATTTAATGATGCGTTGAGCATCCCTTTAAGTGGTGAGTGTTATAATAATACGAATCTAATTATTTGTCCGTTTTTACCAGTGGTATCCAGATTGTAACCTCGTGTCGTATTGTTCTCAGGGCTCCAGCTCATCAATTTATATTTCATCATGTCTTTCATGAGATGATAACCTGTAATAATTAAAGCCCAAATTTGGTAAGTTTCTCAACCTTGTTATAATGTTAGTTGTAAGGAAAACCTCATATTCAATGTTGGACAATTTGGTGACTTTGATTTTTTATTACAGGGCTCCACAGTTTTACCTCAAAATTTCAAGATATAAGTACTTCCAGGTTTACCTCAAGTTTGGTCCAAGGAATACTTCCGAGGTTATGGTTTGAGCTCGTTTCGAGGTAACGTCGTCCGTCCAGCGGCTTGGCTGGTATTTCATGCTAAGATGTCTCATTAAAATCAGCGCGACGAGCACAGGTTAAACCACACCATTACCATGGATTTATAAACTTACCAAGGTATTCCTCAGCCTTCCTTTATTATCATCGCGGCAGTGTTTCTGTAGTATGTACCCGGTGAAGTAAATAACGTTCATATCCAGTACAAAATGGTTATTTGATGACATGTTCAAACTCAACCCGGAGCAGGTCAACAGCCAATAAATGTACCTATAGTCATGTTTCAAATTTATTTAGCTTCAGCGTAACTCTGGTTCATGAGCCAGAATGTATAAATAATTCTATTTTACTATGAATGTCTTGTGTTAAGAGGATAAGTAATAGGTATCTTAGAATAAGTTTTGTGAGTACATATGTGTTCGGTTCTTGACGGTCGGTCGACTTGAGAGATATGGTGACGTTTGAAAACTTATTTCAAATGCGGAACCGGCCTCTTAATCCGTCTGACTAACGGGAAACGAACGGATACGCCCTCACCTTTACTTTTAAGGGTTTATAGTTTAAATCCCTACTTCTTTATATATGGTTTTAATTTTATAATGAACCCAAGGGTATTGTTTTTGTAATAAATGTATGGTCTCACTTTAACCTGTTAAGGGTCCCTGTTAAACCATTTGCCCTTCGTGCGGTTTTAACATTATAATGGGTTCTCTAGGTATTATGTATTAATATAAAATGTGTGACTTCATTTTAACCCTTCGGATTCTTCGTTAAACCATTTATACCCCATGTGGTTTTAAATATTTTTATGACATATTTTCTGCGAATCGTTGTTAACTTGGTATTAGTTATACAATGTGTTAAATAAATGTTTGTTTCAACGTAAATATTGGTTTGATTTATTAAACTCACTTTGTTTCGATCTGTGGACAATTAATCTTTTAATTTTTAACTTTCATTGACATTAACGGCGCCCAAAATCATAATTGTTCCATAGATGACTGAGCCACGCGAATCCACCGAACCCCTTTGCTCTACCGACTAACATTTTCAGTGGGGTAATTTCCATCTATACCCCGGGGTAAAATTTTTCCCATTACAGTGGCGCCCAACGTGGGGCCCAGAAAAGTGAGATTAATGATTCAATATTTTAGTGCTTTATTTAACGTGAATTTAATTTTTTTTCCAATATGGCTGAACTTAATTGTAACATTAATTTCTTGCTCAAGGAGGAACTTGAACATGAATTATCCGTTCTTAAAGTCTCTTTTGATGAGCATAGTAGCGTCGACCAATTACGGAAACTTTTAAGGAATACCTTGAAATTAGCTCGTAGGGGTAGCTTAAAAATTCCTTCTACAGCTGTTTCTACTAGTAACGAGGAAACAGAAGTCTCGGTTCTTCAATTTAAGGCTGGTCTGCTCGTTAATTCTTTTGATGAGGAAAGCATTCCGGAATCTATGCGTTCACGCCTCGTTGGTCGTGCGAATTATATTCTTTCTAGAATCTCCAGAATCGCCAACCCTCCGGAAGAACTTTTAGTGTTACAGGGGAAGCTGATTAATTGTATCTCAGAAAATGATGAATCTTCGGAATCTGAAACAGAAGATAGCTCTCCCCGCGTCAACAATACTCAGACAGTCATTTACAAACCAGAGAAATCTTACAATCTATGTTCTCTCAACTTAAAATTTAATGGTGACACTTGTGTCCGTGCTTTCTTATCAAGGTTGGAGGAGCTTTGCGCTGCTAGGAAGATACCCAAGGAGTATGTTTTTACTGGGTTTCCCGATTTGATAGAGGGTCCTGCTCTTTATTGGTATCGTGCTAGTAAGTCGGGGTTCCACAACTATGATGAGTTAGTTTCAGCATTAAAATCAGATTTTGACCTTCCTGGTTTCGACGATCGGCTTATGCAAGAAATACAATCGCGCACGCAGGCTAAGCACGAATCCTTAATTGTGTTCTTATCCGTCATATTAGGAATGATGTCTCGTTTGAGTACGGAGTTGTCCGATGCGGAAAAACTAAAGATCGTGATGCGTAATATCCGGCCTGAGTACAATCGTGAATTGATGCTGGTTGATGTCCGGTCGATTGAACATCTTAAGGAACTAGGCAAGCGAATTGAAACCCGTAAACTACGAATTGAAGGGTTTGCCGAACCATCTTTTACCAAACCAAGTGTTGCACCAGATTTTCACTATAAACCGAAGACTAAGCCTGATATTTCCGAATCTAAAAATACTACTAACCTTAATAAAAAGTTTTCGGTCGCGTCTGTTCAGAATTCCAATTCTAAGAAGGGTTCTGTATATTGTTTTGTATGTCGAAATAACGAGCATGCTACGTTTCGTTGTAATGCATCTCGTCCAATTTTATGTTTTAAATGTGGCAAACTTAATGTTAAGTCCACTGAGTGTCCGGATTGTAATCGGCCAAAAAACTAGGTAACTTAGTCTCTCTGAGTAATGTTAATACTTGCAGAGAGACCTATTTTAAACCCAATTTGGAGGACAATAGACCATATTTAACCGTTAAGGCATATGGCGTCCCTATCAGTGGTTTACTTGATTGTGGTGCTAGTTGTTCAATTCTCGGTGACAATGCCCACAAACTTTTCATTAAACTTGGTATTCCGTTGAGAGCTCTTAATAAACCTTGTTATATTAGAGTTGCTAACGGTTCCGATTATTATTGTCAATATTATATGGACGTTCCTATTGAATATAAAGATGAAACTAAAATAATAAAGTTTTATGTTCAACCCAAGATTACACTTCCAGTCCATTTTGGAATTAATTTCTGGAAATCGTTTAATCTTGCTCCCGATGTTTTAGCTTGCATTCCCTCTATTAATTCTGATAGGGTTTGTGAAATTGATAGTATCTCGGAGATTGGTTTAAAACCTTTTGATTCTTTAACTGATAAACAAAGGTCCGATTTGGAAAATGTTAAATCTTTGTTTGATAATATCGACTCTGAAAGAGTTGGTCTCGGTCGTACTCATCTTGCTGAACACCATATTGATACCGGGGATGCTAAACCCGTGAAACAAAGATATTATCGTATGAGTCCGGAAAAACTTAAACTTTTAGAACAAGAACTTGATCGTATGTTAGACTTAGGGATAGTTGAACCTTCGAATTCACCTTGGAATTCTCCCACTACTCAGGTTCCTAAATCAGATGGTAAAGTTCGAGTATGTTTGGATAGTAGGATGATTAATGCTGTGTCTAAAACGGATGCTTATCCTCTTCCATATATAAATTATATTCTGGATAACCTTCGGGATGCAAAATTTTTAACATCTCTTGACCTTAGCGCCGCGTACCACCAAATACCCTTGTCGGCCAGTTCCAAAGAAAAGACAGCTTTTACTGTCCCTGGTCGTGGTCTTTTCCATTATAATGTCATGTGCTTCGGTTTGGTGGGAGCTTCTGCTACAATGCAAAGACTAATGGATAGCTTGTTTGCAGCCCAATTTGACAATAAGGTTTTCTGTTATATCGACGATATCATCATCTGTACCGATTCTTTCGAAGAACATATCTCTATTTTAAAGGCTGTTTATGAAAAACTTAAAAGTGCCAACCTTACTATCAACATGGAAAAATCTCTCTTCTGTCGATCCGAACTAAAGTATCTAGGCTACGTGGTAGATTGCTACGGTTTGAGGACAGACCCGTCCAAAGTAGATGTTATTGCTAATTTTCCCGTTCCTACTGATGCTAAGCAGGTCAAGCGTTTCCTTGGCATGGCCGGATGGTATCGACGTTTCATTAAAGATTTTTCTAAAATAGCTAAACCTTTATCGCGGCTAACTAGTAAAAAGGTTCTCTTTAAATGGACTCCTGAAGCTGAAGAATCTTTTTCTACTCTTAAAACGGCGTTAATTTCGGCACCAATTTTAAAATGCCCTGACTTTAGTTTACCGTTTTACATCCATACGGATGCTTCCTCTTATGCTATTGGTGGTGTTTTAACCCAGAAGTTTGAAGGCGTTGATCACCCCATTGCTTATTGCAGTCGGACTCTTACCGACCAAGAGGTCAATTATACCGCAACTGAGCGAGAATTACTTGCTGTTATTTATGCTTTGGAGCAGTATCGAGCTTATGTTGAAGGTACTAAGTGTTTTATAGTAACTGACCATGCTTCTTTACAGTGGTTTTATAAACTTAAGAATCCCACTGGACGCCTTAGTAGATGGGCGTGCCGTCTTAGTCAGTTCGTTTTTGAAATTATTCATAGAAAGGGGAAAGATCATGTCGTTCCAGATGCGTTATCTCGTATGAAAATCGACTCTATTGAAATTGATCCTCACCAGATCACCGATCCTTGGTATATTAAACTTTTTGAGGGATGTTCACGTAATCCTAAACTTTTCCCTAATTTTTCTATCACTGAGGGAAAACTGTATCGGTTGACTAAGAATAAATATAACCTTACATCTCAACACGAGTGGAAAATTGTAGTTCCTGCTGAAAAACGTGCGGAGATCATTCAGAAGTATCACGACGAGCCAGCTTCTGGTCATTTTGGCGTAGCTAAGACTCACAAGAAAATATCTAACATGTACTATTGGCCGTCTTTATTTTGCGACGTCAAAAAGTATGTTAACGATTGTGAGATTTGTAACACTTACAAGCCGGTTAATACTGCTCGTCCGGGTTTGATGGGTGATCCCCGACAAGTTACTAAACCATGGGAAGCGATTTCTTGCGATCTTCTAGGACCATTTCCGCCTTCTTACTCGAGAAATCAATATTTATTCGTTGTCTCCGATTATTTTAGCAAATATGTCCTTCTCTTTCCTTTGCGAAGTGCTACGGCCAAGGCTGTGTGTAAATGCCTTGAAAAGGGCGTGTTTTTGGTGCATGGAGTTTGTCGTATCCTATATACAGATAATGGTCCCCAATTCACCTCTAAAGAATTTAGAGATTTGTTAGAATCTGTGGGAGTACCTCACATTTTCTATAATCCTCGTTACCACCCTCAATGTAACCAAACTGAAAGGGTTAATCGGGATATTGTTCGTGCCATTGCTTCTTATGTGCGTTTCGATCACCGCAAATGGGATCAAAACATTCAGGAAATCCAATGTGCCCTCAATACCTCCGTTCATGCAGGAACTAAATTTACTGCTTATTACCTTAATCATGGTAGGGAAATGGTACTCGATGGAGCAACTTATAACTCGGATCAACCTTTTGATGGTCAGGCTGTTACTGTCCATTCTGATAATTACACTTCTGGTTTGCCCAAGTTGCAGAAAATTTTTAAGGACGTTGAATGCCATTTGCAAAAGGCTTATCGTCATAATGTTAAGTATTATAACCTGAGAAAGCGCCCTCTCGAGCTTCAAGAAGGTCAGATAATTTATAAAAGGTGTTTTCCTCTTTCTAACGCTTCCAAATATTTTTCTGCCAAATTATCTCCCAAATTCGAGAAATGTGTATTAGATAAAAAACTGGGTAACGTGGTTTATTCTTTGAAAAGTATGGACGGGAAACCGCTTGGTTCTTTTCACATTAAAGATATTGTCGTGCGGGGTCACAGTGAAGGCGCTTGAAATCCCCTTATTTGGTTTTTGGTTTCAAGTTTGCCATTGTGTTACCTTTTGCGCAATGTTGTTTATTATTGTTAGTTAAGTAAGTCATAACTTTGTTAGTTTTTAGGGTATATTTTATCCGTGTTACATCCGTAGGTCTTGTCGCATTTGTGTAAACCACAAATGATACCAAGGATGGTAACATTTCTGTTTTCTTTATTATGATGGCGTGTCGTCCTGTGTGATGATTTGCTTTTGCCTTTGTTGTGTGTTTTAAGGGATGTTGGATTTCCACTCCTCACACTGTACTTTTAGAAGTCACTGTTTTGCATACTTCAACTTTACATGTAATTTACCCATGTTTGTAGTTTGGTAAATTACGTGCTGGTTTTTGTTTAACCAACCTGTGTTTAGCACTGGTTATGGCTAGAACCTGGATTAGCTCTCTTTTTATGTTATTGGGTCTATGAAACGGTTCTACCTTTTCCATATTCACTCTCGTGAGTTATTTATTAGGTTTCCCTTGATATGACTCAAGCTTTCTTTATCTAAGTTTTGAGTCTTGAGGTGGTTTATCTTAGTATTTTTATTCTAAATTTTATATAAATTTTTATATAAAATTTAGAATTTTTATATAAAATTTAGGTTTATCTTAGTATTTTTATTCTAAATTTTAAATATCTAAATTTTATTCAAAATATTCATTTTGAATAAAATTTTTCTTTCCCAACGAAGACGGTACTGTAACACTGTTTTTTTCACCTATCCTTACGTTAGCAAGCACTTAATTTTAAAGTACTTTTTATAGCGAAATTCTCGCTATAGTCTTGTAGGTTGGACAAGGAACATTAGGTATTAGATGTAGGTAAGAGTTTAGATAGGTTTTACAAAACACACATAGTGTTTTCATATAGCTTTTGATATGGTTTGTGTAGGATAAATGCATGAATATTTCTACCTTTGTTTGGGTCAATTTCCAGTAGTTTAACGAATGTCGGTGATTGTACCACACACTTCGGCATTCGGGCATTCACTTGAATTCACTTTAAAACCTCATTCATAAAGAGTTTTAGCACTTTTCAATAATTAAAGCAAATAAACTTTCTTGTTTACATATCTCACAGCTGTCTTTTCAATTGACAAGTGACAACTGTCAGATGTGACGTTTAGCGTTCCGATTCCCGCTAACTGAATGTTTCGGACCAATTAATTTACACTTTGGTGATAAAATCAAATAAATAAATATCACCTATTTGTTATTTTAATTAAATAAAGTAAATGTTAATGTCTCGCATGCTAGTTAAACGTTGTAATATTAATATTCAGACAAAAGGTAAGTAAGTTCAGGGAGTGCGATTGTCTATGGTGTGTCTTTTGTCGATGGTACTCATTCGAGAGAATTCTAGCAAACTCGGTGGATTTCCGCCATATCACTTTTTCGCCTGTGTCGTGTAGATGCAGGAATTGAATAATATGTGAGCCACGGCTTTTGGCGATTTATAGTGGTTTCGCTATTGATTTAATGATGCGTTGAGCATCCCTTTAAGTGGTGAGTGTTATAATAATACGAATCTAATTATTTGTCCGTTTTTACCAGTGGTATCCAGATTGTAACCTCGTGTCGTATTGTTCTCAGAGCTCCAGCTCATCAATTTATATTTCATCATGTCTTTCATGAGATGATAACCTGTAATAATTAAAGCCCAAATTTGGTAAGTTTCTCAACCTTGTTATAATGTTAGTTGTAAGGAAAACCTCATATTCAATGTTGGACAATTTGGTGACTTTGATTTTTTATTACAGGGCTCCACAGTTTTACCTCAAAATTTCAAGATATAAGTACTTCCAGGTTTACCTCAAGTTTGGTCCAAGGAATACTTCCGAGGTTATGGTTTGAGCTCGTTTCGAGGTAACGTCGTCCGTCCAGCGGCTTGGCTGGTATTTCATGCTAAGATGTCTCATTAAAATCAGCGCGACGAGCACAGGTTAAACCACACCATTACCATGGATTTATAAACTTACCAAGGTATTCCTCAGCCTTCCTTTATTATCATCGCGGCAGTGTTTCTGTAGTATGTACCCGGTGAAGTAAATAACGTTCATATCCAGTACAAAATGGTTATTTGATGACATGTTCAAACTCAACCCGGAGCAGGTCAACAGCCAATAAATGTACCTATAGTCATGTTTCAAATTTATTTAGCTTCAGCGTAACTCTGGTTCATGAGCCAGAATGTATAAATAATTCTATTTTACTATGAATGTCTTGTGTTAAGAGGATAAGTAATAGGTATCTTAGAATAAGTTTTGTGAGTACATATGTGTTCGGTTCTTGACGGTCGGTCGACTTGAGAGATATGGTGACGTTTGAAAACTTATTTCAAATGCGGAACCGGCCTCTTAATCCGTCTGACTAACGGGAAACGAACGGATACGCCCTCACCTTTACTTTTAAGGGTTTATAGTTTAAATCCCTACTTCTTTATATATGGTTTTAATTTTATAATGAACCCAAGGGTATTGTTTTTGTAATAAATGTATGGTCTCACTTTAACCTGTTAAGGGTCCCTGTTAAACCATTTGCCCTTCGTGCGGTTTTAACATTATAATGGGTTCTCTAGGTATTATGTATTAATATAAAATGTGTGACTTCATTTTAACCCTTCGGATTCTTCGTTAAACCATTTATACCCCATGTGGTTTTAAATATTTTTATGACATATTTTCTGCGAATCGTTGTTAACTTGGTATTAGTTATACAATGTGTTAAATAAATGTTTGTTTCAACGTAAATATTGGTTTGATTTATTAAACTCACTTTGTTTCGATCTGTGGACAATTAATCTTTTAATTTTTAACTTTCATTGACATTAACGGCGCCCAAAATCATAATTGTTCCATAGATGACTGAGCCACGCGAATCCACCGAACCCCTTTGCTCTACCGACTAACATTTTCAGTGGGGTAATTTCCATCTATACCCCGGGGTAAAATTTTTCCCATTACACTATACAGTGACGTTATAAAGAAAAACTATCTTTGAAGAAGCGCTAGTAGTTTGAAAACTGTGATACGTGAGCAACATGTTGTATGTGATCTGTGTAATAAGGGGTAGGTATACTTAAATGATGATAAAAGACAAAGACCTCCTTCGATGGCTTAGTTCATATAGAGGGCAAAGGTACTGACATTACTTTGCTAGAAATAAATCTTTCTTTTTTGGTGAATAAAATTGTACTTATGATACTTACCTATATAACATCTATTACAAACATCAATAATTACTTTGATGATTTTTTTAATGTATCTTGACCTTCGCTGATCCAATTTTAAATAAGTGGTAATTTCGCTCTGCACCCACTCTTATTAATTTCTCATTAAATAATAAAACTTGAGACCACTGGCTAGACCAAGCATTAGTCCCAGTCTTTTGAATTAAATCAAATTAATTTCTCAAACAAGTTCTATAATAGTTTTGTAGTTCATCAATTTTCAAAGGAGTGGTTAACTGCACTTAAAATCTTAATCTATAATGTGGCCTAACCCATATTAAAGCTTAATTCTAAGTCTTAGTAGTCCATTACTATGAATAAGTGGAATGTTCCCAAACGAGATTAAGACTTAATCTGAGGCCACCCAGTCTAGATCGGAGAGGGAATGTTAAAGCTTTGACATTAAAGGACCTTTACCGCTATAAAAAGATGAATACAGTTTTAGGTTTTAACTATTCATTTTAAACAAACTGAAATGACTTTCGTCACGATCTCATAAACATTTCCAAGTTTTTTTTATTATTGTTAACATCCGACTACGTATTTTTCTAGAAAAAAAACGATTAACCATCCTTGGTCACGAAAAACAAAAAAGCGAATGCAAAAAAGCGTATGCTTATTTCGAAAAAGTTTTGGCTTGCTAGTGAAACGAGCCGTGTTGAACAAGTTTCATGCAATCTGGGTCAATTAAAAAGCAAAAAATGAAAAAAAAAACCTTTGTCCATTTAACAATAACCATAATACTATCAAATTGGAATTCAGCAACATCATGAAAGTATAAACACGTTTAAAATTTAAATTCTATGTTGCCGCAATCTTATGTAAATGGCTCAATTGAATAAACATATTTTGACTTTGACGTCGTCGTGCGACACATATTACGCGCCCTGTATACTAATGACACTTTTAATTATTGTAACACAAAGGGCCAAGGGCGTACGTTTTGAAAATTACACCCCTTATACGCCATTTAGTTAACACAGCTTGTTGAAATGTTTGCCGCTAGCATATTTATTGTTGTTTGATGTATCTTGTTTATGTAATTACTTTTTTATAAACTTGGTCTTCACCTCCTATGATAATCAAGGCTGAAGGTGAAATCACCCGTATTTCTTGACGATTATTCTTAACAGCTGATTATCTTTTCCTTTAACTGTTGAAACACAAAATGATGAATTTTTGTGTTGGCACAATCCCTGTAGAATCCCTGTAGTTTTGAAAGAATTGTTTGTAAAGTTCAGTCCCCTTCAGACCAAATCCACGCACACGAAGTTGCGGGCAATAGCTAGTCATTAATAAATCTTACTCATATCACTCAAAAATTATTAAAAAACGAGCAAGTGAGATTTAAAAATTACAATGTCTTAGCTTAAAATAATACCGTGACCACGGCAGCTACAAAGCCGAAACGTGCGTCGGGAAAATAGAAAAACAAACCAAATACCAACTAATTACCAACCACTTTCAATAAAAGGATACCTTTAAAAAGTGTCTTATTTCATCTCTAGTGAGTGCGTAAGCTTAAGAGGTGAATAAATCTAAGCTTTATTATCATTATTATCATATCAGCCGCACATCATCCACCGCTAAAAAACATCCCCAAAGGTCTCAATGAAGTTTTTAAGCTTAAGCTATGTTTGTAGGGCCTTTATAATACCTACGTTATTACATTGAATACTACTAAAACAACATAAAAAGTGTTTTCCACCCCTTCAACAGTTCTAGCTTAACAGGACCGAGCAGTTCTAGCTTAACAGAACCGGATATGTTCAGTTTCACGATCATGTTTAACAAAGGAGTTTGAAATTTAGTTTGAGAGCACACGCGGTGTGTTTTGCGAACAAAAACAATGTTGCATCAGCGAATCCCTAAAATTTAATTAAAACTTGCCCGCGATTCTGGGAACTAGTTGTTATCAGATTCCACAACATAATATCATTGGTAATTGGACATCGTTATTTTCTGATTGAATTTTAATAAAGGTTTAACTTTAACACAAGCGTTGGTTAAACATGTTCATCATTGGACGTCCACCACATCTGTGGTATTGTTCTGAAAGTTTTAATTGAATTCAGATTCGAATAATTTACTATCATAATTTAGATTGAATTGAATACTAGTGACAGCTGGTGTTAAAATTAAGAACTAGCTAAATTTTTATCTATTGGAATTTTCCAAATATTTTGATAATTATATAAAAATTATTTACAAGCAAACAGACAGAGTTTCATTGATAAATATCATATATCCACAGTTATCTAGACAAACAAATAATAGTTTGGAAATATGTCTCAAAGGACACATCAGATAAACAATTAGCCAATACGATCTACAAAATACAATCCACTACTGCCATTAACATAATTCAAACAATCGACTGATTCACCACTAATTAGCAATTCAAAGCAAATCAATGGCGGCAATTAACATCAAGATTAAGTATGGACGGATACACTGGTATATTGAAATATAACTATTATACTATGTTAATGACGTCATTAGTGGGTTAGAACATGCGAGGCAATAAGTGTCCGGGCACGAAAACTGCGACGGCGGAGCGGCAGCGGGGCGGCGCGACAGCGGAGCGGCGGCGATGCATTCAACAGTATGGCACAGTATGGAGACGCGCACGAAACGGGCGGTGGCGGCGCGGGGCGACGAGCGATGCACGGGCGGGAGGAGAGCGACGAAAACAAATGAACAAACTAGTTTGATTTGGTAGCCCGCGATCACAGTAGTGTTGTGTTGAAAAATATAATAGTGTCTGTTTGATTACTAGGTAGGTACCTATTTATTCAGTATGGATGTCGGTATCTTGGACATCATTTAAAAAACACAAGATGAGCAAAGGATCCGATTTTGAAACTAGTTAACGCCTATAGACTAATTTTTTTTAACTAAATAACATTTTTAGACATAGGATATATTTCGTCCTTTGAACATTTTTCGGTATTGACAAGAAATTGTTTCCATAGCAACATCACATTTGACACATCAATAGAAAAAAAATAAGAATTTACTTTAGTGGTATACCGTGGTCCTACCAGTAGGTCAAATCGGTAGGTCCACGGGCCCTTAATGGTATTTAGCCCATCTGTCACAACACTACTAGCGCGGCTGACCGACCGCTATGTTTCGTGCCCACGTTCTCATCGCCCCGCCCCGCCGCCGCTCCGCTGCCGCGCCGCCCCGCCACCGCTCGGCCGCCGCCACTTTCGTGTCCGGACACTTGCTCATTAGTTAATAAGTCGGTGCCTAAGATTATTGGGTACTTGATAATTGTATTGCAAACTTAATAATATCTTAGAAAAGAAGACGTTGTATTAAAACGAAATAATGTGTCAAGTTACGAATAGTGTCGAGTTGCGAGTGTGACGAGTTGAGTATGTGACGATTTGCGCGTGTGATGAGTTGCGTATGTGACGAGTTGCGTATGTGACGAGTTTGCGAATGTGACGAGTTGCGTACCTATGTGACGAGTTGCGTATGTGACGAGTTGCGCATGTGATGAGTTGCGCATGTGACGAGTTGCGCATGTGGTGAGTTGCGTATGTGACGAGTTGCGTATGTGACGAGTTGCGAATGTCACGAGTTGCGTACCTATGTGACGAGTTGCGTATGTGACGAGTTGCGCATGTGATGAGTTGCGCATTTGAGGAGTTGCGTATGTGACGAGTTGTGTTTAGTGATGACCTGCATGTGATTTGTTACAGTTACAACATTCCTAATATTTGGTAAGACCGTATTATAGGACAAAATGAGACAATGAAATAGGAATCAAACATTTGCATTTTCTTATTATTCTTAAATACCAATCAAAGTTGACAGTCGGATTGAATTCAATAGAACTCCGTAGGTGTGTTAAAAACAGTCATATAAAAATTGTTTAAAAAACAAAAACCCGACTTCAAAAAACCTGCCTATAAAAAGTAAGAAATAATATTCAAATCTATAATTCATATAACTAGAAAAAATACACCGGCAGTATAATTGGTAGTACATTGGGCCAAAATCCCAAGATTGCGGGTTCGAGTCCCATCTGAGATGTTAGGGGTGAGCCGTTTCTCTCTAGTATATTTTTAAATATTATTAAAATAAAAAATAGCATTGTGAATGGCTGAAACCTAAAAAGTTTATTTTCATTTTCTTCAATATGAATCCTTCTCATAGGCCAATTATTCACTCAATGTTGCGGAAAGCTCACGTCATCGCAATATTACGTACACAAAAATACTTTCGCGAAAGAAATGGAATTGTTTCAGGGAATATATTCCGGAAAGTATTGACGTGTTATTTGCGGGACAAGGGTCGTAGTTAGTTTATTTGGATCCTTTATCGGTTTGAGAAATCCATACAGCGAAATAGAAGGAAAACTATTGCCTTTTGTGTGATATTTCACTTGGCATTTGAATTCCGTTATTTACTAAAAGTCATGAAGATATTGGTAAATATTTTAAGATAAAAACCAAACATCTATTGTTCTTTTGTTTTTGCCAGCAATTTCAAAACAATTGATAACAAGCTTATTATAATTCGTATGTACTATGTAAATATAAGAAGGTAGTGATTAATTATTATCTTGTGTGTTAATTTTGGAACTTAAGAATCGAGAAAATCATAAGATAATCGTTTTAATTAAATCGCGATTAACAAACAAAATCTCCCAACTAATCATAATAACACTAACGCTTTCGTCCTATAATCTTATTACATAAAGTAAAAAAAAAAATATCAGACACCTAAAGTTGCCACACCACATCACCACATAGACCACTTTTGTCTGAACTTAATAACCAACCTTTTGACAAAACCCCGTTCGTCATAAGAGCTGGTAACATTATTTATTGCCATAGCCTACGTTGGGTATTGCCATAATTCAAACGCCCCGATATTTTTGCCGTGTACAATATTTTTTTTATAATACCGATATAACAAACGAGGGGTTGGTCTACGTTCAGCAGTGGACGATGATAGGCTGATGATGATGATGACCAAACGAGGGTGCAGCTATGATGGAAAGTATAATAGCAGCTTTCAAAATGTCACCGGATCGCCATTTGCAAGTTTCAAACTTTTGCTTTTTATGTTAGTCTAGATCTGTCAAATGTGAGATGTACTAGAATAGAAACGAAAATGTCGATATTAGTGATAAATAACACGACAGTTACAGAACATTTCGCTTAAAACTTTCTTATTTTCTCACCTATAGTTGACATCTTTATAACTTAATATTATCCCCGTCAATTGGTAATGCCCTGGAACCTTGTCACATTAACATCCACGTTGACGTGATCCGCAACTAAAAATGTCATGAAACAAGCAAATTTTAATAGGTAATCTAATATATCAATTATTTAATTATTATTTTTAATAAGATAGCGTCTAGGTATATAAAAAAAATAAAATTATTTTAATACGTGTTATGTGTTTTCAGTAGTGGCATTAAACTATGGTTATACCTACAAGATCAAAATGACCATGAAGTCCTATTTTCCGTTTTTTTCCATCCATTTTTATCGAGTGTAATCGGATTCCGAAGCTGAGCTAAATATCCTTGAGGAATCCTTGGAAACTGGACAAGAACCACCTTGCATCTTCCTAAGTCCAACAACCTGTTCCTGGTTGAAAATGGAACTTTCTAAATAGGACAATGTCCGATTCTCAAGTAGAGGCGAAACAGGAAGCTAGAGATGGATGTTTTTTGTGATTTACAGTTTTTATTATTACGTAAAACTATAAATAAAAAAAAACCTTTTATTTATTAATACTTTATATATGTCGCAGGCGTATTGTAACGTATGTTTAGCCGTATAACATAACAACTATCTGTTTTAGAAAACGTATTGTAATACGGCGATTTAACGATATGCCTGATTGACAATGTGATACGTTGTTTAATACGGCGGATCACGTTTAGCCGTTTTGTATCAAAGTTCTATTGTAGAGTGACCGACCACACTAACAAAATGAAACAATGCTTAATTGAAAATAATTTAATTTTAATAAGTATGAAAAAAGGTAGGTTTAAGTAACTTCTAAAGCACCTAGTAAGTAGTAGGAAACGTGTTCAATGCATTCAATGCGGCGTACTTTTGATCAACCGTTTTGAATACGGCGTATCTTTAATCCGCCGCATTACAATATGGCGCCGTTTTCTAAAACAGCTAGTTGCTATGTAATACGGCGAAATATACAATACACCTGCGACATATACATTAGGTCAACATTAAAATACATATAATACGCTTGAAAACGGAAAACATAGGTAGGTGCAGTCAAATTGACCGCTCGCGGACGTTTTAGTGTTAAACTCATGGTATAAAGCATGTAATTTTATACATATTATACGTAACATTTGAACTAACTTAAAATGTGTAAGTAAAATGTGAAAAAAAATATAGGTATTAGTCGTACATTTTTTATGTACATATTTTTTATAGGATTTACAAATACTTATCTGTCGTAATAGTAGGTCAAAATGCGATGAAGCATAAGTCCCCAGTAATTAAGCGAGCAAATGGCGGGACCGTAATAAAACTAATGATTCTTTACTTTATCACGCCGTGCCAGTTTACGGTCCCCCTTATTATTACAGTCCGCAAAGCACTCATTCACTGCACCTATAAACCTTTCATGTTTCATGGACTCGTTCACTGAAGGGAATTCGCAAATGGTATGTATGTTGTTTGTAAAGAAAAAGGCGTATTGTACCTTATAATTCTATGACAAAATGGTGTTCATACCACCTAAACCGTCTGAGGAGCTTGATGGCGCAGTGGTAACGTCTGACCCAGCGATTTCGGAGGTTAAGCAAGTTTCGCAAGCGTCGGTCATGGGATGGGTAACCAAAAATTTATTATCTTGACCTCCTCCATGCTTCGGAAGGCACGTTAAGCAATTGGTCCCGGCTGCATTTGCAGTCGTTAACACCCACCAATTTGCCATTTTAGATATGTCAACATCTATCAGGCATTTTTATTATCCCCACTGTAGGGGCACAGGTCTTCCTAATGGATGAATAAGGAGGATGGGCCATAACCCACGGAAACTTGAAGACGGCTGAACCGATCGAATTGATTCAAACGTTTTAACATGAGGTTTGTTCCCAAGTTGGTCACGTTTTTGAAATTTTGAAATCGGTTCAGTAGTTTTCAAGCAATCTTGAAAATACAGTCGTTTTCGTTACCATTTTATACGAATTCAGACGGATTTTCACCCATTACTTTTTTGTTTAAGAACTGATTTAAATGATTCTTTTTTTGTTTAAAAGAAGACACCTTAAGGATGATACCATAATAATTTCATTGGTATTGGACTTTGGATTTTGAAGATACACGAGGGAACTCCTCAAAATTAAATAGGAACTGTACAGTGATTGAAATATTGGTAGGTTTATGACAATCAAAAACAAGTTAAGTACCTATCTATTGTCAAGGACGTTCTGGACTAGAGTTGAACTGCGAAGGCCCAACGGATCTCTTGTGCAAATTGAGTTACTCGGGGTATAGCATTGAAAAATGTGAAACATTATAACATTTTATTTTATAAAATCATCGCTTACATACCTACCACAAAAAAGTTTAAAATAAAAAAGCTTTTTTAAAAAAGCTTAACCTCCTTCAAAAACCTTAAAAAACAGCTCTATAAAAAGCAAGAAATAATGTTCAAATCGATTAATTAAAACACGTCTATTGAAGTCGGGTGGGGCTTTTAAAATATAAACAATACAGTAAGTAAAAAAATACTTCCGGCTCCACCCGACTTCAATAGACGTGTTTTAATTATTCTTGCTTTTTATAGAGCTGTTTTTAATCCCATTCTTTATCTGCGCGGGTTGTACAATGTACTTTTTTCACCTAACTATGTTTGAAACAAAACTCGACAAAAATGGATTCTCAAAGGAAATTGCTGGTGGCTAAAACTCGATAATAATGAAATCCCAAACAACTTTGTTGCATCACCATCGGAGGAGCGCGGCAACCTTGACTTTGTTCAAAGAAGGTTGTCAAAATAATGACAATATTACAAGCATTTTTGAATAAATTTATTTTAACGAGTAGTGACACATGAAAATAATTGTACTTTTTTTCTGTGCAGGCGAAAAAAATCAGCTGTTCCATACATTATAGTCGAGTCGATGTTGTACTTTTCTATTGAACAGCTGATTTTTTTTTGCGATTCCGTGGTTGTAGGTGTAGCAAAGCTAAATCAAGAGACGAGTTTTAGCGATAATTTTGACATTTTAGAAAATCCTTAGAGAACCTTTGACCAGGATAAGCCTTTTTATTCGGTGTTTGTTTACGCCAGCATCAACCGTCCATTTTATTCTCGCGTAAAAGACTAAACCACAGATATTAGAATCCTATACTAGTACAAAACATAATAAATATTTTTTTTACCCACAATAGTGCTTGGCTTTTACCTCACCTGACTTTAAGTGACGATAAGAAAGTGTAAGCGCACTAAATCAGGAATCCTCATCACTGAGGAACTGCCTATCTTACCTCTAACTGCCGGAACACAAGAATTTTAAATTGATGTTATGGCGTCAGACTTAGATAAGATGGTGGTAGCAAGGCGGACGCCCTACCACCAACTATTTACACACTGTTGAATGATTTAGTCAAATCCTTACTAATATTATAAATGCGAAAGTCCGTTTGTTTGTTTATTTGTTTGTTTGTTACCTCTTCACGTCTTAATTACTGAACCGATCATTATGAAATTTTGTATACACGTTGTCAGGGGTACAGAGAAGGACATAGAGTAGTTTCATCCCAAAAAAATATTGTTGACGAGGGATAGCAAAAAACCTTACCACTCAGACGAAGTCGCAGGCGGCCGCTAGTTAATAATAATTTGTACCTATTTAAGAGTGACTAATAACTCTTTATGCGGCAACTAATACCTAAAACATCGCTTAATTCATGTTGAAATCATTCTAATTGCTATTTATATTTCTAGCATACAGGCAAATGGCTTCCAATACGTCAGCGCAGGCAGCAAAGGTTGCTCTGCACGCTTTACTCTATCCTCAATAATCCCCATTCTCCAGAGTATCTGAAATGTAAGTTTCAATATCTCCGCGACTCACATGATCGTCAACTCCGTTCTGTCAATTCTCTTTCACTTTCTATCCCCCTCTTCCGCTCTGGCTATATGTCAGATTCTTTTGCTCTGCAAGCTTCGCGCCTATGGAATGATCTCCCTGAACCAATCAGAAGATCTCCGAACAAATTTTCTTTAAAAAAAAAAGTGCATAACACTCTCCTGAATGGATTATCCTCATAGTGTGAAAAGTGACGTCATCATGTTTTACTCTTTTTCCTTATAATATTATATATTATTATATGTATGTATGTAGTCTATATTTTTGTAAATATATTGTATGTAGGTATATTATGGGCATATTATATTATTGTGTAGATGTTTATATAGGTATATTAAATATATATATATATCCTGTACCGCATTCGCGAATATCGTTTTGTCCCAAAGGTTGACTGGTAGAGAATGCTACTAGCATTAAGTCCGCCTCTTGTACCATTTAGTATTGTACAATAAAGATATTTAAATAAAAAAAAAAAAAAAAATAAAATTAATAAAATTAGAATACAAAAATAACATCTTAATTAACCAATATACGCGCTGTAATCCGTAAAAAGTGTTTAATTTCTAAAGAATAAGAAAAGTTCATTAATTAAATAATTTAAGGTTGAATGTTTTTTTTAAATAAACAAGCGCTAACTTCGTGAATGCTATATCATTATTTTCGTACATTGTTCACGCTTAAGTCTTCTAAATGCGAGTAACATTTCTATGTTAATTAACTTATAATTATGATGAAACGGTACCCAAGGGACGCCATAATTAAATATATCTCCAAACATTAGAATTGATACAGATTGCTTCGTTATGAACTTAGCTGGCGCTTTACTTTGCATATTCAATTCATGATAATGCATTTTTTGAGAAACAAAGTCTTTTAAAATTTGAGGTTTTATCATTCACAATGCAATTTTTTTATAGTAAATATTATATTAGAAGAACTTCGACTCGTCACTAGGGGATCATTTTCTCAGGCGGGAATCGAACTCGCTACTTTAGGTAATCCGGTCCAATGCTCCACCAACTGAGCTACCGAGTCACTAGTGGCATTGTCGAAACATAATGGTTATTGTTGCTTCATTTCTTTTTCAAGTTCAATTTCTTTATAGTTTTTAAAGAATCTTTATGAAAATAGCTCTAATCCAAATAATGCCATTTTGCAATACAAACAACTTTTGTAGGGTTAATGCAAAATTACAATTGTGGCACCAATAAACACGGTCATTTTACATGAAAATAAAAAAAATCCCAGGTTTTACATCTCAATTTCAAATACTCGAGACATTATAGCTCTCAGCGTGCGTTTTATTCTGAAGCACAAAATTAGAGAAACTTACTGAGCCTCATAAAAAAACGTCAACAAAAAGCGTATTACGGCATAAAGCAAGGAGGGCCCTCCAGCCGAAGCAACGTGAGTACCTCATTAGAAGGATACCGCCATTCAAAGCCTACACGACCAAAGACACAGCAATAATAAACTTTAGCACCCACACACAAAACCCACAATCGCATAAACGGTTAGCCCACCAAACAAACTTTACTTAAAAACATTAAGAATAAATTCTAACGTAAAATTCGAACTATAATGGCGTTATTACCGATTTGCGTGCTCAAAATGGGCCGTGATTCCGTTTCGATTGGTGATTTAGCGTAATTTATATTTAATTATTTCCATAGTAAATGCCTGATATTGTTTCGGAAACTATTTAAATTTAATTGGATAAGTTATTTTTGTTAATGATTTATGTTGCTTTTGGATGCAGAAATAGCGTGATACGGTATTGTGCGGAACCAATTTGTTTGCTAAAGCAATAAATTATTTTAATTGGTATAGGCAGCTCGTAATTAAGTTGACAAATTTAATTTTCCTCAATTTTTTTCTTGTGTATCAATGATTTTTTATATCCTACAAATGTGAAAGCTTTCGAAAGCTAGCTTTGGATGTTGTTACTAAATCATTCAAAAACGGCTGAATAGATTTGGTTCATATTTGGCACATGGGCAGCCTGGATTAAATCAAGGGATACTTTTTATCCCGATCAAGGGTTTCTAGGAATTTCCCGAATGTTCACGCGGACAAAGTCGCGGGTGGAAGCTAGTAAGGTATAAATAAAAACACTATACATCGATTAACGATGCCTCGAGTCGAGTATTATTATTATTAAAATTTACACATTCATTCATGAAATGCGTCGGGAGAATCTCTTAGTGTTAATAAAATATGAATGAGCAAGCAAAACTCTATCCTTGCTCAGAAACTAGAGTCGGTGAAAATATTCAGTCATTTATTTATGAACCGGTGTAGCATTTTAAAAATTCACTTGAAGAATGAAGAAAGTATCATTTTCCCTTCCTTTTCTAGTAATCTACAAAGGAATACTCCTCAGTCAAACTTCGCTTTAAAAGTGGTTCAGAAAAACTAGTATCCGAGCGCGGGAGGTGCCGACACAACTTTGCCATTAGTTAGTTAAGATAGTCTCCGCTTTGTTTTTTATAGTGATAGTTACTGAAAAACTCTCAGATAAACTCTGTTAGGTACTAGTCATTTTCTTAATTAACTCGGAGTTTGGAGTTACTTTATTGGATTTGCTATGAGAAATTCTGGTTCTCTGCGCTTGCTTCCGTAAGTGTTGGAGTGAAATTTAGCTCTGCACTTGGGTGGCTGGTTTTGAAATTAGTTTTATTACCAGCAAGGTGTAAAGTATTGTTATGTGAAATTCCACTTAGCTCGGTACGAGTATCAAAATTTGTTACTACCTACATTATTCGACAAAGTAACTGTTATTATAATGTTTTGATCAGTAGCAAATACAGATTTCGTTATTTGAGCCATATATACTGAAATATCTAGTATTTTGTCGTTAACTTGGCATTCATTGTGTGTGTTGTTTGTAGGTTAACTGTGGAGTTTTATTATATACCCGCTGGAGTTGTGTATAATTTAGTGCTCGTGACTTTCATTTGAAGTGGTAATGATTGTGACAGAAATTAATAATACTTAGTAGGTACTTAGTATTTTTAGTAATACAAATTAGCGCGAAACACTTTATATTCTGTTAACTTCTATGGTCAGTGGAATATTTTTGTCTTATAGAAGAAAATAATCATTGGGATATGAAGGCGTAGCCTTTAGGGTACCAAAAGGTACTAAAAGTATTTGAAATCTAACGACCTGGCGGTTTAGCAATCAAGTGACTAGAGTTAAAAATAATAAAAAAGAGAGATTTTATATTAAATGTATTAAGCCTCGCTGCCTGGATAATAATGATTATAATAATATGCAATATTATACTTTAAATATAGGAATCCTGGCTTTGTTAAGGAAGATAGTTAAGGAATCTGCTTCTGCCATAGATATTAAGTATACATATTGTATTGTAAGAGGAATGATGACGCGCTCCTCATGAAATATAAACATCCTTCGTCACGGGCAGCGGGGAATGACCAGCTTCGCACTCTTGCTGGGCAAAGGTTGCGATATTGTGCTGTGCATATATATGTATGTGAATCGATCGTGTGATAGTGACAATAGAATAGACACTAATTAGTACTTAAGTTAGGTGAAAACGTACTTACATACTTTTTAATAAATTGTTTGATATGCCTATAACTTGTTTCAATATCATAGTTGTTTATTTTTAGGCATTTTACTTCTCTTATTAGATATTTTAGTATGTTACATTGTTATGACAGTATGGTTTATTGGCCTGACCCTTAATTTGATAAATGCGAATTATGCTAGTTGTAGTCTATGAATGTAAATCGTCGGCATTTATTACTGTTCCCGTCCCGGTGATAGTCCCGTTTTATGCTCTTTACGTAATCATGAATATTAAAACGAATGGAAATTTCATCATGGCTCCCGTTTTTAGCTTTTCATTTATCGGTATCCAACGCGAATAGAATTTATTTACAATATTATCTTTTTATACTGTTTGTGAAGTAGTAGCCCATTTATTAGATTTTACAATATTAAATTGGCTGGAGGTTAAGCAAATCTGTAAACAATTGAATTTCAATTATTTTGTAAACTTCATTATAATCCACTGTTTCAAAATATTTATTGACAAACAGCTAAGATAAATATTCGTAGTTGCCTTTGCCCTCTACGAGAACTTTGCTAATTTGTTTTAAATCAAAATTAAATATCTATTTGACTATATTAATAATATACCTACTATAAAATATTATAGACTTAAAACAACTTTTCTTGACATTTAGAAAAATAGACCCTTTTTTACACGGTCTGAATGAATTCTATGAATACAAATTTAGAGCCTCAACTCCGATGTCTAGCCATATTTGACACTCTTTACAAAGCCATGAATATTGAAGCAAATGCAAATTTCAACACTGTTTCAAATAGTTGCTGTTATAAATATTGTGATATTCGTGATATGCGGGAATTTAATTACGTAGCTTACAATTAAAAAAGTTTGTTTTTAAAGACTTTTTGTGGTAGATGCAGCGATTTCAATTCTCCCTTGACCGTCAAAGTGGATTGACTGATAGTCAACTGTAACCCACCACTCTGGCCCAGTGCTGATTAATAGGTGTTACATGCCTTTTGAAGCACAGGAGACCAAGATTATTAAATTTTTGGTTATATTTGCTAGCGATATCTGCAACCGCCGCAATCACGGGCCTTCCATTATCCTAAGTCAGTGCATCAAAATTAGATATTATTAGTTTAGATGAGGTACTTATTACAGTGCAGTGCGATGCACGCTCGGAAACGGTCGTACACATTGCATAAGTGAGAGTTATTTAAATTCACGTTTCGCGCGGCAGTAGCCGCTGCGCGTAATACACTATGAGCTCCCAGCAAATAATAGTGAACGAAGTTTTGGCTTTCATTCAGAATGCCATCGACACCATGGACGAAGTCAGCATCGTGCAAATTTGCAAATCTAACTTCAACGAAGCTGAGGTTTGTAGCAGCAAGGCGCTGCTGTTCCAGAGCATCGGGAAGGCCGATGAGATGCCATCTCGCCGGAGGGATGGAGGTGAGAAGAGTCTCCAGGACATTATCACCTGTCTGAAGGAGAACGACCCTGACGACGTGCCAACATTCGTGGCGAAGGAGCTGCACAAGCTGCCCCCCGTCACATTCGACCACGTCGACGTCACCAGGCTGCTAAAGGACATCATCTCCCTAAAAGCGAGCCTGGCAGAAGTGCAAAGTAAGCTAGAAGCCTCGGATAACACCATCAGTGAATTGCGAGCCCAAGTTGTATTGTTACGCAATACGGCTTCGGTAAGTAGGTCACCCGAGGTTTCGCCGGCGCCGCCGAGTGCGATGCACCGCGCCCCGCCGCGCGCGATCCGCCGCGCCCCGCCGCCCGCTCCTCCGCCCCGACGGAGACGTCACGCGTGTGTACGTCGACCCCTCAACGTGCGTACGCTGCAGTCACCGCTGCAAACCGACCCGCTGTCCAACAACTCCAGCGGGATACAAATGAGGGAGAAAAACAACGCCGGCCGGTCTCTAAACCTGTGCAGTCAGTTCCAAGGAGACTGGATGAAGAGTGCGACAAGGACGGCTTCAAGAAGGTGGAAAGGAAGAGGAAGCCCACTCGCCGTAACCTATGTGGCACCGCCCCGACCGGACATAACCACCTACTTCGTCCGGCCATCCCGACAACGCTGCTGTACGTGTCCCGCCTGCACTACACTACGAAACCTGATGATATTGTAGAGTACATCAGAGTGAAGACCAAATTCTGTCTGAGGGTCGAGCGGTTGGAGTCCCGCCACAATGTAAACTTCAATTCATTTGTGGTAAGGGCACCGACCGAACATCTATCGACCTTCATGAAAGAAGATTTTTGGCCGAAGGGTGTTTTGTTCCGACGGTTTCGCGGTCGGATACCGGACACTGCATTGCGCAACACGCCGCCGCCATCAATGCGTGTAAAATAGTTGTAAAAATGTAATTTAAATATAATGTATGTATGTTAGTCTGTAAGGTATATATTGTATGGGCCTAGTTGCCTGAATTAAATAAATAAATAAAAAAAAAAAAAATTACATCATGGGCGTATTTGAGGAGGGGTGGGGGGGGGGGGGCATACTTAGTAAAATCCTTTTTTCTGTCAAGCGTTTTTGTCGGTCGGTATGCACTTAAAAGTTGGCCTCGACTGGCCTGGCTACGCCCTATGTGTTTAGAATATAGAAATACTTACCAATATCATAACTTTTATTCTGATTTCCAGTTAAGTATAAGTACATAATATAATGATTTTGTTTAAATGAGATACAAGGACAGTTTCAAATAGTATCACAACTAAACATAATGTTTTTGCTATATTTACCTATCCCGTTACTGAACCTGAAACTTTTTACATTAGTCAGCACGCTAATGGGTCTCACAAGTCACAAAAATAGTAACCATGTTAATGCAAATTGAAGAGGTAACGTTCGCATTTTCCACAAAAATTACAAAGGCTAAGGATCTAAAAATAACTTGACACCAAATTGAACTTCCTAAATGTCGCAAGAAATGGGCAACATGATGTTTATCAATATTCTTATTACCTGTGTTATTGTATTTTAGGATACTTTTTTTCTTGAACATATTCTATACAAATATCTTAAGCATAAATTAGAAATATACAAACATTATTTAAAATAATTACGAGTAAATTGCTAAGTAGCAAATTAACTAATAAGCAATTTAGTTATTTTGAATAATTTCAATTTTCTATCTACTGTTCACTGATAACAATATGCTAAAAGTCGCCATGTTTTTTTTAAGTTAGAGGTCTTTTTATGAAATGCATGTCGTACCAAAAAACTTTCAGTGAATAAATAGAAATGGAAAAATACTTTTTCCGAATGAGCCCTATAATTTTGCGTTGTAGATTTTTGGCAGTGACCACAACGCTTTGCGAGCGATTTTTTTCGTTAAATAAGCGATTTCGGTCTTTGAGCTTAATATATACACCTTTCCTAAAGTTTATTTAAATTCCATGAACAGTTATAACTCTCTATATAGCTTTATGTATAACCACTTTAATCTCCACAATCCATAGTCTCCATTAAAATATGACTACCTAAGTTAGCCTGTACGAACGAGATTACTTCATGGAACACTCAAGTAGAGCTCATTCGCCAACACCTGCGAGGCTCTCGTTAAACATTCTGCCTCTACGTTGTCTTATATTGCATATTTTATTGGCAATAAAACGATTCGCAGACTGTACATTACCTGCTACAATATTGGGGAAGGATACACTAGGTAAATTGTGTATTAGAATTGAGGTTGTACTAGGCTTGAGTGCCAGGCAGGTGTCGAATTTTTAATAGTTTTGTTCATTTGTTCTTTGCACGAAAATATTCTTCAGTAGGGCAAGAAAACCTATCAGATGTTCCTACGCTTTTCGCAATCGGCGAGTGGGTGTTGATTTTAAGCGTGAGGAAAAGCTAAGTACGGAATATTGCGGAACCGAATGGTCAAATATGGTTTATCCCTAAAAAGTCAAAATCTAGTTGCAAAAGTAAAAATTATTTGTTGATTATTTGTATAAGAGCCTATCAAAAATCTCTTAAAAAGATCGACGAAGAAATTGATACAAAGAAGACAATTCTTGGTGCTAGAAATTGCATAAAGAGAAAAAATGCTATACGGACAATAAAGTTCATTTACAATTTTTATTTCCACTACGTAATTAGAATCCGTGTCATAGTCATTCAATAGGCGAATCTTTTGAGTACGTAATTTTACTCACAAAAGGTAGGTTATTAAAAAACATCCATAACCGTATTGCGTTCACTTACTCATAAAACAAAACACAACAGCCTTTTTTTAAAGAGATTGTGCTTCAAATATTTCGTCCCTCAGCGCAATTTACGGCGTACCTATCTCCATATTTTACTGCGAATAAATTTTTATTGATGCGGCATATACTTCTGGCACTAAACGCGAGACAAAACGACAGTATCACACCTACGCTTAACTTGATAGGCTCTACGCGTATCGCGCTTTTACGAGGCAAGCCTGTAAATGCCATTGTATTTTTTATATTGTTCTCATATGATAACGAGTTTATAGTATATAGGCCATCATTGGAAATGGTTTAAGAATCCATTAACACATAACGTCCTGGTTTTGCGGTTCCGCGTTCAGCTTATAATAATTGTTTGTTTTTGCAGTTAGGATGGAGTTCCTACTGCTGGACTGTTTACATCGAAAAACGCAGCTGCCATTTTCTGATTCACAAGCTATTATAAATTGTCTTTTAGGACAACCCTAAGTTAAAAGGTTGTGCTATTTTAATTTGCTGTACGCCGTACATTTACTTAAACACACCTGCATTTTTTGAACTTTAGCCAGACAAATTTATGCACATATAACTGCTCAAAACAGTCTGACAATAATTTCTCATTTGAAACAGAAACATGGCTCTGCTCAGCCTATTAACAAAGCAGCCAATCAGGCTGATTACTGTGATGGATTAAATCGACATATTCAACTGAATAGATAGTGGTTAGAGCCAGAGCAGACGGGATACTTTTAGCATCGGTAATCGAGCTTCTTTTCGAAAGCTAGATGCAGCGACCAAACGCTCTACACCGAATACGTATTACAACGATCGCAGCAATCGAGTTGCTCAATACAGCGACTGAATGCTACAAAGCGCTCACGTTTGAACGCTGGTGACAGATACTTTTTCATACCTTTTTAAGGAGCATCCGGCTAGCGAAACAAACAACAAGGATAAAAAAATAATCTCTTGAGAAAGAGAGACACAAAACGCATAACACCACAAAATGCAAAATAAATGACTCCTAAAATATACTATTTAAAATCTTTAGTTGCTTTGTAACGTAAACTAGATAGAATGTGTTAAAAATTCAACTCGGTAATATGCAATCTATTGGATAAATAAATAGAGTCTAAAATTAAACGCAACTTCGTTTTCTTTTTTATCGAAAAAAAAACAATATTTTATGTTTTCTCGACCATATAATGTAATATTTTATTTATATATTTATTTATGTTTAATTTTTATTAAGGACATTACAATATACTATTTAAAAATGCAATCTAAGATTGGCGCTTTGCTTTATACTCTCTCTAAATACCGCGACTGAAAAACGCGAAGTTAATCATTGCAGTCGCTAAAACACTAATCGTCGATGCTAAAAGTGTCCCGTCTGCTGTGGCCCTTAGTGCCGGGGGCACGAGCTCAAGCGAATATTGGGTTATGGATACTGTATCATTTAACTTGTTGTTGGTTCGCAAATCGCAATTTATATAACTAAAATAAACTATTTAGAATGTGATTAAACGGCATATATCTAACCGCACTGTTGTTGAGATTGTTCACAAAATAGTTACTGAGATTAACAATAATTGTGAAACAACAGTTTGCTGAGAAAGTATTACGTAAAAAAAACACGACTTTTTTTTATTCGAAGTATGTACGTTTTGGTTGGTGGGTAGGGCTTATTTCAAGTCTGCCTGAAGTTACCACCTGTAAGATTCTGACGCTAAAACAACAATTAAAAATTGTTTTGTTCTGGCAGTTAGAGATAAGATAGCCAGTTCCTCAGCGGCGAGGATTCTCTGGGTGTAGTGCTATCGTCACTTCACATCAAGTGAGGTAAAGTCAAGCACTATCCCGATGTGGATAAAAAAAGTTTTAATGTTTTTAAAGACTCTAAAAAACAACGCAAAACAACAGTCCAGAAAAGTCTAACTCCATTTTATCCGTGTTGTTTGAGTTCCAGACTCCAGTCCATTTGCATTAAAGCTCGCTCTCAGCTGAGGCAGATTCTACACCGTTATTTAATGAACTTAAACAACCCCAGCCGTGTGTGCTCCCAGCTCCTTTTATGCTTTGAAAATATGTTTCTGAAGGTAAGAAAACTTAAATTATTTTACTTAGATAAGGATGAAGGATACAGGTAAGTGTGTCATTACAAAAAACAATATTTTGAAGTAGATTGTTGAATTGACTACGAAACTCTAAAAACGGATTCGACAGTTGCAGGTACTGTCTCTTTTAAAATCCGAGATAGGTAACTCTACTTAGTTAAGTTCAACACCTGAAAATATTCCTTACTCAACCATCCGTAATGCAACAAACACAAATACTTTTTTAACGCATCCAAGGCCTTACGCAAATGAACGCAATGAATATGAGATGTCGCGATCCCATTACTCTGAGTAAGAAAACAGCCATTTTGAATGCTGGCACGTGAATCCTGAGAGATAAATGCATTTAGTTAGCGCAATGCAGCGTCCCAAGAGTCGTGAGTGATCCTAGTTTTTCGAGAAAGTTCTCAGCCATTTATGGCAGCGAACGTTTTGACTTAGCATGAATCTTCTCCCAAATTATTTAAGTTAACCCCTTGTTTAACGTCATCATCATCATCATCATAATCATATCAGCCGAACGACACCCACTGCTGAGGCATAGGCCTCCCCCAAGGATCTCCACGACGATCGGTTCTGCGTTGCCCGCATCCAGCGGCTTCCCACGACCGTGAAGAAAATGTTTCCTTCGACATTATTCCTTACTCCTTCAATTGTTTTAACTATAAGTATAAAACACTTTTTGTACCAGCAGTCGTAGCCTGACGAACCCGATAAAACTATTAAACAGTCACTTAAGCAGAAAAAAGCGATTAACCTTGGAATGAGAGATAACCGACTGGAAAATCGTCTGAATACCTTCATTATGGCATTCTAATTGTTTTTTCAAAAGTCTCATAAAATTTCGTGTCTGCGTCGTAAGCAAGGTCTAAGGTCAAAACTAGTTTATTTTGTAAAACTCAGCTTGTGGGGCAAATGTATCAAATACATTACATAGTAGTTACTTGTTTTTTTAATAGTTGTTTTTTTAACACGTTTTTATAAATTTGCTTTCTCGTTTGTGTGTGTGTTCGTTCGTTCGTTTGTTTCTCCGCAAAGTTTGTGAACGATTTTGTACTAGCTTCTCGATGAGCTAGAAACTTGAAACTTTGAACGTAGGTCAGAACTGGAAGGCAATTTGAGCTGATCTGATGATGGATCCGGAAAAAGGCCACAGGATCTCTCTGATGAAACCATACAACCCCATCGTGTTTGGGCTCGTTAGAATCGTCTTGACGAGTAATCTAATGGGAGACGAGATCCAAGTCTGATGATGAAGCTGAAATGCCATGCCATTGGAACTCAATATTGAAACTGTGTAACCCCATCAAATTTGGGCTTATTTGAATCGTCTTGACGAGTTCTTTGTTGGGAAATAGTTTCCAGGGTCTGATGATGGAGACGGAAGAAGGACACAGGAACTCTTAAATAAAACCACGCTACCCAATCGAAATTGGGCTCGTTTGAATCGTTTTGACGAGTTCTTTGTTGGGAAATAGTTTCCAGGGTCTGATGATGGAGACGGAAGAAGGACACAGGAACTCTTTAATAAAACCACGCTACCCAATCGAGATTGGGCTCGTTTGAATCGTCTTGACGAGTACTTTGTTGGGAAATAGTGTCCGAGGATCTGATGATGGAGCCGGAGGAAGGCCATAGGAACTCTATAATAAAACCATGCAACTCCATCGAGTTTGGGCTCGTTTAAATCGTCTTGACGAGTTCTTTGTTGGGAAATAGTTTCCAGGGTCTGATGATGGAGCCGGAAGAAGGACACAGGAACTCTGTTCATAATAAAACCACGCTACCCCATCGAGATTGGGCTCGTTGGAATTGTCTTGACGAGTACTTTGTTGGGAAATACTGTCTGAGGATCTGATGATGGAGCTGGAGGAAGGCCATTGGAACTCTATAATAAAACCATGCATCTCCATCGAGTTTGGGCTCGTTCGAATCGTCTTGGCGAGTGCTCCGGTAGGAGATGGTATATTTTTTTTAGTGTTAGCTCGTTAACTAAAAAGCAGAAAATAATAATTTACTGAAAAAAAAAACTTTTTTTAAAACACGTTTTTGAAACCGACTAAATTAAAAAAAAAATCGGACTAAAAAACATTAAAACGGACTAAAAAGTAAAAAATAAATTCTTCTGTAAATATTTATAACCAACCCTACCTACAGAAATTTTAAACCTAAAAACGTGGGGCGCATGCTCAAGACAATATGAATGATAAATTTTCCAAAATGCGCCCCACGTTTTTAGGTTTAAAATTTCTGTAGGCAGGGTTGGTTATAAATATTTACAGAAGAATATTTTTTTTACTTTTTAGTCCGTTTTAATGTTTTTCAGTCCGATTTTTTTAAATAATTTAGTCAGTTTCAAAAACGTGTTTTAAAAAAAGTTTTTTCAGACATACCGACTAAGTATGAGCTTCAGCAGGTAAAAAACGGCTGATATTTGCGAAATATTAAGCTTTAAAATGCATTTTTTTAATAAAGTGAAAGAAACCCACCAAGAAAAAGGTTGCGTGCTGAATTTTTTCACTTATCCAAATACGTGAAAAATATCAGGATAGTAGTACATTATGATGAAGTTAAAAAGAAATCTATCACTGCTTGGCTTTTCAAGTCGACAAGTAATGGTTTACGAACACAGGTATTAAACGCGTTTAAAGTAAACATACTAAGGTGTTGAACACCTACCTTTTCCTGACGTTTGAGGGTAGTGTTCAACACCTATGTTTAGTTTAAACGTGTTTAATACTTGTGTTCGTTATCTAGTAAAATGCAACGCGAAAGTTTAAAGGTGTATATGACGAGTAATGGTCAATTAAATTTTAATATTGAAAAAGTTTTCGTAGATACAAATTTCATTGCATAGTTAAATATTATACTTAAGTTACAGTATAATATAATAATAAGCAAATATAAGTTTAAAGCCACATGGTAATGGTATAAGGTTTGTACGACTATACTGCGCGTGGCCCGACACGCACTTGGCCGGTTTTACAATTGAAAATGGTTATCAGATGCAAATCGCCTGAGACGTATTTTTGGCCATATCTTCGTGGATTTTGAGAGGATCGAAATGAAAATAGTACCAAAAGTTGAGGAATTTATCGAGACACGTGTGAACGTTTGAATTTTGAAAATCTATCGGTAACTTTTTTTGGAAATTTGCAAAATTCCGAAAATTCCGGGTTTTTTGGGGGATGTTTGTTTACTAAATTGTAAATATTTCGGAAAAAAACCGACTTAAGAAAAAATAAAAAAAAGTCCTAGGGTTATTAGTTCAGCTATCAAATGGCGAAATAATTTTAAAAATCGGTTTATAATTGTGACCTGTAGGTGGTCCCTTTATATTTGGAACTGTAGAAAAACGGCTGTTTCCGTTCATAAAAAGTGATGTAGCTTCTATGATTATTGACCGATCGTCATGGTAATAGTGTTAAAAGATGCAGAAGCAGACGAGAAGTGCATTCGTTAGAATTTTGAAAATTGGTTAATATTATTTCGGCTGCGTCGAGGCAGTCAGCGGGCGCTTTTGTGCGCTTTGTCACAACACAATCGTAAAAGTAAATAGGTACTACCTAGGTATCTTTAAAAATATAATAGGTTTCTGCATTTGATTTGATTTTGGTTTTTCGTAAATTTTTGTGTTCATTTTCAATGCTCCGATTCTTGCGGGGACTGTAAAATCTGTGAATTTTTTACATAATAAATTCCGATAAAGTAACGAACTTCATTTTGTAGCAAACTTTGACACTTTGACACCAAAAGAGTATGTCTCAAAGTGTTCTTATCCAACTTAAAATTACAAGCCAGGTGATTATTCCAGCTGCCTCAAATTTTAATCAAAATTTACTTATCTTGGTGAAGATGTCACTAAGATTGATTTTAATTGAATTTGTTTCAAAGTAATCACGTCTTTCATCTTGGCAAACAATCAATTTAAAATGTTAGCAATTTGGTGCGCTTTTGTGTGCGCTTTTGTTTTATATTGATTTGATAAAACAAATTTATTAATTTTTCTTCCAACTATGCTTTAATTTCATCACAATCACACTAAAAACTCAGTACAAAGCGAGTCTTTATTTCTCTAGAGCAATAAAAATGTATGAAATTTCATTGTTGCACAGTTTTTTTATCGCACCAAAAGGTGCCATTCTCAATGGATTAACTCTATTCAGCCAGCCGATATCAATACTTTTTTTTACGAACGTGTATTATTCGTTTCTATCCTACTTGTTCCAAATTTAAAAAATTATTGCTGCTAAGTCTGATTTAAAAATGAAAGAAATTTAAAAAAGTGATTTGGCGGGTACTTTGTTAATTTTGCTTGACAATATTTTTGGAAACGATAAAGTGTGATACTATCTGATTTTGAGTGCTTCGGCTTCGAATTAAAATGGAATCATCTAGCGACACATTAACTCCGGAAAACATTCTAAATGAAGCCGACAATGCTATATTAAATGAAACTCTTTGATAGGAGTTTCTTTTATCTACTATTCCTATAGGTAATAGTAGAAAGAAAAGCAGATTATGCACCTCGCCTTAAGTAATAATTACTTTGTGCTCGATGCAATAATCTACTATTAAAGTTCACTCCTCACATAATAACTACTACAAGTATTTTATTGACCGAGCGAGCACGAAGTGCGAGCGAAGCGTCTCTGCTTCAGCTTGGGCAAAAATTATTTCGTGTGTCTGTATGTTCTCTTCTACAGGTCGCATTTCTTAACCGATTTTCGTGAAAATTTGTGAGCAGGTTCGAGAATTATATAGATTTTTTTTGTCGAGCCAGATTTTTTTAATTTTTCAAAATGGAAAGCCGCAACTTTCCAGCACTGTCTGTTCTCCTCTACACGTCGCATTTCTCAACCGATTCTCCTGAAAATTTTGTGAGCAGGTTTGAAAATAATATAGAATTTTTTGTCACGTCACTTTTTCGATTTTTTTTTAAATGGCGGAGATATGTAAAGAAAACATATTGCAGTCCAGCTTTCCGGCTCTGTCTTTTCTCCTCTACAGGTCGCATTTCTTAACCGAATTTCGTGAAATTTTGTGGGCAGGTTAGAAAATCATATAGATTTTTTTTAGTTGAGACAGTTTTTCTAAATTTTTCGTAATGGCGGAGATATGTATGAAAAATATATTTCAGTCCGGCTTTCTGGCGCTGGATGTTCTCCTCTACAGGTCGCATTTCTCAACCGATTCTCGTCAAATTTTGTATGCAAGTTTGAAAATAAAATATTTTTTTTTTGTCACGCCACTTTTTCGATTTTTTCAAAATGGCGGAGATATGTAAAAAAAAACAAATTGCAGTCCAGCTTTCCGGCTCTGTCTTTTCTCCTCTACAGGTTGCATTTCTCACCTGAATTTCGTGAAATTTTGTGGGCAGGTTCAAAAATTATATACATTTTTTAAGTTACGACAGTTTTTCTAAATTTTTCGTAATGGCGGAGATATGTAAGAAAAATGTATTTCAGTCCGGCTTTCTGGCGCTGGATGTTCTCCTCTACAGGTCGCATTTCTTAACCGATTATCGTCAAATTTTGTGAGCAGGTTCAAAAATTACGTTGTTTTTTTTTGTCACGCCAGTTTATTGAAATTTTTCATAATGACGGAGAAATGTAAAAAAAACATATTTCAGTCCGACTTTCCAGCTGTCCATTTTCCTCTACAGGTCGCATTTTTCAACAGATTCTCGTGAAATTTTGTGAGCAGGTTTGATGATTATATAGAATTTTTTAGTAAAGCCAGTTTTTCTATATTTACCAAAAATCACCATTTCGGAAAATGATCAAAATTAGAAGCACCATCTAGCTGCGAATATACCTACCAAATAATACCAAATATCACGCAGGTACCTACTACGTGCTTTGAAAAGCTCGTGAACAGTGTGGGGAAAAAGGGGTGGTGACATCTTTTAGATTATTTTTTAAAAAACATACAACTTGAGCTACTTTTTAACGCGAGGTCTACAGCTCACGGAGCCACTAGTTATGTATTACTTCAACTTATACCACACCTATCACAACACAATTGCTTATGTGTACATACGTAAAGTAATTATTATATCAATATTAACAAAACATGGAATCATTCACATCTCGGCCCTTATCTAATACAATCAACCAATAAATTTATAAGAAACACAATGCTTAGCTCTCGCAAAGATTATTTTTTAGGTTTTTGTAAAGGAAGGATACAAATCCCAGAAGTGGTAGAAAATCTTTAAAAATTTAGTGCTGTTTTAGCAGCAAGATGTATTGTTACTAGCGAGAAGGAATGCTTCGTACAAGGTGTCTGCTCGGGGGCTGCAGTTCGAGCATGCAACTTTGGAACTTGTGTGTGTATACTCAGCAGGAAACCAAACTTCGAGAGCGTGAATCAGATTTCCTTGGTGCCACTAAAGACTCGTGTTTCTATGTTTAGAATTGCACTAGGTATACTGTGATCCTGCATTTTGATGAAAGATTTAAATCTAATGTCATCCACATTACACCTTCGCGATGTGGAAACGCGACGCTTTGAGAGTCAATGCATACGTTGCTGAAACTTAAGGCGCTAAGAAGGGTCAAATCCCAATATTCAATTCAAATTATTGAAAGATTACGCGCGTGAAGCTATCATGGAAAAAATATATAATGTACTTGGAATAATACACAATAGATTTAATTGAAAGCATTTGTAAAAATGTTACCACCTTTGATGCAAAAAAATATTCCGTGGACCCTGTTTCTGGTCCTATTTGCAAAATTTCTCGGAAACAGAACATTCGTTAATGTTAAAACCAACTAATAAAAATCGGCGATGTTAATACCTTCAATCTTAATTGATCAATTTTTTTTAACTAACTTGAAAGCGAAGAAATTTAATAAAAACATGTAAAAATTGAGAATTCGGTGCTAGTTCTCAACGCAACCGCCGCGTTGGAACGCGTACTGATTTGAACCCTAAGTGAGTAGAGTTACGTTCGATTTCACACCATCACGGATCGACCCGCTCGTATTGAGGCATGTTAAGGCCTTAAAATATCGCGAGGCTACCTTCGCGACTTATCGTTCAATGCGATTATTTGATGAGCAATGTCAAGTGCAATGTCAATACACGGCATAAAGAGGTAGGTAGTGACTCTGAAAAAAATAACACCAATAGTTCGTCATTATAGCAGAGAAATTGCAAAAATCAGACGGATTTGACATCACTTTTGCCTTTGACATGAATTGCAATTACTTGTTCGATTCTCTTCGATCCTAAAGATGAAAGGGATGACAAGAGGTCTCATTTCCTCATTTTTCCACGTTTCCTTTTTATTTACGTGCCCCTGTTTACATCGCTCGCCCAGAACCATTTCCCTTTGTCGCCTGTCGCTTTAAAAGTTCGACATATTCCGGGGATTTGCAACGTTTGATTAATTACCTACAAGTTGAAGTTAGCTTCGGGTACTTATTCATTTTAATCAGGGGTCGTCAATATAGGGAAAACTTTATTATAATGTGAAAATTAGAACAAAACTAGCGGCCGCCCGCAACTTCATCCGCGTGGACCTCAGGGAACCCTTGACCAGGATAAAAATAGCTAACAATGTTAATCCAGATCCTAATCTGTCTACCAACCAAATTTGGTCTAAATCCGTTAAGCCGCTTAGGCATGAAGAGGTAACAAACACACACAACTTTTCCATTTATAATTTTACTAGCTGTCGCCCGCGACTTTATCCGCGTGGGCAACTGAACACTAAAAGCAACTTTTTCAAAATTTTAGTATACACATACATTTATGTGCGGGACATTTCCCGCATATCGCAGCAAAGTCATAATATTTTATATAAGTAAGTACCTTTTTACTTAAGCAACGTTTCAGCTATCAACCAAAAGCTCAACAGCCGGATACTCATATTATCAAATACATAAGGCATTCCCTAAAGAAGATTTCAAGAGGCTGGTTTGTCGGATAAATGGTAACAGGCTCATAGCGAGCCGTCATTAGTATTCCACTCCGCTTTAAGGTTTTATTATCGCGCTTTGCGTCTCGCCAGGCGTCACTCGCCTTTTACGACTGCAATTCACAACGAGACATATGTAAGCGGTAGAAGCCATAAATCTTGGGCAAACTCATATCTTTACTTATCCACGTGAAAGTGAACTTTATCAACCTATGAATAAGGACTGAGGCGGTTGGTAGAGAGGATGTTGTAAGTGGGTACGCGTGAGTTTCTCGTCCGTATGCGTGCGACGTTATGCCCGAGTTTCTGGTTTTGTCTCCATTTTGAAGGGTTGTTTTGAGTAGGTAGAAATAACATTGCACATCTTTGTGCGGTGTATTCAGCAGAGTAGTTAGATAACCTAAGTAATATTTTTGTAGTTATTTATGCAACTGTACTATAAAACCTAATTATGGACAGTTCCACACAAGACTTTTTCTACACCCATGATAATGTATCCTCAATAAAGGGCTTTGACTTTGATTTTGGCTTTACATTCCTCCTCGTCATTATATCATCCAAACGAGTGTTATAATGTTGTACTGAATTTCATAGTGTAACACTTCGGGCGTAGGCGTGGGGAGGGGGATCCTCTCGCTTGGATATTGTAATGTTGGCAATAAGCTAACCGTTTCAGAACCCTTTATAGAGATAAAGAATATATTAAATAGATTATTATAAAACATTTGATTGTGTCTGTACCTAATGTGCGTTCGGTGTGACATAAATAAGATCTCAGTCGTGTTTGAAATATCTGTAATCATACAAACTAGTGACAGAAGCTTACAATAATGCTCCGATTCATATTTCATCTATTTCAAACTTAAGATTTTGAAAACATAAAGGTACCTAGGTATTTGGTGAATAGAAAGTTTGTGTGAACTAATCTTTGATTTCCAAGTTCACACAAACATTATTATTGTTCCTTAATTATAGAGTTAACGAAAGGAATAAAGTTGCATTAGCCTCCAAATCAAAACAAAAGACAACGCGAAAGTCTCATCGAAACACAGTAAATCACTCTTTGCTTATGTTTTTACGGTTTAGAATCCTGCAGCAATTTCTTGGGAATAAAAATTCCCAGCGCTTAGGATGGTTTGAAGATACAGGTTTGATTTATTAAGCCTCGGGGAACAAAAGCGATCAGATTTAATAGTCCAGCCATTCTTTCCCCGGATTATCAAGGAAAATATTTAATAGCGACAGTTCGTTAATCTTCAATATCATTAATATCAATATGCCGCTTTCATGAAGCCAGGTTATTTAACTGATACAAGGAGCAACCGTCTTAATTATGGCATGATTGAAGATAAGAAATTAAGATTTTCATTTTAGGACGCCTCTCATAAGTTGATCTTTCCCGATATGCATTTATTTTGGTTACTTTGGTCGGTGGTGACACTTTGGCTTTTATTTTCTCCTGATTAATAATTCATAAAATAAATTGTATAAAGAATTTGTATATTTACGTACCTACCGCATTATAAAATGTGATTTAGAAAATTTTAATTAGTCTTAACAATTTTCTTTAATAATATTTCCCTGTTATAACAATAATAAAGACCTGGCTTGTATTTTTTGTAAAAGACGAAGGTTACTCCCGACACGATCGAGAATCTGAAATCGAATTGGTATCGAGTTAACGTCAAAAACGTACAATGGAAACCAAGGCAACCGATTTCAATGAATACACCAAAATAATCGATTTTTGACATATTTTTTTATCCTGATGTCAACTCGATCTTATTGATTCCCATCGAGAGTACGAGAACTGATTTTAAAACAGTAAAATTTTTTTTTTATAGTCACAACATTTTGATATTGATCAAATCAGGAAATGAATTCCCTTTAACAAACGAATACAATGGAGTTCCTCGTGAAATATTCACGGTCGCAACGCGTGCGCCCGATGTTTGCTATTCAAAGGCACAAATGAAAATTCTACTGTTTGCAAACAAATGCTTTTAATTTGTCCTTCTCATTTTTAGATTTATGGTTATTAAAATAGTCACATTTAAGAACCTAAATATTATAAACAGCGTTCAAGTCAGTTTAAGTATAGAAACACAGAAAAATTATATAAAACACTAACTGTCTTATTCAGAGTGCGTTCGTTAAACTAGGGCCAAAGTTAACATGGCGTTAGACTGCGAACTAACGCCATTTTAGCGCAAATCGTATTCAGAGTGACAGTTTAACGTTTAGTCCTACCGTTTAAGGATTAAAAGGTGCATTGTGATTGGTTTACAAGCACTAAAACAAGGTTTTGTTAGAACAGTCTTGCACCCCAGTTTTGTGAAACATCTCTGAATAAGACAGTAAATGACAATCAAGTAGGTACCTAGTGTTGGCGGCCGGGGCTACAATCACAGAATAGATAATAGTACTCTACAATGCCTAATTGATTAATTATTTCCAATTTTAAGCCTTTTATTCAAACTTAACAGCTATTAGCTAGATTTTATAATCTATCTAATATTACATTTCATAATTATTATTATTAATTTTTTTTCTCGCAAAATATTACTTTTTACTGACTTTCACGATTTGTATGTATCGTGAGTCCCATCGGCAGTCTCAGAGGTGATTCAACTGGGAGGGTCGTAATGAATATTAATGTTATTATTATATTTCCATGGTTCCTGTTTACAGACTGCCAGCTGTTGTGCTGGGACTTTGTCACAACAACTATTGGCAGTCTTATCTTGACGTTACCGCCCTTGGTGAATATTAAACAGGAAACACTGACGTCATTATTATCTGTTTTTTAAAGAGTTCACTCAGTAAACTGCCTTGATGGTGTCTAAGAGCCGATTTCACCATTGATTTCAAACGTGATTGAGGTCACGTTTTGTATTATAGTTTGATCCCCGTTAATTCAAATCAATTTCACCGGCTCATTGATAAAATTGATACAAGACTTTACAAAACATTGTTTAATAGATAATTTTAGTATACATTTTTGTAACTTTACTTCGTTGTTATGACAGTGACAGCCTTAAACTCGTTTAATGACAAATTGCATAGTGAATTTGGCTGTAAGTGAAATGGTGCTACAACAGATTTATTTAGGACTAAAGACTTTATTATGAAAAGGAAAACATACTTGCCCTAGTTTTCAGAGTAAGAAGGCTCTCCGTATAGAGCATAGTTGTATTTTACAACAGCTAGCAATAAATGAGGTGAAGCACGAATAAAATATGTTCTCAATCCCTCACGAATATTGAATAAACCATTGTGATGTTCCAAGAAAAATATGGTGCGGGATTTTTAATATTAAATTCAATTTCAGCCAGCTTCGTAAAGTTGCAGTTTACCATTGAGTAAACAAAAATGTTTTACTATCAGGTGGGGGCAGTTGTATTTTTACGTACTGTTCTATATAGAGAGAAATAACTAACCACGCAGATTAAGTCTCGGGTGTTCGCTAGTTTGATATAAGATTTCGCTCAGTATATATTTGAATTCTCTACCATCTTATCGCTGTTGAGTTACTGGTCTTTCGAATAGGATATTACCCCTATCGAGAAGGTTCTATCGATACATGCAACATTTTAAAGGAAATGAGTGTCTCCTGATAGGAGACAATGTTGCCAGCCTAGCCCCTGCCAATATCCGTGCAACATGCGTCATGTTGTTCGCATTCCCTCAGGGACTAACGTGCTTGTCGCGGGACGTGATCGAAAATAGAAAGCGTCGATGCCTTTTACAGAGTTGATGTTATTAATATTGCAATTTCTTTTGGGATGTATACAAGTTGCGTACATCTAACGATGCAAAAATGTCTACGTAAAGTAACACATTTTAATGTTTGTCTTTTATTAGAGTCACAAATATGAAAGCCTTATCTGTCAAATTTAAATTTGTTTTAATCATTTTATTACGATGGATTTGGTTTTCATGATTCTGATTCGGATTATATTAATTTAAATTACCTAAAGATTGAGTGTATTTTATAAAAATAATTTGCAACCAAACGAATGTGAACCGTCAGACTTTAGGTTCTACCAACATTATAATTTATTTTTGAATTTTTGTGTCTTCAAAAAATATAGGATTGTCATTTGTTTAGTGACTAGCAGCAGGCCTCCTTCACTCGCTCAAGGTCGCGCGATAAGCACCTACCCACTGAGCAACTAATCACTACGTTTTAAGAGTAGGCACTTCACAATTATGAACGTAGTTTCTACCAACCTAATAAATAGAATAGTACTACCAACATAAACAGAGGAAATGTCAAAAGAACAGTGAAGTACCTTACCGACTTGAAATGATATCGATATCGATAAAAAATGCTTCCAGGCGTCTATACTCATAAACCTCATAATATTTAATATTTTGGAAATAAAAGCAGGCGATAAATCCCAACACAACACGACAGCAAAATCCATAATAATATTATACTCGTAACAATTGTCGACATTAAATGATATGTATAGGTACATATTTGTCTAATAAAAATCTGGAATTTGTGTCTAGATGACATGCCGCAAATGGAATATCGCTTACTTTCTTAAATAAAAGAAAGGTAAGAATCAAGTAATTTATTCAGCAGCGAGTTCATTTTTTTTCTATTGTGACAAGAATGACACGCTGTTAAAATTGCACTTTAGTTTGGCCTGAATTTCAGTCCTTTGCTGGAGGCTGCAACAAAAATTATATAACATTATTAACTACCCACTAGATAGTCATAAATACAGTACCTAAGTAGTATTCAACCCATAATCAACATCTAAAATAAAATAATATCGATAACTTTAGCACAGCACTATGAGAATGTAATGATAACGTGATATATCGCTAATTTTGTTGAAATGTCACTTAAAACCTATATATTTACCGATATTACTACTATTATTAACAATATTTTTTACTCAAATTAACTTAAAACTTCTAAAACTTAGAAAAAGTTAATAAAATTACCTGCTCGGATCAAGCGGGAATTCTAGTCAAAATTATGTCCTTACTCGACCCTCTCACTCTTCGGACACCACAAATTTTACACTCTTGCAAAGATTTGCCACCCATTATGTCTTTTTAACACGTTTTTATTACAATTTTGTTTTATTAAAATGCGTAAATTAATTTTACTAAAACTTCTGCAAAAATTTAATTTTTGGCGGCGCGTCACATGCTGGCCAACATGACCACAACATAACTTGACGTATAATGCGGCTAAATTACCGAGTCATGGCTGGTACAATAAGACAAAACGATTAACTACCTTTTTTCATTGGTAGGATTGTTTCGTATTTTAATGTTGGCACAAAGTACGTTCATAATTCCATATTAATATTTTTTGTATGAAGTTGATAAAGTGTCGACCCACTGCACCTACCGCTAGGCCGTTCGTGCGAACGAACAAGTGAGCAAAGGGCCGCCACACGCCCGCCGCCGTACAAGCGCGGCATCTTACTGCCTGCGTAGGTATTGCCTCTTTATAATAGTAACAATGTCGAATCGACATTACTGTGCCGTATACGGATGTCAAAAACAAAAAACCAATAAACAATTGTCGTTTTTCACATTATGATATACGCTACGCAGTTCATTTAAAAGAAGACAACCTTAACGTTGCATCATTAGAAAAGGTAAGAGCACGCGATAGAAAGAGAGGGAACTACTAGGTGAATATAAACTGTACTGCAGGCCATTGCACGACCTGAATTGCACTTTATTGTGTCGGAGCAAAAGTCGCAATTTATTTAAATTACTATGCGGCGTGCTGCTTCTGTACTTTGTACTATTACTTATTCTGTGCTAGCAGTTCCTGGCAGCTCTACAAAACAAATGACAGAAGTGTTTTTGATTTGAATACGGCAGCGGTGTTTGTGTCACTGTTCTAACGACGACAGCACAAAAGAGAAACTGCAGAAAATAAGAAAAGAGTTTTTATCGAAATTTTTATCGTTTTAAGCTAGTTATCTATTCTCTATGGTTTTACCAATGAGGGCTTTTCACAATGACAAAAAATTGTAGGTTTAATAGATGGCGTTGATAAAAATGTATGAGTCAATTTTTTTTTTCTTTTTACTAAGCTTCGAAGAGTACTCAGGTAGGCAGGCAGATGTAACCCTAAAATATTTCTCTTTGGGTAGATGTCAGCCTTGCCTCTTTGGTATAGGCCGTTTATTTTTAAAAGCTAATTTTGACTCATTTATTTCCTTCAACGCCATCTAGTGAGGCACACAGTTACTATTTTTATATTTTAAATGTCACTTTGAAAAGACCTCATTTAGATTGAGTTTGTTAAAAACAATACGATTGTCATTTATTTAGCGATTTGAATTCAATATCACAGGATTTAGACAGACGTAGCACTCTCTAAAATATTGTGCGTGTACTTATTTTACACAATAATGTACTTACATACTTTAAAATTATTGAAAGTAACAATTTATCAAAAATTATTTATATTCCACCAGGTTCGCTTACAATTTCGAATTGTAATCCTTTGTAAGCCGATATAAATAAAATACAGACACAACTTGTCTGAAACAAGAAAACCGCAGAATTTATTCTGTCGCAGAAAAAATAAGAATAATTTATCGCCTCTCGTATATCAACAATTTTTTGTTCGATTGCGCGAGAAATACTTGCAAAGGTACTTCACCTTTGCAAGTATTTCTTATTATGTATGAAAATAATGTTTCCGGACTCCTGTATTATGTGAGAGTAAAAAAATATGTTTTAAGCCAGACATTTCTAATTTTTAAGAGTTAGGTATAAGTTGTTGTGTTCGCTGTTTATATTAATAAGGTCATCTTTTACTAGTTTTATTATTTATTGTGGTTTTACAAATAATAAAATAGTATTGTTATTGCAAAAATTACAAAATTAATAACAATTTTAGTGACTTCGGTGTAGTGTTTATATGTATACCATATTTTATGCATATAAACCTTCCTCTTGAATAATTCTATCTATTAAAAAGAACCGCATCAAAATCCGTTGCGTAGTTTCAAAGCTCTAAGCATACATAGGAACCGACATACAGTAGTGATAATATATTTTTTAAGTTGTATAAGCTTGTTGCCGTCCACCTTCGATCGAGCATCGCGGCTTCGTCCCGAAAAGCCCGTCTTACTATAAGCCGTCCACTATGGATAATATTATTACATAAATTATTATTATATTATTAAAGCCCGCGCAGGCACATGCAGCAGGATAACAATGAAATATTTATTGTCTCATTTTCCTGTACCTGATGGCTTAATATTGTTACCTTTCCCGTAGAACTGTGTATAAGTAATGTTTAATTAATGTTAGTAGACATTATTAAAGATACCTAGAGTTGTTTAATTAAAATATCCTGTTTAGGCAAATGTCATTGCCACCTGGTTTTAGTCTTAATTATAACTCGTCTATATTACTTTCATGCTCTGACAGGTTCTGGAATGGTACCTTTTGTTTTAGTCATAAACTTAATTGGTTTTAGTCATAAACTTAATATTCACTGAAATAGACGAACAGAGTTCACTTGGCTGCGAAACCAAAAGTGAGATGAGCCAGTGTTTGTAAATATGTAAACGTGTGCGTGAATTTAGAGATGCACTGAAGTCCATTTTAGGTTGTAGATAACCATAATGTATTATTGCTCTAATAAATAAAACACAAACAAAATTTTGAACAATTTTATTTAAATAATTTCTTAAGGTCTCCTTTGAGGCTCCCTGCTTATTTATTTATGACATTTATCCAGTTTAATTTAATCACTGGATTTACAGAAAACCTGGAAATAATTGTTAAATTAGTACTTAAGTTGGTATAATTTACCATTTGAAAACTGTCGGTTACAAGCAGCTTTAAATAAAATTATCAGTGTTCACAAAGACAAACAAAGTTATATTGGAAATCATCGACATGAGTATCGATATCGATAATTTTTTATCAATATCTACGCTTTATTTTCTCAAGTTCACGGACATAATATCTTTTTATCTAACACATAATGTTTAGAAATCAGCCTTTATTTAGGAAATAGGCGTTTAATAGCATCATATTAGTATATAACTTAGTGTGTTTGGGAATATATTCAACTAAAATATGAATTATGAAAATGGTAATAGTACAATTATATTTACCTGTGAAATGAGTGTTTATTTGGGTTATTGTCGTAAGTAACATTACAATCCAGTACAGAACACGTCACCATTATTGATTTATATAGCTTTGAGAGCCAAACCGACCCGATCGCGATCAAAATTACAAAATAATCTTGTTGACGCTTTTCACCAAGGTGATAAACGATGATAAATGAAGTCAAACCAGGTTCAGCTGTCAGTTTGTTTTTACTCTTTTTCGCACATCGCATAAGCCGTAAGAATCGGTTTCTCACTCGCACCTTTGTCCGTCTACTTGAGCATAGCGAACAATTTTCTAAGTCTATGGTTTTAGTTAGGTACCTATTTATTTAGCTTGTGACAATTCATTACGTTTTGTAGCTAAACTAAAACGATTTTCCTTTTCATTAAATCGGTCCCATTTTGTCATCGTTTAAAAAATATAATAGTAAAAGTTGTAAGAGGTAAGCAACCTTCAAAAAAGTTTTTGTGTATCGTAAAAAAAATGCTTTACATATAAATTGACCGGCTGACATGAATATCGTGCGGGTTGTAGCAAAGCGCTCTACGAAAGTGACGTAGCATGACGTAGCGCGTAGCATGAAGTAGCATGCTACACACCGTCCTGCGCGTGCTACTACAGATGCTACGACAGTGGTGCCCAACCGGTAGCTCGCGGGCACTTGGTAGCTCGCGGCCTGTTTTGCGCCGCCGCGCCCGCGAACAGCCAAGTATCGCATTAGCTTAGTAAGTGTAGTAACTGTGTCATATTAACATAATAAATAAAAGTGGTGTAGTTGTATATTGTAGTTTCCTTTATATCACTTTATGTTTATTTATTAACTCGGCGGTGCCCGCGTGGCGTATCGGGATTATCAAAATAGCGCTTGGAGCAATACCAGTTGGGCACCACTGTGCTGAATGATTTTTATACACATCGCCCTATATATCCTGTACATGGGTAGCAAATTGAAAGAAGGCTAATAATCTAAACGAAATAAGTGACTATTTCTGAAAATCATCTCCCCAACAAGTAGCTAATAATAAACCTCTACTGCGAGTGCGCAGTAATGAGCGGGTGCAGTCACGAGTTTACGAGCGCCTTAATGCCGCACTTTGCTTGCACCATTAATGCGGGCAAGCAACCTTCGGACGAGATAACGCTAAGTTCTGAAAAATGCGGATTTATTACGAGCCTTAAAGTTTTGAAATAAAACACTTTAACGGAAACTGGCGCCGCTTTATTGAATGATTCTAATGTTTTGATATTAATATCGGTAGAAATTACAATTGGGTTGGTAAACTTTTTTTAAAGATAATTGTTTTATATTTTTTGTTGATAGCACAAGTTTGAAGAATAAAGAAAATAATATTATGATTTTTTTATTTCACCTTGTTAATCAAATATAATTTTATATTTTTAATTTTTATATTATTATCGCCATAAAATATCAAACGTACGGCTGAACACGAAGTTCCCTTGCATTTACTGATAAAAAACTGATTGACAGGACAGATTTGACAGAAACTGACAAAGAGTAATCCAATTATTTTACTCTTTGGTAATCATTAATAACGACGTAATGTTGTTGTTTGTTTTTCAGCTTATTTATTGTGATTTTCTAGTGTTTTTATTGTTCAGTTATGGGAAATGGATCAGCTTAAAGAAATCCATTATCCAGCTTATTACGCCGATGAAGTACCTACACTGCTTTGTTCCGTTTAGTTTGAAATATAGATGTGACCATCCGCAGAACAAATGTACAATTCCCATACTTTTGAAAGAGACGTGGGGTGCAGAGGATTAAACAGGAATTGCCTTCAGAAAGCTTTATACGTTTGTGATGATCACGTAAATATGTATGTGTATATCTACAAACTTACAAAAGAGTTATTTTATTTATTTTAGCTGTCTGTGACTAATAGTTGACATTGCCAATGCCAAAATTTTCATTTTTTTATTTGAGCAAAAGCACTACCTACGCATACAGCCGTAATAGCGATTTATTGTACCATGCTGTAAATTTAAATTTTAAATAATTATTAAAATTAAAATAACGTATTATAAAAATTCCGCAATTGGTTATTCCTGACTCCAAAGCCAAAAGCTACCAGAAAATATATAATTCACAACAATTTTGAAAAAGTTTACCAACCCAATTTTAACACGAGAAGTTACGACCCACGGTCAATTTTGTCCCAATATTTATTGCTACATTCATTAGTATCGGCATAAAAAATATGATTAGAAGATTTTTTTATGCTCAACGGGTTAGTGCTTGCCTTAACCTCAACTGATATTAAGTGACGATAAGACTGAAGGTGGAAGCGCACTACACCCGGAATTCTCATCACTGAGGATTTCGGGTTGTAATTATTAATTTGAAAACACCTTGAAACAGTAAATTATTAAAAGTCAAAAAGTTTTACGTAAAAAAATTAAAAGTTAGAGTCAATCAAACTTATAAGTGCGACAAAAAAGAGACGATGGCATTTCTAGTGTTAATGCAATAGGATTAATTTACTTTAATGTCTCGTACTCGTATTAACCTGAGATTTGTATAAGTTTTGATTGGGTAGGTATAGAATTAATGTGACAATGCAATAGTACCCTAATCGGGTACTCCATACCCAACCCGAAAATGAAATATATTTTATTCGGGTCCTCGTGAAACTAGGTCTAGAGTGCCTCAAGAAATGGGGTACTCGAGGAAAAACCCATGTTATGATTCTTATTTCAATTCAATTTACGGTATAGCGTTTAAGTTAAATTTAAGTCCCAGGTCTTGGTGCAGTACATTAGCAGTACATTACAAATTGTGTAGCCACTTATCCAATATTGTAGTACTTAGTTAGTTTTGAAATACCTATTAATTAACATTAAAGTGTTTCGTATTTGCGTTAGCCTGAAGTGGTTGTATAACAATTTGTAAGCTTAAATTACTATGCATAAATTATATCATTTATTGATCTTAGATAAGCTTTAGAATATTAACTATTCAATAGTAATTAAATCATTCCAATAATTATTTTAGAAACAAATATTCACAAAGTTTAGTTTCCATAACATAAAGTTTAAAGAAAATAACATAAACATAAAATTTTAAGGTTTAGAGGTTTTACGTAGTCTCATTTACGAGTTGTTGAGGATTCTAGGCATAGTGTGCTTTTGCAGTCGTTAACACCCATCAATTGGGCCCGCGTATATGTCCCATCCTCCTAATCTTGTGCCCCAGCAAGGGGGACATTTAAAATTCCTTATATTCAATCTGGTGCGATGAAGGCCAAGCTGGATTAAAAATATTTACACAATAAAAACCTAGTTTCTTCGAAAAAGGCCCAGTTTTTCATGTGAATCCGCCACAATGGTTTCACCGTTAACCTTTTTTCGCAGCATAAAGAGAATTTATTGTTTCAATATTAGTACTATGGCTGAGCTTATTTAAGAGTCATAAACATGTTTACTGGCACTTAGCTTAATACTTAAAAATACTTTAGTTATTAAATAAATATTAACAGTTTTAATTTTAGTATTGTACGACTACCTACTCTGAGTTATAGAAATTAATTAAAATGTATAAAAAATATATAGATAAATTATAAGATATTTTACACCTATAATGAAAATTATTATGAATAACTAATTAACAAATGTTGGTTAATTAACAAAAGTACTTTTTCTTGTATTAAATTATTTTAAGGAAGACGTTTTACGTCAATCACAGGGAGATTTGATTAAGTTAATCTATAGCTCTGATTTTTATCATCAAAAAATAATGCAAAAAATCTGTAAAAGACACGACAGTTTATTGGAATCATTAAAAAAATGACGTTTTGTTTTTTAAACCGCTCCGTGTGGTTTGCCTTCCCGTGTAAGGCGTGAAATACACAGAAGTGACGCAGCTCGGATACGGCGGCAATACGGTGCAGATGTGAGATTTTCGGATGGTTTCGGCAAAAGAAAAACACGTATCGCCGCCGTATCTGCGCCTTATCTCCGCCGCTTCTCTTCTGTGTATTTCACGCCTAAGACGCAGGGGTCTTATTTCAAGTCCGCCTGGCTAGCTTAACTACCACCATCTTACCTAAGTCTGACGCCATAACAACAAATTTAAAAATTGTTGTGTTCCGGCAGTTAGACGTAAGATAACCAGTTCCTCAGTGATGAGGATTCTGGGTGTAGTGCGCTTCCACCTTCGGCCTTATCGTCACTTAACATCAGGTGAGATGAAGGCCAAGCACTATCCCGTTGTGCATTGAAAGAACACGACACTTTAAGAAGAAGATTACAACTAAGAGTAGGTATCTTATTTCTCTTGAAATATTGTCTAACTTTAGGCGAGGTTTTTAACTATTAAAATATAAATATTTATAATCACACGAGTGTTTTAATACCTTGTTATGTGCAGTTTCATACACTACTTTATCTACACTCATACATTTGGGATTGAACCTACTCAATAAAAGATCAACGTTAGAAAAGAGAGAGAGACTTTGTTTGTATTAGCAAGGTACCTACCTTGTAATAAGTCACTTCCTTAGCTTCATCTAAACTAAAATATCGGGCAGAGTAATTTTTTTTTTACATTTTAAAGCAAGAATAAAAAAATCCTACAAAATTCAGTAAGTATAACAAAATGTAAAAATTGAAATCAAAACTTTATCGGAAATGCTTGGCGCGCAATCCATTAGAAAAAAAATTGATCAGTGCATTTCAACAAACTAATCGCACTAAAGTCATCGATTACCATAGAGTACATTTGAATCATGAAAAATATGTGGGAAAATATCGTTGTTTTTTTTAATGTTACGGCACTGCTTTCTTTTTGGATTTGCCCTGTATCGTAATGAGAAAAAAAGTTATTTTATGATGCAGTTGACTGCATCGTAATGAGTTTATTTTTTAATTTTACCTATCCACGAAAATAAAGTACGTATTTATATTACCTTTTTTTGAATTCATATTTGGAACATTACGTTGTGAGTGTAAATAAAACAGTTTATTTAAAGGAGTCATTACTTCCCTTTGAAAACGGCTATCCCCTCTCGACGTAACTGTGCAAAATGGAACAAACAAAGTAGGTATCTGATTTTGTATCAAAAGGCCACTCGGGTGTTGCTAGTACAGAAACTAATTTATACTATAATTACATTTTTTTACCATTGAAAATGGTTATCAAATGCAAATCGCCTGAGACGTATTTTTGGCCATATCTCCGAGGATTTTGAGAGGATCGAGATAAAAATAGTACCAAAAGTTGAGGAATTTATCAAGACATATGTGAACGTTTGAATTTTGAAAATCTACTGGTAACATTTTTTGGAATTTTGTAAAATTCCAAAAATTCTGTGTTTTTTGGGGGGTGTTTATTTACTAAATTGTAAATATTTCAGAAAAAAAACTGACTTAAGAAAAAATGAAAAAAAAGGTCCTAGGGTATTAATTTAGCTACCAAATGGAAAAATAATTTTGAAAATCGGTTAATAATTGTGACCTGTAGGTGGTCCCTTTAGATTTGGATTTGTAGAAAAACGGCTGTTTCCGTACATAAAAAGTGATGTAGCTTCTATGATTATTGAGCGATCGTCATGGTAATAGTGTTAAAAGATGCAGAAGCAGACGAGAAGTGCATTCGTTGGAATTTTGCAAATCGCTTAATAATCTTTCGGCTGCGTCGAGGCAGTCAGCGGGCGCTTTTGTGGCACGAGGCGGAGCCGAGTGTCACAATCGTAAAGATAAATAGCTAGGTAACTTTAAAAATATAATAGGACTTTGCATTTGATTTGATTTTGGTTTTTCGTAAATTTTTGTGTTCATTTTCAATGCTCCGATTCTTACGGGGACTGTAAAATCTGTGAATTTTTCTATGTATAAGAAAGTTACATTTACAAATTCGATACAAAGACACCATAAACGTTTGATGTGAGTGAGACCCCAACAAATCTTTAATAGGGACGATATAATAAGCGTGATACAATCGAGACACTTTTAAATATGTGTGTTATAAAATGCAGTGTTATTTAAACGCATCAAAGAAAGAAGAAATGTGCTATTAACTGCTACTTCTAAAATTTAATTTGAAAATTCCATTATTAAATCCTTTTGTATGAAATCAATTTGTATTTGCCTTGCAACAACATGAGGTACAATCAGATCTCTAAACCTACACATTGTGTAAACAAGTACAAACAGGGCAACCCCGCTGGTTGTTTATTCAGTGCCACCCGAAGCATTGTGGCTCTCTTAGCTAACAATACGCAGGCATTCCTCCTACCGTATTTTATTCGCACAGATTTCTCATTCATTGCTCGCGTTTGTATTGAATTTTACATTTTGATTTCAATTTTTTACGCTCTGTTATGTGTATTTTAGGTGATGGATTTTTGAATTATTGTCTTTGTAGGAATACTTTTCTCTGTACCAACGAGGGCATCAAATAAAGACGTACCTACATGAGACGTATGAATATAATAGCAATTGATGGGTATTTTAGTTTGCCAGTTCTACGACGTGATTTGAATTGGTATTAGTTTATGATTGGCATTACCGTATAGTTATTTTGTTTATGTATGGGGGAAAAACTGTTCTTTAATATCAACTTATTAATAAATATCGTTTTGTTGTTGTTGTGTAATATAAATTTTATACCGGGTGTAAAAAGACACTCAACGAAGCCGAGGTCTACACTGCCCATCATCAGGACCATTTCTGGCCGAGTTGAAAGGCAACGTTTATGTGCGTGCTCAGATAGCACAGATAGCACACACTGAGTGGTGACGTTTTAATGCCATTGATTTTTACCAAATACTTAAAAATTTGAAAATGTTTCTTTTGAAAAAAATTAGGAAATAACGAATAAAATAAGATATCATAAAAAAAATACTTTGACCTTCAATAACTTCGTAGCTTTTGGTTTCCCAGGTATATTCTAAAAAAAAAAAATATCCTAATAATGGGCGGAATGCGTGGAATTCGGCTTCGTTGAGGGTCTTGTTACACCCGTTATAGAGACAAAACAAAACAAGAAAATACTTTTTTAAAAACACATTTTTATTACAAAAAAGTCGGACTAAAAACATTAAAACGGACTAGTTAAAACAGACTAAAAAGTATAAAATATTTTTTTCTTTAAATATTCATAACCCTACAGAAATTTTAAACCTAAAAACGTGGGGCGCATTTTGTAAAATTTATCATCCATATTGTCTTTAGCATGCGCCCCACGTTTTTAGGTTTAAAATTTCTGCAGGGTTATAAATATTTAAATAAATAAATATTTTACAATTTTTAGTCTGTTTTTAATTAAAGAACGTTTTCACAAGACGGTTGGAGAGCAAGAAATATTTACACCACTGGCACAAGAGGCTTGTATCGCTCGTACACGGTAGTGTATCATTAGGCGAAGACGGAGCCAGTTTAAGCGGCGGCGGCGCTCAAAGTGGCTAAGTGCATTTGCATAATGGGGGCAATTCCGTAGGAAGTAGGCCGAGGGCGCACCCCTACTTTATCGCGAAACTACCATTTTTACAACACTAACGCTGTGTAACGGAAGGCAGGCGTTGTTTAATTTTTTGAATAACGTATGTGAGTAAGAAACTTTTTCTGAACGTCTTTTTAAAATTATCGCTTTATGCTTACGGTCGGCTTCAGTCCCCGTGACCACGGCAGCTGCAAAGATGCCGAAACATCGGGAAAATAAAAAAAATCAAACGAAATGCCAACTAATTACCAAAGTACTTTCAATAAATTCGCACTAGACTATCCGTTAAAAGGTATTATTGCAAAAAAAGTTTTTTTGCAAGAATCTGAATTGTTTCATTCTAATGAAGTTATTAAATTTCTAAAATATCTAACTATCAATAATAGAAACCAGTATTACTTTGTACTGTAAATTATACCAATAATATAACGTAACGCGTGAATTTGAAATTAATATCACATTACCACAGAATACAGGGTAATTTTGCGACCTCTTTACAAAATAAAATATGAGTTCAAGGAAGTAATAAAAAAAAATTGTGAGAAAATTATTAATTATTTCTTTTTAAAATTACAGGTTCAGCCACTTTTTATGTCCAAAAAATTTAGTCGCGCACGCTCACGCTCGCGCAAGCGACGCGAGCGGGGGAAGGCGGGTGGCGAGAGGGGGGCTCGCGCGGGTCGACCGTGCGATGCGCAAACAGTGACAACAAATTTCAATTTGTGTAGGGAAAGGTTTTGAACAAAAATGTAAAAAAATTTTTTTTTTTACTTTACAAATTGATTGTACTGCTGTTATAGAATGACCTGACAAAATTTGAAAAGGGGTCCAAATATGACCCTGTATATCATAGTACTAAACATTACGCTTAATACCCAACATTATTTCGTTCATTCTTTTAGTCCTACTGATTTACATACGTTTAAAATATTTTAATGTTTAATAAACTAGACAGTACTTCACAACTAAGTTTATAAAATACTATCAAACAACAACATTTTTAATTGCTCGCTTATTGCATGTTAATTTTGCAACAAAAACAAAACACTGCACACATTATACAGCTTTGTTCCCACAAGCGCATAATATCGTAACAGTGGAATGATCAATTTTATTAGAACTGAAGGGCATGAGCGCCGGACCGCCGCCGGACCGGTGCAGTCATCCGGCAAATTGATGCGCAATCGCCGGACAACCGGAGAAAAGCGGTGTCGCACCGTCAACTGTGCTGGTGATTGCTAGATCGAACTTTATAGTCACTGTGACAATTTAGATGTGAAAATAAAGAAGATACTTATGTTAAGATGATTAATAAATGAAAAATATTAGAAAAAATCGACTCACCCGTAGTAACTCAGACGGGACTCGACCGCACCCTTAGGATTCCGGCCCAATGCACTACCAATTATGCTACCGAGCCGCTTAATGGGATTGGCGAAATTTTCTAATACTTTTTACGTTTATGCTGTAGACCAGCGCCAAGAATCACTGGTCTACAGCATAAACGTAAAAAGTATTAGAAAATTTCGCCAATCCCATTAAGCGGCTTGGTAGCATAATTGGTAGTGCATTGGGACGGAATCCTAAGGGTGCGGGTTCGAGTCCCGTCTGAGTTGCTACGGGTGAGTCGATTTTTTTTCCTAATAGTTTTCATTTATTAATCATCTTAATATAAAAATAGCATTGTGAATGCAAAAATCTAAAAAGTTTAAGATACTGCAGATTATATTTTGAGATAAGCATCAAAAGAAGCTTCAATCAATAACGAGGTATTTAACAGTTTTTGTTGTTTAAACTTTGACTTATAACCAAAACGAAAATAGTGTTTTTCTACATTTACAAGTCCAAATTACAGCCGATTACTCAACGTGCTCTACCAAGAAAATCGTCCACATAAATGTCACTACCAAATCCGATTCTCTAACTGGAAAACAATATATAAAACAAGTTAAATGAAATAACTAAAACAAAAGCCTGCTATGACACTTTGTAAAAGCGTCACACAACTATTTGTTCTACACAGTGGTAGAACTGCGTGTGACAATAAACCGCCGGCGCCGCTAAGCCGCCATTTAGTTTGGAAAGCTAATCAACTCACCGCCTCCTGCAACCCGGACAGTCGTATACAATAACACCAGACAAGTCCTGTTTGCTGGAACACGGCGGAAGCTGCGACTGTCGCGCCCATTCCTTTATACGTGGAATATGGTACGAGTTACAGGAGTAGGTACCAGTGGCGAGGAGTGAAATTATGGCGAAAGTAAGCCGTTCTACTAAAATTAAAAAATGTTATGAGCCTGTCGAAAACACAGCGTCGCTTATGAAGAAGCAATGTGTACTCACCCTGTTTCCAATCATATACTTACAGTTTCCGAACGTAAATATGACGCATTTCTGAACGAGCGTCATCTGTCATCTTGTCATCGAAAAGCGCGAACCTCGCGTACTTGTCATTGCGTGTGTTACTCGCCGCCATTTATGTTTGTGAAAACTTAAATTAGCAAAATTCTTTATTATTGATGTCATAAAAGTTCACAAAACCACAGTGAAAAAGTGCAGTGGGTTGGTGTATTGCTAAAAATCATTATATAATGAGTGAAGAAACTGTAAGATCGGCTGCGTCAAACGCCGCCGGTAACGGCGAAGTGGAGCCTAGTAGCTCACAATCCTCCAGTTCCTCGTCAGAGAGTGAGAGGCCGTCTCACAAACAGAAGCAGCAACAGGTTTCTGATCCCCGTATCGACGCTCTAATTGCTCAGGTGGGATACCTTTCCAATTTATGCATGCAGAGTTTTGGCGGCTCGTACCAAGTTGACCAAGTTGAACAACAGCCCAACCGTAATAATAGCTTTATTACTAACCCTAACGAATCTAGAAAAATATTGGAACTGGGTAAAATTGAGACTGACTATAACAAAACAAAATTAATTAGATCTGCACCACCTGATCGAGTTGATTTAATTAAAGAACTGCAACATTTTGGGGATCCTCTTTGGAAACATGTTAGATACTCTAAAGCCCTACAGAATTTTTCAGCTACACCAGCATTTGTTGAATTAAAATTGAACAACGAACTATGCCATTTAAATAAAGACAAAGATTTTTTGGCGGGTACCGAGGCGGTACTTGCTGCACTGTCAAACGCTATACTAGTGTGACGTTTTGTCGTTTGATAGTAATAAATCCATTTTATTGTTATGATTTTGAATCAAATTGAAAGGATAATAGTAGTATTTTAGTTTAATAGCCTGGCAACACCGCCGCTTAGCTCCGCCGTTTCCCGCCATATTTTCCCGCCATTTGTAGTGGAATGGGGAGGTAAGCGGTGGGGATAGGCGGCAGAACGGTCGACGAAAGTCAGTTGCGGCCTCAGTCACTGTTCAACCGTCGAGAAGCCAAGTAGTTAGGGAAAACTGCTAACGTATCGTTGCTATAGCCTAGTTAATAATATTCATGGTGTATTCCAGTGAAGAAAGTAAAAGTGGTTTACCTTTATTACTGTAGTTTCATTATAAATCAGCAGTGGAAAAACCAAGGTATGTACGCTCACGATTTTTAACGTTTTAAACCGAGCTAAAATTACGAAATTCAGTTGGGTAGTTTCAAATTTTATTGCATTGAAAGAGATTCTTACTTTTACAATTTGCACTGCCATGCATACACAACTCGCACTCATTGCACGTGGCCGAGGCTACACTTCGGCCGTGCATACACAACTCAGTCATTGCACGTGGTCGAGGCTACACTTCGATCGTGCATATACACTCGACAATCATTGCACGTGGCCGAGGCTACACTTCGGTCGTGCATACACTGCACATGCACACAAAACTACACTCAGCGTCGTCAGCATGATGAAATAGTGCGTTGATATTGGAATAGTAATGTCCATGATTGTAAAGCGAGGTCATGAAATGAAAGTTTTTTTATCTTAACTGCCCAACTGTAACTTTCGTGATTTAAACTCTGGGTATGCATTACATAATGAATTATGAAAATAAGAACTGTGTATATTTTAAGTACCTATCTACGTTACTGCGTATTTTTATTTCGGACAATGTGTTCCGCAGAGGTTATTAAGTTATTTTTTATATTTCATACCATTGTAATTGTCGTTAGTAGTCGACCTTGACACTATACCCTGGGGATGTGCGGATACGGAGAATAAAACGGATAACGTGATACTTAATGTAGAATTGGCACCAAGTTATGTCGATCTTCAAAAGGGTTTTAGTAGTACCATGACGCTATAGTCGTAGTGTAAAGCTCGGTTACGCGTAAGATTTTTTTTGTCTGTCTTTTACTTTACGTGTAAAGAATATGGAGGGTAGCCTCACTTCTGTACTTTTTCTGTGTTTTTTTTTGATCACCTTTATCACAATTATCTTTTTTTTTATAAAGGTTAATGGAGCTACTTCACAGTATGTTAAAGTGTATTTCGATGTAGAATTCAGTACGTTTCCGCTATTATTTGCGCCAAAAATGTGAACCTACGCAAGCACTTTTGATGATATCCTTATTTTTCTTGCAATTGTCTGTGAGGTTCATACGCAATTTGATCTTTTAGCTACTAGAACATCTCTTTAGCTTGTCGTGTTTTCTTTTTGTTTGTTTTTGTGGCTACATCCTTACGCTCGCTATATAAGGGTATGACCCCCCGCAAACCATGTTTTCCTATGATGGACCCTTAAAGAGTTTTATTATAATTCAAGAAGTTAATTCTTATTCTATTAAGAGGCCGTTTACAAAAATTGCCGATTTCACTAATTAACGTGATTTCAGAGAAGTGATCTTACAGTTAAAAAACTGTGTCTACTTATCTTATACGAAAGATCTGGTGTACGAGCTACGTTTATTTTTTTTTATTTTTTCCATGGTGATGCGCAGTATGTTTACTAGTAAAAGATTATAATTTTGATTTATGTGTTCCTAAATGAATGATTTAAGTTTACTTTGAAGCACATTATTTGTCCTATATTAGTTTTGAAGAAATATAACTTAAACTTCGGTTTACTAGTAAAAGGTAACAATTTTGATGTCATTTTTATGTTCCTAAATGTTTTTTTTTAGTTTTGTAAAAAATATAACGCTTTTAAAACTAATCGTTGTTGGCAGGAAATATTTCGCTACTTTGAAGTTTTATTTAAAGAGAACCGGCTCTTAGGTATTTCTATTCTAGGCATATTTGTTTTCTATAAATTTTTGAGACGAGGTTAGACGCGCCTTCGGTTTACAAGGCTAGACGTGCCTTCGGTTTAAAAGGCTAAACGCGCCTTCGGTTTAAAAGGCTAGACGCGCCTTCGGTTTGAAAGGTTAGACGCGCCTTCGGTTTACAAGGCTAGATGCGCCTTCGGTTTACAAGGCTAGATGGGCCTTCGGTTTGAAAGGCTAGACGCGCCTTCGGTTTACAAGGCTAGATGCGCCTTCGGTTTAAAAGGCTAGACGCGCCTTCGGTTTGATATGCTAGACGCGCCTATGGCTTAAAAGGCTAGACGTACATTCGGTTTAAAAGGCTGGACGCGCCTTCGGTTTACAAGGCTAGACGCGCCTTCAGTTTACAAGGCTAAATGCGCCTTCGGTTTATAAGGCTAGACGTGCTTTTAGTTTACCAGATAAGATTTATTTATGTTGTATTAATTAAGTACCTACATTAAAGATGTACATAATATTTGTAAATACCGTCACTCCTAGTCCCTAGTATATTTGAATTTACTTATATGAAATTTATGAAATATTTCAAACTAAAATGAAACTTAGTCTAAATATTTCACCCAGCCCTATGTAATTAAACTAGATATTTATATGAATGAAAATTTATTATAACATTGACTTTCGAGGCTAGATGCACATTCAGTTTGTAAGGCTAGGACAAGGCTAAACGCGCCTTCGACTTAAAGTAAGGTGAAAATATGAAGAGGTTTGAGAATTTATAAGGGTGAAGTTTTTTAAGTTTAGATGTGCTTTTATTTTATATAAGGTTAGGTAAGCCTTTATTTTACAAGGTTTGATGTGCTTTCATTACGAGGTTAGATACGCCTTTATTTTACAAGGTTAGATGCGCCTTCATTTAATAGGATTAGATTCGCCTTCATTTTATAAGATTAGATGCGCCTTCGTTTCACAATCACAATGCTAGATGTGCCTTCATTTTATAAGTTTAGATGTGCCTTCATTTCATAAGTTTAAATGCGCCTTCGTTTTATAAGTTTAGATGCGCCGTCATTTTATATAAGGTTGGATGCGCCAACATTTTATATGATTAGATAAGCCTGCGGTTTGGCTAGATGCGCCTGCGGCTTATAAGGCTAGATGCGCCTTCAGTTTGGCTAGATGCGCCTTCAGTTTGGCTAGATGCGCCATCAGTTTGGCTAGATGTGCCTTTGTTTTGGCTAGATGCGCCCTCGGTTTGGCAAGATGCGCCTTCAGTTTGGCTAGATGCGCCTTCATTTTATAGGGTTAGATGCGCCTACATTTTATAAGGTTTAATGCGACTTTATTTTATAAGATTAGATGCGCCTTCGTTTCACAATCACAAGGCTAGTGCCTTCATTTCATAAGTTTAAATGCGCCTTCATTTTATAAGTTTAGATGCGCCTTCATTTTATAAGTTTAGATGCGCCGTAATTTTATATAACGTTGGATGCGCCAACATTTTATATGATTAGATAAGCCTGCGGTTTGGCTAGATGCGCCTGCGGCTTATAAGGCTAGATGCGCCTTCAGTTTGGCTAGATGCGCCTTCAGTTTGGCTAGATGCGCCATCAGTTTGGCTAGATGTGCCTTTGTTTTGGCTAGATGCGCCTTCGGTTTGGCAAGATGCGCCTTCAGTTTATGCGCCTTCAGTTTGACTAGATGTGCCTTCGGTTGGCTTGATGCGCCATCAGGTTACAGGGCTAGATTCGCCTATGGTTTGGCTAGTCGTAATTAATATCTTATTGCTTTAATTTAAATTAACATTGTACTGGCAGGCAATTATTATAATTATTAATGTCATATATCATATTTGACATTAAGGTTTAACATTTATTTTATGGGGATTTTAAATTATTTATTGGAATGATGGGTAATGAAAAGTAGTTATAAAAATTAATGATTATCGATTTTCAAATTTAAATTTTTTAATCAACTAGCTACTGACAGATTTCTACGCCTAACAAAGGCAGGATAATTATACAGATTTTGTTATATTATAATGTCATCAATGTATACTACCATATTCTGGGAAATAAATGATTTGTTTATTATTTAGATGCAAATCCAGTTTGGCTAGATGTGCCATCAGTTTACAGGGCTAGATGCGCCTATGATTTGGTTAGATGTGCCATCAGTTTGGCTAGATGCGCCTATGGTTTGGCTAGATGCACCTATGGTTTAGCTAGATGCGCCTATGTTTTGGCTAGATGCGCCTTTAATTTGGCTAGATGCGCCTGAGATTTGGCTAGATGCGCCTACGGTTTGGCTAGAAGCGCTAGCGGTTTACAAGGCTAGGTTGTTATATGCTTATATTACATGTTTATGTGACTACATAATGCGATTTCAATTTCATATTTGAATCGTCATCTGCAAACGATTATTTAAGTTGTTGTTGTTTAGCTTAGTGCACAGGCCCTTGAATATTGGAGTACTTTCACAAACAATCAGAAGTCAATTACGAACGAAGATCTATCAAAAAAATAAGTTTTGAGACTTTAGTCCGCGTTCTTCTTTAAGACACAACTTCATTTTACTTGGTTATCTCTTGGTTTATAATATATTATTGCAATTGGATGCTAATGTAGTTATGGTTAATTTGAATAAATTATATTTATGTTTGAGAAAATAAGTCTTACAATATTAGGTACCTAGCAGTGCGTAAGCTACTATTATATGAACCATTTGTCCTTAAGTGTGGTGTTTAGGCGACTAGGTATGTTGCGTCAATGGGCCAAGTGTGTTCTTAAGTGTGGTACTTAGTAAGCGGCAAGTGTATCGCATCTATGGGCCAGACTAGGTATGTTGCGTCTATGGGCCAAGTGTGTCCTTACGTGTGGTACTAGTACTTAGTAAGCGGCCAAGTGTGTCGCGTCTATGGGCCATATGTGTCCTCAGTTATAGCTTTGGTTTGAATATAACGTCTTGACAGGCCGTGTCCACATAGTGGCAAACGGTGGCCCCGCGAGTAATGACATTCATATTCATAATTATTTATTGCATCTACTAATTACATTAGCAATTACTAAAACTGAGCGCATTACACATAGACTTATTATATTGACATTACATAATAAAATGCAAGAGAACCACAAATTGTGGAATAAAATGAATAAATTGTCATGATAAATTAATGTTTAATAACTATGCAACTAGATATGATTATGTATATAAGTATGTGAATGTGTAATGTCACATAATATTTTTCTTATCTCATAAAGAAACAGTTCTCATGAATAGATTCAAATATATTTCCTTTTGACTCTGATGTTTTATTTTGTTGACGTTTGTCCTATGATTTAGGGACGGTTACTGTCGTTTATGTTTTATATATTTCAGAAACATATTGCATCTGACAAGATGCCGATGCGTTATATGTCGCTAAGGTGACGACGGCGCGATGTGCGACGCCTGACTGGATGGTAGAAACGACTGTTGCGTTATTGGTCGATCCTAGTTTTTGTGACACGATGACAACAGGCTGCGACGGCTAATAGGTTTCAGCTGCAATTATCTGGTTGAACATAGAAACGGACCCAAATTCCTATGCATTGATTTATCAAATATATTTAAATCTTATTCAGAACCTGTTAAAATAGGTAGTTCTAGTCTAGCTAAATTAAATATTATAAGTACCTAGCTCATGGTGTGAATTGTGAAATAAATAAAAATAATATATACTCATAATGATTGTTGCAACGCAATTTTAATAATTAAACGATTACCTTGCGTTTTACATAGCTAGCAGGTGTAGTAAATTGAAATTGTATACCTATTGTGGGTTTAATAAGTTGATATCATTGATAATTTCAGTTAGGTAGTCGGCAGCACGTCACGTTATCTGTCAAAAGTCGACAATTTGTAATTGAATTTGTTTACCCTTTCATGGTAAATAGGCTGTCGACTGTTATATTTACTTTTTGTACTTTTATTAAATATTTTAATAAAATTTATAATTTAGTAGAAAGAACTAATAAGAAATGTTGTACTTCATAAATAATTTGATTGCTTATTGTGGTAAAAAAATTGTAATAATTTTAAGATGTTTTAGAGTTAATATTTGTGTCACAATCTTACTGGCTGTTAAAAATGTTATAACTTTATGATCTCATGATCATACTAGGCGCGATAAGTTACAACAGTTAGTTCCTCTTGTAAATAAATTATTAAATATAAAAGACGGAGGTCGACAACCCTCTCCAAGTTTTCTTTCGCCATTTCTTTCTTGGAGGGCCTCCCATTTTTGAAATGGTGGCAGATTCAGTAGATTCTCTCTTTTTAGCATTCATTAATCCACAAAATTAATTATAACAATTAAGTAAATGAGAATTCTCAAATTAAAAAATATAACAATACGTTAAACCCAATAAGTTTGTTTAATAGAATGCGGTATTAGTTAACATACAACCGACCGAATGTGACGATATTATTATGAAAGTATTGAGTTGACAATTATAACCTATAATATTGTTGAGTTGACCGTGCACGAGGACATGCACGAGGTCAGGATGGACGAATGTGACGTTTTGTCGTTTGATAGTAATAAATCCATTTTATTGTTATGATTTTGAATCAAATTGAAAGGATAATAGTAGTATTTTAGTTTAATAGCCTGGCAACACCGCCGCTTAGCTCCGCCGTTTCCCGCCATATTTTCCCGCCATTTGTAGTGGAATGGGGAGGTAAGCGGTGGGGATAGGCGGCAGAACGGTCGACGAAAGTCAGTTGCGGGCTCAGTCACTGTCCAACCGTCGAGAAGCCAAGTAGTTAGGGAAAACTGCTAACGTATCGTTGCTATAGCCTAGTTAATAATATTCATGGTGTATTCCAGTGAAGAAAGTAAAAGTGGTTTACCTTTATTACTGTAGTTTCATTATACTAGAACAACGAGAACTATTACGTTCTGGCCTTCAAAACATTGTTGACTGGTCTTGCCAATCACCACATGAATTAAATGCTCAGACATTATTTGAAAAAATTTCCTCTAACTTTGGAAATACTTCGGCCAATTATAAAAATACAGAAGATACACTCCAAATAATTTGTGGTAAGAGAGCCGAATGTATCGAAATAAGACGTGAAAGAATTTTAAAAGAAATAAAGAATAAACCTGTTCAATTAACGTTACGAAATGTACCTCCTAGTGTTGATTATCTTTTTGATGAACAGAAATTACTATCACTTTTGCAATCACTGGGGGGCCCACAGACATGGCTTAATCAGCCTAGAGAACCTAAATTTCTTAAAAGGAAGCTAAATGAAACAGGCCCGTCAATGAATTACAATAAGAAAATTAAATACTCATCAAAAAATGTAAGACAAGAAAGAAAAGAGAATTATGACAAGAATAAGGGTAAGGGCCAGGGGAAGAAGTCCTTTCGTTCTCATTCAGAAGGAACAGCAAGAGATCAAGCGAAATGACTATCAAGTAAATTTCAGAGGAGGGTGCTTGGCAGATCATCGAGAGAGGTGGAAAGCTCTCGGAGCCAACCAATTTATTCTGAAAACTATAACTGCTTCTCGAATACCCTTTTTCATAAAACCTCCATTAATCTACCCATCTGTAAAGACACTACAGAAGTTTGCCACAAAACCCTCCTCGCAAATGACTATCCAGATCAAGGAATTAAAAAGACAAAAAATTTTGAAGACTCCGTTAGACCACAGTCCGAGTTACATCTCACGGATGTTTCTGGTGAAAAAAAGCGAAGGCAGTTTGAGGCCCATAATCGATCTGCGAGGTCTGAACAAATTTGTAGCAACAAAGCCTTTCCACCTGATTTCACAATCATCGGTTCCGGACTTTTTACAACAGGACGATTGGCTTATAAAGATAGATTTATCGCAGGCTTACTTCCACGTACCAATCGCCCAAGCTCACAGACCATTCTTACGACTGAGTTATTTGGGAGAAATCCTTCAAACGACTTGCCTCCCCTTCGGCCTTTCATCGGCGCCACGATTATTCGCGGCAATCACTTGCTGGGTCGCGGAGACCCTACGCAAGAAAGGTTATCGTGTTCTAGTGTACTTGGACGATTTCCTTTTAGCCCACCAGGACAGGACCTTATTGTCCCTCCAGGCCGCGGAGGCCGTGAAGCTCCTGCGGGTACTGGGATGGCAAGTCAACTACAAAAAATCAGTCTTAACTCCGACTCAAAATGTAGAATTTCTAGGACTACAGTGGAAGACACTAGAAAATGCCGTAACATTACCAGTGAAAAAGCAACTCACTATCAAAAAGGCTATAAAGAAAATGATGAGACACCGAGCCTGCAAACTCCGTCACTTACAACAGTTACTGGGTCTACTGAATTTCGCCTGCTTAGTAGTCCCAAGAGGACGTCTTCATTGCCGGCACATGCAAAGGTTAATCCGGCAGTTCCAAAACAATCCTCGGAGGGTTGTTCATCTGACAGAGGTAGTATTACAAGATATGCAGTGGTGGCTCGGAGCCATAACAACTGCTCAGGTTCCCATTCATCTGCCCAAAGTAAGCCACTTTCTGAGTACAGACGCTTCAGATGTTGGCTGGGGAGCACAACTGAACGACATCCCCTTAAAAGGTTCAAACGTGTGGAACAAACGTCAACAGCGCTGGCACAGCAACAAAAAGGAAATGTATGCGGTATTCTCAGCGATAAAAAGCCAGGCACACAGACTAAAGGATTCACACATCCTCCTACAAACAGACAACAGAACCCTGATCGCATACATACGGAAAGAGGGGGGAACTCGTTCCATAGACCTTTTAGCACTAACGTTCCAGTTATTAGAACTTGTAGACCAATGGAACATAACTCTGTCAGCCCAATACCTTCCGGGAAGGTACAACTTGATAGCAGACAGGTTGTCACGGGGACGACCAGTTCCAGAGTGGCATCTTCTTCCACCAGCCACCGAGGAGGTCTTCAGAGTATGGGGAACCCCAAACATATAACTTTTTGCCTCAAAAATATCAAAAGTAGTACCAAGATATGCAACTATAGACCCAAAAGATCATGGGGCAGAATTTATCGACGCGTTCAGTCAGGATTGGGATTATCAACTAGCATGGATCTTCCCACCACCAAGTTTAATACCACGTGTCCTAGCACATCTCAACAAGGCAAAGGGGACTTGCCTCATAGTGACCCCGGATTGGGAACGTCCGTTTTGGAAACCAGATTTACAGAATCGGTCACAGGACCCACCGCTAGTAGTCCAAAACATCCAGGAAGTCCTAGTAGACTTGACCACCGGCTTACCTCCACCCAACCTAGATCAACTAACCTTGCTAGTTTGGAAAGTTGGGGGTGGGGACAAAACTTAACTGACTGGACTGATGAGCAGAAAAATCTACTTAGTGGATGCTGGAGAAAATCAACCATAACCACATATCTCCCAGCCTTAAAAAGATGGATAACATGGTGCACAAAAAACAACTTAAATCCTACAAACCCAAAGCCTGAAAATGTAGCAACGTTTCTTGCTCAAACCTTTCTCTCCGAAGGTTTTTCTTACAAAACCATATTACTTCACAAGTCAGCTGTCTCTACATATTGCGGGCAGGATGAGAAAATATTTTCACATTTTATAGTAAAGAGTGTTTTAAGGGCAATTCAGAATTCTAGACCTGCTCCACAAAAGTGTCCTATTTGGGACCCGAGATGTGTATTTGATTGGTTAACAGAAAACACAGGAGCGGATACACTCTTTGAGGCAGCTCGTAGACTAGCTACAATACTATTACTAGCATCAGGTAGAAGATTACATGATCTCACATTACTGAGCTTCTCAGATTCTCAATATGAAGATAGAGGAGATTATATTCAATTATGGCCTTCGTACGGATCTAAGACTGATAAAGGATCAAAGAGACAATCTGGTTGGGAACTTAGAAAACACCAGATTGAAGCCCTATGTCCCGTTACATGGATTCGTCGTTACATCAGTTTATGTAAAAATAGAAGAGAACAAAACAGAAACATTACTAATTTATTCATAACAATACGAGGAGAAGTAAAACCTGCTTCTAATTATTGGTGGTTGGGTTCGCTCATTATTAAAAGATGCAGGAATTGAAGCTTCCCCAGGCAGTTGCCGATCTGCGATCGCCTCACTGGCATGGTTAGAGAATCGCCCCATAGAGGAGATATTAGAAAGGGGCAACTGGACATGTGAAAATACCTTTAAAAAATATTATTGTCGAGAGATTGATACACAGGCACGCGCTATCACGAATAGGAATCTATTTGATAATTTTGCAAGTATTTAAAAAAAAAAAACTCAAAATTTCAAAACTAAGATGATTGAATTTCGTTTTCTGTTAAGATTTATAAAGAAAAAATTTTTATCAGTTGTGATTTAATAATAATAATTCTTATTAAAATGTTAACATTAATATGCTACCAAGGATTGATTACCTAACTAAATTTTGATTTTGACCAATAGTTCTCAATTGTTAACATTGTTATAAATCAAAAATAGAGGTTAAAATTTGTTTTGTTTTTTAAATTATTAATTTGATTTGATTAAAAAATTAAATTAAACATTACTTTTATTCTCAACATTGCGTGTGTTTTTTAGTCACCAGCAGATAACAAACACGTCTTCATAAGCGACGCTGTGTTTTCGACAGGCTCATAATATAACCGTTTTACACAACAATAAAACGATTATTATGAGCCGAGAGAAAACACAGCGTCGCTGGGAAGTTCTTCCTGGTGAAGACTGCAATGACAAGTACGCGAGGTTCGCGCTTTTCGGTGACAAGATGACAGATGACGCTCGTTCAGAAATGCGTCATATTTACGTTCGGAAACTGTAAGTATATGATTGGAAACAGGGTGAGTACACATTGCTTCTTCATAAGCGACGCTGTGTTTTCTCTCGGCTCATAATAATCGTTTTATTGTTGTGTAAAACGGTTATATTATAATCTGCATAGTGGATCGGTAGGGAGGGATTTATAAAAGGTAAGCCAATGGGAATCGGCTTGTATGGGCTTTTATGGAACCTTCGCCACTGGTAGGTACTTACACTAGGCTGCCTTCAGACGATATCACACGACCAGACCTCAACGCGACTTGAAATACATGGCTTACAATTTTAAGTCATATAACACATTAATAAGCTCCTGTGTAGGCATGTTTTCTTGAACTTACAATTCTTACAAAAGGTTGAGTAATAAAAACATTTCGTAGGTCTTTTTCTCTTTCTCAAACTTAATCTTGAGTTAAATTAAGCCCTACAGATTGAACCAATTCAATTTTATGACCTCTAGCGTGTTGCCAACTCTGCAATCAAAAGGTAGCATTTATGGTATTGCCAAAGTATTACAGGATATTGAGTGGTTAAAGTCCAATACTACTTTAGGCCGCTCTCCTGTGCTTTAGACCATAGCTTTCAGGCTAGTTACTTCAGCCGCATCCTGGCTGTCGAGTTGTAGCGCTCTTTGTCCAGCAACTCGTTCAGGTGGCTACGTCGATTGTATCCAATACTGGTTTTGTTTTTCCTGAATGTTTACTCGTATGCAAAAAGCTTTATTATTTATTTTCCATTCTTTACTTGTTCAGGCGTTACGAATAGGGAATATGCATAATTTTTTTTTATCTTAATCAAAAGTATAATGCGTGAGAAAATTAACTGTAATATTAAAACTTTTCTCTTGCGTTTTTTTCTCGTGATATAGTTACTTGAAGTTAGCGCGCAGCAGCACCCGCCGAAAACGCTCCATACAAAACGGTGACGTCACACATCACGTTTCAGGTGTGTTTCGGCGCGTTTAATATGGAGTTAGCCAATAATCTTCAATTATCTCCCTAAATTTTGCGTTTAAGTACATATGTGTCATACAAAATATTATTTCTTATTCGATATTCTATCTGACTGTAAAGTGCATTATATCCGAAAATGAAAAAAAAAATCGTTATTTTCCCCTGATTTCATCGTGTGATAAAACTAAAATAATACATTTTTTTTATTTTTTTTCCTGTTCCATCATGTTTTTATAAGTGTCCGCAGCTATCAAGCTCAATTTCATCAAAATCGGTGACTTATGCATATTCCCTATTACGATTAAGTAGTATATTACGTCAGGTGATACACTTAATATCAAGAGAGATAGAAACCTAAGTGCTTTCATGTTATTTAAGTTATTATTTAGGTATATAGAAGGTGAATCGAAAACTTAAATAGTCCCACATAATGGAGCATTTACACGGGTCAATTTTCCGGTTGACTTGCTAGGCGACTTTAGTCGAACAGGGCTTTTTATCGACAATCGCTTGTAAAATCGAATTGCAAACCTAATTTAAATAAAGTGGCGACTCAAGTTGCCTGGAATATCGACTCGTGTAAATGCCCCGTAAGCAAGCAAATTATTTATCAACATTTATCTCACACCGGCGGCGATACAAGGAGCACGTCTTATTTCCCAACTCAATAAGAGAGGCATCATAATAAAATTTATTTCGCAGAAATGTTCGCAAAGAGGAATTGGAATAGTGAAGATTCTCTTGTTTTTTTTTCTCTCGGTTCGTGACTTCCGTCCGTTTCTTTGTTATCATTTTCTTCCTTCTTCAATATAATTCTTCTATTTGTTAATTCCTCTTTGTTTTATTTGCGTAGACAAATCTCTCAGTGAGCTTGGACAACGGAACTCTATCAATATTAAAGCGTGTTGTCAATAATTTTAGTTGAACAGCTAATGTGGTATTTACATGGGCGTCAAAAGTCGCACAACTTTCGCCGCACGGCCAAAATCGACCGTGTGAATGGCAATTCAGCCCTAGGCCGCAGGTGACTGAACAAAATAATCTGATCCGGTGGCCAAAACTGTAACAACGTTATTATATACATATTGTTACCTATGTTACGCCATCAACTACACAGACGACAGCAACGCCATCAATTTTGGAAGCGTCTTGACTAATGTTGACCGTCACAAGTAACTAAAATCTACCCATGTAAATAGCACATACGTTACTACATAAGTTTTATGTACTCTTTTACATACCTACTATTTTTACACAATTACTGCCTGTAAGATAAAATGCACTGTACTGTAGGTACTCCACATCCTACTTCCTACTAATAATATAAATGTGAAAGTTTGTGGGTTTGGATGTTTGGATGTTGAGATGTTTGTTCCTCAATCACGCAAAAACTACTAAACGGATTTGGTTGGAATTCGGCACACAGATAGTAGATAGCCTAGAATTAAACATAGAATAGCTTTTATCCCGATATTCCCACGGGAACGGGAACTACGCGGGTGAAACCGCGGACGGCCCCTAGTATTATTATAAACTAGCGGCCGCCCGCGGTTCCACCCGCGTGGTTCCCCTGGGAATATCGGGATAAAAAGTATTCTATGTTTTAATCCAGGCTATCTACCATCTGTGTGCCAAATTTCAACCAAATCCGTTAAGTAGTTTTTGCGTGATTGAGGAACAAACATCCAAACATCTAAACATCCAAACCCACAAACTTTCACATTTATAATACTAGCGGCCGCCCGCGGTTTCACCCGCGTGGTTCCGGTTCCCGTGGGAATATCGGGATTAAAAGTATCCTATGTTTTAATCTAGGCTATCTACTATCTATGTGCCAAATTTCAACCAAATTCGTTCAGTTGTTTTTGCGTAATTGAGGAACAAACATCCAAACATCTAAACATCCAAACCCACAAACTTTCACATTTATAATATTAGTAGGATTAGTAGTATGTGAAAGATTGTGGGTTTGGATGTTTGTTGCTCAATCACACAAAAACGGCTGAACAGACTTGGATGAAATTTGACACACAAATAGTTTATAGCCTGGATTAAAACAAAGGATACTTTTTTATCCCGGTAAAAGTCCCTAGGGATTTTCTGGATATCCACGCGGACGAAGTCGCGGGTGGAGGCTAGTGTAAAATAAAATTTCGTACGTAATAATGTGTACACGTATTACTACATATTTTTAACTTATTTGTAAAAGATAATACTACACTCTGTAAAAAAGCGTAAATATTTTTTAAACTAATACAAGTATATGGTGAGTTCGACGGATAGTTGCGCGGTTGTATTGAAAGTACTTTGGTAATTAGTTGGTATTTGGTTTGATTTTCGATTTTTTGAAACGTCGGAAAATAAAAAAATCAAACCAAATACCAACTAATTACCAAAGTACTTTCAATAATACTGCGCTAGTATCCGTTAAAAAGTGTTTTATTTCAGTTCGATATTCGTCAAAACTTATTGCATATACTTTCTTTTAGAAACCTAAGCACATTCTACTTAATGCTGTAAATATTCCTATCCCATTTTCCTTCGTCCACCTAATGACCCATATACACTGTAAGAGTAGCCACACGGGTAAAGGCCCTACTACAAAAAGAGAATAGTGATATTCAGACGATGTTCGGCAGGCTGATTATCTAACTAAAAACCATCTAGCGACCGTAATAATTACGGAATCGTCGCTGTCAAACCGTTTGACAGAAGAAATCGCGAATTCGTCGTGGTCGCGTCGCGGTTACTGAGTTAGATAATACGAATTTTTGGAGCATTTCCTTGCACAAGTGCTCGTTTTTGTTAGTTTTTTTGTTGTTCGCTGGAAGCAGCACTATCAGAAACCCGATTTCTGGTATGAAATCGAGTTTGAAAGCAACGATTCCGAAATAGTCCGTGAGCCTACGACAGTATTGCCTACGTCATATGACATCACGATGAAATGCATGGCACACGGTCGGAAAAGTTGTGCTGAGCGAGGATCAGAAGATTATCGCAAATAAAATTGGCCGGAAGCTTGAGAAAATCTTCCACTTCCGGTCAACATTTTAAGATTATATTTACGTCATGTGACATCAGTAAGAGACCCGTGTCATCATTTAGTTTTCAATCGCATAGAGAGTAAACATAAGTCTGTCAGTTCTGAAATGACTAAAAAACAAAAACATTAAGATTAAGGTATTCCGGCCATTTCAGAACTGACAGACTTATGTTTACTCTCTCTACGATTGAAAACTAAATGATGACACGGGTCTCTTACTGATGCCACATGACGTAAATATAATCTTAAAATTTTGACCGGAAGTGGAAGATTTTCTCAAGCTACTGACCAATTTTATTTGCGATAATCTTCTGATCCTCGCTCAGCACAACTTTTCAGACCGTGTGCCATGCATTTCATCGTGATGTCATATGACGTAGGCAATACTGTCGTGGGCTCACGGACTATAATTATTACTGGTCGCTAAATGGTTTTTAGTAGATTTCTGGTAAAATAATGTCACACATTGGAAAAAATCTCGTCATATTATCGTGGTTGAGTTTCATGAGTAGGGCCTAAGCGCCCATCAATCAGATCCCACAGTCAATCCCATGGTTGGGCGCGTGGGGTGTGGACCCTCCGCAAGCACATCGCTACCCGCTTGCTTCACGCACATTATAGCCTAGTACTAGTGCTAATCCGACCGGAAAATACAGAAGATTAGCTTGCTACGGCATGAGTAAGCTTATGAGGAACGTTGATAGAAGGAGGGTGTTGAACTGCTTGACTTATAAACTAGAGACCGCCCGCGACTTCATCTGCGTGGATATTATATTGTATATCCCTCGAGAACAGTTCCTTTTCCTGTAAAAAGGAACCCTATGACCTTTTCTGTACCCGTGACAATATGTCTGAAAAATTTCACAATGAATTGTTAAGACGTGAAGGCGTAACAAACAAACCACTAACAAACGAACTTTCGCATTTATAATATAAAGTTAGGATAAGAATAATGATTGTTATGTTAATCAGGTTCTTAATGATTTTTGATTAATCAACAAAATGGAAAAATATTTTGTCAAAGTTTTACCACAAGAAGTGAATTGCAAAGTCTTATCCTTTGCTTATTAAGCAATCAAATGAAATTAAAGTTCCTTTCAGTTTCTTTTCATACTGAACAGAATAAAAACCTTCAGACTTAGTAGTAATTACTTAGTGACCGCAGCCATCAGCTCCAGGGTTGGTCAGAGGCGTGTCGCATCGACGTCTGGTGAGAAACGGCCAACTCCGCGATTAACGTTCCGCCCACTTTTATCGTTTCTATTCTCGAGAAAAACTGAAGATAATTCGAAATTTCGCTTCATTTCTTTTTTATTACCTGTCTTTGAACTCTCTTGTTTTTCTCTTATAACCTAGCTTTGAACTTAAAGCTAACAGTTAGATGTATGTGTGGTAACTAGATGACTTTGTCAAAATTATTAATTACTTATATAGAAGTAGCGACTGCCTGCGACTTTGTCTGCGTGGAAAGATTTTTTTGCTACAATTTTTTTCTGGATAAAAGGTACCCTTTGTCTTTCTCTGTACCCTTAAGAACGTGTATGCAAAATTTCATGACGATCGGTTGAGTAGTTAAGACGTAAAGGCGTAACAAACAAACAAACGGACTTTCGCATTTATAATACTACTAGTAAGGCCTAGAAAGGATGCCGATGTCTAATAACATACGTTAGTTTGAAATGAAACTCTACTTTATATAGACAATAAATAATTAGGTACCCATTCCCTTACATTTTATCCCCTCTACATTTCTCTGTGCCAAAAATCCAGAGCCACTAATATATTTCCTGCTGACAAATGATTCCGTTGAAATTAATAAATGGTACCCGTACATTAGTTCCGGTACATTTACAAGACCCAGCGCTACCCTCGAGCAAACAATCGCTTATTCAATTAACCACTGACATCTGTGTAAATTAGAGAGTCGAATTAACGATCTTACGACATCAGTATGCAATTCGTGACTGGGGCAGAGATACAGTTTTTAAATAAGCTAAAATACTGCGGCCTACTGCACCGGTTCTGGGTTCACATTTCGGTAGAGTAACATCTTTGTGAGTTATGCTTAAGAGTTCATTATAACCTGGGGGCTAATTGTCTAATTTCAAAATCTATCACAATTGCTTTCAGGATGCTTCTTTTTGGCACATATAAAAACTTACCAATGAAATGTATGGGTGTGCAATAGGAATGACTCCAAATAAAAATGTCCAACTTACGTGAAGCGGTATAATGTTCCAAGCACACACAATGCACATACAAAAAGTCAGAAGGAAGAAACGAAGATTGAAAGATATAAATAAGCAAAGCGTTTAGTTTACACAGCACAGCACAGCACAGCACAGAAGAATAACAGTGATAACAGATAATATTTAGTGCGTTAAGCGTTTACAAAAGCGTGGGAAAATACAAGCGGGCGGAGCGCCGAGAGTACGGGCTTCGCGGACATGTACGGATTGTACGGGTCTCGACTGGCGACGCGGGCGCAACGCGGCCGCGCCTGCAAGTATTGCGAAACCGGTCGGACGGCTCGTAGTTTGCGCGTGTCCATAGCACCGCGACTATTGAGTGTACCACATCGTCCGACAAATTATTCGTTGATTTTATTAATGTATGTTTAAATGAATATTGTGTGTGATAATTAGTTTGTATTAGATATAATGTATAATTTGTAAATAGATAGGTAGTATAATTTTGTATATTGTAATATAAATAATTTAAGATAGTTTTAAGTGTGTTTTGTATATAAATTAGATATAAGTAGTGTAATATAATTATGTAATAATTAAATATATAAATATTAAATTATAAATATGTATGTTACCTACAAATGCAGCAATGTGTCACATCCATTTGTCAAATGAAAGCGATTACGATAGATTTTGAAAATTACCGCGCACCTGACGACGCTCCGTGGGTAGGCTTTGTAGTAGAATTGTAGTGCTTATACGTGACGGTGAAAAACGAAAGAGTTCTAGCTTCTAGAAAGTGTTTAAACGACGAAAAATTTTTTTTCTTTTTCAAAAGTTTGGACATGGTCTGCTGGCACTCAAACGTGAGTTTTGGACTTGAATAAAGTTCTTTCTTATTATATAGGTCTTGTACGGATATATCAACATCGAAAGAGTTCTAGCTTCTAGGAATCGTGTAAACTATGTATAAAAATATTTTTCAGTTTTTTTAAACATTGGGACATGATCTGCTGGCACTCGAACGGGAGTTCAGAACTATTCCCGAAAATTATCAGGAACTGTAGAACTGAGCCACATGCGAGTATAACTCACATTTATTTTTGATCTGCTGTAAAATGATCTGCTACGGGAAGTTGGCAGATCATTTTGTTTATTGACTCTTTTAAGGTTAAACGCCAGAACTATTTCTAAAAAGTATCAGGAACTGTAAAACTCAGCCGCATACGAGAAGAACTCACATTTTTTTTTAATTGCTGCAAAATGATCTGCTACGGGAAGTTAGCAGATCATTTTGTCCATCGACTTTTTCAGGTAAAAACGCCAGAACTATTTTTAAAAACTATCAGGAACTGTAGAACTCAGCTGCATGCGAATAGAACTCACATTTATTTTTGATCTGCTGGACATTGTTCTGCTAAGTTCACTTACATGGATGCGGGCAGCGCAGGACCGATCGTCGTGGAGATTCTTTGGGGAGACCTATACCCAGCAGTGGGTGTCGTGCGGCTGATATGATGATGATTATTATTATTTTTCAGGGATCACGATCAAAGGCTGTCTTTTTTTTGAAACCATTGTAAAAATATATAAAAACATTCCTATCCGACACAGAAACCTCATTGTAAGTACCCATTGACATTGTAAATAAAATATTATGCGCGTGTGAATCCATTGAACATTCACAGAAGCTTTAATTAATCTAGATTTATCGGTCCCGGTTCCGCCGGAGGAGGTAAATCACAAATAATTGGGTTTAAGCACCACACGTGTCCCGAGCATATAAGTAATTATTTATTGCAATTCAGAAGGTTGTTTGCAGGCAATTGTTAAATTTATTGAAATGTAAAAGTAAATTGTAAAAGTTATTTTATAAAGTTGTTTTAAAACCTTTTGTGGCCCGGGGCGCCGGCATAATCTAAAAATGGTTGCCCACCTGGAAAATCTATTGGGCCACCCTTGCGAAGCCAGCGTTGCTCTAAGCCCCTAGCTTTATACATACACTAGCTTCCGCCCGCGACTTCGTCCCCAAGGATATACGGAAAATCCCTAGGAAACCTTTGTCCGGGATAAAAAAAAGGATGCTATGTTTTAGTCAAGGCTATAAACTTCTGTGTTCCTTTCATCCGTTTTTGCGTGATTGAGTATTAAACATCCAAACATCTAGCTAAAAGTGGCCACTTTGAGCTAAAATGGATTTTAAAACTTACAGAAATAATGAAAAGTGTTGAAGAGTTATTCTAAAAATATTAGAGACAATTCAAAAGGGCATAATCTTAGCTTTTTTTTAAATAATGGCTTGGTTTACGAGTAATAAAAATAAATGTGTTGGCGGTGCGGCGCTAGTTGACAACTGAATTACTATATGGGCCTTAAAAGAACCCATATTACAAGTTTTGCTTAGTTTGAAGCTAGATGGCGCTGTGTGAAATTGGTAAAAAACTGGCTTGACAAAAATCTATATAATTATCGAACCTGTTTACAAAATTTCACAAGAATCGGTTGAGAAATGCGACCTGTGGCCCTACCACGAGTTGATGCAAACTATTTCCGTTACCTTAACCGTTCGTTTTCTCTCTTTCACTCGCATTGACTGTGAGCAGTTTATCTGATAGTTGACGGTAACGGAAACAGTTTGCATCAACTCATGGTAGAGCCACTGTAGAGGAGAACAAACGGACAGCCGGACAGAGGTAAATACGAAATCGTTTTTGCCCAAGCTGAAACAGAGGCGCTTCACTCGCACTTCGCATTTCATTGTAGGATACCTAAATCATGTCAGCTGAATCAACACTTTGGAACCGGCAAAAATAACAAGAAGTGTCATAAGGACCGTCATGAATGTGCAGAGAGTGTTGGGTTGGTGAAAAGTCTAGCCATGGGCACAGAATACATAATGCCATTGGCACAGAGTACATAATAGTTCCCATTGTCATATTATATTGATAACCAAACGTCGTCAAAATAATTCCCTAGTTACAGCGATTGTTCTGTTTTAATCACGTGCTCATATGTAGCGATTAATGCACCGAATAATTTGTCCCGATTCATCACACGACTGAATTAAATTTCATTCGAGAATAAAATCGTTACGATGCTAATGTCTGTATTTAATTTCTCCCTTGAAGACTGATAATTACTAATTTATTTGCATTATGAAAGTAAGTTTTATGATAATTAATGTTTTGTAATATCGTTTAAAACTATTTAAAAAAAGTTTGAAATTTTAAAATGAACCAAGTACTTATAAAAAATTGATAAAAAGAAGACAAGCAAAAAGTGTACTTTAGTTTTGAATACTTTTCTAGCAAGAAAGCACTTACCTATAATTTGTAATGAAGTTTTTTTTAATCTGCGCTAACGTAGGCTAGCCGCTTCTTATGATTGTTATATTACGTTTAATTATTCTATTCTATTATGTTATAATATTCTATAAAAATGACATAATGAAAATGGCATCCAATCCAGGAACAGTTTCCTATCAGATCGCGTCATTACTGTGCGGAGATTGCCTCCGGGAAATTATGGGTTACACTATAACGCGTGATATAAAATATCTATCGTTGCAACATGTAAGAGTAAAGTAAAAAGGACCGGAGTGGTTAATAGTTATTTATGCAACTGTACTATAATGAGGGGTATTAAAACACGAATGTGGGTTTATCACATGAGTGTTTTAATACCTAATTATGTACATTGTACAGTGGCATAAGAGACTATATCTACATCCATGATATGCATCCCATAAAGAGGGTTTTGACTTTGACTTTGACTTTCCTCCTCCTCGTCATTATACCATCCGAACGAGTGTTATAATGATGTACTGAATTTCATAATGTAACATGTCGCGCGTGGGAGCGGGAAGGAGCGCGACATCCTCTCGCTCGGATAATATTATAATGTTGGCAGTAAGGTTTCAAAAACCTTTAGAGGACTTAAAGCATGGGAATAGATAAAAAAAAACCGGCCAAGTGCTTGTCGGACCACGCGCAGTAGGTTTCCGTAGTTACCGTATACAATACCATATTGAATACCACTATAATTTTTTGTATGCAAAATAAACTTTGTTTTACATAGTGTTTGTATGAGTGACAAAGTTATATTTGCGGTTTTGGAAAATGTGATATATCTTTAAAAATTATCACTATATCTCGTTCAAACCAATTTTCGTTGAAAGTATTTATTACGATCTACAGCATATATTTTTTTTAGATTTTTCACTCTCTTATTTTAAAAGTTAAAGGGGTGGGGGGACACTCATTTTACCACTTTGGCAGTATATATCATTCAAACGGTTGACTTTGAGAAAAAATAGTCTTAGAAACCTCAATGTCATTTTTAAAGACCTATCTATAAACACCCCGCACATATAGGTTTGATGAAAAAAATTTTTTTCAGTTTCAGTTTCATGTATGGGGAGCCCCCTTTAATCCTTTATTTTTTTTATTTTTATGTAAAAACCTTAAAGCGGTTTACAGAATACATCTACCTACCAAGTTTCATTAGTGTAATCCTAATACTTTCAGAATAAAATGGCTGTGACATATGGACGGACAGACAGACAGACGGACAGACAGACAGACAGACATGACGAATCTACAAGGGTTCCGTTTTTTGCCATTTTAGCTACGGAACCCTAATAATAACCAAACCACTGTGTGTGTATTTAAAACAAATGTGGCTAGTGTAGTACGTAACCAATCGTAGCAAAACACAGTAGCAATAGTCGTAGCACCGTAGCATCGTAGTCCTTTCATTATTTTAACCGACTTCAAAAAATAAAGAGTACCCGCAGACAGAGTTATATCGTGCGGGTGGAGGCTCGTGCCCAGCAGTGGAAAAAAAGTAGCCTATGCCCTTTCCCAAAGTCCCATCTATATCCGTAGCCAAATTCGTCAAAATCGTTCTAGCAGCGGTTTAGGCGTGAAATCATTACAAAAGAGTTACTTTTGCAATTATGATATTAATATGGATTTGAAATTTTAGCATTTCACAGTGCTTTTTTTATGTAATACTAAATAATATACTTACTAGAAAAAAATTCGACTCGTCACTATCTGGTCATTTTCTCTATGGGAATCAAACCCACAACTTTTGGAAGCATCCAACTTTCCTGAGCTACGAATTAAAAATAAATCTCGGTTTTTAGATGAGTTTTTGTCTTTTTTTAGGTACACGTGATTGATTGCGTTCCAGCTTTAAGATGACAGTAGAGAAAACAAGTTTTGTTATATTTTTTGTCTAAAATGGGTCCACATTTATATATAGGTACCTACCTATATTGCATGCAACCAACATCAACTCTACAAAATTAACTCGGCCAGGTATCCGCAACACCCATTATTTAAAGTAAAGCGCCCATATAAAAACCTTCCCGTAAAGCCTAAAGGTCTGGTAAATAAACATAACGGCCTAGGCCGAGACTGATGGGCCTAATGCGTCCCTCGTGAGTTCGGCCGTTTGCGAACTTGTTTAGCGGCCTTTTGGCCAGTCCGGCCTACAATTACTGCCCTGCAATGCGGCGCCTTATATAATAGTACAGGAAAAATAACATATGTATTTTGCCGCCAAATTGTTATAGTAATTTAGTCTTACTTTGCACGTACTATATAAACTTCATTGTACGAAGAAAACAAGCTGGTGATTTAGGATTTGGGCTTAAAAACTTGTTTTCCATGTACTCATTTTCCAAATCCGTTATCAACTAACTGTTGTTATAAAATCCTGTAAGTGAATGTTGTGCTTACCTGTAATTTAGGTACAATTTCTAATTTAAGAGACTATTTGTCTAAAATGTTTTAAGTTAATTTCCGAATTATACTTAGTTGGTATGCCTCAATAAATAAAAAAAAAACATTTTATTCTCATAAGAACTTACAATGTTCGCTGAAAATGAGATTACATATATACTTAGTTTAATTTGCTTTAAATTGGCGCAGCGCAAATGCATATTATAGGTATAATTAATTATTGTGATTTGGAAGGTATAAATTTTTTTTTTCATAATTATCCACATACACATATTTTTTCTAAATACTTAAATATTGTTTATAACTTAAAAATATCATTCTTAGTATATCTATTTTAATATCATACAAAAGTTCGATGTAATAAAGACATTCATCACTCCGTAAGCTAATGGCTGCAAAAAAAACAGTTGTTTTTTCGAATGTTTATATAAAAAGACAAAAGAATACTTTAACTCAGTCCTCATTCTGTTAGATAACATTTAGGTACAACAACATAATTTTTAAAGTAAAAAATAATTATAACCTCTATTTACTACCAACATTTAAGACTTCTACTATTTTACTATCACAAAGTAAAATTCAATTTTAATAAACACTTTTAAGCTCTGTTTATAAAAGCGCCGAACAAAAAGCCCGTTAAAGCTACCTGTTGATCTTCTGCCTAATTAAGCTAGCGTAAAACAAACTAAATGCCTCAAAAACCGATCTTTTACAGAAAAAAAAATTCTGCCTAAAAACGTGACAACGTTTTTAGGCAGAATCCTCTTATTTTATTCCTGTTTCATTTTAATCTCGGCAGGGGCGTAGCGTGCCTTGGCGGGGCCCTGTATAAAAGTTTTGTTTGGGGGCCCTTAGGAAAGGTAAAGATTTTTCACAAAAGAAAAGACAAGGGCGGCGGCGAGCGCGAAGCGCGAGCCGCGAAAAAAATTTTGGTCTATTTTCTATATGTTTACTGGCAGTAAAACTATTGTAGAGACTGGTAAGTGATAAATGAAGGACATATTGAATGTATGTGGTGTGACTGTTTGTTATTAAAATACTCAAAATTAATGGAAGCAAACGGGCGGCTCAGCAAAGTAAGAGGTAAATAAAAAATTAGAACTTACCTAGCTGTAGGGAAAGAAGAGACATTTGATTTAATGTTTTATTTTTATTTTGACTATGTGTCCGTGCATAATTTGTATTACTACGTACGGGCCTCTCTCATTAATTTTGCGTCATTTTTATATTTACTTATGAATTCCGAACAAGACATGACTTTTGCAATTCTGATTCATCATCATCCATTTCAAAAAAGTTTATTTTAATTTTTTGCTTACGCACGTTGGGGGCCCCCGTAACCCGGGGGCCCCGTATAATTGATACGGCTGATACGGCGGTAGCTACGCCCCTGAATCTCGGTCTTTCTTTGCTGAAAATATTTAACGGCAAAAATGCCTTTAGCGAGAAACGCGATTCAAATGTTTGCTTTCGGTTACGGAGTTTGCGTAGATGTCAGATTTTTTGGGGGAATCTGTGAATTTACCTGTTTTGTTAACCCATATTAATGTTTGTTTCATATATTGGAAAGGGGTTTTTTGTTTGCACAAAATAAACACTAGATTATTGCGCGAGATATTTAATCGATTTTGTGTATTCATGATAACTAAATGCTATTTATGCATGATAGCAGACAAAATATAAGTAATACAGATACTTTTATATAAGGAAACATTAGAACTTTTCAAATGATAACAAAGAAAGGATAATTATAATTTTGTATACTACTGACCACTAAATGTTAACTAATTAACATTTATTACCTTAACTAGATACCTGGGAATACTTGTAGATACCTAGTGGTATTTGTTACAATTTCACAAGTTACCCTAACAGTTCAATGGCTCCCAAGTTTAAAATATTTTTAAGGTATATGTAATTAATTAATATAACGTGTAATTTTAAAATAATAATTGTTTGGCAATTAATACTTACTAGTATAATTTAATGGTTGATTTGATGATGATGATTTTCGAAGTTTGATACTTTTTACTTTATGCAGGAATTAATGTATCCAAATTGATACTTTATAATAGGTATTAATCTTAAAATTACAACCAGTTTTTACTCTAAAAAATATCCACTTCTTCTGGCTTAGATTTAAAGCCCATAGTAGGTTTTTTCAATCTACATCACTTTGCCTAAAAATAATCTTAATGACATAAGTATCGTAAAAAAAACCGGCCAAGTGCGAGTCGGACTTGCGCACGAAGGGTTCCGTACCAAAAAACCGGCCAAGTGCGAGTCAGACTCGCGCACGAAGGGTTCCGTACCAAAAAACTGCAAATAAAAACGTTGGTTGTATGGGATCCCCCCTTAACTATTTATTTTATTATATCTTTAGTATTTGTTGTTATAGCGGCAACAGAAATACGTCATCTGTGAAAATTTTAACTGTCTAGCTATCACGGTTCATGAGATACAGCCTGGTGACAGACAGACAGACAGACGGACAGCGTAGTCTTAGAAATAGGGTCCCGTTTTTACCCTTTGGGTACGGAACCCTAAAAAATATAATAAATTAAGGCAACGTGATAAGAAGATAGGATACTAAAAGCGAGGCAGTTCCTAAGCTGGTAAGTGTTTCATAGGAGCCTGGAGTAGGCTGAGCTCCATTAAGCAGTAATGAAGCTAGCGGCGCCAATGTAATTTACTCTAGCCAGAATATTAGGCTGGTCTTAGAATAGAACGTATAGAAAGATAGTCTTGTCTAGAGTCAGTTGAGTTAGAGAGTTGTAAAGTCTAGATTGCTTGCTTGCGCTCGTTGATACGTACACTTGTAACTCCGAAGTTTACATTCAAAATACGGCGTTTTGAGCAGTATCTGGCTTCAAAAAAAGTGCTTCAAAATGGACGCGCGGACTTAGGTACTTTCTATATGTAATTATTCTAAGAGGCTGGTATTAGCTACTCTTACTACTCTCACGAGAAAAAATAAGTAGTCACAGGAAAAACATTTCAATATATCTTACCAAAAAGAAAAATGGACGCAAAAACTCAACAATTTCTAGAACACAAGAATGTGTAAAAATAATAAGAACAACAGATAGTCGAATTTTATGATTACTTCCTGTTTAAACAACCATAATAAATCTTAATTTCCCCATTAATAGTAACTGGCAGTCTGTAATCATCCCATTATAGAACGGGCTCGATCGTTTCAATAATTCACAATGATTTGTTTAATTAAAGCCCCATGTCGCCTATTAATCTAATTCATTTCGTACACCAATTAATATGCAATTTTCAGTGTTAAATTAATAGTTGGAAACCATAATGGAATAATAATGTGATATGAAATTGTACTAAATAATTAATTTCATTGTGTTTTGTACTTAATATACTCAATACTAGCAGCCGCCCGCGGTTTCACCCGCATGGTTCCCGTTCCCGTAGGAACATCGGAATAATAAGTATTTTATGTTTTAATCTAGGCTATCTACTATCTGCGTACCAAATTTCAACCAAATCCGTTTGGAAGATTTTGCGTGATTGAGGCACAAACATCCAAACCCACAAACTTTCATTATAATACTAGCGACCGCCCGCGGTTTCACCTGCGTAGTTACCGTGGGAATATCGTAATAAAAAGTATTATAAGTTTTAATCTAGGATATCTACTATCTGTGTGCCAAATTACAACCAAATCCGTTCAGTAGTTTTTGCGTGATTAAGGAACAAACATCCAAACCCACAATCTTTCACATTTATAATATTAGTAGGAAGTAGGATAATATTACTAGGATAGGATTTGAATCAATCTGGTGAACAGAAAATATGTTTTGTGGTCAACATTATCAATAGTGAAGGCAAAAGCCAAGTGAATAGTTTGGGTGTTATACCTATGTAATATGCTTTTCCAAATTGATTTAGAAACTTTGATTTTTAAAGCAATATTACAAGATAAAGTTAACGTGGGTTCGTTTGTATGCAATAATATGTTATTAGGACACAGTACTTAGATGTTAAAGTGTAAAGTTTTTCAACGTTTGGCTCACAAATATCTATTTAGAATTTTAATAAATTGAATAGAAATGCCATCCACTAGAGTATTGGATAGCTCGTAGGCCAATCGATTTGCGCCACCGAATTCAATTCCAGTTTTCATAAGTTTCCCCAAAGCCGCTTCAGCTCGCCACATTCGGTGCCGTTTGAATAATCAATAGAGGGATAAATAAACCTATAAAGATATTTCATCAAATAGAAAAAACAAACCCATTATTATTATAACTCACAATTAGAGATTTTATATTCATAAAAGCCTTAACTAATTGGAATTTTCCCTTTAAATAAATGCTATTCTACATGAACGCAAATTCAAAATAAATTTCCGCGCACTTTGAAAATTCGCTCAACCACATCCACCCATGACGTTACCCACATAATGACGGTCAAAATTATGGCTGATTGATATAAATAAAATTAACCGTTGTGGTCGAACAGGCCGGGTACATTTATTGCTCATGTACCGTGAATTTAATGAACACAGATTTGCGGTATTTAGGCCCGTTGGAGGGTTGTTGGGTCGCGGTTTTTTATACGACTGCATTTTGGGTATGCATCGGAAGTGGTACTTAATTTCATTGTGAATAACTGGTTATCTTTGATGTTTAGATTTTAGCATTCATAATGCTATTTTTATAATATTATCTATAATATAAAAATGAATCGCTTAATGTCTTGCTAAGCGCAAATCTCGAAAGCAGCTGAACCGATTTCGCTAATTCTTTTTTTGAGGTGTTTGTTATTATCAGGAGAAGGTTCTTATGAAAGAAAAAATAAAGAAAAATGCGCGGAAAGTTAGAAAATTTAAGAATACCTAACCACCATATAAAATTTAATTTGAACAATACAAACTTTTTTAATGTAACCTTATGACGTTTGACATAGCTGTCTGCGCTCGTGCGTAAATTGTGCGGTATCGCAGGACATGATAAAACTATTATACAGCTTACTTAAAAAATCTCAAATGATGCTTGGCTAGAAGAGATCTCTTTTAAAAGATAAGCCCACCTTTGTAAACAACTTTCATTAATAGCTATTTATAAATAGTATAATTAATCAAACTAAATATTTGCAACTCAGTACTCTACGCGACTTATTCATCATCATACCCAGATTAAAGGCCGATAGCTAATTTCCTGCTTCATTAGGCCTAATTGCATCCAGCCTGATTGCGAGGCTGGATTCGAATAGAAGATCGACACACGCATTTGCAACAGAATGATTCATTGCATCTGGTTCCGGGTTAATTTCGGTTCAACAATTCTAGTCTTTTATGCCGAAGCACATAATAGATATAGCCAAAAGACAAATTTTCCACAATCAAGTTGTTTTTTCAACTCTGTCGAGCGAATGATTAAAACAACGGGGATTTTAATAAAAATGTTAGTTCTTTCTGACCTAGTCTAGTTAAGTTGGAATATGACATAGCGTGGCAAGAACAAAGTTCTTTAAAAAATTAAAGAAGAGAATTTTGTGAAGGTTCTATTTATAACCAGTTAGAAAACAGAGTAAACACATCCTACTAATTGACCGAGCGAGCACGAAGTGCGAGCGAAGCGTCTCTGCTTCAGCTTGGGCAAAAATTCTTTCGTATGTCTGTATGTTCTCTTCTACAGGTCGCATTTCTCAACCGATTATCGTGAAAATTTGTGAGCAGGTTCGAAAATTATATGGAAATTTTTTGTCGAGCCAGATTTTTTTAATTTTTCAAAATGGCGGAGAAATGTAAAAAAAACAGGTTTTTTGGCTTTCCAGCGCTGTCTGTTCTCCTCTACAGGTCGCATTTCTCAACCGATTCTCGTGAAATTTTGTGAGCAGGTTTGAAAATAATATAGAATTTTTTTGTCTCGCCACTTTTTTGATTTTTTTCAAAATGGCGGAGATATGTAAAAAAAAACATATTGCAGTCCAGCTTTCCGGCTCTGCCTTTTCTCCTCTACAAGTCGCATTTCTTAACCGAATTTCATGAAATTTTGTAGGCAGGTTCAAAAATCATATAGATTTTTTCAAGTTTAGACAGTTTTTCTAAATTTTTCGTAATGGCGGAGATGTGTAAGAAAAATGTATTTCAGTCCGGCTTTCTGACGCTGGATGTTCTCCTCTACAGGTCGCATTTCTCAACCGATTCTCGTCAAATTTTGTGAGCAAGTTCGAAAATAATGTAGAATTTTTTTGTCACGCCAGTTTTTTTAAATTTTTCAAAATGACGGAAAAATGTTAAAAATACATATTTCAGTCCGGCTTTCCAGTGCTGTCTGTTTTCCTCTACAGCAAGGGTCTTCAACCCGCGGCCCGCGGGCCGCATGCGGCCCGCGGTTGCGTCCTTGGCGGCCCGTCATTGTATTGACAAAATTAAATTCACATGTCTATAAATTATACCTGTTCACAAATTAAAACGATTTTCTTGTGTTGCGGCCCACCGAACTAATATCAGAGTATACTAGGCCCTTGACTCCAAAAAAGTTGAAGACCCTTGCTCTACAGGTCGCATTTCTCAACCGATTCTAGTAAAATTTTGTAAGCAGGTTTTAAAATTGTATAGATTTCTTATGTCAAGCCAGTTTTTATTTTTTTTAAATGGCGGAGATAATATAAAAAAATCAAATTTTAGTCCGTATTTCCGGCGCTGTCTGTTCTCCTCTACAGGTCGCATTTCTCAACCGATCTCGGTGAAATTTTGTGAGCAGGTTTGATAAATATATAGATTTTTTTTGTCTAGACAGTTTTTCGAAATTTGTTAAAATGACGGAGATATGTAAAAAAACATATTTCATTCCAGCTTTCCGGCTGTTTGATCTTCTCTACAAGTCGCATTTCTCAACAGATTCTGGTGAAATTTTGTGAGAAGGTTCGATAATTATAATATATAACTGTTCAGTCAAGCCAATTTTTCCAAATTTATAAAAAAAATACTTACCCATTTTGAAAAATGATCAAAATTAGAAGCACCATCCAGCTGCAATACTCACGTACCTACTGTGTGCTTTGAAAACTTCATGGTGACATTTTATTTTATTTTTTCGCGAGGTCTACAGCTCACGGAGCCACTAGTATTATAAAAGTGAAAATCATGCAAAAACAGCTGAATGGATTTGGATCAAATTTCACACAGAAACACTTTCTGCATTAACTCAGGATACTTTTAATCCTGTTTAAAGTTCCTCCTAGGATTTTTTGACCGAGCGAGCACGAAGTGCGAGCGAAGCGTCTCTGCTTCAGCTTGGGCAAAAATTCTTTCGTATGTCTGTATGTTCTCTTCTACAGGTCGCATTTCTCAACTGATTCTGGTGAAAATTTGTGAGCAGGTTCGAAAATTGTATAGAATTTTTTTGTCGAGCCAGATTTTTAAAATTTTTCAAAATGACAAATTTCAAAATTTAAAAATAAACAGGTTTTACGGCTTTCCAGCGCTGTCTGTTCTCCTCTACACGTCGCATTTCTCAACCGATTCTCGTGAAATTTTGTGAGCAGGTTTGAAAATGATATAGATTTTTTTTCACGCCACTTTTTAGATTTTTTTCAAAATGGCGGAGATATGCGGCATATATATAAAAAAACATATTGCAGTCCAGCTTTCCGTTGATTTTTTTAAGTTGAGACAGTTTTTCTAAATTTTTCGTAATGGCGGAGATATGTAAAAAAAATGTATTTCAGTCCGGATTTCTGGCGCTGGATGTTCTCCTTTACAGGTCGTATTTCTCAACCGATTCTCGTCAAATTTTGTAAGCAGGTTCGAAAATTACATAGAATTTTTTTTTTACGCCAGTTTTTTGAAATTTTTCATAATGACGGAGAAATGTAAAAAAAAACATATTTCAGTCCGACTTTCCAGCTGTCCATTTTCCTCTACAGGTCGCATTTCTCAACTGATTCTCGTTAAATTTTGTGAGCAGGTTCGATAAATATAGATTTTTTAATTTAGCCAGTTTGTCTAAATTTACCAAAAATCACCATTTCAAGAAGCTTATGTCATAGTGAAGATTGAAAAAAGGTCCTTACGGCTTATTGCAACCTCTTTCTTTAGTGTTACAATACGTGTTCGTTGTTCGTCGTTCGTTTGTCCGTGAGAAACGAAAACGTAGTGTAAAATGAAAAGAAAGAGATAGCAATAAGCCGTAACGTCACTAAAGAGTCTTTTTCAATCTTCACTTACTTACTAGGCGTGCAACCTCCATTGTGGATATAAGCTTCTTGCACCATTTCGAAAAATTTTTAAATTTAGAAGCGCCATCTAGCTGCGAATATACCTACCAAATAATACCAAACAGCACGTACCTACTACGTGCTTTTAAAAGCTCGTGAACAGAGTGGGAAAAAGGAGTGGCGACATCTTTTAGATTATTTTTTAAATAACATACAATTTGAGCTACTTTTTAACGCGAGGTCTACAGCTCACGGAGCCACTAGTCATATTTAATATCCGTACAGACGAGGTCACGGACAGAAGCTAGTGGTAAATGATGGTATTTGTTTCTTTATCAATACCTTGTCTTCATCATCAGCTATTTTAATGGTCCAATGCGTAATGCGTGAATTAGTAGCAATAGTCCAAGAACTGTTTTACCATATGTCTACAAATTGAGTAACCCGAAGAGAAGATTGACAAGCGCATTTGCCACCGAATGATTCATTGCAGCCGTTGCTATTCGAGATTAATTTCGGTTCGGCTGATTGCGAGAATGCAATCAACTGATTGAGGTTCTTGGATTGGAATAACTTGAGTTATTAATCGATTCCGAATCAAGTTACTGGGAGTTATGTAGTTCTAGACTAGATAAACACAATGCTGATAATAATATAGTAACTATTGATATAGGAATAAATTACAAATGAGACGGTTGACGTCTGCTTTTTATAAGGTCAGGCCAAAGCACATCATAATGTTCTCAAAAGACAATTGAATATTAAGATGAATAAATAATGAAAAATATTAGAAAAAATCAGCTCACCCGTAGCAACTTAGACGGGATTCGAACCCGCACCCTTAGGATTCCGGCCCAATGCACTACCAATTATGCTACCAAGCCGCTGATGGATGTGGCGAAATTTTCTAATACTTTTTACGTTTCCGCTGAAGATCAGCGCCATCTCACCAAAATGTGAAGAGAAACACTTCGACACTCGACCGTAGCACCCATTGCGGCTGCCAGACAATCAATTAAGGTGAAACAGTACAATTTTAAACTTTTAGATTTTTGCATTCACAATGCTATTTTTATATTAAGATGAATAAATAATGAAAAATATTAGAAAAAATCGGCTCACCCGTAGCAACTTAGACGGGATTCGAACCCGCACCCTTAGGATTCCGGCCCAATGCACTACCAATTATGCTACCAAGCCGCTGATGGATGTGGCGAAATTTTCTAATACTTTTTACGTTTCCGCTGAAGATCAGCGCCATCTCACCAATGTGAAGAGAAACACTTCGACACTTGACCGTAGCACCCATTGCGGCTGCCAGACAATCAATTAAGGTGAAACAGTACAATTTTAAACTTTTAGATTTTTGCATTCACAATGCTATTTTTATATTAAGATGAATAAATAATGAAAAAAAATTGAAAATATCGGCTCACCCGTAGCAACTTAGACGGGATTCGAACCCGCACCCTTAGGATTCCGGCCCAATGCACTACCGGCGGAAACGTAAAAGTATTAGAAAATTTCGCCACATCCATCAGCGGCTTGGTAGCATAATTGGTAGTGCATTGGGCCGGAATCCTAAGGGTGCGGGTTCGAATCCCGTCTAAGTTGCGGGTGAGCCGATTTTTTCTAATATTTTTCATTATTTATTCATCTTAATATAAAAATAGCATTGTTAATGCAAAAATCTAAAAGTTTAAAATTGTACTGTTTCACCTTAATTGATTGTCTGGCAGCCGCAATGGGTGCTACGGTCGAGTGTCGAAGTGTTTCTCTTCACATTGGTGAGATGGCGCTGATCTTCAGCGGAAACGTAAAAAGTATTAGAAAATTTCGCCACATCCATCAGCGGCTTGGTAGCATAATTGGTAGTGCATTGGGCCGGAATCCTAAGGGTGCGGGTTCGAATCCCGTCTAAGTTGCTACGGGTGAGCCGATTTTTTCTAATATTTTTTATTATTTATTCATCTTAATATAAAAATAGCATTGTGAATGCAAAAATCTAAAAGTTTACAATTGAATATTTCATGAAAAGCGGTCTTTCCATGAAGTGGTTGAGCAATTCGTTATGGGGCCTGTTTTACCTCTACTCGTAGCTGTTCAAATCCGGTGTTTCGGAATTCTCACGTTTTCAGTTACATTCAATATTCTATTTCGAAAGCCCATTAGTTACATTTCTAAACAACGTTAGTTTCCAGTGTAACATCCCAATAGTTTAACATAACGGAGCACGTCGCTCAGCTCGGTGGTAGCGATAAATTCCTCCACTTCAGTGCCTCGCGAGGGCTACATATTTTTTGGTACGGAAATGGCCGAAACTCGCGTACGGCACGCAATACCGTGTTTAGCATTCGGGTAATGTTAACCTAAATACGGCGGAACGTACGCGGCTTGTTCGCCGTTTGCTCTGTTCTTGAAGCGGAGTGATAAATGACGAATTGCGAACTGTTGAGAGAATGGATATTTGGTGTGTATGTGACTATGTGTAAGTTATTGATGGGATCAGATTGTTTTTGAGGGTTATTTTGGGTTTTTATATAAGCACCCACACATAAAATAGATTTGAAAGTTAAAAAGATAATAAAACTTATGCTAACATCAAAATAAAGATTTTACCATCACGTTTGAGTACCGCCAAGTCTATTCTTCAAAATGACTATAATTTAACTTCCTACTTGACGACCTTTCTATAGTCAATGTCAAATTCCACAATCGTAATCTGACACGAATCGGTGTAACAGCTCTATAGGCTTTTCGAAACCAACACATTCTTTCAGCCCTCTAGTTGAAAACAGACCTTAGCTGCTACGAAATACAGTGGATGACAGGTGAATAGGTAAGTGTGTGGGCAAAGTGACCGATCATAAATCGGGTACCAGCACCCATATGTCCGCTGATAACCCGCGTAACTCTTCCGGGACGAATGTGCCCGAATCGGTCGGCAAAAAATACGACCGCTCCGTCTGGTTTACGGCTCCTTCTTTAAAGATCGTCCGCTTAGTGCCATCTGATCGTGTTTTATTTGCTGTCCCTCCGAATCAGGGTAATCGGCGACGTATTAAATTAACTTTTTTTGTTAAACGACAATGCTCGAGACCATTAGTAGTTGTTGGAATATATATGACTAGCGGACGCCCGCGGTTTTACCCGCGTGGTTCCCGTTCCCGTGAGAACATCGAGATAAAAAATTTTCTTTGTTTTAATCCAAGCTATCTACTATCCGTGTGCCAAATTTCAATTAAATCTGTTTAGTAGTTTTTGCGTTATTGAGGAACAATCATCCAAACATCCAAACCCACAAACTTTCACATTTATAATATAGGTATTAGTAGGATAATGGTTGTGACATCAAATTATGGTTATACTTGGTATTTAAATATAAACAACTATGTTTTTTTAAATATCGCTTGAGAATTTATTATTACTGAACTTTAGACCAAAAGGTCCAGATTCGACGCAGCATTCATGATTATTAGATCAGTGTCTTTCACCTGTCTTGACAGTTCCTTTCGCAAGGTCCGCTTCCGCTGTAATTCTATGAGTTTCATTGACATTTACAAATGCTTACAATAGCCTCGAATCAATAAATAATTTCCAGGTCCATGTCAGCTCAAACTTATCGAAGTTATTATAGTACCTACGTTTCACTTCTCGCCTTATTCCTTTGAAACTTACATTACACATCTATGACTCTAATAAAACTAACGTGGTGAGTGGCAAGTCGCCAGGCCGCTGTAAAGTTGCCGATAAATCTGGGTGCAGGTGCCGCGGGCTCAGGCCGGACCTGGTTTGTTTCAGAACAACGTGTGGAGTCGGCCTTAGACGAGGATCTGAAGCGATAGAAGGGTTGTGGTACGCACGGTAGTACGTCAAGTTATACAGTTATACTGCGAAAACAGCTTTTATTACGCATGGAATAAAGGTGGTCTCAAGGTCAACATGTATAGTTTGAGGTGCCGTCGTGTGTACAGTATAATATAGCTCACGTGATTCTAGGTTTCCGTGTTCTGTAACGTAGATAATTTTTTGGTGAATCGTTTGCTCGATAAAAAATCAAATCCCATTTTCCTGAAAATGTATTAAACTTGCAATAAAAAAAATACATTTTACCTAACCGTTTATAAGATCACTGCGCTGGGCAATCTTTTTAGTGGACAAGCTAACGGAAGAGGATTTAAGGAATAGGCAAAAATATAGTGTTTGTCTTGTTCTTTCTCAGTTCAGGGTCTAAAAAGGTCATGATCTGGATTTCCAAAAGGTTTCTGCTACAAATCTGCAAACGTTTCATTTATAATATTTGATTGACTATCTCCTTTTAGACCCCCTCCCCCTACTTATTGACAGAAGAAAAACAACGCTTATACTAGTTAGATAGAGATTCATGTTTCAACGTAAAATGCAAGCAAGAAACTATAGTTTTGCATGTATTTACTTTAGCTTTTAGTAGTCTCTATTTGTCGCCTTTCGCTCGTCGCTTAGACCAACTAATTTGCCTATCGCGCCGTTGCCAAAAGCAAGGCTGCGGCTGAAGAAATGGTTTCAGTTAGCTTTAAATCTCTTGGACAGCCTGATACTCCGAGCAGGCAGCACGAGAATGCATTTAGGTACACTTAAGTGATGACGTAATCGGCTGTGTTCCATATTAGCGATTATAGTGCAGTAAGGGTAATAATTCGTGGAATGGGTTAATAGTTTATTATGTAATAGCTGCTGTGCGACATAACCTACATTGTTATGATCTCCTGGTACTCCAGAATTAATTTATTGTGTTTATTCTTATTAAATTTAAAAACACTAAAATATATAATATTGTACATAATAGTAATTACTTTACAAACTGTACTGTGTGTAATTACCAATATTATAATCTTTAGGTACCTTACCTACCTATTGGCTTAGATTAGAGATTAACGGTTATTAATGGGTGCTAAATAGATCGTTTGAGTTTCAGAGAGTATGTACCACGATTGCGTATTAAAATATTACATGACTGTGTACTTATATTCCTTCAAAGCTGAAGATTTGTGTTTTTATATTTGGTAATTTTACTTGTGCCTCATTTGTAACATGTTTTTGCTGAAAGCCTACAGTTTTAAGACATTAAACATCGCAGCCATTACTTTACGAAATATTCAGCAACACACACGGCCTTTTAAAAGGGCACTTATTCCAAACGGAAGCATTTCCGAGTGATTTCATTTGTAGATATATAATTGACGGGTCCATGTAATGGAAACGGGCCATTACAGGGGATTGAAAAAGAGACGGAATTTTTATTTCATTACTTACTCCGCTGAAATATGTATGAGGGTCGCTGGCGCACCTTAATGAAACGGTGTAACGGGATTCTTAAAGGTCACACAGGAGAAATGGTGAACAGTATGGTTAATCAGAGTCCTAACTTATGGCTTGGGATTCAACATTGGTCTGCTATCAAAAGTGAGAAAGTTTGTTTTAATATTTGGTCACGCAAGAGGGGCTGAATGTGATGAAATTTATGCAGATAGTTTAAAACTTGGATTTAAAAAGGGCACTTTTTATCCCTTTAAAAAGTTTTAGGGAACCTTGTTTGTTGGAATCTGAATGTCCAAGCGGACGAAGCCGCAGGCAAAAGCTAGTAAATAAAAAAGTATTTATTTACACAAAACGCCCCGACTCCAATTCCATAATGCACCCGAATAAACGACGCCAGAAAACTAATATAAAAATAATTATTATAATAATAAAGACATTACTGCACATGATAGGAAAAACGATACAATCTGAAAAAAAAAGAAAACATACAGTAGGCGGCCTTATTGCTACATAGCAATTTCTACCAGGCAACCTTGGGCGAAATAAAATAAGATAAATAGGATAATAGGGAAATAGGTGCACTTTAGAGGACAGAATATGAATATATAGGTACAAAAATACTAAAGGATAAATACATAATTCTATGGTATGGGAGATAAATATAAACAAGAAATATTAGTCGCGGGAAGAAGAGAGAAAATAACTCCTAACTTGTTCTCTAAATGACCTTGGAGTCTGAGCCTTTCTGATGCCCTCCGGCAGAGAGTTCCACAAACGAACAGCATGGACGGAAAAGGAATAGGAAGCGAAGTAGGTAGCGCGGCGAGGAATATTAAGGGTAAGGTTAGAGGAAGAGCGCAAAGAAGAAAGTGAAATTGAAGAACGAAAGGTGAAAAGATCTTTAAGGTAAGGTGGGGAAGTTGGTAGGAAAAGTATGGAGTAAAGAAAGGTGAGAGTATGCAAGTCCCTGCGCCAGCGAATAGGGAGCCAGTTGAGCTTATTACGGAAGTGTGACACGTGGTCAAATTTACGAAGATTGAAAATTGAAAAATATAATTATTTATTCGAGCGCTATTATTGCAACGTTTACTTCAGAAATGGCGACATCATGAAAACCGATCTATACCCACTCGAAAACGGAGGTAATCAAAATAGTAGTGAGTTACAAGATTTTCTTCAATAGATGAAAGTGAGTGTCGTACGGCGGCAATCGGCATACACTGTCAATACGATTTCACTAGGATTACGGAAAGGGATCGGGAAAGATTCGGGTCAGATTATAAGTCTATATATATATTATAAGTATAAGACAGAGAGTCCTTAGAACTGATAGGTCTGGAGTTCGGGACCCAGTCCTGTCCCTTATTATGTGTTGAAGGATAAGGAAATCATGACATACATCTTTGATATTGGAAACTCGTGTCGTGAATAGTGGAGCTTTAAATTTATTCAATATTTTCTTCATTGTAAGAACATTTTATTGTAATTGGTTTATAAGTTGTGATAATTTTGCGTTACTTTAACCCGTTCATGCGCATTTGGTCCACTTCGTATTTGGTTCACTTTCACATAAATATAGAAAAAGGTAAGGGTGGACCAAATGCGAAATGGACCAAATGCAAAAAGAACGTTCCGCGAAATGGACCTAATGAGAAATAGACGTTCCGCGAAATGGACCAGTGACCAAGTGGAATAAATGCTATGTGGACCAAATGTGAACGACTATAAACGTCTATACCGATAAATAAAATAAAAAAATATTTGTAAATAAGAGAAGACTAATTCATGTATAAAAGAATGTGAAAGCAATTTAATAATGTTTGATAATATTTTTTTAGTATCGAAATATTTTTTTGATATCGAAAAATTACCGAAAGATTCCATAATTATAATAATAATATCTTTTGTTGAGACGAGACAGTTTCATACTTATTCGTAACTTATTCGAATAAGAATCGAAATTCAATTAGATGCTAATATAGTATTTTTCGCTAGACTACACTTCGTCTTTGACGTTTATTCAGTATTTCTATTTCAAGTGGCTATTTAAGTTATGAAACTTTTATCAAGTACATCAAAGTTGGTGCTTTTTCTAGTTTACAAGCAACTTATACCGAAACTTTAGAGGAAAACTTTGCAAAATTGCTTGTTAAGTGTTCATGTATAATGCTGTAAAAATTAATAATTACTGTGCAAATAGAATTCTATGTGTAAAATAACAGATAAATACGAGTATGCTGAATATAGACGATAATTTTACGAGAACTAAATACTTATGTTCATAACAAGTTTTATACCAGTTTTTAACCGACTTCAACAAAAGGAGGAGGTTCTCAATTCGATTGAGTTGTTCGCGCGTATCTTCGACATTTATAAACCGATGTTGATGATTATTTTTTTGTTCGATTGAGTTTGTTTGCGAAATGGTCCCATTTAATTTTTTAAGTAATGGTAGTTTTCAAGTAATCCAGAAAACACTCTGATTTTGCATCAACTACCTTGACGAGTTTTTTATTTATGAACCGAATTAGATGATTTTTTTGTTGGAAAAGGGATACTTTAGTGTAGTCTTTTTAACCGACTTCAAAAAAAGGAGGTTCTCAGTATGTATGTATGTTTCTTCGCGATTATCTCACGTTTGGCTGAGTCGATTTATCTACCTAAATAATATACCCAATAGAGGTACTTACACTAAAAATAAAAAAATAAAAAAAAAATTATAGAACAAAAAAACCGACTTCAAAAAACCAGCCTATAAAAAGCAAGAAATAATATTCAAATCATTAGATATGCATTATCATTGTTATAATAAAAACACGTCTATTGAAGTCGGGTGGGGCTTTTAGAATAAAAAAATAGGAAGTTGTACTCCAGCCCCACCCGACTTCAATAGACGTGTTTTTATTAAGTATAACAATGATAATGCATATCTAACGATTTTAATATTGTTTCTTGCTTTTTATAGGCAGATATTTTGAAGTCAGTTTTTTGTTATATAAACAATTTTTTATACAATAATAAGGTCACTGAGATTAAAACCAAGTCGAATTATAAACTGAGATTTATTTTTCTCCATACTTTAAGGATGCACTAGGCAATACAATAGCAAAGCTGAAATGTGGCACATGCGTTGAATTTCACCATATTATGCTTCGATTGGCTCTGTCCATACATTTCTGCTGACACTTGAGTCCTATAAAATTTCTTCGGTCATGAAGCAGTAATGTAAAACAAACGGCCAGTTGAAGCTACATAACATAAGTTAATTTTAGAAGCTGACAGAAGGCTTTCAGGAACAAAGAGCAGTGGAGTAGCAAAATGCTATTAATTTTTATTTTTTTTCTATCAGACTTTTAGAATTCTTTAAAATTATATAATAACTAGCTTCCGCTCGCGACTTCGTCGGCGTGCACATTAAGAAAATCACCAGCAGTTTTTACGCGATTAGGCGGGTCCCCACCAAGCGCGCTGCCTCGCGAGGCAAGACGTTAACCGCGTGTGGCGGGCCTCCCTTTCCCTCTCCCTCTCTCTCATCCTTTCCATCATCCTTTCCCATACCCCTTCTCGTCTCGTCCCCGACCCCGACCTCTTAACAAAAATTTGAGTCCTTATTTCACCTTTATAGGGGCTGAATCATGTCCACCGTGTTGGACTTCAAAATAAATGTCATTTTCACAATCACCATCCCATTAAACCCTAAGAACGACATCCATATTGATTTTTATGTTTACTTACCCATATTACCCCCTAAGGGATGATTTTTAAAATAGTAATTTATGTGTTTGCCTATTTATTTTTAGACGTGCTCCTACGAATTTTAAAGTTGTAATTTCGATTTTATATTTTTATCCATACAAAATTTGAACCCCATTTTCATGCCTTTAGGGGTTAAATCATGTCCACCGTGTTGGAATTAAAAATAAATGTCATTTTCACAATCACCATCCTATTAAATTTCTGAAAATCAACCCCTTAAGGGGTAAATGGGGTAAAAAGCCTAAACTCGATATGGATGTCGTTATTGAGGTTTTATGGGATGTTGATTGCGAAAATGGCATTTATTTTTAAGTCCACCATAGTAGCTATGTTTCAACCCCTAAAGGGAAAATGGGGTTCATGTTTTGTATTAAACAATAATATAAAACAAACATTTTAACGTAAAACTTTGTAGGAGTACTTTTAAAAACTAACAAGTTTTAAAAGCAAACAGGTATTTTGTGATTTTCCGATAATGAACCCCTTAGGGGTAGATGGGTTTAATAAACCTATAGAATAGAACAGAATACCATTTATTTGCATTTGGTTTCGGGTATTCTGGAGGTCTTTAAAAGATCTGCCTTTTCAACCATTAACCTCTATAGTGGCAGTCAAACAGAATATGTGCGCGCTGTCAAAATAGGTTTGGGCGGCAAGCAGACATATTATGTCTGCTTGCCACTCACTTTTTGTTGACGTTTCTAACCTCAATCTTATACCGTGTGTTGGGAGCCGGGCTAGAGAGAGGGTGACAAAACACTATATGAAATATTATAAATGTGAAAGTTTAATGTTTGGATGTTTGTTACTCAATCACGTAAAACCGACTGAATGGATTTGGAATAGCACACAGATAGTTATAGCCTGTGCTAAAACATGGATACTTTTTATTTCGGTCAAAGGTTCCATAGCGTCGATTTTCCAAATGTCCACGCGGAGGAAGTCGCGGGCAAAAGCTAGTTGAATATAAAATATGTAAATTTTTATTTGAAATCATTAAATAGCGATACTAAATTATGGATAATAAGCCCTATATATACTTATAATAAGCCCTAGACCACTAGGACCACGAGTACATAGTGGCATACCGTGGTCCTGCTAGTAGAGCAAATCGGTAGGTCCACGGGCCCCAAAGGCTCATTTCATAGTTTTGTGGAAAGCTGATGAAGAAATATAATTGAAATTATTTACTTTACAAATAAAAAAAATATTATGATTGGCGACTCCATTCGTAAAAAATGTCTTTGTTCCGATTATGTCAAGAACCGTTGCTTTTTATGTTTTATATTTTAAAATTTTAAACTTTAAATAACTGAAGTGTATTTCGAGCTAGTTTTTTTTTGGATAAATTCGATCTTAATTTTTTTTACTTACCGGTGACACGTCACACCATCTTTTTTAACCCGAACTAAGGAGTGATTCTTGAGATTTTTTATAGAGCACTTCTTCATGTTACTCTATTGACGGATCACGCGATATTAAAATGAAAATTCAGCCACGGCTGCGTTTTGGCTGAATTTGGGATGTGTCACGAATATCACTGTCATGCAATATCCTTAGGTTCAGAGATCGTTGCCATACTTTATTAATTTCAGCCGCATAGTTTCAATATGATGTTGTGTTAACGACCTACTATTAGCCTGCCAATGACTTTAAGACCCAGTTACCACAGCCCACAGCATCTTGACAAGATCATCCGTAAGCTCCCGATTTGCGCGTTGGTCTGTGGCGGCTCTAAACACACGCTTAGATGCTAATCCTTCCTTTGACAGGCTAATGTGTGGTCTACGTCGACCGAACGCACAGTAAATCTATTAGCCTGCTGTTTGAAGGAAAGCGGTGTGTGCAGCGGGAGCGATTTGTAGTAACAAAAAAAAACAATATAAGTAATTATTATCTTCAGGCATATTGTGAGCTCTGACTTAAAATATTAGTATTTGTTTGTCAATTCTATTTCTTTGAAAGTAGAAAATATAAAACTACATTCTTTTTCATAAAACTACATTGATCACCAACGACAAGGATTATGCGTAAGTAGACAACGGACAAGCTTGTTGTCTAGTGCAGATGTAAACAACTTGTAATAGGAAATATCTAATGCTCGGACAAGCTCAAGATTATATTTGACTACCTGGGGCCCAATCGCGCTAATTCTGAACGATAAAACCAAAACAGTTACGTTGTCATTTGGTTATATTTATCTATACATCAATATTTATTTTTGGTTTAGCTTTAGAATTCTCACTTAAATTGTCCAATTGGCTTCCTAGGCATACTTTCAACAATTTTAACATTTAGTTTTGGTTTTGTCATTGAAACCTAGCGCTATTGGCCCTGTTCGACGTCCGCTTTTGCGAAAGTAGCTTTACCGCCCACACCTAACCACAGAGCGCAATCTACTCCAAATCAATCGAAATCTCAAAGGTCAACTTTCCGCTCTACTAATCGCTGGTTTTTCGGCTTCAGCCCTATCCTCTACGGTAGTGGGGGGACTAATACAAATAACTGTGTCAGAAGCAGTATTACACGATTGTAACAATAGGATTAAGTGCGCTGAACTATTGTATTAATGCTTTTGCTCGGTCGGACGTATTACATGAGGCTACGCCATTTACAGTCCTCTGATCGCAACTGAATAGCTTTAGTACAGATAACAAATGGATATTGAAAATAAAAATGTTTGGGTGCACTACCCCTTTTCAATGGATGTATATGTCGCAGCCAACTGGCTTAATTAGCCGTTCAATTAGCGGCCTAGCCTCTTCATTGAACAGCGCCGCCTAATCAGCAGCCTAAATGACATCTCGATATTTAATTTAACAGCTAGGCAAATGACTTGGTTCAAGAACGTTTATCACTTGCCTAGGCAGGGCATAGTTCCATTTTCTGTCACCAAAGCGTAGCGCAGTACGCCGAGTCTTGGCGGACTCCGCCGAAGAGCGCCGAGGCTTGGTGTTGCCAGATTGTACCTTTTGGTACGATATTATATTTACCATGACCTTTGTCGTACCCTAGTTCACATCGTATTATTTCGTACTTTTAAAGATTGAAGCCCAAAATGCAAAAACAGAAAACAGTGTTGTGTTATGTTGAGCGAAACACCATAAAAATAAAAATCTTGATTTTTGTTTGCGTAGCTTTTATTGCCATTGAACCCCAAAAGGCGAAAATAGTATATTACCCGAAAAACCGTAAAAATATGGAATCGTATACCAGCATAGCGAAAAATTTTCTAAGTCTATACGTATACCTTGTTTTTTTTGGTTTGCATTCATTTTATGCCATTATTACGTATTTTTTGGAAACGATTACTGGCAACATCTAATGGTACAAACAATGGCGTTGGTCAGTGTTGTTCTTGATACGGCAATTGCCGTATTCTACGGTAATCCAGATCGAATTTGACTCGAAATACGGCACCATTCAACAACGCTGTCCATACAAATACGGCAATTTTCATTGCTAAAATAGGCTAAAATTCATGATATTTTTCAAATTACGGCAATTTTTTATAATTTTGGGCTTTTTACGGCAATTTTTCGATTTTGAATACGGCAATCCTAAATTTGCCAGGAACAACACTGGCGTTGGTCGACTACTCGACTGCCTGTGTTATTTCTTTTCAAAAAGTAATATTTTGTACTATTATTCTGGATGGTGTTGTGTTTAGTTCACACAGTACAATAGTTCAGCAAAGCACAGCAGTTACAGCAAAATGGCAAAGTTTGCTGACAATAATCGTAGTGACCAGACTGCAACTGCAAACGAACGATTTCAAAAAAAATTTGAGGAAAAGCTTACTGATTATGATCAAAAACATCAAGGTTAGTCTTTTATTAGTATTTTGTAATTATTGTTGGTTTAAAGATTTGGTTATTGTCTTAAGCTCAGAATAATTACACCTAGAACGTTAATTCCCTACAAAGCGCGCTGTCAAAAAATGGCGCCATTTTCAGATTTTTATTGTCAATTATTAAATAATCATGCCTAATAAGAACAAAACAGTTTCAATTTCCCTACCTTAAAGAGATTAATTATTATATTATTGGATTTTAGTTACGATTAGGTAACGTATGAAGGATATAAATCTGAGAACTGAGCCATTTTGGCTCAGTATAAGTTGCCTCACTTTGCATACAAGGACAGAGGTCTTAAGTTTAAATATGAATGTAATTTCTGTTTTATCTTTTTAGGATCGCATAGGAAGCCTTGGACATTGGAAAGAGTAAAACAAGTTATAAATGATTTAAAGAAAGCTCAGGTGAACTCATGTTCATCAAAGAAAAAAACATCTATGGAATACTATTGGTCGAATAAATACGACATAATGACGACGGCAAGTGAAGACTTTTTAATTTTTAAAAGACTCGAACCTACAGCACCCACTGTGCGTATTTTACCAAGGGAAGAGTATTTTGATGTTCTGACAGAAATACACAGATCTTGTGGACATGGTGGGCGAGATAAAATACTTTATAACATAAAAACAAGATTATATATTCCAAAGAAAGCTGTTGAAATTTTTGTGTCTCTTTGTCCAATTTGTGAAACAAAAAGAAATGTATCAAGAAAAGGCATAGTGACGAAACCGATTGTTTCACGAGACTTTAATATAAGAGGACAAGTTGACCTTATTGATCTTCAGTCCTGTTCTGATGGAGACTATAAGTGGTTATTAAACTACCAAGATAATGCAACCAAATTTTTAAATCTTCGCCCTCTTAAAACAAAAAAGGCTGTTGAAGTTGCCTCTGAGCTCATGAAGATTTTTTTGATATTTGGGGCACCTTACATATTACAATCAGACAATGGCCGTGAATTTACTGCCAATGTTATAAAAGAATTACTTTTAATGTGGCCAGAGTGTAAAATAGTTCATGGCAGCCCCCGTAGGCCTCAAACACAGGGTAGCGTAGAAAGAAGCAACCAAGATGTCGAAAATATGCTGCGGGCATGGATGAATGAGCATAAATCAACAAATTGGTCTGTTGGCTGCTTCTTCATACAATATTTCAAAAATACTTCATTGCACAGAATCATTGGCCGATCGCCATATAAAGCTTTATTTGGAAATGACCCTAAGGCTGGTTTGGTTGGATCTGACATCCCGACATCTATTCTTTCTACTATAGAAACGGAGGAAGAGTTAATTAATTTTTCAGAGCCAGTTGAAGCTTTGTGTAGTGCTAACTCTGCTAGCAACAATATTAATTCAAATACTGGTATAGAGAATGTTGAAAATTTGGAATCAAACTTCAATTGTGTAGTTTGCAATAATGACGCCACTGGTGTTCACGAATGTGAGTCCTGTAATAATGTTGTGCATGCAGTGTGCGGAATAGCAGTGGGGGAAGAAGGTAGTGATTTAAAAATTGTATGTTTTATATGTAAAGCTGAACAGGATATTGCTACTGAGAGGAGTAATGCTCACAAAGGGCTTCAACGAGCCGCTGAAAAAATGATTGATAACACCATGAAAAAAATGCCTAGTTTGGAACTTGGTAATAGTGTTCTAGTAAGCGTACCTAAAGTCGATCGAGGACCTCTAGACATGAAAAAAATTCAAGGGATAATTGTAGATATCAGAAATGGAGTTCATAAAGTTGGAACTAAGAATGGTACAATCAAAAATTGGTTTTCACGCCAAGATTTGCAATATTCGGATATAAACTATGGCGAGGACATTTCGGAAATACCAATTACTTTGAGAGAAGCTGTGGCAAGTCAGTCTCTTTTCGGTGGCCAAGGATACCAAAAATGTAACTGTAAGCCTGCTGTAAATCAGTGTCACAATAACAGATGTGCTTGTTTTAAAAACAAAGTCCTCTGTGGATCCAAGTGCCATGCTAGTTTGACTTGTGTTAATAAATAATATTTAAATTTTAGATTTTTGTACAATACTAAATAATATACTGGTAAACTGGAGTGATAACAACTTGTGTGGTGAATAACAACAGCGACATAAAAAAAATCAAAATTACCTTAATATTTTAGAAAAATGTTTGATGAATAGGCCCAGTTTGCTTGGGCCTATTCACCAAACATTTTTAAATTTTTGAAAAAAAAAAATTTTTATTTTTTCTAAGTTGCTAATCACCCTAGTTTACAGTACTATAAAAAATCGACTTGACATCAGAATGGGAAATGTCCGAAAAAAATCAAATTGGCTGAATATTTTTCTATAGGTAGGAATAAGGTCCCTTAGTAATAGAAAAAATTTTCATAATTTTCGGTTACGTGAAAAAATTTCAAAAAATCAAAGTCTCTTTGACTTCACAAATGTATGAAAGTAACAGCAGAATGGAGGTTGTACCTTTGCCAACACCTGCCACAACCACAACATGGTATTAAAAAAAAGTTTCAAGACAAAATGTCAAAACTTTTTTTTTAATACGTGTTGTGTTTGTGGCAGTTAGCGGCAAAGGTATAATCTCCATTCTGCTGTTACTTTCATACATTTGTGAAGTCGAAGAGACTTTGATTTTTATAAATTTTTTCACGGAACCGAATATTATGAAAATTTATTCTATTACTAAGGGACCTTATTCCTACCTATAGAAGAATATTCAGCCAATTTGATTTTTTTCGGACATTCCCCATTGTCTCAGGCGGAAATCGAACCCCCGACCTTTAGAAGACCCGGTCCAATGCTCTGAACCAGGGGCCGTACCAGCTAACTTACATGGCTATCGTAATCGCTTTCATTTGACAGATAGATGTCATACATTGCTACTTTTCTATGGTAAGTTTTTATTTATGCCAAATAGAAGTAGCAATGTGTCACATCCATCTGTCAAATGAAAGCGATTACAATAGCCATGTAAGGTCTAAGGTCGAGAGTTTGATTTTCGCCTGAGACAATTCTGGTAATGAGTCGATTTTTTTCTAGTACTCCTATATTAATTAGTATTGTATTATAATATTTTAATTAAATACACATGTATGCCGGTCACGTAATTTATTTTAAGTTAGTTTAGTTATTATTATTAAGTATTACTTAGTATTTGTAATATGGGATGTGGTTACCAATAAAAATACTTTTTAATTAGTTAAAAAGTACATTTTTATATGGGTACCTATTTTGTAACTTATTTGAATTAAACAACCAACAGGTTAGTGACCTATTTTTATGTTATTAATAAATAATTTACCTAAATAAATATTTTGCAATATTAAATATTTCTATTTTTTTTCGCCACATTGTTCTCTATTCTTTGAACAACCATTTGTCAGGGGGTAAAGCAAGGCAAAATGTGAAAATTTTAATAGGTAATTCTTAAGGCGCGGTGGTAGTGAAACTAGCGCTGCCACCAGGTACATTTATTTTTATTACTCGTAAACCAAGTCAATATTTAATAAAACCTCATGTAATGATCTCTTAAAGTGTCTCTAATATTTTTTGAATAACACTTCGACAGTAATCATTCATTCTATAAGTTTTTAAATCCATAATTGCCAAAAGTGGCCACTTTGAGCTAAAATGGATTTTAAAACATACAGAAAACAATTATAACTGTTGAATAGTTATTAAAAAAATATAAGAGACGATTTAAGAAATTATTACATGAGCTTTTTTTAAATATTGACTTGGTTTACTAGTAATAAAAATAAATGTAGTGGCGATGGCAGCGAGCTAGTTTCACTACCACCGCGCCTTAAGAATTACCTATTAAAAATTTCACATGTATTCGTCACATAAAGCAGGCCATACACGCTAGCCCTTACCTTTTGCCCTTACAGGCATAACCATCATGCATAACCTAGCGTTTACGGCCCTTTTAAGGTAACCCCTATTCTATTAACGGCCTCAGCATCTGCCAGCCTGTTAATTAAATGATTTATTAGACGCATTGGCTAAATATCATTTAGGCCGGTGATTAAACGGCGCTGTTCGATTAAATGACTAGGCCGTTCATTGGGTGGCTGATACAACCAGTTGGCTGCGACATATATATGACAAGTGTAATAAGTAATTATTCTAGTTCAATTCCGCTGAGCTGCAAACTCCACACGACTCTAGCCCGTCATTAAAATTAACGTATTTCTATGTTTTGTTTTATAGCCTTGCTTACCTAATGTCTTCTTTTTCTTCTTCTTCAGCCTTAAGTCACCCACTGCTGAGTGTAGGTCTCTCGTATGCATGCCATCCTGTTCGGTCTTGTCCTATTCTCATCCAGTTTTTCCCCGCTACTTTGGTGATGTCGTCTGACCATCTGGATTTTTGGCGGTCAACGCTTCTGGTACCGGTCTTTGGTCTTCACTCCACTGTCTACCTAATGTAGCCTTAAACAAGTAATCAATGTGATAATTATTTACCTCTTTTCTTTGTTTCTTTCTGTTTTCTTTAACCATTTACCTCCCAAATAAACCTGTCAAAATATATCAGGATTATTATCAAGAGTGGACACAGAGATAAATACATTGTCACATTTCACAATACAGCAAGGCGGAATAAACGGAAATGGCCGAGACGCTTGAATGAGTAATCGAAACCATCGAACCAAATACCGCTTAATAAAGGGAAGGAAACATGTTTTTATACAGTAATTTTTTATATTGTAGTCTGTGCAAACTTTTGATCTGTTATTTAATATTGAAAACATTTTCATCCACAAATCGTCGTCGACATAAATTATTATTATTTTATTGATAATTTTTCTCTTCAATTATATTTGAACTTAAATAAATTGATTTAGCTTTGTGACGTAAGTTCTTAAGACGAAGTAGAAGATACGAAACCATGTTATATTCGTATTTAAGTATATATGTATGCCGGCACAGTAGTATTCATAAACACAATTAGTCAATTACTGGTTGACTGGGAGAGTATTGCCTTATGGCATTAAGTCTACCATTTGTTTGTTATTTGTATACTTGCAATTTAGATTAAATAAATAAATAAATGTATTTTATTTCCAGTTTTATTTTACCCGTCAAAAATCGGAGCGTAACATCGATTTTGTTTAATTTCACCGAGAGCGATCTTAGCAATATATCGCCTCCTAACTCACATAATACAAAACCAATATTCACCGTCCTTCTTTGGAACAAAAAAAACTGGATAAGACCGAGGACTTTCACAAAGTTCCACAACGTCCTCTTACTCGTATAATAACCCATCAAGTGTTTTAATTTTTTGTTTATTGTTTTTTAAAGAGACATTGTGTTGTTTCATAAAGACAGTATCACACCCCGGGCACTCCATACAAGCGCCGCGTTTCAACTAAAGATGTGCCGTTGCCGGGAATATTCCCAACATTACCGGGAACATTCCCACCCAGCCCATCTCTAGTTTCAACTACCTATTAAATAGACGCTACACAGTGACGTTTTTGCACAACGTCACTGTGTAGCGACGACGACGACTTCACTCACACGCGCAACTGTGTGCGAATGAGCACACGATTCGGCACACGAACTCGCGCGGTGTGGTGAGGTAATTGATTGTGGGGCGGGGCGGAGAGTTTCCTTTCTGTACGGTAGTACTTATATCTATTCTGTGACAGTATCTCCCGTGTCTATGTGTCTATATCGAGACCTTGGGCCCTATTTTTGAATCGCTCGGCTGGTGTCGAGCGCTCGTTTCTACTGATTTTCGTTCGACAGCTCATACATTTGAGTTGACTTGTCGAACGAAATTCAGTAGAAACGAGCGCTCGACGCCAGCCGAGCGATTCAAAAATAGGGCCCCTTGATCGGTCCGAGATCGATTATCAGCTTCTCCTTAATTCTGCGCAATTACATTTGCTGCACTACCTACTGCATAGATTGTAAACTGTGATCATGACTTAACTAACAAAATAGTAACAGTGCAAGGTAATCGACGAAGCGACCGAGGTAACAGATTTAGAGGGGTCACAAACGGGACCGGTGAGCATGAGCTTGATCAAAGCACCTGTTTGTTTGCGTCTAATGCATCAGCTATCAAGCAGTTAGGCATTCAGATCCAATCCTGTGGGACTCTGGGCAGTGGCAGTGCATTTCGGGCATATTTGCATTATTTGCTAGAGTCTAAAACATTATATGATGAGTTGTTCAGATAATTAACATTTTGTATTTGATGCAAGCCGTGACAAGTTTAACAGGTCTTACTTCCTGTCTTGTTTTTTTTATCATGGCTGAATTGGCAGACACTGGGGATACTATAAGACTAGATAGAGGTATACAAAAGGGCAACAAATCACACAAATATTTTGCAAATTTCCTAAAAATGTTTCATTCTATTTCAGTTCCAATTACTTCTTAAAAAAATCAGTCAACTATTCAAATTGTGTAATTCGAAAAATTCTGCGATTTGAAAGCGACAAAAAATTTGCACCAAACAAAAATAGAAGCTGAATTCGTGACGTTTTTTAAAAATGCCGGATTTTAATTAATTCCTTTATTCGTGTTACAGAGGCGCTCGCAGTCACGTTTAAATGGAATGGTCAGATTCATTAGTTGGCTCACTTTCATTTAATTCATTTGCGTAGTGTTAGGAGTGGCGCAAATTAAAGCAGCTGAATATTTTTCCTTTATGTTTGAACAGACAAATGGCTAGCTGGTTTTAGCTTTTATCGAAAGTGGCAATTTTAAATGCTTCAAGCTTACTTACCCACGTGAGAGAGTCGTAATGCGGTGCTATTCTCTAAAATGCAACTTCACTATCAGTGAGTTCCTGACAATGTCATACCCATTACTGAGTCATTAGGCAAAATGCCATAGATTTCAAAGAGTTCATTGATGAGAATATGACACCTGCCAGACAACGCAGCTGCAGCTACGAACTGGACGCTGCAAACTTTATAGAATAGTATAGCTGTGTTAAAGGCCGTAACAGATGAAGCGGCAAATGCGATCACTACCGAACGTCTCCGAGTGATCGCGAAGCTCAAGTCAATCAGGTAACGCGATCGTGGCATCGGGTCACATGTTTTGTTGGGTGTAATGAAATGCTCCACTGAGCATTCGTGTTCGAGATTCGTGAAATTGTTCGCAAATAAAAGAAATGGGCCTTCTCTTTTTGAAATAAGAAAGAAAATCATATTCGTTCTAATGGAAAATGTGAAACAATATTGAAATGATAAGACTTTTTTCACGACATTTTTATTCCTTTTGAGATAAAAATTTCTTGGTATATATTCCAACTAAATTTTTTATATTAAACGAATCAGCGATTATTAAAATATAAACAACCATGAATCTATGTCACGATGAATATTTTAAAAAATACGAGAAACAACACTGCATTTCTCTGAATAATATTATAGTAAAAGTGAAGGTTTTTCCATTGAATACACCATCTAAGCATACAACTGACATCTTTCCTATCCAGCATTCCAGTCGTACCTACCAATCCAGTCTTTCATTTCCTTCCCGGGACTTGCACAGTATTTGCGGAGAATTATAAATCAATTTGCGATCAGATGCCGTCTAAATACGTTGCAGTTGAGATCTAAATGCCAGCAAGTGGAAGCCGGCACGTCTGCTGTGCACTCAATAGATTGCTGCGCGTGACTACAATTTAAGAACGCTTGTACGACAAAATTCCTCTGCAGCGAAGCAATACGGAATTTTAAGTACTATGCTCGCCAAATAAGAATAGTACTGTCAAACGGCCATTTTGATCTTTGTTCCTATTTTTACACATTCCTACACCCTGAAGTGGTAGCGAAACGCAAACAAAAATGGCCGCTTTAACAGTACTATTTTTATTTGGCTCGCATATTACTTAATGATTCCGTATTGCCTTAGAGCAACAACGGCTTCCGTACCGGAAGCCGTGTTGCTCTAAGCGTATTGCTTTACAGTGCTTACAGTGTGCATACAGTGAGATAAATATAGCAAGTCTTTCTACTTTCTATCTAAATATGAAGATATTGATTATTCAGAAGTCAAATTTTACGGAAAACAAAGTTTTGTCTTTGAAATCTCGTGGAGTGATTCATTTTTTAACACGTTTTTATTAGGTTGCTTTCTCGTTTGTGTGTTTGTTTGTTTGTTTGTTTGTTTCTCCACAAAGTTTGCGAACGATTTTATACTAGCTTCCCGATGAGCTAGAGACTTGAAACTTTGAACATAGGTCAGAACTGGAAGTCAATGTGATATTATGGTGTCATCGAGCTGATCTGATGATGAAGCCGGAAGAAGGTCAAAGGAACTCTATGATGAAACCATACAAGCCCATCGTGTTTGGGCTCGTTAGAATCGTCTTGACGAGTACTCTAATGGGAGACGAGATCCAGGGTCTGATGATGAAGCCGAAAGGCCGTGCCATAGGAACTCAATATTGAAACCATGCAAACCCATCAAATTTGGGCTCGTTTGAATCGTCTTGACGAGTTCTTTGTTGGAAAATAGTTTCCAGGGTCTGATGATGGAGCCGGAAGTAGGACACAGGAACTCTTTAATAAAACCATGCTACCCCATCGAGATTGGGCTCGTTTGAATCGTCTTGACGAGAAGTTTGATGGGAAATAGTGTCCGAGGATCTGATGATGGAGCCGGAGGAAAGCCATAGAAACTCTAGAATAAAACCATGCAACCCCATCGAGATTGGGCTCGTTTGAATCGTCTTGACGAGTTCTTTGTTGGGAAATAGTTTTCAGGGTCTGATGATGGAGCCGGAAGTAGGACACAGGAACTCTTTAATAAAACCATGCTACCCCATCGAGATTGGGCTCGTTTGAATCGTCTTGACGAGTAGTTTGATGGGAAATAGTGTCCGAGGATCTGATGATGGAGCCGGAGGAAAGCCATAGAAACTCTAGAATAAAACCATGCAACCCCATCGAGTTTGGGTTCGCTTGAATCGTCTTGACAAGTGCTCCGATAGGAGATGGTATATTTTTAGTCTTAGCTTGTTAACTAAAAAGCAGAAAATAATAATTTACTGAAAAAAAAACTTTTTTAAAAAATACGTTTTTAAAACGGACTAAATTATTACAAAAAAAATCGGACTAAAAACATTAAAACGGACTAAAAAGTAAAAAATAATTTCTTCTGTACATATTTATAACCCTACCTACAGAAATTTTAAACCTAAAAACGTGGGGCGCATGCTAAAGACAATATGGATGATAAATTTTACAAAATGCGCCCCACGTTTTAGGTTTAAAATGTTTAATGAATTTAAGTTATGTAACGCTCCGTGGGTAGGCCCCCGACAAGGTGGACCGACGATCTGTTGAAGGTTGCGGGAAGGCACTGGATGCGGGCAGCGCAGGACCGATCGTCGTGGAGATCCTTAGGGGAGGCCTATATACCCAGCAGTGGGTGTCGTGCGGCTGATATGATGAAGTTATGTAAATATGCGTAAGATGTCAGACATTACAACTTCATGAAAATAATTTTCCATCAAACTACAAACAAGTTGCTATTTGCTTCATAAGCGTAAACTTACTCGTAAACTTAAACGTGTAAACTGTTCGCAAACTTGAATCCATTACTCTGTTTCCTAGAATTGTATAAGCAATGCGAACAAAAGTACACCTTAACGTGCCAACTAACTCTGGCTGTTTAACTTTTCTTTAGCATCTCAATCGGAGCTGTGTTGGTGCTAAAACTCGACATACTTTTTAAAGCTACTTAAAACATTATCTTTCTAATGAAAATTCAGTTTTCAAGAATCTGAATCCAAAGCAGAAGTAACCATTAAGTTAACAAGCTCTAAGTTTAAATACTGCACTTTAAACAATGCCAATATGATGAGTTTTTAAAACGGAAAATAATATTTTAAAGTCCGTCGGGGGTTCCCCCTACCCCCTTTATTTACATCGAGGTGGGTGCAGCTCGGAAGTGCTTTCTTATTAACAAGCACGGCTAAGAACAAAGTCCTTGCTCGCCGTATCTCAGATGATTCTACTTTAATTTTAGAAGTACTCTATTTTGATTAAACTAGGTGCTATGAGATTGTTGAAATGCACTACTCCTTAAGATTTCAGTTTAAAATTAAACTTCTGTGAGTGGAAGCGAAAACAAGTTCGCTACAAACATTAATAATTATACTCTTGCTAAATATGCAAAGGGTTCACACATTCAGAGCGATTTTTTTCTATGTAACCCTTTCAAACTGGATTAGATGAAACGGATATTTTGAGATTAGTTTTTCTTTTTACATCATTTCTTCTTGTAATATCTTCTTCTTAATATATAAAAAATCGTAAACTGAATGACTGACTGATCTATCAACGCACAGCCCAAACCGCTGGACCTAGAGACTTGAAATTTTGCACACAGATACTTTATACAATGTAGGCATCCACTAAGGAAGGATTTTTGAAAATTCCATCCCTAAGGGGATGAAATAAGGGATGACAGTTTGTATGAAAGTCCCTCAGTTTTGAAGCTAGAATCTTCAAATTTTGTGGTTAGGCTGACGATTGAAAATTAATAAATACGGGTCTCAGCGTTTTTCAAAATTCTACCCCCGAAGGGGTCAAAAGGGGGATGAAGTTGTGTATTAAAGAAAATCCTTCATTTTCGAAGTAAAAATCGCTAAATTTATAATTTAGGCTTATGGATAGAAATCTAAAGCAACGTATATTGTTTTTGTTAGGATTTCAACTCCAAAGGGGATGAAATGGGGGTGAAAAGGGTTAAAAAAAAACCTAAAAATAGATATGGATGTCGTTATCGGGGTTTTGTGGGATGACGATTGCAAAAATGACATTTATTTTGAAGTCCAACCACGGTGGACATGATTTAACCCCTAAAGGGGTGAAAATGGGGTCCAAATTTTGTATGGAAAAATAATATAAAATAGACATTACAACTTTAAACTTCGTAGGAGCACATCTAAAAATAAATAGGCAAATATATATTTTCTTATTTTGAAAATCAACCCCTTAGGGGGTAAATGGGGTGATTAAACATAAAAATCGATATAGATGTCGTTATTGGGGTTTTCTGGGATGACGATTGCAAAAATGACATTTATTTTGAAGTCCAACACGTTGGACATGATTTAACCCCTAAAGGGGTGAAAATGGGGTCCAAATTTTGTATGGAAAAATAATATAAAATAGACATTACAACTTTAAACTTCGTAGGAGCAGATCTAAAAATAAATAGGCAAATATATATTTTGTTATTTTGAAAATCAACCCCTTAGGGGGTAAATGGGGTGAGTAAACATAAAAATCGATATAGATGTCCTTATTGGGGTTTTCTGGGATGACGATTGCAAAAATGACATTTATTTTGAAGTCCAACACGGTGGACATGATTTAACCCCTAAAGGGGTAAAAATGGGGTTCAAATTTTGTATGGAAAAAGAATACAAAATCGAAATTACAACTTTAAAATTCGTAGGAGCACGTCTAAATATATATTTTAGGATTTTGAAAATCAAACCCTTAGAGGGTAAGTGGGGTGAGTAACATAAAAATCGATATGGATGTCGTTCTTGAGGTTTTATGGGATGGTGATTGCGAAAATGAGATTTATTTTGAAGTCCAACGCGGTGGACATAACACATATGGACCTGGACCTGGACATGCACATCCAGGGAACGGGAACGGGAACCGGAACGGGCACGGGCACGGGAACGGGAACGGGAACGGGAACGGAACGGAACGGGAACGAGACGGTAACGAGACGGTAACGGGAACTAAAACGGGACGGGTACGGGAACGGGAACGGAAGGGGTACGGGACGAGTACGGGACGGGATCGGACGGGAACGGAACGGGAACGGAACGAAACGGGAATGAAACAGGAACGTAACGGAAACGGAACGGGAACGAAACAGGAACAACACTGAAATGAAACGGGAACGGAACGGGAATAGTACAGGATGGGAACGGGAACGTAAGGCGTACGGGACGGTTAGGGGACGTTTACGGGACGGGAACGCAGCGGGAACGGAACAGGAATGGGAACGGGAACGGAACGGGAATGTAACGGGACGGGAACGGGAACGCGAACAGGATGGGAACGGGACAGGAACGGGATGGGAACGGGAACGGAAACGGAAGGGGTACGGGATGGTTACGGGACGTTTACGGGACGGGAACGGAACGGGAACGGGGAACGGGGAACGGGGAACGGGGAACGGGGAACGGGGAACGGGGAACGGGGAACGGGGAACGGGGAACGGGGAACGGGGAACGGGGAACGGGGAACGGGGAACGGGGAACGGGGAACGGGTAACGGGAGCGGGAGCGGGAACGGGAACGGGAACTGGAAGCCTTGTGCGAGGCCCGCCACACGCGGCAAATGTCTTGCCCCGCGAGGCAGCGCGCTTGATGGGGACTCGCCTAATCGCGTAAAAAAATGGCTGGCCGGATCCTGGTTGAAGGTTCCTTAAAAGGATTTCGTCTAATATCCACGCGGACGAAGTCGCGGGCAGAAGCTAGTGTTATTATAGAATTTAAACTTTGAAACGTTACAATTTATATTATACGATAAATATATAAATAATCAAATAATCATATCAGCCGCACGACACCCACTGCTGGGTATAGGCCACCCCCAAAGATCTCCACGACGATCGGTCCTGCGCTGCCTACATCCAGCGGCGCACCGCGACCTTCACCTGATCGTCGGCCTACCCACGGAACGTCATCCGGTTTGCGGTCGCCATTCCAAAACCTTTCCGCACCAACGGCCATCGGTTCTTCTCGCTATGTGTCCAGCCCACTGCCACTTCAGCTGAGCGATCCTTCGAGTGATGTCGGTTACTTTAGTTCTCCTGTGGATCTCTTCATTTCTGATTCGATCACGCAGGAAAACGCCGAGCATGGCTCAAATATTAGCCAATATTTGCTCTGATTCCATTAAATTCTTAATTCGTTTTCTAAATTGACCCAGCTGGGGATCGAACCCAGGACCTCAGAGATAGTGACACCTTGAAAACTGGTTTACGAGCCACTTGACGTCAGTTCAAAAAGATAAGATACGCAATAAACATTGATTAAAATAAAAAAAATGTGCTAAACGATAACACAATAAAGAAAGAAAGAAAATATTCTCCTTTTAAAGATACTATGCTGTGCCAAATAAATCATACTTTCAATAAAGAGGAAACTTTATTTTCGAATTAAATGGTGTAAAAACTGTAACATTGGTTGCTCGGGCAACAATGACACAAAGGCACTCCACAGAGCGATAAGATATCGGTGGCCCCCGGGACTCTCCGAATAACCTTCCATTTTCTCCAGAAAATAATATTCGACACACTTTGCGAGACAAATATCGGGGAGCGCTTTATCTAAAGGAGGATCGGTGTCCGGAGGGCCTACTACGAAAAAATAATCGCGGTATTCGGACGATGTACGTATTTCAATGAGGGCTTCACAAAATGTCAAAAAACTGTAGGCTCGATAGATGGCGTTATGTCTCAATGTGTTTTTTTTTACTAAACTTCGAAGAGTACTTAGGTAAGCAGGCAGATGTAACCCTTAAATGTTACTCTTTGGGCAGATGTCAGCCAGCGAGCGTTTACGTGCTTCTTTGGTACAGAACGTTTTTTAAAAGCCAATTTTGACACTTCTGATTCCATCAACGCCTTCTAGTAAGGCAAATAGTAACTATTTTTATTTTTTTAATGTCACTTTGAAAAGCCCTCTTTACTTGAACCTTATATGCTTATTCCTAAGCTAGCAATATTTTGGAGCAGAACGAATGTTGTCAGATTTTCGGTGTCGGTTTTCGTACTAGTCCCTCCGATCGCCACTCACTTACTTTTTAATTGTATCTCTTGTATGATACTTATCTTTTTCTTTTCTGTCAATGATATTACGTTTATTTATGTATACCTTTCATTGGTGTATCTTTTTAAGGAAAATAGGGAGAATAAATGTCCGTGTTGAGTACCTTTTCGAGCTTTTGGGGTACGATTTTGTTGATTACAGAATGCTAGTAAGTAAATAATTGTTCCGAATCATACCAAAATTTTTGTACTGTCTTGTTTTTAACCTAGAGAAAATGACACTGCAAAAGTTTTAATTTATTTACATGGATTAAATTTAACACTTTTAAAGACTAGACAAAGTTTTTGACTAGCTCGAAAGAGAAGATTTATAAAAGTAAATATAAATTGCGAAGATAAATCTGCCCAATAAAACCAGCAATTTAACTTTACCTCTCCCAGACTCATAAACTACTCAGCACTGTTCAACTTAAAGTCGAAAGTAAATTGTTCAAGAATTAGCCAATCATACTTGATGTGCCTTTACTGAAGGACAACTCTCCAGACTTCGCCAGAGAGTACTCCAACTAAAGCTACTTAAACTAATCGAGTGTACATTGATCTAGTCCTTGAGTTTTACTCGGGAATCCGATCAATAAGATATGTATATAACTTAATTGAAACTTTTTATATGACAGATAAACAAGCGCTAAACAGCTATTACGCTTGAAGGTAAGCAATGATGCGATCTACAATGAAACGAGTAACCTATTGACTCGCGACTTGAAGCCCCGAGATGGTATCTATCGGGAAACATAGACTCAGGCAAGGGGTTCCACTCTCTAGACGTAAATATACCGTTCTGTGATGTTCAAATCATCGTTTAGATTCAATATTATATTAGATCGGATCTGCAGTGAAACAATATTTATTAACCGACTTCAAAAAAAGGAGGAGGTTCTCAAGTCGACGGTTTTTTTTTATTTATTTGGGACTGTACTTCTGCCATTTACAGAATCTGCCGTTTGCAGAATCTGCCATTTAGCGAAAAAAGCCATAGTTTGTGTGTGATCCCATGAAATTTTTAGAGAGATCTGGCTAGTAGTTTTTTCATAATACTGAAAAACATCAAATATTTAGCTCGCCATCGCACGAGTTTTTATGGAATTTCGGACATAACATCTTTTTTATGAACCGATTTAGATGATTCTTTTTTTGTTTGAAAGGGTATAAGTACTTCAAGAGTGGTCACAATTTAACTTCATTGTTATTGGATTTCGAACTTCGAAGATACACAAGGGAACTCCTCAAAGTCAAATAGTCTATGTAAAGTGATTTAGGTTTTGGTAAGTTTATGGCAATCCAAAACAAACCAAATCATGGTTTGCAATGCAACGTTCTGGACTAGATTTGGACTACGAAGACACAACGGAACTCCTCAAAAACAAACAGCGTAAATTTGGAAATTGAGTTCTGGGCATTTTACCATTGAAAATATTATAATATAAAGTTAAAAAGTATTTACACATTGCGCTTACATACCTACCACTAAAAAGTTGAAATAAAAAAGCTTTTTAAAAGAAAAGAAAAACCGCCTTCAAAAAACTGAAAACAAAAACAGCTTAAAAATTAAATACCTATAAAAAGCAAGAAATAAATTCGAATCATTCGTTACACATATCAATATTAATAAAACACGTCTATTGAAGTCGGGTGGGGCTTTTAGAAAAAAATGAAGTTGTCCTCCAGCCCCACCCGACTTCAATAGACGTGTTTTATTAATATTGATATGTGTAACGAATGATTCGAATTTATTTCTTGCTTTTTATAGGTATTTAATTTTTAAGCTGTTTTTGTTTTCAGGTTTTTTTGTTGTATGTAATATTGTTTTACCGCTGATCCGATCTAATTTTTTTATATTGAATCTAAACGATGATTTGAACTTGAATAATTAACAACTAAGCTGGACCACATAGTTAAAAAGTTTTTCATGTTTTACTCAACAGAAAACGATATATTTCAGCACAGAATACATCAGCTTTTTACATCAAGCCCATTCTTATTCATCTACCCTTCCCTGTATATATTATCCCACTTAGCGGCATACTTTCAAAACAGCGTGATCATCCCAGAAAGTTGGCGTCTAAAATGGATGTTTTAAATTATTTATACGCATAATAACGCGCGCGTGATATCTGGATGACAACGTATTAAAACTGCGTGGTTCAGACAAATGCGGGGCATTAGTCAAGCCTGTGGCAGCCACCTGACTCTGAATATTGTATTACGGAGTACAATCTGAGTCTCGTATGAAGAAAGATTCGGTGGGAGGGTCGTTATGGCTGAATGTTTACTTTGGTGATTGAAAATGTGTGCATTATAATTAAATGATCAAACGAACTTACCCTAAGTTAAGTTCGATCCTAATTATCCCTTCATCGTCGAAGAGATTTAATTTGTTACAAAGTAGTAGCTCTGGTACTCGCTCGCACTCTCTCGCACGTAGATCAACGCCCAAGCGGGAAAGAGAAAGCAATAGCCTTCCCCTCCCCGCCTCCGACCATCGCTGCCCGCCGCCGCGTTAACCTCATTCAGTTTGGAGTAGTAAGGAAATATATTGATATCCCCATCGATTATAGGGGTACGGCTGTTGAACAAACAACTAGCAAGGGAGGGCTGGGACTTTAAATCTCTTCGACGAAGAAGGGATAATTAGGATCGAACTTCACTTAGGGTAAGTTCGTTTGATCATTTAATTATCCCTTCTTCGTCTCTGAGATTTAATTTGTTACAAAGTAGGATGTTTAGAGAAGATAATATCAATGTTATTAGAGAAAAGCCTTGTTTGTTTATATAAATAAACAAGGGTTAAGTGAACACACATTAAATTATTTTTAATAGTTAAATAAGATGAAAATAAGTCAGTGCTCCTGCAACTGCAACACAATAAAAAGTAGTTTTATTATAATGTCGGTTCTGTGACATTAGAGCCCCATGCCAGGAAACACGCAAATATTGTCGATTGTCCAGTCCAAACAGCAGATTGTGAAAAGAGTCTACAGAAAATTCGGCACACAGACTAGTAAGTGCACAAATTTTTCGTCACGAATGGCAGCAACTTGGCCGCCGCGCCGATGTGACCACATGTTACACAACATGATAAACAGGTAATGAGATAAAAAAAAATCGGTGTAACATTCCTCCATTATAAATTTTGCCGAATGTTTGTGACGAGGCAGCATTGATATGTATTTTTTTGGGGTTTGTATTAGTTCATAAGGGCGAAAATATTTAAGATATTTATATAAATAAACACAAATTCTTTTATTACAGAAATAAAAACTTAAAGAATGGAAAGTTCAACAAGTTGAGACTTACAGAAGATGTGATTAAACATCTGTCATTTAAATTTTTAATAATAAATTATTTCGTCAACTCTTACTGTGTTACCTCAGATAATATAATACAATGATCTGAGTTGCTTAATTGAGTTAAGTACATGATCTGTATTCATTTACTTGTAGCCAAGGCTAACAAGGTGACCAATGGGTGCTTAGTTGTTCAAAATGTAAGTTATTTGGGAGTAAGTTCAACAGGTAATCTTAAACTATTGTGAGATCCAACGTTATAGTGTAACAAACATATCTATAATTTTTTTTTATTTTATTTTTTTAGGTTATCATTGCCGGTGATATATATTTTAAAAAATTGGGAGATATTATCTGAGCAATGATTGTTTAGTGGGATTCATTTAGAAAACAGTTGTTTAGAAAACCTATTAAATCATTAATTAATATAAAATAAGATATTATTTCTTGGCAATAGTTCCAATAAAAAATATAGATTTGCTTGCAGTATTATTCAAATACTGAGGCAAGGTATCAATAAACACTTCTAATGCTTGACTAAGGAACGTTTGCATTATAATATGCAGCCAGAGAAAACTGACAGCGAGGATGATGTTTCTTTCTGCGAACAGATAAAAATAAATTAACGCTTGGTGTGACTATTACCATCGCTATTTCTTTAACAGCAAGTTGATTAAGGTTTTAACGAGGGAATGGAATTGCCTGCCACACATATATTATTATGTTTACTAGGTAGTTTCAATAATATAAGTGTATTTAATGTATTTTGTAATTTCAGAAAATAAAAAAAACCTTTTTTTTCATTTCATTGAGAAGCCATGGCCGTGATAGCTATTAATTCATTTGGCTTTGTCATGTTCAATAAAGTTATTCTTTTAAAATAAGTGAGGAAAAAGAAAGCTGAGTAGGCGTTATTACGCCTATTGTTGAGCATACCAGAGCCATTTCTCGCGAGCAATTTAGCAATTTTATTTAATTCCAAGCAATGAACACCACTAATTCGATTCATTTATGAAACGGCAGTGGTGTTATTAATATACAAAAAACTTCAGTATAGGCACCTGCAGACAGACGCGACGTGCACGTCCCAGCTGTAGCCAGCGCAGCCGCAGTGGTAGGCGCCGCCCATCGGGTAGCAGACCATCAGTGTTAGTATACGCACGGTATGCGAAGGATTTTATACCAAAAAAGCAGATCCAGGTCATTAATGAGCAGCAATTTTTCCTCGTTTGTGCAAAATCTTATATTGTCTCACTTTGACCGGCTGCTGCACAGTCCATTGTCAAAGCAACGGAGAAAGTATTGAAAACTATTCGTTTATCATATTGGTTTAAGTATCAGGAAAAGAAATATATTATTTTTTCACCATACAATACAAAGTTGAAAAGGTGCATAGTACGATTTAAAACGTAATTATTATATTAATCATTTTAATATAGTTAAACATTTATGCAAAATTTGTACAAGCCTTAAGCATGTCCAATATTACATTTTTAAGTGTTAAAATAGTAATGCTACCGCAGTACAAACAGCTGTAATAGTTCCTAAGTATCTGACAAAGTCACTAAAACGTATTTTATTTGATTCTAATAGCTTCTTCTAAAAATATTTTGTTTGTCCTTATTTGTCAATATACTACTAATTTTAGAAATTCAATGCAAGGCCAAAGAATTTACATGTTTGGCTGAGAGTAATAGTACTTTCTTGATTGTTAATGAGGATCTTAAATATTTGAATCATTGTTTTTATAGTTTCTAATACTTGTATATTTGAGAAATTTTGGTAATTAATACCCAGACATAAGTGTCATCTTAATAGGTCATTGAAAATTAAAAAATAATAGTTAAATTATTGGTTTAAAACATTTAGTAAAGATGATGATTATGTGTAGTGCTGTGCAAAATCCAAAGAATAAGACCCAAAACTCATGAAGTTTACTGTCTAAATAACATCCTTACTAATAATAAAAATGCAAAAGTCCTTTTGTTTGTTTGTTTGTTACACCTTCACATCTTAACTACTGAATATATAATCATGAAATTTTTATACAAGTTGTCTGGGTTACAGAGTAGGACATACGGTACCTTTAATCTCGAAAGGAAAATATTGTTCCCGATGGATAGCAAGAAACATTTACATGCAGGCGAAGCCGTGGGCGGCCGCTAGTCTTAAATGCTTTTTGCGCTGTGTGTAAAAGCAACTGTTCTCAAAGACTAATAGTTGTGCCATAACATTATCAGGATACATGTTATGAGTTTATTGTTGTTCTAGCATCCTCCATAAAATGTTCAGAAAGTACCCACATGTTCTTTTTTTCTTTTGTTAAGAAAATAAAATATGAATATTTGTTTATTTTCTAATTTAACTAACTGAATACTTAGGATTAGTATTGGAAAGCACATAACGGTCGTTTGTGATAGTTTTTACTCGAATCGAGAACGTATTTTAGCTGACCAGCTAAAAATACAGACAAGGTACAGACCTTTTGTTCTGACCCAGTAGCGCGACGGTGCCGACGGTGGTGATTACAGGTAGCCCTTGGAGCTGGAAGCTGCAGGTAGGTGCCGCAAGGCTGACGAAACACGTTAAACTGGCCCTGCTGGTTGCTGTCCGTCACCTTGGCCCAATTACTTGTGTTCCAAGATATGGTTATGATTGTTGTGGCAGACCCCAAGTTTAGAGAGGACTGAGCAGTAGGTGTTGTCGCGCTGACGGTCTTTTAAGACACTATACGAACGATTTTCAGTCGTGGCATAATACATGATAATCGCATGATTCATTTTTAACGAATCGGCGATGAGAATAATGTTTTATTTTTATTTTACTGATCTTAAGGGCACCTTTAACACTTGTGGGAGTGTATTTTGATGTTCAACATCATTGCTGATTTTTTCACGAAGAAAAACAAAATAAGAAGTAATCAGAATTTTGTTTTATAATGTTGTTCGATAAAACCGAAAACATATAAAAGTACTTGTATGTACATAGCTGTATCAGTGACAACAATTTTGATGTTTTACTAAAAAGGTTATTAGGACTTCAACTTTGATAGCAAATATTTTATTAATATTTGTAAAATAACGGTTAATATCTCGTATTAACACAAACAAGTATCTCGTAGTGACTTCAAGTAAATAATCTGCAGTTTACGTCAGCAATCTAGGTATATATTTTTTTTATAAAATTACGGCTAATATCGTATTAGGTCAAAATAGTATCACTGGTCAATATCACGTATTGACTCGGGAAAAAATATTTTATAAAAGCAAGTATTTCGTATTGACTCAAAGCAAATATTTTGCAGTTGACACCAGTAAATCTATTCATATTTTGTTAAATATAAAGCGGTTAATAATGATTAAACGAACTTACCTGTAAGTTGAGTTCAATCATAATATATGAAGGATTCGTCCGAAGACATTAACTCACAAAAGCATGTCGTGTCGACTCGAGGCAAGTATTCGGCAGTTTATTGTAAAATTGTGGTTAATATTCTCGTATTAGCTCATAAAAGTATCACTGGTCAATATCTCGTATTGACTCGGGAAAAAAAATTCACTGGTCAATATCTCGTATTGACTCGGGAAAAAAGTACCATTGGTCAATATCTCGTATTGACTCGAGGCAAATATAAGGCAGTTTGCCTTTGTGAATAACTTGCATACTTTTCCTCACTAAGAGAAAAGATAATTGTGAGTCTACCTTCAACATTCGTATCACTTGCATAGTGACGGTATTTTACCGTTTCTCACGAATTAATTCACGTCTATAATTTCACTGATTTTAAGACTATAGTTAAACAAAAAAGTATCATTTTTGTGACTACGTGCGTCTTGCGCGCGTGCGCAACAAAGAATGAGGTTGACGCGGTGGCGGGCAGCGATGGTCGGAGATGGGGAGGGGAAGGCTATTGCTTTCTCTTTCCCGCTTGGGCGTTGATCTACGTGCGAGAGAGTGCGAGCGAGTACCAGAGCTACTACTTTGTAACAAATTAAATCTCAGAGACGAAGAAGGGATAATTGAGAAATAAACACGTTAAGTACTTGCAAAGTTTCTTGCCCCCGTTCTTCTTGTCAGTTAAAAAGTCTGGAACGGGTGGTAGGAAAATATAGACGATTCAAAAGTACTTAATAATTGAGTTTATTTGAATAAAGCTTATTTGGATTTGATTTTGACAATGTAGTTCATTAAGTATTAGTTGCACAAATAGATTTATTTTTAATGCGATATGCTATAATAGTCTCTTACGGTCGATTTCAATAACCTATCTTCAGCAAGATATTTCTGTTATACGACGGGAAAAAAACAAAAGATGCCTAGTAACAGATCTATTAGTAAGCCTATCTCTTACTGAAGGTGAAGATAGATTACTGAGATTGGCCGTAAGTGTATAAAGTGTAAACAAAACTGAAAGAACTAAGACCTGCAGCATGAGGACGACTTTATAGCTGCAGCTTGCTGAAACCTAATGTCTAATGCAAGGCTTCACCGCGCTGAGTGATTGGACACTCAATTATAAGACTACGGTCATTTTACTAGTGGTAAAGCGGTAGCGTCATCAGAGAAATTAAAGGTCGGAGATATTTCACATGTGAGATAGCTATGTGGAAGTTTAACATTGACAAATATTGGCGTGACACAAAATTAAAAATATTTTCCCTAGATCCGTTTAATCAGGATCATGTGGAACGTCATTTTCTGCCATTTTCCCTATTAGCAAAAATTCGAGTACTACCTAACACTCAGGTCAGTCCTTTAGCGAAAAAAAAATTGAAGGCGTTTTCGCTTATCACTGTGCTCGTGATCGCTACGATAAGATACTTTTAACATCATCTCAGATATTTCATATTTCTAGAGAATTTTATAAAGCAAAAATACTTTAGTATCAGTTTTTAACGTCCCGAAATATTATGGGGGTACGACCAAGTTCCTTGAATAATTTACTAAAATACTTTGGTACTTAATTTAAGAGCCAATACTGAAAAATATTATTTAGAGCAATTAATACCTACCAAAACTCGAACTTATTTTTATAAGATTTTTTTAAGTGTCGTTTATACAAAATACAGAATCCTACTTTGAATTCTAAAACCGTTGGCAGCATCAAAATATGAAAGCCAGCAGTTCAGTGGAAGAAATGTGACGAACCGTGGCGAGCTGGAGTTCATTCAAATGAGAAAACGATTGTAGTGGTTCAATACTTACCTTTTCAGGTGAACTAGACGGTATTACTACTGGTTTACGAAATATCCACGCGGGCGAAGTTGCGGGCGGAAGCTAGTTTAAAATATTAGTAGGAATCAGATTAAGAATATTTATTTGCGCAAAATTGTGTACATTACCTACATTGAGATGGATGACAATGTTTCTAATCTAAAGTTTCAACAATATTCTGCCCTAAATCTGTAGGCATGCAAATGCTAGTGACAGCTATCTTTAGATAGTATGATATAATAGGATTGTGTAAGTATTGCATTTTATCATATTTACTCATTTCTCTTTCGTTTGACTAACGGCATGAAGGTTGATTAAATATTGTTTTGCATCATTTTAAATGAATTAACGTTGTTGAAACAGCAAATCAAAGATGACTTAAGAAATAAAAAATGCCTCAAAGAAATAAATTCACTAAAATTTATTATATTGGTTATTAAATAAGAAACAATATCAAAAAGTATGATACTGTTCCAGACTTAACGACTAATACCTAAATTGCATATGAAATAAACGTAAGTTGTAAAAAATCCTTTTCTGTCTGTAACTTAAGTTGATGTAGCAAGTAAAAACGATGTAAAAATTCAAAAGTTAGTTTTAAGCTCCTACCTAAACTTTTAAAAGTTTTTGTAAAACAAGTTCATAGTAGGGGCTCAGTTGCCGGTCGCTTCCGACTACTCAAGCACCGTTAAATCTCGCCTCTGAAAGTATTCCTTGAAATTTTCATGAACTCTTGCCTTGAATATGAGATTCTTTCCAGTTTTATTTTCATTGTGACTGCTGTAAGCTGTTTAAAGATAGATGGATTAGGAATAAAGGAGGTTATTACATCATAGTAATCATAAATATTATTATGCTATCATCTTAAGCCGGTTCCACAATCGCGCGCGAACCGCGGCCGCGAATCACGGGCGCGGTTCACGCATGAAAATGGTGCGAAAAATATAGCCCTCCAGAATCGCGCGTGAACCGCGGCCGCGAATCACGGCAACCTTAGTTCGGCACAGAAGCCCTTTGACGCGTACCAAAAAACCACCACCGGACGGGGAACGCCGCGAAGCGCGAACGCAAAGCCGCGAAACCCTCCACACTCGCGGTTCGCGGCCTTCGCGGGCTTTCGCGGCGCGAGTGTGGAGCCCTCTTTAGATTATTTATATAAATAATCTAAGGCTGTCATCATAAATATGGAAATTAATTGCATATGTGATACATTTAGAGTTGCAGACAGTTGTTATAATTTTAAATTTATTCCAGTGACATACATTTTAAACTTATGTAATAAGATTCGTATATTAGTTATTGATTCTGAAATACATAAAAACATTAAAAACCATTTTGAAGTGAGAAAAACCATTTCGAATCGAGTTTTTTTACATTTAAAAACCTTTTTTTACATTTAAAATTTAACTTTAATATAGCATAATCTTAGAAGAAATATGTAATGAACGTAATGTATATGTATTTCTGTCAAAACACTTTAGTAGCACGAGTGTCAGACAGAGCAAGAATAACTTATGACACCGACACATCCACAATGTCCCACAAGGGACTATACTTTTGTTCAACAAATACCTCTTCAACAATAAAAAAAAACTCAATATAGCTTAAATAATAAAGAAAATTATAGTTCATAAACATGCCTTTATTAATGTTACTTACTTATAATTTACTAGCTTTTGCCCGCGACTTCGTTCGCGTGATTAAGATAGTTGTGCATTTATTTTGAAAGTCACGGATTACCAATATACCTAGGTATTTATCAGTAAACCTAATTTCACACATTTAAATTTTCCCATAAAAAAATCATGTACGAACTGGAACACTCTGTAGCTCCCTGTATAACGGGAATTTTCCAAAACCCTGTCTTAGTGCTTACCTACACAATGAAAGGAATCTACCCTCCGAAAATTGTATCTCTACCAGCAAAAATGGTTCAGCCCCATACAAATCCCCATACAAACTGGAACACCCTCTAGCACCCTGTATAATGGGAATTTTTCTAAATGCTTTCTTAGTGCTCACCTACGCCATGAAAAGTATACCCTCCAAAAATTGTGTCTCTACCTTCAGCCCTATAAAAATCCCTATCCAAACTGGAACACCCTGTTGCACCCTGTATAACGGGAATTTTACAAAACGCTTTCTTAGTGCTCACCTACAATATGAAAGGTATCTACCCTCCAAAAATGGTGTCTCTACTTCAACCCTATACAAATTCTCATACAAACTTAAACAACTTGTAGCACCCTGTATAACGGGAATTTTCTTAAATCCTTCCTTAGTGCTCACCTACACCATGAAAGGTATCTACCCTCCAAAAATGGTGTCTCTACCTTCAGCCGTTAGGGCTCCACGGATATCCCAACAATGAATAAATCAATCAATTTAGAGTTTTATATGTATAGATAAAAGTTTAATTGAATCTACTTTTACGCCCCCATTTTCACCAGAATATTATTTTTCACCAACTCAATTATTAAAGACAATTTGCTCTCTTTCAAAACTTCGAATATATAATATGATTGACGATTAACAGAATCGATATTCCTGATTGTGGGTTTATGATCGATCTCTTGTCAAATTTGGTGACAACAAACATTATTTTCAATGTTTGCGTTGTAATAAATCTTGGATGAGAAAAGTTAAAAGGAAATATTCAGTGATTGATGGTTGTCTCTATAACTTTTATCACATTTTTAGCAGTGACGTCTTTTATAGTTTTAATGTGATCTAAAGTAATACCAATACCTACCAGTAACCTAATGGTATAATAATCACAATACCAGGTTATTTTTTATTCACTATCCAAATTTTGAGGATGTGTTCAGTCCATAAAACTGAACAACTATCTCTAAGGAACACATGGCCAAATATGTAAAAAAATCGACTATCCATACAAATTAAAGAGATCACGTGATCAATTTAGTTTGGGATGACCAAAATTTTGTGGCAAAATTCGACACATGTTCCTTAGAGAAAGTTGTTTACTTAAAGTTTGTATAAAGGCTTAATTTTACGCTGACTAAAGTCAGCATAAAATGAAACCTCGTGTATTTGCAACCTTTTGTATATCGGGTCATTTTGAACATATCCAAACAAGGATGTGTCCAGTCCATGAAACTAAACAACTTTCTTAGAGAAACATGTGTCGAATTTCGCCACAAAATTTTAGTCATTCCTTACTAAATTGATCACGTGATCTCTTTAATTTGTATGGATAGTAATTATTTTTTACAAATTTAGCCATGTGTTCCTGTGAATACATCTGTGAATAAAACAAATCTCTAATCACATTTACTCCCCAAGAAATAGCTAACACATAAAACACGAGAATAATGACAGATAATCCAGTGGTTTAGTAACACTATACGTAAATCACGTGTGAATTCCCCCCTTTCGCTTCAGACAGATTTACCGAACATTCACGTGGAAATATCAGTTCTCAAATGGCGTTGCGAAACGCATTAGTGCGATAAGAATATTTAGCCAGCTATTTGCGAGTTGTGGCTTATGGGATTCATGCACGATACCACGGTTGCCAGTTTGGGGTAATTTCGCGATAAATGGAACAGCATTTTATCATATTGGTTGAAAAATTGTAGAGAAAAGGGATAAGTACGATCAGAAAGATTGTCTAATGATTGGAATAAGGAAGCAGATGATAATATTTTACGCATTACTTGCCTCATTTCATAAAGAGCAAACAATTAAATAAGAAAACTGGCAAAAAAATAAATGTTAATTGATTGCGTTTTTTATGTAGCAAAAAAACTACTTACAGTAGTTAGTCGTTTTATCATTTGAAATAACAAAACTGTCTAACCCTTACATCTTTAAACACTCACAGAACAGTATTTGTTGTATGGTCTGTGCTCAGTACTCAGTACATACAACAAATCTGCGAAGGTTCGAAAATCTGCTTTTCACATAAAAATCACAAAATAAACATACCAACTTACTCAAAAGTCTGATCTATATAAAATTACAACTTAAGCTCCTTTAAAATAACTGAACGCGTAACTTCAAAAGCTTATACAAATAATTACGCCTCAATCTGATTTGAAGGGTTAGTACAAAAATCAAACAGAAAGACCACCGAAATGGTTTCTGGAACGCTTCCCTTGTTAGCGCGCTCATTGTGAGTTCTGCGCAAGAAACACGAAACAAACTTTCCCGAGTGAGAAATTCCGAAACGAAAGCATTAATTTTAAATTCTCAATTTCGTTGGGTTTGGCCTACATCAATATCAGATTCTGCTATTTGCACGAACTTTCTAGTGGAGCGGAATTCAATTCTAGGCAAAATACGAAGTCGGCCATTTTGTTCGCTCAACTTGTAATCTCGTTTTATGCAGGTACGCTCCTTTTATGACAGATGTAGGTATGTTTTGTTTTTGTAGGTATTGAAATAACTTGAAACAATAAAATTCCTTTATTTTTGTCAATATTGAAATCGTTCACTGTATATCGTTGATGAAACAAAACGTCTCCGTTACAGCTTAGTTTTTGAAAAAAATTCAAAATGGCGGAAAAAGGTACTTATATTGGTATTACTTATAAGTTCAGCTATTTCGTAAAATGACCAAAATGACACATACGCCATTTGTACAGCCCTAAAAGCAATTTCATCCCTATAGTTCATTCATACTGCTGTAAAATATATTTCTGTATCACACAGCACATGAAAAAGAGCATATTTGTGCCGGACGAGTTCCCTCGGCACATTTCACACGACAGAGCACTCCAACTACACTGATTTAATTCCCAACACGTTTGCGCTGGACTATGGCTCACTTACCCCATTTACGGGCACGTTCAAAACTCCATTTATTGATTTCCTCCTTTTAAATTTTTCGAAAATACTGGTACACTCTAGATAAAATAAAAAAATAAAAACATTTTAAAGGCCGATTTCAATAACCTATCCTCAGTAAGAGATAGGTTTACTAATATTTGTTGCCTAGATAGGTAATTCTGTTAAATGACGGGAAATAACAACAGTTGCCGGTAACAGATCCATAGTAGGTCTATCTCTTACTTGTACTATTAGTTATTCTGTGCTCTTACTGAAGATAGATTTTTGAAATCGGCCGTTAAGTCTTTCAATTGACAGTAAATGAAAAGCGAATACTTTTGTACTAGGATCGATAAACACTTTCGGTAAGTGGTAGTGTTAGCTTCGACTCTGCTTGACTAGCTGCCTCCATTTTTTCTAAACATGTCGCCATAACATACATGCTGGCGTTTTTTGTTTCAGCACCCGCCACCGATTTTATCCAGTTAGCCATAAAAAACTCAAGACGAGTTCAAAAACGTAAAATTTTACAAGTCAAATAAAATCTTGTAAAAACAAAGACGCTTATTCTCGTCGTGTGGATTAAACTTTCTTTTTCTAACAAATTATCCTGCTGCAGCTCCTATCGCAGCGTCATAAAACCTTTTTTGGCACTGTATTAATTTATCTGGCGGATACCTGTCACGTGCGTAGCAGGCAGTATTTCACCTCGGCCGCCGTACATCACGCGCCGTTGTATCAACCGCCCTGATTTCACCTCCGGAACATTTCTGGCAGCCTGGTACTTTAAAATACCTTTTCAAAAACTTTTAAAAAGTTTCTTGGCACAAACATGTGAGAATCTCTCAGATATTACAGCAAAGCGTTTGCATCTTTCTCTACAACGTTTTAAGTAAGTAAACTAAACTATAGTAAACCTTTCTTCAGACGTTTTCTTGGGATAACGCCCACGAGCGATAATCTACTCGCTACTTTTTGCAGCAGCGATAAACGCGACGTTAATCGCGGCGCATTTTATCGCTGGCTAAGTAAAACCTTTAGCGTGTCATTTCGCGGGCGATTATCGCCGTGATTAACGCCGCGATTATCGCAACTACAAAAAGTGCTCGTTGGCAGGAACGCTTATTGTCATAAAAGTAATTGTAAAGCTTAACGCCCACGAGCGACTTTTTGTGGCTGCGATAATCGTGGCGTTAATCGCGCTAATCGCGGCATTAAGGCGATAATCGCCCACTAAATGACACGACAAAGGTTTTACTTGGCCAGCGACAAAAAAGCGCCGCGATTAACGCCGCGTTTATCGCAGCCACAAAGAGTACGTACTGAACTCTCTATATTCTATTCTCGGCGACAAAAAATCGCTCAGTAATTAATCGCTAGTGGGCGTTATCCCTAATTGATGCTTAAATTAGAGCCAAATTCACCATTGATTTTAAACGCGATTAAGATCACGTTTTACGTAATGTAGTTTAAGTGTCGAGTTTGATACCCCGTTCCCCGTTTATTCCAAAAATCAATTTCACCAGGTCATTAAAAAAATTGAATCAAGATTTAACAAGGCATTGTTTATAACATAATTGTACATTTTTGTAACAAATTTTACTTTGTTGTTATGACAGTGACAGCCTTAAACTTGTTTTTTGACAAAGCGCGTTTAAAATCAATGGTGAATTGCCCATTGACAAAGGCCTCCTCCATTTAGCGCCACTATTTCCTTTCTACGGTCTCTTTGGTAAACTAAACTAAACTAATTTACATAACTTAAATGTACATCTTACCTCTGGCTTACATTTTATGTAGTTGCTCTCATAGGGAGTTGCACTAAAGATAACTTAATTTATGTTTTAGTAGAGAATATTACTCGGTACTAAACGTGTTTTAGTAAGAAGATGGCTAAACTAAGGCTAAACTTTGGCTAAATCCAAATATTCAGAATGTTAATGCAAGGAGTACAGCACTCGGGGCTTATTTTGAGTATGCATATTTAATGTAGAGATTTGGCAAGTGTGTAAAATACCTACATTTATTCTAATAGGTACACTAGCAAATTGGCCCACCTGAATGTAGCCTAATGATGCTTGTGACAAAAAAAATCTAATATCATTGCTTGTGAAATAATACTTTGTACTTTCATGTTAGAATTCGTGAACACACCTAGTACGCAATCTTATACTTACAACGAATAGCCTCTTCGAAAAAATAATGACAATAGTCTTATGATGTTTGTTGTTATTCCTGAGACAGTAAAATCACAAAGCAGAACATCGGTCTAATTATCGTTTGGTTTTCAGAGTGGATCTTCAGTCACGGATTAGATAATTATAAGTACGAGTATCTACGACTCTAAATCGTGGTAGATACAAGTAAAATCATTCTTCAAATCGAATGTTACGTTTTATTTTACGTTGTAAGCCACTTACGCTTACATGACTGCGAGGGGGGCACTCCCTCAGGCCCTGCCGCATGCTTCCTGGAACAGAAAACCCTCCGGAATAGTGTTGTTCGTAAGGATTAACATAAAGAAAGTTTATCAACTTTAATTTAAATAAGGAATAGAATATGATGCTTAAACTGGATTGTTGTGAACAGCCGTACGAGTATCTCTTTCTACAGTCTAGGAAAGTAACTATTCAATTGAATTAAAACACTATTGTTACAACATTATTCAATGATTATATCTATCCAAGTGCGATTTTATTAGATCCACTTTTATAACACTAGGTCATAAACTAATGATAATGACTCTTACAATAAATTCGATGGTATTTCTTTAAAGCGATCTCATGAGGCATCTGATTTCATCCCACTCAAGGATTGTCCAAACTTTCCCAAAACATGATATACAGTGGGAGTGCCAAGATCTTACAACAGTTCTTAAAGGTACCTATCCATAAAACTGCCGATGGTAGTAACACCACTATTCCAGGGCCCCGATTCTCGCCTCGCCAGCGGATCGACCGCCCTTAACTATCACATTATTTTCAGCTTTGATTTTGCCGTCTAAGATAGATATGGGTACCGGAAATAGAGTGGGTGAAGGTAAATGAGTCGTATGCTGTGTAAATTATGTGATCCCATGTCATTCGTAAAAGATTTACGTTTTGATATTCCGGTAAGAAGTGTGTCCATAATTTCACACATGCCGCTAAATTGAAAAAGCAAACTGTTTTTTTTAAGTAACTTTGGTTGTTCTTGTAGCACAAGGATAAAAAAAAATGAAGGGAAGAGGATTAATAATATATAAATTTTAAGAAATGGGATGAAAGACATGACGTGCCAGAAGTGTGATAAAGATGACCACTGATGGAAGAAAAGGAAGAGGAAAGCAGCAAAAAAGATACTCGGATTGTGTGCGGATGATGAGTGTGACTGTGAAGGGAGTGAATGAAGACAAGATGGATGAAATGAAAGAATGAAAGAGAAGGATGTTATTCCCAGATCCCAAGTAAACTGGAGCAAGAACAAGGTCATCACGTTGATTAATGGTTCATCTTATTCTTCCAAAAGCCTTCATTTTGTCCAATCCTGGACATATATTGCTAACGCAAGTTTATCACAAAAATAATGAGCGAAACGACCATTCCAGCTTCCTATGACTTTCTAGCGATCCCTTGCAACAGAATCACTAAATCGTCGACACTTTCGAATTTCTTAACTTTATACCGGTTAGTTCGGAGCAAATAACATAAAAGCTCACAAAAGGATTCCGGAAAATCGTGTTAGCAGCTCGGCGCCAGATTAAACCGCTCACTCCTGAGTTGTGCTTACGGTGCACCAGAGCGAGGTCGAAGCGGACAGAGGCAAACTTACGTCACTGATGGTTCTTCTATCTCACTAAGGTGCAAAAGCAATAAACTTAAGAATCGCCTAAGTCTTTTCTTATCGCATAATATATTAACTCATAAATTATATTAACTCGACCAAGATAACTAGGCGAATGACAGCTACATGATGGCTAAGTTTATGACACCGTTTTAATTTGGTCGTGTTGTAGTTAGGAAATGACTTAGGCGATCCTTAAGCTTAGTACAACCGGGCGTTAAGACCGTTTTACTATGAATGTTAAACGTAATACGAAAGCATGCAGACGCACACTAAAATAATGTACATGTGCACGTCTAACACATTCAAAGTAAAACGGACTTCGTGAGATAGAACATGTTACTTTAACTGTGAATACGAGCTTGTGACTATTTTTTATAAGTAAACAAAATATTTCTATTTTTTTATAAGATGCGACAACGTAAAAAATCCTTTGTATGAATTTTATAGTTGCATCAAAGTCGAAATATATGGTGTCAATATATTAATAACCATTACTTTTGCGGAGCTAGTATAATAATAGTAGATTATGCAACAAGTGAATAAAAAGGGAATTTAGTTCGAGGGACTAAGTTGGATCCCGAGAGTAGCGAAGGATTCTAGAGTTGAATCCCGAGCGTAGCGAGGGGTTCAAAAGTAGAATCCTGAGCGAAGCGAGGGATACAAAGGACCGAGTTGAAATTTTTTATTCACGAGTTGTGTACTCTACTTTTTACCATTGACTGCGAGAAAACAAATAGGTATGTATGTACCTCTGACAGGTACTTATACTTGACCATCAGCCATTTTTAATGTCCCCACACTGCTGGGGCACAGGCCTTCCTTATGGGTGGGAGAATGGTCCATACCACGCGGGCCCAATGTGGATTGATGGGTGTTAATGACTGTAAATGCAGCCGGGACCAACGGCTTAATGTGCCTTCCGAGGCACGGACCCCTAGAGCATTTAAAACGGAGGAGCTCGAGATAATACATTTTGGTCACCCATCCCATGACCGACCCATGCGACCCATGCTTGAAATCAGAAGTTTTCCAATGACATAAAACAACCACGCCAAGAGAGAGATTACATGATCAGTCTGGCATCAGTCCATTTCATCAGTCTGCATAGACTTTGAATTTTTGCAGGTTGAATATCGTACCAGACTGATGGAATGGACTGATGCAATACTGAACATTCAATCTCCCTCTAATAGATAGAAAAGAACGCAAAGATAAGACACTAAAAAGAACCTAATTAAATTTGGCGGGATTTTTTTTTTCGTTTAATTTTATTGTGTAACTATGGCTCTATGGAATAGCTCCACAGCAGCCAGTAGGCATAGGTACTTTTTTGTACATGATGCGCGCTTGTTCCAAATTCAAATTATTTTTATTCACTCGGTGAATAAAATCGCTTATTATTCACTCTTATCGTTGAATTAAACGCACTTTTTAGAGTGGCGATGGTAAAAAATATTTTATTTATGCTTTCAGCTGCATAAATCACAAATAATGCCGTCTATATATTAGAAAATTGGAAGGGTTCTGATAGGTTAAGTAAAATTTGATAAAATATGACATTAAAAACAATCATTTTCAAATGATGTTACTAGTCAGTCTCTGTTCGATGATATTGTATTATAACTGACGTTGGAATTCTTCTTCAGAATATAAGCGTTGCGCTAAGCCCCTTGGCGTACTTACATAAAAAAGTTATAAAAAAATCAGCAACTGGCGAACTTTATGCCTGCCCTTGTCATAAATATCTGAAAATTGCAGTGCAACATTTTAAGTAGTCATACAATGATATATGACATGACATGACGTACTAAAACACATAAAACTTAAGGAGCGGACGCTTATATGTATTTTCAAATGACGTTTCTAGTCAGTCTCTGTTCGATTATATTCCATTATAACAAACGTTGGAATTCTTCAGAATTAAAGCGTTGTGCTAAGCTCCTTGGTGTACTTACATAAAGAAGTATAAAAAATCAGCAACTGGCGAACATTATGCCTGTCTTTGTCATAAATATCTGAAAATTGCAGTGCAACAAATTTAGACATCGACGGATGCACAAATTAATGTAAGTATAGAAAATCAAGTTCTCTCTATTTAACTAACGCAATCTATCGTTAGGTTTATTAATTTCTTCATCTATAAGCGATTTGTTTTACCACCTCAAAAATCTGTTACAGTTATCATAAAACATTTACGCGACACAATAAAGAATCAATGAAATGGTGACATTATGACACTCAATAAGCACAATAAAAACAAAGGCCTTCCCTACCAATAAAACCGGGAAGCGATAAAATCATGCCGAGATAGTCGTACCTGGGCTGAAGCTGCCCTATTGGTGCGTAATTTATTCAGAGGAACCTTCGTATCGGCTCCAAAAGGATTGCTTCCGAAGGGATTTCTACTATAAATTTACCTCTTTTGACAATATCGAAGTTTGTTAATGCGCAGTTATAAGCTCGGTTCATGAATAGCTAAACAGCAGTCCGTTTAATTGCTGAGGTGGTTTGTGTATGTACAGTGTACCTACTGTTAAATTAGTATGAGCTGTTAGTGTATATTATTTTAATATGAATTTCGTAGTGCTATTTTGTGAGACTGTACGCTCTAAGTGTAACGGAAATGATATTTCACTAGAAATGTACTGAAAAGCTAAGATGCAGTACCTTTTAAAAATAATATGATCGATATAATCTTATTTATTATGATACAGATGTTTAAGACCATTTATATTATTGAAAAATTCTCGACCCGTTCATTTTTTTTTTCATTATGGAAATAATATTTTTTCATTATGGAACGCATCGCAGCAATAAAGAAGGAGATGCAATCTTTTTGACATGGAACATAAGTGCACTCAAAAGATCCAATACCAAACAGAAATTTGACATAGGATTAACTCATATAATGAGTTATGTCATGTCATGTCATAGAGTGTTTATATATAACATTATAAATACATTTACGCCTCTACTAAAAACATTAAAATTTATACACTTCGTATTTATGTTCACATTTCGGCACAGTCATTTAGGCTTAGGCTTTAGCCTCAACTTATTTGATACTGTTTAATTAACACAGTAGATTAATCTTCTAACTTTCATTCATGAATTTTGATGAAAACGGTATGGTTTGATCTAAAAGTTAATTTTGGTAGTTGGATTTAAACGTGAGCCTGCGGCTTGTAAAGTTAAATAAAAGTTATCGATAACAGTATCATATTAGGCAAATTCATTCATCAAACATTAAACTCTGTCCAAAATTTCGGCTTAAACTCACTCAATTACTGTTCAAATATAACCATAATATCAGTACCTACTCCTTTCTCACTTCAATTATAAAAAATAAGTTGTTAGTTATCCAATGCAAACTTTTAACGAGAAAACAAGCTGAGGAGCTTTAATGGTCGGAGTTGTAAATATTTTTTTTTCATTATGGAACGCATACGCATTTCGCAGCGATAAAGAAGGCGATGCAATCTTTTTCAGATGCAACGTAAGTGCACTCAAAAGCTCCAATTCCAAGCAGAAAACTATTTTTTAAGTAGTATGATGTTAGGTGTTTTTAATAGAACTCTTAATTGTTTTTAATAGGTAGTTACGACTTTGTTTAAGCTAGGTAAAACTCTTAGGCCCTTCTTACATGGCGCTACTCAAACTAAACTAGTTTCAAACTCTAATAACCAACTGGTTGTCACAGTCTGTGATTGGTAGCGTCGTGTACGAACTGCCACTGAAATACTAGTGCTGTGACTATTTCGAAACTCGTTGGTGATTAGAGTTTGCAACCAGTTTATTTTCATTCGCACCGTGTAAGATGGGGCTTTGTAGCCTTTAGCTCTCGAAACTGAAAAGGCGTCACTAACGAAGGACTTATAGTATGATAACATTCAATTGCTAAGTAGAGTAGATAGCAATCATTGTCTTTCTCCGTTTTAACTATGTTCAGTTTACAATTAAGATAGAGTTTTAATATTAGTTTCAATTTGCTGAAAAGGATTAAAGAGGTCGTTGGTTAAAATAGAATTGATTATAACTCTTCTTGGATAATTGTATCCAAGAAGAGTTATAATCAATTCTATTTTAACCAAGTTTTTAACTTACTTAAAAGTATTGACTTTTAAGTAAGTTAAAAACGTTTGCTGCCCATGAACAAAGGTACAATTCGATGCAAACAATTAGCTGCTATAATATCACGCGAGACGATGCGGAGAACGCAATTTAGATGTTTGTGAGAGTGGTGAGTGGTGGGGCATGGCAACGCGCATAGCGGCTAACTTCACAAACGTTATAAAGTTTGCATAGTACTGTACAAAGCACACCAATCTCATACATCCAGAGAACAAGAACGTTTATTATAACAGTCTTGTAAATTCGTTTGATTTGATGAAAATGTATTAGATTTTCTAGAAACCAATTTCTCAAGTTTCTAGTTTGACAACAAATGTAGAAATCATTCGAAACTTTGTAAGTACATACTTAGAGCACATTCTTTGCGTGAATTTTGATGGTGGGTAAACACCCAGCTGCCACTTTCTCAGATTCTGTTCGAGTAAAAAGTTACCAGGACCAACTTTTACTTTGGAGCAGTAATCTATTTTTTGATGCGACAAACTGCTATTTAAAAGCAGCGAGCGCTGTTGACTTATGGGGTTTTTACATGGAAGGACTTGGCAGACAACTGGGGATGCGATTTTAGTCAATTAGCGCTTTTTATCGACGATCGCATGTAAAATCTATCGCAAATCTAATTTTAATGAGGTGGCGACTCGATTTCACAAGCAATTGTTGATAAAAAGCGATAATTGACTAAAGTCGCCTGCCAAGTTGACTACCAAGTCCCTTCGCGTACCCAAATTATAAAATTACGAACGATAGAAAAAGGTAAAAAAAAATTAGACCTATACATTTTTCGTATAGCATACTATAAGGCAGTTCTCTCGATTTACTAACAGTCCGTACTTAGTTACAACGTCCATAGTCCTTTAAATATGGCTGTAGATATGGCAAATATGGCAATACATATTAAATGTGTACCTCACACGTATAAGGTACTTTTGGTCAATAAATAGGTAACCATTAAAACAAATAAAGACTAAATCAAAATCGGTTCATACGTACAGTCGCTATGATGCCACAGACACAACTGCCTTTCTATTGTCTAATTTCAAAATCTATCGCAATCGCTTTCAAGATGTGATACATTGATGCTTCTTTATGGCACAAATAAAAACTTACCAAAGGAATGCAGCAATGTGTCACATCCATCTGTCAAATGAAAGCGATTGCGATAGATTTTCGAAATTAGACAATAAGCCCCCAGGTTTGTCTTTAAGGCTGCAGTCTTGTACGAATCGGTGTTCTTGCAGTATTATCAGGAACTAAGATTTTTTAGTTATTAAAAAAGCTACAAATGAAATGTATTTAACATCATTGACAGCGCGCTTTGTAGTGAATTATCGTTTTAGGTAGAGTACGTATTTATATTTCCTTTTTTGAATTCATATTTGGAACATTACGTTGTGAGTGTAGATAAAAATCATATACGCGTAAAATAAAGTAGAGCAACCTTCTCGTGCAGTTTCTAACATCTAAATGCAGCGGGGGGAGCACCACTTCTACTAAGTGTGTAGCAAAGCGAGACCGAGTCCTTAATATTGTGATTTTTTTAATTTGTAACAAATGTGCTGTGTTTGACGTGTGTCGTGAGTTAAAAACATAAATTGAAACACGAAACATCTAGCACTAACTATTAGCTCATTAAGTGAAACCAACCACTACAGCGTTTACCAAAACGCGCCTTAGTAATTAGTTTGTCAGCCGCCATCGACCGCAGGCTCGCCGTCCGGGAGCCGTCCGGAACCGTCCGGGTACCTACCTATAAGCCGCAGCCTTTTATGAAACCTTTGTGAGTACACTAGTAATATTGAACATCAGTGTTGTTTTATTTTCAAAGTGAAACCTTGACTTTGAATTATAGTTTGTTAGATATAAAATACTTAATGCTTTTTGCGGTGTGCTGGAGACACAAAATGTGAAATGATGAATGTTTCAGATAAATCAAAACCAGACATCGGAATCTGCCGGTCATTCATGGAGACGCATTTTTGAATCATTCGAAATGAATCTTAAATTCATGCACGAAAGCAAAACGTATACGAAATCAATTTCGATTGCTCCCAATTTTACGTATTTTTGAAACAATAGAAATAAGTGTTGCCCTAAAACTCGAATCTTATAACATTTTTCATTTCACGCAGAAAAATAAAATCCGGTAAGCCATAACTCGTTGATTTCAAAAAACCGGTTATGAGTTAGGAGGGAACGGAACGTAAATTAAAAAGTTATAATGTCACTAGCGGCCGCCCGCGGTTTCACCCGCGTGGTTCCCGTTCCCGTGAGAATATCGGGATAAAAAGTATTCTATGTTTTAATCTAGGCTATCTACTATCTATGTGCCAAATTTCAACCAAATCCGTTCAGTAGTTTTTGCGTGATTGAGGAACAAACATCCAAACATCTAAACATCCAAACATCCAAACCCACAAACTTTCACATTTATAATATTAGTAGGATTGTCTGTCAGTCATTTGATTTTGATATTTCTCTCTCTCACGTCATTTCTACTGGTAGAATATCGAAAACGAGTGCGTCGGACCACTCGTTGCAAAATTCACGAGTATGAATATTCAAAAATAGTGATTTTAGGGATTCGCATACGAATCTTGCGATTTCATACACGATTTGGAATTCTAATGATTCAAAAATAGGGCCCCTTTAAGTGATATGATTTGGGCACTCTTTTTAATCGACTTCAAAAAGGAGAAGATTCTGTATTTGGTGCGTATTTTTAATGAATCTACTTTGACTTGAATCTCTTTACTTTTTTTTCGGCGTGACAGTTCAGAAAAAAAAATTATATATAGCTTTTGATTAGCATATACTCATGGTAGCATATCTTGCCCGCATATTCTGAACAATATACTTGCGACGATGGCGCTAAAATAGACGCGTGGATTTCCGCTGCGTTTTTTCCGCTTCCATGTCCTTACATTACAAAAGAAAACATCAAGAAGAGCACTATTGGATACCATACTAAGATATTCTGAATAACAAGCAGCCATATGCGCAAATCTTCTGATTTGATAGACTCGGCAATGCCTTTCACCTTTGATTCAAAGCGAGTTCCTCGGGGTTATGAGTCCAGTTGCATATTTGAATTCTAATGCCCCTTACACACTAGTAACGTAGAAAAGATACAGAAAAGATATATTCTTGACTAGTCATATTGGTAACATAAAAAATTATTTTGTGTTTGTTTAGTTTATTAAATATTTGCGAAAATAAAATGACACACCGAATCACTGAAAAATACCTCAAAACTCTCTTGGAGCTTTCCTTGTAAATAAAATTGTGATATTAATTTGAGATACAGGAAAACAGTATTATTTACTCAATTAATTTAAATAACATTTTCATTTACTCGGTCCTCATTCATCAAATATTTTGCCAGCCCAATCAAATATCGCGTTATAAATTTTATCAGCAAAACAGTCTCGTTCGATTGTAACTCTCTATAATAATTCAAATTAACATAAAAGCACATAATATATATAAGTACCTACATAAAAGATTTGGGTTAAATTTACTGATTAAAATTATTTACTGGCTCGAAACTTCCATGACTGCGATAGATAATAAGTTATTACGATGCGATGTTAACTGCGGTCTGCCAAATAGGTTATCATTAAATTTGGCGACGGCTAAATCAAAACTATTTATTTATAATTATTATTTAACTTTACAGTTAAAAGCTAACTTTTCGAAGCGCACTACTTCCGGAATCCTCATCACTGAGGAACTGGCTATCTTACCTATAAATGGCGGAACATAAACAAATTTTAAATTGTTGTTAAAGTGTCAGACTTAGGTAGGATGGTGGTAGCTAGCCAGGCGAACTTGAAATAAGCCCTACTACCAACCAAACTGAGTACAAATTGTACCCCTCTGGGAATCGAACCCGGGACCCCTGTGTCTTACATGGGTGGGCAAACCACTAGGCCACAGAGGTGGTTAAAATAATAAATCTTAGTCAATATAATATTTAGCTGTTTGTTTACAGATTCAGTAGATTTACACAGTGGTGTTTATTTTTAATGATCAAATAATTTAGAAAAGTATAACTTTAACTAAGAACAATATTTATATATTTGCTCAGCAACGATATTACGTACTCTGTATAAAAGTGTATTTTTAATGCAAAACTTTTACAAAGGTTCCCCAAAGAGTAATCTTAATAAAACCAAATTACAGTTCCGCAATCAATATCGCCGGAGAACACATTCGGTGGCAGTAAAATCTAATATTAAGACCTGAGGACCTACTCCGAAAAGCGAAAAACGTTAATCAGACGGCGTACATTCCACTCCGTTACATCTTCGGAGCAACGCGACTTGCCGCTTGCGTCATGCGTCTTGCGGCCCACGCAGCCATGCGGCTGTACTTAGGAGTCGCACCATGCGGCCGTGCCGCATTGCTCGGAAAACGTTTCATACACTCTTATAATTCAAAGAACAGCCGCATTTCCGCGGGGGCCGCAAGTGAAAGTGACGCATGACGCAAGCCGCAAGCTGCATTGCTCCGAAGGGTACCTTAACATAGCGTAATAACTAGTGGCTCAGTGAGCTGTAAACCTCGCTCAAATTGTATACCCACCTATTGTTTAAAAATTAATCTAATAGATGTCGCCACGAGGTTGACACTGCTTTTGAAAATGTGCTGTTTGGTAGGCTAGGTATTCTTTTAGTATATCGATTCTGTTCCCCCACCTCTAATTTGCAGACGCGCTATACCTAACTGACAGTATGCTAAAACTTAGGTTAGTACTGTGGATGGCTTGATGTTTTTACAAAAACCGGTTTGTACAGGGTGATTTGTAAAAAACCAACAATTTCGCAGAAATAGTTTACCAATATCATTAACAACAACGTCCTGCTACTTTTTCTAAAAAAACGACTTTCCATACAAATGTCCCATCAGTCTTTCAATCTTTTATTGTTTTTTTTCAGAAAAGTCGTAGAACAAACTTTGTTGTTTCTGACGTTAGTAATCTACTCCTGCGAGGTTGTTGGTGTTTTACAAATAACCCTGTATAGTAAGAACAAAGGTCGAGAATTAAATAAATCGATCGAGGAACATCGAACGATTGTCACAATAATTTTTTGGTAGTAGGCTCTCTTGTTCTAAAGGCCTTGTCGGGCGTCCGGGCGTCCGAGTCCAGGGAGTTTGGTGTCCGACTACGTCCGAGTTCGTCCGTAAAACTTTACGATACTACCCCATTATACCGCTAATAGTATTGGCGGTATTCTGGCCGGCGGGAATCGTTTAGTTTGGACTACATTAATAATAATGCTACGCTATTTTCTGAAAATGGTTTACCTTAGAAAATGGGCGGTACTTTTTTGCATAAAATGCTGAAAATTTTGCTGAAAAGCAATCGTATATGCCTCAGAATTTGAAATAAAACACCTCTGTTAAAGTAATTGGTTATAAACATGTTATTCCTAAACGAAAAATAGTAAATACATTTTCTTTTCCATACACATTTCTCATCTCGCCTCCAGCAAACATCTTTGATTATCGAAAGATAACATCTGAATTTTTCCTATTTCCCGCTCACAATCAGAAAACACTCAATGTACATAAATAATCTGAAGCTTTTGTCGTCGTATCTCGAGATATATCCGCAGAATTATGGCCGCGCGTTAGGTTCAATCATAGAAATGAGAAATATATCAATGTACCAAGAGTTATTCAGACTCGAAAACGTTATTTATTCTAGTAAGAATATTGGATATTAAAGATTAGGAAGACAAGACGATCTTTTATAGGTCTTTTTGTTTTTAAAAAGACTAAAATCAGCAAACAAGACTTCTTTTAACACAAAGAAAATAGCCTCAAAACTAAAATTAGTAATAAATTAACCAGCCGCGTCAGTCTTACCAGTTCGTTAGAACATAATTTTGAAAATAACGAAAGAGGACCTTGACCAGTTTTTATCCTTTCTATAATGAGGGGTGTTCTCACAAAGTTATGTTATGATTCATTGTAAAAACAAATGTAAATTAGTTTCAAAATGAATAATAGATTGCGACGTTGCACAAAACGAAGGCAAGGCGAGTAAATTGAATGTTAAATTCGTGAATAGAGTTAGAATAGTGATGCTAAGTTTTTGAAATTATCGATAACTTATTTCTTTATACTTTCACGATGAAATTAGGTAGCAAGCAATTTAAAAATAGGAGTTTCGTTATGACACTGTTTTTACACGACTGCCCAAAAAAAAACAGAGTGTCATGTGTTCAGGGTTCATGTATGTTTGTGGGTATGTGAGTTTATTTATTCCATCATTAATTCTATAGGATTTGGATGTATTGGATGCGTATCGTTAGAATTTTTCATTATCTCGAGTGACAATGGATTTTTTTTTTTAAATCAATGTGGCGGTTGTACGATGCCACTTTCAAATGTGAAAACGGTTGTACGCCCACTATCAATTATGTGAAAAAAAAATTTTTAATTATTACAATATGGGCATCAAATCTGATGCCATAACAACAACTTAAAAATCGTTGTGTTCCGGCAGTTAGAGGTAAGATAGCCAGTTCCTCAGTTATGAGGATTCCGGCTGTAGTGTGCTTCCACCTTTGGCCTTATCGTCACTTAATATCAGGTGAGGTGAAGGCCAAGCACTATCCTGTTGTGCATTCAAAAAATGCATTCATCTATTGATATTTGTTTTATCGATACCGTTATCGAATGCGGACTTACACTATTTACAAGGGTTAAAGCAACAATTATGAGCACGATCCTGACCCACTGCCCGAGGTGTTCCTGAAGTTCCGTCAGGTAAACGTAGGCAATTCCGGACTTTTAATCCTCTTTCACCATAGCTTCAATGTTGTTCATGGCTGTTCAGTTTGTTTGATTCCCTGCGGTGCTTTTTGATCTTTTCATTACCTCCACAGCTCATTCAACCTTATTATTACTTTAATGTTATTGTTTTAAGATGTTCTTTGTTTATACTTAAATCGCTGTTTTGTCTTTACAATTTACGAGTATGATAAAAGGAACTTATTAAATGAGAAAGTGGTGCAGTGAATTACCTTGAGGTTTTTTTTTCACTTTTTATGTAAATCATGGACCACAGTTTTAGTAAAACTTCGAGAAGTTCCCATTTGAGTTTAGCGAAATTTATACCCATGACCTATTACTTTAAAATCGGTTTCCATAATTAAAAATCTTTAGAAATGTTGTACTAAATCACGAAATAGTGTTATTAACTCTAGGTACCTAATAACTGGAGAAGTGTTTTTCCATAGAGTTTTCAGTCGCAATAGCCGAGTTAAACTTCGTAATTTCCTGATCGGTTTGCTAACAAATTAGGCCGGAGTTTCAACCCTCACGCGATTTCGCCAGCAACGCGACTGACAACGACGGACTTAAACGTTTTCGAATAACACCGACCTGCGCCACCTGAACAGTAGGCAGAAAATTACTGCTGTAATCGTTTACCCTATACCTTACGGCAGGTAGTTAACTTTCGAGTACTAATTTAACTAGTATGTGAGAGCTTATAATGTGGGAAACAGCAATTTCTACTCGAATTTGTGCCTATTATCTTGATTGTTGAAAGGTAGTCAAAAGGGACGCAATGATAAAAACTGCCTCTGAGATCTGGTTGTTCAGTTTTCTAGGGATGTTTGCTTAGCTCCACATCTAGTCTTAATTGTTTAGTGGTGAAGGATGATGGTTACTGTATTCTATTAGGTACTCTTATCACCACATTTACACAATCAATGATGATGAAATATCAGAACATGGCAACAATCATCCATTTGCATTGATTGTTCCATTTTTGGTCGGTGCTTTTAAGAGCCCAAACTTTCGTGTATTAAATAGCAAGCACTCAGGCAAATTTAGAAGTCAGAAACGTATGAGTCGGTGCAGGCATCACGATATTAGTTGTGGAAGTAACATCTCAGCGTATTTACGAAACCGCACGGCGCAGCGACCAACAACTCCATTCTGCTATTGCAGATGGAGGCCACAGACCACAGACACAGCGACTTGTCTGCAATATATTGTATTTTGTGAAAAAAAAAATAGGAAGAAGAAAAATACTTTGTTCTAACTTTCTTTTATCGGATGGGTGACCAAAAATTTTATATCCCGAGTTCCTCTGTGCTTTGGAAGGTTGATTAAAAATGGCTCAGGTGCAATATTTGTTTGTGTACTGTACTGCGCAGTGGTTTATCCCTGGCCCTGCGATTGCCGAGGTTAAACAACTTTCGCAATGGTCGGTCATGGAATGAGTGACCAAAATGTGTTATCTTGAGCGCCTCCCTGCTTCAGAACGCACGTTAAGCTGTTGGTCCCGGCTTTATTTGCAGTCGGTAATACCCACAAATGCGCATTGGGCTCGCGTGGTGGGTTATGGCCCATCCTCCTTATCCACCCATAAGGAAGGTCTGTGCCCCAGCAGTGGGGACATTGAAAATGGCTAACGTCGATCGACTGTACTAACACTTATCTTCGAATTGATTGTCTGATGGAAACGGTTCAGTCAGTACAAGAAATACTTAGATAAACAAATCCGCTACAGCCTACCACCAAACCCTCAGTCGACGCAGTCAAGTGGTCGCCGGCAGCGAGCGCGGCCACATTACTGGTCGCAACTGTCCGGAAGCCCAACTTGTGCCGAGTGTTTTCAACTTTGCCCGACTGTCAGACGAGTTTAAGGACGCTGGAAGATTCCAGAGTTTTGTTATTGTATCTGAGAAATAATTCTGATTGAATATTTCTGGTGGCTATGATGGAATGAATAGAATGGGGTTTACTCTGGCTAGTTCCAAAAATATCCACTTGGGCAGCGCCACTGTCTCTGGAGACCTGTCAAAAGTTTTATTTATAACCAAAACTTATTAATTTATTTTCCTTTAAAGCCAAGCTTATATTAAGAAAAGATGCAGTGCCCAGCCTTTTTATTTGGACCAAACCTACTTCTAAATCTGCTATCCAGAGGTCAGAAAGAGCTAGAAAAAGATCGGTTTTTAAAGAAACTCCAGCAACTTGCCTGTAGATTTTGCATTACGCTTCTTTAGTTCTAATTTTAACTCCGCAGCAGTCCATGAACCATGTTTTTCACTCATTTTATAAAAAAATCACTTCAAATTATAACGACAACAACCAAAATCACGTTTGATAGGTCTCCACAAACACTGGCGCCGCCAGTGGGAGAAATGACAAACATAGCCCTCAATCTGGATGCGGGCAGTGCAGGACCGATCGTCGTGGAGATCCTTGGGGGAGGCCTACACCCAGCAGTGGGTGTCGTGCGGCTGATGATGATGAAGATGATGAAGATGATGATGATGATAAATGTTGCTTTTACAACTCTAATGCGGATGCTTTGACGTAGGAAATCACAAATCACGTAAGGTACGCAGAAGCCATCAAGTTCCGTTTGATATTGCTGTTTCCTCCTGCCCTGTCAGTTGCAAATTCGGTCCAAACTAACTTGATGCATGATACGCTAATGTTATAACAATTTTGTCTATGTTGGCTACATAACTGATATTAAGCTGTATAAAGTAAAATTGTTACATTATCGTCATATGATTGAACCACCTCTGTGGTCCAGTGGTTCGCAACGTGCCCCGAGGAGTCACAACAGGATAGTGCTAAGCCTTCACCTCACCTGATATTAAGTGACGATAAGGCCGAAAGCGTATGCGCACTACACCCGGAATCCTCACCACTGGGAACTGGCTATCTACCTCTAATTGCCGAAACACAACATTTTTTTAATTGTTTTTATGGCGTCAAACTTAGGTACGATTGTAATAGCTAGTCAAGCGGGCTTAAAATAAGCTCTACCACTAACCAAACTGATTCCAAATGTACCCCCTTCTAGGAATCGAACCCGGGACCCCTCTTACACATGTGGTCATAGGCACTAAGCGGCACTTAACATCAGATGAGGTGAAGGTCAAAAATAATATCAGCGCACCCACAGCTCCAAGAAAGATATACTTTTCCTAAAAAGGACATATTAAAAAATATGATAGAAGGACGGTGAATAAAAACCAAACGTAGGCGATGCGGATAATTCAACTGTTCTGAAAATATAATATTTCCTCTTATTTTTATCTAGAAAATGATATTGGAAACTTATCAAACTTGCCCAATTATTGTAGGACCGAGCAATAAAAATAAAAAATAAACTTTACAATATTTTTACGACGAAGCCATCCAAACTTCGAACCCTTTGAGAAATTGAGCCAGATTTATCGGCCCTCTAAACTTTGTCGAGTCAAATTATACGTTATTATATTTATTATTGAAGCTTTAAAAGTACATAAATATTATGATATCTTTTACAGCTCTCACAATCGCATTGGCGTAAATAAAAATAGAAAACTCGTAAAAGTGTCGATGGTAGCGGCGGCAATTTTCGAATCCATTTGGATCCTGCAGAGAGTGACTTTTATTATGGCACCCCAGCCCCGGTTTGTTTAGATCGGTGTGAAGAGGGAGAAGGGTTGGAATAAGTAACAATACGAAAGGATCTTCCTATTACTTTTGAAACAAAGGTAAATAATATTTAAGCCAGCGATTGATTACTTACTAGGTTTTTGGTGCAAGAAAAAAAGTATGTTCTCTATGAAATACGAGATCTCCTAATAATAGGTGTAACTATCTTTATTCAAGATGACTCGGAGTCAAAATGATTTCAAAAACCCATCACTAAAAACCGCATTAAAATCGGACCAGTGGTTTTGGAGATAAATGGTAACGTAACGTTTGCACAAACATTCTCTCACCCCAAACGCATATACCATCTCCGTTCCGTCGTAGGTAAAACATTATGTAATCTTTGCAAAGTTTGTCAAAGTAGTTTGCAAAGATTACATAATTTTGTTTTACCTACGACGATAAATATAAATATTTCCCATAATGTGGCACTAGCTAGGCCACTTGATATGGATTCATTTTATTTGATCCTGCAGTTGTCCCCTGAACTACGAGGCTGTGGCGAAGACTTATGCTCCCGTATAAAGCCGTGAACGTGGTAGCAGTCGATTTTATAGCTAGACGTAATGTCCCGCTCTCGAGATCTTGCAGGAAATAGTCCGTGAATTGTGTTGGAATGTACTTCCGTTTCCATTATGAGTATCGATAGTTTTATTCGTATTTAGAATTGAAATAAGTGAAGGAACTGTATTAAAACTCAACTAAAGGAATTATAGGATTTAAATCCTACCTACATATTATAAAACAAAGTCCTCCGCCGCGTTTGTCTGTATGTCTGTTCGCGATAAACTCAAAAACTACTGACACGGATTTTCATGCAGTTTTCACCAATAAATAGAGTGATTCATGGTGAAGGTTTAGGGATGTAATTTGTCAAGGTTTTGTGTTAATTGGTAATAATATTACGTTATCATAATATTGTATTATTACTATAAAATTGTCTAAAGTTCTTTAATATCCGCCATGGAGGTAATGACAAGTATTTTACCTTTGTGTTAATCGCGCCAATATTTTTTTTATTACAACATTTATTATTATTAATTTATCAGATTTTTTAAATATTGTTATAGTTAATTACTTCTTAAAATAATAAAAATTAAATAAATTTTGCGTTACTTATTTCCGCACATTCAATAGGTGCATTCCAGCAGACCAATCGCTCACCTATCACCACAGAGTAAAATTTAAGTATATGGCAAAAAAGGAAGGAACCGAAGCGAAGCGAGGGCGGGTCGCTAGTAGAATATAATATGAATGGAATACCTACAATACAATTTCAATAATGACCAAAATGAGAAGCGTTCAAACTAGCTGACTCAGCATACTTATTATAATATTCAACTTTGCATTCGCTCGGGAAGTAAATTGTTAATTTATTCGTCTGTACGTGTCTGATGTTATCCCTTGGGCTGCAGTTCGGTTTCGGGCAAACAAAACGCCCAAATTAATTCAGGGCTTGTTAAACACAGAACTAATGTTTCGGGCGACATTTTCATTTTCGTTGGAGTAAATGTTTGCGGAGCTTACAGGAGTTGTGTTTATAGTTTCGCAAATGAACGCAGCCTATTTGATAGTACATCTGTTAAGTAGATTAACATATGAAGATTGAAAATGAATAATGAAGTTGTTGCAGTGAATTTTAAAAAACCTAGTGTAGGTACCTATGTGGATCGTAGAATGGATGATTATGATAAATAATAAGCTGACAACTTCCAAGAAGTAAACGTAATTTTATTGGAAACATTATAAAAGTGGTGAAATAAGGTCAATCTGAAGCATTTATTTTGTTAAATAAAAGTAATAATAGTGTAAACAAATGTAAAATTGGCCATTTTACTCATAAGTGAGCTGGATGACTTCTTGATGACAAAGTAGAGTAGGTCGTAATTCGTATAAATTGTCCAATGGGATCCTCCCGTCGTAGAAGCTACTTGGCAGCTTCCGGCTTGCAGTTAAGTTGTTATGAGCTAAGTTTGCTTATTGACAAAATAAAGTTAAGATAATCTTGAGAATTATTTATGTTGTTTAAACTTTTTTTAACCTAGTGGTTGTTGCTTACGATAAAAATAATTATTGGAAAACATCCATTCATCGGTTCCAGAGAAGTAAGTATAGGAAGTAATAGAGCACTGATTGTGTTCATAAGACACTCAAAACATTAAAGGTACTACAAATACCTAGACCTGAGACAATACAGAACAGTCTAACCGTGGACGAAACTGGGACTCAGAGAAACGACACCATGAAAATCTTTGTAAGAGCCACATGATCAAATCCCATACGAAAAGACAAAACTCTTTGACTTTAAATCATGTTTACCTACTTACCTAAAAATATCTTCGATCAGAAGAAAAAATTAAGAGAGATTAAAACCCTATTTACACATTTAACCCTAACGTCTAATCCCTGTGAGTGAGAACATATTTGTTTCATTAGCCTCAGATTAACATATTACTTTTGTCCAACATTCAGCTATTTATATAAGTGAAACATCCACGTCAGCAGATCTCCATGGCCTAATTGGGGGTGAATTAATTCAGCAGTAACCGAGTCCACGCAGGCGCCATATTTGCTGCGCGATTTAATATGCTAAGCGCTCGGACCTGAGTCCGCATTAATTTGTTGACTTCAGTAACGTAGAAGTTGATAAGTTTCATAACACTGGATAATTTGGAAGAAGACTTTATGAAGTAATCAATGGGCTGTCCTGATTATTTCAGTAACTAAGGGTAGACAAGTGTGGTCGTTTCCCCATATTCAACAGAAATATATTGGTAACTGATCTATAGTAGACCTCTATCTTACAGTGACTCGAAGGGACTTTAATTCAAGGCTAAAAAACCCTGTAATATCTTGTTTGACTATTTATTACTTGTAAATGTTACGATTTCTGAAGTTACACAACCCTTACTACCCTAACATGAAATTATCCTAAAACATTATCCTGAAGTAAATTCAATTCAAGTTACTTCCTTGATCCGGGTGTGACAACCCCCTATAAAATTGTTTCCCAAAAATAAACCGCAGGTATTTCCTGGCAAAGCGGGGAATATATCAGTCTCAATTCTGGGCGCAAACTTTGGGAGCCAATTAAATGTGACAGCAGCGACCCGGCCCTCCGGGACACCTGCGCCCGACCGAAGCCCTATTGAAACTAATTTTAATGCGGTTCAATAGTATACGTGATTTAAGTTGCTAACATGTTTGTTCTATCTTACGAAGACCGTTTTGCTATGAATGTTGTAAGGCGTGCACATGCACATTATTTTAGTGTAAGTACATAATACTGAGAGAGTGCAGGGGCATACTAAAGGATGTGCATAGCAAAACGGTCTCCGTGAGATAGAAGACAATTATCTATAACTTGTTAGTTATGATTATAATATTTCAACTATCACGCAAATAAATCTGTACTAGTCTTTACTTTTCCATTAAAACGATTTGGTATTAGTTTATAGTCAGCATTAGACCTACCAAAAGAGTTAATAATCTGATAAAAATCAATGGCGGAACCTGACTGATCGTACTCGATCACGTTTGTTAAGCAACGCTCAGTCCGGCCAGGTGTCGGATGGGTGACCGTTAAGTGGTATTACAACTGAGCTTCCTTGCTTTGGAAGGCACGTCAAAACGTCAGTCCCGGCTGTTGTCATCCGATAACAGTCGTCAGGCCAAGTTAGAGGCCTTACAGGCGGCTTGATAAACTCTAACACCAGAGGTGGCCACTAATCCTCATTCGATAAGAAGATGTTAACAACAAACGTCTTGAGAACAAACGTACAACTGTACGAGACTGTACAAGATTGCCGTTGTTATCTATATATATAAAATTCAAAGTCCTGACTGACTGAGTGAGATATCAACGCACAGCCCAAACCGCTGAACCTAGAGACTTGAAATTTTGCACACAGATACCTTATACAGTGTAGGCATCCACTAAGGAAGGATTTTTGAAAATTCTATCCCTAAGGGGATGAAATAAGGGATGAAAGTTTGTATGAAAGTCCCTCAGTTTTGAAGCTAGGATCTTCAAATTTTGTGTTTAGGCTGATGATTGAAAATGAATAAATACGTGTCTCAGCTTTTTTCAAAATTCTACCCCCGAAGGGGTGAAAAAAGGGATGAAGTTGTGTTTAGAAGTCAATCCTTCGTTTTCGAAGTAAAAATCGCTAAATTTATAATAAAGGCTTATGGATGGAAATCTAACGCAACGTATATTGTTATTGGCAGTATTTTAACCCCTATGGGGATGAAATGGGGGTGAAATGGGGGTGAAATGGGGTAAATAAACCTAAAACAGATATGGATGTCGTTTTTGGGGTTTTCTGGGATGACGATTGCGAAAATGACATTTATTTTGAAGTCCAACACGGTGAACATTTTTTTTTTTTTTATTTATTTATCCAAATAACATTTCAATTATACTAACAATGGCTTTACGCTTATAAACCTACGAGGTTTGTCCAAGCGTTGCACATTCGACTCGGACGATAACATTAAAATAAGAACAATAACAATGCGTCGACAGGAGTCGGCCGCACGCACACATTAATAAATAAAATACAAATAAGTTGCAATATTGCGCATGAGTGAAATAGTTTCGTGTGCGTCCACCAGTTACCGAACGAACAGGTTTCTGGTTCACGCGATATAGGATGATCGGAGAAAACTGATTGAACATTAATTAAATAAAATTGTTGTTTATTACTTATGTTTTTTTTTATAGGTAAGTAATTTAATTTTATGGTAAGTAGTATGACTTTGTGTAACTTTATTTAAACGAATTATGTTGATTTAGAAACTACATATCTGAAACTAAATTATCTATAAAATATGTTTTTAATTTTTGCTTGCAATTTATTTCGTTCAAATTGTTTACAAGATTTTGGGGCATATCATTTGCTATGTTAGGGATTAAACAACACAATCGTCTGCGACCATAGTAATTGTTAGAATATGGTTTAATGATTATTTTTTGTGTCGCTTTACGCGTTTGTATTTTATGATTAGTTATAGGTAATTCTGGTATAGTATGTAGGTTTTCTTTTATTATGTCACATTTTAGTTTATCATTTATTGGAAGTATTTTGCAATATTTGAATAGTTCTTCATATTTATATTTATTTGTTACTTTTTTACCAGCTATAACTTTAAGTATTCTAAATTGTAGGTTGTAAATTTTGTCCGTGTATGTTTTAAAAGTTCTACCGTAACTAGTTAACCCATATGTATATATGGGAGTTACCATGGCATTGTATAGATTTATAAGGACATCGTATGGTATTTTATATTTTAGAATATGAAATTTGGCTAGCATTACTCGCATTTTGGTACATACGGATTCTACATGTGGTCCCCAGTTGAACGTATCGTCTATGATTAACCCCAAGTATTTATGTTGAGGTACTTGTTCAATAGGTTCACAGGTACAATGTGTGTTATTTTTGTGCAAACAGTCATGACTATGTACTATTATTTTAGGTTTCTGATTAGCATAGATGTAGGGTGAATGAATGTGTATGAGTTTTGTTTTTTGCGCGTTTAAAACTAAACCCATGTCATGCGACCATTTGGTAAGTAGCGTTAGATCGTGTTGAAGTGTTTGCTGAGCAGTTTGTATATTGCGATCAGCTGCTATGAGACAAGTGTCATCAGCGAATTGATACACTGTACTTTTTTTTATTAAATTGTTTAGATCATTGACGTAAGCCAGGTAGTGCAAAGGTCCTAACACTGAACCTTGAGCTGTTCCTTCGGTACTTAGCTTACTATCACTGAGGCTGCCTGCGACTTTGACCATGTATCGACGATGCTCTAAATAACTTTTGCTCCATTTCAACAAAGGTCCTCTAATTCCTGTACTCTCTAGTTTTTCTATTAGTGTAGTGTGTTTTAAAGTGTCAAAAGCCTTACTAAAGTCTATAAAAGCCACCAATACATGTTTCTTATCGTTAAGATGTGTGTTTACGTCCTCAGTTAACCTCGAAAGTAATAGTGTAGTACTTTTTTGCGGTTGAAATCCGTATTGGTTTGACGAAAGAATGCTATTATCCCTGTAGAATTTTTGAATTTGATCACTAATGAATTTTTCTATTACTTTGTCTAGTGTAGGTAGAATAGATATGGGTCTATAATTAGCATAATCTGATTTCTTGCCCTGTTTATGTATAGGACGAACAATACTTGTTTTCAGATCGTCTGGGTACGTCCCGGATTTGATACTACTATTGATAAATTTTACTATCACTTTTGATATTTTATAAGAAATATGTTTCAAATCTAAGGCACGGATACCATCACTACCAGGGGATTTTTTTGGATTTATGTTTTTTATTATTTTATTAATTTTTCTAAACGTGGCTGGTTCAAGGCGCATAGTGACATCTGATGTAGTTTTATAATCATTTGGATTCAGCAAAGCTTTATTACACTTGGGCACTATGTTGTAGACGTTTTGCTGAAAGCCTTCTGCAAAACTATTGGCAATCTTGCTTTCTTCACCCTCTTTTATACTAAATGATTTCATCAGAACGTCATCAACATTGTTTACATTTTTTCCTATAATTTGATTTAATAAATTCCATAATTTTTTCGCGTCTCCTCTACAGTCTTTAATTTTATTTTTATAGTAATTATTTCTAGTTTTATTTATGATTTTATTCGTTTTATTTCTATATTCCTTATATTGTAAATGTAATACAGAGTTATTTAAGTCCTTAATCCATTTTGAAAACAATTCATCTCTTTTTAAGCAAAGTTTATTCATATTTTGATTTATCCACGGCTTTTTATTTCTTACACTGTTATTTATTTGTTTTTTATATGTTGAACTGTTGTAACATTTATGAAATTCGTTTTTAATGCAGTTATAAATATCTATTGGACATTCCAAGTTTTTTGTTTGGTTCCAGTCAATTTTCTCCAACTTACAGTGCACCATTTTATTATTTAATAAAGTTACACATTTTCGCGCAACCTGTATGTGCGGAGGGGTTACACATGACAATACAATCATGCGATGGTCGGCCAGTACGGTATCGAGCGCCGCGGAGAACAGCTCGTAGCTATTTGATCGGGCAAATGCATGATCGATGCATGTCTTAGTTGTTAAATCACGTCGCCTTTCTATTCTGGTATAACTAGTTATTCCACAACCGAAACCAAACTCACCGAGCATATTCAAGTAATCGTTTTTAATGGGATTTTCGGTTCTTATGTCTATATTTATATCTCCGATTAATATGACGTTATCCAGATTAGGAAAGCGACACCTAATGTTACGTTGTAGTTCGCGTATATATAGACGTTTGTTCTTCCTCGGCGGCCTATACAGTGCACACAAAGTAAAGTTATTATCCGCTGCAGTTGTGATTTTGACAATCAGGCATTCGTAGTATAGTGTTGATATATCGATGGAACTGACTTTGTATTTATTATTAATATATATTATTATTCCTCCGCCTTTGCGTTTGCTACGTAGTTTTGTGTGCATTATGTAGCCGTCGATGGAGTACAACGTACTTATGTTGTCATGAATACCCGCCTCCGTAATAACAATAACGTCAATTTTATTTAGCGATTCTTCTATGCATTGTAGTAGACTATCAAAATTTTTGATGAGTGAACGGATGTTTAAATGTACACAGTTAAATGAATGGGATGGTATACATTTAAAGTAATTAGTTAAGTTGACGCAATCTTTTAACTCTGTGATGTTATTATACACCAAATCATTCGCCATTTTAAACATTACGATTTTGTTTGGTAAAAAAATTAATAATAAAAAATACTTTAAGCGGATAACATTTTGTTCACATCAAGTTCGTTTCGTAAAATAAATACCTTAGATTTATCGTCCTTACGTACTCGCACTAGTCTATCTTTGCACCAGATAAATTTAAAGTTTGAGGCTAATGTTTTTTTTGCGTTCCATAATAGCGATTTGATGTATGGGGTTAGCGCTTCGCGTACAAATACTTTTTCGGCTGTTTGGGCGGTAGGCAGGATATCTTTCGCAGTGATTTTGGCTTGTTTTGCTTGCTGTATCCAACGATTCCGATGACCATCTTGCACTTCCACCAATATGGGTCCACTTTTGTCCCCTCGATGGAACGTACGCTTGGTTGTTTTAATGGATTCCTTCGCTACTTGGAGTTTATCAGCCACTATCCTTACAATAGATGTTGTTTCCTCATTTTCTGCGTAGGGTACACCAGCAATTTCCAGATGGTTAGAGAGTTGTTTTTGCTCTAGCTCATGATTTAACCCTTAAAGGGGTGAAAATGGGGTTCAAATTTTGTATGAAAAATTTATATAAAACAGACATTACAACTTTAAACTTCGTAGGAGCACGTCTAAAAATAAATTGAGAAACATATATTTTGTGATTTCGAAAAACAACCCTTAGTGGCTAAATGGGGTGAGTAAACATAAAGATCGATATGGATGTCGTTCTTGAGGTTTTATGAGAAGGTGATTGCGAAAATGACATTTATTTTGAAGTCCAACGCGGTGGACATGATTTAACCCCTAAAAGGTTAAAAATGGGGTTAAAATTTTGTACATTTTGTAAAATTTTGTGATAAAAGAATATAAAATAGACATTACAACTTTAAAATTCGTAGGAGTACGTCTAAAAATAAAAAGGCAAACACATATTTTGAAAATCATCCCTTAGGGGGTATATGGGATAAGTAAACATGAAAATCGATGTGGATGTCGTTTTTGAGGTTTTGTGGGATGGTGATTGCGATAATGACATTTATTTTGAAGTCCAACACGCTGGACATGATTCAGCCCCAGGGGACGGGAACGGGAATGGGAACGGGAACGTGAACAGGAACGGGAACGCGAGCGCGAACGGAAACGGGAAAGTGTAAAGAAACGGGAACGGGATACCTACTAATATCTCTGGACCTAATTCTGATTATTGTAATAAACTAGCTTCCGCCCGCGACTTCGTCCGCGTGGATATTAGAGAAAATCCTTAGGGAACCTTCAACCAGGATCCGACCAGCCGTTTTTACGCGATTAGGCGGGTCCCCACCAAGCAAGCAGCCTCGTGCGAGGCCCGTCACACTCGGCAAACGTCTTGCCTCGCGAGGCAGCGCGCTTGGTGGGGACCCGCCTAATCGCGTAAAAACAGCTGGTCGGATCCTGGTTGAAGGTTCCCTAAGGATTTTCTCTAATATCCACGCGGACGAAGTCGCGGGCGGAAGCTAGTATTATTATAAGAGAAACCGTTGTTTTTTGAAGCAGTAACAATTTTTCTTGCACATACCTTCACAAGGAAAAAACTAAATAAACATTTACGTGGCAGTATGGAAAAGAGATTGTCAAAAAAAAGTTACGACAACCATTAGATATAATTTTGGTGCTACACAACGTATAACCTATAACCAAATATTACGATGCCTTCGCCATTCAATTTTCCTGATGTCCCTGCGTTTTCCGCGTAAAATTTTTAAACACCGGTGAATTTTTAAACCGGAACGTGATACTGGCCCAGGAAATGGCAATGGCGCGTCGTAAAACTCTGGAGAGTCATTGTCCAGTCGTCGTCATGCGATTAAAAACCTCGTTATCCTCATCAAAACCTGCGCCACTCATCAAGCTGGGGAAAGTTAATGGACCCAAGAAATTAAACACTTTATACTGATGTGAACAAGGTATTATCTTGATTGCGGAAAAGGGACTGGCTTTGTTGCTGTACATATTGACATTTCATACGCCCTGATGAATGTCTTTTGTTGTGAGAAAAGTAAACTTACTAGCCGAGCGGCTGCATGCGGCTTCGTCTGCATGAATTTAAAGCTGTTACTCGGTTTCTTGGCGGCGAGGCGTATCATGATGAAACATGCACCAAATTTTAAGTAAGAACCCTAGCAAACTAACTGTGAAAACTGCATCAAATTTTATATGCAGTAGTTTTTGACAGAAAGAAAGAAAGACAGAAAAAACATTTATTTTGAAATCACACCACGATACACAGAGACAGTTATTTTGTGTGATGAACATACAAACAGATACACAAAATGCTTCTTGTTGTGTGAGAAGCTATCTTAATACCTAGTCGTGACCATAATTTTGTTGAAACAAAAACATAAAGATCTGTTTTTGACAATGTACTTATCAAAAATGGTCTGAAACTCACTCCAATTTTTTTCCAAATAAACATTCAATTGCCAAAAAGATATTTCGTATTCCCGCACACTTAGAATTGTTTTCCTCAACTGAAACTAAAGTTAAATGAAACAGCGTACATACAAAGGCGACCTTGCCCGCTCCCTAATTTCGGTATGTAAATTGAATTCGCCTCGCTCATATGGATAAGCTAATGTTCGGATGCGACACATCTCGAATGAATAAGATTATTCGGAATTCCTTCGAAGCCGAAATTCCTATAGCAGAGATCCTAACTTTCACTAGATTAAACTTGGAGCCGAACCTCTGTCTTCTAAGCCTGTGCCGAGTACATTAATTACATCTGTTCTTATTGAATGGTAGAATTTGATGATCGGAGCGACAAAATTTGTTTTTTTTATTACAATTTTAGTTTTTACTTCTTTTACTATAACAAATAACATTGCATTAAGTAGTGCTATGGGATATAGAAACAACGATATCGTATCGCAAGAAATAATACAGAAGTATTGTATTCTAAAATTCAAACTGAAAATTGAATACAGGCACTTACAAAGCTAACAGTAAATTAGCTCTCACAGACTACTTAGGTCCTGAATATTTGAACCAAGAATTTTATATTCATATTCTCAGTATAAAATATGATTTATTCATTTGAACCTTCTTCATTTCTACATATGAAACTCTTCATGGTTAAACGAATGAATGAATTTTCAGACTCAGCAGCATTCTTACTGATATTAAATCTTTATTATTTAATAAAAAACAAGAACACAAAGCAACATGCTGGATATGCACTGTATTTTGTATTATTGTATTATTATATTTGTATTAATTTAAATAAATTAGTACATGGCATTGCATCATATTATAATAACTCCAGGTAATGCACCGCGACTTTACACTTGTAGAGCGAAACACTGTAGTGTTTGATGACAATGGGAGGTGCGCCGATGACTGTTTTTATTTGCGGTCAGACGGTGAACAAGCTACAGTGCATATCCAGCATGTTGCTTTGTGTTCTTGTTTTTGCGCTTATTTGTGTAACTTTATGAATAAACTTGGACCATCAAACCCGCGAATAATCCGAAGCCTTTCCGAAGCCTATCGAACAGCGATCGTTCGCAGGGCCAACTACTGCGGCCCAACCGCCTCATAATTAGTTTGTATCGCCCGATATCGTTTCATTAATCACGCGCCGGCCCTGGAAACCACAATTCTATTGTTTTGGTGATCACGTTTTTGTTTGCACACAGATTTGAGGATTACCAACGGGTGCTATAGGCTTATTGGCTTTTTGTTGTTTGAAGCTTCAATAATATCTAGGAATATAGTTTCAGACCGTTTTTTAATGACAAACATTATCTTTTCTTCTCTCAGAGGGTGCTCACTCAATTCGCACGCACGATACAAGACGTTTGAAAAGTTATCATCATCATATTACAACCTAGCCGGTCATAAATTCTCCTAAAAGTAGTTATAATATAGTAGTAGGTAGTATTAATCATTAGGTGTTTTTCAAAAGTTACAATCCATTTTTAAGATATTAATTATTCTTCAGTTTCAGATATAATCAAATCTCAAGGTATTTCAAATGATATTTATTACAATTTACTTTTCATATAATTAATTTTAATGCCAAGCCATTAGCGCAAACAATTAAACTAGTAATTCAACAAAGGCTATTTAAAATAAAATATGTACAAAATTACAGGAAAGAAATACGGCAACACCAAAAGTTACTTCGAGTTGTGACTGTGACATTTTTCTAATCGCAACTTTTTAATTGAGTTCCGTTAAGAAACGCGAAGGCAACACGACAATACTGAAGCCACTCGCAAAGTAATTAAAGGGAGAAACGTAAGATAGCTATAAAGTACAAGAACAAATTAAAAGAAGAATAAGCAGGCAGAACCGCATTTCGAGGAAGTAACTTTTACAAGCCCTTAAACGTATTTCTGTTTGCCCAATTAGATCCCGCAGGATAACGTTATTTGTATTCCTAAAAGACAAATCTGAGCAGACAAACAATTTTGTAACTTTTAGCAATTAATGCCGGGAATAGGGGCCATTATGACAATTGAATCTGGAACTTGGAGCGAGTGACGCAGAAACGGCTGCGCGAGCTATTGCCCCGAATTCCGCAGAAACTGCTATAAGTGCATTAAATAAGTTCCGCTTGTTGACTATATTGTTGCTGCGTTAATTAACGCTGCTTTGTTTGGAAACTTTCTGTTTTAATATAAAGCTTTTTCATTGTCTTTGTAAGTATTTTTATTATTATGACTCACATGACTTTAGTCAGTTTCTTAAAACGATAGAAAGAAGCCAGTTTACTATTACTTGTTTTGCAATTTCATAATTACAGTTTTTGACTGTCGAAGATCCTAGATTGGCTTTTAATTAAAAAACTAATTTGGTGCGAACCAACAGTCGAGGGGCGACATTCTAATTTGTAATAGAGCGGAGTATGAAATTTCTATTACACAGACTAATCGCTCTGAAGATTTCGATTGGGTTTGTGGCTGCTTTGTGCTTGCGACGACAAACGACCTACAATAACTCAATTCCATAATTAGAATTGGATGTAATTAAAAGACAATTTAGAGTTGATTCTGTAGCAAAAACATTACTTAATTAGTCAACTTTTTGTCAACGATTATTACTTTAGATTAGATTGAGGAGCTCGGTGGCGGTGGTATAATAGCGCCTGGCCCAGCGATTGCGGATATTAAGCAACTTTCGCGAAGGTCAGTCATAGGAAGGGTGACCAAAAATTTATTATCTCGAACTCCTCCGTGCTTCAAAAGGCACGTTAAGCCGCTGGTCACAGCTGCATTTGCAGTCGTTAATACCCACGAATCCGCATTGGGCTCGCGTGGTAGGTTATGGCCCATCCTCTTTATCCTGAAAGAAGGCCTGTGCCCCAGCAGTGGGGACAGTAAAATAGCTGATGGTCATTAAAATAGCTGATGGTCATTACTTTAGATTAGAAGATTCTCAATGAAAATTGATTTTAGGCTAATTTAGTTTTTAGACTACTCTGCTTGCCTGACACTACACTTGTGTTACGTAAAGTGTAGCGTATATTACCTATTTTAAGTTCTTTATTATTGTTTGTACCTGTACCATGTTACTTGTAGAATAAACATTTCTTATTCTATTCAAATACTTGCAGAATTTACTCATTCTTATTTTTGTTAGGCTGGTGCATAAAATAAATTACTAAATTTTATTTTATTAGTCAAAGTCTGGTTATCGTTTGTACTCAGAATTATTTTTATGGACAAACTGAAATTTGTTTTGTTATTAACTTACCTTTTTATTACTATTTGATTTAATTCATTACTCACTTTTTCCTAAATCATTTTATTTACAAAGCATCAAAGCTAAGTTACCTTTTGATAAAGTTTTTATGATAACCTAAGTATATCAGTCCATTTGATATGAAACTTTTACAAATCACACTAAAGCTCAAACAAGGTGAAATTAATTTACAGTCAAAGTAATTGTTTTCCGTTCTACTGTTGCAAACGCGTACAATAAACAAATAGCTGGCGAATAAATTGAAATAAAACACTCAGTTGGAAGGAAAAGGTTTTTATCTTAATGAATATTGGGCGGTTTTAACGTAAAACTCTTGCAACAGGAAAATGGCTTAATTTTCGAGACAATTCTTCTTGCAACATCTGTCGGAGCGATTCGGCCCTCGTTCCCTTCAATTCTATTTCATTCGCTAACGCTAATTTTTTTCTGATAAATTGTTTTTAATCTGAACAAAAACGAGATTATTTTAATCCAGGACAACGAGAAGGTTTATAAAGGAGTGTCCATTTCCATTGTCCCCCACTTTTCCCCCACTGGGGGATATCGGGAAAAGATATTTTTTGCATACTTTTTTTTCAGATCCCCCATGGAAATATATTTATGGAATAGTCCATTCACATAGAAAAACGTTTTCCAACACCAGATATTGTACAATATCAATTATCACTAGGTCTTTAAGTTGTTTCAATTTCAATAACATTCAGAATTTTTGAAAAACATTTTAAAAGCAATCTATTAGGTACACACAGTATATTTTTTAATAATATTCGTTTATTCAGTCTAGACTGAAAACAAACATTAATTTGAGAAAAGCGATTTAGATAATTTGAGAATTTACATACCTACTCGTGAACTACATTTAAACATTTAAAACTTACATTTACAAGATTAATACACGCTGAAATTTTAATCATTTAACCCCGCAGTAGGATGATTCGATCCCAACCACCCTACTGCGAGAACCAAATATTATTTTTTATAATATTGGGTCATTTTGAACTTACTATCAAAATTTCAATGATGTATCCAGTCTATGAAACTAAACAACTTTCTCTAAGAAACATGTGTCGAATTTCGCCACAAAATTTTGGTCATCCCATACTAAATTGATCACGACACATAATCTCTTTGATTTGTACGGATAGTCGATTTTTTTACATATTTGACCATGTGTTCCTTAGAGAATGTTGTTCAGTTTCATGGACTGAACACATCCTCAAAATATGGATGGTGAATACAAAATGACCCGGGGGGTAATTACGTATCTTTGTTGCAATCGACTCTGACAGAAATCGCAGTTACATCGCTGCTTTAGTAAGAACCAATGTGACAACTATCTTAACTAAAGCAGCAATGCAACTGCGCTTTCAATCGAGAATTGTTAGCAACAGACTTACGTGATCAAGGGTCTGGTATAATAATATTTTTAGGTAAGTAGGTAATTGAATATTACGTACATACGTAGTCTTTTGTAAACAACAAAGTGAAAATATATTTTCAAAATTAGTGCGACGAGATTCCTCGGGCATTCAAATTGAACATTGGAAATCCTTCAACTCGAGCATTCGTTAGGACTCCAGAATATTCTATCGGGATTAAACACCGGGACATTTTAGTATTTAGACTTTCTGATGTAAATTGAACTGATTCCGTATCAGGACTAATGGTTTATTTAAAAGGAATCACAATGTCAATGGAAAGCTTTTAGCCTTCGATTATATTGTCAAATTCTCGTTAAGCTCTTATTGATCTCGTTGTAAATGGAAATTTTCTAAATCCCTTCGTGAATCTTGATCACTGTTACGAAAGTAATGAAATAAGTTGTTCCTTGTTGTGAAATATCTAAAGCGTTCATTGAAAATAGGTATCTAATAGTTAAGCAAAGAGTTTATCATTATTGAACTTATAGATTTTAGGTATTCTCATTTTTTAGTTTATATAGGTTTTTTTTTTAATTTGCGTACGTGAATGTAAAACTCCGTATCCATTATATATTTCCAATATCGCTTGTGGGATAATTTAGTAAGGTAAGCAGAGCCACGTTCGTCCCACTACGTGTCGGAGTTTGCAGCTCAAAGCATTTCCGCTGCTGCAGACTTCCTGCTGCAACTTCTGGGACGCGGGACATAATGCAGAAAGCACGGAAATGTTTACGGAAAAGTTTGACAAAAGTTGACGTGTTCAATGCACGTTTTATGTGTATCCAAGTGTTAAAAATATTCTTCTTTAAGTTTGAAAGGCTGTTATTTGTGTAGTCTTCATATAGTTATTTGTAAAACACCAACAACCTCGCAGGAGTAGATTACTAACATCATAAACAACAACGTTTGTTCTACGACTTTTCCGAGAAAAGACAAAAAAAACTACTTTCCATATGGAATGTCTTTTAACTAGAAATATATTTACCATACGTTCTGGTAATATTGTTAAAATATTTTCTCTCCGTATACAACTGTCCAAACAGCTGATATAAAGTTGTTTATTATGTCGTTTTTGGAATGTCGTAAAACAAAAAAAAAGTTATTACTATTATTATTGTTTTATCCAAATTGCGAGGTTGTTTTACAAATAGCCCTGTATTTCTGCGCTTATAATTTTTAATGGATTATGGGTGACACGACGGGAAATTAAACCAAGATAATCACATTAAACAAATATCTGAAGTAATAATTCATACAATTATATTGATTACTTATATTTTTATAACATACTCGCTTCCGCACGCGACTTTGTCCGTGTGAGCATTCGGAAAAACCCTAGGTAAACTTAGACCGGTATAAAAAGTATCCATTGTTTTAATCCAGGCTATAAACTGTGTATCTTCCAAATCTGTTCAGCCGTTTTTGCGTGATTGTGGAACAAAAACCCAAACATCCATATCCACAAACTTTTATAATATTATAAGAGGATACCTACTTACTAATAAAATCGATTCCTTTCAAGGGCGGATCCAGATATTTTTTTATGGGAGGGGCAGACTTTCAAAAAATTCCTATACCTAAGTATGCACTGTACTGTGATGGAATTTTTACAGTACACAAAAAACGTCTGAAGGGGGCACGTGCCCTTATGCCCCCTCTCCTAAATCGGCCCTTGATTCCTTTTCCAAATTATTGTGAGAAAAATACAGTTTAATTCGGCAACTTCGCTAGATATAGAGGGCTCCACACTCGCGCCGCGAAAGCCCGCGAAGGCCGCGAAGCGCGAGTGTGGAGGGTTTCGCGGCTTCGCGTATGGGCTTCGCGGCTTCGCGTTCGCGCTTCGCGGCGTTCCCCGTCCGGTGGCGGTTTTTTGGTCCGCGTCAATAAATAACAATCAAGAGTGGCCGCAACATTTGAGAACGACGCCAACTTTACCCAAAGCCCATTGCATACACGTTGTCAGGGGTACAGAAAAGGACATAGGGTAAAGCCGGCTCCACACTCGCGCGCGAACCTCTTCCGCGAATCACGGGCGCGGTTCGCGCATGAAAACGGTGCGAAAAATATAGCCCTCCAGACTCGCGCGTGAACCGCGGCCGCGAATCACGGCAACCTTAGTTCGTCACACAAGTCCTTTGACGCGGACCAAAAAACCGCCAGCGGACGGGGAACGCCGCGAAGCGCGAACGCGAAGCCGCGAAGCCCATACGCGAAGCCGTAAAACCCTCCACACTCGCGGTTCGGAGCCTTCGCGGGCTTTCGCGGCGCGAGTGTGGAGCCCTACTAAGGACTTGTGTGCCAAACTACTGTTGCCGTGATTCGCGGCCGCGGTTCACGCGCGAGTCTGGAGGGCTATATTTTTCGCACCGTTTTCATGCGCGAACCGCGCCCGTGATTCGCGGCCGCGGTTCGCGGCGCGAGTGTGGAGCCCTCTTATCTTGTTTCCCTATGTTATTGTTATTTGAACAGGAAATAGTTATAGTTGATTTGATTATACCTCACAGATCACGATCTGTGTTATACTTACATAATTTTCCATTATAATTATGATTTAATTACAATGAGATGAGTCGTATAATAGGTGTGTCGGAATCCTTTAGTCAATGTAATAGCTACAGAAATGTCGCATAATATCAAAGGAATACGTTGGATTGTCTGTATATTAATTACAGTATACGTAATACTGTTCATTCGAATTAATTAAACGAGCATATAACTCCAAATACTGTTCCCAGTACACACTACGAGCATAACTCCAACGATGAGAACACACTTAGCCACAAATTATGAGTTTCTGTCAAATTGGCAATATTATTTTTTGTCAAACATTTCCGCAACGCTTTCGCCAGTTTCCACAATAAAAAATATTCCTTGTTTTTCGAGGATGCATAAAATTAATAAAATGTATCTACTATAATATTGAAAATAGTGGGTACGTCTAGGTACTCGTAAATTGATAATACCCGAATCTCCTGTAGTAGGTATAAAACTTAGAATAATTACACCTAGAAGCCGTGTCCTTGTATGCAAAGTAAAGCAACTCATACTATTGGAAATGGGTCGTTAAATAAAACTTCACTATTTAACTGTGATGAAATAAGCCCGTATATTAATCTTTAATTCCACAAGGAACGAACGATACGTAACGGTATGGAGGCCTGCGGGATACTAACAGGAACTAAACAATAGTTTCATTTCATGGATTTAAATTCCATCATCACAGCTCCGAGAAATAATAACATTAACTAGAGAACAAAGGATCTCTGTTCAATTAATTTTTGTCCCACAGCACACGTGCATGTTCTCAGTATTATTTTAATGTAAACAATCCAACACGCCCCCTCAAAAAATAATTGAAAAATAAAAAAAATCTCATAGCATTTGAAAACAAAAACGTCCGTTCCTTGTGTTTCCCTGGGAAATACATATGGTCCAACATTTGTTGCAAGGATTAGGGAAACCCAGGAAAACCTAATCAGACCATCAAAACAAAATCACATTAACATTGTTACAATCAATGCTATTCTAAGTTCAAACCATTTCTTAGTTCTATAAATCTGGCTGTAGGCAAAGGCTTTGTTAACATATCAGCCAGTTGAGCACCAGTAGGAATGTACTTCAATACAATTTCATTTTTCTCAATTTGCTCCCTTGAAAAATGGTATTTTATATCTATATGCTTAGATCTCTTATGAGACGTGGGATTATTAGCTATACTTATGCAACCATTATTGTCTTCATATATGACAATAGGTCGGGCAATATTTACATTTATACTGGTTGCTAACGACTTTAACCACAATGTTTCTTTGACAGCTTCATAAAGTGCCATATATTCAGCTTCAGTGGATGAGGCAGCCACTGATGTTTGTCGTTTTGTATTCCAGCATATAGTACATTTTTCGAATAATACAAATATATAACCAGTTGTATTTTTCCTGTCATTTTGATCATTACCTCCCCAATCAGAGTCAACATAACCACTCAACATATGATTATAATCACCCCTTGTATAGATTAGCTTGATATCTTTTGAACCATTTAGATATCTTAATACCCTTTTTAGACATTGCCATAGGTATTTATTATTTTTGTTTGTATATCTACTTAAAATGTTAACAGCTATGCTTATATCAGGTCGAGTGCACAGCATTATATACATTAAACAACCAATTAAATTTCGACATGGGGCATCATATTTTTCTTCTGAATTTAAAGCTTCATAATTCAGTTTACTTTCAAGTGGTGTACTGACAGGTTTACTATCGTGCATATTAAATTTATGTAAAACTGTTTTTATGTATGCACTTTGATCTAAAGTTATCTGGTTATTACTTCTTCGAATTCTTATTCCCACAAAAACCTTAATATCCTTGAGATCTACCATACAAAATTTATTCATTAAATAGCCTTTAAAACTATTCATTCTTGCTACATCACTAGTAGCAATTATTAGGTCATCTACATACAGGACTACATAAATGTTTTTAAATATGTCCCCATTATCTAACAAATAAATACAACGATCAACTGATGAATTTATAAAACCCTTTGCTTTTAAAGCTTTATCAAATACTTCAAACCAGCACCTTGCTGCTTGCTTTAATCCATATAAAGCTTTATTTAATTTACACACTTGGTTACTTTTACATGGTACTCCCTCAGGAACTTTCATATAAATTTCTTCCTTTAATGTACCATTAAGGAAAGCCGTTTTAACATCCATATGATGGATCAACAAGTTATTTTGATTTGCAAATGCTAAAATAAACCTGAAACTTGAAATTCTAGCAACTGGTGCAAAAGTTTCATTATAATCCATTAAATATTCTTGACTAAAACCCCGAGCAACAAGTCTAGCTTTATATTTTACTGGATTTCCATATTCATCATTCTTCATGGAAAACACCCATTTGCAATCAACAATATTTTTATTTTCAGGCTTTGATACTAAACACCAAGTATTATTAATTAAAAGAGAATTGATCTCTTCTCTAACTGCTTGTTCCCATTGTATTCTATCATCTTTACTTTGAATTTCATGAAAAGAAGTAGGTAATTTACATATTATCGACTGAGCGCACAAGATTAATTCTTTCACTCCGTCTTAGTTCAGAATATTTATGTGTACTTTCTTTAGGATCTACTCCTAATTCGACATTTTCGTTATTGTAGTCACTACCATCAGTACCACCTTGTACCAATGCATCTGATTTACCAACATCAGATTTATGAGACCAATCTACTGATTTCGACCCTATTTCAGGTACATCAGTTTCATTACCATCAGTACCATGTTGTACTAATGTATCTGATTTACCAATATCAGATTTATGTGACCAATCTGCTGATTTTGACCCTTTTTCGGGTACATCAGTTTTATTACATGAGTTTTTAGACTTAAACTCTTCAGGTCCAACTAATGGTCTGGATACCATAAAACTGGTCTCATCTACAATAACGTCTCTAACATACACAAACTTACAAGCTTCCACATCCCACACTTTATATCCATTTGGTTCAAACCCTACTAGTATACCTTTCCAAGATTTTTCGTCAAATTTTGTTTTACTAGTTTTATTATGTACAAATACAGTAGAACCAAAAACCTTTAAATATTTAACTTGCGGCTTCTTACCATGCCACAATTCATATGGTGTTTTTGTACAATATTTTAGAGCTTTAGTAGGGGTCAAATTAATTAGGAATGTTGCAGTCAGAACTGCTTCGCCCCAAAATGACTTTTGCAAATCAGCACCAATTATCATTGCACGAGCTCTTTCAGTTATTGTTCTTATCATGCGTTCAGACACACCATTTAACTGTGGGGTTCGTGGAACTGTCAAGTGATAACTAATGCCTTTTTGTACACAATATTCTTTCATTTCGTTTGACAAGTATTCTCCGCCATTATCACTATACAAATTAACAACTTTAAAATTAAAGTGAGCCTCTGCTTTTGCAACAAAATCTTGAAACATCAAGAATACTTCTGATTTATGTGAAATCAAATATGTCACACAATAATGAGTATACTGGTCCACAAAAATTACAAAATAATTTTTGTTATTTATTGTAGAAGGTGTAATAGGACCACAAATATCAGAATGTACTATAAACAGAGATCGTTTTACATGGCTTTTGTTTTTAGCTTTATTGAAAGGCAGTCGTGCTTGTTTACCTTTTACACAAGCTTCACATAAATCATCATTAGGTGTAACATGCTCAATCTGCCCTAAGTCTTCAACCATATGATTATATTTTAATTCAAGGAATTTTGATTTCCCAATATGGCCTAAACGCTTATGCCATAATTCATAATCATTTTTCATAAAACTATGTATTTGGCCAACATCATAGCATACATTTACATTGGCAATGAAATCAGCACCAATTAAATTGTTCAAAGACTTACCAGTCATTACCTTGTCTTCTTTAATAATCTCAACACCCTGTGGATTAAAAACAATGGACATACCAGCCTGTTGCATTCTCCTAACAGACAGTAAATTGTATGGAACGTCTTTGCAATAGAGCACATCCATTAGCTCTCCTTGGATTCCCATATTACTGGTTACGCTCAATGTGCCTCTTTTTGTAGCATTTATAAAGCTTCCATTCTTCGCCACAAATATTTTCATTGGCATTTGAAGTTCAGTAAAGCCTTCAGCAAAATCAGCTCTATTAATAATATGATCTGATGCTCCAGAGTCAAGAAGGAAAGTAATTTCATTTTTATCTTCAGCTGTGGATTCATAACTTCCAAGCATAAAGGCAAAACCAGAGGTATCATTTCTTGAATTAGATGGTTGGATCATTTGAACAGTTTGAATAGTTCTGTTCTTTGCAGTATGCTTCGATTGATTTTGAAGTGATTTTTTGTAGAAAAAGCAATTTTTCTTGATATGGCCTTTTCTCCCGCAATGATGACATTTAGTGTTCAGTGCCTTTTTGTTTTTAGAAAATTGCCTTTTGTATTGACCTTGGTAGGTGCTTTTTAGTGATTTCTGTGTCTCAAAATTATTCTTTGTTGTGTCATATCTATCTGAAGTGACTTGAAGCAATTTTGCACTCGTGTCTTGATTTTCTTTTATTAATTTTATTTCATAATCAAGAAGTCTTGTCTTAACAAAAGATAAAGTTAAGTTATCCTCTGATAATGTTTCAATTGCAGTAATTATGCCATCATACGATTTTGGTAAGGTGAGTAGCAAGTGACACACCTTGTCAGGTTCTTCTAATTTAGCGCCTGCTGCAGCTAACTCCGCAATCAAGTCATCAAAGATCGTAAAATGTTTGATCAATGATGTTTCTCCTTGTGGTTTTAAACTCAAAAGCTGTTTTCGTAGAGCCAGTTGGGTGGCAAGACTTTTGCGTTGATATATTGCATCCAAATTGTGAAAAATCTGCTTCGCAGTACAATCATCCTTTGCGAAACCAAGAAATGCGTCAGATAAGTATTCGACAATAACGCTTTTGGCAACGCGTTCCGCTTTTAGCCAATCTTCAGTTCTCTCGGCAGGTTCCTCGTTTATAACTTTAATTACATCTATTTCAGTCAATAAAGCATGTATTCGCAATTTCCATACACTATATTTTGAACCATCGAAAGGTTTAATATTCCTTTTTAATTTAAGACTGTCCATTTTGTTTGATTTGTAATTTATACTTATTTAAAACACTTTATAAGTTTTTACGAAAAACACCCTGTATACACTCTATACAGGAAACACACTGTATAATTTAGTTCTATGACACAGTTCAAAAGTTCATCACAAGAAACACCTTTTTAATATTTGGTACAAGAACCACACTGTATAAGTTCTATCAATAATAGGGGGTAGGAATAAAACTGGCAACAGTTATTTTTAACTAGCTCTGTAATAAATTTAATTAAAAATACATCTGATTCAATTACGTTTCAAATAAAGTTTTAGATATTATGTACTAACAGTAGTAAGTACCTGCAGCTGTTATCTCCTCTCATAAACACTTCTTTATCACATTTACAATTTCGCACTGTCACTTCACTGCACTACAAACTACAATGGAGGATCTCAAGAACAGCATAGAGTCTCTATCTCAGTCATTTTCGGCACGTATGGCAACGTTTGAGTCTGAGCTTGGAAAAACCAGCACACCGCAACAGCCCTCACTACCTGGTTTAGCAGCGGAATTTCTAGCCTTTCGCAGTTTCGTCATGGACACGCTCAAAAATCTTGAGAAACAGTTGGCGGTGCTGGTGTCAGAGTGTGACAACATTGAGATGCGGAGCCGACGATCAATCCTGTTACTGCATGGTGTGCCAGAGAAGAAGGATGAAGACCCCACTACAGTGTTCATGGAGGTAACATCACGGTACATGGCAGCCACTGCAGTCACCGTTAGTGACATCAATCGGGCTACTCGCCTAGGTCGGGCTCGACAGGGCAGTCCACGTCCGCTCCTCATCAAGTTTAACATGGAGTCGGTCCGGGACAAGTTGTGGATGGCCAAGCCCGGCCTTAAAGGAACCGGCATCACTTTGTCCGAGTTTCTGACAAAACACAGGCACAGAGTTTTCATCACTGCTCGGGAGCGCTTTGGAATCACTAGGTGCTGGACTAACGCTGGCCGCATTATTGTGGCTGGCGCTGATGGAAGGCGCCACCGCATTATCTCGCTGTCTGACATCGACAAGTTGAGCGCGACAGAGCCGGCAGGGACCACGACGGAGCCACCAGCCACAGCGCGACAGCCAACAGATGCTCGGGCCCCTGCGCCCAAATCAAAGAGGGCTGCCTCTGCAAAGAGGAAATAATAATTAGTGTTTGTATGCGTTCTTTCCTTTTTTTGTTTGTAAACTTTTGTTACAATTAATTACTTACTTATAGTTTTTTTCAGCTCCTTCTGTGTAATTTGCTTCTTTTCCGTAGCTTTGCTTTGCTTGTATTCTATTCTATTGTTATTAGTTTCTCAATTTATCACAAACAAAACAAGGTAATTTAATTTTTCTAAGAATATGACATGACATGACAGTGACACTGATTGACAGATCAGATAAAGACAAGACCATAGAAACAAGACACTTGCTTGATTGACATAGGGTGCATTCCAGCGCACTGATCGCTGAGTCATCGATCAACATAGGATACATTTTAACCATGAAAATTTTATTGGTAACGTTGAAGTGCTACCTGCTAACCTGCAACCTGTCAGTTACTGTCATTTTACTATACGGTATTTCTTTCTTTCTTTTATTTCTTTTGTGTTCTTTTGTTTAGCTTTACTTGTTTATTAGTCTGTGCTTTAAATATTGTTTTTGTGTTGTGATGTGGTGCTTTTCACCCTTTTCTGTGTTTGTAAATTGTGTTTAAAAGTGTTGTGTGTACTTACAATCAGCTGTCTCTTTCAGTCAACCTGCGGGTTTTTTATTTATGTAGTTTATTTAATTAATATTTATTTTTATTTCTCCTTAATAGATATTGTATTATTACTTTATGGATCTATCACTAGACTCTGATTTATTTTTATCTTGTTCTTCCTCCAGCTCTTCTGACTCTAGCTTTCATAGCTTGGATCGCCCTTTGAACGAATTACTCGATGCTACCTTCTCGGACGTTCCCAAACTTTTTAACGTCGTACACATCAATGCACAGAGTATCCCCGCCCACTTTCCGGACATGCTTGCTACATTCGATAGCAAAAATATACACGCTGTCCTAGTGTCGGAAACCTTCCTCAACCCTTGCCTTTCTTCTATCTCCTATTCTTTACCTGGTTTCCAATTGATCCGTAATGATCGTGTAAGTTCCTCACATGGAGGGGTGGCTATTTATCTCCGCACTCACATCTCTTATTCTGTCCTCAGTAGATCCCCTCAACCGCCACCCCCCAACAGCGCCGAGCATCTCTTTCTTGAGATATCTCTGTCCCATACCAAACTCCTTCTAGGTGTATTTTACAGCCCCTCACTTCGAATTGACTATTTTGAGTCTTTCGAACAGCTCTTAGAAAATTTCGCGCCCTCCTATCCGCATACTATAATTATGGGGGATTTCAACACCTGTCTGCTTAAAGATGATTTTCGTGCGAAACAGCTACAGTCCGTGGTCAGCTCTTCTAATTTACATATTCTTCCGCTACACGAAACTCATCACTTTCCCAATTGCACTCCGTCTCTTCTCGACCTTATAATTGTCTCCTCTCCGACCTTAGCTGCTAAACATGGGCAATATTCTGCAGATGCATTTTCCTACCACGATTTGGTCTACCTATCTTATCGCATTCGTCCTCCAAAACTAAAACCTACAGTGAAACTCCAGCGCAACTTCTCTAAAATTAATCATGAGCGCCTTCTGGAAGACGCCGTGAACATGGACTGGGCCCCGATATTTGCTACTGACAACGTAGATGTGCAGGTTGAACTCTTTACCAAGAACCTCACTGAACTGTACGACGCTCATGCTCCACTTCGACCTGTAAAAATCAAACACCTACCTGCACCTTGGTTGACTGATGACATACGCAAACTTATGAATCGGAAAAACAGGACTAAAGCGAAGTTCAAGGTCGATCCGTCGGAACGAAATGAAAAAAAATATAATCGTGCCAGAAATCGTTGTAATACAGTGATTAGGGACGCCATACGACGCCACACCCACAATTCTATTGAAAACGAAGATGATCCCGCGAAAGTGTGGAAATTCCTAAAAACTCTTGGAGTTGGCAAATCTCGCGATCTCAACAGTTCCAGCAGCAATCTTGATTTAAATCAACTTAATAATCATTTCTCCTCGTCTGTGCCTATGGATGGCAATAGTAAAGCCAAAACCTTGTCATATCTTTCAACTCTGCCTACTCCAGACTCGTCATTTATTTTTAATCATTTTGCGGACTGTGATGTTAAGAGAAATATACTGTCAATCGATTCCAATGCTGTGGGTGCTGATTCCATTTGCCGTAAAATGATCCTTCCTATAATAGATATCCTTGTCCCAATTATTAGTCACATCCTTAACTCCTCTATATCAACTGGTGTTTTTCCTGCGACTTGGAAAGACGCAAATGTTATCCCCCTTCCTAAAAAACGTAATCCCAAAATACTCTCCGAATATCGTCCTATTTCTATCCTTCCTTTCCTCTCCAAAGTCCTCGAAAAATTAGTCTATGGCCAGTTGACTGCCTATCTCAATATTAATCACCTTTTTAATCCTTATCAGTCCGGCTTTCGCAGAGGCCACAGTACATCCACAGCCTTGGTTAAGATTACGGATGACATACGCCTGGGGATGGAAAACCGACAGCTTACATTGCTAACGTTACTGGATTTTAGTAACGCTTTTAATTCAGTAGATTTTGATATCCTCCTAGGTGTTCTTAAATCTCTTAACATATCTCCAGCTGCAATTGATTGGTTTCAAAGTTACCTGATAGGGCGAAGGCAGTGCATCCGCTTTGGAGACTCTTCCTCTACGTGGTGTGACATCAATGCCGGAGTCCCTCAGGGTGGCGTCTTATCTCCTCTACTCTTTTCGATATTTATAAATTCCATCACGCATTCCCTTTCAAGTTCCTATCACCTTTACGCTGACGATCTACAGATTTACACGCAGGCACCTTTATCTGAACTCTCCAGTGCAGTAGCAGCTATGAACTCAGATCTTGCTCTTATTAGTAACTGGAGTAAATCATTTGGGCTGACTGTTAACCCGTCTAAGACTCAGTCAATTATTATTGGTAGTCCACATTTCGTTTCGAGAGTCGACTTTGAACAGCTTCCCCCTGTGACATTTGATGGCACCAGAATTCCGTTTTCTAAGACTGTCAGAAACCTTGGCGTAATCTTTGATCAGTGCTTCTCATGGTCTCCTCAGGTCGATTCAGTGCGAAAAAAAGTATTTGCAGCGTACAACTCACTCAACCGCTTACGTAACTTTCTGCCAACTAAAACTAAAATTACTCTGGCCCAGTCTCTTCTTCTTTCCATTTTAGATTATGCTGACGTATGTTACACCGATCTATCCGAGGCAATGCTCAACAAACTAGAGCGTCTGCAGAATATGTGCATCCGTTTCATTTTCAACCTACGCAAATTTGACCACGTATCCCATTTTCGCTCTAAACTTAATTGGCTCCCCATTCGCCGGCGCAGGGACTTACATACTCTTACGCTTCTTTATTCTATCCTTTTCCTTCCAACTTCTCCACCCTACCTTAAGGAATATTTCTGCTACCGCTCCTCATCTACACAGTGCACTCTTCGTTCTTCTTCCAATCTTACTCTCGAAATCCCACGCCATTTAACTGATTTCCTTTCCTACTCCTTCTCTGTGCATGCTGTCCGTTTGTGGAACGCACTTCCGGAGAGTATCAGGAGGGCTCGAACATTGAAATCTTTCGGCGACCAAGTCAGAAGACATTTCCTTTCTTCTGTCTAGCATCCTTCTGAGTACTTATTTCCTTTCCCATTTCTCTTTGATTTTATTTTTTTATTTATACTTTTTGTCCTTTCATCCTATGTATCTATATATCCGTTATCCTTCCTTATTTGCACCCACTCCACCCCTATTCCCAGCTCCTTCCTCTTATTCTCTTAATACTCAAGGTTGCCTGGAAGAGATTGCTATTTAGCAATAAGGCCGCCTTTTGTGTGCTATTGTTCTGTTAATTGTGTTTTCCTGTTTACTGTATGTTCTGTATTTGTGTGCAATAAAGTGTTTTATTATTATTATTATTATTATATATTCTATTTTATTTTTTCACTCATTACTGAGGTGATTATTATTATTATTATTATAAGTTCTAAAAATAGGTCACTTTTAAAAGTCTCAATAAAACATAAATCACAATGAAATGTTCAACTTCGCAGTTTACAAACGTTCTGGGCCCATAACCTATTGGAAATGGGTCGTTAAATAAAACTTCACTATTTAACCTGTGATGAAATAAGCCCGTATATTAATCTTTAATTCCACAAGGAACGAACGATACGTAACGGTATGGAGGCCTGCGGGATACTAACAGGAACTAAACAATAGTTTAATTTCATGGATTTAAATTCCATCATCACAGCTCCGAGAAATAATAACATTAACTAGAGAACAAAGGATCTCTGTTCAATTAATTTTTGTCCCACAGCACACGTGCATGTTCTCAGTATTATTTTAATGTAAACAATCCAACACATACTGAGCCAAAATGGCTCAGTTGTCAGATTTATATATCCTTAATACGTTACCTAATCGTAACTAAAATCCAATAATATAATAAATAATCTCTAAGGTAGGGAAATTGAAACTGTTTTGTACTTATTTTTTTTATTTTTTTTTTTATTAATATTATTTGTTTCTCTTTTGGGTTTTGTTGAACTTTATTGTTTTGTACTTATTAGGTATGATTATTTAATAATGGATAATAAAAATCTGAAAACGGCGCCATTTTGGCTGTTTTTGTTGCCTCACTTTTGACAGCGCGCTTTGTAGGGAATTATCGTTCTAGGTGTAATTATTCTAAGGTATAACAGTTTGAAACACAACAGACTGGATTTAAATAATAAGGATTAATCAAACCAATCCTCAGATTATTTAGGATTAGTCGGTGTGTGCCGATTAGGACTTGTTCATACTAAATTGTTCATGGAAAATTCATGACGTTCTAAAATTCAGCGCGATCTGAATAATTGAATTGCTTATCTGATGTCTACTGCCATGATGGATTCTTGGAAAAAGATGAAAATGATTTCTTACAAATTCTTGTTAAGCTCAGTGAAGTTTGAAGACGAATATCTCAAAAGTTATATTCACGAACTGTAACTTTAGTTCAGAATAGATAATATTAAAAAACTTTCCGATGAAAAATGGTGTTGACCTTGTAAAACTCGTGTCTAAGCTCGTGACAGATATTGCTGAAGTTCGAAAGGTCAACCTGCTATAAACTAGACTAAACTTAGGGTTATGTAAGTCTATCGCGGCACGGAACATATTTATTGAACGAACAAATAAACCAAGTTTGTAACATCTCCCTTCAAGTTGGAACACGCCAAAGTTTACAAAGATCAATTAACCAATTGTTCTCTCATCATGATCTAAAACTGTTGAAACGACCGAATAAATTGAAGATGTTAATGAAAACAAGATAACAAAGTAGTAAACTATTTAATGTGTTAAGTAAAGAGAATACTCACGCAATAAGGAATGTTTAGTATCCCTAGGACTAAAACTAAACATTTATCCAACACTTTCATATACGGATCGTGCAAACATTAACGTATAACAAACTTCCGTTTAATATAGATATTTATAACAGCACGATCGCGGCTCTATATAGCGTTATACTTTAGGAAAAATTTGTCTCAGTGTAGGTAGTTTGTTTTTGATTGCTTTTTATTTTACCCTTAATGAATGTTTTTTTCACTCCTCTTGCTCAAAAAGTCCGTCATTGTAAGGTACAAGAGTGAGGATAAAATAGCATAAATACCCCTAGGGGATAAAGTTTTTCTTTTTTAATGTTTGTCTATTACCAATGAACCTACTAAAACGAAAAAGTCTTTATTCATAATTACGAATAAAAACTCGCTCGATTTTTGAAAATGGAACTAAAAGCAGCGATCTCTTCGGTGAAATCATAGACTTATTTATACTCTGTGACTTTTAGTTTAAAATGCGTGCATTGTGTTTCTTAGCTGCTACAGTAGAAATTCAGTAGTTACGACGTGAAGACGTAACAAACAAACAAACAAACAAACGGACTTTCGTATTTATGATATTAGTAAGGATAGTATAAGGATAATTAATTTAGTAGAAAAAATACTAGAAAAAATCGACTAACCCGGTCCGAGTAGATTTTTTCTAGTATTTTTCGATTAAATTAATTATCTTCATAATTTTATATAATGACTAGCGGCCGCCCGCGACTTCGTCTGCGTGGAAAGTTTTTTGCTATACCTCGGGAACAAAACTTTCTTTTCGGGATGAAACCCTATGTCCCTCTCTAGACCCCTGACAACATGTATGCAAAATTTCATGATGATCGGTTCAGTAGTTAAGACGTGAAGGCGTAACAAACAAACAAACAAACAAACAAACGGACTTTCGCATTTATAATATTAGTAAGGATAGAATTTTAGGGTGAGGCCAGACGTGTGTAGTCGCGTAATTTTGGTTGCGTAATTTCTGCTACATTTGGTTTTATACAAAAGCCCTGTTTTGGCACACGGCAACGCAAAATGAGTTGATATACGATGATGTAATATCTATCACTGCAACACATTTCTGATCTTCCACCTTGTGAGGTAAGGTTTCATGCAACGGGAGCTTAGTCTATAAGCTTTTGTATGAAACGGAAATTACGCGAAGGAAATTGCGCGACTCACAACTCACAAAATTACGCCCGTCTGGCCTCACCCTTATTGGTGTCCCACACAACTTAAAAAGCATGATTAAAGTTTCATACTTCTCATCTAGTTTAGGTACTAGTTTCCATTAAATTGCGCGGTGTTATTCCCCCCCACTAGGTACTAACGATGCTCTCAATACAAGACCAAATCAACACGTATACAGTAAACTTTGTTTTTCTTCCAGTAATCCACCAATCGTTAGTGCTGAGCCTTTGGCTAACGAGCTGTCCCTGCCGATGCTAGATTAGGAGTGGGACAATGCGACCCCCGTCACGCCGCCTTAACGTGCCTTAACCGTAAGCCTGTCGGAGGTTCATTCAGTAGGTAAACCCCCTTTGTTGAATATACAAGTTGATTCTACTGATTATTAACTAAAGATGTTAGTTTAATTAATACCTACCTTGTTTGTGGCCTTTTGAATAAAAATAAACTAATTTTTTTGTTATTTTACATCTTGAGTGTTTGTACATAGTTATTTAAATTATGACATTGTTCAAAATGAATGAATATATTGATTGAATCAACTGAATTATTGACCTTAGACGGCTAATTTACAATTTACATTCAATTTATTTACTTAGGTCTAATTACTATGGAGTAACTAGACCTAAGTAAATACAAATTTAATGTAAATGTATGGTTTTCGCTATCCCAAATAAACGAAAAAAAAGATACGCGTAAATCCATTCATGTTTAGAATACGAGGATTGGTACAGATTAATTTAAAAAATATATATATATACGCGACGAATAGATAACCTCCTCCTTTTCAAGTTTTTGAAGTCGGTTAAAAAGGGTACCTAATGTTTAGACTCAAGAGTTTAACAAGTCTTAATATTTTGGTTTAAAATTTTATTTACTTACTTAAAATTTCAGTACGTATAGTACTAGTTACATGCATCACATTAAGCCATACACACACAGAGTCGGCTTTATTAAAATAGTTCCAGTGCGACGACTGTTGTTAAATTAAAATGTTGCCGCAAAAGTAAGCTTGTTGCCGGCAACAAAGCGGACTTTGCGCTCCTACCAGTATTTATTACGTTTTGGATAATGCGGAATCTGTTACAACGACATTTCAATTCCTTTTGTTAAATACTTAAGTAGTTAGTCTTCTTGCTGGTACATAGACTTTTATAGTTTACAAAGCCTGTCTTATTATAATATAGAATTAAGTTTTTATTGGTTAATTTACTTTATCTACACTCACAACGTAATGTTCCAAATATGAATTCAAAAAAGGTAATATAAATACGTACTTTATCTTCGTGGATAGGTAAAATTAAAAAAAAAACTCATTACGATGCAGTCAACTGCATCATAATAGTAGTTTATGAAGCTGACACATAAAGAGGGGTATTAAAACACGAGTGTGTGTTTAAAAACCGAGCCGTAGGCGAGGTTTTTAATAGTATCACACGAGTGTTTTAATACCTAGTTATGTGCAGTTTCATACACTACTTTATCTACACTCATACATTTGGGATTGAACCTACTAAATAAAAGATCAACGTTAGAAAAGAGAGAGAGACTTTATTTGTATTAGCAAGGTACCTACCTTGTAATAAGTGAATTCCTTAGCTGCATCTAAACTAAAATATCGGGCAGAGTAAATTTTTTTTCACATTTTAGAGCAAGAATAAAAAAACCTACAAAATTCAGTAAGTATAACAAAATGTAAAAATTGTAACCAAATTTTATCGGAAATGCATGGCGCGCATTCCATTAAAAAAAAATTTGATCAGTGCATTTCAACAAACTAATCGCACTAAAGTCATCGATTACCATAGAGTACATTTTAATCATGAAAAAGATGTGGGAAAATATCGTTGTTTTTTTTAATGTTACGGCACTGCCTTCTTTTTGGATTTGCCCTGTATTGTAATGAGAAAAAAAGTTATTTTATGATGCAGTTGACTGCATCGTAATGAGTTTATTTTTTAATTTTACCTATCCACGAAAATAAAGTACGTATTTATATTACCTTTTTTGAATTCATATTTGGAACATTACGTTGTGAGTGTAGATAAAATAACTTTTTTTCTCATTACGATACAGGGCAAATCCAAAAAGAAGGCAGTGCCGTGATATTAAAAAAAAACAACGATATTTTCCCACATACTTTCCATGATTAAAATGCACTCTATGGTGATCGATGACTTATTGCGATTAGTTTGTTGGAATGCATGAATGCAACTCATCTCATTTTTTTTTCTAATGGAATGCGCGCCATTTTTAAAGAATTTCAAAAAAGTTTTGATTTCAATTTTTACATTTTGTTATAGGTACTTACTGAATTTTGTAGGTTTTTTATTCTTGCTTTTAAAATGTGAAAAAATTAAACTCTGCCCGATATTTTAGATGCAGCTAAGGAAATGACTTATTACAAGGTAGGTAGGTAGCTAGGTACAGCTAATACAAACAAAGTCTCTCTTTCTTTTCTAACGTTGATCTTTTATTTAATAGGTTCAATCCCAAATGTATGAGTGTAGATAAAGTAGTGTATGAAACTGCACATAACTAGGTATTAAAACACTCGTGTGATACTATTAAAAACCTCACCTACGGCTCGGTTTTTAAACACACACTCGTGTTTTAATACCCCTCTTTATGTGTCAGTTTCATAAACTACTATTATTCGAAATCAAGTTAATATTATAATTCGTCTGTAAATAATTACAGACAAAGGCTCATCAAATGTAGTCCTTGAGACCGTCTTTATGCCCTACGTAATTAAAGCTTGTTTTCACAATTCAACTGTTAATCTTGATGTGTTGCTGTGTGTCGAGCTAATTTTCCCCGATCTGTAAAATGAAACTCAACAGTAGGTACCTTACTAAAATAATAACAGAACAAATTCCAATATCACTATGTTACAAAAGCTAAAATATTTAGGTACTTATTAGTTTTACAAAATGCTGTCACAAAAACGTAACAAACACCACATTAATTCCAAATATCGGCGGGCAAAATTACAGGGCCTCCATTCTGCTATTTGAAGGTACGGTAGTAATGTATATCTCATATGCCGACGACACTGCTCTAGTATTCCAGGGAGGGACTTGGGCAGAGGCGCAGTCTCATGCGGAGAAGGGTCTCTATGAAATCTCCTGCTGGCTACGTAAAAACCTTTTAACACTTAATATCAAGAAATCACAGTATCTTACTTTCTCCATCAACAAATCCACTCAGCCTAAAACCAATATCACCTTAAAAGTCCACAACTGCAATAACACATTAACTTGTGCCTGCCTAACTTTGGAACAAACTGATCACATAAGGTATCTGGGCATTCAACTAGATAAAAACTTATCTTGGGACCCACAAATAGACCTTTTGTCTGCACGCACGCGAAAGCTGATATGGATATTCAAAAAGCTTAGAAACATCCTTAAGCCAACCCTCTTAAAAACGGTTTATTACGCTTTAGCCCAATCTATACTAAACTATTGTATAACAGCTTGGGGTGGGACGTGCAAGACAAAAATCATTAAACTAGAACGCGCTCAAAGATCATTGCTCAAGGTGATGTTCCGCAAGCCGTTCAGATATCCAACGGATAGCCTCTATCAGGAATCAAAAATTTTGACCGTAAGGCAACTATTTGTCCTGCAAGTCACCTTGCGCCAGCATAAACAACTAATATACAGCAGCACAGCGCTACAGAGCACCACCCGCAGAAAGAAAAATGTCTGTAAAACAAAAAAACACAATACTGTATTCCTGCGTAGACAAACATGTTTCCTTGCCCCGTACGTATACAACAAATTGAACTCTACACTAGATATTTACCCAAAAACACTATATCAATGCAAGCGAACCGTTACTGACTACATAATGAACTTGAATTATTTAGAGACAGAATCACTTTTTACTATTTTATGTTGACACACTTCGATCGCTTAAACATACACACAGATACCCACACACCCACACAATCGCACACATACACACACACACTCATAGACACACACACACACACACACGCACACACACACACATACACACACACATACAAAACATACTCGAATTCTTTATTATTATTATTATATATTTTTTATCTTTCTCCAAATTCAGACACTTCCACAGCATACATATCCTCACTCAGGGCTTCAAATACCGTTAAAAATTAGTAACGTTAAAAAAATAACGTTAAAAATGGAAATTAATAACGGTAAAATTAATAACGGTAAAACAGAATTTAACGTTATTTTTTCGTTCCTTGATAACGTTATTATGTTAATGTATAATAGTAGATTGTTATACAAGACGCTAAAATGACCCATTCCATATGAGGTAGTTTTATTCCCGAGCTTTAGCGAGGGAATAAATAGAAACCGAGTTACAATGGGTTTTAGCGTCGTGTGTTACACTCTACTTTTCACTACGATTACGAGAAAATAAAATACAATATTGAATACCTAGTTTATACTTCCGTAAACGAATCCACTCGTTTTTCTACCTCCATTTCATAAACTTTTCATACAGTATTTAAATAAATGATTTGTGCTTGACGACAAAAGATTACAATTATTTCTTTCCTATTACTTACAGTCACACAATTCAATCAGTTTGGTATCAGAGAAAAATTCTAAAGATTTCGCGCCTTTTTTTAATTTCTACTGTAGCAGCTAAGAAACACAATGCACGCATTCTACGATCAAGCTTAAAGTCACAGAGTATAAATAAATCTATGATTTCACCGAAGAGATCGCTGCTTTTAGTTCCATTTTCAAAAATAAAAATTAGAAACAGTATTAAGTCGAGCGAGTCTTTATTCGTGATTATGAATAAAGACTTTTTCGTTTTAGTAGGCTCATTGGTAATAGACAAACATTAAAAAAGAAAAAACTTTATCCCCTAGGGGTAATTTTGCTATTTTATCCTGGCTCTTGTACCTTACAATGACGTACTTTTAGAGCAAGAGGAGTGAAATAGTAGATTGTTATACAAGACGCTAAAATGACCCATTGCATACGAGGTAGTTTTATTCCCGAGCTTTAGCGAGGGAATAAATAGAAACCGAGTTACAATGGGTTTTAGCGTCGTGTGTTACACTCTACTTTTCACTACGAAGGCGAGAAAATAAAATACAATATTAAATACCTAGTTTATACTTACGTAAACGAATCCACTCATTTTTCTATCCTCCACTTCATAAACTTTTCATACAGTATTTAAATAAATGATTTGTGCTTGACGGCAAAATATTAAAATTATTTCTTTCCTATTACTTACTTACAGTCACAGAATTCAATCAGTTTGGTATTAGATAAAAATTCTAAAGATTTCGCGCCGTTTTTAATTTCTACTGTAGCAGCTAAGAAACACAATGCAAGCATTCTACGATCAAACTTAAAGTCACAGAGTATAAATAAGTCTAAGATTTCACCGAAGAGATCGCTGCTTTTAGTTCCATTTTCAAAAATAAAAATGAGAAACAGTATTAAGTCGAGCGAGTCTTTATTCGTGATTATGAATAAAGACTTTTTCGTTTTAGTAGGCTCATTGGTAATAGACAAGCATTAAAAAAGAAAAAACTTTATCCCCTAGGGGTAATTTTGCTATTTTATCCTGGCTCTTGTACCTTACAATGACGGACTTTTAGAGCAAGAGGAGTGAAAAAATATTTAAAAGCAATGTGTAATTGACGTTGACGCCGCCGTGACGTGATCAGTCTCTGCGGTAGATACTAGGTAGTAGAGGTACCTACCTACAATACGCAATATTTTTAAAATTACCGTTATAAATAACGTTATTTTTAACGTTATAGACATTAATTTAACGTTATATTAAGGTTATGTTATGTTATGAGAGGCCGAGTCCCGAAATACAGGATTGTCCTAGTTTAGGCTCCAGTCCATCAATTGTTGTACTGTTACGCAGAATTTTTGATTTATATACCTAATAAATTGTATGTAACTTTTGGTGAAAATAAATATTTTTTTCATTTCATTTTTTCATTTCATTTCAATGTGTATAGATTCTGTAGGTATCAATAGTATTGCTTTTTGTGTTTTAGTAACAAGAACTTTGTCACAGAATATACAGTGTGTAGCATAATTAATAGCTAAACGAGGTGGTGGATAAGGCGCATCAAACTGAACAACTTTTACTATGAGACCAACTTTGAAATCACTTAAAAATCTATGGTTTCATAGAAAATTGAAATTGAAAATATGAAAAAGGTTAAACAGCTTTTTTTTGCGATTTCAGAGTTGGTACTGTGATGTAGCGACATCATATTCGGCTTTTTCGGTAGCTCTATGGTCAAACGTGAAGGAAATTTATGATAAATAATGATTTAAAATATTTTGTTTCGAATGCAAAACAGTTTCCAGCCGTGTTTCTTTTGTCGGGGCATTCTTGCTTCGGCGCTGGACCCTTCTGGTCGTGTGCCATGTAATTCATAAGTTTCAGAAAATACAAAGAATTTAAAGAGATATCATAGTTTTATTGAAGCAAATAGGCCGTCGGCCGTACAGTGGAGGCGCCGCCGTGTTCGTTCAGTGTCGCGCGTTTTTTTAATTTCAGATGATGAAGAAAATTTCATAATGATGATGAGGAGATTGAAGGAATTCGAAAAGTTCAGAGGAAATACGAACCCCACAGAATGGTTTCAAAGCTTTAATGAGTTCATGGCTGAAAACGGCTATGGAGAAGAGGCGAAGAAAATAATTTTGTGCGCTTTCTTAGATGGCGCACCGTTTTATTTTTACAAGAAAATTTGCGCAGCATGCAAATCATTTAAAGAGTTGCAGGAGCAAATCACAGAAGAGAGAGCGCCACCCGCAGATACTGTTGGACGCTGCCAATTTTCTTTTCAGTTGCCCAGGGAAGGCCACGTAGAAGCAGAGAACGTGATGAATGTAGTCAGCGCATGCAACGAGGCGGCAAGATCCAAACCCTCTCGCATCGCCCAAGAACCCCCATGTCAAATAGACAGTGTCTCACAGTCTTTAGTTTTCAGATTGGATGAAGATCCACAACCCAACGACAAGGAAGTGTCATGTGAAATAATCACGGCAAGGAAAGAAGAGGAAAATGGTGGAAATGTCAGTGAGACGTCAATTAAGGACAACGAAAAGTACGTGAAGGACGTTGACACCGATATGACAGCGAAGGGAAAGGCTGAAGAATGTCCAATCGCGATGTCCAATTGTGGTTTCCAATCGGAGGAAGAGTTGGAAGAACCGATAGAAAGTAAGTCGACTCCATGTCAACACAATGATTCTTGCGATCAGTTTAGGGAGGTAGGAAGTGACGGTCAAAGTGTAGAAAACGTGAGGGAAGTGCAATCCGGGTGTGTAGTGTCGTTTGAGCTAGATAGGGAAGGTGATCAGCTTACAATAGAGGAAAGCGAGGTCAGTGCTGCTCAACCCTCGTTGAGGAAAAACGACGAAAAACCGACGTCAATTGTAGAGGAAGTAATAGTATCGGCTAGGAATCAGTGTAATGAGTATGTAGGTGATACTAATACTATTTTATTCCAGTATTGTGATTATCATGTGAATAAATCAGCGAATGGTAATGATAATTTCAATAAATATTCATTAGGAAAATCATTGTGTCAGTCTAGGAAAAAGAAAGTGGTTGATTGGGGAATAGGTTTATCATTTTGTTACCATCACCCTAAAAAGAAAAGATTATCTCTATTTGATGTAATTTAGGTGTTATTTTATCCCTATTTGATGTTATTAATGGGTTAAGTTAGTTTGTGATAGGGTTTGGTTTAGTTTAGGTTTGTTTTAGTTTAAGTTTGAGTTACATATATTTCTGTTTCGATATGAATGATAAATAGGGGCGAATAGGAATGGTAGGTCTAAGGGGAATGTTTAAAATTAGGAATAGATTTAGTGGGAAACATGTATTTCGAATGTGTGGTAGTTAATAAGGTTGGTGAGAAAGGTTAGTTAGGAATTTAACTTAGCGGTAGGTTTAGTGAGAAGTGTGCACTAGGTTAGTGAATAAGTGCGCTAATGCTTGTTTTTTTTCATGTGCTGTGCTATGTGACGTGGCATCAATTTGCATCATCGGTTGGAGACCAGCGTGCCAGGATGATCAGTCGAATCCAGGATAAGAAGTGGTCCGGCATGAAGAAAGAGTTAGGCATAGGCAGAATAAATAAATGTTAGGGTCTACTTATTACCCTGGGGTATAGAATGGGGGGGCGTGACGTACGAAACTGGGACCGTATGGGGAAGCCCTGAAAGTTCCATAGGAACGGGTTCTGTCTTGTTTTGCTGCAAGGCACCTCCAATTCCTTGGTCCCAAATCCGTAAGTCCGGTAGATAATGTATGCCGGACATTACGTTTGTTTTTTCCCTCCTGGTGACTGAACATTCGTGGTTTTCTGACGTGTACATTCGTAGACTGTCAGGACTATACTCTTTTCAAGTGTCAACATGAGTCATAGACCGATTCATTTTGACATTAGGCGAGAGTCACATTGTCATTTTGTGGTTTGGCCGACTCTGTCAAGTCGCAGAGTAGATAATGAGTAGCGTTCTGTTCATGGATTGCTCTATGATCAATTTATGGTCAGCTGTTTATGGTTGTTCTAGTTCTGACACTCTACTTGGCTATGGTCTCTATTTGGCTATGGTCGTATAGGAAGGTAGGTAGGTAGGCGAGTTTTGTTTTTTTTAGTCTGTGTATTAAGGCTAGGGTGGTATGCTGTGTGTTGGCTTTTTTGGTGGGTTTTTGCCAACATAAAACCAACACACGGGTATGATAAAGGCTAGTGCCGACTAAGAGAATAGACAATGACCCGTGTGCAGGTTCGCCTGTAGTGAAGGCCAGCATGACTGTGTATAAACCTCCCACTTTAGGTAGGGTTGTGCTGGTTTAGGGAAATGTTTGTGACGGTAGGGAACTGTTGCGAAAATTTATTTCTTTTCTCACGAAGAAATAAATTTTAACGGTACCGGGGGAATGTGATGTAGCGACATCATATTCGGCTTTTTCGGTAGCTCTATGGTCAAACGTGAAGGAAATTTATGATAAATAATGATTTAAAATATTTTGTTTCGAATGCAAAACAGTTTCCAGCCGTGTTTCTTTTGTCGGGGCATTCTTGCTTCGGCGCTGGACCCTTCTGGTCGTGTGCCATGTAATTCATAAGTTTCAGAAAATACAAAGAATTTAAAGAGATATCATAGTTTTATTGAAGCAAATAGGCCGTCGGCCGTACAGTACCATCGTAAAAGTTGTTTAGTTTGATTGTCCCTTTCTACCATATTCTGGCATATTCTATTAAATTAATTATCTTTCCATATTCTGGCTTAGCCGTTATCTGTTACACGTTGTAGTACACTGTGTCAAAAAGCAATTACCATTAAAACACCATTGAGACAAGATTGTAACGTAAACATCAGCAGAATCGAAACCCTGTTCAAATATCAGTTTCGTTTGTAGTTTACGTAAACACTGTTCTGAAACGGCATAGTTCGGTCGAAACGCAAACTCATCCGCGAAACCTCCCGCTGCTGATTGCACTCGAAATAATCATGATGTATTTGTTTTGTGGCGGCCGGTAGAGGGCGGACGTTAGGTTGTTTTATTCAGTAAATTATTATGATGCTGAAAATCTAACCGCCTCTGTGGTCTAGTGGTTAGCCCACTCGTGTGAGACGCAGGGGTCCTGGGTTCGATTTCAAGGGGGTACAATTTGTACTCGCTTTGGTTGGTGGTAGGGCTTATTTCAAGTCCGTCTGGCTAGCTACCACCAACTTACCTAAGTCTGAAGCCATAACAACAATAGAAAAAAATGTGTTCTAGCAGTTAGAGGTAAGATAGCCAGTTCCTCATCGTCACTCTACATCAAGAGAGGTTTTTGGTAAACCGCCTTGTAATCAAAGCAGCAAAAAAAGTATTCGGTAAACCACCTTGTGATCAAGCAGCGCCAAGTAATAAAAGCAATGTGTACTTATACTATATCTTTAAATTACTCTTAGTCATACATAACATAACTTAAGTAATGGTCTTTTAATGATTTGTGTACTAAAAATCGTCTATCGCCTCAGCCACTGTGACCGTTTCAATTTCAATTTCCTTCATTTCTACCTACAGAGGGATTTAAATAACACTTATAAAGACAAATAACAGGTTTTACCTGCAAAAAACCAATAATTCCTGATCGTGATTGTCACCTCGTGGTTTCAATGCCCCGTAATATATGGAGCGAGCCTGGCGGCCATAAATCCGTTGCGGATAATAGTGTCATGTCGAATATTTATGGGCGAACGCGACGCGGAAAATATAGAGATCTACCGCTTGATGCATGTCCGTTGGAAAACAATACGTCGGATTTTTTGTCAGCTGGACGTAAACGGGGTGTGTAATGAGATATGTGTGAAAAAATCTGAAAATGACATTCTGGGGGCTAATTTATAGGTTCTGGAAGTTTTTCCTTGTCTTGTGGTACTATTTTCTGGTTTATATTAAGTAAAAAACGACTTCCTTATTTTGAATTTAATTAGGAATCAGTACAGTTTCGACCAAGAACCAGAATATGAATATAAGATTCTTGGTTTCGACGTTAGTATTTGACATTTATTGTACCTAACTTAATACTTCCCGTGTTCCTGAGAAAAAGGGGTTTGTCTTGGGTTTTGGTGGAACAGGGAAAACGTTTTTTTCTTTTAAGGTTTAACCCTCAAATCTAAAGAATACCTTATTGAACACTGAAAACTTTTCAACTACGAAATGCAAAGTGAACTAAAATTGTTATTAATCTCGGCTTACACTGAAGTCCACTATTATACTCTGAAACGTATAAGTACTGCACTTACCAAAAGCAACCTGTGTAATTTCATGTAATTTCAGCGCAACGGACAGGAACTTTTCACTTTGTAGGCACTGGCGGTTTGCCAGCAGCCGCCGATTCTGAATGGAGGAATCAAACTCTTTAAATTCTTTACCTGTGTTCTTTTTTTACTGCAGGAATTTTTATTCGGACGTAAGTACTAAGTACTAGAAAATTCGTGTTCGCGCGTATCGCCCCTGCATGAACTAAACGTATGGTTGTGACGGCGTGGCGTACAAGCGACTTTAACCTTTGTAGTGGTTAAGCGATTGGTGCATAAAATAAAATCCACTTCCAGTCTGTGGCACACTTAACGTAGAGTATTATTAGATATTCAACTGTTTTATGTTGACGTTCAGAAATGATAGGTCTCTTTTTTAGGGTTCCGTACCCAAAGGGTAAAAACGGGACCCTATTACTAAGCCTCCGCTGTCCGTCTATCTGTCTGTCTGTCACCAGGCTGTATCTCATGAACCGTGATAGCTAGACAGTTGAAATTTTCACAGATGATGTATTTCTGTTGTCGCTATAACAACAAATACTAAAAACAGAATAAAATAAATATTTAAGGGGGGCTCCCATACAACAAACGTGATTTTTTTGCCGTTTTTTGCTCGATATTGATAACGACTACAGGTAGACAGTTTAAATTTTCACAGATCGTGTATTTCTATTGCTGCTATAACAACATATGCTAAAAACAGAATAAAATAAATATTTAAGGGGGGCTCCCATACACCAAACGTGATTTTTTACTGTTGTTTTGGTACGGAACCCTTCGTGCGCGAGTCCGACTCGCACTTGGCCGGTTTTTTACTATACATAGATTGTATTTTAAGTAAAAGATAATGATGGAGACAATAATCAGAATATAATACTCCCATGGAAGTAAGGCTTGCGGGTGTTTTTTTTTATCCCAGTACATCACATGACGTGTTAATTGAGGAGCGTCTGTTCAAAAGGGGCTATATCCACACTAAACAAACTCATAGTAAATAAAAATAAAACCTCTTGCACAATAAAAATGTATGGGACATTATATTTTTTCCAACAAAGATAACTCGTGAGAAGACAACCTTTTACTATGGCAGTTTTGTCTTTTATTATTATTAATAATATGTTTAATATTAAAGAATATAAAATGGAAATAGCCCCCTTTGACCAAATTTTTAATAAATAGCCCCTTATGATGATCTGGACATTAGATTAGAAAACCGACTAAAACCAAGAATTTGTGAACATAAGCACAAAATACACAATTTGTGGTAAATTATCTTACGAGGCGCACACAGCACGTTTTATTTCGTTCAGAAATCATGTGAAATTAAAAGAAACTCATACTTTTACGGCGGCAAGGAAATAGCTATTTTTGAGCCAAATTTCTCTTCTTAAGCAAATTTTGTATTGAAAATAGCTCTTTTTGCTAAGAATTTTCAAAGTGCTTCAGAACCTGTATCGACCAACAATATTTATAGCACTTTTTGAGCAGAACCTTTGTAAAAGGTGGCAATTTTAAAGTAGAAATAGGCAGTTTTGATCAAAGTTGAGCATAGGGCATGATAGGATCTTAGATTCTGAAACCGATTCGAAAAAAAAACAGAAATCGTCTGAAGTGGATATAGCCCCTTTTGAACAGACGCTCCTCAATTATGATGTAAATAGGAAAAACCTACCACAACGATCCTAAAACTTGTCTCGGTTATGAGGAAGCTATATTGAAAACCTAGTGGAATCAAAAAAGTGTGCTCCATGCGTATCAAAATTACTTACATAGATATAGACTTTAAAGTTAAAGTCTCGCAGATTCGAACTCGGTCTTCTCTGAGTTTGATTGAAAATTTATTTAAATTACAAACTCCGATATGTTGAGACAGGATTTTTATTCGCCTGCTTACATACGATATGTTTGCGTCGCTATACCACAGGCATACTTCATTTACTTGTGCTGTCTCCAACGAATTACTCGTTGGCTGTCTCAGTATATAATTATACTGTAGTGATCACAGAACAAGAATGATAAACAAAACCAACCCGTATCGGGCGGCACACACCAGGGTTGGTAGATCCAGATTTTGAAATTTCCCCATATTCAAGAATTCTTTTCCCCAAAATGATATGTTTGGCAACTTTTTTCCCCATTTCTGTTAAACAGGAAATAAAACGAATTAAAAGATATTAAACTAAGTTTATTAAGAAAAAAATAAAGAAGATATCGGAAGTTCTAATTTGAATCATCTAAAACTTTTAGAACTTCCGAAAATTCATCTTCGCTTAATATGGTCAGATAATCATTATCGGAGTTAAATTTATACTCCAACCAACATTTTTCCTTGTATATTTTTCTCCCCAAACTTTTCACCAAAGATTTCATTTCCCCAAAATTTCGCGAAAACCGTTATTTTTCCCCAAAAATGCGAAAAAAACCCCCAACCTACCAACCCTGGCACACACGATGGCGCGGATCAGACGCGTTCGGATATTAGTCGGAAATTGCGCCTCTGCGGACGTCATCGGCGGATGGCGGCGAAACTGGGGCATTTAATGCTGGTTCAGTGAGGAAAGACCATATAATGCACTATATATATAATTGGACTCCTTTCTAAGTCGGTTAGTGCAGAACGGGCAGTGATTGCACTTACTAAATCACATGATTTGGCGTCTGAATTTGTATTTGTTAATCGTGTTTAAGGCGGTCCTCTTTGTACTTGATTTGGTAGGTGATAGGCCTTATTCCAAGTCCTACTACCATGATATGGTGGCTAGCTACCACCATCTTACCTAAGTCTGATGCTATAACAATAATTTAAAAAAATGTGCTCTGACAGTTAGACGTAAGATTGCCAGTTCCTCAGAGATGCGGCCGCACAGTTCCGGTTAAGAATAGGACTGTCCCATCTCATCCCGTGGGTATCGTAGAAGGCGATAGAGGGAAGTTTTAGGGACCCGGTGCAGACCATCGCACAAAGGGTCACTCGAATAGCAGCGAGGAAACTGTCAACAACAGCATTCCCAAGGAGGGTTGGTGTCAGGCAGGCGGCCGATCGTAAAACTTTGCCAAAACCTAATGCAGTATGTATTACATGCTGCGCCGACCCGAATAGTGGTCGTTCTACGAGCGCAAAATTTTATTTTGTGTAGACATAGCACTACAAATAAATTGGGATAAGGACAGGGAGGATGATGATGAATTACTATGACTAGGGTGTAATGCGCTTCCTTCGGCCTTATCGTCACTTAACATGTGAGATGAAGGCAAGAACTATCCCGTTCCGCTGTGCATAAGGCCGTCCGCTGCCTTAAGCGGGATCCCGCCGCGGGTACACGGCGCGGGAATATAGATTGCTGGTTTTTGACGGACAGATGCTTGCGCAGTGCATGAGTAAGCTCTAATCTATGTCGCCCCGCGCGCGTGTCCCGCTCAAGGCAGCGGAGGGCCTAAAACAATCGTTGACCGTGACTAAAATCATAGCGATATCGTACTACGCGTTCACTTCATCGTTGCCGCTCCCTCCCGGCCCGCTTCATCATTCCGCACCCCCTGTGTCGTCCTCCCGCGCGCCTCCTCAGGCGACGCCGGGGGCGCGGTATGAAGAAGCGGGCCGGGAGGTAGCGGCACGAATGAAGTGAACGCGTAGTACTTAGCGGGTTCAAACCATTTTCATAATCACATTGTGTCAACTGAGTCAACTATAATTTTGAAATCGTTTGATCACAGTTCCCTTATGCACGTAACCTATGTCAATTTTATGGTTCCGCAGGCAAGTCAATACCTAAGGAACCCTATTATTTTAGTTATGTCCGTCTGTCTGCCCACGACTTAGCTCTAAGCCCTTAGTACTAGGGAGCTGTAATTTGGCATGAATATGTACTAAGCTATATTAATAAATTTTGTTTAGAGTTATGTGTCGTCCCCCCCCCTTTGAATTTTAAAGAAAAACTATCAATGCTAGGTAGGCTTGACAAGTTATAATGGATAAATGGAAAAATCGAAGGTACTTTTGTAGGTATTTACTCGTAGTTTGCTTGGTGGTAGTGCTATCCCGTTGTGAATAATTCCCTCCGGACCAGTAGTACCATTATTTTTTGGTAAAACTGGCACTGATTTGTACCGTTTTCTATATCGGTATATTCTACCTAAAAGTCAGACCTCTGCAAAGAATGATGTGTTGCAATCATCCATTCTCTTCTCTTCCCTCCCTCTTTCAAGGCGTGGTAACATTTTTTTAAACGAATTATCTACAAGTTTTTGTATCGTACGTTATACTGATAGATAGTTAACAACCCCATTCTACCCAGATTGAGCGTCGCGTTGATGGCACGCGCGGAAGCGTCGCGGATATTAGTCGGAAATTGCGCGGCCGACGGCGCGGCGCGGCGAGCGGATTGCGACGCGAACGCGCGAGCAAATGAGGACACGCGATCTTGTACCGTGCAGTGGTGTTTTGTATTTGGTGTTCATGTAGTTTGAGATAAATGTAATATTATTTTAATTAAAAAATAACATGGTAACATTTTATTATAGTACTTACCTACCTACCTTTTTCCTGGGACGTAATAAGTAATTATGTAAATATTTACTTCTCAGAATTTACCAAGCCGAAACGTTGTTCTTAAAATTGTTTATGTAATATCAATAGCCCAATATTTCAACGTTAATTTTAATTTTTTTAGCCTAGAAAAATAAAATATAATTAGAGCAAACAAATTAATTTAATTTTTCTTGGAAACAATTTTACTACTTTTTAGTATGCGATAACAAGTTTTTATACAATCGGGTCTGAAAGAACCGTGAAAATACCATTCCTTTAAACCTACAGAGATATACACACTCGGCGTCAGAAAAATCGCACCAGTTCAAAAATGTCTTCATAGATAATTTAATCCTATCTAATTTAATGGTAAGTGTTGTTATATACTTCTTCCCCTCGTACATAGCCAACTTGTCTTAAAAAACTGTTGGAATACTCGTCGAACGGAATCAATTACTGAGATTCAGTTTCCGAGCAAAATTACATTGCCTAATTTTTTTGCAATATTTTGAGCAACTTCATGGGCAATAGGGTAATCTTGGGTACCTATGTTTTTTTAATTGAACTATTGAAGTGTGTTTTCTCAATCATCTCCCCCATCACACCTTTTATTTCCCTTTTATGGCTGCGCAAGCAATAACGCTTAAGTGTTTAATTATGGTAACTGTTATGTTAATTAAATCAAACCATTATTAATTGAAAGCTCATTAAATGTACTTTCAATAGATATCTTTCAACATTTACGCAATAAAACGTTAGCTAGCAATAGCAGGTGGCCAAGTGCCCAAGTCTAAACTTATTTTCGAAGAGGTGCAATTTTTCTGACGTCGAGTGTAGCTACTAAGCAACGACTAAAGCAAAAAGGCTGCTCATAAAAATATGAGCAGCATTTTTGCTTTAGTTGTCCTGAAACCACGGGGCCCCTGGAAATATATCGAAACGTCGGGAAACCCAAAAAATCAGTGTTGAAAGTGTAGGTATCAAAATACAGCAATTACATTAATCTGTGTTTTTTAGTTTATTGTTTGTCTATGAACTTTTTTCTTTATGACAGATGTCAAATAAAGCATTCGTACGTTACCGCTCTTCCCTCGTTTTATTTAAGAGGTTATGGGCTTTTTGCTAGTAAAATCAGTAAAATAATAGTTTATTTTTATAGTGCACAGTAAAGTGGATAATGGCAGGCAATTATAGTATCAACGTGCCCAAGTTGAAGGGCAGGCAAAACTATGATGAGTGGGCGTTTGCCGTGGAAAATTTTCTTATACTGGAAGGCATTGACCTTCAGATTCAGGACAAGAAATTGAGTGAACCGGAAGATAAGAAGGCTAGGGCTAAGATAGTGATGACTATCGATCCTTCTCTCTACGTTCACATTAAAAGCGAAGCCACTTTATCCAGTTTATGGGAGAAGTTAAAATCTCTATTTGATGACTCCGGGTTTACGCGACGCATCAGTTTACTGCGAAGTTTGATATCCATACGTCTTGAAGATTGTGAGTCAATGACTGCATATGTGACTCAGTTAGTGGATACGGCTCAGAAACTTAAGGGCACCGGATTCGCGATAAACGATGAGTGGATCGGCTCGCTTTTGTTAGCCGGATTGCCAGAAAAGTTCGCGCCAATGATTATGGCGATAGAACATTCCGGAATAAATATCAGTGCAGATGCTATAAAAACAAAACTATTAGATATGAGCGCAGATTGCGATCTATCGAAGTCCGACGGAGCTTTTTTTGCGAAAGGAAATTACAGAAATAATTATCGATACTCGCATAAGGAAAAAGCAAATGGCGGCGTTAGCGGGAAACGAACTCAAGCCCCACGTGTCAACAATGAGGACACTGATAATCCGAATAATAAACCAGTGAAGAATATAAAATGTTAGAAATGCAAACGCATTGGACATTATAAAACTCAGTGCCGCTATAACAATAACGCAAATGTACCTAAAGAAAATGTAAATGCATTTAGTGCAATGTTCCTGACAGGTGAATTCAATGACAGAGATTTTTATATTGATTCGGGCGCGAGCACTCACATGGTTGCAGAAAGTAACAAAGATATGTTAAGAAATATTTCTTACGACACAGAAATACGTAACATTGTGGTGGCAAATAAAGAACGCGTGCCAGTGTTATGTTCTGGAGATCTACAGATTACAACTCGTGTTGGATACTCCGAGTTTAATGTAAATGTAAACAATGTTTTGTGCATACCAAACCTTACAACCAACCTGTTATCGGTTAGTAAGATGATAGCAAGTGGCAACAGAGTAATTTTTAATAAAAGTGAGTGTCACATCTACAATCAGCGCAATGAATGCATTGGAAAAGCTCAGTTGACAAATGGTGTTTACAAATTAAACATTGCAAAGTCTGAAGAAGTCCTTGCAGCTATGGCAATGACTTGGCACAGGCGCTTTGGTCATATTAATAGTATTGATCTCAACCACATGAGAAATGGTGCAGTAGAAGGTTTAGTGTTTAAAAACAAAGCTGATATTAGCAAGTTTAACTGCACAGTATGCTGTGAAGGCAAGCAGTCGAGATTGCCTTTTCCACAAAGCAGTCATAGAAGTGTGAGAGTGCTGGAGATTGTGCATGCCGATGTGTGCGGGCCAATGGAAACCCAGTCAATTGGTTCTTCTAGATATTTCTTGCTTTTTGTGGATGATTACAGCAGGATGTCATTCGTTTATTTTTTAAAGCACAAAAGTGAAGTTTTTACATACTTTAAAGAGTTCAAATTAATGGTTGAAAAACAGACTAATTCTAGAATGAAGGTTTTGAGATCAGATAATGGCACAGAATTTTGTTCAAATGAAATGTCAAATTATTTGAAACAATGTGGCATAGTTCATCAAAGAACCAATCCATATAGTCCAGAACAGAATGGGATGTGTGAACGATTTAATCGCACTATCGTGGAAAGAGCCCGATGTTTACTGTATGATGCCAATCTACATAAGAAATTCTGGGCTGAAGCAGTTCATACAGCTGTGTATTTAAAGAACCGATCATTGGCTTCAGGATTAAACCAGAAAACGCCATATGAACTATGGACTGGACAAAAGCCAAATGTCAGTCACATAAGGATATTTGGCAGCAAAGTTATGGCACATATCCCGAAGGAAAAAAGATTGAAGTGGGACAAAAAGGCTAAAATGCATTATTTAGTTGGATATGCAGATAACGTCAAAGGCTATAGACTGTATGACCCTGTGACACGCACCATTAAAATAGCAAGAGATGTCACAATTATGGAAAATGAGACTGACAGTTCGGCAGGAGATGTCATAGTACAGAATGAAGACATGCCAGCTTCAGATTCAGTGGATGTCATAGTACAGAATTTAAGTGAAGTGATGCCAGATTCAGTGGGGGAAGAAGAACAGCCTAGCCAAAGTTTAGATACATTCACTTCCGAAAAAGAAAATGAAGAGCAGAATGATGATGACAACGACAAAACATTTGTGCCAGAAGAGGAGTCCATTGATTCAGAGGATAGTTACCATGAGTCTATATCATTGATGCAGGAAGATGTGCAGAATGTTTCAGATGAACAAAACATAGAGAAGCGCACAAGGAAGAAACCTGAATATTATGGCTATTCAAACTTATCTGTCGGCCATAAGCCAGATCAGTTAAGCGTCTGTAATGTGTGTGTAAAAAGTGATGACAATCCTAATGACAATCAGTGTTATGAAATTAGTGTAACGGAGGCCTTAAATGGACCTGAGAGTTTGCAGTGGAAGCGAGCTATGATAGAAGAACTGAACTCTTTTAAGGACAATGATGCATGGGTACTTGTAGATCCTCCACAACAAGGTACTGTAGTTCAATCTAAATGGGTTTTTAAAAAAAAGTTAAATGTAGACAATAGTGTACGCTTTAGAGCCAGATTAGTAGCTAAAGGTTTTAGCCAAAGACCTGGTGTTGATTTTGATGAGACTTTTTCTCCAGTTTTAAGACACTCTACATTAAGGTTAATGTTTGCCTTAGCAGTAAAATTAAATTTAGATATCAGCCACTTAGATGTCAGTACAGCTTTTTTGAATGGTTTTCTGTCTGAAACCATTTATATGCAGAAACCAATTGGTTTAGATTCTAGTAATGATGGTAAAGTTTTAAAATTAAAACGAGCAATTTATGGCTTAAAACAGTCATCACGGGCCTGGTATCAAAGGGTTGATGATGAACTTCGGAAAATGGGCTACAAAAAATCCCAACTAGAACCTTGTTTATTTACCAAGATAAATGGTAATTCTAAAACTATAATTTTATTGTATGTCGATGATTTTTTCTTATTTTCCAATTGTAAAGATGAAACAGATAAACTTAAACAGGAATTATCTTTAAAATTTAAGATGAAGGATTTAGGATGTATTAAACAATGTTTGGGGATGAATGTTTGTTATGATAAAGAAAAAGGCATAATAAGCATTGATCAAAAAAGTTACATTATTGAGTTGCTTAAGAAATTTAAAGTAATAGAATGTAAACCTGTTCATACACCAATTGAAGCTAAGTTAAATTTAAGTAAATCTAATAATTGTGATAAGAAATTTCCTTATCAACAGCTGATAGGTTCCATAATGTATTTAGCTGTCCTTACCCGACCGGATATTGTGTTTGCAGTTAATTATTTAAGTCAATTCAATAATTCTTATGATGAACAGCATTGGGCTTATGCCAAAAGAGTTCTCAAATATTTAAAGTATACTATTAATTACAGTTTAAAATATTGTAGAGACGGCTCTAATTCAGAATTAAAAGCATATGTTGATGCCGACTGGGCCAGTAATTCTGTTGACCGCAAGTCATATACTGGCTATTTTTTTGAGCAAGTACTGTAGCCCTCTCTAGTACGGAGGCAGAGTATATGGGAATATCAGATTGTTGTAAAGAGGCCATATACCTGCGTAATTTGCAGTATGAAATTACCAACACATTGTATACCATAGTTATATTTAATGATAATCAATCGGCTCAAAAGCTATCGGCTAATCCAGTGTTCCACAAACGTTCTAAACATATAGACGTGCGTTATCATTTTTGTAGAGAAAACATAGCAAAAAAGATTGTTATCATTAAATATCTGCCATCTGCAGAAATGCCTGCAGATCTACTTACTAAGGGTTTGTGTACTTTAAAACATAATGGTTTTTTACATAAGTTTGGACTTGTAAACATGTAACTTTTTTTTGTTTAAGCAATGGGTAATGGCAGATTTTTTTGTTGGGGTATTTTGATAAGTGGGGGTGTTGAAAGTGTAGGTATCAAAATACAGCAATTACATTAATCTGTGTTTTTTAGTTTATTGTTTGTCTATGAACTTTTTTCTTTATGACAGATGTCAAATAAAGCATTCGTACGTTACCGCTCTTCCCTCGTTTTATTTAAGAATCAGCAAATCGAAACTAAATGATTCTAAAATAACATCTGAAATAACCAATATACGCACTGTAATCCGTAAAAAGTGATTTATTTCTAGTGATCTGTACGCGCGGAAGCCTTATTATAAGAGATGAAGTTAGTCGAGCTGAAATACCATGTCAATATACTTGCTTACTGTAGGTCCTAGCAGCACAGTAATAGATACATACTTTATATAAAAAATATAACAGCTGTCATGATAATTTTATAGTCAGAAGATAACAGTTGAGCGATAATACTTACATGAAAATGCCTTTTTGCAATATCACCGTCATCCATTGGGTTTTTCATTCGGCGTGCCTTAACGAACTGGCAGCGCGTTCCTACCTCCAGGCGAGTAAGGATACCTCGCATTTAGTAGTAAAAATATCAGTATAATTAATATACCTAAAATAATACGAAACAAATATTAAAAATAAGATGATTAGTTAATAATACATTATAAGATCTCTCTGCCAATGATCCCAGTTCATTTGGCGTTCGGCACGATAAGTCTTTCTCTTTTATTATTTTCTGCCACTCGTTGCCTCTTCATGCATTACCTTCATATTCATACATTCCACACACAATCCAGCCATCTTTTCTGCAGTCTTTCTCTTCCTATCCATCCATTGAGATTCATGTCTGATCAGTGGATGTATATAGGTCTCTACCTATAATACAGAGCATTCTCTAATAATTAGAGAATGCTCTGTATATATAGGTAGGTAGAGCTCTAGCACAGATGTTTAATTTTAACTTCTTTATCACTGGTGATCTTAAGGGATCATTCACACAGCTCAGTCACGTCTCAGTCACGTCAACAGTCAGTCGAATTTCAATACAAGTTTGACTTATCGGTGACTGACGCGTCACGCGACTGTCAAAACTTGTATTGAAATTTGACTGACCGCTGACGTAACTGAGCTGTGTAAATGATCCTTAAGACTTGTTATGCGATCATTCTCGATTACCAATCCTTTAAGAAATGCTTAAAGTCCACAATTTTAAAACGAGTGAGCTTACTACAAGCTCAATAACCTTATTGAGTTTGTAGTAAGCTCATTCATTTTAAAATTGTGGAAAAAAATTTATCTAAAACTGACTTTTAATTTTACATAGGTATATGTAAAATTGAAAATCATTTTTAGATATATATTTTTTTCCACAAAGTCTGTTAGTCTCTGTCCAGCCGATTAAAAACGTTTGGTCGCCCTAGCAGAATCCCGCTGCGCCAAAAACAGTAACAAAACATAGCCCGTTTCAGGAACTGCATTGCGTTTACTGCAGTTCTGACTGCATATGACAGTCATCAAGTTCGACTTCGAAAATAAAAGCGATTAAAATAAATCATTCGGTAATTCGCAAATTGGACAACGGATTCAGCATGAGATTATGATTGTTGCCGTCCTGTCTATCACCTATTTTCCTCGTAATTTCCTCCTAAGCAATGATATTCCTCGTATGTATCACCATTTCCAGGTCACGAAAGGAGGTCATCAAATACGCTTACAGCCTAGTCCTTCTTAGTATCTTAAGCTCGCCTACCACTGCATATTAAATACCAAATCCCACACTTTCATACCCCAAATATATTCCCATATAAATCTCCATAATCTCCATTTCCTACCTACATTATGTAATTAACATACCTAATTAAACGACGCTGTCTTAGAAACGCTATCTGGGAGGCAATAATTTGTTTTAATCTCCGCGTCTTAAACAACACAGGATTAAATTAAATACAGTGAGGAAAAACAATAAATTAAGCTTGAGTTCCTGCAACTGAAAAGTAACAACGTCGACTAATGGGTTTTGTAAAAACGCTGCAACAATTAAAGAGATTGCTGCAAATAGTACTCGTTTTCCGTTTAATAATTAATTTATCAGGGAGGAGGGCAGCAACTCGGTGAAAGCAAATGAAATGGCAATCGGACCGAGTGCTTTTAAGATCCGGAAGTCATTGATTGTTACTCGTTGTATTAATTTTAGCTTAATTTTCTTTAGCTTTGTGTTTGGACGATTAATAAAACTGAAGTAACACGATCGCTTGGAGTGGTGGTAGCGATCTTGTCTGATGAGCGTTCGGGTTCGAATCCTGGCAGGGGCATATGATTGTGTGATGAGCATAGAAATTTGTTCGTGAGTTATGGTTGTTTATATTCCTATGTATAGAATAGAATAGAATATTATTTATTAGCAACACATAGCACATATACAATAGGCACAGATAATAAACATAAATAATAAAAAAAAACAACAACAAGAAATACCTACAATAAGCTACGTGCTATGTGATGCCAATACTGACCTTAGCTCAGTATAAGCAGCAGACAGTGTCTACTGCACTGGTTTCTGCTAAGACCAGTGACATCACGGAACAGAGACGAAAACAATACAAACATTACAAAATTAACTAAAATATTAAAACAAATAAAAAACCTAGAAAAAAAAGCAAACAAAAAACATAGGTAAAATGCTGATAAAAAACAAAGTGCAACGGAAGTGGCTAACTTATGTATGTAATTCTATACGTTATTATAACTAATACTCGTACATTTTTGAGTCTTGGCCTTGATTTTAAAGTAGGTAAATCATAAACTAGATATGGTGACTGAATGTGAAACTATATAAAATAACTCTTTGTAATATCAATGTCACTATGAAACAAAATCACTGAACTTACCTGATGAAATATGGTGTAAAGATCAAATAATAAATCTTTGGCGACGTTGATTCAAAAGAGAGCAATGAAGCACGGCACAACTACCTATCAGAAGTGACAAGAAAAATGTCCTAAGCTCCGTTTCAGTTTACTAAAAAGTCAATTCAGGTAGAAATTCTGGTATCTTCGGTAGAGCAGTTGCCATAGTGAATACGGTGCAGTATCCGTCTGATATTTTTGAGTTTGAGCATAAGAATGGTTTGAGGTCAATTACATAAACATGAAATGAGGGCTTTTCACAATGACAAAAAACTGTAGGCTCGATAGATGGCGTTGATAAAAATGTGTGTCAATGTGATTTTTTACTAAGCTACGAAGAGTAGGTATCAACCAACACCATCTAGTGATTCAAATAGTTACAATTTTTATTTTAAAATGGCACTTTGAAAAGCCCTCATTGAAAATCTCCTAAAACCACCTCTGTGGTCTAGTGATTCACCCACCCGTGTAAGACCCGGGACGGGTTCGATTCCCAGGAGGGGTACAATTTGTACTCGGTTTGGTTGGTGGTAGGGCTTATTTCAAGTCCGCCTGGCTAGCTACCACCATCTTACCTAAGTCTGACGCCATAACAACAATTTAAAAAAAAAATGTGTTCCGGCAGTTAGAGGTAAGATAGCCAGTCCCTCAGTGATGTGGATTCCGAGAGTAGTGCGCTTCCACCTTCGGCCTTATCGTCACTTAATCATCGTCACTCATCAGGGTAGATGATACTTATCAGGTTCCAACAGCTATCGAAACCATAACATTTAAAAAAAATTGCCCATGCCTTTATCAACACACACTCGTAATAACTGTACCTACTGCATGGATGAATGGAGGGGGGGGGGGGGGTTCGGTAATTCAACACCTCCCCCCATGCGGTAGGTGCGATGTGGGTAGGTAGATAGATCGATTAAATGAACCGAAGCCTGAAAAAACCTGTCCGGCTGTTCACCTCTTCGATGCGGCCGATACGCTGCACTCATGCTGTCTTTCTCAGTCAAGTTAATGACGCTGAGAGATGACGGATTATAAGCATAAAAATGGTGCTAACAGATGTGCCTACTGTTTGCCACCGCTACTATGCTCGGCCCTGAGCAATTTACATTTAAATTACACGGCAGGCCACTCCAGCGCCGGCCGACTTCCCAAACTCTGTTGTGCCACAATTTACGGCGGAGGTCGACGCTCGATACTTTTTTGTGGCTTAGAAACTTTCCGGCCATGCTTTGCACGCTGAGAGAAAAGTTTTCTGCGTTTAATTTGTATAAGTAAGTTTTTATGTCTTGCGAATGTGGTTTGCGCTGTTTGTGACCCTGGGGGCTCGGACAGCTTATTTTAACGTTACAAAAGATTTATTTGAGTTAGTTAGTTGGTTAAATATACAAAGATACCTATTTATTTATGTTAGAAAAAAATATGTTTTTTAATTAAAAGAAGACTAATGCAAAACCCCACAAAAATACTTAACACCAGAGACGGTTTTGCGTAACAAATTCACCATAATTTAGTTTCACCGTTTCGTTTTCATTTGAATAAAAAGAAAGTACACAAAGCAATGAAAAATCTTTAAAATTCTGCTCAAACAACGATATTCGAATAAATCATCTAATCGTAAACAGTTGCAACATATTTCACAAAGATATAAAGCAACACATCCAGCGCAATAAAATCTAAAATTCCAGTCAGTGCTATCTCATGAGCAGATATTGGTACCAGCGAGCAAACTTTGCCAATATTACATCATAAATCGTGCTCTAAAAATGTTGGGCAACTTGCAATGTTTACAAGCGCAAAATACTTTTCACATCCTTTCCAAAGTTACGAAGACGTGAACTCACGAGCTGTTTATGTAAGCTGTACAGTAGGTGTACTACGGGGGTTTTCTTTAAGAGGACTGTAACTACCTACCTTTCAATTGCCTAATATAATGTACCTCTAAAATACTCTAAAATAAAAAATAAAAATCTATGGAGCATTTGATTGAAAAACTTATTTTTTTTTGTGTAGGAGTGTTTGCGTGTATAATATTTTTTTTTTAAATTTAATTTAAAAATATAAGCGAGAATCTTAAGATTCTTTCCCAAAGATAGTGTATTAATTTTAATAAGTACACTATCATTCCTAAATATTTTATCATCAACAATGAAACTAACCTAGTAAAACTTTCTATAATGTAGAATGTAGATTGTAGATACGTTTATTTGGTTCTAGTCTTTAGATTAATTAATCTTGTCTATTTTATTACGTAACTTATGTTAATACTGTTACTTTACTTGAAACACTAACACAATAAGTAATTCAATAATAATTATTCACGATACCAATAACTTGGTTACGGCAAAGAAAATTTATATTAACGCGATTGTGGGTAGTGGGATTCAACTGAAATCCCATTTTCAAAGGATATTAAAACATGGCGTAACACTGAAAACTTAAAAGTTTCAATAAATATTTCATTTAAATTGTAAGAATCACAATTATTTAAAAAAATAATTAGATGATATTAATACTTATTAAAAAAATATACTCGAGTACCATCTTAGTATTTATTTTTATCTTTATACAATTAAAAATAGTAGGTATTTTGTTTAAAGGTATCTATTTACATATACTATTGTTATTTTATATTTTGTTGAAATTATTGGTACGTACCAATCATAAAGTTAATATTACCTAGCGGAATAGAGTAACAAAGGGCTGAGCAAGCGAGATGTCACTAATCAGCAACAATGTGTGATAAAAAGAGATGCGTGATTATGACGTGCAGAACTCTTTTTCGCAACTGATTGACAGTTTGTCAGCACTTATCAGCCCGCTGAGAATTTGAGTTCTGAAAATATTTCCGATTTTTCTTGAAATCGTGGACATTTTTGCGAAATAATGCTTCGGAAACATGGTGCCCTGTTCAGTGATTGATTGTAGTACAACACATCGAAATAACCCAGAAAAATTTTCATTTCACAGGTAAATTATTCCAAATCGACCCCGCCTAACTTTGTGTTTATTTTTGCCAATACGTTTCGAAATTTTTGCACTGAGCGTGATTATTCTCTTCTGTAAACACTCATTTTTGTAAGAAGCAAAGATCGGCTAGACAAAATGCAAAATTAACGAATATTTTGTGTAAAGAAATAATTTTCATTTTACAGTAGGGGTGCATAAAGTTATCGATATTTTTTGTCGATTGTCTATCACGCCGCATCACGCGGTAAACGAATATGTTTCACTGTTGTAAAAGTACTTATATGATGTTTAGTTAATAATCATCTTGGAATGTAATCCCATTTAAGATACTTAAGCCGATCCATAGGTATCAGTTTCTGACTATTAGAATACCATAATAAGTAATTTAACTATATTGTTTTAAATTTCCATGGTTATTGACATTAATAGAATAAACTATGTCGGGATTTACACCATGTACCTGTTTATTGTTGTTACTCCGATATTTCGGCGCAGTTGCATGCGCCATGATCACGGAAGAACTATCGATTGTTGCGTGCGGGTAGATGTTATTGGCAGACGAATCGGTCTACCCTCCGTCTAGTTCTTTTATTACTACGTTCGATACCGGTACCACTGTCTGCAAACTCACTATTCACTCGAATTTGTTCTCGACACACGACACTCACTGTATCTGTACGCGAAACGGCACTTTTTTATTTTTGTTGTTTTTACACAACCGGACTACTGGATTCCAGACACTCGACAATTTAAACCCATCCTCACGATTGAAATTTTTGTATTTGGTAATTTCAATCGCTTCCCTGACCATTCTTGGTATATAGTGGCGTTCTGTTGAAATAATCTGGGGGTTATGTAACTCGATCCAGTGATTTGTGTCCGAATGAATTAAATGTTCAGCAATGGCCGATTTTTGCGTATCGTTGTTTTGGACAGCTTTTATGTGCTCCTTTATACGGCATGCTATTGTGCGTTTAGTTTGGCCGATATATGAGCTACCACAACTGCAGTCGATCTTATAAACGCCAGGTTTCTCCAAAGGAAAACTATCTTTCGGGGACCGTAGACATTGCGATACCTTTTTCAAAGGAGTGAAGATAGTTTTCATTGCGTACTTTTTCAAAATATTTGAGACCTTATCTGTAAATATTTTGAAAAAGTCCGGTTGTGTAAAAACAACAAAAATAAAAAAGTGCCGTTTCGCGTACAGATACAGTGAGTGTCGTGTGTCGAGAATAAAATTCGAGTGAATAGTGAGTTTGCAGACAGTGGTACCGGTATCGAACGTAGTAATAAAAGAACTAGACGGAGGGTAGACCGATTCGTCTGCCAATAACATCTACCCGCACGCAACAATCGACAGTTCTTCCGTGATCATGGCGCATGCAACTGCGCCGAAATATCGGAGTCTCAAAAATAAACAGGTACATAGTGTAAACCCCGATATAGTTTATTCTATTAATTTAACTATATTTCAGATTTCCTACCAACTTAGATACAAAAAATGCATGGCTTACATTAATTGGCCGTCCAAACTGGACTCCAAAGAAAACTTCATATCTATGCAGTAAGCATTTTGAGGAAAAATATTTCCAGATGCGACGCCATTTTCTCCCTGCAGAGCAAAAGCTGAAAGCAACAAGCTAACGACACATAAAGCTTACTACGTATTTTACTTTCGTAGTTGGTGTTATATACCTACCATAAAGTTAATATACCTGTCGGATTTTGAAAAAATCTGCAGTTCCATCTAAGTTTGTTCCGGTAAGCATTAATAAAATGATACTATAAAATAATAATACTATTTTATTTCTAAGTAAGTATTACAACTGCAATTTCAGCTTCAATTTTAATAGCAGCATATTCACTAACTCACTCAATAGACACTCATTTCTGTCTTTGTTACAGGTCAATATAAAGCCTAGACGCACAGTGTCATCCTACGTTTATAGAGTCATAATGTTTAGAAATCAGCCTTTATTTAGGAAATAGGCGTTTAAAAGAACCATTCATATATATACATATATAACATAGTGTGTTTGGGAATATATTCAACTAAAATATGAAAATGGTACTTGTACAATCATATTTACCTGTGAAATAAGTATTTCTTTGGGTTATTGTCGTAAGTAAAATAACAATTCAACACAGAACACGACACCATTATTAATTTATGTAGTTATAAGAGCCAAATCAACCCGATCGCAATCAAAATAACAAAATAATCGTGTGGACGCTTTTCACCAAGATGATAAAAGATGATAAATGAAGTCAAACTAGGTTCTGCTGTCTTTTTTTTCAACTCTTTCTCGCACATCGCATAAGCCGTAAGAAACGGTTTCTCACTCGCACCATTGTCCGTCTACTTGAGCGTTCTAAATCTTTGGATATTATCTCAATCAACTTCTAACTGTAACGAACTGAAAACATTCTTCTTATCTTTTTTATGTTAAATAAATGATTTTAAATATCTCCTGAACTTTTTCTAATAGTCATAATTCATATCAGAATCGTAATTTTAGGACAACCGTGCAAAATTCTATCCCATTTATTTTGAATCTATGGCTGTTAATTAATACTATCGATATCGATATTTATATCAATAGTGACAAGATTACATCACTGAGACTAATACATAAAAAAAATACACACACAAATGTAAATCAATTTCGGTTTCGATTGACAGCTCATGTTTGTTCCTCTATTCCGTAGGTATATTAACTTTATGGTACCAATACGCTTATAATTGAATTGACACTGAAATGCAATCCTAACCTGTTGTGATTATCACAAATGACAACAGGCTCGGATTGCATTTCAGTGTCAGTGTCACGTTTCATTCTATTTCCGTAACCACAAAGGCCGCGTTCCGAATCACGCTCACAGCGCTGTGAGCGCGAATCCGACCAAATTAAAAAGTCACAAAATATTACACAAATAGGGTATTTGTGTACCTACCTAATTTAATGGATTATACGCTAACAGCGCTGTTGGCGTGATTTGGAACGCGGGGAAAATTAGATGCAGATGAAGCTGGTAATGTAAAACGTGCCCGCGGCAGTAGGTGATGACCACCGTCACCGAGACCGCGGACAAATCGAGGATGCGCAATCACCCCGATTGTTCGTTGTCGATACTACCACGGCGATGTTTTGCTAGGGTGAGTTTCAAGTGAGTTTTGGGATCTCAGCCGCCGTCAGACGGTGGTCATGCTTATAGCAAGCATGACCACCGAAACGAAATATGATATTATAGGTAGCGATTTATCACTTTAAACTGTCAAAAGAATGGATTTAGTAAAAACACGGCTGCCCTGCCAAAAACGAACTAAAACGATATATAACAAGGTCATTGCAGTCGGGGGACCGTTTTGTGGAACAATTTTCAATCAAAGAGGTCCCCCGACTGCAATGACACCTTGTTATTTATCTTTTTAGTTCGTTTTTGGCAAGGCAGTCGTGTTTTTAATATATTTTTTTAATTTATTTATTTTTATTTCACACATTTAAGTGACAAATTAAATAGTTTTGAAATGTGCTCATTGTGGCCTTTCATTTGATGCCCAAATTGTAATAATTAAAGAAAAAAATATTTTTTTCACATTTCAAATGGCATACTACAGTCGCCATATTGACTTTAAAAAAAAATAGCTAGTGTCACTCGGAATGCTGTAAGGATTCTAACGATACCCTATTAATCCAAATCAGTTCAGGCATTTAGAAGTTACTAGCTTCCACCCGCGACTTCGACTGGGTGGAAAGGTTTTTTTGCTATCCCTCGGGAACTATACTTTTTTTCGGGATAAAAGATACCCTATGTCCTTCTCGGTAGCCCTGACAACGTGTATGCAAAATTTTATGATGATCGGTTCAGTAGTTAGGACGTGAAGGCGTAACAAACAAACAAACAAACAAACGGACTTTCGCATTTATAATATTAGTAAGGAGTAAAAATGGTGGAATAAAGAAACTCACATACCCACAAACATACATGAACCCTGAACACATATACACTCTTTTTGCTTTGGGCAGTCGTGTAAAGACTAAATTGTGAATTGTGTTCTTAGTGCACTCCGAAAAAACTTTGTGGTACTTTTTATAGCTTACTAGCGGCCGCCCGCGACTTCGTATGCGTGAAAAGTTTTTTGCTATCCCTCGGGAACGAAACATTTTTTTCGGGATCAAAGGTACTCTATGTCCTTCTCTGTACCCCTGGCAACGTATATGCAAAATTTCATGATGATCGGTAGTGTGGTTAAGGCGTGAAGGCGTAACAAACAAACAAACAAACAAACGGACTTTAGCATTTATAATATTAGTAAGGATACAATATTTTCTAGCCTCATCTCATCATAAAACATCGTCGGAGTACACAAGAACATAGTTCACAATTTCGTCTTTATTTAAAGACTATGATTATTTTTAACACGTTTTTATTAGGTTGCTTTCTCGTTTGTGTGTTTGTTTGTGGGTTTGTTTGTTTCTCCACAAAGTTTGCGAACGATTTTATACTAGCTTCCCGATGAGCTAGAGACTTGAAACTTTGAACATAGGTCAGAACTAGTAAGCAATGCAATATTATGGTGTCAATGAGCTGATCTGATGACGGAGTCGGAAGCAGGCCACAGGAACTCTATGATGAAACCATACAACCCAACCGTATTTGGACTCGTTAGAATCGTCTTGACGGGTACTCTAATGGGAGACGAGGTCCAGGGTCTGATGATGAAGCTGAAAGGCCATGCCATAGGAACTCAATAATGAAACCGTGCTACCCCATCGAGATTAGGCTCGCTTGAATCGTCCTGACGAGTTCTTTGTTGAGAAATAGTGTCTGAGGATCTGATGATGGAGCCCGAGGAAGGCCATAGGAACTCTATAATAAAACCATGCAACCCCATCGAGTTTGGGCTCGTTTGAATCGTCTTGGCGAGTGCTCCTATAGGAGATGGTATATTTTAGATCTAGCTAGTTAACTAAAAAGTAGAAAATAATAATTTACTGAAAAAAACCTTTTTTTAAAACACGTTTTTAAAACGGACTAAATTATTGCAAAAAAAAAATCTGACTAAAAACATTAAAACGGACTAAAAAGAAAAAAATAAATTCTTCTGTAAATATTTAAGCCTACCTACAGAAATTTTAAACCTAAAAACGTGGGACGCATGCTAAAGATGATAAATTTTACAAAAAAAAAATTTTCAATTTTTCCATTGGCGGCGCTAATGTAGCGCATGGAAATAGGTAATTAGCAATTTACTAATTATTTGTCCAGTATTAGACATGACACTTTTATTTGAAAAAAATAATAAGCAAACAATAAACATAATTTTTTAAATTACAGGTTTTACAGGTGACCATGGTAGCGGTTCCTATATGCACCGAATTTCAGGTTAACACGGCTATGCATGTCCGAGCGGTGATTAGCGTGGCAGCGCGGCGGCCATTTGCAATTCTATCGTAATGGCACGCCCTCTCATCTGCCCGTACGCCGGATGGGCCGCCATTTCGTGATTATACCCCGTCTGTCATCGGGAATCACGTAGCACAGTTACGTTAAATCAATTGATGGATTGATGATACATAACATAACATTTATTTAATTTAGGTACTTCGTTTGTAAAACGATAGACAGGTTTATTTGAATTATTACAAATAATATTTAAAGGTCCCGTAAACTAGTAGGTACTCAGATTAAAATTGAGTTACTGAAAAATAAATATTTTACGCATACTAACTAAAATAATAGTAGTTTATGATACTGGCGCATAATGAGGGGTATTAAAACATGAGTGTGTTTTTAATAGTATCCCACGAGTGTTTTAATACCTAGTTATGTGCAGTTTCATACACTACTTTATCTACTCTCATACAATTTAGGATTGAAACTAATAAATAAAATACCAAGGTTAAACATTATACCTACCGCATTACCTTCCTCAATTTCCTTTCCGTCGTTGCATCTAAAATATCGGGCAGAGTCCTGCTATCAGACATTTTTAAGCCAGATTTGAAAAAATCCTACACATACTCGTAATTCGTACATTACAACAAAAAGTTAAAATTGAAATCAAAACTTGTTTTGTAATGTTGAAAAAATGGCTCACATTTCATTAGAAAAAAAGTATGAGTTCATTCCAGCAGACTAATCGTTACGCTAAGTCACTGATCACCATAGAGTACATTTTAATCATGGAAATTTTATTGTATGTGGGAATATCGTCGTTTTTTTTAATATCACGTCATTGCCTTCTTCTTGGATTTGCCCTGTATCGTAATGAGAAAAAAGTTATTTTATAACATCGCTTAGTATAGTGAAGGTATGTTATAATAGTAGATTATACCACAAGTGAAAAAAGAAGGAATTTAGTTCGAGGTACTATGTTGGATCCCGAGAGCAGCGAAGGATTCTAGAGTAGAATCCCGAGCGTAGCGAGGGATTCAAAAGCAGAATCCTGAGCGAAGCTATACGAGCTAAAACCACAGAATATATAACCTAAAACACTGTTATTTTGGGGGGTCCTTAAAACATCATCGCGACGTTGACCTGAGTGGCGCAGTGGTCAACATACCGCCTACCACGCAGAGGTCCCGGGTTCGATTCCCGGCCGGGCAGAAATTGAAATGATGAATTTTAATTTCTGTGACGGGTCTGGGTGTTACTATGTATAATAAGTATATATTTAAGAAGTATTTACGTAGTATATCAGTTGTCTAGCACCCATATTACAAGCTTTGCTTAGTTTGGGGCTAGATGGCACTGTGTGTAATTGTCCAAGCATTTATTATTATTATTATTATTATTATTACGTACACGAACCTTATGCCGTACGTGATAAAGAACATATTGCATTGAGTTTGGCATACTCAACCATTCTAAACGGATTTCAAAAAATCTATCACTAAGTTTCATATCTATTAATATATGATTTAGTCTACGGTTGCCACTATGCAGTTTATTATGAAAAGAAAAAAAATTAAAGACACGAATACGTGGCAAAATCGCAAATGACAATAAAAGGATCCAACTTGCGTAGACGTACAAAAGTGGAAAAAGTTTTAGAATTTGTGAGCTTTGCCAGTCATCTTCGAATGTATTTTCAAAAGGATTCTCCTCTCATCAAGGATAAAAGATTTTTTACCCTTAATTCACTAAGCGCTCCACTCAAGGTTTGGAGGACTCTTGATGTGTCATCGGAAGGCAAGAATAACGAGTAATTGAGTGAGAGGGTCTTGCCAGTTTAGAAGATTATCCTAATTAAATATATATATATATATAAATTAAGGGACACTTTATTAAATTAAATAAGATAAATTACGTAAATAGATACCAAGATTTTGCCTAGATTTTGTTTGTTTTTATGATAAAATTGTCCAGGAACTTAGAAAAAAACCAAGACAAAATCAGTGAAACTGTATTAAAATAAAAAATAGTAGGTACTTACCTATTTTTTAACAAAAATATAACATGAAAATAATTTAGTGTTTGTATTTTTCTTAGACTTCAATAAAATCTTATTAAAATGCGGTGTTTGTCAATTGATCAAAGCACTGTAATCATAGAATGAAATTGATTTTCTATTGACTTACTCCTCTGAAAATAGTTAGGTAATAAATTGAGTCTCAGTCTCGGCGCAATTAAATTATTCTTCTCTTTATAATAATAATAATAATAATATTTGACAACATCACATACATTGCTCCAATCCCAAAGTAAGTAGCTACAGCACTTGTGTTATGTAAATCAGAAACAACGGTGGTATGACACACACCCAGACCTGAGACAATATTGAAAAGTTCATTTTCTACATTGACCCAGCCGGGGATCGAACCCGGGACCTCAAGAGATGGTGACGCCTTGAAAACCGGCGTGCGAACCACTCGACCACGGAGGTCGTCGAGGATGACTTTGTCATGGATGTCTTTATCATGGACTTATGATATTATTGTTCTTTATTAATGTTTTGAAATTTATAAATAAGTCATTAACAATGTGAAAAAACAAAGTATGTGTCCTGTTATGATCAGAATAATCTAAGCTGGGCTACCCTATACCCTATCACGGAATAGGTTTAGTTTTTCATCTAGTTTGATGAAAAACGAAACCTCAAACACTCGCATTTGCAAACTAAAAATTCATAGATAGCCAAACAGCCTGGCCACCGCCCAAGCTGCAAGCAATAAAATCGTATTAAGCCTACCAATGAATACGACTCGTACGAAAGGCGAACGACTGTTCCCAAAATCTCATATTCATACAGCAGTAAAGCGAGGCAATACCATCTGGAGAACACGGCCGTTACATCTTTACAGGCGCGTAAAACTAGCATTGCTCATACCGTGCTCGAAGCCTTATAGCGATTTCCATCGACCTTTTTGGCCCGTTGGAACAAAATGACTTTGGTCGATGAAGACGTAAAATAATAAGTGAATTATGGTTTTGGGTTGTGATCGATTTTCTCAGCAGAATAAAATAAAACACCATAAACCTTTAATGCCTAAGTGGAATTAGGACAAAGTATTTTATCCAACCAAAATCACTAATACAAGTGTGAAAAGTGAAAACATACCCACTACCCACTTGTGTAGTTTTAAGGGTGCTCCCACACAGGCGTTTATATAACGTTGTATGTTATATAATATTGTGTCATACGCTAACATTCTATAATAGTGACTAACATTTTGCTACAAAACGTAAGAAAAAAAATTTAGGCAATGTTGTATAACATTTGTTATATAACTGCTGTGTGGGAGCACCCTAAAATGAAAAAAAAAACACCAAGAATGAGTGCATTCGTTGCAATCATTCTTACACAAACATTAATGTGTTTCTATTGGGCGCAGTGCCTATCAAAAAAAAATTAAAAAAAATATTAAAAACACGACTGCCCTGCCAAAAACGAACTAAAAATTTAACAACAAGTGTCATTGCAGTCGGGGGACCTTATAATGGAACAATTTTTGATCAAAGAGGTCCCCCGACTGCAATGATAATAATAGAAGTATAATAATATTAGAAGAATAGAAGAAAAAAAATTTTTTTTTCACATTTGAAAATGGCGTCGTATAGTCGCCATATTGATTTTTTCTAAAAAAAATATAGCCAGTGTCACTCGGGATGCTGTAGGGGTTCTAAGGATACCCTATTTATCGAAATCAGTTCAGGCATTTAGAAGTTATGGTGGAATAAAGAAACTCACATTACCCACAAACATACATGAACTCTGAACACATATACACTCTTTTTGCTTTGGGCAGTCGTGTAAAAAAGCGAAGAGTTCAAGAAACAATGAGTAGTTCCACAGTCCGTAAGAAAATGAACCAAGTGAAAAAATGTAGACCATTTACTCAAATTGACCTTATTCAGTATAACGAAACGCGAAACAAGTAAGTCTCACAGAATTTATATCCATAATTTGGCGCACTTCACAACAATACCCGTGGTTGTTGTTTTTCGCCCTCAACCGAGCAATCTACATAAATTACCACTCTAGAGCTCGAATAAAAACACAAACCGCCTACCACTAGCCCGACAATCCCGACATTCATCATCAAAGGGGTCTTATCCCGGAATTCCACTTTGAATTCAATCCGTCTCCCTCAGACCCTTTACTAAAATCGTCATAAGAAAAGGACAGACTACGTTAAAACTGACGAAAATAAGTTATGTCATTGTAGCTAATAAACCCCGTGAGCTATGACCCTTATTAATAATACGGGCTCTGGCTTAGAGTATGCAATTTAGTCAATTTAACAAGAGTGCACTAATTCCTAATTTAGTTAATTGTTGGCTGTTAACAAGCCAGGAGCACGAAATAAGTAGTAGGTAAATACTTTCGTGAACCCATTAAATTAATTATTGTTGCAACTTGATTGCAATTTGAACGAGTCTGTCTTAAGTTCATATTATATCAAATTGTAAATTACTTTCCATTAGAAATCCCATGGAGGAGCTCGGTGGCGCAGTGGTATAGCGCCCTGCCCAGTGATTGTGGAGGTTAAGCAACTTTCGCAAGGGTCGGTCATGGGATGGGTGACCAAAAATTTATTATCTCGAACTCCTCCGTGCTTCGGAAGGCACGTTAAGCCGTTGGTCCCGGCTGCATTTGCAGTTAGCAACACCCACCCATCCGCATTGGGCCCGAGTGGTGGGTTATGACCCATCCTCCTTATCCAACCCATTAGGACGCCAGCCCAGCCCCACCAGTGGGGACTTAAAAATGACTGAATGATGGTCAGAAATCCCAGTGTCAGATCAGAATCTATTATTACAATTTTATTTACCTACCTACTTATCTAGTTATTTCTGCAGTGCATTTCATATTATTAAAGTAAGTAAGTATAACAGTTTTTAAGCTCAAGAATACACAACTTTATTGAAAATTTCAAGTACACTTCAGTCCCAACAGTTGCGGTCACAGTGCATAATATTAGCCGCGGAACTTTCCTTGAGCTTCGGTTTTGCCAGTCGGAAGTATAAAGGAGAAATTCTTGCCGTATTCGGGCATTCGGCGATACCTTTTACAAAGGAATGTCTTTTACAAAGGAAAGCTTTTGCGAAGAAAACTTCATTTAGTTAGATATGCTGTATCTAACTGAACTAACTCTTTAAACACCAACCAATTATTCACGTTTAAATTCAACACTTAATGATAAACTACAAACAGCTAACTAAAACTACAAGCGACTTATCATAGTTTCCTACTAATTCCCAATGTAAGGGTTTCAACACATCCTGTAATAAAAAGCCGCATTACAGACCGTAAATTCCGGATGCAGAGCAAGTATAAATAAAAACATAGACGCATAAAGCAGCACAAAGTGCCCGGCACATCGGCACGAAACCGGAAACCATTCTGGGGCCTATTATTTCTGCTATACTTGCTGTAAAGCGTGGTATAGCAGAAATAGGTGCATGTTTTACTTACGTAATGGCTCCAATAGTTGGCCGTGACGATACTAGTAATTTGGTGCATTTAAGTTGCCGATATTCATATTATAGATCTTATACTTTATCAACTCCAAAATTTAAGATAGATTATTCTGTGGTAAGTTGTATATATTCTAGAAGTTTTGTAATCAATATTCTTATCGAAAAACTTACACAGGAATTCGTGTGCGCAGGAGTGAGTATATTGTAAATAGGTTCAATCAAGACAAGAGATATTCTGACTAAACAACTTTACTGATGTAGCAGGTGTTTTGCTTACAATTCCAGCAATTATTTTTATAATACCTCTATTAAAGTAAATTAAAGTATCCTCTTTTCCTTTTTTAGTCTAGGACACATGCTAGTTTAGTCATATTTTTCATTTTCTAAATCTCAAGAACCTGTACCACTACAAAAGTACAAAACTAGAGCGTTGTAGGTATAAATATCGACGTTTTATCGAATATCGCCATCTAATATCGGGAGTATGTATCGCGTGCCCGTATGCATTCGTATAACAACCGGAATTATTTTTCGGAGATCTCGTTTAACTCTATAAGGTTCGTGCCGGTATTATGTTAGAATGCGCCTAAAGGAAAATGTTTACTTAAAAGAATGTAGGTAGGTATGCGATTATTAATAATATTATTTATAAATCACGGCTTTTATTGGCGACTATTTTGCTGATGATAATAAGGTAGGTATTGTTTGTTATTTTAAAAGCTCTCTACAAAAAATAATAAATAAAAGTTAATTATTTTTCCAGACTTGTTAAATCACAAATAACTGAGAGGTTTCTTAGAAGTCTAGAGGTCAAGTTATGAGTTTGTAGTTGTTGTGAAATTGAATAAACATAGTTTTTAATCAACATTAAACAACTAAAAATCTACGCCAAGGCTACGAAAACCCTTTGTTGTCTAAAACATTGTAGGTAGAGAAAGAATTATGAAATTACTTTGAAGTAGGTTTATTCATAGAAACGCAATAAAATAGTATTTAATTGCACGTTACCAATTCTCGTTCTGTTACTATTATATATTCTGTGGTTCTGTATAACATACTAGTACCACAGAATATATAATCTAGTACCATATTATTCTTATGCTAGTACATCTCATTGTTATCACGCTGTTGCTGATAAAACTCGATTTGAGTAAGTTAAATATGTGAAATGTTTCATTCCGAACTGAAAATTTATCTATGCTGAGATTTCAAAATTTCCCAAGTCGTAATCAATTCATTTCTCTTAACTTACTGCACCAATAAAGAATAAAAAAGAAATGAGCAATCTTCCCAGCCATCCATTTTTGTCACGTACGTTACTTAAGGCTTTAACATGCCTCAATCCGAGCGGGTCGATCCGTGATGGTGTGAAATCGAACGTAACTCTACTCACTTTGGGTTCAAATCAGTGCGCGTTCCAACGCGGCGGTTACGTTGAGAACTAGCGCCGAATTCTCAATTTTTACAGGTTTTTATTAAATTTCTTCGCTTTCAAGTAGGTTAAAAAAAATCTGTCCAATTAAGATTGAAGGTATTAACATCGTCGATTTTTATGTGTTAGTTTTAACATTAACGAATGTTCTGTTTCCGAGAAATTTTGCAAATAGGACCAGAAACAGGGTCCACGGAATATTTTTTTACAACAAAGGTGGTAACATTTTTACAAATGCTTTCAATTAAATCTATTGTGTATTATTCCAAGTACATTATATATTTTTTCCATGATAGCTTCACGCGCGTAATCTTTCAATAATTTGAATTGAATATTGGGATTTGACCCTTCTTAGCGCCTTAATTATAAACAAAAGATAGCTTTGTATGAAGCGCCATTGTACGAACGGACAATAGATTTCTTATATGAGACAAGATAGCCGACTCAATAGGCATTGTGGCTCCACAATAACTCTACAAGAAGCTCCCTGGGACAAGTTAATGAAATAAAGTTTCAACAGAACGCGCCTTTTGTTTGCTGCTGGAAAATAGGAAGCAGAGCTGATAGTTTTGAGAGACTCGGTGTGTGTTTTATTCTATTTTATTTTGTTAAGTACTAAGTGTGCACGAACGAGGTGTTATGATTAAATGCTGCACTGCATTATACAGGGTCATTTTGTATTCAGCATCCAAATTTTGAGGATGTTTTCAGTTCATGAAACTGAACAACTTTCTCTAAGGAACACATGGCCAAATATGTAAAAAAATCGACTATCCATGCAAATCAAAGAGATCACGTGATCAATTTAGTATCTTGGGATGACCAAAATTTTTGTGGCGAAATTTGACACATGTTTCTTAGAGAAAGTTGTTAAGTTCTTGGACTGGACACATCCTTGGAATTTGGATGGTAAGTTCAGAATAACCGATATACTTGTTAGTACAGACATCAGTGGCAAGGGGTGAATTATTGCAAAGGGAAGCCGTTCTACAAAAATGTTATGATCTGCATAGTGGATCGGTAGGATGGGATTTCTAAACGGTAAGCCGATGGAAATCAGCTTGTAGCCTTTGCTTCTTCATAATATGTCTCAATGGTAATCTGAAGTGAGAAAAAAATCTATGGAGCTATAATTAACAACATAATAATATCACATACGTGCGGTGCTCTACGCGCGTAACATACTTCTTTCACGTAAAATATCTACCTTTGTCTATAAACCGACACACAGTATCCATCCCTGAACTAAAGTCGATCCCCGCGAGAGCATCGCAAGAAACCACACATTCCAGTTGGACGTAAAGGAAATCCTAAGAAAATACCTCCGGCCCTGGGGCCTGGGGCGACGGTAATCCAGGCCCGCACTCGGACCGGCCACACGTCTATATTTGTAATCCATATAAATCCCGCCCGGTGTCAAGCTAGTCTTGTTTATCCCGCACCCGGGAAAAATGTATTATTCTTTTAGCCACAGGGTAAGTAAGTACCTACATAATGTTGCAGTTTCTCCGTACCAAATAAAGTGACTTTTACATTTTTTATTGAATAGTATTTTATACGCTCGTCTGTGGTGCGACTTTACAAATATTGACGGTCGGACTTCATCTGCGTGTAGGGTTACCATATCAACATTTGTAAAGTCCTGACAAAAAGCTGGACATTTCAATAAAAGTCCGGACATTTTCACAGACAGATCCCATAGATTTTGGAACTTCTCTTTCGAACACTACTGCTAGGTATGTAGGTATATTTTTTGACTAGTATTACACCGCCGAATCTAAAAAATCCGGTACGAACGAGCTGTTTATCAATCGATTGCTTAGATCGAGAGAAATAATCCTACCTTAGTCGCAGACCCCAAATCCATGGGGTATCGGAGATATACGCTGACAAAGTATGTATGAAATATAGGTAATATTGGTAAAGTCCAGCATTTGACATCAATCAATACGAACGAGCTATATGCCAATCGATTGCTTAGATCGAGTGAAATAATACTACCTAAGTCACGAACTCCAAATCCATGGGGTTTCGGGGATATACGCTGATAAAGTTTGTATGAAATATAGGTAATATTGGTAAAGTCCAGCATTTGACATCAATCAATACGAACGAGCTATATACCAATCGATTGCTTAGACCGAGCGAAACGATCTTATTTAAGTCGCTAACCCCAAAATATGTATGGGGTATTGGAGATAAACGCTGACAAAGTATAAATAAATAATCAATTACATATTTTTTGCGCACTGAATGGACGTAAACCACTTTCCTAAAATATTTTAATAGATATTATATCACTGAAGTAGTAAAAAGTGATTTTAAATGCATGACTTTACCTATATTTCATACATACTTTGTCAGTGAATATTTCCGATACCCCATAGATTTGGGGTCAGCGACTTAGGTAGCATTATTTCGCTCGGTATGAGCAATCGATTGGTATATAGCTCGTTCGTATTAATTCTGGGTTTTTAGTCCATGTATTTTGGACCGTCTCCTTACAAGTTGGACAAAGTCCGGACAATAGTCTAAAAGTCCATGTCATGTCCGGACTAATCCGGATGGATGGTAGCCCTATCTGCGTGGAAAGTTTTTTCAAAATCTAATTCCAAACCTATTTTCAATGCTAGGCTATTCGATTTTACAAGCCTTTATTCAGACAGTTATTTACATCTCGAGTGATAAAGAAAATACCTTTACAGTATTCTCGTTGGAAGGTTGGTGGAGTGCTTTCATAAAGCTGGATGTTCCAAGCCTCCGCAAGCATTGCGGTAAGGAAATTACCTTCTGGAAACTGGCTGTTAACCAAACTATAGGAACATACAACCTGCAAATAAAACCTTTCTAGAACAGGTTGCTTATCACTTTAATGTTTTATTTGGAATTTATACACATGTCATGATTTACCTACGCTTCTTTGCCAATCAATAGGTACTTACCTACATCTAATGTATGGAATGATTGCGGTATTGAAGAAAGAAAATTTTGCCCCTTTGATTCAATAATTAAATTATTTACTTGCAGATACTTCACAATTTCGACTTGCATTAAAAATGTTTTTGTACTAAAAGGCAAGATGAAAAAGCTTTTATATTAAGGCTCGTTACGCGAAATCATTTGTCTCTGTCTTTTTCTTTACGTGTAAAGAGTATGGAAAATAACCTCACTTCTGCACTTTTTCAATGTTTTTCGTTGTTTTTTCATCATTATCTTTAGCACAATTATCTTTCTTGAAAAAAGTTATTAAAGCAACTGAACAGTACGTTAAAGTGTATTTTGATGTAGAATTCAATACGTTTCCGTTATTATTTACGCCAAAGATTTGGCCCGCGACAAGCGCTTTTGGTGATATTCAGATTTTTTTCTACAACCATCTGTTAGGGTTATACACAATTTTATGATTCTAGCAACTAGTAAACTCTTTAGCTTATTGTATGATTTTTTTGGTGGCTACAAGTTTACGTTTTCTTTATAAAAAAATGGCCCGCGCATACCATGTTTTCCTATTACCGCCCCTTATTATGTTTTTCAATAAACTGAAAACTTATTAAGATTTTCTGCAGTTTAAGTTGGTTTTCTAGTCCTGCACCATTAGAGCGTATAATGGTTTTCGTCTGCACTCAATTTGTTTTAAAGTAAACACAATTAAACATTTTGCTCTGTTTTAGTAAAGAAACTCTTCTAAGCTATTTTAGTCAAAGTTAATTTGGAATAGTGTCACCTTTTCGTCTCGAAGGTGTCATTGAATAGGGACAATAGCACAGAATTAAAATGCTAGTGTTTAAAAACTGAGAAAATAAATAGTAATAGAGGGATAAATAATATTTCAGTTTACATATGTCTATCAGCCCTTTTTAATGTCCCCACTGCTGGGGCACAGGCCTTCCTTATGGGTGGATAAGGAGGACGGGCCAAAACCCAACACGCGGGCCCAATGCGGATTGGCGAGTGTTAACGACTGCAAATGCAGCCGGGACCAACGGCTTAACGTGCCTTCCGAAGTACGGAGGAGCTCGAGATAATAAATTTTTGGTCACCCATCCCATGACTGACCCTTGCGAACGTTGCTTAACCTCCGCAATAGCTGGGCCAGGCACTAAACCACTGCGCCACTGAGCTCCGTTTACATATAGCTTAGTTTACATATAGCATGCGGTAAATTATGTGCCCCAAATTGACAACAACCGTCATCTAGCATTGTAGAATTTATTCATATTCTATTCTATTAGAATATGAATATAATATTCTTGAGTCTTCGGCTTCCGTGCCAGAACGGAAGCCGTGTTGCACGATTGTTGTCATCGCGACATTATCAATATCACAGATATTAATAATACTTAAAATACAAACATAGAAGTGTTCGATAATACTATAAAAATTATTGTGTTCCAGTACCTACTTAGAAATAACATGAGGCAAGTATCTTGAATAAAATGTTGTTTTATTCTAAAATACACGAAAAAAACGGCGTGCTCGAGACAAAATCTTTGCAAACACATAGCGAAAGTGTTGAAATAAAAAAGTTCCATGTTATTCTAAAGCCTCCGAGATCTGGAGCAGGCAAATCTGTTAAGAATAAAGAGAAAGCCAATATGCCTCCCAAACAAGATTGTCGAGAAGCTTTCAATGAAATTGTTTCGCATTTAGAAGTTCCCAAAATAAGATTTAACTCAAATACAACTCGTATTGTTGATGATTCGATCAGAATTTATTTAAAAATTTCGATGGGTTTTCTTGTTGTTTTATCTAAACTAAAGACTGTAATAATATTTATTGATTACAGAAAACCAGTACAGAATTATATAAAGTTGTTTATTACATAATATTACTTTTTCTACTATAGATCTATGTTTAAAACCTACATGACAAAATCTATACCACATTTATCATACAAACGAGATAACTTTGAAGCTCTGGTTCTCCGCCCAGGAATTAACGAGCTCTGACTGATCTGATGATGGCAAATAAAATAATAAATGGTGGAGGCACATAATGCTAAGGAAACCCAACGGATTCATTGAGTCGTTTAGCTCAGTATTAAACTTAAAAAAATATACAAGCTAAAATTATATCAAAAGCATGTAAAATGTAACACTAAAAACTCCATACAGGCTCTGGTGTAAACAAGGCTTCTGATCCGTTGGGTTTCTTTAGCAATCTGAGCCTCCTCCATTTATTCTTTAATTTGCCATCATCAGATCAGAGCCCGTTTAATCCTGGGCGTAGAACCAGAGCTTCAAAGTTACCTCGTTTGTATGAAAATAGGCCTGTGGTGCGATTTTTCTACTCTCGAGTATAGTTAGCTTACTTCAGTAACTTAAACAACTCTCTTCATTAACCCATATATGCCCAGTGGGTCGTTTTTGTCCTGTAAAACAGGTTATGGGAAACAAGCTATTTTGTAAATCGAAACACTTATTTGCGACGCCTAACGCCATCTATTGATTAAATACAGTATTATCTACCAAAACAAGTAAGTGATTGTATTGGCGGGGTAGTTTTGTTACTACTGGTGACAGTTCACGTCACGACTTGATTTTTGGTGGCAAAAAAGTCCGGTTCTGCTGAGAATAATGTAAGTAATATTTTTTCCTGCGTTATAACACCTATTTTATCGTTTTTATTATAAAATTTGATAGTTTATCTATCTCATGACAGTGAAAGTGTTATGAAATACATGTTTATTACATAGATATAGTTGCTAAAACATTTGTGGGTCGTAAACGACCCCTTGGGAAGAAGTGTATTTAGTTACATTTTTTTGTTTTAGGTCTAGAAGACCGCTTACAACGAACGATATCATAGAGGAGTTGGAAAATTTGGAGTCCGACGATGAGATATTAGGTGCTGATGTCTTTATTGCCCCTCCTGGTGATGGCAAGGTATCTGACGGTGATTCCGGAGATGAAGAAGATATGTTTTTCCATCATTTATCTCGTCTACAGCTACTCGCACCTGCAAGTCTAACTTTGAGACGTCCACTTGCTGAGGAATCCGCATCCAGTGAGAATAAGGAAACTGACTATACAAGACAAAATTCAAGAATGAAACCCAGAAAAACATTTTGCATGCAAACCGACACCACATCCACTGCACGCCGCTGCAGCTCCGTTTCTGCACGGGGCGCAGCGGGGTCTCGACAGGGCCCCCCCGATCATACGCTCTGCATTGCGCTTCCGCACCGCATACGGCACGCCAGTTTGGACCCCTCGAGCGGGCCCGGGCTGGGGCCCCTCGGAGCCGCGGCTCCGCAGCAGGGTGCGGGCAATGCTCCACTGAAAGACGCAGTTTCGCCGGAGCATTGCCCGCACTTTGTTGCGGAGCCGCGGCTCCGGGGGGCCTCAGCCTGGGCCCGCTCGAGGGGTCCAAACCAGCGCACCACACACGGTGCGGAGGCACAATGCAGAGCACATGATCGGAGAGGCCTTGTCGAGACCCCGCTGCGCCCCGTGCGGAGGCGGAGCTGCGGCGGCGTGCAGCAAATGTGGTGCCAGTCCACATGCAAAATGCCCCTCCAAGCTTCATTCCTGATGCAAAATGCCCCTCCAAGCTTCATTCCTGAATTTTGTCTTGAATTATGTCGATAATTAAATAATTAATACAATATTGGCATTTTTAATCATCATTAATTTTAAGTAACATATTTGACCTAGGGGTCGTTTTCGACCAATTAAAAAAAACACCATTCCGCCACTGCCACCTTAAATCTTCGCTTGCGGTCTTCATAAGAACTCTTCAGGTATCCACATATTCAAAATTGAAAGAATTCGGAGAGAAAAAATTGTTCTGGGCATATATGGGTTAAAAACACAAACCCAAATAATATTTATGTCCAATTCCACATCCAAGTACCGACAAAGAGATAGGTACGTAAAAGATTTATTCGTGAAGCCAGGAGTCCATGGACGCGTCGGATATACAACCTTATCTTACCAACAGGAATGTATATTATTGAAACTGTACGTACCAAAATAGGGATTTGGGAAAGGAAGCGACATCTGCACAGAAATCTAGATCTTAAATCTGAAACAGGTGGTCGAGTCGACAATATTAGAACAAGACAAAATCTTATAAAGAGAATTCCTGAATTGAATTCGAAACCTTTTTGAATTGCCTTTAGTACTTATAGTGGGAATTATCTGAGCTTGTGTTATCTAATTTGCAAATCTGGATAGATCTACCATTTCTGTAATTCAAATAATTTTCATTGATATTTTGATCAGTGTAATTATTATTAAGAAAACAATAAAAGTAGTTGCATTTCGTTTCAGTTCAAGATATGCAAAACTCCTTGGTCAAACAATTTTTTTTTCATAAAATGATATGATAAGTAAACTTTTTTGAGTTTTTGGCGCCATTTTGTCTTGTTCAGTTTGGTGTCTATTTTAATTATTTGCAAATTGACTCATAGTGGATATTGTGCCTTAAAATTGGTGCAGTTTTGTGGTACAAGTGTCTACGCAACTGAACTGGGATAATTGAAATAGGCGCGATCTTGGTTGTGTGAAGCTGAGACTTTTATTGTAGTGGTGGCTACCTCGGCAGAACTTACCGAGTAAACTGTCTTGATATACTTGTTGCCAAATGCTCCAAGCAGCATTGGAATGCAATGCACCCGCATTCTAATGTAAACTTAAACAGAAACAATACACCATACCACTGAACTATTAAACACTTGACACTGGCAAAAATTACTTCCAAGAGGAAAGTAGATTGCCAAAATAAAAGTAGAAGAAGAAGAAGAAAACTTTTTCTGTAAAAAACAATGAAAATGGCGGCATTTCATTTGAACTAAATGTCTGTTCACTTGCGACGACTGTATTAAAATTTAAAAAATAAGTACATAATTACAAGTGGTTGCTAGTTCAAAGTGTTTGTTCATCATGTCAAGTACTTCATCCGATGAAGAACTGGTCGGCACGCCTGATTTCTGTCATCTTGAAGCCGAAGATGTGGTACAAAATCTTTTACCGAACAAATCCAGAGATCGATACCTGAAAGCCTATGAAGAATTCAATAAATGGCGTGCAGAAAAAGGAGTAAAATCTTTGTCAGAAAGTGTATTGCTTGTGTATTTCAGTCAGCTCTCTAAAACTTACAAACCATCATCATTATGGAGTTTCTACTCTATGCTTAAAGCAACTTTAAACACTAACACGATGTAAAAATAAACAAGTATGCAAAGCTAACTGCATTCCTCAAAAAACAGTCCGCTGGCTATAAAAGCAAGAAATCAAAAGTATTCAGTGCACAAGAGATACAAACCTTCCTCAAAAACGCGCCTGATGAAAAGTTTTTAGCAACAAAGGTACGTACAAGCCATTTCAAATCAGGCACCTGTGTGGTTTTTCTGTGCAATTATGGTAATTCTATTGTATTTTAGTTTTTGTTACATTTTAACATTTTGTTTTTGTTTTAGGTAGCATTGATAATGGGCGTCTGTGGGGCATGCAGAAGCCAAGAACTTAAAAGTCTTACACCAGACGATATCACAATGGCCGATAATGTGATCGTAATAAGGCTTAAGAACACTAAGACAAAAGTGGATCGATCATTCGTCGTCAATGATAATGATTTCGTCGACATTATCAAAAAATATCAAGAAAAGCGTCCCACAGGATATGCCAAAAACGATTTTTTTTAAGGATTTCGAAATGGTCAATGCATTCGACAACCAATGGGCAAAAATAAACTAATATCGGTCCCTAAAGAAGTGGCGACGTACTTGAACCTACCAGATCCTGAGCTATACACTGGGCACAGTCTCCGGAGGACTTCTGCGACTATTTTGGCGGATAGCGGTGTCAATATTACCGCTATCAAAAGACTTGGCGGCTGGAAGTCCACCACAGTTGCGGAGGGTTATATAGAAGAGTCTATAGAGAATAAAACAAAAATATGCAACAAAATAACTGAGTCTATAAAGAATGTAGAGCCGCAACCAAGTTCTTCCAAATTGCACGAGACTACACGTCACGATGATAGTGTGGCACTGTCTCAAAACGTACTTCAAACAGTGCACATGCCTGGCCAACCAGTATCACTGCATTTTAATAATTGTAGCAATGTTACTATTAATTTTAATAAATAAATTTGAATAAATATATTCTCTCTAATAAAAAAATAATTTTGTCATACTAATATGTTTTATTTACCTCGCATGAATGATGTAAAGTAGTATGCTTACCTCGGTTGCAAGTAGCTATTACACCCTCGAACTATATTCTCTTGTCTTAATATCTCGGGTGCACTCGATCCATTAGCGCCCTTTGCGAGCTGCGCTCGCACGGGCGCCAAATTGGATCTTGTTCTGTAATAGCTCGCTTACGTCCCTTATGTAACAAACTACTATTACAGTATTCTCGTTGGAAGGTTGGTGGAGTGCTTTCATTAAGCTGGATGTTCCAAGCCTCCGCAAGCATTGCGGTAAGGAAATTACCTTCTGGAAACTGGCTGTTAACCAAACTATAGGAACATAAAACCTGCAAATTAAACATTTCTAGAACAGGTTGCTTATCTTCTTCTTCTATTTTTATTTTGGCAATCTACTTTCCTCTTGGAAGTAATTTTTGCCAGTGTCAAGTGTTTAATAGTTCAGTGGTAGTTATTGTTTCAGTTTAAGTTTACATTAGAATGCGGGTGCATCACATTCTAATGCTGCTTGGAGCATTTGGCAACAAGTATATCAAGACAGTTTACTTGGTAAGTTCTGCCGAGGTAGCTACCACTACAATAAAAGTCTCAGCTTCACACAACCAAGATCGCGCGTATTTCAATTATCCCACATATTGTTCAGTTGCGTAGACACTTGTACCACAAAACTGCACCAATTTTAAGACACAATATCCACTATGAATCAATTTTCAAATAATTAAAATAGACACCAAACCGTACTAGACAAAATGGCGCCAAAAAACTCTGCTTATCACTTTAATGTTTTTTCGGAATTTATACACATGTCATGATTTACCTACGCTTCTTTGCCAATCAATAGGTACTTACCTACATCTAATGTATGGAATGATGGCGGTATTGAAGACAAGAAAATTTTACCCCACGTTAGCTTTTAATTCAATAATTAAATTATTCACTTGCAGATACTTCACAATTTCGACTTGCATTAAAAATGTTTTTGTACTAAAAGGCAAGATGAAAAAGCTTTTATATTAATATGTTTTTCAATAAACTGAAATTTAATAAAGATTTTCAGCAGTTTAAGTTGGTTTTCTAGTCCTGCACCATTAGAGCGTATAATGGTTTTCGTCTGCACTCAATTTGTTTGAAAGTAAACACAATTAAACATTTTGCTCTGTTTTAGTAAAGAAACTCTTCTAAGCCATTAAATCAAAGTTAATTTGGAAGAGTGTCACCTTTTCTTCTCGAAGGTGTCATTGAATAGTAGGACAATAACACAGAATTAAAATGTTTAAAAATCGAGAAAATAAATAGATGGATCAATAATATTTCAGTTTACATAATGTCTATCAGCCCTTTTTAATGTCCCCACTACTCCCCACTGCTGGGGCACAGGCCTTCCTTATGGGTGGATAAGGAGGACGGGCCAAAACCCACCACGCGGGCCCAATGCGGATTGGCGAGTGTTAACGACTGCAAATGCAGCCGGGACCAACGGCTTAACGTGCCTTCCGAAGTACGGAGGAGCTCGAGATAATAAATTTTTGGTCACCCATCCCATGACTGGCCCTTGCGAACGTTGCTTAACCTCCGCAATAGCTGGGCCAGGCGCTAAACCACTGCGCCACCGAGCTCCGTTTACATATAGCTTAGTTTACATATAGCATGCGGTAAATTATGTATCCCAAATTGACAACAACCGTCATCTAGCATTGTAGAATTTATTCATATTCTATTCTATTAGAATATGAATATAACATTATTGAGTCTTCGGCTTCCGTGCCAGAACGGAAGCCGTGTTGCACGATTGTTGTCATCGCGACATTATTAATATCACAGATATTAATAATACTTAAAATACAAACATAGAAGTGTTCGATAATACTATAAAAATTATTGTGTTCCAGTACCTACTTAGAAGTAACATGAGGCAAGTATCTTGAATAAAATGTTGTTTTATTCTAAAATACACGAAAAAAACGGCGTGCTCGAGACAAAATCTTTGCAAACACATAGCGAAAGTGTTGAAATAAAAAAGTTCCATGTTATTCTAAAGCCTCCGAGATCTGGAGCAGGCAAATCTGTAAAGAATAAAGAGAAAGCCAATATGCCTCCCAAACAAGATTGTCGAGAAGCTTTCAATGAAATTGTTTCGCATTTAGAAGTTCCCAAAATAAGATTTAACTCAAATACAACTCGTATTGTTGATGATTCGATCAGAATTTATTTAAAAGTTTTGATGGGTTTTCTTGTTGTTTTAAACTAAAGACTGTAAAAATATTTATTGATTACAGAAAACCAGTATAGAATTATATGTATAAAGTTGTTTATTACATAATATCACTTTTTCTACTATAGTTATAGTATGTTTAAAACTTACATGACAAAATCTATACCACATTTACATAAAATGACTACCTACTAATAAACGCGTGAGCAGAAAAATCGCACCACAGGCCTATTTTCATACAAACGAGGTAACTTTGAAGCTCTGGTTCTCCGCCCAGGAATTAACGGGCTATGATCTGATGATGGCAAATAAAAGAATAAATGGTGGAGGCCCATAACGCTAAGGAAACCCAACGGATTCATTGAGTCGTTTAGCTCAGGATTAAACTTAAAAAAAATACAAGCTGAAATTATATCAAAAGCATGTAAAATATAACACTAAAAACTCCATACAGGCTCTGGTGTAAACAAGGCTTCTGATCCGTTGGGTTTCTTTAGCAATCTGAGCTTCCTCCTCCATTTATTCTTTAATTTGCCATCATCAGATCAGAGCCCGTTTAATCCTGGGCGTAGAACCAGAGCTTCAAAGTTACCTCGTTTGTATGAAAATAGGCCTGTGGTGCGATTTTTCTGCTCTCGAGTGTAGTTAGCTTACTTCAGTAACTTAAACAACTCTCTTCATTAAAAACACAAACCCAAATAATATTTATGTCCAATTCCACATCCAAGTACCGACAAAGAGATAGGTACGTAAAAGATTTATTCGTGAAGCCAGGAGTCCATGGACGCGTCGGATATACAACCTTATCTTACCAACAGGAATGTATATTATTGAAACTGTACGTACCAAAATAGGGATTTGGGAAAGGAAGCGACATCTGCACAGAAATCTAGATCTTAAATCTGAAACAGGTGGTCGAGTCGACAATATTAGAACAAGACAAAATCTTATAAAGAGAATTCCTGAATTGAATTCGAAACCTTTTTGAATTGCCTTTAGTACTTATAGTGGGAATTATCTGAGATTGTGTTATCTAATTTGCAAATCTGGATAGATCTACCATTTCTGTAATTCAAATAATTTTCATTGATATTTTGATCAGTGTAATTATTATTCTATTACCAATTCTGAGAGCGGCTAATTCGTTTATCTTAAATATTGTTAGTTATTACTTAGTTAAAGTGAAATGGTTTTTGCGTTCACTCTTAGCTGAGTTTTTGAAATAAGAGGGTTTATTTGTAATAGTTTAAATTTTTATTTAGTTGAAAAATTTAATATACCTACTCCCATAGATACTCCTACCTACTAACTAAGGTAATAATGCCAACGAGGTACTTAAGTGCTTTTACAATATGTAAGCAAATAATGCAAACATACAATCTCCATGATAATTAACTGAGGAAAATTAGTATCTACATATGACAGTTTGAAGTTTTGTACCCATAGGTAAAGCCGTAATTTTACCTGAAAGCCGAAACGGGCACTTTGCGGGCGCGGTAACAATTTCATAAGGCACTTAGAGCACCGCGAACTCAGTGTCACCTGTAAAATGTTTTATCATTCTATAAACTGGGGGCTGGGGCGTTTATGACGTCACAATTGGGGCAAGCCCCAGCCGTAAACGCGTATCTGGCAAATTTACAGCGTCGTGATTACTTCATTATAACTTAATGTGGGAGTTTACTTTTATAGTTGCGTTGCTACAAAGCTTGCCGTGAATATTCAAGAACAAGAACTTCAACATAAAAAAAACACTTTAGATTCCCCTTTAGTCCCCGTTGCAAAAAAAATACATTTTGATTTCTATATTATGCAAAATAGTTGGGCAAACGTCATCTAAAACTGTTCCAAAATTCTTGATAGCACTGTGATAGACATACAAAAAGACAAGCCATATCCACTCACATGATCGGCGGTCAATTTTTGCCAAAACGAGACTATAGACGTGATTCACGGATATAATTCATCCAAAACGACAGACCGTCAAAAAAGTGTTGTCTCGTTTTAACGCATTAAACTGTGCGCCTATTTTAATGTTCCTGCCTCTTTCTTACTATCCGACGGTCATTTCATTCATATATCACTCCTTTGTGCAGCCGTTTCCTTACGAGCTACTGACAGTTGAAAGTGGAACTTATTGACAACTAGGAACGTACACTTTTGCTCAACAGTTTTTGTCTATTCGGTGATATTTTCTGTGTTGACAAATACCTTTTGTACTCGTCAATTTAAAGGCTCAATTACACTATACAATTTTAAGCAAGCGATTTTAAGACTGTCTTGAAAACGACTAAGAATGCGCGCATTTACACCACACAATTTCTAGCACGCTCGGCCGTGCTTACTGTCATAGTAAAAGAGAAGGCAGTAAGTCTCTAATGTCTTTTTCAATCAACGTAGTATTGGAGTTATTTACATTGTAGTTTTTGTATTTGTTTTATTTTCTGTTTTAGTTCTTTAAGCACCTACCTAATACCAAATTCCTTTTCTTTAATCATTGTTTGTTAAGAGGTTATTATAAAAATTTTCTATTTGCAGTCGTCGTGTCAAATAAAATTTTAGGTACCTATCTCCTTACTTATATATTAATCAATCATTTTTTTCAACTTTTATCTACCTATTAGAAACCGACATAACATTAATATCTGACTAGGTTGAAAATTCGAAAGGCTCACGAATAGAAATATTTTACCTAGTAGGTATGAAGTAGTAGTAGGTATATTTACCTAGTATCATTTTATTTAAGTAGATAAAAACCTCTAATGTGTAGGTACTTACTTAATGCAAATTGCAAGAATCGTATCAAACAAAACAATACTGTCGCTCTTGTGAATAACTCGACGGACACACACGCCGCACCGCACCGCACCGCACTCCAACGCGAACGCGACGGCTCGCGCGCGGGACGTGGCAGCGGCACCCGCCCGCCCCTCGGCGTGACCCATCCCGCGCTACGCCCGCCCACGGCGTCCGGCTCAGAAGGTGCACATCGTCGTTGTTGTCGGTCGCGCACGTATCGACCTACCTAGATATCGCGTTATTATACGTTACACTATTTCCCAACAAAGTACTCGTCAAGACGATTCAAACGAGCCCAAACTCGATGGGGTTGCATGGTTTTATTATAGAGTTCCTATGGCCTTCTTTCGGCTCCATCATCAGATCCTTGGACACTATTTCCCATTAGAGTACTCGCCAAGACGATTCAAACGAGCCTAAACTCAATGGGGTAGCGTGGTTTTTTTAAAGAGTTCCAGTGTCCTTCTTGCGGCTCCATCATCAGACCCTGGACACTATTTCCCAACAAAGCACTCGTCAAGACGATTCAAAGGAGCCCAAATTCAATGGGGTTGCACGATTTCAATATTAAGTTCCTATGGCATGGCCTTCCAGCTAAATCATCAGAGCCTGGACCTCATCTCCCTTTAAAGTACTCATCAAGACGATTCTAACGAGCCCAAGCACGATGGAGTTGTATGGTTCCATTATAGAGTTCCTGTGGCCTTCTTCCGGCTCCATCATCAGATCAGCCCAATGATACCATAATATTGCATTGCCTTCCATTTCTGACCTATGTTCAAAGTTTCAAGTCTCTAGCTCATCCGAAAGCTAGTTTAAATTGTTCGCAAACTTTGTGGAGAAACAAACAAACAAACACACAAGCAAACGAGAAAGCAACCTAATAAAAGCGTGTTAAAAACAACCTACCTACCTATAAGTTTCAAGTCTCTAGCTCATCGGGAAGCTAGGTAGGTAGGTACTTACCTAGTATAAAATACTCTTTTCTAAAATTACGGACAAACAATTAATAAACGAACCTACTTATAAATATTAATAGTATAAATAAATAAATAAACAAGAAACGTCCTTATGAAAACGTGTTAAAAAACCAACATTCCTTTTTGAACTTATCTTGTACTGTGGCAGTATCGTCTATCTGTCGCGAGTCAGACAGAGTCTGTCTCTGTCTGTCACATTACCTTTACACGTTGACCTTGAGAACGCCTTTATGCCTTAGGTATAAAGTTGGTTTTTGTAGTACAACTGTTACGTCTGACGTGCCGTCGTAGGTACAGTTAGACTGTCTTGAAATCGTGCGTGCATTTAGACGACACAATTTTAAGAATCTTATTACCGAGCGGGCTAGGCCGCACGATTTTAAGATTCTTACTGTCTTAGTCCGTTTACACCATGCTTAGTCTTGAAATCGCGTGCTTAAAATTGTGTAATGTAATTGAGCCTTAATAAATAAACATACTGCGGGCGTGTGGTAAAATTTTGCAAAAATCTAGACATTTAGGTGGTTTTTAGGATTCCGTAGCCAAAATGGCAAAAAACGGAACCCTTATAGATTCGTCATGTCTGTCTGTCTGTCTGTCTGTCTGTCCGTCCGTATGTCACAGCCATTTTATTCCGAAAGTCTTAGGATTACACAAGTGAAACTTGGTAGGTAGATGTATTCTGTAAACCGCTTTAAGGTTTTCACATAAAAATAAAAAAATAAAAGATTAAGGGGGGGGCTCCCCATACATGAAACTGAAACCGAAAAAAAATTTTTTCATTAAACCTATACGTGCGGGGTGTCTATAGATAGGTCTTTAAAAATGATATTGAGGTATCTAAGACTATTTTTACTCAAAGTCAACCGTTTGAAAGATATACACTGCCAAAGTGGTAAAATGAGTGTCCCCCCCCCCCTTTAACTTTTAAAATAAGAAAGTGAAAAATCTAAAAAAAATATATGTTGTAGATCGTAATACATACTTTCAACGAAAATTAGTTTGAACGAGATATAGTGATAATTTTTAGAGATATATCACATTTTCCAAAACCGCAAATGTAACTTTGTCATTCATACAAACACTATGAAAAACAAAGTTATTTTTGCATACGAAAAATTGTAGTGGTATTCAATATGCTATTGTATACGGTAACTACGGAACCCTGCTGCGCGTGGCCTGACACGCACTTGGCCGGTTTTTTCAACTATCAAAATCGAAGTGCCCGTCTGTGCCCCACTGATCATGTCTCAAAAGTAGTTTTATTCGTAGTTTGTGGACAATAAACGACAGAAAATAAGGTTTTAAATGTTGTTTGTTATTTTAAGAACCCATCCCAAGCATAAAATCTGCCAAATTGCGGACGATTTTTAAATGATTGCAGTTTTAAAAGTGAGCGATGTACGAATTGTAATGGTCGGATAAATTTATACCAGGTGTCAAGGTGCGTTTTTCTTAAGGGTAGGTCGTCTCACGGATTACGAGGAGCGATTTGTTTTGTATAGAAGTACATGAATATCGTGTTTTTTTTATTCGCAATTTGTCACAGACTGATTTTGAAGAGGTAAAATTTGCTAAATGGCGGCTGTATGTATTAATTTCGGTGATAACCGCAAATTAATCACTTTTTTTTAAATTTTAATACTTTATAATTAGCTAGAAGTGTAAAAGAACAAAATGATTTTTTAAAAAAGAAACGTTTCTTAAATTACTTACTCATTTTTGTTTTCATTCAAATAGGGCAAGACTTGTTACAAACGGTATTACGACCCTTAAAAAATCCCTTATTGATCCTCGTTTAAAAAATATCCGAAAATATTAAATTGACTTTCGGAGAAGATTTATCCGTGAGTGGATAGGGTTTAGAATTTTAAGATATTTTACACTATAATCCTTACAGTTAAGGTACATAATCGTATGAAATGGCTTGGCTAGATAGTATTCTTCACAAAAACATACATAACCAGTCATCCACACATACAAACAACACTGGTAAAAACGAAATTAATTATGACTACGCACAATGTCAAAAATTGGTGCTCGTTTCCAGATCATATTTTAAAGTGCTATTTAACTTAAATGTAATAAATCTCATGTCAGAATATTCATAATATAGTCTAGTTTTAGTGTAAAGGTCTATTTTTGGTATAAAATAGAAACAATAAACATAGTAAGCGATTAAATCGAAACTTTACCTAGTTTTTTTTAAGAATTCTCCGAAAAATTTCAATTGACGATATTTTTTGTTTTTGCTATGGAACAATGTTTAAATAAACTTTTAATAATATTAAGCAACTATTTTTTATTCTAAAAAGTATAAAATATCCATATGTTACCGATTTAGATTTCGTAATCATCTGAATATTCTGAACAAAGATTAAAAAAAACCCATGTCTACGGTTTGAACGCTCAAAACAAAGAAACTATCGTATTTATTAACACGCACCGAATAGAAAAACATTCTTGTGAATAGGTCTAAGAACTTATCAGAACAGTTGGAACATAAGTAAACATTACATAGTGGTGAAAAAAGTCCTCAAATGTAACCTAATGCAAAGCGCGCGCTCGCGGCGCTTAGGCGGATCAGATGACCATCCCCGGATATTTTTTGCAGAACAGGTGAGTGGATATCAAAAATCTTTGAATGCAGTTTTACATTTAAAAAAGAAAGAAACGTTTCCTTTCGGTAAAATTTGCCATCATTAATATATTTTAGGAAGATTTTAGGGTTTTTTCCCTTCTACTACCGTCTTTTTTCCACCTTGAATATGCTCCAAATGATTTGTATTCACATAGATAAATTAGTTTTTATTTTCGTAAGAAAAAAAATATCATCTAGTTTCTACAAAACAGAAAGTTTTTAAACTTATTTCTTTAGTCTTGAAGAATTCCTGTCCTTCTCATCGCTACCTTCTTATAGGCAAAACGTATTTCAAGTCAAACTTCGGTCGTCTGAACGTCGCAAAAACTGCATTGGAACCGGGCGGTATCGAGCACCCTTAACTTGAAATATTAACTTAATTAGCAAGATCCAATCACAGCGCTGGGAAATTTATCCTCGGCCCGTGGGCCGAATATGGATGAGCATTTAAGGGACCTCGGATTCTAATATACGATCTGACATTAGACATTCATTATAAAGTTTGTTATTATTGCTATTTCGAGAGTTTGTGCGAAAGACGTCGGGTATATTTCAAACTTTATACATTAGACATTCAATTAATTTGCGATACAAATCAAACATCTACGTAACAAAAGCTTATTAATCAAGTACTTACCTACTTACGTAGAAAATTTCATATTACTTAGAACAAAGGTATCAGTGTTGGCATCTATTAGTTAAGTGTGAGTGATAGATAAGCTTCATAACTGGACCTGAGAGGCATCTAGCTGTAAGTGCCAGAAGCAAAATTTTACAGAAGAGACGATTTTGTGATAAAATTGATGGTGTATGGACTTTATCCCTGAATAACAATAAACATAGGTGCTATTAACATATTTTTTCATTGACTTCGTAGAAAAACTATTCTAGATTAAAATTTTGTACATTTTGAGTTCAACTTTTTGGTTTTCCTTGGTTAAATTTGAAGTAATAAAAAAAACTCCGTAACATACAGTGTTATGCTTCGGAAAGTCATTACAACCAATAGAAATTACATTATAAAACTAGATTATAATATCTGTAAAACTTTTAAGAAAGTGGAATCATTTGATTTTAAACTTAAGTACCTATTAGGGTGGGTACTCACTTAGGTTCGCGAACCTCCGCACTCCGCGAACCCGGAGCAGTGCGCCCTAGCAAACATTTTATTTTCACTTTGGCTATAGTGTGTACGTATGTTAACCAGGTTCGCATACAATATCCGCACACGTACACACTATGGCGAACTGTTGTAGCTCAGGATAAACAAGTTTTTTGGTGCAGGTTCGCGGAGCTCGGAGGTTCGCGAACCTAGGTGGGTACGCACCCTTACAAAAAAAACAATAAATTAACTTTTAAAAAAAAAATCCTTTTCAAATTAAATTTTTAAAGAAACAATAAACTACTTCTGAAGGTAAACCCTTAGAAGCAGTTTATGAATTCACTAGCTTTTGCCCGCAACTTCGTTCGCGTGATTAAGAGTAGTAGAGTAGTAGAAGTGCATTTATTTTGAAAGTCACGGATTACCAATAGACCTAGGTATTTATCAGTAGACCTAATTTCACACATTAAAATTTTCCCATAAAAAAATATGCACAAACTGGAACACTCTGTAGCACCCTGTATATAGGGATTTTCCAAAACCCTTTCTTAGTGCTCACCTACACCGTGAAAGGTATCTCCCTCAAAACATGGTGTCTCTATCTTCAACCCTTTACAAATTCCCATACAAACGGGAACACCCTGTAGCACCCTGTATAACGGGAATTTTCCAAAACGCTTTCTTAGTGCTCACCTACACCATGAAAGGTATCTACCCTCCAAAAATGGTGTCTCTACCTTCAGCCCTATACAAATCTTCATACAAACTGGAACACGCTGTAGCACCCTGTATAACGGGAATTTTCCAAACATTTTCTTAATAGCAATAAAGAATTCATGGCAGGCAAAAATGATACATGGACTGACTCTTTCACCTTAGATAAGAGTTTTTTGTCATCTACCTAAATTGATATTATCACTGAGGTAAATATCTGTGGGGTCAAGGAAAAAGGAGATCCTACTAATATTATAAATGTGAAAGTTTGTGAGTTTGGATGTTTGTTCCTCAATCACGCATAAAACTACTGAACGGATTTGGTTGAAATTTGGCACACAGATAGTAGATAGCCTACATTAAAACATAGAATACTTTGTGGGAATATTCCCACGGGAACTGGAACCACGCGGGTGCAACCGCGGGCGGCCGCTAGTAAGTCAATAAATTAACGAATTTTTTGACTCATCTCCTTTTTCCTTGACACTACATACTGTTGTGACAAGGAAAAATGAGATGAGTCAAAAAATTTGCAGATTATTAATGTTTGAACAAATATTTTAAAAATAGTAGATTATACAACAAGTGAAAAAAGAAGGAATTTAGTTCGAGGTACTATGTTGGATCCCGAGAGCAGCGAAGGATTCTAGTGTTGAATCCCAAGCGTAGCGAGGGATTCAAAAGTAGAATCCTGAGCGAAACAAGGGATACAAAGGACCGAGATGTAATTTTTTTTCACGAGTTGTGTACTCTACTTTTTACCATTGACTGCGAGAAAACATAATAGCAGTACTTACACCTATAGTACCTATTTATAGTTATCAAATTTTATTATTTAGATAGGAAATCGGTAATTTAACTGTTAGAAAATAGTGAAACTATAAGTTTTCCAATGACATAAAACAACCATGCTATGACGGAAATTACATGATCAGTCTGACATCATCAGTCCATTTCATCAGTTTGTATAGACTTTGAATTTTTACAGACTGAAGATCGTACCAGACTGATGGAATGGACTGACGCAAGACTGAACATCTAATCTCCCTCTAATATAAAGAAAAGAACCCAAAGATAAGACACTAAAAAGAACCTAATTAATTTGGCGAGATATTTTTTTTAGAAAAGAACCCAAAGATAAGACACTAAAAAGAACCTAAATAAAATTGGCGGGATATTTTTTTTTTATTTAATTGTATAACTTAGCTTTATCTATGGAATAGCTCCATACTTTCAGCCATAGATATAGTATATTAAAAAGGGGTAGATGCGCTCCCGAGCGACCGGGTGTAAGAGATAGATATATTATGACGTCAAAATATGGGGCTGCCATGATCGCAAAAAAAATTACCCTAAAATGTAGTCGGAATTGTTACAGTACTCGAATTCCATAGTGAGTGGAAGTCAACATTTTAACATTTTGACTCGCTAATTAAACAAATGGTACAGTAGCCCATAGTACATTTAAATTACGAAACAGGTTACCGTTTGCCGTTGTGATAAAGTTATTTATTACGAAATTATAGATACTTTAACCCAAGTTTTGCAGATCGCAACTCGCCGTAACCTATATTTGTATATATCCAAAAATGATATTTTTTTTTTCGAGGTTTACCACATGGTTTAGCTATTGTCGTGTTCTACAGCTTTGTTTGATTGCCATGCTGATAATAGTAAGACTATGAAAAGTAGCCACATACAGATTTAAGACCAGATGAAAATGGATGGAATTTATCTGGTCTTAAATCTATGTATGGTCACTTTCTATAGTCTTACTATTATCAGTGCCAATCAAACAAAGCTGTAGAACACGACAATAGCTAAACCATGTGGTAAACCTCGAAAAAATAAAAAAATATCATTTTTGGAGATATACAAATATAAGTTACGGCGGATTGCGATCTATACTGAATTTTTGACAATTACACCCTGTTATATTATAATATGTGACGTAATTGTTTTTCTTTATATCTAGTATTTACTAGCTTCGGCCCCGTAACTTCGCGCAGATAAGAATGCGCAGATATGAGATTGTGTGGTTAATGGAATAAAATGATAAACTTTAAATTAAAACAGGTGATTTCTTTATTGAAAAAATATTATTACTATATTTACAATAATAACAAAAAAGTTTCATTCAAATCCATTCAGTATTTCCGGAGATTAGCGTGTTCAAACAGACAAACTAACAGACAAATAAACACACTTTTTTTAAATTCTTACTCTATTACTATGTCTCCATCGCCCCAGATATTTTTTTAAAATATTATGTAATGTACAGACACACTTTTTCTACTGTTTTATTATATGTAAGGATGAAAAGCTTTAAATGTTCATTAAACATCAATTCGTGTGTACTTATGCCAATTCTTTTTTCCAGTTGCTTCTATCCATTTCTCACGAATTTTATCTTCCGTCGGAAATCTGAAAAATTAAAACGCTTGAAATTCCCTGAAATATGGGGTAATTTTTGGGGAAAAATTTCTATATGGGTAGGCATCCCGAAATTGATTTATAAACCTACTGATTTTAGTGGACATCAATGCTAAGCTGGCTTCTATTACGTAGATTAATACGCAATTTTCCCGGTTTGCATGTCAAACGTTTCCGAGGTTATTTTTAGAAAGAATTTTTAGAGTTTTCCTATTTATCAGGTTTTTAATGATATAACTAATGATTTAGCTCAGAAACTTGGTTCCTGCGAGATTTGAGAAAGAAATACGTGATCAAAATATAGAAAACAGTGTACTTACGCATGAAATGTAACACCCGCTTCTTTTCTTTATTTGTTGCTTTTGCAGCCAAATATTGAACACCCCACCATTTTGTAGGCTAGACACAAACACTACACATTCGATTTATAATAAATTTTATGTATTAATTAGGCAGTAATCCACAAAACCTTTAATTTCTTTGGCACTTTTGATATAACCTCACTTGTTTGTTTTGCCTACTTGAACTGTGCCTATAACCCGACCATGAAAAAAAGTCCGGTCGGTGATAGAGATAAAACATGAAACTCTTCTCTATTTCCACCTATAGGAATCTCAATAAGACGATCTCGCTCTATCAAAGCATGTCAGACCCTTGCTTTCAGCACGTTTTTTTTTTTTTTTTGTACATAATTCATACGATGCGCGCTTGTTCCAAATACAAAATATTTTTATTCACTCGGTGAATAAAACAGCGTATTATTCACTCTTATCGTTGAATTAAACGCACTTTTTAGAGTGGCAATGGTAAAAAATCATTTTTATTGTCTCATCTCCTTTTTCCTTGACACCACAGATATAGTAAAGTAATTGAATGGAAATATTGACAAATATGTGACCACGGCATCTGCAAAGGTGCCGAACGAAACGTCGGGAATAGTACAGTTAGCTCAGGTTGCTCATTGCACACAAGACTGTGGGTTGCAGCCCGAGCCGTAGGCGAGAGCGTAACTCAGTCGAGTGTGCAATAAGCAAAAGCTCACGAGTTTCATACGACGTTTTTCAACACATTTGCAAGGAAAATATTAAACTAATAATTTACCACAAAGCAACAAATACGACAAAAACAAAATATGATAATTATGACGGAAAAGGCGCGCAGGTTTTTTGTGTTTTTTACACACGCCCAATGCAAGAATATTTTGCGAACAAAGGGGAGAGTGAGCATACAGCCACTTCAAAATTATAATTTTAAGTGATAAAATGCAAATATTTTAATATTTTGTAACAAAATATTGTGAATTATGAATAATTTGATAATAATCAATATAATTGTTTGACTTAATTAAGGACTTACACATTTATTTATTCCAAAAATAAATATGAATTTTCAGCGGCATAAAACCTCTTTGTTGTAACTAAAAAAATAACTGTATAACCCGGTTGAATTGGGAATGCTCTGTTTACTCGCTTATAACTTGCAGTAAGGTATTTATTTAACTTTGTAGGGATAATTCTATAACCAACTAGTGTTTTATATATTATTGCACGCGTTTGTTATAGCTCGGTTTATGGCCCTAAAAGCGATGTATTAGGTAGGACTCACTTTACGAGCAAGTGTGATGAAAAATAAAAAAAAATCAAACTAAATACCAACTACTAATCACCAAAGTAATTTCAATAAAACCGCGCTACTATCCGTTAAAAACTAACATCATTGGTTAAAAGTGTTTTATTTCAATGAATAGGTACTCGTTTTTCATTTTATTAATACTAATTAATTCCTACTACCTAAGAGGTTATGAGATGCCATTTAAACTTTTAATTTTAACTTCTTTTCAATTACAATACTTACAATTTAATAATTACTTACTATACAACACACTTTACTTACACGCTGTAGGTACACGCTGTAGGTATGTACTTGAATTCCAAAACAACAGAATGTGTAAAAGAAACTAAAATCTTCAACCTTAGCAAAAGCCATGAACCAAAAAAAAAAGTTTCGTGTAAGTTATGAAAATAAATAAATCTACCAAAAAGTTTAGTTTCCTAAAACTAAATCTAACATTTTCCAGGCAGCCAGCTGAAATGTAGTAAAAAAATGTCTGGGACCAGTGGAGCTGTTACTTGGACCATTCAGACATTTTTATAAATCGGACTACATAAATTGTCTGACCGTAAAAGTCCGGTAGCTTCCATATCATATCTACTGGAGTAAATTGATTCTAGCTACACTGGAAAGGTAACTTTAGAACTTTTTCCTTTAAAATATTATATGCGACAAAAACAATGTACAACTTTGACGTTTGACAAAGCACCTGCGATTAAATTGACAATAGACAGTGATCAGCGGCAACTTCACTCGAAAATGTTTGGCAATGTCAGTAAATTTTACAGATTACATCGTTTTGTACTGTAACTGCTCTGAAGTTGGTCACTTCCGCTTTTACTTTCCGATGAGAAAAGAAGAAAATTTGCTTCAAAGAAAAGGATGGTCTAGCTATTCTAGATTGTTCATTTTCTATACTTACGGCAGGTTACATATATCCTGCAACAATTATTTCCACCATTAATGAAAATGGAAGGAGGTAACGGTTATCAGTATCACAATCTTATTAAAACTACTAGCATACCACCTACCACTAGCATAATTATGTGGTGATTAGTTAAGTATGTCTAGTTTCAATTACCGTAGTGAGTGAATTCCCGACTATTCAAGTGGAGGCTGAATGTGTCCCCTGAGCATCGATTAGGGCTGAACCGTGGCCGTAAGTCAGCCGGAGGCGGGCTGTGGCCTAGTCCCGTAGTTGCTAATGAATATTAATGCTAATGACTAGATCCCATTAGACACGCGGGAGCGTTTATAAAGAAGCCGCTCCCGCGTGTCTAATGGGATCTGTAAAATTTACTCATTGCCTTAGATTCCCGAGTGAAGTTGCTGCGGATCACTGTCTATTGTCAATTTAATCGCACGGTAGGTACCTAGGTGCTTTGTCAGACGTCAAAGTTGTGCACATTGGCTTTGTCGCATGTAATATTATAAAGGAAAAAGTTCCTTAGGTTACTAGCTTTCCAGTGTAGCTGAATCAATTTGCTACAGTAGATAATAAAATTATGACATAGAAGCTACCGGGATTTTACGGTCAATAGTTATGCGATGTTTTAGTAGTATGTCTAGTTTTAATTACCGTACTAGTAGTGAGTGAATTCCTGACTATTCAAGTGGAGGCTGAATGTGTCCCCTGAGCATCGATTAGGGCTGAACCGTGGCCGTAAGTCAGCCGGAGGCGGGCTGTGGCCTAGTCCCGTAGCTGCCAATGAATATTAATGCTAATGACTAGATCCCATTAGACACGCGGGAGCGTTTATAAAGAAGCCGCTCTCGCGTGTCTACTGGGATCCACTCCTCTTAAGAGGACAAAGCGGATTATATAATTTCTCCTGTATTTAACTTGCACCTTAGGAAGTGAATTTACTGTCTCATTTTCTGGCTATAGGTAGGTACCTACCGTTTGTAATTTAATGTTACTTGCCAAAATCTGAGTTATCTACCTTTGAAATACCTTATAGCACTACCATAAAACAGTTGCAAATTGAAAAGCGAATTGGTACTTAACGCTGAATACCTACATGGTTAAATACAATAATCCTTACTAGTATTATGAATGCGAAAGTCCGTTTGTTTGTTTGTTACGCCTTCACGTCTTTTTTTTATTTTTTTTTATTTAGGGGCTTTTAACACTTAAAGGTCATGTCAGCCCCATCATAACCTTATCTAAAACTACTTATCCTATGACCCTATTTATGACACTATTTAGGGCGAAAACATATACAATTCTAGCCTCATCGCTGGTGGGAGCCGACAGAATGCCATGGAACATGCTTACATTTTTTGCATTTAAGTTAAGTCCTGTCATCACCTCTCGTCTCGTATTTGCCTTCACGTCTTAACTACTGAACCGATCATCATGAAATTTTGCATAGACGTTGTTAGGGGTACAGAAAAGTACATAAGGTACCTTTCATCCAGAAAAAAACGTACAGTTCCCGGGGATAGCAAAAAACTGTCCACGCAGACTAAGTCGCGGGCGGCCGCTAGTATTATAAATGCGAAAGTCCGTTTGTTTGTTTGTTACGCCTTCACGTCTTAGCTAATGAACCGATCATCATGAAATTTTACATACACGTTATCAGGGGTACAGAAAAGGACATCGGGTACCTTTCATCCCGAAAAAAAGTATAGCTCCCGAGGGATAGCAAAAAACTTTCCTCACAGACGAAGTCGGTCAGTGGAGTCAGTAGTAGGGTCCCGTTTTTACCCTTCGGGTACGGAAACCTAAAAAGATCAGCTGCATACTCACACACACGCAATAATATAATGCTCTTCAAATCGCTCATCCCGTCACCAAGTTCCAGCCAATTCCTTTATCTGTTCGGAGGCGCATGGTTAACTCCGAGGTATTCAAATGTTTAGCGCGCCTACTGCGCCGTTCCCGCCAAATAAACCATCGCTAATAGACCCGGGATCCGCCTGTTCTAGCTTCTTCCCGGTATTATTTGTACCCGGGTATCCGGAGATAGAATTGCCTGATTAGATTCTAACTAATAAGGATGTCGTCGTCGTCGTGGAGATCCTTGGAGGAGGCCTATACCCAGCAGTGGGTTTCGTGCGGCTGATATGATGATGATGGTGAATAAGATTGTGCTTTTGGATAGGCATTAGTTTCCTTTCATCATCATCATAACAGCTGCACGACACCCACTGCTGGGTATAGGCCTTCCCCAAGAATTTCCACAACAATTAGTCCGCGCTGCCCGCATCCAGCGGCTTCCATCCACCAGATCCCATCCCACCAGATACCGTTAACTGACATGAAGCCGAATTTGACCTTTTAATACCATTTGACACAGAACAACATGCGCCATCGAACTATCTGATCCGTTTTTTTCTATCTTTTAAATTGCCTGAGATAGCGACACGTAAAACGCCGTTATTTGATCAATTTTTAGAAGAATACAATGCTTTAATGCTGTTAATTACGATTCCATAACTATAATGCGGTTAACATTTTATAAAAATTCACAGATTTTACAGTCCCCGCAAGAATCGGAGCATTGAAAATGAACACAAAAATTTACGAAATACTAAAATCAAATAAAATGCAAAGTCTTATTATGTTTTTCACAAAAATTTACGAAAAACCAAAATCAAATCAAATGCAAAATCCTATTATATTTTTAAAAATACTATTTATTTACGATTGTGACACTCGGCTCCGCCTCGTGTCACAAAAGCGCCCGCTGCCGCTGACTGCCTCGACGCAACCGAAATATTATTAACCGATTTTGAAAATTCCAACGAATGCACTTCTCGTCTGCTTCTGCATCTTTTAACACTATTACCATGACGATCGGTCAATAATCATAGAAGCTACATCACTTTTTATGTGCGGAATCAGCCGTTTTTCTACAATTCCAAATCTAAAGGGACCACCTAAAGGTCACAATTATTAACTGATTTTTAAAATTATTTCGCCATTTGGTAGCTAACCTAATACCTTAGGACCATTTTTTTCATTTTTCCTTAAGTCGGTTTTTTTTCCAGAAATATTTACAATTTAGTAAACAAACACCCCGCAAAAAACCCGGAATTTTTGGAATTTTGCAAAATTACAAAAAAAGTTACCAGTAGATTTTCAAAATTCAATCGTTTACTCGTTTCTCAATAAATTCCTCAACTTTTGGTACTATTTTCATCTCGGTCTACCCAAAACCCTCGGAGATATGGCCAAAAATACGTCTCAGGCGATTTGCATCTGATAACCATTTTCAATGGTAAAAAATGTGCACCAGACCTTCCCCGCCATTTATAATTAAGTTATAACATACTACCAAACTTTCATGCGGTTAATAGTAGTTAGGCGAGGTTTTTAATAGTATCACACGAGTGTTTTAATACCTAGTTATGTGCAGTTTCATACACTACTTTATCTACACTCATACATTTGGGATTGAACCTACTAAATAAAAGATCAACGTTAGAAAAGAGAGAGAGACTTTGTTTGTATTAGCAAGGTACCTACCTACCTTGTAATAAGTCAATTCCTTAGCTGCATCTAAACTAAAATATCGGGCAGAGTAATTTTTTTTTCACATTTTAGAGCAAGAATAAAAAAACCTACAAATTTCAGTAAGTATAACAAAATGTAAAAATTGAAACCAAATTTTATCGGAAAAGCTTGGCGCGCATTCCATTAGAAAAAAAAATTTGATCAGTGCATTGTGCATTTCAACAAACTAATCGCACTAAAGTCATCGACAAGCATAGAGTACATTTTAATCATAAAAAATATGTGGGAAAAGGAAAATATCGTTCTTTTTTTTAATGTTACGGCACTGCCTTCTTTTTGGATTTGCCCTGTATCGTAATGAGAAAAAAAGTTATTTTATGATGCAGTTGACTGCATCGTAATGAGTTTATTTTTTAATTTTACCTATCCACGAAAATAAAGTACGTATTTATATAACCTTTTTTGAATTCATATTTGGAACATTACGTTGTGAGTGTAGATAAAATATTTTAAGTGTTTTTTAGTCAAGTTTCCTTTTAAATCAAAATTAAGTAAGTATAGCTCTACATAAAGCTTTAAAAATAAGTTCATCTAAAAGTTCTTTCAAATACATTAAATGATATATCAAACTTTGAAATCGGTTACCTACGTAGTTTTCAAACAGCGTTGATTTTTATTTAAAACGCGAATATCTCGAAATGTATTTTTTGCAGATAACGGCATTATAGCTTAAGGACGGCAGTTGTAGTGTTCTTTACCGATCATCTATTCATGTCTCATCTTTTTGTATCTTTAATACAATTAATTGCTAAAACACGTCACCGTAGAATTTAAATTTTAAATGATCTACTAAAGACAATTGAGAACATAATTTAAGTGTTTTAAATTATGTTCTCAATTTATAATTAACGTTAGGTTCGTTTGAATTTTTTATTGCTGCTTTAAGTAATTATACCTACTCCAAAAACTTAGCTTTGAAATAGGCTAATAAATAATATATTCTCACTACTTTTCGAAATTTTCAACCTTTAAAAACTAATGAAAAGTATGAAGTGGTGCTCGGCATAAATATGGGAGAGCGGTAAAAGTCCGAGCGCGTTCGGTCGCAAAATTGCCGATATTGGCCGAAATGACCGAGGGAGCGACGCTAAGTGGCGCCCTCCACTGAAAGCTATCGGAGCCACTTCACTACTTTAACATAGTACGGATTTAAGGCCCTCCGCTGCCTTGAGCGGGACACGCGCGCGGGGCGACATAGATTAGAGCTTACTCATGCACTGCACAAGCATCCTGTCCGTCAAAAACCAGCAATCTATATTCCCGCGCCGTGTACCCGCGGCGGGATCCCGCTTAAGGTAGCGGACGGCCTTAAAGTTTTTTTAAGTTCGATCCAATCGCAAGCAAGAAGCTATTTAAGTATCTATTAAGGAGCAAAATACTAAAACTGACACAATTTAGTCTATTTTTTATTTATTTTTATTTATTATTTATATTTAGTTTGTAGTTTGCGGGAACTCTTAATATTGTGAAAGGCATTTCCCTATTTAACTAATATTCAAGATTAATCCATAATTCCAAACCCATTATTTACAACTAATAAATTACCTGTGTCCTTTTCATCAAAGTTTATTCAGCCGTTTTTTGCGAGATTGAGAAACAAACATAATACAATTAAATACAAACTTTCACATCAATATTAGTAGGATACATAATTCATTTACCTATATTTTCTACAAACACAAAATAGAAAAACAAAGTGCGCAAGATTTTTTTATTTGTCGAAAGAATACGAAAAGGTGATTTTTGAGTGGGCCTTTTGAAGGTACGTGAATTCAAAAGAAACGCTTGTAGGTACTTCATGACGGCTCGTACAAGAAGAAACCAAATGTAAAAATCAATAATGACGTGCAGCGTCACTCATGAACAGCTTTTAACAAGGGATGGTTTTCTAATCATTTTTAACCCCCCACGCAGCGCCAGCGCAAAGCCAAAGAGGGGTGTTATAAGTTTGAAACCTACGTCTGTCTGTCGGTCTGTACGTATATTTGTAGTGCCTAAACTGATTAATATTTCAATGCGGGTTTTTATTAATTAATTGAAATCTAAATTAATCGAGATGGTTCTTAGCCACACGTTTGATGGAAATCCACCTAGCCATTTATAGAGATGGTCTGGCCTGCCGAAACGGTAAAAGATACAGAGGTAGTGCTTTGACTAAAGCAATGTACAGTTTGGGCAAATTAAGTTGGAATAAAAAAAAACACAAAACGGCGGCAAAAAAAAACTGGCCGCCAAAAATTAAGTTGCAGCCGAATTGGCTAAAATTGGGATTTAATGTAAACCACAAAGATTAAGAAGTGAATCTTTAATAGTAAAATATATGTACGGAACCTTTAAAAAGCTCCAAATAAATAAATAAATTACCCCCGACACAGAAAGCTAACTCAAAAATGTTTAAAATAATATCATCAAGTCATATAGATCTACGAAAAAAATATAAGTAAGTACGTCATAATAGACGTCGGGGGACCGCTAAGTTAATAGATTTACATTCTAAGCTCTACACATGTATAAAACGGTATCTTAACAGTCCCCCGATAAACTTTTGTGTCGGGGGTTTTATAGCTATATTATATTTATATATTATAGCTACCACTGGTCAACGGCACTAATCTAGAGAAGATGATCCAGTTACAGCGGCCAATTATTTTAAAATCGCACCGGAATCGCGAGGCGACCGAATGGCCGCTTCTACTCCGAGGCAGCTACGCTAATAGAATATCCTATCTCCGAATCAATATCGTCTTTACACCACACGATTGTGGACACTACACTATCGGTCGTGCTCGTGTCGTGTGCGGATGACATGACAATCATTTTCAATCATCGTTAATATTAATCAGCCGTTCAATTAGCGGCCTAGCCTTTTCATTGACAGGCCCATTTAATCATCGGCCTAAATAACATCATTGTCTGGATGTCATTTTAGGCCGCTGCTGATGAAACGGCGACGTTCAATGAAAGGACTACCTAGGTCGCTAGTTGAACGGCTGATTAAGCCAGTTGCCTGCGACAACAATATGACAAAACCACCGCTCGAAAGTCAAAACCGCCTTTCTTCTATCTGCCTGCAACGAATCCTACGATATTTTGGCCACATCTCGCGTAGAGATACACCGTCATTTTGTAGTCGTTTTAATTAACTTAAGGGTGTGTTGTACCAATGAAAATAAACATTTTTGCCCAAGAAACATGGGTCGAAAAACGACAAAAAATATTTTGGGTCTCCCATACTAAGTAGACAGCTAAAACATTTTATTAGTATGGGAAAGTCAATTTTTTTTGTCGTTTTTGGACCCATATTTCTTGGGCAAAAATGTTTAGTTCCGTTAGTAGAACACTCCCTTAAGTTAATTAAAACGACTACAAAATGACGGTGTATCAGACTCATCGTAACAGGCAAGATAGAAGGTAAAAGACCGAGAGGCAGAAGCACTGGCGGACTAGGGGGGCGGCAGGGGCGGTCCGCCCCGGGCCTCACACCTGTGGGGGGGCCCGGTTTGGCATAGAAAAAAAAATAAAGTGACTAAAAATCGCGTTTTTAACATAGAAAATGTTTTTTCACTCCTCTTGCTCAAAAAGTCCGTCATTGTAAGGTACAAGAGCCAGGATAAAATAGCATAAATACCCCTAGGGGATAAAGTTTTTTCATTTTTAATGTTTGTTTATTGCCAATGAGCCTACTAAAACGAAAAAGTATTCACAATCACGAAAAAAGACTCGTTCGACTTTACTGTTTCTCATTTTTATTTTTGAAAATGGAACTAAAAGCAGCGATCTCTTCAGTGAAATCATAGACTTATTTATACTTTGTGACTTTAAGTTAAAATCGTAGAATGCGTGCATTGTGTTTTTAGCTGCTACAGTAGAAATTAAAAAAGGCACTGGCGCGAAATCTTTAGAAATCTTTTGCCGTCAAGCACCATTTATTTAAATACTGTATGAAAAGTGGAGGATAGAAAAACGAGTGAATTCGTTTACGGAAGTATAAACTAGGTATTTAATATTGTATTTTATTTTCTCGCAATCGTAGTGAAAAGTAGAGTGTAACACACGACACGAAGCTAAAACCCATTGTAACTCGGTTTCTATTTATTCCCTCGCTAAAGCTCGGGAATAAAACTACCTCGTATGCAATGGGTCATTTTAGCGTCTTGTATAACAATCTACTATTTCGATCGCTTCGGTAAGGTACCCAATTTCAGCCAAAGTGAGACATTGCCCTGGGCCCCTATTTTTGAATCACTCGACTGGCGTCGAGCGCTCGTTTCTACTGATTTTCGTTCGACATATGGCTCAAACGTTCGAAATAGAGTCATATGTCGAACGAAAATCAGTAGAAACGAGCGCTCGACGCCAGCCGAGCGATTCAAAAATAGGGCCCCTGGTCCCGTGAGTTTTGGGTCTACGTGTATGTACTAAATGTCAAAAGATGCGTCTCAGTAAGGGCTACAATATGGTGAAAAAAAATTTAGAAAAAGTCAAAAACTTTTTTCGAAAATCGTATAAATGTAGAAAAATGACACACTTTTTCGGGGTCTTTTCTCACTAAATCGACAATTTCTCAAAAACGAAAAGCGATATCGAAAAAATGAAAAAAACCCCTAGAGATATTGAGTTAGGCTACCTACTGAAATTAGTATATATCCCTGACTTTTACGGTCTGGGCTGTAGCTTATCCTTTATGAAGCGAAATGTTGCGACACCGCGGGCGACGTGCGCGGCGCGCGATAATGGTAATACGTAGTTACTACGTCGTAGTAGGTACGATTGAAGTTTTTAAATAATTGTATATTTCAAAGCTTGTAATAGTGTTTTATATTTTGTATTTTTTATTTATTTCTACATTTTTTATAAATAAAAAAGTATTTAGATATATATTAAAACCATAATATTGATATTAATATTAATTAGCTATAGCAGGTCAACAGATGGTATGACGTGAATAGAGAGCTGATTCCAGATCTAGTCAAAGATTTGAAAATCGTTAGATACGGCACGGCGGCGCGGGGCGGTACCATAGTGTGACTGCACTGAAATGTCTCCATAAGTCCATATTCAAGTAAGTGACGTCGCTGACTATGTGAAAACGAAAGAGAAAGTAGTGTTAGCAATAACTGTAGGAGCAAAAGAGATGACGCTATTATCTCCAGTACACGTGCTAGGCGTCGTAGTGAGTTTTTGTGTGTAGAGAAACGGATAAACGAATCTTGAGCGAAAGTTGAACAGAAAAGAGGTTTTAGTTTGAGGCCCGAGGCCAAGCCGAGGGCTTCTACTAGATCCAAAATATCATATATCGTGGGTTGCTGTTATTTCAATTTCGAGATTTGAAATTACTCGATCAGTCACGTCTTTCTTAGTGACTCTGCGATTCCAAATTTTACAACGATCTCTGAGAATGACAGTGTGATGATGATACCTAGGTAAACATGAGGGTTGTTATCGCACATTCGAGTGATGATGAAGTCGGCGCGAGAGTCTCGCATGCTGCATTTGATTTTGATTAATTTTTTTATTAGGGTTAATTTATTTAGAAATTCAGATGTTTTAGTTATACATAGTACTTAGGTTACCTTTCAATAAGATATTAATGTCTATAGGAAAATAATAATAAAATATTTTGTTAAATTCATTAAATTCATTTTCAATGTACCAGAAGGTCGTGAAAGGCACGAGATCTGTGATTTTTTTCTATATACAGGAAAAATTACAAGATTTGTGGATGGAACTGACTAAAAATCGCGCTACGTGGCCTTTTTTCTATATGCAGGAAAAATTACAAGATTAGTGGATGGAACTGCCTAGAAATCGCACTGCGCGGCCTATTTGACGGGGAGGACGATTTGTTGAAAATTGTTACCTAGAGGACGGCAAACTGCCTTCTACACCCCCCTTTTGAAAACGTAAATATTCAAATCTGAAGGGCGCCAGGGGGCCCACAATTAAAGATCGCCCCGGGCCTCAAAAAGTCTTAGTCCGCCAGTGGGCAGAAGCCCAAAACGTTGGTCAGAACGGCTCGCACTGCATCAAGCCGAGGACCGCAACAAATGGAAGCACCTTGTGCGAGACGTCCTTGCAAGGATCACGATCCTCAACCATGAAGGAACGACAAAGGAGGAGGATTTTTAGATTATGGAAAGTCATACTTACATAATTATTAAAAAACAGCTATTATAGGTAAGTATACCTACCTACCTTCCTAACAGTGTTTTTTCTACCGCTGCCGTTGTACGGTTGTTTGCTGCTTCGGTGTTTTTCAATCTCTACAAAAATACTTTGAATATACCTACTTAATTATTATATTCTGTGATTATGATAGCAGTTTCAACGAAAACTAGCCAACTTTCGTAGATCATAATAGGCAGTCGGCGCAGTCGTAGTTTGTAACGTATTCATAAATAATTGATATTGGTTATGCTTACCTTACATATGGGAAACTTCGTCGAGTCTTTGAGTCGCCTATTCCACAGAGTCTAAAGACGAAAGTCTTCAACCAGTGTGTCCTGCCTGTCATGACATACGGAGCTGAAACGTGGACACTCACTGTAGGGCTGGTTCACAAATTTAAAGTCGCGCAGCGAGCTATGGAAAGGGCTATGCTCGAAGTTTCTCTGAGAGAAAGGGTCCGAGACGAGGTGATCCGATAGAGAACTAAAGTCTTCGACATAGCCCACCGGATTAGAAAGCTGAAGAGGCAGTGGGCCGGCCATATTAGCCGTAGAACCGATGGCTGCTGGGGCAGACGAGTTCTTGAGTGGAGACCTCGAATGGGCAAACGTAGTGTGGGACGCAAGGTGGCTGGCATAGACTGGATGAGTATAGCCGCGGATCGTGCTCAGTGGCGTGCACTCGGAGAGGCCTTTGTTCAGCAGTGGACGATGATAGGCTGATAATGATGATGATGATGATGCTTACAAAGAAATTCTTAAAAATAAAATAACGAAAAATACTTTGTTATTCTCTGAAAATTAAATTCTGTAATGGTGGATAAATTCTTATTTATGGAGACATACTTTCTTTCCGGTACCTACTTAAATGAAACTGAATTTAAACTTTTTACTGTTTTAATGTCTATTCTTCAATTTTATTTCTACACTTGTGTTATATGAATGCGAAACACACAAATTTTCAGTTGACTATGGAACCGAATTAAAAAAAATCTTTAGTTAAAATCCACCTTGGTTTTTCTAAAGATTATCTTTTTTTAAAGATTTCAGGTGCATTTTCTAAAAAAACCTAATGGAGTTGCCATTATTGAAACTCGATTTTATGGGAGAAGTTGGGCTTTTATTAAAAATTTCCAGTGGTCTGGCTATAAAAGTGCCGTTTTATGTGGAAGTTCAGTCTGTCCTTTATCAAATTTGCATTTATATTGCAAATAAAGCGGTAGGTATAGCACACTGAAGCTTTTCAAATATTCAGTAGATTAGATAGGTACCTGGGTAGGAAACGTCGAAGTTCTTTTAAATAAATTCTATAAAAAAGTTTTTTGTTTGTTTGCAGTAACAGGCACAGGTGCAGGCGTAGGCGTAGACGGTTGCGCATGGGTATTAACAGTACCTTCCTAGGTAGGATCCTTGTGTTTTAATATTTCTGTAACACGGTTTGGAAAATTCAAAATGGTTAAGGAATAGAACTTGGAAAAAAATTTTTTACAAAGAAAGTGGCTCCCCCGTTATTTTCTATACTATTAGTAGTAACAGTGGACGATTGTAACATTGGCGATATTTCTACTACAAAGCCACTTATACGGGTGTGCGTTAGCTAGAATACGCGCTGAACGAGTCCCGACCTACTCAAAAGGTGGTGGCGCGCGAGCTGCAAAACGGAAGTGTCAACGAGGGATTTTTGTTTTCTGCAGGGCCAAAGTAAGTTATTCGTTCTTATTATCGGTCTGATATTCGCTTTAAATCACTATATTGTCTCCAGGTTTTTTATTTAGTCAATTACTGAGTTAGCACACTCGGCATAGCCTAGTTTTTGCCCATTAATATTTAGTAACTTATTAGATATTAATATTTTTCTAAAGAGTGTGTGTAAAGGACAGTTGTACCACCACCAATGGGGACAATTGAAACGTTACAATCGTCCCCGTGTTACAATTGTCCCCGTGTCCGTTGGCAATCAATTTAAAATTGTTCTATAATTATATGATGGTCGGTCAAATGGGGCCTGCATTGGTAAGTAGGTATGTTAGGTTCTATATTGTGTGTTAATTTCCGACGTCGGTTTCATTTTTTACTGAACATATGAAACTTTGTTTATATTAATATATTTTCTTTCAGATGCCATGGAACAGAGTAAAAAAGACGAAATGTTGCAGTGTTTTTTTTTATATCTATTTAAGTTGAATAATTTAATTACGCGTATATGCTAAATAATATGAGTCACGTGGCTGGGGACATTTGTAACGGTGGACAATTGTAACACCATACAAACAAAAAATTTTGAATATTTTGAATTTTATACGAGCTATAATGCTCATAATTAGCTATAATGCTTATTTAAAATTATCACTTGTCAAACAAAGCAGTCATTTTCGTTGGTTTTGTGAAGCTAGAGAAGCTATATTATTTTGTATAAATATTATTATGTTCAGTTTTAAAATTTTAGGAAGTATCTTGTTAATTTGATTTAAGACTGATTCTTTACCTATGAGACTGCAAATATAAAATAGTACAAGTATTTCTAATCAACTTACTGGTGTTTTATTTCATATAAAACTTTTGTTACAATTGACCACACAATGGGTACAATTGTAACACTCGTCTTCGTTCGGATTAAATTGATTTTTTACGTTTCCCTTAAGCCTCGATTACATACGCCGATTTAGCTTCCTTACTGGGGATCCAATTTCAGATTGGAAACGATGCCCCGAATTGGATCCTAGTTGGGGAATTTAAGGGTTGCCTCCCTAGCCAAGGCTATATAGGTAAGGCAAATGAAACTTTGATCATGCAGCCAAGTCTTCAGTCATATTTTTTTCTTTAGTTTGCATTTCTGCGGGTGTATTATTACGGGCACGTAATTTGGCAAGACAAAGATGAGACAAAAGATGCGCAGCAGCTACAAACACTAAACTCGGTGCATCTTTTGTCTCATCTTTGTTTTGCCAAGTTATTTATGCCGGTACCTATATCACATTATAAGTAACCCCTAGATGATCAAGCATGGCTTGTCAATAATTTACATTGCATTACCACCACCACTACCATTTGAGTGCGTACCAAAAATTCAAGATGGGGGCCAACTTTTTTGTTTTTGGCCTGATTTCGATGAAACTCGGTTTTTGGTACTATTTTGGCAAGAAAATAACAACTCAATTTTTCAAATACTAAAAATCCAAGATGGCGGCCATCTTTTTTGTTTGTGGGCTGATTTCGATGAAACTCAGTTTTTGCTACTATTTTGACAAGAAAACAACACAATTTTTCAAATACTAAAAATCCAAGATGGCGACCATCTTTTTTGTTTGTGGGCCGATTTCGATGAAACTCAGTTTTCGCTACTATGTTGACAAGAAAATGACAACACAATTTTTCAAATATAAAAATCCAAGATGGCGGCCAACTTTTTTTGTTTATGGGCCGATTTCAAAGAAACTCGGTTTTGTTACTACTTTGACGAAAAAATAACAACGAAATGTTGAAAATAATAATAAAATCAATATACCAGCCAACTCTTTTATTTATGGGCCGATTTCTCAATTTTTCGATTTCGATGATGATGATTATTGTTACTATTTAAGTAGTTAGTACCAAAACCCAAGTTTTATTAAAATCGGACCACGAACAAAAAAATAGGCCACCATCTTGGATTTTTAATATTTTTAACATTGCCTTGTTATTTTCTTGTCAAAATAGTACCAACAACCGAGTTTAATCGAAATCGGCCCGATAGCAAAAACGTTGGCCGTCATCTTGAATTTTTGAATAGTTTTAACATTGCGTTGTTATTTTCTTGTCAAAATAGGACCAAAAACCGAGTTTTATCAAAATCGGCCCAAAAACAAAAAAGTTGACCGCCATCTTGGATTTAAGTATTTAAAAAATGTGTTGTTATTTTCATGTTAAAATAGTACCAAAAACCGAGATTCATCGAAATCAGCCCACAAAAAAAAATTTTGGCCGCCATCTTGGATTTCTTAATATTTTCAATATTGCGTTGTTATTTTCTTGTCAAAATAGGACCAAAAACCGAGTTTTATCGAAATCGGCCCAAAAACAAAAAAGTTGACCGCCATCTTAGATTTTTAATATTTTCAACATTTCGTTGTTATTTTTTTCAAAATTGTAACAAAACCGTGTTTCATTGAAATCGGCCCACAAACAATAAAGTTGACCGCCATCTTTTTTATTACAGAGTTCTAGTGGCCTTTTTCCGTCCGGCTTCATCATCAAACCATTTCCTATCAGAGTACTCATCAAAACCTACCTTTACATTTCCGTTAATAGTGAAAACTCATTGTTTAATCTATGTACAATAATGTTATTGTCAAGTACTAGTGACAACCCTAATCAGTGAAATCATGTCCTAATTGGGGCATAGTGTGATCGCTACATCCAATTTGGGTTCCTAGATTGGATCCCCAGTAAGGAAGCTAAATCGGTGTATGTAATCGAGGCTTTATGTATTAAGTTCAATATTGGCAGAGATTATTGTAGATGAATAACCTCAGGTCCTAATTCTACAGATAAAGTAACTTAAAAACAAATAGATTTTACACTAGAGCCCGTCAAACAAAAAGTGTTACGTTGGCCCCCAGTCTACCCTACCTATTTTGTTTGATGGTACCTTCATTTTTTTTTTGTTATGTAGGTACCTACCTACATAACAAAAAAAACAAATTTTGTTTATTTTGGCTTACAGATTAACCGCACTTACTTGCCTTTATTAAAACGCTAGTTTTTTTAAAAATTCTCTTTGGCCTTTATAGTTCATTATTCGGCACTCACTACAAAAAGACATTACAGCGCCATCTGTTGTTTCTTACATAAAGCACTTTCTAAATAAGACAGCAAAGGTCTGCGTTGTCGTCGGGACGAATCACGAAAGGTGCCTTCCCACGGTGCGTGCTACTACGCACCGCACCGAGCCGCACGAGGGCGAGCACGCACCGATCCTTTGAAGTTACCGGCGAACGCGTCGTTTTCCACGGTGTGTGGTCTTGTCTGGTGCGCTCTCGTGCGTCTACAGACGCACCGGTGGGAAGGCACCTGAAGGCCCTCCGCTGCCTTGAGCGGGACACGCGCGCGGGGCGATATAGATTAGAGCTTACTCATGCACTGCGCAAGCATCTGTCCGTCAAAAACCAGCAATCTATATTCCCGCGCCGTGTACCCGCGGCGGGATCCCGCTGAAGGCAGCGGACGGCCTTAGCCGCTTTCCCACGATCCGCGCTACCACGCACCGCACCGAGCCGAGCACGGGCGCGCACGGGCGCACCGTGGGAAACGCTAGTGGCGCACGGTTCTAGCGTTTCCACGGGGCGTTCTCACGTGCAAGGACGCACTCGCGATGATGGCACAGTAAACAAATAGTCGAAAAGCAAGCCATACACGCGTCTCGAGTTTAGACTGAACTCGGTAGGTAGAGTCGCAAATGCGCCGCATAACGCATTGACGAGCGAAAAATTTACGTACTATTTGTTTATTGATTGAAATACCTGTACTTACTGTGGTGAAGTGCAGATAGTGCTATTTTTTTATGTAAGTATAACCAATTAATACAGAGATAAAAAAGTAAAACCTAGAAAGTCCGACAACTCAGAAATTTAAGATTAAATACAAGTAAGTATTTTATTATATAGGTATTTTATTTATTTTATTATATTTTATTCATTAGGAAAACTTACTGCTAATACATATTACACAGAAACATACATGAATAATCACGGGCTAATAACAAGTTTCCACAGATAGTTAAAAATGTAACTTAATCATAATTAGAGAAGAATAAACGTGACACTATTTTCAGTATTTTTAATATAAAACACACTGTAGCGTGGTTTTTTTGCTGTTTTGTCGATTTCCCTTAAAGGGGAAGTTTTTTTTGGTAGTTTGTTTCCATTAATGATAAAATTTATTTTTTGGCAGTATGCCTCATGTCCTTTTCCTTATTTCCGTAAAAAGTCCGTTTGAAAATTCGCGGCAGCGACTTTAAAAAAAAAAAAAAAGAAAGATTAAGATCGTATTTCTTATGGTCGTCCTTCGCCCACTTCAGGGGCCTTTGCGATGAGCCCTTATCGCAAGGATTTCTATTCAATTGTTTACCTTTCATACTAGACCTCAAAGGTTAGTGTGAAAGCAGGCCTTAAGCAGTCCTGTTTAAGGCCTGCTTTTGAACTGAAATGGTATTTTTTTTTTGTCCGTAATGTCGTAGGTTGTTTGACCGTGTTTTCGAGCCAAACCGCACTGTCGACTAGTCGCCGAACGACTGTCGACAGCGACTGTAATTTCTACTAGTTTATATGGACGCGTACGCACTTGGTCGCCCGGTCGCTGGACGACTCTGAGTCGTCGGGAGACTAGCCACGCCCCCCAGTCGTTCGGCGACCGAGAGATACACGGGTTCATATGGAAGCGTACGCACTGCGAGCGACTGTCGCGTCGACCGGGCATCATCGCGCACAAAATGACTTTCGATACTAAAGATGTTATATTATATACAACAGTAGGAGGAAATAGTGGAATTATTTGAAGGTGAAGGATTAACAAGAGTTAGTTCTTTTGGGTCGGGTTTTATTTTATTTTATTATTATTTTTGAATTCTGCCCATGCTGTCTGCTATGGCAATTGGGTCAATTCTCAGTGCTAAAATAATCAGCAAACATAGGTATATAGTCATCATCATATCACTGTATGATATACCACGTCGCGTACAGGGTTACCAGATGGTATATCTAAAAATCCTGACAAAGAGCCTTGATTTCTACTAAAAAGTCCTGACATTTTGCTAAAACGCCCACACCGCTTACGATAACACATTGTAGATCAGCGAACTTGTAGATAAACCTACCTAATAAATTAATACTTTTTCTTGTTTCAATGACGTAAAAAATCATATTTTAAGTACTTAGACGAAAAGTATTCGTTGTTAAGTTTTAGTTTTTGATTGTTCATAATTTTAAATGTGGTTATTTTTAAATTGATTATTTATTGCAAAGTTAGTGATTCTGTACGACTGTACCAAAAACACTACAGGCACAGTTTAACAATCCATACAGTTGTTAAACGAATGTACTTGTGCAGAGGCAAGATTACAAAAGCCTGTTGATTTCGGCCAATTACCTACCGGACCGAAATCAACAGGTTATTAGAGTAACGTTTTTGAAAAAGCGAGACTACAAAAGCCTGTTGAACTCGGCCAGGTACTTGAACGAAATCAACTATATTTTATTAAATATTACCAAAAGCTATAGCTTTTAAAGGTATTTTTTTGGTTGAATAAATAAATTTAACTTTTTTTCCATTCTACAATGTACTTTTTCGTCTACCTAATTATAGCAACCAATACTTTATTTAAAACAAAAAGGTGGCAACCCTGTTTGCGACCGTTTAAAACGCCAACGTTCATTAATACATTATTATTCCCGTCAATTGGTAATGTGCTGGAATCTTGTCACATTAACATCCACGTTGACGTGATCCGCAACTAAAAATGTCAAGAAACAAGAAAATTCTAATAAGTAATCTAATAATATTAATTATTAAATTATTATTTTCAATAAGATAGGGTCTAGGTAAGTATATAAAAATTTAACAATTGTTTTTCGTTTTTGAGGTTAAAATCATGGCCACCAAGAGCATTACCAATTGACGGGGATAGTACCTCTGCGCGTGATTTTTTTGCAGGCTACATACAGGGTGTCCGGGAAGTCAGTTAATTTAATCTTGGATCATCCTGCTATCTGGATACAAGAAAGTTACAGATATCCTCTATTAAAGACCTAAAATTTAGGTCCAGACTTAAAATTTTCACTTACAATTTTTTTTACCTTACTTTTGATCGGCCCTGGTGAAAAAAAAAATACTACATGGAGTGTGCAAATTATTTTAAAAACTACTTGATTTCATAAGGATTTTTAAATCGTTATTAATAACTTTTTCTTTTAGACTTTTTTTTACAATTTCAATCTAAAAGGCTAATTTATGGCAAGTGTTTGAAATAAAGTTGTAATATAGCAAAACATGTTTATTTTTAGGTGTGTGGACGTAAATAACAACAAAATAACATGTAAATAAAATTATTTCTTTGTTTTTAATTTTATTTACATGTTATTTTGGTTATTTACGTCCACACACCTAAAAATAAATATGTTTTGCTATCACAACTTTACTTCAAACACTTGCCAAAAATTACACTTTTGGCTTAAAATAGTAAAAACAAGAGTTTAAAAGAAAAAGTTATTAAATATTATACCATTTTAAAATCCTTGTGAAATGAAGTAGTTTTTAAAATAATTTGCACACTCTATTTAGTAATTTTTTTTTCACCAGGGCCGATCAAAAGTAAGGTAAAAAAAATTGTAGGTGAAAATTTTAAGTCTGGACCTAAATTTTAGGTCTTTAATAGAAGATATCTGTAACTTTCTTGTATCCAATCAATAGCAGTATGATCCAAAATTAAAATAAAAAAAAAACCGTTATCGAAAAAAATCAATTATAGAAATGACATGAAAAAAACCGATCAAAGGTAGAAATTTTCCAAAATTGCATAAAACATCAAAAAACTCGGAAACCATAAGACTTTTACTAAAGCTATATTTTTTTTATTTATAGATCTCAATGTGGCCTATCGGCAGATAAAAGGTTATCCATGACTTCCCGGTCACCCTGTATACCTCTTGCTGATTTTATTGATTACTCTAATAAACTAGAAAACCATTTAAGGTTTAAATTTAATTAAAACCCTTGCAAAGGAGAATGGCAGGTGCCCATATATTTTCAGAACCACATAAAGGCTTAGCGTGCCAAGAAGTAAATAGCATGACTTTAATCCTCTATTAAAGCCTAATTAATTATGTAATCGTAAGATACACTTTAAAGCTGGGGATAAAATGTTGATTTTAAAACTTAACCTCAAAACAGCACCTAGTAGGCAAACCAACTTAATAACATTGCCGTTCTTAGACTGCTGTCATGTTGGCTGTCCTGGATATATATATTTACGTGACGTGATTGGTTCCCTGTCTTTTTTTTCTAGAGGGGCCAATATAACAATAATAAACCAAACCTCACAAAAGCGTTTTGTTTCAGATCAATTGCGTTTTGTTTCTAGCAAAGAAGAATATTACTATCATGTTTTTCTAAATGTTGCCTCCTTCTTTACGAACACTTTAAATTGAAAAGTAACCACTAAATTATGACTTTTAAATCTCATAAGGTCCGAATTGGGCACGCTCAGTATTTATGAATTTGGAAAATGGTTCCCAGTTTGCCATTCTCCTTTGCAACTGATAGCGTACCTATGTAAAGTCTATAAAATACAACAAATGGTTTTTCACACATAGATTACGAAATAAACTGTTAATAATAAATGATAATTTCATAAAGTTATTAACATATTTTTAATTAACGATTTAAGTAAGTATAAAAGACGTATGACAAACTGTCAAAAACTGTTTAATAAGACAAGTAAGGATAGATAGACTTTAGGCACCATCGTCCCCATATCAAAGGCGCTTAACAACTGTATGGATTGTCAAACTGTATCGAGTCGCTGGCTTAGTCGTCGGCAAGTGCGTTTTGAGTTGCAGTCGCTGGGAGACCGAGTCGCTCGTCGACTAGTCGACAGTGCGGTTTGGCTCTTCGGGAAGTCCGATCGGCACACTGATTATCTAAAAAGAAACTATTTAGCGACCGGTTGCATTTGACATCCATTGCTACTTTTCTTTGGTATGTTTTTGTTTACCCCAAAGAAAAGTAGCAATGTATTACGTTCATCTGTGAACTGCGACCGGTCACTAGGCGGTTTCTAATTAGATAATCAGCCCGCCGATTGAAGTCGCTTTCGGCGGCGCGATGTCAGTCCAGTCCACGTTCATCGATGAGTGATCATGTGTAGGAAGTCGGAATGCGTCGTGATGGCGCGAGACTTGGAACGCAGCGAATATCAGCTGTGTGTGATTCATATGATCACAGAGAAAGCAATAACTACGTAAGAAGAGACGGGACTTCATAGAGCTAAAAAAATCTATGAAATGTCAAATCAAACACACCTCATCGTTGCCAACCTTACGACTGTAAATCAATATTTCGCCAACCTACAGGAAAAAATATAGAGATGGGCGACCTAGTATTAAATTTTTTATCGATATCGATGAATGCACAACTGCGCTTACTTATAGAATAATTTTAAAATTTCCACTAACATGGTACAATGCTCCGTTTTTTAACTAGTACTGAGTCACATAAGTATGTTAGAATTAATTATGAAGCATTTAACCGTTGCGGGCAGTACTTTAAAAAACAGAGCATGCAGTTTAATATTTGAAATAAAGAAATTAAAAATTAAAAGTATTTGTTTCAAAAAAATCTTCATTGCACTTCTTCAATTCATTCGACGGCTGATGGTAATGACCTGAAATAAAAATTATATGAGAACATTTTTATACTTAAATGCAAAGATATTAAGGTTCAAAATGAATTTTGACAGTTTTGTATAACCTCATGTGCTGCTGAGTGTACAATGCAACGGGAAAGTTATTAAGTGTATATGGTACATTGTTCTTACATTACAAACTAAAATTAAAAACATCGATATCGATATTTATATGTAGATGTAGGTACTCTATTTCCCATCAGCTTATTTTGACTAAAATTATTATTAACATTCAAATATCTACCAAAAAGTTTAAACGAAATGTTAAGTTGATTAATGATTACTCACCAAAGCTCATCAAAAGGAAATTTGGCCATAAAAACCATTTTGTGTCGTCCTTTAGCGCCGATTTCAAACCACAAATTTCTCATATGCTTCATTATGATTTGGTTAGGTACGCACTTAAAATTCGCAACGACTTGACCATTAACCACTGACTTATTATATTACTAGCGTACTATTAACACAAATTGATAATTTTATTTGTTATAATTTTATTAATACTAGAAACTTTCCAAAGATCTTTAAATGTACCGCCGAAGTTGCTCTGACTGACAAATGAATGACGTATTTTCAAAGAGCGAGAAAGAATGAGGAAGAGAGAGACAAATATAGTCGCCATCAAAATTCGTGTCTGTTTCATAGAATTATTTTTTGTATGAAAGTTGCGACAGACTGCATATGATATACAAAATTTTTCGGTTGGAAAGAATTTGATTTTATATCGCTGTTAAAGTTATTGGATTCGTAATTGTTCCTGATTTAAATAATATCTTGCAGCTATTCATTGTAATTTTCGTCGGCACAATAGAATTTCGCCAAGGTACCTATTTGTGAATTCCTAGACATTCAGCTGTTGGCAGTGTGAGAATTTGAATTTTTTTTTTTTTATCATATTCGTTATTTACAGAGGGTTTTGGCTAATAAAAGCCGCCGAGAAGAGTTCTAATTCGTGTCGTGATATCCGATCGAAGGAGGAATACTGATTGACCGGATTCTAAACCATATAAAATATATTGCTAACCAGGAGCCGCAGGTATATCAAAATTTATTGCTATCCATTATCTAGTATTTACTGCAAGGGGTCTCTATCTATTGATTACTTTCAATTTCAGTTCTTTTCATGTGAAAAGAGACTTTGTAAGTTGAGAGCTACGGTATGTTTCTATGTCTCAATTCGATTCGAGTAGATTAGTCTGCTGTGAAGGGGATAGTTTAACAGAAAAGTCAGGGATCAGTAATATTTATTGTCAGAATGAACATACAAGAATAGATTTCCCTCAGTTCTGCCATTCGCTGCAGGGTCCCCCCGTCATGGAATAGTTGTAGTCCATTTAAGGCCGACGTTGTTAAATTATGGTTTTTGTGCACACCATTCCAGGTGAAGAGTGGCGTACGTATCCAGCCACGAGTCAACCACTGCTCTGTCGTCCATTCAACCCCAGTTAAGCGGAAAAAGTTGAAATAAACCGGACTTTGGTTTCTCACCCACGGCTCCGAGGCATAATTAATAGAAAGCAGCCATCGAAGCGTTTCTCTACTAAACAGACTCGCTGCGAGATATTCTAATAGGTACCAGTTAACTCTCAAATCTTTTTAACCCCTAAACTAACCGAAGTATAAGAATCCAGCTATCCGTACTTAGGCCATCGAGTACCAACCTACGAGCTAGATTTATGTTAGATTAATTACCACATTTCTGATACCCTAGGGCAGGCAATTCTTACCCACATAACGCTCTGCGAGTAGTTTTAAGTTTAACCTTTTTAAAATAACCCCTTGGGAAAAAGATTAGATTCATAGCTTCGTTTTTCTTCGTGTCAAATCACCGTGTAAATTTGCAGATCTGCGATTACAACGTTTGATGTTTATTATTGTATAGAATCAACCATATTTCAATAAAACTGTAGTTTGCTGTTGACTGCCCATTAAGTGTTTATTTATTTTCCCTTGAGTTGTCATTAAGGTGAGTCATTCGCATGAGTTCATTTATTACTTACTGTTTCTTAAGCCAAAAAGGCAATAAGAGAGAGAAAAAGACATAACAACACAGATAAAAATATAAAAGAAAAAACAACACAGCAATATACCCCAGTACTACCCATCATCTCAATAATGTGTGAGGAATTTAGTAGCGAGTGCTCGCTTCAGTGAAACAATGCCGTCAAAGAATAAGTCAATATCGGCACCCTGATTATCTAAAAAGAAACTATTTAGCGACCGGTTGCATTTGACATACATTACCACTTTTCTTTGGTATGTTTTTTTTACCCAAAAAGAAGTAGCAATGGATCACGATCATCTGTGAACTACAACCAGTCGCTAGGTGGATTTTAACTAGATAATCAGCCCGCCGTATCATCGCTAATAGAATTGAACAAGCGACACGAGGCGAATCAGGTAACTGTTACGTCGGTTGTTGGTTCGCACCCATGGAACATGCAGTCTCAACTTACCTACTAACTACGGCCAGAAGGAGTTGTAACTAATTTGTTATACAGGGTGTTTGGTGATAACCTTATATAGCTGAATATATCTGAAATCGCGAAAAAAATCAGCTGTTCTATACATTTTGAAATTTTCGTTATTAATTATTGTATGAAACAGCTGATTTTTTTTACGATTTCAGATATAATAACTTTTACTATGGGACCAACTTTGAAGTTGGTCCCATAGTAAAAGTTATTCAGTTTTATGGTCCCTATCTACCATATTCGGCCATAAAGCCGAATATGGTATTCGGCTTTATCAGGCTATTCCTACACACCCTGTTTAGGTTTTACTATAGTAGACCCTATACAATATGGATTCTAAATTATTATTAAAAATAAAAACACTTTATTACACACCAAGACAAGACATACCTATTACAAAGAAAAACAACAAATAGAGAGAGCACACAAAAAAGCGGCCTTATTGCTGAATAGCAATTTTACGTAATACGTACAATCACAAAAATTAGAAAGATACGAAAGTACTTAGATGAAATTAAAATACTGTAGGTAATTATATCAAGGACAGGGCCGATTGACTACTGATAGATATCATACTATGACGCGCGGCATATTGACAAAGGCGACGGGCCGCCACTAACGCGGACGCACAGCGCTCCGCATCGCCAAGCACCGATACTTTTAAGTTACCGACTCTCGATGGATCGTACAAACGACGACGCACCGCGGCGAACGTGTTGTTTCCCAAGGCCTGTCGGTTTGGTCTGGTGCGATTAGCGTATAGTTGGCAGACTCACCATGGAATTAGAAGGTTTTGACTAGGTCAAAAAATTGTTAATAAATAGTGATAAATAGTGAACTATAGCATATAAATAGTGATACTATGATTCAAAAGATATTTGAGTATCTTGGTGAGGCTGCAAACTTGACGTCAAGTTGGCAGACACCTTAAGAAATACAGTTCGTATCATTATGATTTATATGCCAAAAAATTGTTAGAAAATAGTGAATCGTATACCTACGCAAAATTTCAATAACATTGCTTCAATACAAGCCGAGATATTACGGTCTCTAAGTGGGCTGCCAACTTGACGTTTCAGGCAATAGCGATTCCAGAGAAACGGGTACAAGTTTTAAACAAATAAATATATCAAAAAATTTTTAGTGAAATTGTGATTCCTACGATATAAATAAAACAAGAATTCTTCATTGCTATTTTCTAAAAATCGAATGTTAACTTTTACATAATACTCTGAATAGGATGTCGATCAATATTGAACTTTGCTCCACAGGAATAAGGTTCCAACTTTATCGCAATCGTGAGGTGAGTACTATCAAGCAAAAAAGTGAGATTTATATTTTTAGCCATGTCCTCCAAGTATTATTACACTTGTTTTATTAATTAAGTGTTGGTATCAAACAATAACGATATTCATTAATAACAATCATAGCAATAGCGCCATCTCTCGGAAAAGATTGTCAATTTCTCAGTTATAATTTAACGTTAGGTACCTATTTATGTATGAGTTAGAATAAAGATATTATTATTATTATCTGGTGAGATTTATAGCAAAACTAGCGGCCACCCGCGACTTCGTCTGCGTGGAGAGTTTTTGCTATCCCTCGGAAACAATACTCTTTTTCGGGATGAAAGGTACCCTATGTCCTTCTCTGTACCACTGACAACGTGTATGCAAAATTTCATAATGATCGGTTCAGTAGTTAAGACGTGAAGGCGTAACAAACAAACAAACAAACGGACTTTCGCATTTATAATATTATATTAGTAAGGATGAGTATCAGTTGGTATGTGAGTAGGTAGGAAGTAATATAAGTAGAAATTATTAATAGTTTCTCCTGAATTAATAATATTGAATTAAGAGTAGGGTATTGACCACAGCCTACTAAAGAGTAGTCTTTATACAGTCGATCATCGCCTTTATTGTTGGCGCAAAAGCCACCGTTCGTAAAAATAGACAGTTGACGCAACGAATAAAAGTGGTTGGCACGCTATGATTTGCCTTTTTGAATTTCAAAAATAAATAAGTAAAATAATACCTAATACATATATAGGCACCTAACTTTAAATTATAACTGAGAAATTGACAATCTTTTCCGAGAGATGGCGCTATTGTAATGAATATTATTGTTATTAATGAATATCGTTATTGTTTGATACCAACATTTAATTAATAAAACAAGTGTAATAATAATTCGAGGATATGGCTAAAAATATAAATCTCACTTTTTTGCTTGATAGTACTCACCTCATGATTGCAATAAAGTTGGAACCTTATTCCTGTAGAGCAAAGTTCAATATTGATCGACATCCTATTCAGAGTAACATTCGATTTTTAGAAAATAGCAATGAAAGAATTCTTGTTTTATTTATATCATAGGAATCACAATTTCACTAACAATTTTTTGATATATTTATTTGTTTAAAACTTGTACCCGTTTCTCTGGAATCGCTATTGCCTGAAACGTCAAGTTGGCAGCCCACTTAGAGACCGTAATATCTCGGCTTGTATTAAAGCAATGTTATTGAAATTTTGCGTAGGTATACGATTCACTATTTTCTAACAATTTTTTGGCATATAAATCATAATGATACGAACTGTATTTCTTAAGGTGTCTGCCAACTTGACGTCAAGTTTGCAGCCTCACCAAGATACTCAAATATCTTTTGAATCATAGTATCACTATTTATATGCTATAGTTCACTATTTATCACTATTTATTAACAATTTTTTGACCTAGTCAAAACCTTCTAATTCCATGGTGAGTCTGCCAACTATACGCTAATTTGGTGCGGGCTCGTGCGTCTACAGACGCACCGTGGGAAATTACCTGAAGTTGGAAATGGACACAAACAGTATGCTGTGCTTTTTCCAAGGATTTTTTTCTGTTTTTAATTCTGCAATCAGTGCTTTCCACTATGAGCAGAGCAAATGAGTTCCAGTCTTTGATCGGTGTAGAGTGTGTCCCTCAGCAGAATCATTCCAACCGAAGTACTTATAAATTCCTTGGCTTTTTCTGAAATCTTTAAAAAAGAAAAAGTTCTATTGTTATTGGGTGCATTCCAGCAGACTAATCAATGGGTCACCGATTTCCATAGAGTGGATTTTCACCATGGAAAGTATTTAATAGTTATGTTCGTCATTTCGGGTGTACCTTACTCCTTCTGGCTTATGAGCTATAAAATCCTTCAGTGACGAATAAACAATTTCTTATTTTAGTATTCAGAACAAACGTGACGCTAGAGTTTATGAATGATTGACGATTGAACAAGGTCCTCACGAAATGACGCTGCAAATTATGGATGCTGAAAATAACAAAAACTAGCTAACGAAAGTCCAGTTTCACTCCGTAGATGCTCAGTGACGCAAAAATGAATAAGGTTTAACACACAAACATCATTCAAAACAGAACAGATCTCATGAAATCGTTGTTCAAACAAGGGCCACACGAAACTGTGTGGCCCAAATTTCATTTGTCAAAATATCGACTATTATACCATTTGGAGCCATATAAAGCAGTCTAGCAGCGTCACGTTTGATAAGTGACAGTATACAACACTTTGAATCCGTTCGCATAACAACACATCAATAGAAAAAGCAAAAACAATATTTCGACCCATCAGGCTGTGTGGCCCTTATTCACAACCGTCACTTTACGTGACTTTAGCGTCACGAATGTTGTAAACCACTTAATAGTAAAAAGAATTTCCGTCACTGAGGATCTAGCTTTACCTGGAACCAATCACTGTAGTACTTACGTTGCAATTCGAGATTAAAATTAGTATGTAAATAAGCTAGGGTGACCACGAAGTAATTTTTTGCAGACATCATATTGAAGTTTACTGAGACTGTACGTAGCGAGCGTACCTATCGTAGCATTAGGATGTACCAAGTATATAAAACTGCAAAAAATGATTCAACAATTTGTGATTTATTAACACTAAAGTGTGACACATTAAAAAAAGTTGACAATAGTAATGTCAAAGATATCACAGTCCAATCACAATATGAATAAATGATTTGTTGATGATGATGACGATGATTTAATAGGGATTTTTAAGTGATCTGAGGTATTTAGTACTAGTCTTTTAAATTGTAATATTTTTAGACAATGTTTTTAATGTACTGGCTCCAAGTCAGTTTCAATGGACGAAAATGACAGAAACTAGGTTTTTACACTACGCAAACTATCTTACATACAATAAAATTGAGTTTTTAAAATTTTAAATCAATTTTGTCAGTTCTGAGTTCAATTATTTATATCCGCCACAAATAATCGAATCCTAATAATATTATAAATGTGAAAGTTTGTGGGTTTGGATGTTTGGATGTTTGTTCCTCAATCACGCAAAAACTACTAAACGGATTTGGTTGAAATTTGGCACACAGATAGCAAATAGCCTAGATTAAAACATAGAATAGTTTTTATCCCGATATTCCTTCGGGAACGGGAACCACGCAGGTGAAACCGCGGGCGGCCGCTAGTTTCTAATAAAAATGGATCGGCAAGATGTGACACAAAACGCAAAAATAATAAACTTTTTATATGCTATGTCAATGAAAAGCAATGTTTCATGAACTTTAGAATTGTCGAAGGTTTTTCCCCAAAAAATAAGCTAGCGCTATGCGTCTGTCCGTGCGAACACATACTTAGCTGAGAAATCATGTGACGTTCCAAGAGAAAAGGTATCTTATGGTTAGGCCATAAGGTACCTTTTCCCGTGGAATGTCACAATTATGTTCCATTCGAAGCATTAAAAAAACCGCACAATGAAACGTCAAAAAAGCGCTCGTGCGAACAATTCCTGGCTTGTTGAAAAAATAACGATAATTATATTGATATTTTTAATTCTATATATGCATATTTTTTAGTTTTTAACGGATAAAATATTTTGATCCGATATATCTATACAAAATCATATCTTTTTTTGCTATCCCTCAGAAACAATGAGAATCAGTAACAGGTTGAATCCTATAGTTTTATTGATATAATATAAACACATATTGATATCTATGAAACCAAGTGAAAGAATTTTTGAAATCCGTTTAGAAATGGTTGAGTTAAAAGGGTTTGAAAGAAATGCCAAGCTCAATGCAATTATGTGCTTTATCACGTACGACATAAGGTTCGCGTCCGTTGCGATGACGTCATAAGGACCCCCAAAAAATCAGTGTTTTACCTCTTATAACTTCTCAAGTTTAAGAGATATCGTAAATTTTTTTTTTACAGTTAATCATGTGGTGGCATTAGCTTTCTTATTAGCAACTAAAAAAATCGTTACGGATCCTCATTGTTTTTCAAGATGAAAGGTATACGGCCCTGCACGTAACTTGGCAAGATAAAAACGTGACAAAAGATGCGCAGTAGCTACAAACACCAAATTCGGCGCATGTTTTGTCTCATCTTTGTCGTATACCCTACTAGCGGCCGCCCGCGACTTCGTCTGCGTGGAAAGTTTTTTTTCTATCCCTCGGGAACAATACTGTTTTTCGGGATGAAAAGTATCCTATGTCCTTCTCTGTACTCCTGAGAACGTGTTTGCAAAATTTAAAAAGGCGTAACAAACAAACGGACTTTCGCAGGTTTCATTGAACATGAATTATATTAGTAACTTAAGTCGCTAGAATGCAAAGCTGTAAAACTAGCTAACTAACAGGACAATTATAGGGTTTCTGTCCATCAACGTACGTACACTGTTGTCACCCTATCTTAAAAATCTCATACAAATTTTATCATGGATTGCATCGTAAGTACTGCAGTGATTGATTCCAGGTAAAGCTAGATCCTCAGTGACGGAAATTCTTTTTACTATTAAGTGGTTTACAACATTCGTGACGCTAAATTCACGTAAAGTGACGGTTTTGAATAAGGGCCACACAGCCTGATGGGTCGAAATATTGTTTTTGCTTTTTCTATTGATGTGTTGTTATGCGAACGGATTCAAAGTGTTGTATACTGTCACTTATCAAACGTGACGCTGCTAGACTGCTTTATATGGCTCCAAATGGTATAATAGTCGATATTTTGACAAATGAAATTTGGGCCACACAGTTTCGTGTGGCCCTTGTTTGAACAACGATTTCATGAGATCTGTTCTGTTTTGAATGATGTTTGTGTGTTAAATCTTATTTATTTTTGCGTCACTGAGCATCTACGGAGTGAAACTGGACTTTCGTTAGCTAGTTTTTGTTATTTTCAGCATCCATAATTTGCAGCGTCATTTCGTGAGGACCTTGTTCAATCGTCAATCATTCATAAACTCTAGCGTCACGTTTGTTCTGAATACTAAAATAAGAAATTGTTTATCCGTCACTGAAGGATTTTATAGCTCATAAGCCAGAAGGAGTAAGGTACACCCGAAATGACGAACATTAATAGTTTTACTCTGTGTGTGAAGACCGATGCAATAACCTAGCGCTTGGTCTGCTGGAATGCAGTCATTGACATGACAGTTGCCTAGTTCCAAATCACGCCAACAGCGCTGTTAGCGTATAATCCATTAAATTAAGAAGGTACACAAATACCCTATTTGTGCAATATTTTGTGACTATTTAATTTGGTCGGTTTCGCACTAACAGCGCTGTGAGCGTGATTCGGAACGCGGGGAGTGTCAAATTAATTGTCAAAATCAGCTGGATGTTTGTATTTGTTCTGTGTTGTGTGGTGTGCCGTGTGGTGTGATTTTCTTTAGGTTTATATTTAGGAAAGAAAGTAAATGAAGAGCAATGAAAGATTATAAGTGCGTGAATTGTGGAAAGCCGGCAGCAGCCTTGTTCAAAACTTATGGCCCTAACGTCCTGAAGTTAACGAAATGTGTATGTTGAATCTTCCTCACTCTTGCTATTGTAAAGTTCCTAAAAATATTAATTACGTACGTATTAGGTCGAAAATGAATTGAATTGATTCTCGAAATTGAATATTTGTTAGAAAGGAAACTAGCACAGTGTATCAAAACAGACTACCTAGTACCCTTAGAATAATTAATTACACCTAGAAGCCGTGCCCTCGTATGCAAAGTGAGGCAACTAATACTGACCCAAAATGGCTCAGTATTCAGATTTATATCTTTCATACGTTACCTAATCGTAACTAAAATCCAATAATATAGTAACTAATCTCTTTAAGGTATGGAAATTAAAACTGTTTTGTACTTATTAGGTATGATTGTGTAATAATGGAGAATAAAAACCTGAAAACGGAGCCATTTTAGCTGTTTAAGTTGCCTCACTTTTGACAGTGCGCTTTGTAGGGAATTATCGTTCTAGGTGTTATTATTCTAAGCTAGTACCTACATTCACTGAAGAAAGTTACTTCTTCCTAATGCAACGGATCAACCAATGACACTATTTGCTGATGACAGTACGGTTTCCGTTAAATTTACTGACATTAATACTTATGAAATTGACGTTTATAAAACCTTGACATCGATAATTGACTGGCTTAAAAATAATAATTTGAAAATAAACATTGACAAGACAAATATTATGCACTTTTCTCAAAGGACTCAATTTGCTCATGACATTAAAGTTGAATATAGTGGTAACAGCATAAAGAAAGTTGAAACTGCGCGTTTTCTTGGCCTACAGATTGATCGAAAACTTAATTGGAAAAATCACATAGCTGAAATAAGTAAAAGAGTAAGTAGTTTGGCATATGCTTTGTACCGACTTTCATTTTCGACGAATACTGACACCCTTCTCACGGCATATCATGGCATGGTTGAATCTGTTCTTAGATATGGTATCATATTTTGGGGCAATTCTACTGATAAAGACATTATCTTTAAAATGCAGAAAAGGTGCCTACGGGCAATCTTTGGTCTCCAAACCACAGATAGTTGTAAGCCGTATTTTACAAAATATAAAATTTTGACACTTCCGTCACTATATATATTAGAAATGGCCCTTTTTGTTAAAACTTTTCCACATCTGTTTCCGCGTCAATCATCTATAGTTGTACGTAATAGGCGTCATGGTGATAGGCTGTGTATACATGCTGCTAAGACAACACTTTTACGAAACAGTGTAATATGTATGGCTCCGAAAATTTACAATAAAATTCCAGACAGCTACAAAAATCTTAATAAAAATTTGTTTAGAGCTAAACTAAAAAGTTTTCTAGTTGAAAAATGTTATTATGGTGTACAAGACTTCTTAAATGATAAAACCTTTTAAATATAAGCTTGACTGATTTAATTTTATTGAATTTTGACTTTGTTATTTATTTATGACATGAAATGAATTTGAATTTGATAAATATAATATTTTATTCTAGACAGCTACTTAATGAATTTTTTTTTGTATTTACTGTTGTTATTTAATTTGAATTAATTGTAATTTTAGTGAAATAATTATGTTTTATATGATGAATTTTTGCATGCTGACCGGCAAAACATGTAAGATCTATTTTCCATATTTTATTACACCACTCATGTACTCATGTTTTTTGCAAATAAATATATCTTTATCTTTATCTTTATCTTCCGAAATACTCTGATCTGGATTGATTGAATTATGCATTGTATCTTTGTTTTGATGTTACAGGAGAGCTGCAAAGGAATTGTAGATAAATACTTAGAATATGATCCAGTGATAGTCATGATTGATCTTGTATTGATGTCCAAAGAAGCACAGAGGCATATTTTGTATAACACAGAATTTAAGGTATGGACCCAAAAGAATAGTTTTTTTTGGTAAAAAATTACTATGTGGACCATAAACTTAATATCCACTGGAATAGACGAACAGAGTTCACTTGGCTGCGAAACCAAAAGTGAGATGAGCCAGTGTTTGTAAATATGTAAACGTGTGCGTGAATTTAGAGATGCACTGAAGTCCATTTTAGGTTGTCGATAACCATAATGTATTATTGCTCTAATAAATAAAACACAAACAAGATTTTGAACAATTTTATTTAAATAATTTCTTAAGGTCTCCTTTGAGGCTCCCTGCTTATTTATTTATGACATTTATCCAGTTTAATTTAATCACTGGATTTACAGAAAACCTGGAAATAATTGTTAAATTAGTACTTAAGTTGGTATAATTTACCATTTGAAAACTGTCGGTTACAAGCAGCTTTAAATAAAACTATCAGTGTTCACAAAGACAAACAAAGTTATATTGGAAATCATCGACATGAGTATCGATATCGATAATTTTTGATCAATATCTACGCCTTATTTTCTCAAGTTCACGGACATAATATCTTTTTATCTAACACATAATGTTTAGAAATCAGCCTTTATTTAGGAAATAGGTGTTTAATAGCATCATATTAGTATATAACTTAGTGTGTTTGGGAATATATTCAACTAAAATATGAATTATGAAAATGGTAATAGTACAATCATATTTACCTGTGAAATGAGTGTTTATTTGGGTTATTGTCGTAAGTAACATTACAATCCAGTACAGAACACGACACCATTATTGTTTTATATAGCTTTGAGAGCCAAACCGACCCGGGGGGTAATTACGTATCTTTGTTGCAATCAACTCTGACAGAAATCGCAGTTACATTGCTGCTTTAGTAAGAACCAATGTGACAACTATCTTCACTAAAGCAGCAATGCAACTGCGCTTTCAATCGATTTCAATCGAAAATTGTTAGCAACAGCTTTACGTAATCAAGGTACCGATCGCGATCAAAATTACAAAATAATCTTGTTGACGCTTTTCACCAAGGTGATAAACGATGATAAATGAACCCCGCGTTCCGAATCACGCTTACAGCGCTGTTAGCGCGAATCCGACCAAATTAAAAAGTCACAAAATATTACACTTAATAGGGTATTTGCGTACCTACTTAATTTAATGGATTATACGCTAACAGTGCTGTAAGCGTGATTCGGAACGCGGGGGAAGTCAAACCAGGTTCAGCTGTCAGTTTTTTTACTCTTTCTTGCACATCGCATAAGCCGTAAGAATCGGTTTCTCACTCGCACCTTTGTCCGTCTACTTGAGCATAGCGAAAAATTTTCTAAGTCTATGATGTGGACGTATGACACATTGTTTAGCGCTTACTTTCCTACGTACACAGTGCTGGCCGCTGTTATATGAGTGTGCCTGTAGTGTAGTAACAATGCGACAGCAACTGATAACAAATTGTTTACTGTAAAAAATTTTAGATTACTCACTGTTCCTCATTATTTGATGATACATTTGCTTTTTACAAATTGGTATTTTCATTATTTGTAATGGATAAACTATGTGTATTTGTATTGTATTGGTTTTGCTTTTACAGTCGTATTGGAAACTATTTATAATCTTGGTGATGTTGGAGACATATGGAGTGTGGAGGAGTGATAGCTTGTTCAATATAGCGATCAATTCCATGTGTGGTATAAATAGTAATGCGACTATAAATACTACATACTTGTAAGTAAAACAGTGGCTGTTAGCCTGTTTATTAGTTATTTAACTTAAAATAATAAGGGCTTTTCTCACAGGTTCTGGATAGCACCTTCTAGCTTAATTGAAAATAGAACAGAATTAGTATGAAAATGTACGAAACAGATTTAATATCAGGGGGGTAATTACGTAACTTTGTTGCAATCAACTCTGACAGAAATCGCAGTTACATTGCTGCTTTAGTTAAGAACCAATGTGACAACTATCTTACATAAAGCAGCGATTGAACCGCGCTTTCAATCGATTTCAATCGAGAATTGTTAGCAACAGCTTTACGTAATCAAGGTACAGGAACATGCTTAATCCAAAACCTGCCCCATGATTACGAAACTCTGTTGCTAACAATTTTTGATTGAAATCGATTGAACGCACAGTTACATTGCTGCTTTAAGTAAGATAGTTTTCACATTGGTTCTTGCAATGTAACTGTGATTTCTGTCAATGATTGCAACAAAGTTACATAATCAGCCCCCAGCCCTAAGATTACGTAACTCTGTTGCTAACAATTCTCGATTGAAATCGATTGCAACCACAGTTACATTGCTGCTTTAAGTAAGATTGTTGACATATTGGTTCTTACTAAAGTAGCAATATAACTGCAATTTCTGTCAGAGTTGATTGAAATAAAGTTACAAAAATCGGGGGGTAATTACGTAACTTTGTTGCAATCAACTCTGACAGAAATCGCAGTAACATCGCTGCTTTAGTAAGAACCAATGTGACAACTATCTTAACTAAAGCAGCAATGCAACCGCGCTTTCAATCGATTTCAATCGAGAATTGTATACTATAGCAATTCTTAGACCTGGCAAGTTTTAAGATGTTGTAATACCCTCCATTACAACCTCTTAAAACTTTTCAGTTTCCTGTTTGGCTATCAATGCGTCTCTTTTATTTGCTATACAGCGAGAAAGAGATGTAACTATAGCAATTCTTAGACCTGGCAAGTTTTAAGATGTTGTAATACCCTCCCTGATCTCTTACTGTTACTAAAAAGTGAACAACATGCAAAGTCTGGTGATGACGATTTGTTAAAAATTATTGATTGCAGAGATGTTCCAATCAGTATCCCAGAATCCTGGAAGAACAAATGCTGGGCGTGGGTGCAGGAAGACAAGGGAGATGACGGCGACCTCTTCATTTGGGAGAAAGATTTCTACATACAGTTCTTGTCTACTTTTACTGGTTAGTGGTTAGCAGCTTTTGATTCAAACTTCATTTTGATTCAACTTGATTATAGTAGTAAAGTTAGTATCATGATGAGCTTGAGCATGAGATGAGGAGTTTTGCCTATTTAAAAAACCAGCCAAGTGCCGTTCGGACTTGCGTTTTTATCCTTTGCGTACGCAACCGTAAAAAAAGACAAGCCATTTATTTTTCATAAATGATATTTTGATGTAGACAACAGTTTGTTTGGGTTTGTTATGCTACACCTGCTGGATAGCTTCCCTACTATACTCCGTTCCGCGAATCGAACTCCTAGGGGACAAAATACTCGCAGCTCATTGGTCAATGCGCGCGGCTAGAGCTACGCTATAGGCTAGGCTATTGAAGTTCACGCGTATTAACCAATGGGCGTACATGGACCGATTTTCTTTAGGAGCTAGTTTCGTTGAATCGACTTTAAAGTGCATTCTCTGCTCAGATCTACTATTTTTGAATAATTTGTAAGTAGGTACATAATATTTAGACATTGTTTAAATTATCACCATACTAACCTAACCCAGAATTAATAAATGCTCACCAAATCTTCTTCGGAGGTTTAGGATTTGGTGAACATTTACTAATTTTGGAGAACAGTTTTTTTTGTATGCTAAAATTGAATGGCCTCGGAGGCAAAGCAACAAGATTGTAACTAAAGTGGAACATAGTAACATATTTATAAATAATAAAAAAAATGGTTGACTGTATAATCAATTGTTAAATGTTGGGTTGAATTCTATACTAACGCAAAACAATGTATGTTGCAGGTATAGTGATGTTCATATTAACCTTCAGCAGCCTGATGAGGATGATGAGGGGGTTTGGTTTAACTAGTGAAGGTTGGTTGTTCATTATTCATTATTTTATTATTATTAATAAAGCCGTAATACTTAGCTTTTATTGCCTGTGTTGTTTGCAACTTTAAAGGTGTAAGGCGACGGCTACACCCGTGTTAAATACCGTGATCCATCGCCATAGAGTAAATTTTAACCATGGAAAGTAAAATATTGAACATTCCGTAAAAAATACTTTCCATGGTTAAAATTTATGGTGATGGATCACGGTATTTACCACGCGTGTAGCCGTTGCCTACGGTATTAATAGCGCATTGTCTGTTTTTAAGTTTCTATCATAAAACTGTGCCTGTTAGTTCCTCAATAAAAAGAAAACAAACTAAAGGTCAAGCCACACAGCCGGCGTGGCGCGGCGCGACGTGACGGCCGGCGCGGCGGCAGAGTTCACACTGCGGGCATGAGCACGTCCCGTCACGCGCCGCGACGCGATTCATTCATCAAAAAGATGTTGAGCGATTCAGACGTGGAAACGCTCTTGCTGTTATTTGCACTAGAAGAAATAAAAACGTAAATGGGTGCATGAGTTCACACTGCAGGCGTAATCACGTCTCGTCCCGCCGCGCCTTGTCACGTCCCGCCCCGCCGCTTTTGAATTGTATTCATGACGGCGCGACGTGACGCAAAACGTCACGCCACGCCGGTCTGTGTGGCGTCGTCCGTAATATCTAGTACATTACAACTGCTCAACATCGCGTCGCCGTCACGTCACGTGTTGACCTTAAGGCAGGCCTCCATCACTCGCTCAAGGTCGCGCGATAAGCACCTACCGCTAGCCGTTCCGCCGCCGGCGCCGGGACTAGTGAGCACAGGGCCGCCACACGCCCGCCTGTGTAGTCGCGCGGCATCTTACTGCACAAGTAGGTATTGTCTCTTAATAATAGTAACAATGTCGAGTCGACATTACTGTGCCGTGTACGGATGTCAAAATCAAAAAACCAATAAACAAATGTCGTTTTTCAAATTATGATATATACTACGCAGTTCATTTATAAGAAGACAACCTTAACGTTGCGTCATTAGAAAAGGTAAGAGCACGCGATAGAAAGAGAGGCAACTACTAGGTGAATATAAACTGTACTGCAGGGCATTGCGCGACCTGAATTGCACTTTATTGTGTCGAAGCAAAAGTCGCTCTTTATTTATATTACAATGTGGCGTGCTGCTTCTGTACCTTGTACTATTAGTTATTCTGTGCTTAAGGTGACAAGTAGTAAGAGACACAATAATCAAAATTTTTTTCGACGGAATGGGGATAAGTTCTCGTATGTGCTCTTGTGAGCGACCAATAGCGCGCGCCCCTCTCCTGCCCAAAATACGCGTTCCGCGCAATGCTCACCCGCAAGCTGATTATCTTATTAAAAACCACCTAGCGACCGGTCATAATTACGGAATCGTCGCTGTCAAACTCGATTTCGTACCACCGATCAAGTTTCTACGAGTGCTGCCTCCAACGGACAACTAAAGAACTAAAATATACGAGCACTTGCAAGGAAATGCTCCGAAATTTGTATTATCTAACTCAGAAACCGCGACGCGACCGCGACGATTTCGCGATTTCTTCTGTCAAACAGAAACCAGACAAAACGTAATTTCTGATTGGTTTTCGTTAAATTCTTAGCCTTTCCTTTAACCAAAATTAAATAAAATTGCTATAATGTAAAACAAAAAGGCCTGTCCTTTTATACCTACACGAAATTTGCAATTTTGAAGACGAAAAAATGTAAACAAAATTCGAAACGAAAACAAAAAGGTTATGTTCACAGAGCACATATGGTCAGACACATACACAATCACAGACTACTTTCGGTAAAAAGACTTTTCAGTCGCTCCCACCGGTTGCCAGTGGCGCTAGTTTCTATGGAGGTCTTCTTGAGCATAAACCGAGCATAAACTAATCAGCGATCGCATACATAATACCAAATCAGTGACTCGGTCGCGCGACGATTTCGAAATAATTCAGGAATCCAGATCGGTCGCTCATTTTAGATAATCAGCCTGCGGGTCAAATAACTCGGTTAACTCGGCAGGCTGATTATCTTATTAAAAACCACCTAGCGACCGGTCATAATTACGAAATTGTCGCTGTCAAACTCGATTTCGTACCACCGTTCGAGTTTCTACGAGTGCTGCCTCCAACGGACAACTAAAGAACTAAAATATACGAGCACTTGCAAGGAAATGCTCCGAAATTCGTAATTATCTAACTCAGAAACCGCGACGCGACCGCGACGATTTCGCGATTTCTTCTGTCAAACAGAAACCAGACAAAACGTAATTTCTGATTGGTTTTCGTTAAATTCTTAGCCTTTCCTTTAACCAAAATTAAATAAAATTGCTATAATGTAAAACAAAAAGGCCTGTCCTTTTATACCTACACGAAATTTGCAATTTTGAAGACGAAAAAATGTAAACAAAATTCGAAACGAAAACAAAAAGGTTATGTTCACAGAGCACATATGGTCAGACACATACACAATCACAGACTACTTTCGGTAAAAAGACTTTTCAGTCGCTCCCACCGGTTGCCAGTGGCGCTAGTTTCTATGGAGGTCTTCTTGAGCATAAACCGAGCATAAACTAATCAGCGATCGCATACATAATACCAAATCAGTGACTCGGTCGCGCGACGATTTCGAAATAATTCAGGAATCCAGATCGGTCGCTCATTTTAGATAATCAGCCTGCGGGTCAAATAACTCGGTTAACTCGGCAGGCTGATTATCTTATTAAAAACCACCTAGCGACCGGTCATAATTACGAAATTGTCGCTGTCAAACTCGATTTCGTACCACCGTTCGAGTTTCTACGAGTGCTGCCTCCAACGGACAACTAAAGAACTAAAATATACGAGCACTTGCAAGGAAATGCTCCGAAATTCGTAATTATCTAACTCAGAAACCGCGACGCGACCGCGACGATTTCGCGATTTCTTCTGTCAAACAGAAACCAGACAAAACGTAATTTCTGATTGGTTTTCGTTAAATTCTTAGCCTTACCTTTACCCAAAATTAAATAAAAATGGATATAATGTAAAACAAAAGGCCTGTCCTTTAATACCTACACGGAATTTGCAATTTTGAAGACGAAAAAATGTGAACAAAATTCGAAGCGAAAACAAAAAGGTTATGTTCACAGAGCACATATGGTCAGACACACACACAGTCACAGACTACTTTCGGTAAAAAGACTTTTCAGTCGCTCCCACCGGTTGCCAGTGGCGCTAGTTTCTATGGAGATCTTTACGAGCATAAACCGACCATAAACTAATCAGCGATCGCATACATAATACCAAATCAGTGACTCGGTCGCGCGACGATTTCGAAATAATTCAGGAATCGAAATCGGTCGCTCATTTTAGATAGTGTCCGGGCACGAAAACTGCGACGGCGGAGCGGCAGCGGGGCGGCGCGACAGCGGAGCGGCGGCGATGCATTCAACAGTATGGCACAGTATGGAGACGCGCACGAAACGGGCGGTGGCAGAGCGGGGCGACGAGCGATGCACGGGCGGGAGGAGAGCGACGAAAACAAATGAACAAACTAGTTGGATTTGGTAGCCCGCGATTACAGTAGTGTTGTGTTGAATAATATAATAGTGTCTGTTTGATTACTAGGTAGTACCTATTTATTCAGTATGGATGTCGGCATCTTGGACATCATTTAAAAAACACAAGATGAGCAAAGAATCCGGTTTTGTAACTAGTTAACGCCTATACTTAGACCAATTTTTTCGAACTAAATAAAATTTTTAGACATAGGATATATTTCGTGCTTTGAATATTTTTCGGTATTGATTTAACAAGAAATTGTTTCCATAGCAACATCACATTTGACACATCAATAGAAATAAAAAAAAATAAGAAGTTACTTTAGTGGTATACCGTGGTCCTACCAGTAGGTCAAATCGGTAGGTCCACGGGCCCTTAATGATATTTAGCCCATCTGTCACAACACTACTAGCGCGGCTGACCGACCGCTAAGTTTCGTGCCCACGTTCTCATCGCCCCGCCCCGCCGCCGCTCCGCTGCCGCGCCGCCCCGCCACCGCTCGGCCGCCGCCACTTTCGTGTCCGGACACATAATCAGCCTGCCGATTTCAAGATATGCCTCGTCACGTCATTACACATTACACATTGTCACAATTTTCTCATGTAGATAATGGACAGGCCGTAAGGCAGCGGTTGGCAGTTTAAGTTATCCGCTCCGCCTCGCTCTGCGTCAATGGACAGGCAGCTTTAATTACCACATTAGCGCTGCCAATGGAAAAAATTAATAGTGTTTAAATAAAGACGTAATTGTGATTTGTGGTACTTTTTGCACTTACAAACAATATTTTCTTGCCTGTCGTTTAATGGAGTTTTATTGCTAAAAGTGGCCACTTTAAGCCAAGACGCACTGTCGACCGGTCGCCGAGCGACTAGATTAGTATGGACGCGTATGCACTTGGTCGCCCGGGGGGTAATTACGCAACTTTGTTGCAATCACCTCTGACAGAAATCGCAGTTACATCGCTGCTTTAGTAAGAACCAACCAATCTTAACTAAAGCAGCAATGCAACCGCGCTTTCAATCTAGAATTGTTAGCAACAGCTTTACGTAATCAAGGTACCGGTCTCTGGGCGACTTGGAGTCGCCGGGCGACAAGCCGCGTAGCAGCTCGAGACGTTTTTATTCATTTATCAGTTTTGCAACAAAGGACGCCTTTATTTTTCCTCGTTTGTTTCTCTATAATTAGTGATAGATAATATTGCAACTTCCATGCACGAATGTACAAGAAACACTACCTATATTCAAGTCGCTCGCTCGGTCGCCGGCCTAGTCGCCCATGTTTTTGGTCGCCGGGACACCGAGTCGCTCGTCGACCGGTCGACAGTGCGTTTTGGCTCGTGTCTAGACACACTATGCCGAAGTTACGCGACCGAAGTTCGGCGGTAACGCTCCGAGTCTGTTAGAAAAGGATTTGACAATGAAATTGCGGAACGCTACGCTACCGATCATTGCCATTTCGGTGTGTCTTGATCATGACCCCTACGTGATCCAGTGTATCGGCATTTCTGCAGTGTCCCTGACGCGACTGCTGAAGGGATTCTCCCTGGCGGAGGCGAGTATCCTGCTGACGCTGCCGATGCTGGTGTGGGGCGCGGAGGCGGCGGCGGGCTCGCGCGCGCTGCACTACGCGCTGGCCGCCGCCTACACCGCGTGCGCGTGCACGCAGCTGGGCGCGGGTGAGCACGGGGCTATAGTTACTGCCGCCGCCGATGCTGGTGTGGGGCGCGGAGGCGGCGGCGGGCTCGCGCGCGCTGCACTACCCGCTGGCCGCCGCCTACACCGCGTGCGCGTGCACGCAGCTGGGCGCGGGTGAGCACGGGGCTATAGTTACTGCCGCCGCCGATGCTGGTGTGGGGCGCGGAGGCGGCGGCGGGCTCGCGCGCGCTGCACTACGCGCTGGCCGCCGCCTACACCGCGTGCGCGTGCACGCAGCTGGGCGCGGGTGAGCACGGGGCTATAGTTACTGCCGCCGCCGATGCTGGTGTGGGGCGCGGAGGCGGCGGCGGGCTCGCGCGCGCTGCACTACGCGCTGGCCGCCGCCTACACCGCGTGCGCGTGCACGCAGCTGGGCGCGGGTGAGCACGGGGCTATAGTTACTGCCGCCGCCGATGCTGGTGTGGGGCGCGGAGGCGGCGGCGGGCTCGCGCGCGCTGCACTACGCGCTGGCCGCCGCCTACACCGCGTGCGCGTGCACGCAGCTGGGCGCGGGTGAGCACGGGGCTATAGTTACTGCCGCCGCCGATGCTGGTGTGGGGCGCGGAGGCGGCGGCGGGCTCGCGCGCGCTGCACTACCCGCTGGCCGCCGCCTACACCGCGTGCGCGTGCACGCAGCTGGGCGCGGGTGAGCACGAGAATTGTTTGACTGCAAGCACAGCCTGTACCTATCGCGACTTGGGTAGTTTAGACGCGATGGGGGAGAGAAAACGGCGATAGACGTACGTGCGGGAGATAGAAAGAAGCTGTTCTGCCCCCGCCCTCACTGCGCAAATCCAAAGCGCGGGACTGCAAATGCAGCTGAAACAAAAAAAGGCTTGCAGTTCAAGGTCACTTTTGGTCACCCATCCCATGACCGACCCTTGCGAAAGTTGCTTAACATCAACAATCGCAGGCCAAATGCCAAATGTTAACCCACTGCAGCATCGAGCTCCTCAATCAACAAACATGACTCCAATAAAAATACTGAATGTACTACATATGCAAGTAAATTAAAACAGATAATTCGAGCCCCAATCAGGCCAACATGGCGAACCCCATCCATGATGTCACACGAACATCGATATCTTCCAAACAACTTCGGCAAATACTAAGTACAATACAAAATTTCTTACTTATCTGTTTTAACTTGTAGACGGCAGACCTGCCGAAGTTCGAAAATATAATATCGCGTGATATAGCTAGGGATGTTGACTAATGAATAAAATAACGAAATACTAATAAAAATCGTAAACATATTAAACTTTTAGAGTAGCTTGTATACCTCTTGGTTTTATATATTGCATATTATTTGTTTTATGACCCTTCAAAGTTGGGTGGACAAGTCCATTTAAAAAGTATAAAATTTATTAAAATAAATGATACCTTTAATTAGTTCGTAAAATGTATAGCAAATTTGTCTAAGAAACCATTTTGATAAACACAATATTTAATATAGCTGCCAAACAAATTTCCTACGCGTTGCATACAAACTACTGAGGCGTGACGTCATAATTCAGTAGCCGTTAGTATGGAGCGTTTTTGGGCGAGTCCGTTTGTGTGCATTTCACAGTGTGATATCTCGGGCAGTTTTCAAGCTAGCGAAATAATTATTTTACCAAGGTTTCTTTTTTGAGAGGTAATTTATGTAATATAAAATATAAAAAAATGTCAATCCTTTGTCTTTTGACCTTTAACGTGATAAATGGCTATATCTTATCGCGTTTCGGTGGTCATGCTAGGCGGGCTGGTGTTCTATCTAACAACCCATGATGGTCATTATTTTTTTTTGTTTCTAGTGTTATACGAGTGTTCATCGGTCCTGTCGTTCCTCGTGGTCACCACCAGCTACGTAGCCAAGTACGCCACGCAGTACCACGTGACGCCTTATCTAAGGGAGTTCATATCGTAAAATAAACGACGCTTTATGTATCACAGAGTATTTATTTCAAAATATACCTTATCCACTTTACAATAAAATTATATTTTAACTTTAAATATTGTTCAAAGTCTTCTAGCTGTTTGTTTGCTAACTACATACATTATTAACTTCTTATAAAAAGTCACTAAAGTGTTTTGTAACTTTTACTCCATCATAAAAGGCATAAAAATCCATAATTTATTTACTTTTATACAATGCTAAATTTCTTATGGTTAGAGGATAAGATTCCAAGAGTTCTCTTTTTTATATGAATTTTATTTATATTTAGACAAATGAGTCATCAAAGTATGTGTGTATCAGGTTTGTTATAATATCCATCAAGCCAATAAGATATTAATCTTTATTTATTTTTCATCTAAATAAAACTGATTTATTTAAATTGAAAATAAATATACTTACAAACATACATAACGATTTCACAAATTAAACTCATTACCAGCAATTTACCAGCATGACAGTATCTTAAGTAAATAAAATAATTGTCTTGTCCAAGTAAACGAAAACAAGATACAATACTATACTATCTACTCATAACTATTTGGGCTTTATGATAAATATGATTTTCCTTTAAAATTTATAGTTCACTTTATGTTGAAGTATAGTAATAACAACACAATTATTAGAGATATTGATTATAAGGAAAATAAATTGTTGCAAACATAATTACATAACTGGTGCATATATAGACAGAGTCAATCTGCCTACCTATGTCAGGTTTAGGTATTATTTTATCATGTCCTTATTCCATGTGAGAAGAGTTTGGTCAACGAAAGATTAGACTCGGTTGGAAATGGAACTAATTTTGCGCCTTATTTTAAGGTTCAGTTTCCAATAACTTAACCTCTAAATCTTAATTTAACAGGAAAGTGGCGCCGCCATTTCAATCTCATCTTTCGTTGACTAGACTCTAGAAGTTATTTTAGTATCTACTGAATTAAGATATAGTAGCCAACATACCTTACTTTATACACTGTTTTTGTTAGCAGTTAAGGTTTGAGCAAAACATAAATTGATAGGACTGCAGCATCTTCAAATGATACTTGAAGCACAAAATTTAAATACTTTTACAGAAGAAGCTATCAATATTCTTATAAAATAGGTATCTAAAACTTCTGACATGTTATGAGTTAGTTCCATAAATAATAACTTAGAACAAAGGTTCTTTTTGTTTGAGAATTTGGATAGTTCCATTGAAATATTCATGTTATCACATACCCAAGGGGTAACCTTATAATAGTGTTACAACAAAATATTCTTTGCAGCCCAAAAATATACAGACAAGTGCAAAAATATTACACAAACAGCATTGGAAAAACCATTATCAGTCTTTGGCTAATTATAGCGGAGGTGAATGGATAGGAACAATTTAACTATTATTTTGGCCTCCTCCTTATTGCGTCGTGTTTACTGAGGGTCATGATTTTCCCCATGGGAAGTTAATTTCTCTTTGATGATGCCCCTCCATTGATGTGTCCTTGGCGTCAGAGTGCATCATGTAGCTTGGTGTTCAGCGCTGTGTGAATTTGGTCAGACCACCTAGTTGAGGCAAGATAACAACTTCTGGGTATGGCGAGCTCCGGGCTCTCTGCACAGGTTCGATAAGTCAAATCAAAGCCCATCGCATCTGGGCTACTATTGTCTAATTTTAAAAATCCATCGCAATCGCCTTCATTTGACAGATGGATGTGACACATTGCTGCATTTCTTTGATTAGTTTTTATTTGTGCCAAAAAGAAGCATCAACGTAACAAATCCTGAAAGCGATTGCGATAGATTTCGAAGTCAGACAATTAGGCCCCTGGTCCTTGTAATACCTGGAGGCGATCAGTTGAGAGACTGCATCAATTGGTCAAAGCTGGATGGACAGATCTTGAAATGGCCTCACTAGACCGGAAGAAGTGGAGGTCCCTTTTTTAATTGCCCTAAGTCCCTCATAAAGGATAAGAGGAATATCATCATCTTATTTTATCAATCACTATGGAAATGTGCATTGATGCATAATATTTAATCTTGTGACTGTTATTTTAATAAGATAAAAGATACAATTTACAAATATATGTTGTAGAAGCTATTTTACAAGTTCTATACACCTTTTTACATTTTGGAGGATTGTACCTGTGTAATACTAATAACAAGTGCAGAAAAAACAACTTGCCATGCTACAAAGCTAAGTAAGCTTTATGGAATTTTGAATCAATCAAGCTTTACTTACTAATTGTCTAATAGTGACTTTTAATGACTACATAAAAACACAATTTCTTAAAACAAGTTTTCAACATAATCACCGTACAGTACAGTAAATGAGTTAATAATTATTTACCAAGCATCCAGCAAAATTTTGTTTAAATCAATGACAATCTAAAAGCTACAAACGTAAGACAATAAATGCTTAATATATTTATTACAATACTTTATACAAGTGTTCTTGAAATTCACAACAGTCATCATCAATATGGTAGATGTTTTTCCATAAAGACATAGTTTTGTTTTTCATTAACAAAGTTACATCATAAAACAAGTAAAACTTGGTACCTACGAACTTATTTAAATAGTTTTATCAGAAAAATATTAAATAACATTAATTATACCTACTACTATGAGTGGCCTATTTGATAGTTACAATTAATCTTTGACTGTCCTTAAAAACATAAAGAAAGTCATTTAGTTACAAGAAAAAAGATACTCATTCTACTTAATGATAAATGATAATTAATAAAGTGACTTACTTTGTGCATTTTATCAAGTCTTTCAAATACTGTACTTAGTACCCTCCAAAAAACAAAGCGCTATTCAAGTGATCATAGAACAAAATCGTTTTTATGACAGAAATAAGTTGTGTTGATATCCACTACCGCCACTAATTCATTTATTTTTATTACACGTTAACCAGGTCAATTTAAAAAAAATGGAAACAACCACGCACTCTTAAATGGTCAATATTATTTTTTGAATAACTCTTCAACAGTTTTCATACTTTCTGTAAAATTAAAAATCCATCCATCGTTTTGAATGCATTATAAAACACATAGTACAAAGAATGAAAAATGCCAAAGAGTTATTCAAAAAATATTAGAGATAATTTAAGTTTTTTTTAATATTGACTTGTTTTATGTGTGATAAAAGTAAGGAGGTGCTAGTGGACCGCTATAAGCACCTTAAGCTTAGTTTTCATAAATTAGTAGTAATTTTTGGAGTTCTCAAAACTTTGAACAGTTTTCCTCTAAAAAGAGGATTTTGCAGCTTATCTACAGTTGTCTTTTTAATATGCACTAAAACATATTTATATACATTTATAAATAGTCATAAATTGAAGCAGCAGGCAATCGTAATAACAATTATATAAGGAAGTCTTTTCCTGTTCTATGATGACCACAAACAAACTTCCGAATCTTATATTTAAGGCATTTTCAAGGACTCAACGGTGGATCGTCTTGACCGATCATAACATCCTCATATGTCCCACTATTGTTTCTCCTCATATTAATCTTCTGCCTGATGTAAGTGGCTAGATCATATTTCTTAAATACTAAAACGATCCCACAAACTAGAAGTGCTATTGTGAAAATGGACACCACAACTCCGGTGATCGTATGTCTTGAGGTATGATCGTCGCTGGGCACCTCACAGGAATCGTCAATAAACGTGAAACCATTCTTGCAAACGCACTGATGTGTTAGCTGGTTGCATACCTGATTGGCACCAGGACACGGGTCCAGCGTAGTCACATTACAGGACAGGATGTGGTCTGTTAAAAAGAATAAAGTTCTCGAAGTTACACATCCCCGAACAGATTGATTCAATTAAATAATTGTCCACTACTTACCGGAATAAGCGCAGTATACGAGATTTAGTAATACAACGGCGATGTCTATAGTTTTCATGCCCATGGTTTTCGTGTGCGATATTGCTGAGTATTCACATCACAAATGTTAACAATGGACAACGAGATATTACTAGGGATGTTCGATCCGATCCGATACTTGCGTGGATCGATACAATGGGATACGATCCATTCGATTTTTGTATCGATACAATAGCATTCGATCCTTTGGTGGATCGATACACATGCATAGAGGATCGGATCGAAAGAATCGTATTATGTATATCGTATTAATAAAGTAATTACTCAGAGAATATTTTAAGTTCAACGAAATATTTAGTCAAAATCCATATTACGATATTTAATAAACATTCCTCTAATTACTTGGACACTTTTTGCGAATGTTGCCATATCATATTTCAATGTACTGTCAACTTCGTCATAAGTCATAACAAATATTTTGTTTAGTTTGAGAAGAGAACATTTTTATTTCGTTAGGATAAGTACGTTTTGTTTGCTTGGACCACTAGCAACTTTTAATTTTGTTTTTGGGTACTTTAAAATACAGTGTGTTTTTTTACAGTGATCAAATTTCGTGGTGTTGCTTAGACCATCAAACTGGTCAACTTTGTCTATAGGACCAACTTAATCGGAGCAAAAAATAATCAGCTGTTCCATACATTTTGGTCGAGTAGATACCTATTGATGTTTTCTATGGAACAGCTGAATATTTTTGTGATCTGATTAAGTTGATCCCTAGACAAAGTTGTTCAGTTTGATGGTCTAACTAAGCTAAACCACAAAATTTGATCACTGTTAAAAAAACACACTGTATTATATTGCCATTATTTTTTAATTTACCATATACACCGTTATTTTTGAAGTATATTTAAAAATGAAAAGGGGTGTTCAGACCACGTTAGTGAACAACTTTTACTATGGGGCCAACCACGAGATCGCGAAAAAAAAACAGTTGTTCCATAGAAAAGTGGTGGAAACGTGATCTGAACATTCGTTTTCATTTTTAGATATACAAGGTGTTTGGTAAAAGCCTTATAAAGCCGAATATGGTAGATAGGGACCATCAAACTGAACGACTTTTACCATGGGACCAACTCTGAAATCGCGAAAAAAAATGAGCTGTTTCATACATTTTGATATTTTCGTTATTAATTTTTGTATGAAACAGCTGATTTTTTTTTGCGATTTCAGAGTTGGTCCCATTAGTAAAAGTTGTCCAATTTGATGGTCTCTATCTACCATATTCGGCTTTATAAGGCTTTTACCAAACACCTTGTAGTGTATATTAGTCACTTATCATCATGTTTCTATTAAAGTGATTAAAAATCCGACTTTTAGAAAATATTTAATTCGATACTGGATCGATCCAAAAAATCGTATCAATTTATTAGGATCGATCCATGGATCGATACAATGGATTACGATCCATTGCGATCCGGAATATCGATACAAGGCACCCGGATCGAACATCCCTAGATATTACAGTTTTCTATTGAACAATGATTTTCTTTTTATCAAAATACAACAGCAGCCAGCGCAAGCAAAAGCAAAGTACCCAACTGTCACTGTCAACCTGTCAAGTGTCACCACTTTACCTGACATTGGGTGCATTCCAACGCACGAATCGCTGGAACATCGATCGCCATAGATTACCGTAAAATGGGGTGAATAATAACAATTTTTTGGATTCAACGCTTCATATCTTTGTAAAATTTTATTGAATGTCAAAAATCTATTTCTATCTGTACATAATAATAAAATAAATTCAAAATGTTTGTGCGCAAATAACTCAAAAACTGCTAAACGGATTTTTGATGGGGTTTTCACAGTTTGGTAGCTGTGGTCCAACTTAACCCAGATATTACTGACATATAATATTGTGTTCGAACTTAATGATTTTTTGGATGCGGCCTTATAACTCTTAAATAACACGGAGAAAATATTAGCGTATAGTTGGCAGACTCACCATGGAATTAGAAGGTTTTGATTAGGTCAAAAAATTGTTAATAAATAGTGATAAATAGTGAACTATAGCATATAAATAGTGATACTATGATTCAAAAGATATTTGAGTATCTTGGTGAGGCTGCAAACTTGACGTCAAGTTGGCAGACACCTTAAGAAATACAGTTCGTATCAATATGATTTATATGCCAAAAAATTGTTAGAAAATAGTGAATCGTATTCGCAAAATTTCAATAACATTGCTTCAATACAAGCCGAGATATTACGGTCTCTAAGTGGGCTGCTAACTTGACGTTTCAGGCAATAGCGATTCCAGAGAAACGGGTACAAGTTTTAAACAAATAAATATATTATCAAAAAATTGTTAGTGAAATTGTGATTCCTACGATATAAATAAAAAGAATTCTTCATTGCTATTTTCTAAAAATCGATTGTTAACTTTTACATATAATACTCTGAATAGGCTGTCGATCAATATTGAACTTTGCTCCACAGTAATAAGGTTCAAACTTCATTGCAATCATGAGGTGAGTACTATCAAGCAAAAAAGTGAGATTTATATTTTTAGCCATATCCTCGAATTATTATTACACTTGTTTTGTTAATTAAACGTTGGTATCAAACAATAACGATATTCATTAATAACAATAATATTCATAACAATAGCGCCATCTCTCGGAAAAGATTGTCAATTTCTCAGTTATAATTTAACGTGGGTAAGTGGGTGGTAAATATAGGTGCCTATTTATGTATTAGGTATTATTTTACTTAATTATTTTTGAAATTTAAAAAGGCAAATCATAGCGTGCCAACCCTTACACTTTTAGTCGTTGCGTCAACTGTCTATTTTTACGAACGGTGGCTTTTGCGCCAACAATAAAGGCGATGATCGACTGTATAAAGACTAGTAGGCTGTGCTGTGGTCAATACCTTACTCTTAATTCAATATTATTAATTCAGGAGAAACTATTAATATTTTCTACTTATATTACTTCCTACCTACTCACATACCCAACTGATACTCATTTTACTATAAATCTCACCAAATAATAATAATATCATTATTTTACCTAATACATAAATAGATACTACCTAACGTTAAATTATAACTGAGAAATTGACAATCTTTTCCGAGAGATGGCGCTATTGCTATGATTGTTATTAATAAATATCGTTATTGTTTGATACCAACAATTAATTAATAAAACAAGTGTAATAATAATTGGAGGACATGGCTAAAAATATAAATCTCACTTTTTTGCTTGATAGTACTCACCTCACGATTGCAATAAAGTTGGAACCTTATTACTGTGGACCAAAGTTCAATATTGATCGAAAGCCTATTCAGAGTATTATGTAAAATTTAACGTTTGATTTTTAGAAAATAGCAATGATGAATTCTTGTTTTATTTATATCGTAGGAATCACAATTTCACTAACAATTTTTTGATATATTTATTTTTACCATCGCCACTCTAAAAAGTGCGTTTAATTCAACGATAAGAGTGAATAATAAGCGATTTTATTCACCGAGTGAATAAAAATAATTTGAATTTGGAACAAGCGTGCATCATGAATTCGTACAAAAAAGTTCCAATACCTACTGGCCGCTATGGAGCTATTCCATAGTTACACAATAAAATTAAACGAAAAAAAATATCCCGCCAAATTTAATTAGGTTCTTTTTTGTGTCAATTTAATTAGGTTCTTTTTAGTGTCTTATCTTTGGGTGCTTTTCTATGTATTAGAGGGAGATTGAATGTTCAGTTTTCATTCTATCAGTCTGGTACGATATTTAGTCTGCAAAAATTATACAGACTGATAAAATGGATTGATACCAGACTGATGTCTGATCATGACTGTAATCTCTCTCTTAGCGTGGTTGTTTTATGTCATTTGAAAACTTCTAATATCACGCATGGGTCGGTCATGGGATTGGTGACCAAAACTGTATTATCTCGAGCTCCTCAGTGCCTCGGAAGGCACGTTAAGCCGTTAGTCCCGGCTGCATTTGCAATCGTTAACACCCATCAATCCGCATTGGGCCCGCGTGGTGGTTTATGGCCCATCCTCCCTCTCATAAGGAAGGCCTGTGCCCCAGCAGCGGGGACATTATAAAAATGGCTGATGGTCAACTATAAATACTAAGTATAAAGTACTGCTAGAGGTACTTATTTGTTTTCTCGCAGTCAATGGTAAAAAGTAGAGTACACAACTCGTGAAAAAAAATTTCATCTCGGTCCTTTGTATCCCTCGCTTCGCTCAGGATTCTACTTTTGAATCCCTCGCTACGCTCGGGATTCAATTCTAGAATCCTTCGCTACTCTCGGGATCCAACTTAGTCCCTCGAACTAAATTCCCTTTTTATTCACTTGTTGTATAATCTACTATTGTTTAAAACTTGTACCCGTTTCTCTGGAATCGCTATCGCCTGAAACGTCAAGTTAGCAGCCCACTTAGAGACCGTAATATCTCGGCTTGTATTGAAGCAATGTTATTGAAATTTTGCGTATACGATTCACTATTTTCAAACAATTTTTTGGCATATAAACCATAATGATACGAACTGTATTTCTTAAGGTGTCTGCCAACTTGACGTCAAGTTTGCAGCCTCACCAAGATACTCAAATATCTTTTGAATCATAGTATCACTATTTATATGCTATAGTTCACTATTTATCACTATTTATTAACAATTTTTTGACCTAGTCAAAACCTTCTAATTCCATGGTGAGTCTGCCAACTATACGCTAATGAGAAAATAGTAGATTAGGTATACAACAAGTGAAAAAAGAAGGAATTTAGTTCGAGGTACTATGTTGGATCCCGAGAGCAGCGAAGGATTCTAGTGTTGAATCCCGAGCGTAGCGAGGGATTCAAAAGTAGAATCCTGAGCGAATCGAGGGATACAAAGGACCGAGATGAAATTTTTTTTCACGAGTTGTGTACTCTACTTTTTACCATTGACTGCGAGAAAACATAATAGCAGTACTTACACCTATAGTATACCTATGTATAGTCATCAAATTTTATTATTTAGATAGGTAATCAGTAATTTAACCGTTAGAAAATAGTGAAACTATAAGTTTTCCAATGACATAAAACAACCATGCTATGAGGGAAATTACATGATCAGTCTGACATCAGTCCATTTCATCAGTTTGTATAGACTTTGAATTTTTACAGACTGAAGATCGTACCAGACTGATGGAATGGACTGATGCAAGACTGAAAATCTAATCTCCCTCTAATATAAAAAAAAGAACCCAAAGATAAGACACTAAAAAGAACCTAATTAATTTGGCGAGATATTTTTTTAGAAAAGAACCCAAAGATAAGACACTAAAAAGAACCTAAATAAAATTGGCGGGATATTTTTTTTATTTAATTGTATAACTATAGCCATAGCCTTCTATATCTTCCAAGCCCTGAAGTTGAGCAGAACGGCAACATCGCATGTGGTCAAGCACATAGTATGAAATTATTTTAAAAATTACTTATTATTAGTTTTTCCTATATTATCTATGTTTAAACTAGTTGTAAATTGTGATGTAAGATTATTTCAATAAAGTTTTATATTTATTATTATTATTTATTTATTAGAACATAAGGTTTGAGTCAAATTATTTGAACTTTTCGGGGTTCCTTTAGTACGATGAGCATTTTGATCTAAGCCTCCTCTAGCAATAAATCTTACATCATTGGAAAGGTATTTAAATTTGAAACACTTTATTGTATTACTATAAACGTCAACTATTAGTACTTTGAGAGTTATAACGCTCTAAACTTGACCAATTTTTTTAACATTAATGACCTAAAACTCCGAAAATACTAACAATTAATAGAAAGTTTGTTTACAGCAAATATTTGTCATATAAAAACCTTTCTTTTGATATATCACTCATTTCTATAGGTGTGGTAGATCAACTCCCATAGACAATAAACCACTTTTATACTTTAATAACCTTTAACTCCAAAAGTATTAACAATTGATATAAAGTATATTAACAGCAAATATTTGTCATTAAAAGACCTTTCTAACAATATATCATTTATTGCTAGAGGGCGTGTTAATCAACTCCCTGCTGAAGAAAATCAACAAAAAAGATGACATCTTTGTCAGCCATTTTTTCCTGGTTAACATTGACATTTTTCTTATTGTTTAATATACAAAGCATTTCAATAAAAGAACTAAATTATTTTCATATTTTAAACCTCACACGATTACTAGGAAAAAAAATATTAACCTCTTAAAATTGAAATATTCCCATACATTTAGTATGGAGACTGGCCGACGACATGACCACGAACTGACAGTAACAGACGTTGCCAAACTTATGTTCACGGCTTGCAATTAAAGAAGGCTATGCTATAGCTTTATCTATGGAATAGCTCCATACTTTCAGCACGTTTTATTTTTTTTTGTACATAACTACATAATTCATACGATGCGCGCTTGTTCCAAATTCAAAATATTTTTATTCACTCGGTGAATAAAACAGCGTATTATTCAGGAGGCGAAGGCAAAGTGAATTACAGATGGCGCTCAGTCTTTGGAACAATTGTCAGTTTGAGCTTATATTGTCTTGACTGTGTATTACGTGATTTTACTTTCTTAGATCGTTTTTTCGGTTTTGCGGACAAACAATGTACCTATTCTATGCTAACTTTAGCCCATATAAAAGAAGAATTACAGAAAAGAAAAGCCAAAACAACAGGCAAGAAAGTTAATAGCAACTTACAAAAAATTGCTAACAAGCATTACATTTCTTTAAATTTCGTGTACGATTTACAAGTTATCTTTTTATTTCAGATTAGAAGCATATGATTTAAATTTTAACAAAGCAACTGAGTGTGAATTTCCGTGTTTATAGTTGCCTGATGATGCCTTCTGTGCAATAGTAATTTCAGGTCTCTGTACTGGAATTTCTGTATCATCCAAAATTACACGTACCGTTTTATCATATTTATTTAATTATTTTAAGTTTCTTGAATGACTCTGGCATATAAAATTCTATTAATTCTCTGTTTGGCCCCAATATTGGGCTTATTCCATATTTGATATACCTATCAAATTAATCCAAGTTATAAATAAGTTAGAAACTGCTGAGGTTGAAATATTAAAGGACAAAGCTGTTATAATTCAAATGTTGTTTTATTTTGGCGAAGCTTCATCAAATTCATGAAACATTCCTTTTGATTTATAATGTTTCTCAGGCTCAGCAAAGGAGAAAATCGAGGAAAAAGCATATTTTTTTGATATTTTTTTTGCCCACTATTTTTTTTGTTACTGGGAAATCGATGAACTCCAATATTTTACAAGTTACATGCATAACAATGCGGCTTTTTCTCAGTATAAAATTAAAAAGTGCAATACTCCAAGAGATTCCCATATGTTTTGACAGTTTCTTTGAGGCGGCTTGGTACCAACGACAAGACGCCACCTATCGGGATTAAATTGTGCTTTTCCTCCCCAGTTGGCAATGGTAAAAATATTTTTTTAATTTCTAACACCAACTTTTAAAAGAATAAAGAAAAAAAAAATAAAGTGACAAGGAGAGACTTATAAAATTGATATGTGAGAAAAGGATAGATAGAGTGCCTTATGGTGTCATACATGGATTAAAAAGTAAAAAAATAAAATGCACGGATATACCAAGGAGTTTTAAATAAGGATTATTAAAAAAGAAGGTTGATAATTCGAAATAAAAAGTATGGACGAAATGAGATCGCATGTATGAAATAAATATAAAATAAGAAAAATTAATGAAATTTATTAACAAATTAGTGTTTTATGATTATAAATAAGTAAATGAATAAGATGGGATAATGATGAATAAGAGGAAAACACAGCGTAATGTAAAACAAAACGACGGGAATCTACTTTACTCTATGCATATTTTTTTTAGCATAGGTTTGATCGAACTATTTTTGTGATAAATTACAAAAATGAATGCGTCCAACGATGAAGATAGTTGTCTAACTCCAAAAGAGTTAAGTGAACAAGTTTCAAATGCTGAATTAAGCTTATTTACCAGGAAAGTCACGTGAAAATTTTCTCGCTGGTCGAGGTGAAAAGTTGTATGTTTTACACGAGACCAAAATGTTGTTCTGCCTCGTGCCTTTAAATCACTCACTGTGCTCAGTAGTCTATATTAGAATCACTCGCTACGCTCGTGATTCAATTCTAGACTACTTCGCTAGTTCGTGATTTAAAGTCGCCACTCGCAGCACAATTTGATTTTGGTCACTTGTATAACAAATAACTATTTTTGTGCTCTGTTTTTATTTGCAATCAGTTGAACTTTTAGCAAATGTGCTGGTTTATGTAAGTAGTTGTCATTGCGGGTGAACTCTCCACTGAGAGTTTCTTCCCTTCAGGTCCTTAGAGCATTACTCCAGTTGAAGTATATCATTTCTTTTAAGCCTTTTTATGTAGCTACGACTGGTCAGTTGTTTCGCTAATGCATTGGGATGTTTTTCAAGGCGATTACGGTATTTTTCAGTGTTAATTTGAATTTCTTCCTTTACTGTGTTCATTCCCAGATGTTTATGTATCTCTGAGTTTGTGATGTACCAGGGCACTTCAGCTATGTTACGCAGAATAATGTTTTGCATTCTTTGTAGCATGGATATGTTGGAGTTGATGAAAAATAATAAAAAAAATATTTTCCTAGTGGAAATTCGGAAAGTTGCTGTTGTTTATAAACAACGGTAGTAAAATATGTTACTATTGTTGTGTGTTTTATAAATTAAACTATTTCATTACTATTTATTATTTTACTGGACCTTCAAACAAAAATAAGTGTAAAAAAATAAAAAATCAATGGTGTTTTTGGGTGCAAAGTAACACTGCATTTTTTACAAAAAAATAGCCTTTTTACAAAAATACACAGCGTAACTGTCCGTCTCTGTACTTTACAATTACAATGTGCCTTATGCAATCATATCGTGAGGACTCATGAAGCGTTCCAGACGCACGACCATGCATCCGCTGATCCTTTTTGAAAGTTTCTAAAATTCCGGTTGCTATACTCCTGCAAAATTTTTGGTGATCATATTCACCTTTGTTGGCTTTATAAGTTGCCATGCATTATGCAAAGTCATATCCAGGCAGTACGCAATCAGTTCTGTACAAGGAAATGTTTTGGTCAGAGTGGTACTTAGTTCTTAGAAGGTATGTCCTTCTGTTTGGGAACACTACACTTATAGTTGTTGACCATTATGTATACCTAGGACAGGCAGTCCAGTTAGGTAAGTCCAACTTCGAGAAAGAGATCTCTCGTCGAATCCAACTCGGATGGGAAGCTACGAAAAATCTTCGTGTCCGATTTACCTCAGTGTCTCAAGACGAAAGTATGACCAGTGTGTGTTGCCAGTGATGACTTAGGTACGGCAGTGAAACGTGGTCGCTAACTATTGGTCTCATAAAGAGGCTCAAGGTCTCCCAGCGTGTAATGGAGAGAGCCCTGCCCGGCGTTTCCCTGCGTGATTGAATCGGTAATGAGGAGATCCGCAGGCGATCTAAAGTAACCGACATCGCTCGAAGGATTGCTCAGCTGAAGTAGCAGTAGGCTGAACACACAGTGAGAGGAACCGATGGCCATTAGGGAGGAAAGGATCTTGAATGGCGACCGTGCACCGGACGATGCTCCGTGGGTAGGCCCCCGACAAGGTGGACCAACGATCTGGTGAAAGTCACGGGAAACCACTGGATGCGGGTAGCGCAAGGCCGATCGTCGTGGAGATTCTTGGGGGAAGTGTGGAAGACACCCACTGCTGGGTATAGACGCGGTAGTGGGTGTCGTACGGCTGATATGAAGATGATGATGACTTGGTTTTCAGCCCCAGAATCTTCATCTGTAACGTCAGCATTACTGGTGGAAACATAACAAAAGAATCTGGGGGGTGATTTTGTAATTTTGTTGCAATCAACTCTGACAGAAATCGCAGTTACATTGCTGCTTTAGTTAGAACCAATGTGACAACTATCTTAAGCAGCAATGCAACCGCGCTTTCAATCGATTTCAATCGAGAATTGTTAGCAACAGCTTTACGTAATCAAGGTACTGATACAGGACCTTTATCGTCATTTTCCAACTCCTCGACAATAACATTCAGCGTCAAATTTTGAATCCTAAAAATAAAACATAGCTTGAACTCTCCGTAATACTGGCTTTCATACACTAAGGAGATCATTTAAACTGGTCCTCTTATTGTTAAATCGCGGGCAAAAGACATACCTACCTGGGGATTGTTCTATTGTTCTCCACCCGCGACTTCGTCCGCGTGAACAATATTTTATGTTATTAACTTTTAAAATAATATGAGTTACTAGCGGCTTTATTGTTGTTGTTCATCCCAAAAGGAATGAAATTGAAATAAGCAATGTACCCGCCTTCCTTGTGGACTGTATAAACGATGCAGAAACGCTGATGTGACGGGTACATATACGTAGAAGCTTGCTGGGTTGGTGAAGAAATAAATGCCTGTTCACTGTAGTCTTCCTTTATTCGCCTCCTTTTCCTTTTACATGTAAGACTTCAAAACAAAATGTACTGAACTGACTGACTGAACTTAACTAAAACTGATCTAAACTGACTTAAACTGAATACTGAACGTTAACTGGCGCTCGCTTCAACTTTCGCGCTTTATATAGTCAGCAATAAAAACTACTGGAATAGTTGAGAATAATCTCAGCTAATTACAAAGCCCGAATTTCTTTTGATTGTTTATCCAGAATATTCCTGTCTTTGTTAGAACTCAGACCTTTCTTTCACACAATGTATCTTTATTGAACTAGCGCAATAAATCCCTTTGTAAGTTCATACAAAAAATGTTCCCGTTTCTTTCCATTGTTGAAGTAAGCGCCGGTCTTTACAAAAGACTTATTCTCTTTAGATAATTAACCTATTTACAATGAAATTTCGAGAACTTACTAATACAAAGTCCATTAATAAAATAATTCGAACATCGCAAACCGAAAACTTACTAATAAATCCTTATAAAAACATTGCAAAGTATAAAAATTACGACACTAATCACTTTTAACTTCACATGGTCAATATCAATACACTTACAAAAACTATATTAATTACACAAAATCTTTCATGTTAGCGGCCGTCCCGAACATTCCTCCCGCCGTGCATCGTCGTCTCCGGCGGCGTTGCAGTCAATATCCGGTGATGGGTCGGTCGCTTTCAGCAGGATGATGACTAGTTTCTTTGTAGGTCGTCGCAGCGTCCCGCCTTGTGTCTTGATGTCCGCCGCTCGCACCACGCCGTCTGGTCCCGGGAAGGTCGCAGTTACCACTCCGCGGGGCCATGTGTTGCGCGGTAACGTGTTGTCCACAATAAGCACCATGTCACCAGTCTTTAGCGCGGGGCCCTTACTGTGTGGCTCCCGCCGGTTTTGGAGCTCCGGCAGATATTCACGGAGCCATCTCGCCCAAAACATGTCAGCGAGTCGTTGAGACGCGTGCCAGGTGGCACGCCCGATCAGGTCGCCGTCGGTGAACGTGCCGGGTGGGGGTGTTAGAGCGGACCCGCCCAACAGGAAATGGTTCGGTGTAAGGGCTTCTTCATCTTCATGGTGGACGGAGACATGTGTGAGTGGCCGGCTGTTTACTGTGTACTCGGCCTCGGCGAGTAACGTGACCAGCACCTCTTCGGTCGGATTGCGACTCTGTTGCGTTGCAGCCAAGGCGGTCTTCACGGATCGTACAAGCCGCTCCCAGGCGCCGCCCATGAATGGCGCGCCCGGAGGTATGTACCGCCAGCTGATCATTCTCTTCTCGGCTTCCTCATGTGTGGCTTCATCCATTGCACGGCGCAGTTCAAGACGTGGTATTGATGTGAGCTTCAGCGACGCCACCTTCGCTTTTGCCATGACTAAGGTGAGCGTGATGCGGCCGTCGGGTGCGATGGCACGCCAATACACTGCGGCGGCGTAGGCTGTTTCGCTTGCATCTACGAACGTATGTAGCTGTAGTACCATGGCGTCACTATAGTGTAGATAGCAGCGGGGCACGGAAACGTTACGTAAGTTTTCTAGGTGCACCATCCAGTCACTCCACTGAGCGGCGAGGTCGTCGTCCAGTTCATTGTCCCAGTTGGTCCCGCGGCGCCAAACTTCTTGTAACAGCTGTTTCGCCTTTATGACTACCGGCGCGGCGAGGCCCATCGGATCGTAAAGTGACATGACGATCTTCAATGCTTCTCTCTTCGTAGGTGCTTTTCGTTCTAGCGTCTCCTTCGGTATGCGAGCGAGGTCCAAGTTGAATGTGAGCTCGTCGGTATTATGTTTCCAAACGAGACCCAAAACACGTTCGCTACTAGCGCCATCTGCGAGTTTCTTATCTTTGGGCGTTGACTCTTCTTTGTCGATCAGCTGTTTACGTACTTGTGGTGAGTTCGACACCCATTTTCGCAGATCTAGTCGCGCGCTTCGGTGAATGTTGCGTACTTCAGTTGCTATGCGCGCGGCGTCCTCTTCGTTTTCGTAACTTTCGAGGTAATCGTCGACGTAGTGGTTACGAACTATTGCTGCGGCGGCTTCAGGATGAGTTTTTTCGTACTTCTTAGCGTTGACGTTTTTCACGTAGATAGCAGTCGACGGCGAACATGTGGCGCCGAAAATTAATGACGTCATTCGATATTCTCTCCCTTGCCATAGATAACGTAGAAAGTCGCGGTCTTCTTCACGTATTTTTACTTGCATAAACATTTCAGCGATATCAGCTGATACGGCAACTCGGTGTTGACGGAACCGCATGAGCACGCCCGGCAAAGATTGCAGTAGGTCGGGGCCGGACAGCAGGCGGTCGTTTAGTGATGTTCCCCCAGTTTTGGCGGCGGCATCGTGCATGATGCGTAATTTGTCGGGTTTCATCGGGTTAATGACCCCAAAATGCGGCAGGTACCACGTTCTTCCATTTACTTTCTTCTCAGGTGCTGGCTTGGCGTACCCCTTGCTGACCAGCGCATCCATCTGTTCGTGGTACTTTTTCTTCAAAGCTGGGTCCTTTTCAATCTTGCGTTCGACGGAGTGAAGGCGGCGCAGGGCGTTCTCGTAGTTGTTTGGCATAGTGGTGGCGTCGCTCTTCCATAATAACGCGGCTTCGTAGTGACCATCGGCGCGCTGCACGGTGTTGTTTTCAAGTATCTTCATAGCGCGCTGCTCAGGATCGGTCGACGGCCTCTTCGGTTCAATGAGTCTGTCGATAGCGAAGTGCTGTCGTAACTGTTCGTTCATGTCATCGTCGGTGCTCTTTAGATGGTGGATGAAGTTGACACGCTGTCCAAGTGTGCGTGTGTGCGCGCCGTGTAGAACCCAGCCGAGCGGTGTGAGCGATGCTACTGGCTGGTCGCGACGTCCTTTTCGTACTTGCTTTGTTAGTAGCAAGTGCCAGTTGTCTTGACCGATGAGAATACGTGGCACGGCGTGTGGGTACATCACTTCTTCCTTGATGTCGCATAGGTGCTTGCAATCTTGAATATCTTGGTCGCTTACCTCTTGTGGCGACAGGCGTAGGCAGTCAATCGTTCTTGCATAGATCTTCTCTTCGGCTTCGTTACGGCGTAGCGTGAGTGAGACACGACGAGAGCGGGATGCATTCAAATTCTTCTCCGTAATCGCTTCTATGTGTAGTGGGTCGATGGGGCCCCTCGCTCCAATCTTGTCGGCGAGGCTGCTGTCAATCAATGTAACGGTCGACCCGTCATCTAGTAGCGCCCAAGTGTCGATCTCTCCCGCCGGTGCAGAAACTCGTACCGGTACAATCTTCAAATAAGCCTTTGATTTCCGGTTCGTCCACGTTGTGGTGACCGCTTCCGGTTCGCTTCTATTTTCACTACCTTCGGCTTCATTTTCTCTCTTTTTATAGTGTAGCAGCTTGTGGTGCTTCCCAAAGCACCCGTCAATGTCGCAGCGTAGCGGGCGGCAGTGGTGTGTCTGTGTTCTATAACGTAGGCACCGAAAACACAGACGATGTGTTTTCGCGAGGTCCCATTTCTTATCGGTATCAGCTTCCATAAACTTTTTACAATTTTGAATAACGTGTTTCTCTTCACAAATGGGACATCTTCTCTCTCGCTCGTTCATTCGCGGCCCTCTTCTATCCCCGCCGCGCGGTGTTATTGTTTCGCTTCTATCGCTGTCTCTTTCTTGCGTGGCGTACGATCGTTGGTTTCGACGTTGTGGCGGCGGTGCCACGTTTCTAAAATAATTTTCTTGTTTCTTTATATCTTCGTTATTGATGACTGCGGCGCATTCTTTGAAACGTGCGAAGAAGTTTGCGAGCGTAGTTAGCGGTGCTTCATCTTCTGGCGCGTCCATCTTGAACAAGAACCACGATACTTGAAGTGACTCGGGCATCTTCTTGCGTACTGAATCCATAACTTCGTAGTTGTAGAGGAAGTGCGATTTCTTTAACGCATGTAGGGCGGTTACGGCGTTCTTCACTTGGTTCGCCATAAAACAAATATCTCTCGGATCGCCGGTGCACTTGGGTAGGTTTCGTAGGCGGTTCAACTCAGCGACGGCTAGGTTCTCTGATCTTCCAAAGTTTGTTTCCAGTGTCTTCACGATATCTTCCGGCGTACTCTCTTCATTAATTAGTAGGTTCGCAACAGCTTCTCTGGCGTGGCCGTGTAGACATCTTCTTAATCTTCCCTTGTTCTCGAGAGCGCTGAGTAGATGTGCTGTTTCCTTGTAGGCGGTGTAGAACGCGAGCCAGTCTTGATGAGAACCGTTGTAGCTCGGTAGCTCTGCAACATGAGGGCGTAGCGTAGATCTCGCCATGGTGGTGATGGCTTCGGCGAGTACGGCAAGATCCGACTTCGGTTGTGCTTGCGGCGGTGACATAGGCGTAGGATACGACGGCGTATGCTGCGCTTCTCTTTTTTGTTTAAACGGCAGCGGCGAGCGCTCTTGTAGTGCGGCTTCTCTTGCGACAGTGGCAGGGGCAGCGTATACTGCAGCAGGTACAGCAAAGACGGCGGCAGGCACGGCGGGCGCTGCGGTAGGTACGGCGGGCACGGCGACGGACACGCTGGGCATGACGGCTGGTACGGCAGACACGGAGGCGGACACGGCATCGGTAGCGGGCGCGGCGGCGGGCGCAGCGGTGGGCACGGCGGGCGCAAGATATGGCGTGTCATTGATGGCTAACAGCGGCGCCGACTCGTCGAGCCACGACCTCACTCGGTCGTTGACATCTGTTTCATTGATGCGGGATTTCTCCTCCTCATCATCTTCTTCCTCTTCGAGGCGTAACCTCTCTTCGCGCAGCTTGTTCAGCATCAATTGGTGTTGGAGCTTCAAGTTCTCTTCCTGGATTGCGATGCGCTCCAACCTAGTTTGTTTCTTGCTTCTGTTGCTACGGCGAGACGGCGCGGCGGTGGCGGCAGCGTTCAGCGGCAGCCCAACCGCGGCGATAGCAGCAGCGACCGGCATCGGCGACACGGTGGCGTCGGCGGTAGGAACGGTAGTTGTCGCTGCGCTTGTCTCGGTGACGGACTCCATAGTGGTCCCCGTAGTTGCTGCTGACAGTTCTTCAGTTTCTTGAGTTCTCTGCTTACTTCCACCGGAGGTCGATCTTGTAACCATCGGCATCTTCTTTCTTCACAATATCCGGCTCTGCAAGGACCAAAATGTACCCGCCTTCCTTGTGGACTGTATAAACGATGCAGAAACGCTGATGTGACGGGTACATATACGTAGAAGCTTGCTGGGTTGGTGAAGAAATAAATGCCTGTTCACTGTAGTCTTCCTTTATTCGCCTCCTTTTCCTTTTACATGTAAGACTTCAAAACAAAATGTACTGAACTGACTGACTGAACTTAACTAAAACTGATCTAAACTGACTTAAACTGAATACTGAACGTTAACTGGCGCTCGCTTCAACTTTCGCGCTTTATATAGTCAGCAATAAAAACTACTGGAATAGTTGAGAATAATCTCAGCTAATTACAAAGCCCGAATTTCTTTTGATTGTTTATCCAGAATATTCCTGTCTTTGTTAGAACTCAGACCTTTCTTTCACACAATGTATCTTTATTGAACTAGCGCAATAAATCCCTTTGTAAGTTCATACAAAAAATGTTCCCGTTTCTTTCCATTGTTGAAGTAAGCGCCGGTCTTTACAAAAGACTTATTCTCTTTAGATAATTAACCTATTTACAATGAAATTTCGAGAACTTACTAATACAAAGTCCATTAATAAAATAATTCGAACATCGCAAACCGAAAACTTACTAATAAATCCTTATAAAAACATTGCAAAGTATAAAAATTACGACACTAATCACTTTTAACTTCACATGGTCAATATCAATACACTTACAAAAACTATATTAATTACACAAAATCTTTCATGTTAGCGGCCGTCCCGAACAAGCAAGATAAAATCTCTAAAATATGCCCTATTGTGAATCACCTGCCATAGGGGGTCATCTGCATTTGCAACAGTTGATTGTGGACGTTTGAAAAATCCCTAGGGAACTTTTGACCGGGATATTTTATTTTACCTAGGTACTTGTTTATTACACAACACAGATTACAATTATTACAAATTAATACCAACAACTACATAGGATAGAGACAAATGTATAAAATAAAAATTTAGTGTCAGTCAGTAAAAAAAAATTGCAACCAGTGATTTAATTTTATTGAATCGTGTACAACATTAAAACAATCTCACCCATAGAAATAGAATGTTGAAACTTTTAAACGCCGTTTTCTCAAAACGGGTGTTTCAAAGATATCTACAGTGTTTTGGATTTATAGGGCAGCATGGTTAAAATGTATACTATGGTGACCAATGACTCACTCAGCGTTTTGTCTGTTGAAATGCACCTACTGTCAGTAATAAACGTACTATCCGCGTCAATTGGTAATGCGCCTGGCGGCCATGATTTTAACCTCAAAAACGAAAAACACTGAGGGGTTTTCAAATTATACCAAGAATCTTATATTCATATTCTAATACTAGGTATATCTATGTCAAATTGACATTAAAAGAAAAGAAAAGTAACTATTTGCCTCACTAGATGGCGTTGATGGTAAGAGGGAAGTCAAAATTGGTAGTAAAAAATACTTTGAATACCCTATTTTTTTCAACGCCATCTATCGAGCCTACAGCTTTTTGTCATTTTGAAAAGCCCTCATTGTAATTTTCTCATTATACCTAGACCCTTTCTTATTGAAAATAAGAATTCAATCATTAATATATGCTATTAGGTACCTATTAGAATTTTACTGTTTTTTGTCATTTTTAGTTGCGGATGACGATGATGTGTATGTTAATTTGACAAGGTTCCAGCGCATTACCAATTGACGGGGATAGTATGTCATAAGCGTTTCGTTCGTAGCATTTATTTTGTTTTAAGTTCGATCACGGTGGTATTATACTATTAACTTTATGGCGACGGCTAGACGCGTGGTATTTACCGTGATCCATCGCCATAAATTTTAACCATTAAAAGTATTTTTTACGGAAAATTCAATATTTTACTTTCCATCGTTAAAATTTACTCTATCGCGATGGATTACGGTAAATACCACGCGTGTAGCCGTCACCTATAAGTTAGAACTACGAATAATAAAACGTTACATGATCCAAGCCAAGGTGTTAGGTACACATAGTGTGAAGGAACTCATTATAACTGTTACAGGAAATATTTAGCCCTAAGAAGGGTTTTCCCCTGAGAATCTAGTGTGAAAAGTAATGGCATATCAACAAAATAAACAAGATTGATATAATTTATACACCATTTATTTTACCTCTTTCTTCATAGATGGCGCTCAACACCTTGTTTCACGATAATGATTTATTTTTGGTTTATCAAAACTCTTCACATTTTATTCAAATCTTATTCAACAAATTACAGTCTTATCAGTCTGAATAGGCACATGGTTTGGCATTTTCTTAATATTTAAAATCATCATCTTCACCATAAGTGTATTTTTCAGGCAGAACATAATCTTTGGGGTCGTGTCCGAATGCTTCTACCCCTCCATTGCCATCAGGAGTACCTTCCCTGTTGAACAAAAGTAATTAAGTAGGAAATAAATAAACACACTTATTTTTTTGAGGATGTAGGTAGGTAGGTAGGTAGCGGCAATTTAGCAAAGAGGGAGGTGATTATTCGTTGTGATTATGAGCAAGTTTCTCAAATTGAGCTATCCAAGACTAATAAGTATAATTTAGGAAGTAGGGATAGATAGATTTACTAACAGCTCGCGCAACATAACTTGAACCAAACCTTAGTCAATGAGGCATGCGCAATAGCAATTTCAGTGGTGTGGCGATCACGTGGTAGATACTCAAAATTGGGTCAAGTTATATTGTGCGAGCTGTACCAATGACGCGCAATTAAATTTTACTGTCTGTTCCTCTGGTGTCGATTAAATTCCAATTATCTTATTTGCGACAGATGATTTCTTAAGAAATCTACTTAGTTCATTTTTAAATTAAGCCCGAAAACCGGTTGTGATGTTTCATAATAATAATGAAGTATGGAACTTATAAGAAGAAAAAGTTAGATAATTGGAACTTAATCGTAATGAAGGGAACAGGCACTACAATTTAATTGCGCATCAATAGTATGTAAACCTATCCCTACTTCCTAAATTTAGGAAGTAGGGATAATTATACAGGTGTCCCAAAACTAAACAATGTTTTGGAATACCCTGCGAAATTTGGATAAACCAATCCCGCAAAAACAGCTGAAAGGATTCGGATGAAATTTGACACACAGCCACAGAATACATAATAGTACACAGCACCGATAATTTAGGTATAACATGAACTACAACAGGATATTATTTATCCTGGTCAAAGTTTCTAGGGATTTTTCGAATGTTCATGTGCGTGGGCGAAGTCGCAGGCGGAAGCTAAGTAAAGCTAGGGTTACCTAGGATGACGGTGCCGTCATATTACAGCCGTAATTTAGCGGCGTATAACGTTGTTTATGTAAACAATACGGCGCGGTTTTGTTTACATAGACAACATAGTATTGTTTACATAGACAACATTCATCGCCTCTATATTACAACCGTAATATGACGGCACCGCTATCCTAGGAAATCCTAGCTTAAGTAGTTAAACATAGTTAATTCGAATCTTACTTTAACTCTTCATGTTCAATTTCGTCATGTCCTTCGTGATCGCCTTCAATTTCTTCAGCATCTTTGTTTTTCTTCTGGGGTTTTGCTGTAAATAAAATTAGAAACGTTATTTTATCGACATTTTAGCAAACTGTTTATTCATAATTTAGTTCAACTATTAGCTAAGGAACAACATAAATAAAATGAGGAAGCTTTGAGAAAATCATTTTATTGGAGTCTTTTAAAATATCCATTTGAACAACCTCCTCGCGAATTTAAGCGGTCTTCTAATGAATTTGAATGGTTTAATGAATTTCGCTGATTTTTCGTCACCTTTCTGTTCGTGGCGATGGCTGTGGGCGGCGTCTTGGCCTTCTTTCTCTAAGCCGTAAGAATCCTGCTTCTCAAATTCGTAGTTGTCGCCAGCCTTCTTCTGATAGGAGTCGAAATGCTGGTAACCCTTCTTGCCACCACCTGTCTTCTTTCTAGAGTATCCTATTTCACCGTCGCCTTCATTCTCGTACGTTCTGTGGTAATCTTCAGGCTATGGAAAAAATATACGTATTAGTAGGTAGGTACTCGTAGATTATAAAAGGCCTTGCACGAGCTATAATGCACTTAGATGCGTCATTCATTGCATCACATTCACATTTGCTTGATGCCACGAGTTAAAAGCTAGGCTTGATAACAACGAGGGGTGAAATTATGGCGAAGGTAAGCCGTTCTACAAAAATGTTATGATCTGTATAGTGGATCGGTGGAGTGGAATTCCTAAAAGCACCCTTCGCCACTGCTAGATAATGCTTTGAGACGAGGATTAAGCAGATTATTAAAATAAAGGTGCTATTTAAGTGAAAATAACTTACCGCGGCGGCTCTGACTTCTCGCACATACGAACCAACAGACATGGTATCATCAGCTACTTCCAGATCCTGCAAGGTGATGGCAGGCATCGCTGCTACTATTTGGAGCACACCCAGTGCCAGCGGCACAAACCTTAGTGCCATTGTGAAAGAACCTTCTGGAAAACAGTTTTATTATGACGATAGACAGATTTATTAATGACTCACAGTAGTCACATTTCTCAATAATACAAAATGTGAACTAAAAGACCGGAACTTCTTAAGAGTAAATGTGAAGAAACGGTTAATGAGAGTTGCACATCTACCTTAGGATCAGATAATTGATTACCAATCTGCTCAGAAACCGTAACAGTTGGTAAAAATCACACATAACAAAACACTATGTCGTCACCTTACCTAAATAGATTTTATAAAAACAAGTGCCCTAACTTTTTATTTACCTTTGTAGCAAAAACCGACAGCGCCAAAGCCTTCTGTATCAATTCTACGGAGCAATAAATTCATTGCTTGTATTTTATATAACGCGATATTGCAGCGGTTTTTAGTGTTTCCCAATATCTTTCAACTCCATTGACCCTTCAAATCCTTTGCATTCAATTGATCGTAGCATTTCGTTAATCGACTCGAACTAATAATTCGAAGAAACCATTGGTTGAAACAGATATTTTATTACTGTACAATTATTTACGTCATAACTTCACGATTTTCCTCTCACGACTTCTGTATTATTATCAGGGTCTTCCTGATAATATAAAGAAAGTTTTGAAAAACGTACCTCATCTTAGAGGTACGTTTTTCAAAACTTTCTTTACGAGAATGTGGACAATAATGTATATTTTTCATTGTAATGTTTTTTTTCTGAATTCCAATTAGGAAGATAAAAAAACGATTGAACTGCCAATGGTTACTGATTGAGTTGACCACTAAGATGTAAACAAAAACAATAAGATTTCGAAACACAGGAACGATTAAGAAACTCTAAAGAGTCAGATGTAGCAATAGAAATCTATTTATTTAGAGGTCCACGAGTTTGTACGAAATCCCAATATGAGATGATGAAAATATACTGTGTCCAACTTAGCATGAAATCGATATAAATTAGTAATAGGTTGAAAGTATTAAGCGCAAGGTCTGGTCACAAAAAATAGTAAAGTCTATAAAGGAGATGCCTTCGCCGGTTGAGCATTTCGTAACAACTGCTGAGCTGACTTATCTTAAAATAAAAAATAAAAAGTGTACAATATTGCTGATTTTACTTTTAAGGCCCTGTTTACCTAAAAGTGGCAAAAGTGTCTAAAATGGCCAATTTTGCTCTTTTGTGTACTACTACTATCAATGAAGTATATTTTACTGAGGTTATTGTTTGTAAATAAACTATCTAGAATCTTAGCTTTAAACTGTACATATCAATTTTCGTTACATTTCGATTAAAGGACCCCGTACAAAATGTTCAAAAAAAGCCAATCGGTCAATTTGGCTGAAATTTTGGGTAAATATATCCTGTAACAAGCTGATCAAAACTGTAAAGTTGCAAAGTGAAATAATGACTGAATGATGAGTTTAGGAGATATGGCTTTTTTAAAGTTGTAAGAAAAAAAATAAAATTAAAGAAACACATCACATTTTCATATTTCTATTTTAATTATTAGGTGTAACTGTACTATGTACTAGCATTTAGTCTCCTTAACTTTAAGGGAGCTATCAGTTTCATAAAGTTTCTATCGAATCTGATAAGAAATTGTTTGAGTATTTGGCTGCTATATTAATATGCATAGTTCCCATACACAGTATACAGAAAGAAGATTCTGATAATCCTATCTGACGTATATCTTGTGGTTTTTGGGGTTCGCCTGTTAAGAAGAAAATGTCAAGTATCCATCCCTGAGAACGCTAATAATAGTACAGTTAAACCTAATAATTAAAAATAATTAAATTAGAAACATGAAAATGTGCCATGTTTCTTTATTTTTACATTTTTTCTTACAACATTGAAAAAGCCATATCTCCTAAACTAGTCATTATTTCACGTTGTAACTTTGCAGTTTTGATCAGCTTGTTACAGGGTATATTTAAGTAAAATTTCAGCCAAATTGACCGATTGGATTTTTTCGAACATTTTGTACGGGGTCCTTTATTGCTTGCTAAGTATAGCAAGCAATAAATTTAATCAAAATGAGAGCGCCACTTCATGGGCGGGCAATTTATTCTTTTTGTGATTACTTATTTTAATTCCTGAGCTATGAGTGCCGTACCTATCAGTGCCGACCTAGTATATTTATAGGACTACCCCCTCTCATCTTGTATTGTCATAGTTTGTAGGTTCGTAGTCTTCAATTGTTTTAGAGCAGGAAATAGATACCACAATGCATTTTTTAAGCTGTGGAGAGTTCATAATTATGGAAAGCCTTTTAACTGCCAAGAACTGCACCGCATTTTTATCGAAAATAAGTTAGCGTTTGTCCACAATCACACGTGGTGTTAAGTGATGATGTGGACAACAATAGAGCATGCTCACCTAGATACTGGGTGTAACAACAGTTAACAAGACCTTCAACGAAGCCGAGGTCTACGTATTCTGCCTATCATCAGGACCATTTCTGTTCAAAATTATTACCTGCGTGCGGCCGAGTTGAAAGGAAGCGTTTATGTGCGTGCTCATGAGTTACATCGAGTGACGACGTTTTGAAGCCATTGTTTGTTACGAAATACTTAAAATTTTGATAATGTTTCTTTAGTCAAAAAGTAGGAAATAACGAATAAAATAAGATTTCAAAAAATGAAAAATAAAAATTGACTTTGACCTTCAATAACTTTGTAACTATTGGTTTCCCAGGTATAGTCTAAAAGATGATCCTGATGATAGGCGGAATACGTGGATTTCGGCTTCGTTGAAGGTCTTGTTACACCCGTTATATCTTTTCACCCTAATAAACCTTGAAAAAACTCAATATAGGTAACTATTGGGAAACTTTAAACTCAGTTATCATTATCATTAGAGATTTAATAATAATAATATAGGATTTCTAACTAATTGCTTTAGATAACTTAGATAACTTGATTAAAACACTGAAATATATTAGGTATGTTGTTTAATTAGCAACCGTCAAACTATCATTGAATTTTTGGAAGTGTTTTTGTTTCTGCGGCTTTCGTGTGGTCAGAGAGGGCGGTGTAAACTGCGATGAAATTTCCAGAAGGTTTCCCTTTGTCCTTGTCTGCGCTCTGGTTGTTATTGGATGAAGTAGGCGAGTCTGATTCTTTCAAAGTAGTCGGTAACATCTCGTAAGAGAGCTGCCATTCTTTCTTTAGCTTCAAACCCTCTAAAGATGACGATCTGAAAATAAAAAATGTAAACAACGGTAAACAACGTGTTACAAAATGAACTGTAAACAACGTACAAATAACCCCTAATGCCAAATATGGTAGATATAGGGACCATCAAACTGAACATCTTTTACTATGGGACCAACTCGGAAACCGTGAAAAAAAATTCAGCTGTTTCATAAATTTTGATATTTTCGTTATTAATTTTTGTATGAAACAGCTCATATTTTTTCGCGATTTCAGGGTCGGTGCCATAGTAAAAGTTGTTCAGTTTGATGGTCTCTAGCGGCCTAGGGGTTATTTTGTAACAGGTTATCTAACTATCATTAAATAAATTGGAGAAAAGGTAGATACACGATTTTTCAACAGAAGAGGAGCAATAAAATGAACTGCTGCGGTCAGTTTATTGTGTTTGTTCACAACAACTAAACATATCTTGGTTCTTGTAAAACTAATTGTTCTTTTGTATAAGTAACGTATTATTAATTTTCTTACATGAAATCACTGGTGACGTCGAACCGTATAAGTGGAAATCCAACTTCTTTCCCCCTCTGAATCATATTTTTGGAAAGCAATTGGACGATTTCAGAGCTGTGAGGTTTATTTTGCGGGACTATTAGCATTACCTGATGTGACAAAATATATTTATTATTAGACTCAGAGAGACACAAAGACTTTACAAAATGGTCCCAAGTTTTTTTTGATTGGACGTTATGTTATTTTCTCGGATGTTACACCACAGAACTAATAATTATCTTTAAAAAAATACATTCATTTCATGGACAGTAATTTAGGCACGACTTTTCTCAAATCAAACTTGGTGAGCTACGTTAAAACAAAACCGTCCATTCAAACAGCTTAAGGTTTGGTTTATTCGGGCCCTCGGGGTCAGTGGCTGGACCCAGTGACTCGGAATTTTGAACCCAGTAACTGAGTTACCTACATGTAGACAGGATAGGCAGTAAGTCATACTGTTATCGATAATAGAACGGGTGGCTAGTCAGCTGGACAGACTTGCGAGCGAGAAGTCAGTAGTGGACTGGGTTGAAACTAGTGTCTACACAGAGTCAGCGCTGGACTGGATTACTGTATTGCCACTTTGGAGAGTGTGCGAGGGAACTATACATGACCTTGTTACTCCAGCCCCTTTCCACCCTTGGGGTACCAGACGTAGGTTAGCATATCACCCTTACATGGTAGATACTCCAAGGGTCCGTACCAAGCGCTTTGCTAATACATTTCTTATGCGAACTGCTGAAGAATGGAATGCGCTGCCTGCTCATGTGTTCCACGATAGTTACAACCTTGGTCTCTTCAAGGCAAGAGTGAATAGGCATTTCCTGGGTAAGCATGCTACACCTTAGACCACATCCTGTTTACCAAACAAGATGGTGGTCAAATGCCTGCCCAGTTACCAATCAAAAAATGTTACTGACCCCGTATAAACCAGTCGTTAACTCAAGTAGGTACCTGTAGTATATTATGGACCCTATACTTGTCATGGAGTGCAGGTGCCCGTATGCAGTGGGCGGTGAAGTTCATGAGGCGGCGTGAGCGCTGGTGGCGCACGCAGCGCGCCCAGCGCTCCAGCAGCGCGGCGTCCCAGGGACAGATGGCGGTGCCTAACGCCAGCCCGCGGATCTGGGGCCAGCCGCGCCTCTCTTGCTGTTCCGCTAGCATAGAGTGACCTGCCGGGGTATTACCACCTCTTAAAACTTGCCAGGTTTATGTATTGCTATAGTTACATCTCTTTCTCGCTGTATGGCAAATAAAAGAGCCGCATTGATACCAATTCAGACGCACAGCACTCCAGCAGCGCGGCGTCCCAGGGGCAGATGGCGGTGCCTAACGCCAGCCCGCGGATCTGGGGCCAGCCGCGCCGCTCTTGCTGTTCCGCTAGCAATAGAGTGACCTGCCGGGGTATTACAACCTCTTTAAACTTGCCCTGCCGAACTAATAATGAATAATACGTTTAAAATATTGCTTAATATAACCCTTTACGTTTGATGTCTCTAAGTGTCATGGTCCTAAACAATTTTTTTTAGGACCATGACACTTAGAGACATCAAACGTATTTAATTTTGGTTATTTTAAGTATAAACTTCTTTAGTTATATCTCTTTCTTGCTGTATAGCTAATAAAAGAGCAACTGGCATGTTTTAAGAGGTTGTACTACGGGGACTGGAGATGGGAATTGGATCCACAATTTCAGGATTTTTCTTCTTTCACAAAGGTAAGCGAAAGAGATGCGGTAGACACATGGCATGATGTTGTAAAAATGTTGACAAAATTAAAATTTCTGTAATAGTCATCCGAATTTGCAGATACTAAGCAGGCACTTGACAAAAATACGTTGTATATAATAATAACAGGAATGATGGGTGGACCTGAAACGAATTCTTGTCATTCTTGTGAAGCTGTAAGTAATACTTAGGTAAAGTTTTTTCATCACTGTGGCATCTTGAAAATCATTTCAAATGACTTGTTCTTGTTTTGTTTTGCCGGTTAAATTTCGTTAGTACCTTGAGATAGTGCTCTAGCTACGAAGTCATTGAGTATGATGTTGTGGGCGCCTATCGGCGTGCCCATTGCTGGGAAGGCGATGCGCACGTTTTCACGCACGAAGCGGAGCACGCGTGGCACGTCACTTGCGCGCGCTCGACGCACGCGCACCCTCTGCTCATTCTCGGTGCCTTGAACCTGGAAATAATAATAAAATGTTCCAAATTTAACTAATGAACTTGTTCTGCCTGGAGTTAGAAAGAACAAAAAATACTAAAAGAAAACCTATAAAAAAAACAAATCGAACCCGCGAAAATTTTATTCTGGCCCTACAGCCAAAAATGAAATGTAATTGACGTAATGTCGCAGACCATAGACAATCACAACGTTTTGAAATGTCAATTTAATACTCCTATTCCCACTTTTAATCTATTCAAAAATCTAAAAGCCATGCGTGTGCCACTTGTCAAGGCACTCTCAACTTGCTTAGCTTTTGACAACTAGAGGCACGATCTCAGTAATTTGAACTATAAAACCAAAACCGCTACGTTGTTATTTAGGTTACATTTACCTACAAATCTTTGATTTATCTTTAGTATTTTCATTTAAATTGTCCAAGATTGGCATCCTAGGTTCCCTTGGCAAAGGTTTCAACAATTTTAACGAAACATATGCAAATATTTCTCTGTAAACGGAACTGAAAAGGTAAGTTAAGTAGGTAAGTTTTGGTTTTAACGTCGAATCCTAGCGCAATCCCAGAAATAAACGTTACTTGCCCGTTGTCCCCCAGTTTAAGTTCCCTTTGCTCTCCCAGTCGCCCGTGGTCTTCCAGTTTAAGTTTCCATAGCAAATATTTTTACCCGTGGAACCCCCTGAATAATAATCTCCATATTTTATTGTCCGTGGTACCCCACGGGCTAAAATATTTGTTCATGGTACCCCAAGGGGAACTTAGACTGGGGTACCACGTGCGAGTAAAGGAAATATCTTCAACTCACCACGACTTGTTTAGAAGTGGAATCTGGCTTCGACGTGTCAGCATAGTATCGCCTGACGGGCCTGCTGAGACACCCTGAAGCTCCTGTGGTCTTCCAGAATGCACTCCTAACCGCAAACAATCTCAAGAAGTTGAACACTGTTGTCATAGTTAGGCACCTGAGAATGGAAAGAGAAGTCCAGGTTTCAGCACTATTTACATCTCCGATTAACCATTTTGATGGATTTTTTAAGTTTTTTTTACAAATATAATGTACGGTGACATATTGACGGCTGTGACAAGACGGATGTGATGACAATTTTGTTTTTTCCTAATTCAAATAGGCAGGTGGCTCAAAAAGTTTTATAGTTTTTATTTATGGTGATATTATTTTATATTATTAAGATTTTATATTCTGACTAGCTTCTGCCCGCGACTTCGTCCGCGTGGATATTAGACGAAATCCTTTTAAGGATCCTTCAACCAGGATCCGGCCAGCCATTTTTACGCGATTAGGCGAGTCCCCATCAAGCGCGCTGCCTCGCGAGGCAAGACATTTGCCGCGTGTGGCGGCCCTCGCACAAGGCTTCCAGTTCCCGTTTCCGTTCCCGCTCCCGCTCCCGTTCCCGTTCCCCGTTCCCGTTCCGTTCCCGTCCCGTTTGCGTTCCCATCCCGTAAACGTCCCGTACCCCTTCCGTTTCCGTTCCCGTTCCCATCCCGTTCCTGTCCCGTTCCCATCCTGTTCTCGTTCCCGTTCCCGTCCCGTTATATTCCCGTTCCGTTTCCGTTCCGTTCCCGTTCCGTTCACGTTTCTTTCCCGTTCCCATTCCCGTTCCGTTCCCGCTGCGTTCCCGTCCCGTAAACGTCCCCTAACCGTCCCGTACGCCTTACGTTCCCGTTCTTGTTCCCGTTCCGTTCCCGTCCGGTTCTTGTTGCCGTTCCCATCCTGTTCTATTCCCGTTCCGTTCCCGTTTCATTCCAGTTTCGTTCCTGTTTCGTTCCCGTTCTGTTCCCGTTACGTTCCTGTTTCATTCCCGTTTCGTTCCGTTCCTGTTCCGTTCCCGTCCGATCCCGTCCCATACTCGTCCCGTACCCCTTCCGTTCCCGTTCTCGTACCCGTCCCGTTCTAGTTCCCGTTACCGTCTCGTTCCCGTTCCGTTCCGTTCCGTTCCGCTCTGTTCCGTTCCGTTCCGTTCCGTTCCGTTCCGTTCCGTTCCGTTCCGTTCCGTTCCGTTCCGTTCCGTTCCGTTCCGTTCCGTTCCGTTCCGTCCCGTTCCGTCCCGTCCCGTTCCGTTCCGTTCCGTTCCGTTCCGTTCCGTTCCGTTCCGTTCCGTTCCGTTCCGTTCCGTTCCGTTCCGTTCCGTTCCGTTCCGTTCCGTTCCGTTCCGTTCCGTTCCGTTCCGTTCCGTTCCGTTCCGTTCCATTCCGTTCCGTTCCCGTTTCCGTGCCCGTGCCCGTGCCCGTGCCCGTTCCGGTTCCCGTTCCCGTTCCCTGGATGTGCATGTCCAGGTCCAGGTCCATATGTGTCATGTCCACCGCGTTGAACTTCAAAATAAATCTAATTTTCGCAATCACCATCCCATAAAACCTCAAAAACGACATCCATATCGATTTTTATGTTACTCACCCCACTTACCCTCTAAGGGGTTGATTTTCAAAATCCCAAAATATATATTTAGACGTGCTCCTACGAATTTTAAAGATGTAATTCCGATTTTGTATTATTTTTCCATACAAAATTTGAACCCCATTTTTACCCCTTTAGGGGTTAAATCATGTCCACCGTGTTGGACTTAAAAATAAATGTCATTTTTGCAAACGTCATCCCAGAAAACCCCAATAACGACATCTATATCAATTTTTATGTTTACTCACACCATTTACCCCCTAAGGGGTTGATTTTCAAAATAACAAAATATGTATTTGCCTATTTATTTTTAGATGTGCTCCTACGAAGTTTTAAGTTGTAATGTCTATTTTATATTATTTTTCCATACAAAATTTGGACCCCATTTTCACCCCTTTAGGGGTTAAATCATGTCCACCGTGTTGGACTTCAAAATAAATGTCATTTTTGCAATCGTCATCCCAGAAAACCCCAATAACGACATCAATATCGATTTTTATGTTTACTCACCCCATTTACCCCCTAAGGGGTTGATTTTCAAAATAACAAAATATATATTTGCCTATTTATTTTTAGATGTGCTCCTACGAAGTTTAAAGTTGTAATGTCTATTTTATGTTATTTTTCCATGCAAAATTTGGACCCCATTTTCACCCCTTTAGGGGTTAAATCATGTCCACCGTGGTTGGACTTCAAAATAAATGTCATTTTTGCAATCATCATCCCACAAAACCCCGATAACGACATCCATATCTATTTTTAGGTTTTTTTTAACCCTTTTCACCCCCATTTCATCCCCTTTGGAGATGAAATCCTAACAAAAACAATATACGTTGCTTTAGGTTTCTATCCATAAGCCTAAATTATAAATTATAAATTTAGCTATTTTTACTTCGAAAATGAAGGATTTTCTTTAATACACAACTTCATCCCCCTTTTGACCCCTTCGGGGGTAGAATTTTGAAAAACGCTGAGACCCGTATTTATTAATTTTCAATCGTCAGCCTAAACACAAAATTTGAAGATTCTAGCTTCAAAACTGAGGGACTTTCATACAAACTTTCATCCCTTATTTCATCCCCTTAGGGATGGAATTTTCAAAAATCCTTCCTTAGTGGATGCCTACACTGTGTAAGGTATCTGTGTGCAAAATTTCAAGTCTCTAGGTCCAGCGGTTTGGGCTGTGCGTTGATAGATCAGTCAGTCAGTCAGTCAGTCAGTCAGTCATTCAGTTTACGATTTTATATATTAAGATTCTACTTACTAAGCTTTTTTATTCTGTGATATTTTAATGTATTTTTTACTCATTTCTTGTTCTCACACATTTTATTGTTTTTTTATATTTAGCAGAGAAAGAAAAACCACGGAAACGGTACAAACTCATACAAACGAATATATTTTCAATCATCTGGTTTTGCGAGACTTGTATTTAAATACTCTCAGTAGTCCAATCAATGAGGATATTTGTTGTATGGCGACTTCCGAATACTTCTCCCGTCAATGAAATTTGGCATGTGATGAAGTTAGGTAATACAGATTACAGATGAACAATAATCCAATATATTTTGTTACGAGAAGTTAGGTATTTTTACCTAAACATGAAAATCGCTTATATCTCTCTGTGAATATTTCCTCGGGCTAAAATACGTTCTGTATACGTAAAAGTATGTAAAGAAATCCAATATTTTTTCGATTTTAGAGAGACCCCAAATTTAAATTTTAATATTTTTCAATATATCTTCTGTTAAAAATTTATTTGCTGATTATTATTTTTTAATATGTTTTTATACATTTAATATATAGATTTGTTCAGTAAGCCAATAAATTTTCTTCTTTAATCATATTTTTTTTATTTTTTGGTCTAAAGAGGTAATGAGAAAAAATTGTCGGTCCATTTTTATACGTTTATGTATAAAAATGATTAAAGAAGAAAATTTATTGGCTTCTGAACAAAGCTTTATATTAAAGGTATAAAAACATATTAAAAAATAATAATCAGCAAATAAATTTTTCAACAGAAGATATATTGAAAACTATTGAAATTTAAATTTGGGGTATCTCTGAAATCGAAAAAATATTGGATTTATTTACATACTTATTCTAACTAACACATAAGTACGAATACAGAAAATATTTTAGCCCGAGGAAATATTCACAGAGAGATATAAGCGATTTTCATGTTTAGGTAAAAATACATAACTTCTCGTAACAAAATTTATTGGATTATTGTACATCTGTAATCTGTATTACCTAACTTCATCACATGCCAAATTTCATAGACGGGAGAATTATTCGGGTTGCATAAGCCCCGTTGATTGGACTACAGTGTAATTGTTCTTAATAAATAAATAAATTCTATCAGCTGATTTCACTGTGGTTTTCGCTTGATTTTCGCTAATCAAAGGGTTTTTGATAGGTTTTTGTAGAAAGAAAGAAAACAGAACTTTTATTTTTATTTCTTTACTCTATAGAGCGAATATTATCCGTGGGCCTCTGTCTTCTGTCATATAAATTAATTTTCCTCTATGCCTCTGTGTCGTATGACAGTAAAAATTCCCATGGAATTTGTCAAAAACACGTAGATAAAAATGTAAAATAAATTCTTGTGAAAGTTTTGAAATAGAACAGTGCGTCTTTGCACCAAGAAATTAATCGTAAAAATGAATCTAAAGCAACCAATGCCAAGATGATGCATCTCAAGTTATTAGTGTCAGGAGTGAGAAGCAGGCTGTCCCAGCCATATTTGAAACACTTCATTCGGAGCTACAGAAGTCCATCGATATGCGAAACCCCATGCTCTCCAATAGAAAAAAAACCAGTAAGTCTTACTTTCTATTGTAAAAAAGAAATATATTATGTAGCTTACTTCCGCAAAAAATATATGCAAGATGCACCACCCGCAAAAAAATGCACATGCTCACCACAAAATATCTATGCACAATACCTGCATTTAGCAAGACAGCAACACACCTTGCACCTTCACCAATTAGGCTACTCTACACGAGTTTCGCCCCAACCCGGAACATCCTCAGGAGTTAGATCGTGCGTAAACTAACACCGAATTGGGCCTCTCGCCAAGTGACGCCTGATTCACTAAAATTCTTACTTTCTATTTTATCTTAGCACTATGCCTATTGGTAGTGTGCGGGATGAGACATAATATAACGAGATGAAATAGACCGCCGTTTGGGCGGAAGGGTCCTAGAACGGTGATGACAGCGCTCAGGCAAGGTGGCTACAGACAAGGTGGACAGACAATATGGTAATGGTGACGGGAAGTCGCTAAATGCAGGCAGTCAGAACCGATTGTCGTGGAAATCCTTGGGAGAGCCCTAATTTCTCAGCAATAGTAAAACTAGACGTATTTCTAAATCAATATCATTTTGTTTTTCGTCCAGTGCTTCGACATCAGGTCGGTGTCGTTAGAGCACGGCACCCTGTGCCACTCGCGCATGATCAGGTCGTTTCTGTACACGCATTACTGGCCGCGGGAGCCGAGCATCGCTGGTCTATGGATGTCGCTGGACAGTCCGTACTTGGACGTTCTGACGGAAAAGTATTCCACTTCAGGTGAGTTGGGGTGATCATCTATTGAGGTTCTTTTATAAATGCGAAGGAGTTCGGTGGCGCAGTATCGTAAGGGTTGTTTGAGTTTGATTGAGTCGATAGGGTTCCGATCTCCTCCGTGCTTCGGAGGGCACGATTTACTGTTGGTCCCGGCTGCATTTGCAGTCGTGCATGGACACTACTAATATTTTGGCTAACTTACAATAATTATCATCTTCAAATCCATCAATCTATTTATTTATTATCAAGTATTCTCAAGGTCACCCAGCGTGCAATGGAGAGAGCCATGCTCGGCGTTTCCCTGCGTGATCGAATCAGAAATGAGGAGATCCGCAGGCGAACTAAAGTAACCGACATCGCTCGAAGGATTGCTCAGCTAAAGTGGCAGTGGGCTGGACACATAGCGAGAAGAACCAATGGCCGTTGGGGCGGAAAGGTTCTTGAATGGCGACCGCGCACCAGACGGCGCTCCGTGGGTAAGCCCCCGACAAGGTGGATCGACGATCTGGTGAAGGTTGCCGGAAGCCACTGGATGTGGGAAGCGCAGGACCGATCGTCGTAGAAATCCTTGGGGGAGGCCTATATCCAGCAGTGGGTGTCGTGCGGCTGATATGATGATGATGATGATTCATCAAATAAGGAAGGTCTGCGACTGTGACCCAGTAGTAAGGCTGAATTCATTTGGGTATTCAGTCTTCGTCACACTTTATCCACTCATGTATATTGTGTAGGTAGGAATAAAATACCTATCACCCATGACGTAATAGTGAGTTCCTGATGAAACATCCGTATTGACACTTACTTTATTGATTTTAATATTTCCAGGTGATCGACTTCTAGCTTTTGAGCATTTAAAACGTACTAAAGAACATAAACTGATTGGTGTTTCGGTTTGCAATAAGGTACCCATTATAAATATTTTTCCTAAGTGACATGGCTACTAAATATAAAATAATAAGATTTTCGATACAGTCAGATTGTAAGATCACAAAATATAATTGACCCTAAAATAGATGTGATAATATTTCTTCAGGATGTCTTAAGGAGCTCGGTGGCGCAGTGGTTTAGTGCCTGGCCCAGCGATTGCGGAGGTTAAGCGACGTTCGCAAGGGTCGGTCTTGGGATGGGTGACCAAAATTTTATTATCTCGAGCTCCTCCGTGCCAACGGTGCCTTCCGAAGAAGGCACGTTAAGCTGTTGGTCCCGGCTGCATTTGCAGTCGTTAACACACACCAATCCGCATTGGGCCCGCGTGGTGGATTATGGCCCGTCCTCCTTATCCACCCATAAGGAAGGCCTGTGCCCCAGCAGTGGGGACATTAAAAAATAGCTGATGGACAATATTTCTTCTAAGATCTACCCCTGGGTTCCGGACGAGCTGGAGGACTGGGCACACTACACCTGCTCGCCACCGGAGAAGAACCGGATGTATTTCATTGCCCACTGCTACAGGAGCCCAAACTTCTTCAATAAATATCACGTCAAGTACATTTACGATGTGAGTGCTTTAGATTTTTGTGTACCTATACTTTCCTTTTATACAATTTTTAGACTGTTCACACCACTGGTGCAGGCTATTGGACTCGGCTGCATTTGGAGTCGTTAACACACCAATCCGTATTGTGCCTACGTGATGGGATGACCCATCCTCTTCAGAAGGATGCCTTAGCATGTGCCAAAGTAGTGGAGACGTAAAAATAAGGCTGTTTTTCTTTCTTATCGTGTCAGCTATATCATGGTGGTTGCAATGAAATTATTGAGTATTGATTATCTATTTTGCTTGTATCTAGGTTGAGGTACTGACGACGGCTGCCGAGGTGACGGGCCAGGGTATTGGAACCCTCCTCCTAAAGGCAGTGCTGGAACAAGCACAGGAGTTGCGACATCCCTTGGTGCAAGTCACAGCCATCAGTCAGTACACGTAAGTGAATACTGTAATTGATTTTATTTGACATACACGCCTGTAGCACACCTCCGCCGCGATACCGTACCAGCGACACCGTGGTAGTTCCGCCATAGTTCCGCTATGAGTTGTCTTCTATCGACGACGATATACGAGGATCACATCTACGACGTAGCGGTTCCGCGTCATTACTTTCCCGTGTGTCAACGGTTGAAGTCGATCGTGAAAAATCTATGCTCTTCGCATTTGTTTCGCTTGTCGAACTCATGGCGAAACCTACTGCAGTCAGGCACGTATCCAAGGGGGGAGATAGTTGGGATTTATCCCCCCCGAAATCCGGAAACACAGAACAGGACTAAATTCAAATTTAGCGGGCGAGGCACTCTCCGGTTTGCGGGTTGCAGTTGTCCCCCCCTCCCCCCCGAATGAAAAGTCTGGATACGTGCCCGACTGCAGTGTTACGCGGGCGAAGGTGTGCTACAGGCGACATTCATAGTACAATTGAATTATATATTTTTTTATTATTAATTAAATCACGTTATAGCCAAGAAGAAGAAAGAGCTCTAAAATAATTATTGATATAAAACGATCCTATTATTTAGCTGTCCCAGAAAAAAAAGTTAACTATTAGTCCTTCCCTAGAGATCCTACTGGCACCTAGGCCTATATACCCAGCAGTGAACGTCACGCGGCCGTCAATTGATGAAGTGGTTTTATCGTAAACATGGTTATAACTTTAACTAAAATGTTTAGTGCCAAAATCTGCGAAAAATGCGGTATGAAGCGGGCCTGGTCCATGGACTACACGGATTTTGTCGACGACAAAGGCCAACGGGTGTTCTTCCCGAGGCGGCCTCATCACACGGTGGCGGTTTACATCAAAGTAAATGACCCCTCAATTCCTCCGCCTGAACCTTGTAAACCACCTTACTGATTAAACTTAACATAAAAATCGAAAAAAATAAAAATGAAGATTAAAGGTCCACATCAGCTCGAGGTTTTCGTAAAATTATAGTAACTTGTGGAAGCTCTATTAACTAATGTCCTGTTCATAATTAGCAGTACATACCTAACAGTCCAGTCCAGCGGTCGAATCCAGCGCTGGCAAGCCACTGGAATAATGTGAAAAGGTACTGAGCAATATAATCCAGTGATTCCAGTGCTGGTTCACGCTGGATTGGAATGCTTACTGGATAATCTGAACCAGACATAAAACGAATACTTAGAGAAAATACTATCCTTTGTTTAAAATAAAAACGAAACGAGCGGACCACCTATTTCTGTGAACTTAAAATATATTACAACTTTCGCCGTTTACCAGATGAGTTGTGTGATAAGTTAATTTACTTTTTTTCTTGCTATTCTGAAATTACCCAAATTAGCAAATAGAGTGAGGAGAAGGATACTTATAAATGGGTTTGTTTTTACTGTATTGTCATCTAAATAATTATGATTTATACTTACGAACGAAATTGTTAAAAAAAATTACAACAAAGTATTTAGAAATTGTGGTTCGGTTCTAAGTAGCAACAATTGTAAAGGTAACCTTCGGAACAATGCGGCTTGCGGCTTGCGTCATGCGTCAAGCGTCACTTATACGCGGACATACGGCTGTATTTTGAATCATAGGAGTGAATCATAGGGAACCCTTTCCGAGCGATACGTAACGGCCGCATGCGACACGGTGCGGCTTCCAATGCAAAGAACAGCCACATAGCCGCGTGGGCTGCAAGTCGCATGACGCAAGCCGCAAACCGCATTGCTCCGAAGGTTAATTAAAATTCAAATCAAATTAGAATCATTTTACTTATGCGAGTAGGTAAATGAAAAAGACAACCAAACGTTCGTTTATTTTAATGTGAAAATATTCTTATATCACTATGAATTATTTTTATTAATAAATAGTATAAAAATCGATTGAAGTATTTTATTTATACATTTTGATTTATTTATTCGATTATAATCGGCTCCTCGTAGTTCGTTATTATACGTCTTACTTAACCATAAAACAATATACAAAAATAACATTGGTGTTCATTTATCGAAATCCAACAATTAACAATTCGTAATACTCAAAAGATTATAAAAATACAAAAATAAACAACTTACTTACCTAAGAAAATCATTATTAATTACAAAAACAATATATCTGAATATCAGAATGGTATTAATTTTGTAATTATATAGTGGAATTATACATTTTAATTACATCAAGGCTTATATCGCATAATAAAATATAAACCTTGTATACAAATATAGTTGATCTTGATTTTTAAGTCGCGTGAATAAATAGACTCATGGTGCGACTCATAAAAAAAGATTGTTTTTTATTAGAGAGACAAAAAATTACGTTTGAATTTTTCGTAATTGCACATTTCGTTCGTTTGCAAATTATTATAAAGCAATTTAATCTGAGTCGGAATTATAAAAAAACATATTACCAAAAAAAAATTTGCCAGATAAAGCTGTCATTTTTGTCTCTCTCATAAAAATAAGTACTTATGGAACCCTAAAAACAGACTTTTAGTTTTGCTCAAGAGTCATCGGCCGATTAGACACGGAACAGAATAGGCGCTTACGAAAGGTGACTATAGATTCGATTCCGATTTTTATATGTCTGTTTGTTCAGCAGAAAGTGGTTCACTGAGAACATGAATTACTTGGTATCATTAATTCGATCAAAACTATTTTGACGTTTGCTAATGAAAAGACGTGTATTAACAAAATCACTGGACAACACCACTAGGATATTATTTACAATTTGTTTGGTATCCACCGCTGACTAGTGTTATGTAACATATTGAGTTATGTCGTGATCTTACGGCCAAATACTCAAACGAATCTTAAAGTTAAAACCCCCTTAAATTCAAAAAAGTTGTCGGATTTGATAGAAACTCTATGAAGTTAAAGTTGAGGAGACCTTAAGATTTTAGCTAAGAAGCCTTAGCCGTTAGGAATGATAAATAATTGATATTGATAAGAAAACTTAGTATTAGAACTTCACTACGGGGTGTGATTACCAAAAAAATATGAAAACGACACCTCAGTGTTGTCATCCAGTGGTGTATACAGGTGACAGGCAGCAGAATCTTTAATTTTTATTACATTTCAATGTATTTGTAGTTGCTCAGTCAAGTCCCTAAGCAAACTTAGTACGTATCATATAAAAGTATGAAATGTACTTTCTGCAGGTGTGGCACTACACTGACACTAGAACTAAAACCTGAAATACAGACTAATGTAAGGAAGATAATGGTTAATATTTCATGGTGTATCCCCAGTGGCTCCTTACAAATGACTTTCCTCTGAGAAGACTCGAAGGGAAAGCAGACTAATATTACAAAGAGAAGGGTTAATATTTCTTGGCGTATCCCCAAATGCTCATAACAGGAACATTATCTGAGAAGACTCGAAGGGAAAAGCAGACTTCTTTCGTGGGGATAAGACCTAATGATGCTTGGCGTAGCCCCAGTGGGAGCCGCCTTCCTTGCCGCCCTTCTTGCCGTGGTGGGAGTGGTGCTCGTCGTGCTCGTCGTGGCCATGCTTGCCGTTGTAGCCCTTGTGGTCAGCGTCCATGTGACCTTTGTTGCTGTAAAAAAAATGCCATTAAAATACTATTCCAGTGGCAGGAAAATTTGGCTGATTCACCACTTTAGTTGCAGTAGTTCGGTTGTTAGTCCAGCTAACCGAACTTATGCAAATCGTCCGCCAGTTGGCGCCTTGATGCTAGTGTATGTAGACCTGTCATTTTGTTGTTTGCTATGTAGGTACTTGCTTTTATTTTTGGATGTTGGAAGCGAATTATCGTAAATATCAGCCTTTCTATCAACATTTTGATTTTCTTTTTTTTTCAATTCGATCTTTGATTCTGTCCAACTTCCATAATAATTATCATTATTATTATCAACTATTTTTATATTTATACCTAAAACAGTTGATAATATTATAGAATGATATTATATTAACTTGAAAAATAACAGGGAAAACCGGATTTTTCTGGCGTTGAACTTGCCCATGGCGGTGGTGGTGCTCGCCGCTCTTGTGGAAGTCGTCGTACAACCTGTGCTCTTTGTTCTAATGTCGTTTTATCAAAAAGGATTCAGGTACTGTAGTACCTGAATCCTTTTTTGCCCCTCTCCATGAAGTCATAGCCAGCGTTGACGTGGTGCGCCTTCTTCTTGCCGCTCTCGTTGCTCGCGTGCTTGGTGTTGAACTTGCCGTAGCGGTAGTGTTCGCCGCTCTTGTGGAAGTCGTAGTAGAACTTGTGCTCTTTGTTCTAATATCTATTTATCATTGTGCGGTACCTGAATCCTTTTTTGCCCCTCTCCATGAAGTCGTGGCCAGCGTTGACGTGGTGCGCCTTCTTCTTGCCGCTCTCGTTACTCGCGTGCTTGGTGTTGAACTTGCCGTAGCGGTGGTATTTGCTGCTCTTCTGGAAGTCGTCGTAGAACTTGTGCTCTTTGTTCTAATATCTATTTATCATTGTACGGTACCTGAATCCCTTTTTGCCCCTCTCCATGAAGTCGTGGCCAGCGTTGACGTGGTGCGCCTTCTTCTTGCCGCTCTCGTTGCTCGCGTGCTTGGCGTTGAACTTGCCGTAGCGGTGGTGCTCGCCGCTCTTGTGGAAGTCGTTGTAGAACTTGTGCTCTTTGTTCTAATATCTATTTATCATTGTACGGTACCTGAATCCTTTTTTGCCCCTCTCCATGAAGTCGTGGCCAGCGTTGACGTGGTGCGCCTTCTTCTTGCCGCTCTCGTTGCTCGCGTGCTTGGCGTTGAACTTGCCGTAGCGGTGGTGCTCGCCACTCTTGTGGAAGTCGTCGTAGAACTTGTGCTCTTTGTGGAATTCGTCCTTGTGGTACTTGTTGTGGTAGCCTGGAATTAAGAGAATGAGGGATTAATGTGACTTTTCTTTAAGTTTCCATATGAAAGTATTGAATACCTAATCCATAGGATATTTGAATATTTTTACCAATCCTTAGGTACAAATTATAAATGCGAAAGTACTACGTTATAATTTTAGTTAATAATAATATTATGGTTTATCCCATTAAATTGGAAAGTAAGTCAAGCAGCAAACTATCCATAATAATAATACATTATTAGTATCCTGGTAATAATTGTTTCATACAATAGTGTAGGTACCTACATTTACTTAAAACGGTTTATCAATGTTAACAATAGGATAATAATATATCGGGTCATTTTGAACTTACCATCCTTTTAAGGATGTGTCCAGTCCATGAAAGTAAACAACTTTCTCTAAGAAATATGTGTCAAATTACGCCAGAAAATGTTGTTCAACCCATACTAAATTGATCACGTGATCTCTTTGCTTTGTATGGAAAGTCGATTTTTATTTTAGAGATCAAGTGTTCCTTAGAGAAAGTTGTTCAGTTTCATGGACTGAACACATCCTCAAAATTTGGATGGTAAGTTCAAAATGACCCAATATATTAAGGTAGATCAGGATCAGCATTCTATTGCTGGCTTTTGCAACTCCCACTTTTTTCACTATCTATATAAAACATTATAATCCGAACGCCATCAACTGTCTCGACTCGAGTCATTAAACTATCAATATTGAATTTCACGCATAATTTCACTAATACAACAACACGTAAACCTGCTCATTGTCGTAGAAAATGTAATATTTTGCGGCTTCGAGAAAGCGGATCTGTTGCACAACTTTGTTAGTTTTTCCGAATAACTGACCTCGTGATTCGATACCTTAATAGATTTAATAGTGTGGCGAACACAGTAAATCGATTCTATTTGTTAAACCTATCATAGGTTATAAAGGTTGATAGTAACCGTTCTGTGAAATCTAATTAGGCCATAATATAATTGGTATTTGACTTGTCATTATGGCAGCATTATATAACAAAAAAATTTAATACGACTTTTTTACAGTTTTCTTTATTTGAACAAGCGAGTTTATTCTACGATCGACATCACGTTCTTTCACGCATTTAGTCGTTCTCTCTTTAGGCTAAGTTATAGGTATAGGAAAGATCGAGAGTCGAGAGTGGTAAAGTGAAGACGGACCTTTATGCATGGTTTTCCAATATTTTTTTATTAAATATCTGTCAGTTTAATTAAAATGTTGGTATTTTATATAAAGCAAACTTTAAGTTGCTAATTAAGTATTGCATCTCACTCAACTCTAGAACTTGATGTTTATACAACTACAACATATCTAGAATAAATAGATTTACTATCGTACTTCTTGTGGTGGTGGTGGTCGTACTTAAAACCCTTTGCGCCACAGCCTACGTAACTTTAATCTGTCCTTTCTTTTATGTCCCGTCTTCTCGTTTAACTTGGCACCCCTGGAGCCATGTGCCTTCTCCTCGTGGCTGCTCATATGTCTTGCTTGTTTTCCTTGCGGTGGTGGTGATTGATCTAAAACCCTTTGCGTCATTGTTTACGTACCTTTAGTCTTATGTCCCTTCTTGTGACCTTTCTTCTCGTCAAACTTGGCGTCCCTGGAGCCATGCGCCTCTTCCTCGTGGCTGCCCTAGTGTCCCATGTGGTCGTGGTGATTCCTCAATGCCCTGGTACTCCTTGTGGTGGTGGTTTTCGATCTAAAACTCTTTGCGCCATTGTCTATTTACCTTTAATCTGTCCCTTCTTTTATGTTTCTTATTCTCGTCGAACTTGGTGCCCCTAGAGCCATGTGCCTCCTCCTTGTGGCTGCCCTTGTGTCCCGCATGGTCGCGGTGATTCTTCAATGCCCTGGTACTCCTTATAGTGGTGGTGATCGATCTAAAACCCTTTGCGTCATTGTCTACGTACCTTTAGTCTTATGTCCCTTCTTGTGGCCCTTCTTCTCGTCGAATTTGGCGCCCCTTGCGCCATGCGCCTCCTCTTCGTGGCTGCCCTTATGTCCCGCGTGGTCGTGATGTTTCCGCTTCTTGCCCTGCGCATCTTCGTACTCCTTGCGGTGGTGGTGGTCGATCTTGAAGCCCTTCGCTCCTTTGTCTACGTAGTGGTCGCCCGAGTGACCTTCGGTGTGCTGGAAGTTGTTAGTTTTGGTTTTATAATAACTTTTAGGTGTTGAAATCATACTGGCATGGCAAAACTAACTCCATCCTCATTTTGTATTCACCATCCAAATTTTGAGGATGTGTTCAATCCATAAAACTGAACAACCTTTTCTAAGGAACACATGGCCAAAAACATTAAAAAAATCGACTATCCATACACATCAAAGAGATCACGTCATCAATTTAGTATGGGATGACCAAAATTTTGTGGCGAAATTCGACACTGTCATGTTTCTTAGGGAAAGTTGATTAGTTTCATGGACTGGACACATCCTTGGATGGTAAGTTCAAAATGACCCGATATATGTGTTAAAACAAACTGCTGAAAGACGAATAATGGAAATATCCATAATAAAACTTTTGTTTTATACCTACTTAGATGACGCGACAGCAACAAGCCCATACGGTAGGTATTTATGGGGTTTTATGGACATTTAACTTTTTAATTCCACATATTTTGCAAATATTGATTTACTAAACTAAAGAGATTAATAATTTATTAATAAGAAAAGTAGGAAATAAAAATCGGCCGAGTGCGTGTCGGGTCACGCGCCGTAGGGTTCCGTAGTTACCTTATACCATACCATATTTAACACCACTATCATTTTTCGTCTACAAAATAACTTTGTTTTTCACAGTGTTGGTATGAATGACAAAGTTATATAAACCAATTTTCGTTGAAAGTTTTTATTAAGATCTATATCAAATATTTTTTATAGATTTTTCACTCTCTTATTTCAAAAGTTAGAGGGGGGGGGGGGGGGGACACACATTTTACCACTTTGGCATTGTTTATCTTTCAAACGGTTGACTTTGAAAAAAAATTATCTTAGAAACCTCAATGTCATTTTTTAAGACCTATCTATAGACACCCCGCATGTGTTTGTATGAAGGAAAAAATTTTTTTCAGTTTCAGTTCAATGTATGGGGAGCCCCCCTTAATCTTTATTTTTTTTATTTTTGTGTTAAAATCGTTAAGCGGTTAACAGAATACATCTACCTACTAAGTTTCAACTGTGTAATCCTAATACTTTCGGAATAAAATGGCTGTGACATACGGACGGACAGACAGACAGACATGACGAATCTATAAAGGTTCCGTTTTTTGCCATTTTGGCTACGAAACCCTAAAAACTCATTCAGTTAAAACACGAATTTTGTAATAACAAAAAAATAGGTATGGGATATGCATATTTATCAGTCTATCAATTTTGTTTAAATTGGATGGACAAATAAAGAAAAAATACACAATGTGGCGAAGATTAATCATCATGCCTCCTCAAAAAAAATTAAGTTAACACTAACAAATGGCAAGACAATGGTCAACGGTAAAACAGGCAATAAGACCGATAAAATAAAGAAAATTTTTTTTTCTACGTCAGATAAGATTACAGATGCAGACCATACACCATCAAAAGATCGTCCAATCGGCATGATACTACCGATTGGATCCATTCTGCAGCTCATCCATACACACCACACATGATCAATTGATCAATAGAATTCTATTGTCCAATCGGCAGTGGGCGAAATAGAAGTAGAAGAAATAGAAAATATTGATTTGCCACAAACATGGTACATTTGATGTTCGAACAGTAAATAAAGTTTCTCATATTTGACCCATAACAAAGGCATTGGGTACAAGTTGTGCGATATGAAGCTACCTTCACAAAAAATATGAGTGCGCACTAATCTTCTGATAATTTATAATAAAATATACATGATGATTTAATTATAGTAATCAAAACAGTACATAATAATAACTAGCTTCCGCCCGCGACTTCGTCCGCGTGGAAATTAGAGAAAATCGTGTTGAATTTCAAAATAAATGTAATTTTCACAATCGTCATCCCAGAAAACCCCAATAACGACATCCATATCTATTTTTAGGTTTTTTTACCCTATTTCATCCCCATAGGGGTTGAAATACTACGAATTACAATTTTCGTTGCGTTAGATTTCCATCCATAAGCCTAAATTATAAATTTAGCGATTTTTACTTCGAAAATGAAGGATTTTCTATACACACACAACTCCATCCTCCTTTTCACCCTTTCAGGGGTAGAATTTTCAAGAAGGTGAATTACATATATAATGATTTAAAATCATCAGCCTAAACACAAAATTTGAAGATCCTGACTTCGAAACTGAGGGACTTTCATTCAAACTTTGATCCCCTTTTTTACCCACTTAGGGGGTGAATTTTGAAAAATCCTTTCTTAGTGCACCCCTAGATCTCATAAGGTTAAAATTTGGTATCTCTAGACCCAGCGGTTTGGGCTGTACGTTGATACGTGAGTCAGTTTCTTCTTTTACATATTTAGAAAAATTGCAGTGGGCAATCGATCATTTCTTAACCGCCTTCAAAAAGAAGGAGGTTCTTAATTCGATTGTATATATTTGTTTTATCATTGTTATTTTAATTTAAAGTTGTTTTTGTTTTTATTTTTAGGTTTTTGAAAGAGGTTTTTCTTTTGTACAGCTTATTTATTTATTTTCAGCTTTTTGGTGGTATATACCTATGCATGTAATATTTTTTTACTTTATATATTTTCAAAATGCTAATGCCATAACAAAATTCCAACAAATCTATCCATTTTCCAACAAAAAATCATATACTTAATTCGGTTCCTAGCCACACACCTGTTCTGCAAAAAATAGCCGGGTATGGTCATCTGATCCGCCTCTGCGCCGCGAGCGCACGCTTTGCGTCAGGTTACATTTGAGTATTTAGCTATATAGGTGTTTACGCAAACGTCAGCGCGTGTGCAGATAGGTGCGGCGCAGGATCGAGCAGCGTGCGCTCCGCGTCGAGACTTAGTTTCGACTGGCTGTCGGTCGCGAGCGTGTGCATTCAATTAAGGCGCTAAGAAGGGTCAAATCCCAATTTTCAATTCAAATTATTGAAAGATTCCGCGCGTGAAGCTATAACGAAAAATATATATAATGTACTTGGAATAATACACAATCGATTTAATTGAAAGCATTTGTAAAAATGTTACCACCTTTGATGTAAAAAAATATTCCGTGGACCCTGTTTCTGGTTCTATTTGCAAAATTTCTCGGAAACAGAACATTCGTTAATGTTAAAACCAACACATAAAAATCGGCGATGTTAATACCTTCAATCTTAATTGTAGAGATTTTTTTTAACTAACTTGAAAGCGAAGAAATTTAATAAAAACATGTAAAAAATGAAAATTCGGTGCTTAGTTCTCAACGCAACCGCCGCGTTGAAACGCGCACTGATTTGAACCCAAAGTGAGTAGAGTTACGTTTGATTTCACACCATCACGGATCGACCCGCTCGGATTGAGGCATGTTAAAGCCTTAATATTGCAATGACTCGAAGGAATGCAGACAAAAACAGGAGTACAAAAGGCTCGCATAAAGTTACCTGTACCGCGGTAGCTATTATTGCGCGTCGGCGATGCTATACTATATTAATAGATATTTTAAGTATAGTGTAGTTGTAAGGATATTTTATTTATATTTAGTTTGTAATTTAGCTATAGGTGTAAATAAATTCTAATTGCTAATAACTCATTTAATGTGTCCTTATTAAATATGAGTAGGCCACAAGTACTTTTTTCACTACCGTGGAATATTTATTTATGTTCCGACTGGTCTAATAAGTTCTTAGGCCTATTCACAAGAATGTTTTTCTTTTCGATGCGTGTTAATAAATACGATAGTTTCTTTGTTTTGAGCGTTTAAACCGTAGGCATGGGTTTTTTTTTTAATTTTTGTTCATAATTTTCAGATTATTACGAAATCTAAATCGATAACATATGGATATTTTATGCTCTTTAGAATGAAAAATAGTTGCTTTACTTATATTATTAAACGGTTATTCAAACATTGCTCCATAGCAAAAACAAAAAATATCGTCAATTGAAAATTGTTGGAGAATTCTTTAATAAAAATCTAGGTAAAGTTTTGATTTAATCGCTTACTATGTTTACTGTTTCTATTTTATACCAAAAATAGACCTTTACACTAAAACTAGACTATATTATGAATGTTCTGACATGAGATTTATTACATTTAAGTAAAAAAGCACTTTAAAATATGATCTGAAAACGAGCACCAATTCGCTGCCCTAGTGCTTGAATGGCCAACTGACCAATTTTACCAAAATTGACTTTTTTATTTCAAACTATAGCAACCCTGATTACACGCTATACAATATTATTATTTTTAAGTTTTTTTGAATAAAACTTACACTAATAGCAAAAATAAAATATCCAATCTCCCATATAAAAACTGTTTTTAGTGCTTGTTTAGTCAAACTCCAAATTTTGCTCAAATGACCGTATTCAAATATCAGTCTCCGTTCTTGTTTGCCCAATCTCCATCAACTGACCAATCACGGTCAAGTATTCCGAGGCCACGCAACGCCATTTTGTTTGGTTGCTGTTTGTTTCGTTTTATAGTTAGCAGTATTTCTACGATAAAATTAACAATTTAGTTGTTTTTTAATA